>CM038673.1:330947323-332288794 GCA_021605145.1 Aegilops bicornis
ATAGGCAATGGATATCGTTTCGAACCCAAAGGTGGGATGTTCCCTACTAAAAACCATCATGCTTGTTGTGAGAAGATCCGATTTGCGAGAAGCATATACCCAAACCTGCCCCAAATGGGACAAAATTTATACCACGGCATTGTGATGCCGCTACATGATAGCATGCCAAGTTTCATGAATTTCGTGACAGAGTTTTGGATTTACTAGAATTTAAAACCGAGGCGTCTCAATGTTTTTACCCGACAATCAGCGTGATTGCCACGGTTGTTTTGAAATTCATTCTCGTTTCTTGCACATGGGACCTAAGCTATGCGACCAAGGATACATTTGATTTTTCAACCAATTTGTTATATACCTTTGGAGCATGTGCATGTACTTCAAATTTGAATTATGCACATGATAAATGCATTGAAAACTTCCGAGTTAATGCTTGTCAAAAAATGTCCAAATGAACCCCGAATAATCACAAGAAAATTCACACACAACACTCACCATGTTGTTCTATGTTGACCACTGAGAAGAAAAAAAAAATGAAAGCAATAAGGAAATGCAATGGATATCGTTTCGTCCCCCAAAAGTGGGACCGTTCCCAACCAAAAACCATCATGCTTTGTTGTGAGAAGCTTTCCGGTTTGTGAGAAGCATATACCACCCAAACACTGCCTTTAAATGGCACAAAATTTGTACCACCCGGCATGTTGATGCACGCTCCATGATAACATGCCAAAGTTTCATGAGAATTTTTGGAAGGCGAGTTTTTGGATTTACTAGAATTTAAAAAACTAGAGCATCTCAATATTTTACTGCGACAATCAACCCGGTTCCACAGTTGTTTTTGAAAATTCATTCCCATTTCTTTGCATAGGACCTAAGCATGCACCCAATGACCACTGATTTGATTTTTCCAACCAATCTCTATATGCAACTTCCGGAGCATGTGCATGTAGTTCAAATTTGAATTATGCACATAAATACATTTGAAAACTCTCGATTAATGCATAAAAATGCTCCAAAATGAACCCCGAATAATCCCAAAGAATTCACACAACACCTCCTGTTGTTCTATGTTGACACGAGAAAAAATAAGAAAGCAATAAGAAGGCTGATGGATATCGTTTCATCCCCAAAGGTCGCGGCGTTCCCTACGAAAACCATCATGCTTGTTGTGAAACATATACTCTACACTACGCGCCCCAAATGGGGACAAGAATTTGTTTCCATGGCATGTGTCGATGCCGCTACATGATAGCATGCCAAGTTTCCATGAATTTCAGATGAGTTTTTGATTTACTAGAATTTAAAACCCCGGGCATCTCAATGTTTTCTTGCGGCAATCAACGATGCCACAGTGTTTTGAAATTCATTCCCATTTCTTGCATGGGACCCCTAAGCATGCACCCAAGGACACATATTTGATTTTTCAACAAATTTATATACCTTTGGAGCATGTCACGCGAGAGGTAGTTCAAATTTGAATTATGCTCATAAATGTCACATTGAAAACTTCAGTTAATGCATAAAAATGTCTGGAAGAATGGACCCCGAATAGTCACAAAAATTCACACACCTGACACTCTTGTTTGTTCTACTGTTGACACGAGAGAAAAATTTGAAGAGAAATAAGAAGCGAATGGATATAGTTTAGGTCCCCAAAGGTGGGGCGTTCCCTACGAAAACCATCATGCTTGTTGTGAGAAGCTCGGTTTTGTGAGGCTTTTATACCAAAACCTGCCCCCAAATGGGATAAAATTTGTACCCACGACATGTTGATGCCGCTCCATGATAGCGATGCCAAGTTTCATGATTTGATTTTAGAGCGAGTTTTGGATTTACTAGAATTTAAAACCGGGCATCTCAATGTTTTCTTGAAGCAATCAGCTGATGCTTGTATATGGTGTTTGAAATTCATTCCCATTTCTTTGCATGGGACCTAAGCATGCACCCAAGGACACATATTTGATTTTTCAACCAATTTATATGCACTAGAGCATGTGCATGTATTTCAAATTTGAATTATGCACACATAAATGCATTGAAAACTCAGTTAATGCATAACAATGTCCAAGCGAACCTGAGAATAATCAAAAGAATTCACACAACACTCTGTTGTTCTATGTTGACCACGAGAAAAAAATAGAAAGCAATAAGAGGCAATAGATATCGTTTGTCCCCAAAGGTGCGACGTTCCTACGAAAACCATCATGTCTTGTTGTGAAGAAGCATATACTACGACCTGCCCCAAATGGGACAAATTTGTACCCACGGCATGTTGATGCCGCTACATGATAACATGCCAAGTTTTCACCGCAATTTGAGGGGCGAGTTTTGGATTTACTAGAATTTAAAAAACCAGGCATCTCAATGTTTCTGGGGCAATCAGCGATTGCGGTGTTTGAAATTCATTCCATTTCTTGCATGGGGACGTAAGCATGCACCCAAGGACAGATTTGATTTTTTCGACCAATTTATATGCATTGGATCATGTGCATGTAGTTCAAATTTGAATTATGCACATAAATGCATTGAAACCTCGATTAATGCATAAAAATGTCCATGAACCCGAATAATCACAAAAATTCACACAACACTCCTGTTCTTCTATGTTGACATGAGAAAAAAAATTGAGAAGCAATAAAGAGGCAATGGATATCCAATTAAGCCCCCAAAGGTGGAGGCGTTCCCTACTAAAAACTATCATAGCTTGTTGGCAAGAACCTCCGGTTTGTGAGAAAGCATATACCCAAAAGCTTTACCCCAAATGGGACAAAACTTGTAACATGACATGTGTTCATGCCGCTCTATGATAGCATACCAAGTTTCATGAATTCAGACGAGTTTGGATTTACTAGAATTATAAACCGGGCATCTCAATGTGTTGCGGCAATCAGCAGTGCCCGTCTTTGTGTTGAAATTCATTCTCCCACATTTCTTTACGTGGGACCTAAGCATGCACCCTAGGACACATATTTGATTTTCAACAAGAATTTATATGCCACCGGAGCATGTGCATGTAGTTCAAATTTGAATTATGCACATAAATAGAACGGTGAAAACTCAGTTAATGCATAAAAATGTCAAAAGCAGAACCCTAAATAATCACAAAAATTCGCACAACAAACCTGCTTGTTCTATGTTGACCACGAGAAAAAAAATTTGAGAAAGCAATAAGAGGCCCGATGTATATCATTTACGTCCCCAAAGCGTGGGATGTTCCATATCCGAAAACCATCATGCTTGTTGTGAGAAGCTCCGGTTTGTGAAGCATATACTTAAACCTGCCCCAAAGCGGGACAAAATTTGTACCACGACATGTTGATGCAGCTACATGATAGCATGCCAAGTTTCATGAATTTGAGGATGAGTTTTTGATTTACTAGAATTTAAACCCAGAGCATCTCAATGTTTTGCGGCAATCAGCGATGCCTAGGTGTTTTAAATTCATTTCTCATTCTTGCATGGGACCTAAGCATGCACCCAAGGACACTTATATTTGATTTTTCAAGCAATTTATATGCAATGGAGCATCGCATGTAGTTTCAAATTTGAATTATGCAACTAAATGCATTGAAAAGCTTCGATTAATGCATAAAAATGTCCAAATGTACTACCTGAATAATCACAAAAATTCACACAATACTCCTATTGTTCTATGTTGACCACGAGAAAAATTTAGAAAGCAATAGAGAGGCAATGGATATCGTTTTGTCACGAAGGTGGGCGTTCCTGCCAAAACCATCATGCTTGTTGTGAGAAGCTCAGGTTTGAGAAGCATATACCCAAACCTGCCCCAAATGGGACAAAATTTGTACAACGGCAAGGTGATGCCGCTACATTATAGTATGTCAAGTTTCATGAATTTCAGACGAGTTTTTTATTTACTAGAATTTAAATACCAGGCGTCTCAATGTTTTGCGGGCAATCAACGGTGCCCTGGTGTTTGAAATTCATTCCCATTTCTTGCATGGGACCTAAGCATGCACCCAAGGACCACAGATTTGATTTCTCAACCAATTTATATGCACTTTGGAGCATGTGCATGTAGTTAATTTGAATTATGCACATAAATGCATTGAAGACTCAGATTAATGCATAAAATGTCCAAATGAACCCCGAATAATCACAAAAATTCACACAACACTCCACCATTGTTCTCACGTTGACACGAGAATTTTTTTTGAAAGCAATAAGAGGCAATGGATATTGTTTACGTCCCCCAAAGGTGGGGCGTTCCCTACGAAAACCATCATGCTTGTTGTGAGAAACTCCGGTTTGTGTGGAAGCATATACCCAAACCTGCCCCAAATGGGACAAAACTTGTGCCCACGACATGTTCATACCCATTTGCATGATAGCAGGCCAAGTTTCATGAATTTTAGACGAGTTTTGGATTTACTAGAATTTAAAACCTGTCATCTCGATGTTTTGCCGGCAATCAGCGGTGCCTGGTGTTTGAAATTCATTCCCAATTCTTGCATGTGACCTAAGCATGCACCCAAGGACTTCTGATTTGGTTTTTCAACAAATTTATAATACTTATGCTGGAGCATCTGCATGTAGTTCAGATTTGAATTATGCACATAAATGCATTGAAAACTCTATTAATGCATAAAAATGTACAAACGAACGCCGAATAATCACAAAAATTCACACAACACTCCTGTTGTTCTATGTTGACATGAGAAAAGTATTTGAAAGCAATAAGAGGCAATGGATATCATTTCGTCCCCAAAGGTGGGATGTTCCCTACCGAAAACCATCATGCTTGTTGTGAGAAGCTCCGGTTTGTGAGAAGCATATACCCAAACCTGCCCCAAATGGAAAAAATTTGTACCACGGCATGTCGATGCCGCTACATGATAGCATTCCAAGTTTCATGAATTTCAGATGAGTTTTTGATTTACTAGAAATTAAAAACCAGGCATGTCAATGTTTTGCCGACAATCAACGATGCCCTGGTGTTCGAAATTCATTCCTATTTCTTGCATGGGACCTAAGCATGCACCCAAGGACCTGATTTGATTTTTCAACCAATTTATATGCACCTTTGGAGCATGTGCATGTAGTTCAAATGTGAATTATGCACATTAATGCATTGAAAAACTCAGTTAATGCATAAAAATTTCCAAACGAACCCTGAATAATCACAAAAATTCACACAACACTCCTGTTGTTCTATGTTGAGACGAGAAAAAAATTTGAAATCAAGAAGAGGCAATGGATATCGTTTCGTTCCCAAAGGTGGGACGTTCCCTACCGAAAACAATCATGCTTGTTGCGAGAAGCTCCGGTTTGTTAGAAGCATATACCCAAACCTGCCCCAAATGGGACAAAATTAGTACCACGGCATGGTGATGCCGCTGCATGATAGCATGCCAAGTTTCATGAATTTCAGACGAGTTTTGGATTTACTAGAATTTAAAAACCAGGCGTCTCAATGTTTTGCTGGCAATCAACGGTGCCCTTGTGTTGGAAATTCATTCTCCTTTCTTGCATGAGACGTGAGCATGCACCCAAGGACACATATTTGATTTTTCAACAAATTTATACACACTTTGGAGCATGTGCATGTAGTTCAAATTTGAATTATGCTCATAAATGCATTGAAAACTTCAGTTAATGCCTAAAAATGTCCATCTGAACCCGAAAAAATCACAAAAATTCACACAACACTCCTTTTGTTCTATGTTGACACGAGAAAAAAAATTGAAAGCAATAAGAGGCAATGGATATCGTTTCGTCCCCAAAGGTGGGACGTTCCCTACCGAAAATCATCATGGTTGTTGTGAGAAGCTTCGGTTTGTGAGAAGCATATACCCAAACCTGCCCCAAATGGGACAAAATTTGTACCACGACATGTTGATGCCGCTACATGCTAGCATGCCAAGTTTCATGAATTTCACACGAGTTTTGGATTTACTATAATTTAAAAACCAGGGCATCTCAATGTTTTGCAGGGCGATCAACGGTGTCGTGGTGTTTGAAATTCATTCCCATTTCTTGCATAGGACCTAAGCATGCACCCAAGGACACATATTTGTCTTTTAACCAATTTATAAGCACTTGAGCATGTGCATATAGTTCAAATTTGAAGTATGCACATAAATGCATTGAAAACTTAGTTAATGAATAAAAATGTCTCAATGAACCCCGAATAATCACAAAAATTCACACAAAACTCCTATTGTTCTCGTTGACAAGAGAAAAAAATATTGAAAGAAATCATAGGCAATGGATATCGTTTCGTCCCCAAAGGTGGGACGTTCCCTACCGAAAACCATCAAGCTTGTTGTGAGAAGCTCCGGTTTGTGAGAAGCATATACCCAAACCTACCCCAAATGGGACATAATTTGTACCACAGCATGTTGATGCCGCTACATGATAGCATGCCAAGTTTTATGAAATTCAGACGAATTTTAGATTTACTATAATTTAAAAACCAGGCATCTCAATGTTTTGCAGGCAATCAACGGTGCCCTAGTGTTTGAAATTCATTCCCATTTCTTGCATGGGACCTAAGCATGCACACAAGGACACATATATTATTTTTCAACAAATTTATATACCTTTGGAGCATGTGCATGTAGTTCAAATTTGAATTATGCACATAAATTGATTGAAAACTAACTTAATGCCTAAAAATGTCCATACAGAACCACGAAAAATCAAAAAATTCACGCATAACACTCCTGTTGTTCTATGTTGACACGAGAAAAAATTGAAAGCAATAAGAGGCAATGGATATCGTTTCGTCCCCAAAGGTGGGACGTTCCCTACCGAAAATCATCATGCTTGTTGTGAGAAGCTCTGGTTTGTGAGAAGCATATACCCAAACCTGCCCCAAATGAGATAAAATTTGTACCACGACATGTTGATGCCGCTACATGATAGCATGCCAAGTTTCATGAATTTCACTTGAGTTTTGCATTTACTAGAATTTAAAAACCAGGCATCTCAATGTTTTGCGGGCAATCAGCGGTTGCCCTAGTGTTTGAAATTCATTCCCATTTCTTGCATGGGACCTAAGCATGCACCCAAGGACACATATTTGATTTTTAACCAATTTATATGCACCGGAGCATGTGCATGTAGTTCAAATTTGAATTATGCACATAAATGCATTGAAAACTTAGTTAATGCATAAAAATGTCCAAACGAACCCCGAATAATCACAAAAATTCACACAACACTCCTGTTGTTCTATTTTGACACGAGAAAAAAAATTGAAAGCAATAAGAGGAAATGGATATCGTTTCGTCCCCAAAGGTGGGACGTTCCCGACCGAAAACCATTATGCTTGTTGTGAGAAGCTCCAGTTTGTGAGAAGCATATACCCAAACCTGCCCCAGATGGGACAAAACTTGTAGCTCGACATGTTCATGCCACTCGATGATAGCATGCCAAGTTTCATGAATTTCAGACGAGTTTTGGATTTACTAGAATTGAAAAACTAGGCATCGCAATGTTTTGCCACCAATCAACGGTGCCCTGGTGTTTGAAATTCATTCCCATTTCTTGCATGGGACCTAAGCATGCACCCAAGGACACAGATTTCTTTTTTCAACCAATTTATAAGCACTGGAGCATGTGCATGTAGTTCAAATTTGAATTATGCACATAAATGCATTGAAAACTCAGTTAATGCATTAAAATGTCCAAACGAACCCCGAATAATCAAAAAAATTCACACAACACTCCTGTTGTTCTATGTTGACACGAAAAGAAATTGAAAGCAATAAGAGGCAATGGATATCGTTTCGTCCCCAAAGGTGGGACGTTCCCTACCTAAAACCATCATGCTTGTTGTGAGAAGCTCCGGTTTGTGAGAAAGATATACCCAAACCTGCCCCAAATGGGACAAAATTTGTACCACGACATGTTCATGCCACTCCATGATAGCATGCCAAGTTTCATGAATTTCAGACGAGTTTCAGATTTACTAGAATTTAAAAGCCAGGGATCGCAATGTTTTGCCGCCAATCAACGGTGCCCTGGTGTTTGAAATTCATCCCCATTTCTTGCATGAGACATAAGCATGCACCCAAGGACACATATTTGATTTTTCAACTAATTTGTATGCCTTTGGAGCATGTGCATGTAGTTCAAATTTGAATTATACACATAAATGCATTGAAAACTCAGTTAATGCATAAAAATGTCAAACAAACCGAATAATCAAAAAATTCACACAACACTCCTGTTGATCTATGTTGACCACGAGAAAAAAATTTGAAAGCAATAAGAGGCAATGGATATCGTTTAGGTCCCCAAAGGTGGGGCGTTCCCTCTGAAGAAAATCATCATGCTTGTTGTGAGAAGCTCCGGTTTGTGAGAAGCATATACCCAAACCTGCCCCAAATGGGACAAAACTTGTACCATGACATGTTCATCTTTGCCATGATAGCATGCCAAGTTTCATTAATTTGACCCGAGTTTTGGATTTACTAGAATTTTAAAACCCGAGGCATCTCAATGTTCTTTTCGGCAATCAGCGGTGCCACAGTGTTTGAAATTCATTCCCATTCTTGCATGGGACCTAAGCATGCACCCAAGGACAAATATTTGATTTTCAACCAATTTATATGCCTTTGGAGCATGTGCATGTAGTTCAAATTTGAATTATGCACATAAATGCATTGAAAACTTCGAGTTAATGCATAAAATGTACAAATGAACCCCGAATAAATCCAAAAATTCACACAACACTCCACATGTTGTACTACGTTTACTACGAGAATTTTTTTTTGAAAGCAATAAGAGGCAATGGATATTGTTTTGTCCCCAAAGGTAGGACCTTCCCTACCAAAAACCATCATGCTTGTTGTGAGAAGCATATACCCAAACCTGCCCCAAATGGGACAAAAATTTTACCACGGCATGTTGATGCCGCTCCATGATAGCATGCCAAATGTCAGACGAGTTTTGGATTTACAAGAATTTAAAAACCAGGCATCTCAATGTGTTGCCGGCAATCAACGGTGCCCTGGTGTTTGAAATTCATTCCCATTTCTTGCATAGGACCTAAGCATGCACCCAATGACACAATTTGATTTTCAACCAATCTATATGCCTTTGGAGCATGTGCATGTAGTTCAAATTTGAATTATGCACATAAATACATTGAAAACTTCAGTTAATGCATAACAATGTCCAAAGCAGAACCCCGAATAATGACAAAATTCACACAACACTCCTGTTGTTCTATGTTGACACGAGAAAAAAATGAAAGCAATAAGAGGCAATGGATGTCGTTTCGTCCCCAAAGGTGGGATGTTCCCTACTGAAAACCATCATGCTTGTTGTGAGAAGCTCCGGTTTGTGAGAAGCATATACCCAAACCTGCCCCAAATGGGACAAAACTTGTACCACGACATCTTCATGCCGCTCCATGATAGCATGCCAAGTTTCATGAATTTCAGATGAGTTTTGGATTTACTAGAATTATAAACTAGGCATCTCAATGTTTCTTAGGCAATCAGCAGTGCCCTTGTGTTTGAAATTCATTCCCATTTCTTGCATGGGACCTATGCATGCACCCAAGGACACATATTTTATTTTTCAAAAAATTTATATGCCTTTGGAGCATCGCATGTAGTTGATTTGAATTATACACATAAATGCATTGAAAACTTCGGTTAATGCATAAAAATGTCCAAATGAACCCCGAATAATCACAAAAATTCACACAACACTCCTTTTTGTTCTATGTTGACCACGAGAAAAGTATTTGAGAAAGGAATAACAGGCAATGGATATCGTTTCGTCCCCAAAGGTCGGATGTTCCTTACCGAAAACCATCATGCTTATTGTGAGAAGCTCCGGTTTGTGAGAAGCATATACCCAAACCGGCCCCAAATGGGACAAAATTTGTAACACGACATGTTGATGCCGATACATGATAGCATGCCAAGTTTCATGAATTTCAGATGAGTTTTGGATTTACTAGAATTTAAAACCAGGGCATCTCAATGTTTTTTGGCCGGTCAGCGATGCCACGGTTTTGAAATTCATTCCCATTTCTTGCATGGGACCTAAGCATGCACCCAAGGACCTGATTTGATTTTTCAACCAATTTATATACCTTTGGAGCATGTGCATGTAGTTCAAATTTGAATTATGCACATAAATGCATTGAAAACTTCAGGTTAATGCATAAAAATGTCCAAACGACCCTTGAATAATCACAAAAATTCACACAATACTCCTGTTGTTCTATGTTGACACGAAAAAATAATTTGAAAGCAATAATAGGCAATGGATGTCGTTTCGAACCCAAAGGTGGGATGTTCCCTACCAAAAACCATCATGCTTGTTGTGAGAAGACCCGATTTGCGAGAAGCATATACCCAAACCTGCCCCAAATGGGACAAAATTTGTACCACGGCATGGTGATGCCGCGACATGATAGCATGCCAAGTTTCATGAATTTCAGACGAGTTTTGGATTTACTAGATGTCGGTGTACTAGAGTAGGGGTCCCCTAGTATCCCGAACTTGTGCCTGCAGGCGATTCTGACCCTCATGGCAAGGCTTACCGAGTGACCACCAAGGTCCTCAAGTGGTTCCTTTGGAGCCATTCAAGAACAAAGTATTCAAGCCAAGGAGACAAGGCCCGGCAAGAGGAGCTTACTGGAAGGCCAACCAAGGCACCTAGGGAGACAAGGCCCCGACAAGAGGTTTGCCGGGAAGGCCGGTGGCGACAAGCTTCGGACAGCGACAAGACAACAACATGGCGAACCACCACTGTACTGCGCTCTAGCACATCCACTAACGTGTCGCCACAGGACCTTTCGGTAGCGGCGTGTGAAGAAGGCCGTCTTGACCAGCGGAGCCTTGATGATGGCGGCAGCGGCTGACAAGATTGCCATCGTGGCGGCGGTGGCGTCCCCAGCGGTCCACTGTTTGCCTTTGTTAGGCGGCGTGAAGCGGGCATTTAATGCCTTTGTCCCCTGCCGTCGGGGTTAGGTATGATACCTGCTTGTACCTTTGTACAAGTAGCTGTACCAACCACTCATTTTCCACTTTTACCCTTGTCTCGTTGCCACCGCCGGAGACCCTTTAGCATATAAAAAGGAGGCCCATGCATAGCGTAGAAGGGGTTCGAAGGTTCGAGGCCAGACACGCTGAGTCTAGATTAGCAGCTCGTGTGTCTTTGTAGCATAGCGCTCTGAGCGAACTCAATACACTCGGACATGCAGCGGTAGGAGTGTTATCTCTCCGGAGAGCTCGGCTGGGTAAACCGCTCGTGTGCATCGCCTCGATCTGCTCTTCGTGCGACCTCCGCCCCCCGCCGAACCAAAAGGGGCTCAGTCCGCCGGTCCCATAGGTGTTCGTGGGTCAGATCAGCCTCCCCGACATCTTTGGCGCGCCAGGTAGGGGGCGTCGAGTTTGTGTGAACCTGATCCGGCGTCCACACGAGCTAGATCTTCATCATCTTCATCGACATGCCACCGAAGAAGAAGGCTTCGGCGGCGGATGTTCCGTCCGCGTCGAACCCACTGCCACCGGAGCAAACGGGTGGTGGGGTAGACGCCGGCGGAAGAATGGACGTCGGCAGAGGCCACGGTGCTTCCAAGTCAAGGACAAAGGCTGCTTGAGACCTCGGCGTCCGTACATGCACCGCGCCCGTCTCGGAGGAAGCGCGGGACCGGCAACGTCATGGCATTCACAACGCTATCGCTCGTTGGACCAAGATCGAGATGGTGGATCTCGGGATGCTCAAGACCAACATGCTTGGCGCCAACATCTTTGGCGTGAAGCGAAACACGATCGCTGGGCGGGATCTGCTCCTTCTAACATAGTTAGAAGTCCGAGCATATCCGCTCCTCGCGCCGTTCGCCACTTGCCACCCACCACTCAATGAAGCTTTGGCGAGAGCTCAAGCGCTCTGGATTACCCTCCAACAGCCGAAAAGGTCGATGAATGGAGGCCACCATTCAAAAGTCTCGCCGGCCGCCAACGGCGACGCTCATGACAACCGAAAGTGCATCGGCTGCCGCGGCAGGACTGCCAAACACGAGCCGATGGCGGCAGAGACCGGTGGGGTGCAACCACCATGCACTCTCCACCCGAAGGCCAAAATCGCCCGACTTCGCTGGATCCACCTCGGCGGTGACTCCACCGCATCGCCGGATCCACGAGCTCGTCGCGATCGGCGCCAAGTTCTTCACGACGAGCAGCAAGAAGACGCTCGAACTTGCATCGGCGCCCGAAGAAAGCCTTGGCGTCAATCCGACCAGCGCGCTGGGCCCTCTGTCGACATGCATGCGCCCGAAGGGAACCAGGTGACTTGCCGTCTGCGGTAGGTTGCCCTGCGTTCACTTTCGTGAGCTGCGGCAAGTCGATGGCCCAACAAGAAGAATTTCAAGCAGACGTGCGAGAGAAATGCGGCGGCAAGGCGCATCCGTCGGAGTTCCTCGGCATCTACACCATCGCGGTGCAAGCTGCGGGGCGAGGCGACAAGATCATGGCCAACTACTTCCGGCTGGTGCTCAAGCCCAATGTCGAGATCTGGCTCATGCACTTGCCGGACAACTCCATATCCTCTTGGGCAGATCTATGCCATCAGTTTGTCGGCGCCTTCTGCGACCACAAGCCCCATGGCCAAGAAAGCGACCTTCATCTGCTCGCCCGAGAAGGAAGGAGAGCCCTGCGCAAGTACATTCGGAAGATTGACGCGTCTGACACAACATCCTAGATGTCCACCCTACCGCGATAATCAGCGTGTTCCATCGAGAATGTGCGAAACCGCGAGGATGCGGGAGGAGATGGCGATCACGCCAAGATCGAGAGGCGTCGATGAGCTATATGCCTGGCCGACAAGTGTGCACGTCTTTGAGGAAGGAGGAGACTCCCGGAGAGAATCTTGAAGCGGGAGGATTTGATAGTGAGGAGACCGCCCGGCAAAGAAAAACCCGGTGGCGGAACAACGGGAAGAAGAAAAGCGGAGATGTACTAGTTGTTGAGCAGTCCGGCAACGGAGGTGGTGCCAAGAAAGCCAAGGCTGGTAGCTTCGGAAAGGAGGTTGCCGCTGGATCCAGCGACGAGCAGGGGGCTTCACCGGCAAGCTCTGGTCCCGACAAGGATGGATCTGCTTGTGAGGGCGCATGAGAAGATCTGAAAAAGAATGGTGCAGCGCCCGGTTTACTTTGTCAGTTCCCTTCTGCGGGGGCTAGGTCAAGGTACTCTGGTGTGCGAAATTGCTTCGGCCTCCTCATGGCCTTGAGAAAGCTGCGCCATTACTTCGAGGCACATGAGATCACCGATCGTCACTCGTTTTCGGTGAAGAGGATCTTGCAAAATCCAGAGGCGGCGGGCGGGATTGTCGAGTGGGCACTAGAACTGTCAAGCTTTGGCCTCAAGTTTGAGAGCACTTCAACTATCAAAGCAAAGCATTGGCGGAGTTCATAGCAGAATGGGCGCCAACACAAGATGAAGAAATTCGAAGCGAGCATCCCGTCAAGGAAGCAAGCAAAGAGTGGTTGATGTACTTTGATGGTGCCTTCTACGCTGCAAGGCGCCGGTCTTGAGCGTGCTACTTGTTGCACCACCGGAGAGCACCTCAAGTCGTAGTCCGGATGCACTTTCCCAAGGAGCAAGCAAGAAACAATACTTGAGTATGAAGGTTTGCTTGCCGGTCTCGAGATCATGATAGACCTTGGGATCAAGAAGCTCATTATCGGGGTGACTCACGACTTGTCATCCGCCAAGTGAACAAGAGTTATCGAGTCCGTTGATGGAAGCTTATGTTGATGAAGTGAGAAAGCTAGAAGAGCACTTTGATGGCCTCTGAGATGGAATATATTCCAAGAGCTCGAGCGACATTCTTGATGGGCTGTCGAAGTCGCCACACTTAAGTTACACTGTGGAACCAGGGATCTTTGTGCTCAAGCTGACTCAACCGTCACATGAACGCCATCAGCCGGACGAGCAAGAAGAGGAAATTGATTTTTGGTGACTATTTTCCGGCGGAGCTTCCCGAAGCCGCCGCCAAAAAGGTCCCCAAGATCAACACCAACAGTGCTGAGGAGCAGTCTCCTCCGACAAGCCCTAGGGTTCGTTTCGTTGAAGCAGACGCTCCCGCCAAGTTTTGCTCCGGCAAGCTTGCCGGGGAACGTCAAGCTTCGGCTGAGCCACAAGTTCTCGCCGTGAAGCGGATGCTCCGCAGCGGCAGATGTGCCTTTAGTCCTTGTTGTCGAGCCGCATAGCTCCGGCATGGGCACATCAGTTGTCCATTTCCTTGAAGACGGAGAACTTCCGAAGAGCAAGAAGAAAGCGGAAAGAAGTAGCCCGGCGATCAAGTATGTACCGGTTTGTCGACAACACCGCATGCGAAGAAGACTCAACGGTGTGAAATTGAAGTGTATTCACCGGGAAGACGGACAAAAGCTGTTGGCGAGAGATACATGGAGGCATTTGTGGTCACCACATTGGCGCGAGCACTTGCCGGCAAAGCGTTCGGCAAGGTTTCTTTTGGCCGACAGCCCTCCGAGGATGCAACTGCACAAGTAACCAAGTGTGAAGCGTGCGGTTCCATTCCAAGCAGATATACCGGCCGGCTCAAGCTCTCCAAAGCGATCCCTTTATCCTGGCCATTTTTGATGCAGGGGCTCGACATCCTCGGCCCCTTTCCCGAGCTGTCGGGGCTTTGAGTACTTATGCGTTGCAATCGACAAGTTCACAAAGTGGCGGAAATGGAAGCGATGAGGAAGGTGACAACACGATCGTGATCAAGTTCTTTAGGTCGATTGTTTGCCGTTTGGAATCCCTAACGGGATCATCACCCGACAACGACGCGCCAATTCACGAGCCGCACCTTCATGCGATCGTCCAAGATCTTGGCGCCAAAGTGCTTCGCCACATTGCTCATCCGAGAAGTAACGGTCAAGCGGAGAGGGCAAATGCTGAAGTGTTGCGCGGGCTCAAGACCAGAACTTTCGACGGCTGCACAAGTGCGGAAGAAGCTGGATTGAGGAGCTGCCGGTGGTTCTTTGGTCGATCGGGACGACGCCAAATCGAGCCAGCGGCGGACACCTTCGCTCTAGTCTATGGGCGAGGCAGTTCTCCCCACGGAACTTCGTATCACGGATCACCTCGAGTGCTCGCTTATGATGAGCTTGAGCAAGAGCAGTTGCGACAAGATGACACGCTGCTCCTTGAGGAGGATCGTCTTGAGCTCTTTGTCTGCTGCTGCCGATACCGGCAAGCTTTGCGCCGCTACCATAGCCGCAAAGTTAATGCGAGAAGTCTCGAGGAAGGCGACCTTGTTCTTCGGCGCGTTCAGTCCGCCAAGAATTCAAACAAGTTGATGCTTAGAAGTGGGAAGGCCCTTACCGGGTGAAAGCGAGTCACTAGGCTGGCGCTGTCATGCCTTTGAGACCGAAGATGGCATTCCGGTGAGCAACTCACGGAACATTGAGCATCTTCGTAAGTTTTACCGTAGAAGCGCGGTTGCCGGAACCTGTTCCGGCAACCACCTTTTGTACAAGTCTTGCCGATGATGCATGTAATCCTTTGTACAAAGCGAGCGTATGAACCCGATGCATAAATAAAGCTAAGCGTGCCGCACATCTTGTCAATTTCATGCTTTCCACTTCTATTTTGCATGCGTTATCTGACACTTTGTGCAGCACCTGCCCCCGGTAAGCAATAACGAGCCATAAGGCTCCATATCTTTATTTTCTCTTCTTTCTCTTTCTCAAAGAAAGGAAGGTTCCCTCGCCCACAAGTTCGCCGGGGGGAAAGGAGAAGATAATGGTGTGGACCAAGCGTCGCTCAAGGAAGTCTAGCCTTACCGGGAAGCAAACCACAGAAAATATATGTTGCTTAAGTTTGAGCAATCAGTTTTAAAAATTTTAAGTTATCTTCCTCGAGCGACCGTGCTTTGTATGGAAAACACATGTGGCGGAGGAACCAACTCGTAGCTAGTTGCGCCTTACTTTGTTTGAGTCCGCTCAACAACTTAAGTGAGCTGCGACTAGCTGCGACAAGGTTTCTTGTCGGTAGCAGCACCGCCGGCGAAGGCTCTTTGGCGTCCACTTTTCGGCCTTCCATGACCCGGTGCCTGTGTAACAAGTTCCCTAAAGCGTAGGGAAAAAAACATACAAAGGAAGGAATCAAGTAAAGGAAATAACATAGCAATTGCTACCGAAATAGAGTTATATTACAAGATAGCTTGTCGCAGCTCTAATGGATTGTTCTCATGACATGACCAGCAGCGGCAAGAAAAGAGAAAGCGGGCGGCCTAATCTACGCGATCGCCCTCAACCCTCTTGATCCCGCTCACCCCTGTCACGATGGAGTGCGACAAAGGGTCTTGGCGCCTCCACATCGACATCCGGCGTCAAGGACTTGAGGGCGTTGGTGAGGTTGAGGCCTGGATTGCGGAAGGCCACCTTCATCAGCACCTTTTGAAGAGCTCCCGCAGAGATCTGGTGCGACTCCTCGGCCAGACTGCTTTGGGACTTCTTCCCGGAGTCATTTGGAGGGCCGTCACCACGCACTTGAAGAACAAGCTGAGCTTGGCGCTGGGTTGGAGGTGCTCATCGGAGGAATATCCAAGATCCTCCATCCCCACATGCGCCAGTTCCCCGTCGATGGCTGCAACAACATCCACGAGACCCTCGGTCCAGTGCTCCACATTCTCCCTAAAAGTATTCTGGGCGGCAGCAGCCCTCGCCAGCAGCGCCTCGTCGGCCTTGATCTTCTCCTTCAAGGCCACCTCCTGCTCCCTGGCGCCGTACAGGCGCTTTGAGTCAAGGTGGTCGGCTTCAACTCAAGATCTGCATTGGAGTCCTTGGCGGCAGGCTCCTTGCTCCTCTCGGCGAGGCAGCCTGCAGCTTCGCCAAGAGTGTAGGCGTCCTTCTCGCTCATGCTTGAGTGCAGCAAGCTCCTCGCCGCTCACCTTGAGATTGGCCTCCGGCTGCATCACTGCCGTCTCCGGCTCCTTCTTGGCGGCCTCGGCATTGGCAGCATCCTTTGCTTCCCTGAGAGCCCCGCCAAATGTTTGCTCGGGCGCGGCTAGATCCTCCTCATGGCTGTCAAGACTAACCTTCCTCTACGCCAACTCGCCTTCCTGCGCAGATAGCTTCTCGGCGGCAAGCCGCTGTTGCTCCTCAGCTTCAGCCTTCTCGAGGAGGAAGGCTTTGCGCTCCTCGGCGAGTTGCTCCCGCTCCTCTGCCAAGGCAGGAGAGCTTCTGGTTGAGACCGGAGCTCCTCCAGCGCTTCTCAATGTCTGCTCCCGCCTTGGCGACAAGCGCTTCCGGGATTCCAGCTTGGCTTGTCGAGCGGTGATGAAGCGGCAATGACTTCGCGGTAGCTGCTCTTCCTCGGACTTCGCCGCTGCTTCTTTGTTTGGTGCGTCGACCAGCGTTAGTCCAGTGAGGCGAGCAGCTCTTCATCGAGCGTTTCTCCTTCGCCGGCGCCACAGGCTCGGCGCCCATGGGAGCTTGATGAAGACGCCATCGCCGACCTTCAAATAGGTGCCGGGCTGGGGCTCTTGAGCCCAACGCTGCCGCAATGGCGGAGGGATCGGCGGTCGGCGTGGCGCTGGCGCTCCTGCTGACCTCGTGGTCGTCGGTCACGATCGCGGACCCTCGCCCGACTTTGGTAGCCTCTTCGCCGGCGGGCTCGTCAGCGCCAGCTTCTTCTTCGATGGCAGCGGCGTCGTCAGTATTGCCGCGTGCGTCCTCCTCGCCGGCGGCCTCGGTCTCCATTGGCTCTGTGGACGACCAGAAAATGAAGAAAAGTCAAGCAAATATTCAAAAGCAGAATCGGAAGAAGAAGAACACAAGGGAAGTTTTCAAGCAAGAGGATTACATGCTGGGGTCGCGGTCATGGTCTACGCCACCGAGGATCGCTGGTGCTGTCCCTTGCCGGAGAGATGTCCCTTTGGAGAAATGCCCCTTGCGGAGAAGTCTCCCTTGGGAGAAGCGGCTCCCTTGCCGGGGAATCCTCCCTTGGCGGTGTAGTCGAAGCGAAGGCATGTCGGGAGGCGGCTTGAGGCACTCTGGTAAGGCTGCTCTGCTCCTACACAAATCAGCGATCGAGATATCGGCAAAAAGGCGCCCATGCACGCCTAACAGCAGGAAGTAAACCATACACTTCT
The DNA here is from genome assembly GCA_021605145.1 of Aegilops bicornis. Lineage (NCBI taxonomy): Eukaryota > Viridiplantae > Streptophyta > Magnoliopsida > Poales > Poaceae > Aegilops > Aegilops bicornis. The sequence goes on from CM038673.1 coordinate 330,965,426, forward strand.
GTTTGGGGGCTGTTGGGGGGTGCTGAGGAAGAGTTGCAGCGTCCGGCAAGGTGGTCTCAGACGCGCCTCCTGCTGTCAGCGGTGGGTTCGTCCTCGATGACAATCACCGGGGCCTTGGATCTCTTCGACGATCTACGGGCGGCGTCTGAAAAGGAATGGGTTGAGTGAAGCAAATCGAGATACAAGACAAAGCAACAAGCCGAAGAACTACAAATGTTGCAAAGAATCTTACTCTTCTTCTTCCTCGTCGGAGCTGGTAGCGGAGAGATCAAATTCTGGCTCGCCTCTAATGCGATGAGGCGGAGGTAGGTTCCCTTGGCGCTTGGCGGGAAGCGAAGCGGTGGTCTGCGAGGGCCCGCTCCGGTTGCCGCAGCAGCGTGAGGTGCTCAGCGGCTTGATGCTTGCAGCGGTGGAGTGCGTCAGCGGTCTGCGGCGGCTGTTGACCCGTCTGCCGCCCGCTACATCTCCGGCCTTGCGGAGCGCCTTCTTGGTGGGCTGGGGGCTCCGCTCGCGGCAAGCTGTCACGAAGGAGGGAGGAGGCGCCCTCGGCTGGCTCGCTTGACTCAACCGGGCCCGACAAGCTCTTCCTCGCCGGCAAACACCTTTCGCTCGACAAGGCTTGCCGCCTCAGCTGCCTCTGCCTCCTCCACGGTGAATCCGAACTCGCCCGCGGCAGCGGCTGCTGCCGCCTCTTCCAGCCTGGTGGCGATGCGCTGCATCTCATCATCGGTGGTGTCGCGGGTGAGGCTCCTCTGTTCATCGGGGCGGACCGGCACTTCTACCAGGTTGTCAAAGAACACTCGCACGATGTCATCTGCAGGCTCTTGCCAGGTTGGAACGATTCCATGCGAGTCGCTGGCGGCATCATTTCACGGATGCGGTCGGCGAGGAATTGTTGCCTGCAATGAACGACACCCTTGGCACCTGAACATTTCGGGATGATCAGGATCGGGCTTGAACAGCACCAAGAGCATCGCGTCGGTTCCAAAACAGTGAAGTTGAAATTTAGGCCGGCGCAGCCTCATGATATCCGCCACATTACGGAACTTCCGGCGGGTCTCCTCCTCTCCGGCAAAGAAGCGATGTGGCGGCGAAGAAAGTCTGCACCAGCGGTGCCTCTGATGAAGCCGGCAAGCTTTGGCGCGAGATCCGGGTAGCGGCAATCTTGATCTAGCATCTTCCGGTGCCACGTTGCTCCAATCGTTGCGCGCACTATTGGGGTTTGGTATTTGGCGGTAAATGGCTGCGGGTTCTCCTCGACAATCCAGCACCAATCTGCCCTCCACTCCTCCCACTTGCTGCGGAGCTCTCCCTCCAGATAAGCTTCCTTCTTGCCAATCCTTGAGATCCAAGCGATTCCGCCGGCAAGAGGCTCCCCTCTCTCAACTCGGGGCATAAAGAAGTGGCGGAAAAGGGCTACGTTTGGATGGACTCCGACAAAGTTTCGCAGAGATGTGCGAAAACTGCCATGGTCGAAACGACATTGGGGTGAAGTCAAGGAGGCGGAACCCGTAGGTGTTCATGATATCGCAGAAAAATTCAGAGAAAGGCGGCGAGCCCGCGATAGAAGAACAAAGACGAAGAAAGGGTACCCATCCGGAGCCAGTTCGAAGCGGCGGTGGGAGTACCTTCGTCTTGCGCGGATGCCCTCAGCGTCTCCGTAGACCAGGAAGAGGTAGTAGTTCTCCCTCGGCTCCCTCACGGCGAGCTGGGGAAAGATGCCCGCTCCTTCCTTGGCGCGCAAGCGCTGCGCCTCGGCCGACTTCACGGCCTTCCCTTGTCGACTTTGAGACCATGGCGGAGGTGGTGAGGAGATCGGCGGCGTTGGTGATCTTTGGTGGCGATGGAAGCGGGCGCTGCTCTCTCTTCAGCCTTGGTAAGAAGGGGGAGCAGCGGGGGTTTTCTCGAGATTGGACAGCAACTGGCGAGATGGGCGGACTGCCCTTGTTTCCCCTGCTTATAAAGAGGGAGGGGGCGGACGTTCCGTTTTTCCGAATAAAGAAACCACCCACGATCTCGCCCATGATCTCTCACGGCGCGCATTCGGCAGCGTGCCGTTCGTGGAGGCGTTGTGGGTAAAGGGGTGAGATTCTGGCGTAACCCAAGCAGCGTGCCGTGCCTGTTTTGGGCTGGCCCTTGAGTGCTTTCGGCACCGTGTGTAACCCGAGCATGGGGCTCTGACCGATTGTACTAGAGTAGGGGTACCCTAGTATCCCGAACTTGCACGCAGGCGATTGCAGCCCTCAGCGGCAAGGCTTACAGTGACCGCCAAGGTCCTCCGTGGTTCCTTTGGAGCCATTCAAGAACAAAGTATTCAAGCCAAGGAGACAAGGCCCGGCAAGAGGAGCTTGCCGGGAAGGCCACCCAAGGCACCTAGGACACAAGGCCCGGCAAGAGGAGCTTGCCGGGAAGGCCCGATGGCGACAAGCTTCGGACGCGACAAGACAACAACATGGCGAGGCGCTTGCGCGGCGAACCACCACTCTGTACCTGCGCTCCAGCACATCCACTAATGTGTCGCATACAGGACCTTTCGGTAGCGCGTGGCAAGGCCGTGGCGGCCGGTAGGCCTTGATGGCGGCGGCGCCGACAAGATTGCCATCGTGGCGGCGGTGGCGTCCTGACGGTCCCTGTTTGCCTTTGTTAGAGGCGGCGTGAAGCGGGCATTTAATGCCTTTGTCCCTGCCGTCGAGGTTAGGTATGATACAACATACCTTTGTACAAGTAGCTGTACCAACCACTCCTTTTCCACTTTTACCCTTGTCTACGTTGCCACTGCCGGAGACCCTTTAGCATATAAAAGGAGGCCCATGCATAGCGTAGAAGGGGTTCGAGAAGGTTCGAGGCGGAACCACGGCGAGTCTCGTTAGCAGCTTCGTGTGTCTTTGTAGCACTTAAGCGCTCTGAGCGAACTCAATACACTCGGACATGCAGCGGTAGGAGTGTTATCTCTCCGGAGAAACTCGAAGCTGGGTAAACCGCTCGTGTGCTTCGCCTCGATCTGCTCTTCGTGCGACCTCCGCCCCCCGCCGAACCAAAAGGGGCTCGGTCCGCTGATCCCATAGGTGTTCGTGGGTCAGATCAGCCTCCCCGACACTAGAATTTAAAAACCAGGCGTCTCAATGTTTTGCTGGCAATCAACGGTGCCCGGTAATTGAAATTCATTCTAATTTCTTGCATGGGACTTAAGCAAGCACCCAAGGCCACAAATTTGATTTTTTAACCAATTTATATGCAGTGGAGCATGTGCATGTAGTTCAAATTTGAATTATGCACATAAATGCATTGAAAACTCAGTTAATGCAAAAAAATGTCCAAATGAACCCCGAATAATCACAAAAATTCACACAACACTCCTGTTGTTCTACGTTTACACGATATTTTTTTTGAAAGCAATAAGAGGCAATGGATATTGTTTCGTCCCCAAAGGTGTGGCGTTCCTTCCGAAAACCATCATGCTTGTTGTGAGAAGCTCCGGTTTGTGAGAAGCATATACCCAAACCTGCCCCAAATGGGACAAAAGTTGTACCACGACATGTTGATGCCGCTCCATGATAGCATGCCAAGTTTCATGAATTTTAGAAGAGTTTTGGATTTACTAGAATTTCAAAACTAGGCATCTCAATGTTTTGCCGGCAATCAACGGTGCCCTGGTGTTTGAAATTCATTCCCATTTCTTGCATGGGACCTAAGCGTGCACCGAAGGACACATATTTGATTTTTCAACCAATTTACATGCACTAGAGCATGTGCATGTAGTTCAAATTTGAATTATGCACAAAAATGCATTGAAAACTGAGTGAATGCATAAAAATGTCGAGCAGACCTGAATAATCACAAAAATTTACACAACACTCCTGTTGTTCTAGGTTGACACGAGAAAAAAATGAAAGCAATAAGAGGCAATGGTTATCACTTCTTCCCCAAAGGTGGGATGTTCCCTACCGAAAACCATCATCCTTGTTGTGAGAAGCATATACCCAAACCTGCACCAAATGGGACAAAATTTGTACCACGGCATGTTGATGCAGCTACATGATTGTGTGCCAAGTTTCACAAATTTCAGACGAGTTTTGGATTTACTAGAATTGAAAAACCAGGCATCTCAATGTTTTATGCGACAATGAGCGGTGCCACGGTGTTTGAAATTCATTCCCATTTCTTGCATGGGACCTAAGCATGCACCCAAGGACACATATTTGATTTTTCAACCAATGTATATGCACTGGAGCATGTGCATGTAGTTCAAATTTGAATTATGCACATAAATGCATTGAAAACTCAGTTAATGGACAAAAATGTCCAAACGAACACCGAATAATCACAAAAGTTCACACAACACTCCTCTCGTTCTATGTTGACACTATAATTTTTTTGAAAGCAATAAGAGGCAATGGATATTGTTTCGTCCCGTTCCCTACCGAAAACCATCATGCTTGTTGTGAGAAGCTTCGGTTTGTGAGAAGCATATACCCAAACCTGCCGCAAATCGGACAAAAATTTTACCATGGCATGTTGATGCCGCTCCATGATAGCATGCCAAGTTTCATGAATTTCAGATGAGTTTTGGATTTACTAGAATTTAAAAACCAGGCATCTCAGTGTTTTGCTGGCAATCAACGGTTCCACAGTGTTTGAAATTTATTCCCATTTCTTGCATGGGACCTAAGCATGCACCCAAGGACACGGATTTGATCTTTCAACCAATTTATATGCTCTGGAGCATCTGCATGTAGTTCAAATTTGAATTATGCACATAAATGCAGTGAAAACTCAGTTAATGCATAAAAATGTCCAAACAAACCCCAAATATTTACAAAATTCACACAACACTTCTGTTGTTCTACATTGACATAAGAAAAAAATTTGAGAGCAGTAAGAGGCAATGGATATTGTTTCGTCCCCAAAGGAGGGACGTTTCCTACCGAAAACCACTATCCTTGTTGTGACAAGCTCCGGTTTGTGAGAAGCACATACACAAACCTGCCCCAAATGGGACAAAAAATTTACCACGGCATGTTGATGCCGCTACATGATAGCATGCCAAGTTTCATGAAGTTCAGACGAGTTTGGGATTTACTAGAATTTTAAAAACAGGCATCTCAATGTTTTGCCGGCAATCAACGGTGCCCTGGTGTTTGAAATTCATTCCCATTTCTTGCATGGGACCTAAGCATGCACCCAAGGACACATATTTGATTTTTCAATCAATTTATTTGCACTGCAGTATGTGCATGTAGTTCAAATTTTAATTATGCACATAAATGCATTGAAAACTTCAGTTAATGCATAAAAATGTCCAAAAGAACCCTGAATAATCACAAAAATTCACACAACACTCTTGTTGTTCTATGTTGACACAAGAAAAAAAATTGAAAGAAATAAGAGGCAATGGATATCGTTTCGTCCCCAAAGGTGGGACGTTCCCTACCGAAAACCATCATGCTTGTTGTGAGAAGCTCCGGTTTGTGAGAAGCAAATACCCAAACCTGCCCCAAATGGGACAAAATTTGTACCATGACATGTTGATGCGGCTACATGATAACATGCCAAGTTTCATGAATTTCAGACGAGTTTTGGATTTACTAGAATTTAAAACCAGGGCATCTCAATGTTTCTTAGGCAATCAGCGGTGCCACTGGTGTTTGAAATTCATTCCCATTTCTTGCATGGGACCTAAGCATGCACCCAAGGACACAGATTTGATTTTCAACCAACTTATATGCCTTTGGAGCATGTGCATGTAGTTCAAATTTGAATTATGCACATAAATGCATAGAAAACTCAGTTAATGCATAAAAATGTCCCAACAAACCCCGAATAATTACAAAATTCACACAACACTCCTCTTGTTCTACATTGACATAACAAAAAAAAATTGAAAGCAATAAGAGGCAATGGATATTGTTTCGTCCCCAAAGGAGGGATGTTCCCTACCGAAAACCACTATGCTTGTTGTGACAAGCTCCGGTTTGTGAGAAGCACATACACAAACCTGCCCCAAATGGGACAAAAAAATTACAACGGCATGTTGATGCCGCTACATGATAGCATGCCAAGTTTCATGAATTTCAGACGAGTTTGGGATTTACTTGAATTTAAAAACCAGGCATCTTAATGTTTTGCCGGCAATCAACGGTGACCTGGTGTTTGAAATTCATTCTCATTTCTTGCATGGGACCTAAGCATGCACCCAAGTACACATATTTGATTTTTCAATCAATTTATATGCACTTTAGCATGTGCATGTAGTTCAAATTTGAATTATGCACATAAAGGCATTGAAAACTCAGTTAATGCATAAAAATGTCCAAACAAACCCTGAATAATCACAAAAATTCACACAACACTCCTGTTGTTCTATGTTGACACGAGAAAAAAAAATTGAAAGCAATAAGAGGCAATGGATATCGTTTCGTCCCCAAAGGTGGGACGTTCCCTACCGAAAACCATCAAGCTTGTTGTGAAAAGCTCCAGTTTTCGAGAAGCATATACCCAAACCTGCCCCAAATGGGACAAAATTTGTACCATGGCATGTTGATGCCGCTCCATGATAGCATGCCAAGTTTTATGAATTTCAAACGAGTTTTGGATTTACCAGAATTTAGAAACCAGACATCCAAATGTTTGGCCGGCAATCAACGGTGCCTCATTTGTTTGAAATTCATTCCCATTTCTTGCATGGGACCTAAGCGTGCACCCAAGGACACAGATTTGATTTTTCAACCAATTTATATGCCTTTGGAGCATGTGCATGTAATTCAAATTTTAATTATGCACATAAATGCATTGAAAACTCAGTTAATGCATAAAAATGTCCAAACAAACCCCGAATAATCACAAAAATGCACACAACACTCCTGTTGTTCTATGTTGACATGAGAAAAAAATTGAAAGCAATAAGAGGCAATGAATATCGTTTCATCCCCAAAGGTGGGACGTTCCCTACCGAAAACCATCATGCTTGTTGTGAGAAGCTCCGGTTTGTGAGAAGCATACCCAAACCTGCCCCAAATAGGACAAAATTCGTACCACGGCATGTTGATGCCGCTCCATGATAGCATGCCAAGTTTCATGAATTTCAGACGAGTTTTGGAGTTACTAGAATTTAAAAACCAGGCATCTCAATGTTTTGCCAGCAATCAACGGTGCCCCGGTGTTTGAAATTCATTCCCATTTCTTGCATGGGACCTAAGCATGCACCCAAGGACACATATTTGATCTTTCTACCAATTTATATGCACTGGAGCATGTGCATGTAGTTGAAATTTGAATTATGCACATAAATGCATTGAAAACTTCAGATTAATGCATAAAAATGTCCTAACGAACCCCGAATAATCACAAAGATTCACAAAACACTCCTGTTGTTTTATGTTGACACGAGAAAAAAAATTTGAAAGCAATAAGAGGCAATGGATATCGTTTCGTCCCGAAAGGTGGGACATTCTCTACCGAAAAGCATCATGCTTGTTGTGAGAAGCTCCGACTTGTGAGAATCAAATACCCAAACCTGCCCCAAATGGGGCAAAATTTGTACCACAAACATGTTGATGCCCCTACATGATAGCATGCCAAATTTCATGAATTCCAGACGAGTGTTGGATTTACCAGAATTTAAAAACCAGGCATCTCAATGTTTTGCCCGCAATCAACAGTGCCCTGGTGTTTGAAATTCATTCCCATTTCTTGCATGGGACCTAAGCATGCACCCAAGGGCACAGATTTGTTTTTCAACCAATTTATATGCACTGGAGCATGTGCATGTAGTTCAGATTTGAATTATGCACTTAAATGCATTGAAAACTCAGTTAATGCATAAAAATGTCCAAACGAACCCCAAAAATCACAAAAATTCACACAACACTCCTGTTGTTCTATGTTGACACGAGAAAAAAAAATTGAAAGCAATAAGAGGCAATGAATATCGTTTCATCCCCAAAGGTGGGACGTTCCCTACTGAAAACCATCATGCTTGTTGTGAAAAGCTCCGGTTTGTGAGAAGCATATACCCAAACCTGCCCCAAATGGGACAAAATTTGTACCACGGCATGTTGATGCCGCTACATGATAGCACGCCAAGTTTCATGAATTTCAAGCGAGTTTTGGATTTACTAGAATTTAAAAACCAGGCATCTCAATGTTTTGCCCGCAATCAATTGTGCCCTGGTGTTTGAAATTCATTCCCATTTCTTGCATGGGACCTAAGCATGCACCCAAGGGCAGAGATTTGATCTTTCAACCAATTTATATACCTTTGGAGGAGGTGCATGTAGTTCAAATTTGAATTATGCACTTAAAATACATTGAAAACTCAGTTAATGCATAAAAATGTCCAAACGAACCCTGAAAAATCACGGAAATTCACACAATACTCCTGTTGTTCTATGTTGACACGAGAAAAAAAAATTAAAGCAATAAGAGGCAATGGATATCATTTCGACGAGGTCGGTGCAGATGTCCGGCTCAGGGCCCGGTTTGCCGATCTTGCCAATGAAAACGTGTATGCCGCCAAAGGGGACCTGGTACTCATACTCGATTGAGCCGGCCTCGGGGCCCCACCCTGCTTCGTTGATGTAGAGCTTGCCGCGACTACTTTTGGTCATACGGCCCACAGCGTAGCCCTTGAGTCCTTCGAAGCTGCCCTCTAAGAACTTGAAACCATCGTGTGATAGCCCCACGGTGGGCGCCAACTATCGTGGTTTTGTCACGGCAGATGTCCTCATGAAAGGCCTTAGTCGTGGAGCCATCACTACGGGTTAGCTTAAAGGGGTTAAAGCGGACAAGGGACGCAAGAGAGTTTTATACTAGTTCGGCCCCTTACAATGAAGGTAAAGGCCTACGTCTAGTTGTGATGGAATTGATGGGGTTTCGATGACCAGGGAGCGAATACGCTTTGCCTGAGTCTCGAGGTGTTGTCTATTGTTCTGAACCGCCGCCGGGTCGTCCCCTTATATACATGGGTTGAGGCTCGCCGGTTTACGGAGTCCCGAGGCCGGCCCATAAACGTGTCCGGCTCGGTCTCCGCTCTTTCTACCTTACAATGCAAGTTACATATCAATGCCGGTTTATAGCTACAGGTCTTAAACCAGTTCTGGGCCTTGGGCCTCTACTCAGCGTCACCGTGCATCTTCATGGGCTTCAAGTTAATCCGGCCTCTCTGGCGGTTTCATCGATAGTAATATCCCCAACACAATGGATATCGTTTCGTCCCCAAAGGTGGGACGTTCCCTACCGAAAACCATCATGCTTGTTGTGAAAAGCTCCAGTTTGTGAGAAGCATATACCAAAACCTGCCCCAAATGGGACACAATTTGTACCACGGCATGTTGATGCCGCTCCATGATAGCATGCCAAGTTTCATGAATTTCAGACGAGTTTTAGATTTAGTAGAATTTAAAAACCATACATCTCAATGGTTTGCCGGCAATCAACGGTGCCCTGGTGTTTGAAATTCATTCCCATTTCTTGCATGGGACCTAAGCGTGCACCGAAGGACACATATTTGATTTTTCAACCAATTTATATGCACTGGAGCATGTGCATGTAGTTCAAATTTTAATTATGCACATAAATGCATTGAAAACACAGTTCATGCATAAAAATGTCCAAACAAACTCCGAATAATCACAAAAATGCACACAACACTCCTGTTGTTCTATGTTGACACGAGAAAAAAAATTTGAAAGCAATAAAAGGCAATGTATATCGTTTCATCCCCAAAGGTGGGACGTTTCCTACCGAAAACCATCATGCTTGTTGTGAGAAGCTTCGGTTTGTGAGAAGCATATACCCAAACCTGCCCCAAATGGGACAAAATTTGTACCACGGTATGTTGATGCCGCTAATGATAGAAAGCCAAGTTTCATGAATTTCAGACGAGTTTTGGATTTACTAGAATTTAAAAACCAGTCATCCCAATGTTTTGCCGGCAATCAACCGTGCCCTGGTGTTTGAAATTCATTCCCATTTCTCGCATGGGACCTAAGCATGCACCCAAGGACACAGATTTGATCTTTCAACCAATTTATATGCTCCTTGAGCATGTGCATGAAGTTGAAATTTGAATTATGCACTTAAATGCATTGAAAACTAAGTTAATGCATAAAAATTTCCAAACGAACCCCGAAAAATCGCACAAAGTCACACAACACTCCTGTTTTTATATGCTGACATGAGAAAAAAAATTGAAAGTAATAAGAGGCAATGGATATCGTTTTGTCCCCAAAGGTGGGACGTTCCCTACCGAAAACCATCATGCATGTTGTGAAAAGCTCCGGTTTGTGAAAAGCATATACCCAAACCTGCCCCAAATGGGATAAATTTGTACCACGACATGTTGATGCCGCTCCATGATAGCATACCTAGTTTCATGAATTTTAGACGAGTTTTGGATTTACTAGAATTTAAAATCCAGGCATCTCAATGTTTTCTTAGGCAATCAGCGGTGCCACAGTGTTTGAAATTCATTCCCATTTCTTGCATGGGCAAAAGCATGCACCCAAGGACATATATTTGATTTTTCACCAATTTATATGCACTGGAGCATGTGCATGTAGTTCAAATTTGAATTATTCACATAAATGCATTGAAAACTCAGTTAAAGCATAAAAATGTCCAAACGAACCCAGAATAATCACAAAAATTCACACAACACTCTTGTTGTTCTATGTTGACATGAGAAAAAAAATTGAAAGCAATAAGAGGCAATGGATATCGTTTTGTCCCCAAAGGTGCGACATTCCATACCGAAAGCCATCATGCTTGTTGTGAGAAGCTCTGGTTTGTGAGAAGCATACACCCAAACCTGCCACAAATGGGACAAAATTTGTACCACGGCATGACGATGCCGCTACATGATAGCATGCCAAGTGTCATGAATTTCAGACGAGTTTTGGATTTACCAGAATATAAAAACCAGGCATCTTAATGTTTTGCCGGCAATCAACGGTGCCCTGGTGTTTGTAATTCATTCCCATTTCTTGCATGGGACCTAAGCGTGCACCCAAGGACACAGATTTGATTTTTCAACCAATTTATATGCCTTTGGAGCATGTGCATGTAGTTCTAATTTGAATTATGCACATAAATGCATTGAAAACTCAGTTAGTGCATAAAATGTCCAAACGAACCCCGAATAATCACAAAAATGCACACAACACTCCTGTTGTTCTATGTTGACACGAGAAAAAAATTTGAAAGCAATAAGAGGCAATGGATATCGTTTCGTCCCCAAAGGTGGGACGTTCCCTACCGAAAACCATCATGCTTGTTGTGAGAAGCTCCGATTTGTGAGAAGCATATACCCAAACCTGCCCAAAATGTGACAACATTTGTACCACGACATGTTGATGCCGCTACATGATAGCATGCCAAGTTTCATGAATTTCAGACGAGTTTTGGATTTACTAGAATTTAAAAACCAGGCATCTCAATGTTTTGCCAGCAATAAACGGTTCTCTGGTGTTTGAAATTCATTCCAGTTTCTTGCATGGGACCTAAGCATGCACCCAAGGACACATATTTGATATTTCAACCAATTTATATGCATTGGAGCATGTGCATGTAGTTCAAATTTGAATTATGCACATAAATGCATTGAAAACTCATTTAATGCATAAAAATGTTTGAACGAACCGCGAATAATCACAAAAATTCACACAACATACCTGTTGTTCTATGTTGACACGAGAAAAAAATTGAAAGCAGTAAGAGGCAATGGATATCATTTCGTCCTCAAAGGTTGGACGTTCCCTACCGAAAACCATCATGCTTGTTGTGATAAGCTCCGCTTGTGAGAAGCATATACCCAAACCTGCCACAAATGGGACAAAAATTTTACCACGACATGTTGATGCTGCTCCATGATAGCATGCCAAGTTTCATGAATTTCACACCAGTTTTGGATTTACTAGAATTTAAAAAACAGACATCTCAATGTTTTGCCGAGCAACAACGGTGCCACGGTGTTTGAAATTCATTCCCATTTCTTGCATGGGACCGAAGCATGCACCCAAGGACATAGATTTGATTTTTCATCCAATTTATATGCACTGGAGCATGTGCATGTAGTTCAAATTTGAATCATGCACATAACTACATTGAAAACTCAGTCAATACATAAAAATGTCCAAACGAACCCCGAATAATCACAAAAATTCACACAACACTCATGTTGTTCTATGTTGACACGAGAAAAAAAATTGAAACCAATAAGAGGCAATTGATATCGTTTCGTCCCCATAGGTGGGACGTTCCCTATCGAAAACCATCATGCTTGTTGTGAGAAGCTCCGGTTTGTGAGAAGCATATACCCAAACCTGCCCCAAATAAGACAAAATTTGTACCACGGCATGTTGATGCCGCTACATGATAGCATGCCAAGTTTAATGAATTTCAGACGAGTTTTGGATTTACTAGAATTTAAAAACCAGGCATCTCAATGTTTTGCCCGCAATCAACAGTGCCCTGGTGTTTGAAATTAATTCCCATTTCTTGCATGGGACCTAAGCATGCACCCAAGGACACAGATTTGATTTTTCAACCAATTTATATGTACTGGAGCATGTGCATGTAGTTCAAATTTGAATTATGCACATAAATGCATTGGAAACTCAGTTAATGCATGAAAATGTCCAAATGGATCCCGAAAAATCTCAAAAATTCACAGAACACTCCTGTCGCTCTATGTTGACGCGAGAAAAAAAATTGGAAGCAATAAGAGGCATATCGTTTCTTCCCCAAAGGTGGGACATTCCCTACCGAAAACCATCATGCTTGTTGTGAGAAGCTTCGGTTTGTGAGAAGCATATACCTAAACCTGCCCCAAATGGGACAAAATTTATACCACGGTATGTTGATGCCGCTACATGATAGAAAGCCAAGTTTCATGAATTTCAGACGAGTTTTGGATTTACTAGAATTCAAAAACCAGGCATCTCAATGTTTTGCCGGCAATCAACAGTGCCCTGGTGTTTGAAATTCATTCCCTTTTCTTGCATGGGACCTAAGCATGCACCCAAGGACACATATTTGATTTTACAACCAATTATATGCACCGGAGCATGTGCATGTAGTTCAAATTTGAATGATGCATATAAATGCATTGAAAACTCAGTTAGTGAATGAATGCCGAACAATGACAAAAATCCACACAACACTCTGTTGTTCTATGTTGACACGAGAAATAAAATTGAAAGCAATAAGAGGCAATGGAAATTGTTTCGTCCCCAAAGGTGGGACGTTCCCTACCGAAAACCATCATGCTTGTTGTGAGAAGCTCCGGTATGTGAGAAGCATATACCCAAACCTGCCCCAAATTGGACAAGATTTGTAACACGGCATGTTGATGCCGCTACATGAATTTCAGAAAAGTTTTGGAGTTACTAGAATTTAAAAACCAGGCATCTCAATGTTTTGCCGGCAATCAATGGTGCCCTGGTGTTCGAAATTCATTCCCATTTCTTGCATGGGACCTATGCATGCACCCAAGAATACATATTTTATCTTTCAACCAATTTATATGTACTAGAGCATGTGCATGTAGTTCAAATTTTAATTATGCATTTAAATGCATTGAAAACTCAGTTAATGCATAAAAATGTCCAACCCCAAAAAATCATAAAAATTCACACAACACTCCTGTTCTTCTATGTTGACACGAGAAAAAAAATTGAAAGCAATCCGTTTCGTCCCCAAAGGTGGGACGTTCCCTATAAAAACCATCATGCTTGTTTTGAAAAGCTCCGGTTTGTGAGAAGCATATACCCAAACCTGCCCCAAATGGGACAAAATTTGTACCACGACATGTTGATGCCGCTCCATGATAGCATGCCTAGTTTCATGAATTTCAGATGAGTTTTGGATTTACCAGAATTTAAAAACCAGGCATCTCAATGTTTTGCCGGCAATCAACGGTGCCCTTGTGTTTGAAATTCATTCCCATTTCTTGCATAGGACCTAAGCATGCACCCAAGGACACAAATTTGATTTTTCAACCAATTTATATGCACTGGAGCATGTGCATGTAGTTCAAATTTGAATTATGCACATAAATGCATTGAAAACTAAGTTAATGCATAAAAATGTCCAAACAAACCCCGAATAATCACAAAAATGCACACAACACTCCTTTTTGTTCAATGTTGACACGAGAAAAAAAATTGAAAGCAATAAGAGACAACGGATCTCGTTTTGTCCCAAAAGGTGGGACATTCACTACCGAAAAGCATCATGCTTGTTGTGAGAACCTCCGGTTTGTGAGAAGCATATACCCAAACCTGCCACAAATGGGACAAAATTCGTACCACGACATGTTCATGCCACTCCTTGATAGCATGCCAAGTTTCATGAATTTCAGACGAGTTTTGGATTTACTAGAATTTAAAAACCAGGCATCTCAATGTTTTGCCGGCAATAAACGGTTCCCTGGTGCTTGAAATTCATTCCCATTTTTTGCATGGGACCTAAGCATGCACCCACGGACACATATTTGATATTTCAACCAATTTATATGCATTGGAGCATGTGCATGTAGTTCAAATTTGAATTATGCACATAAATGCATTGAAAACTCAGTTAATGCATAAAAATGTTTGAACGAACCCCGAATAATCACAAAAATAAACACAACACACATGGTTTTCTATGTTGACACGAGAAAAAAAATTGAAAGCAGTAAGAGGCAATGGATATCATTTCGTCCCCAAAGGTTGGACGTTCCCTACCGAAAACCATCTTGCTTGTTGTGATAAGCTCCACTTGTGAGAAGCATAAACCCAAACCTGCCACAAATGGGACAAAATTTATACCATGGCATGTTGATGCCGCTACATGATAGCATGCCAAGTTTAATGAATTTCAGACGAGTTTTGGATTTACTAGAATTTAAAAATCAGGCATCTCAATGTTTTGCCGGCAATCAACGGTGCCCTGGTGTTGGAAATTCATTCTCATTTCTTGCATGGGACCTAAGCATGCACCCAAAGACATAGATTTGATTTTTCATCCAATTTATATGCACTGGAGCATGTGCATGTAGTTCAAATTTGAATCATGCACATAAATACATTGAAAACTCAGTCAATACATAAAAATGTCCAAACGAACCCCGAATAATCACAAAAATTCACACAACACTCCTGCTGTTCTATGTTGACATGAAAAAAAAATTGAAACCAATAAGAGGCAATTGATATCGTTTCGTCCCCAAAGGTGGGATGTTCCCTACCGAAAACCATCATGCTTGTTGTGAGAAGCTCCGGTTTGTGAGAAGCATATACCCAAACCTGCCCCAAATGGGATAAAATTTGTACCACGGCATGTTGATGCCGCTACATGATAGCATGCCAAGTTTAATGAATTTCAGACGAGTTTTGGATTTGCTAGAATTTAAAAACCAGGCATCTCAATGTTTTGCCCGCAATCAACAGTGCCCTGGTGTTTGAAATTCATTCCCATTTCTTGCATGGGACCTAAGCATGCACCCAAGGACACATATTTGATCTTTCAACCAATTAATATGCTCCTTGAGCATGTGCATGTAGTTCAAATTTGAATTATGCACTTAAATGCATTGAAAACTCAGCTAATGCATAAAAATGTCCAAGCGAACCCCGAAAAATCACAAAAAATCACATAACACTCCTGCTGTTCTATGTTGACACGAGAAAAAAATTTGAAAGCAATAAGAGGCAATGGATATCGTTTCGTCCCCAAAGGTGGGACGTTCCCTACCGAAAACCATCATGCTTGTTGTGAAATGCTCCGGTTTGTGAGAAGCATATACCCAAACCTGCCCCAAGTGGGACAAAATTTGTACAACGGCATGTTGATGCCGCTCCATGATAGCATACCTAGTTTCATGATTTTTAGACGAGTTATGGATTTACCGTAATTTGAAAACCAGGCTCCCAATGTTTTGCCGGCAATCAACGGTGCCCTGGTGTTTGAAGTTCATTCACATTTCTTGCATGGGACCTAAGCGTGCACCCAAGCACACATATTTGATTTTTCAACCAATTTATATGCACTGGAGCATGTGCATGTAGTTGAAATTTGAATTATGCACATAAATGCATCGAAAACTCAATTAATGCATAAAAATGTCCAAACGAACCCTGAATAATCACAAAAATGCACACAACACTCCTATGGTTCTATGTTGACACGAGAAAAAAATTGAAAGCATTAAGAGGCATTGGATATCATTTTGTCCCCAAAGGTGGGACGTTCCCTACCGAAAACCATCATGCTTGTTGTGAGATGCTCTGGTTTGTGAGAAGCATATACCCAAACCTGCCCCAAATGGGACAAAATTTGTACCACGACATGTTGATGCCGCTACATGATAGCATGCCAAGTTTCATGAATTTCACACGAGTTTTGGATTTACTAGAATTTAAAAACCAGGCATCTCAATGTTTTGCCGGCAATGAGCGGTCTTATTTGGTGTTTGAAATTCATTCCCATTTCTTGCATGGGACCTAAGCATGCACCCAAGAACACATATTTGATCTTTCAACCAATTTATATGTACTGGAGCATGTGCATGTAGTTAAAATTCTAATTATGCATTTAAATGCATTGAAAACTCAGTTAATGCATAAAAACGTCCAACCCCGAAAAATCATACAAATTCACACAACACTCCTGTTGTTCTTTGTTGACACGAGAAAAAAAAATAGAAAGCAATAAGAGGTAATGTATACCGTTTAGTCCCCAAAGGTGGGGCGTTCCCTCTAAAACCATCATGCTTGTTGTGAAAAGCTCCGGTTTGTGAGAAGCATATACCCAAACCTGCCCCAAATGGGACAAAATTTGTACCACGACATGTTGATGCCGCTCCATGATAGCATGCCTAGTTTCATGAATTTCAGACGAGTTTTGGATTTACCAGAATTTAAAAACCAGGCATCTCAATGTTTTGCCTGCAATCAACGGCGCCCTGGTGTTTGAAATTCATTCCCATTTCTTGCATAGGACCTAAGGATGCACCCAAGGACACAAATTTGATTTTTCAACCAATTTATATGCACTGGAGCATGTGCATGTAGTTCAAATTTGAATTATGCACATAAATGCATTGAAAACTAAGTTAATGCATACAAATGTCCAAACAAACCCCGAATAATCACAAAAATGCACACAACACTCCTTTTGTTCAATGTTGACACGAGAAAAAAATGAAAGCTTCAAGAGACAACGTATATCGTTTTGTCCCCAAAGGTGGGTCGTTCACTACCGAAAACCATCATGCTTGTTGTCAGAACCTCCGGTTTGTGAGAAGCATATACCCAAACCTGCCCCAAATGGGACAAAATTTGTACCACGACATGTTGATGCCGCTACATGATAGCATGCCAAGTTTTATGAATTTCAGACGAGTTTTGGATTTACTAGAATTAAAAAACCAGGCATCTCAATGTTTTGCCGGCAATCAATGGTTCCCTGGTGTTTGAAATTCATTCCTATTTCTCTTCATGGGACCTAAGCATGCACCCAAGGACATAGATTTTATATTTCAACGAATTTATATGCATTGGAGCATGTGCATGTAGTTGAAATTTGAATATGCGCATAAATGCATTGAAAACTCAGTTAATGCATAAAAATATCCGAACGAACCCCGAATAATCACAAAAATTCACACAACACTCCTGTTGTTCTATGTTGACACGAGAAAAAAATTTGAAAGCAATAAGATGCAATGCATATCATTTCGTCCCCGAAGGTGGGACATTCCCTACCGAAAACCATCATGCTTTTTGTGATAAGCTCCGGTTCGTGAGAAGCATATACCCAAACCTGCCACAAATGGGACAAAATTTGTACCACGACATGTTGATGCCGCCCCATGATAGCATGCCAAGTTTCATGAATTTCACATGAGTTTTGGATTTACTAGAATTTAAAAACCAGGCATCACAATGTTTTGCCGGCAATGAACGGTGCGCTGTTGTTTGAAATTCATTCCCATTTCTTGCATGGGACCTAAGCATGCACCCAAGGACACAGATTTGATTTTACAACCAATTATATGCATTGGAGCATGTGCATGTAGTTCAAATTTGAATCATGCACATAAATGCATTGAAAACTCAGTTAGTGAACGAACCTCGAACAATGACAAAAATTCACACAACACTCCTGTTGTTCTATGTTGACACGAGAAAAAAATTTGAAAGCAATAAGAGGCAATGGAAATCGTTTCGTCCCCAAAGGTGGGACGTTCCCTACCGAAAACCATCATGCTTGTTGTGAGAAGCTCCGGTATGTGAGAAGCATATATCCAAACCTGCCCCAAATTGGACAAAATTTGTACCACGGCATGTTGATGCCGCTACATGAATTTCAGACAAGTTTTGGAGTTACTAGAATTTAAGAACCAGGCATCTCAATGTTTTGCCGGCAATCAACGGTGCCCTGGTGTTCAAAATTCATTCCCATTTCTTGCATGGGACTGGAGCATGTGCATGTGCATGTTTTGCCGACACATATTTGATCTTTCAACCAATTTATATGTACTGGAGCATGTGCATGTAGTTCAAATTTTAATTATGCATTTAAATGCATTGAAAACTCAGTCAATGCATAAAACGTCCAACCCCGAAAAATCATAAAAATTCACACAACACTCCTGTTGTTCTATGTTGACACGAGAAAAAAAAATTGAAAGCAATAAGAGGCAATGGATACCGCTTCGTCCCCAAAGGTGGGACGTTCCTACGAAAAACCATCATGCTTGTTGTGAAAAGCTCTGGTTTGTGAGAAGCATATACCCAAACCTGCCCCAAATGGGACAAAATTTGTAGCACGACATGTTGATGCCGCTCCCTGATAGCATGCCTAGTTTCATGAATTTCAGACGAGTTTTGGATTTACCAGAATTTGAAAACCAGGCATCTCAATGTTTTGCCGGCAATCAACGGTGCCCTGGTGTTTGAAATTCATTCCCATTTCTTGCATAGGACCTAAGTGAGGGAGTCCTGGACTAGGGGGTGTCCGGATAGCCGAACTATCATCACGGCCGGACTCCAAGACTATGAAGATACAAGATTGAAGACTTTGTCCCGTGTCCGGATGGGACTTTCCTTGGCGTGGAAGGCAAGCTTGGCGATACGGATATGTAGATCTCCTACCATTGTAACCGACTACTGTAACCCTAACCTATCCGGTGTCTATATAAACCAAAAGGTTTTAGTCTGTAGGACGAACAACAATCATACCATAGGCTAGCTTCTAGGTTTAGCCTCCTTGATCTCGTGGTAGATCTACTCTTGTACTACCCATATCATCAATATTAATCAAGCAGGAGTAGGGTATTACCTCCATCGAGAGGGCCCGAACCTGGGTAAAAACATCGTGTCCCTTGTCTCCTGTTACCATCCGCCTAGACGCGCGATTCGGGACCCCCTACCCGAGATCCGCCGATTTTGACACCGACATTGGTGCTTTCATTGAGAGTTCCTCCGTAGCCGTCACCGAGAGGCCCGATGGCTCCTTCGATTATCAACAACGACGCGGTCCAGGGTGAGACTTTTCTCCCCGGACAGATCTTCGTATTCGGCGGCTTTGCACTGCGGGCCAATTCGCTTGGCCATTTGGAGCAGATCGAAAGCTACGCCCCTAGCCATCAGGTCAGATTTGGAAGTTTGAACTATACGACCGATATACGCGGAGACTTGATCTTCGATGGATTCGGACCGCAGCCAAGCGTGTCGCACTGTCTCGATGGGCATGATCTAGCTCGCAATTAACAAAGGCTTCGGAGGCCGCACCAGCATCCGCTCCAACCCTTAATCCAGAGCCGGATTCCTCGATCGAGGATGAGTGGTTGGACACCGCCTCGGGGGCTACGATCACTACGGTGATTGAGCCGAACTCCATCCCTGTCCTTTGCGAAGACCTCGACTCCAGGGTGTCGGACTCCTCTCCGAACTCCGAACCCTCTGCGCCCCTGCCAATCGAATCCGATTGGGCGCCGGTCATGGAGTTCACTGCCGCGGACATCTTTCAGCACTCGCCCTTTGGCGACATCCTAAATTCACTAAAGTCTCTCTCTTTATCCGGAGAGCCTGGCGGACTACGGACGGGAAGGTTGGGATCTGGACGACAAAGAAATTCAACGCCCACCCACCACCCACTTTATAGCCACCGCCGATGATCTAACCGACATGCTCGACTTCGACTCAAGACATCGGCGGCATGGACGGCGATGCCGGAGGCGACCAAGACCCAGCACCTACGGAGACCGGAAGGCCACCTCGTCATATGACATATACATGGTGGACATCCCAAAAGATGGTAACGGCGATGGAACAACGGAGGATGACCCTCCAAGAAGCAACGAAGCGCCGACGTCGGGCGCCGCTCTAAATCCCGCCACAATAAAAGCGGTGATTTCGCACGGGAGATAATAACACCGGACGGTGCGAAGACAACCCCTCGGCAGGACTCGGTAGCGGAGGAGGAGGAGAAGCAGAATCCGCACGACGGTCGGCGAAAAAGAGAGGTCGAGGGCGATAATTATCGCCTCCCTCCGAAGATGAGGCAAGCCTCGGCGACAATGAATTTGTCGTGCACGAGGATCCCGCCGAGCAGGAGGCGTTTCAAACGCAGGCTTATAGCCACGGCAAGCAGCCTCAAGAAAAGCAGCAACAACTTAGAGCTGACCAAGACTTGCTAGGCAGGCGGATGGATCAAGTCCTTGCGGTAGAAAGAGTATGAACTCGAGCGCCCTCAAAGCTACCCCAAACGCAGGTCGTTGCCTCGATCGGAGGAGGAAGCACCCAAGTCACCAGCGCATGACATGGCAGACCGGCCACCCGTGGCGCTGACGAGAAGCCTCTCGGCCCTCCGCTCAAGCCACACCCCGACGCCGCTCAAAGAACCAAGGCACGGGAAAAGCGCTACGGACTTGCAAGATATATTGGAGGATAAGGCAAAACATACAAGATCGATCTACGGATCGGCGTGGGCGTAACGACGCGGGATGATTACCGTCGCGCCGAATACAGCAAACCCGACCGGGCCGAACACAGCAGACAAAGCTCATATGAGCTACGTCGTGATATAGCCCAATACAGAGGTGCAGCACACCCACTATGCTTCACAGATGAAGTAATGGATCATCAAATCCCCGATGGCTTCAAACCCGTAAACATCGAATCATACGATGGTACCACAGATCCTGCGGTCTGGATCGAGGACTATCTCCTCCATATCCACATGGCCCGCGGTGATGATCTACATGACATCAAATACCTCCCACTCAAGCTTAAAGGACCAGCTCGGCATTGGCTCAACAGCTTGCCAGCATAATCAATTGGTTGTTGGGAGGACCTGGAAGCCGCATTTCTTGATAACTTCCAGGGCACATATGTGCGACCACCAGACGCCGATGACCTTAGCCACATAATTCAGCAGCCAGAAGAATCGGCCAGACAATTCTGGACACGGTTCCTCACAAAGAAAAATCAAATCGTTGACTATCCGGATGCAGAGGCCCTTGCAGCCTTCAAACATAACATCCGCGACAAGTGGCTTGCCCGGCACCTAGGACAGGAAAAGCCAAAATCCATGGCAGCCCTCACAACACTCATGACCCGATTCTGTGCGGGAGAGGACAGCTGGCTAGCTCGAAGCAACAACCTCGCCAAACACCCTGATAGTTCGGATACCAAGGACATCAATGGCAGGTCGTGTCGCAACAAGAACAAGCGCCGCATTAACGGCGATAATACCGAAGATACGGCCGTCAATGCCGGATTCAGAGGCTCTAAACCCGGTCAGCGGAAGAAGCCATTCAAAAGAAATACCCAGGGCCCGTCCAACTTGGACCGAATACTCGATCGCTTGTGCCAGATACATGGCACCCTCGAAAAACCAGCCAATCACACCAACAGGGATTGTTGGGTGTTCAAGCAAGCAGGCAAGTTAAGTGCCGAACTCAATGACAAGTGGCTGCATAGCGATGACGAGGAAGAGCCCCGGCCGCCGAACAATAGAGGATGAAGGGTTTTCCCACACAAGTGCGGACGGTGAACATGATATACGCAACCCATATACCCAAAAGGGAGCGGAAGCGTGCACTAAGGGGCGTATATGCGATGGAGCCATGCATACGAAGTTCAACCCATGGTCTTCCTGCCCGATCACCTTCGATCGAAGGACCACCCACTAGCATCCGTCACGGCGGTTTCGCCGCATTGGTTCTTGACCCAATTATTGACGGATTTCACCTCACCAGAGTCCTGATGGACGGCGGTTGCAGCCTGAACCTGCTTTATCAGGATACAGTGCACAAAATGGGCATAGCCCCTCAAGAATTAAACCTACAAAGATGACCTTTAAAGGCGTCATATCGGGTGTAGAGGCCAATTGTACGGGCTCAGTTACACTCGAAGTGGTCTTCGGATCCCCGGATAACTTCCGAAGCGAAGATTTAATCTTCGACGTCGTCCCGTTCCCCGCCAAGCTATCATGCCTTTGCTTCGGACGAACCGCATTTGCAAAGTTCAATGCGGTGCCGCACCACGCATACCTCAAGCTCAAGATGCCAGGCCCTCGAGGAGTAATCACGGTCAATGGAAACACCGAACGCTCTCTTGAGCGGAGGAGCACAGCGGCCCTCACGGCGGAGGTACAAAGCAGCCTCTCACAGCAATTCTCGAGTCCGGCCACTAAGCGTCCGGACAACATCAAGCAGCGCCGGAGTAACCTACAACAAGACCGCTCGGCACGATTCAAGCAGCGTAGCAATCCGGCCCCAACCCCAGCCCTCGCGAAATTGCGAAGCGATTACTGGCGTACATAACTACGCTCTGGAGATACCATGGGCATAAGGGGAGGGGCACGACCACGGCACGCCCGGAATGCGGCTCAACCGCACCAGGGGCTCCCGATTGTGTCACTCTTTTTCTTTTTTCTTTTTTCTTCCTTTTTCTTACTTTCAAGACTCCGTTTTCCAGAAGCCCTGTCCGGCACTAGAATCCGCTGAACTCACGATGCAACAACCACGGAAGCAGAAAGCTATGTCGAGTGTTCAGGTGGTCTCTATTACGAGCATTATACCTGTTTTACATACCATCCCGCAGCTTACCCCTGGAGGGGGACATGTTAGATAGTCCCATCCCTTGCTTATCGCACTATTTGTATCGTTTTGCTTTCATTGCAGTACCTTTTTGAACAAACAATACATAGCTTTTGCCTATTATTGCACTCTTTTCTTTATCTATATATATGCTCATTTCATGACATTACGGACCCGTACACTTTGGTACAGCCAATACACCAGGGGCTTAAGTACCCCAAAATTATGGTGTGATAAGTCCGAACACTTTCACAAGTGTGGCACCCCGAACTTATAGCATTATATGAATCGGCTCCGAATCATGTCTTGGGTCAATAGTTGGGTTTGCCCGGCTCCGTGTTTTGGTACCTTACGTTCCATTATATCGGCTAAGGTAGCACCGGAGAACCACTGCGATTGTGCCCAGTTGAGCTGGGTCGAGCACCTCAGTGGAGAAAGCTAAAACTGACCGTCATGATAGGGCGAGAGCCGGTCGCTGTTCGAGAGGTTTTTCGGGTCCCTAAAGACTTATGCCGCTTAGAGCGAGGAACTGGAGTTGTCTGGCCATGGCGTGGATAGCGCCCCAAACTCGGTCTTCCGAATACTAGGGGCTTCGCCGAAGTTTAAAATTATAGAATTCTATGGCTAAGTGAGAGTGTTCAAGCATTATAAGTCCGGTTGCCTTGTTCTTTGCGTTGAGCGCCTCCCTAGATGGACCCAAGAATGGGAACAAGAGTGCTCAAGTTTATCCCGAACACCCCAGCACTCGTGGCATGGGGGCTAAAGCCAACGACTTGCCATCTCTCAAATTTGATAAACGGCCGCATAGAAGGTTATATTTTAAATTAACAAGCGTTACTTAGCGCATATGAACAAGTTTTCAGCATACAGGATAACAAATGTGAGTCTATTCAAAAATTACATCTTCGGAGCACTCATCCGCTATTCGGCGGGCACCCTTCAGGAGGCCCTCATAGTACATTTCGGGCGTGCGATGCTCCTTGCCCTTCGGTGGCCCGTCCGTCACAAGCTTCTCCGCATCCAGCTTGCCCCAGTGCACTTTAGCATGGGCAAGGCCAACGGACACCTTCAATGCAGACGGAGCGCTTGATGACTTCAATCCGTGGACAGGCGTCCACCAGCCGCTGCACTAAGCCAAAGTACCTCCCAGGCATGGCTTCCAATGGCCACAGCCGCACTATCAGGCCCTTCATGGCCTGTTCGGCGACCTTGTGGAGCTCGACCAGCTGCTTCAGCTGGTCGCTCAGGCACTGAAGTCCGGCCTCGACATCGAGACCAGAACACCTTTTCCGTCGAGCTCCCCTCCTTGGCGCGGTAGAATGCGGCAGCATCAGACACACTACGGGGCAAATCTGTGGATGCTCCTGGAGAGCTCTGAATCCGGGTAAGTAATAGGTAATTCATTTTCACATGCTTTCTCTGCATAAAGAATGCCTTACCCGCCGTGATCTTCTTTATTGCCTCAATCTCCTGGAGGGCTTTTTGGGCCTCGGCCTTAGCAGCTTTGGCACTCTCAAGAGCCGAAGCAAGCTCGGACTCTCGGGTCCTCGAGTCATGCTCCAAACTCTCATGTTTTTCCACGAGAGCCTGGAGCTCTTGCCGCACCTCCGCCAGCTGCGCCTCCCCCTTCTCTCGCTCGGTGCGTTCACAGCCGCTTTGTTTTCGACCACGGACACCGCTTCCTTCGTGGTCGCCACCTCGTTCGTGGCCCTGCAGTACCCATGTTATTCCTGTTATTTTTTGCAACTGAAACCTTTCTATAAGGTATTTCTTTAATAAGGTATTACTTACCTTCCTTGTTCTCGAGCTGCTTCTTGGCAAGGCCGAGCTCGTTCTCGGACCGCTCGAGGCTTTGCTTCAATGCATCGACCTTCGCAAATAAGGCGGCAGAGGTCGACAGTAGCCTCGTGCATTCCCATATTGACATACTTATGTTAGACTTCACTGCGTATATCTTTTTAGATCCTTAGTCCGGCTTTTCTTTCCGAACACGAACTAAGCATCGAGCTATTGTCTATGCGGTAATATTTTTACATATTCTAAACTTACCTCAAAGCCCGTTAGAAGGCTGGTACGAGCTTCAGTCAGCCCGCTCTTGGCGGACTGAGCTGTCCGGATCACCGCACTCATAACGATGCGGTGCTCCTCCTTGATGGAAGCGCTGTTAAGCGCCTCCAATAAGCTATCCGGTGCCTCCGGTTGGACGGAGGACACCGGCGTCTTACCCTTCTTGCGAAGGGACCGCTTGCCGGACTCCGGAACCGCTGAAGGTTCCGGCATGGGGTCCGGACGAGGGTTGGGCTTAGAGCCCCTGGGGGTCTCGCCCCCCACGCGCCTGGAGTCCGAGAGGTTGCCTCGCGGCGCCTCCTGTGCCACCTCCTCTTGACCAAGCCCCCCTTGAGGCCCCACCACGGTGTCGTCCGCAGCGTGAGGTGAGGAGGCGCCCGGAAGTGAAGTACTCTCCGATTACAGCGAACCCGAGGACCCGCTCGTGAGCGGCGAACTTCGCCCTTAGGCGGGCTGCATGATTGTTCGGCATTAGAGAACACTATGCAATGATAAAAAGCCATGGGTATCCGGACACTTACGATCTCGCCAGGGCTTGGCCCTTGTCGGCCAATCCTCCTCGTCGTTGTCGACGTTGGTGGAGAAGTCCGGAGGAAGGGTTCTTCCTTCTGACCCTCCGGCCTCCCGGTTAGGCGGCCTTCCTTTCCTCTCCTCCCCGGCTGGGAGAGGCTTCTTTCTTCCTCCTCGTCCTCGGGAGAAGATTACGCTTGAATCGACAACACCAGCGTCGGGAGCTCCTTGAGTTCCCATTGCCTCCTTCTTGGCCTTCTTCTCCGGCACCACATGAGGTACCGGAGCCAAGAACCGCCAATCGGGCGTCTGGCTGGGTCTTCGGCAAAAGGCGGACAGCTAACCTGTCCGGACGTCTTGACCAGATCTGTTAAAGGTTAGGGAGTTTTAGATCCCGCATAGAGTCAAACTATGAAAAAAGAGTCCCATAAAGGGTAAAATAACTCACCTCGCTGGCTTGACATCGCGAGCTGAATCCGCGATCTTGATGGCAGATGTGGGAGCCTCGGCGCTCTTGAGCGGCACCTTCCGTGCATCTTCGTGCGTAGTGTCGAAGAGCCTTGTCGAGTGGGGTCTTGTGCGGATCGAACTCCCACAATTTGAAGGCCCGTTGTTGGCATGGAAGAATCCGGCGGATGAGCATCACCTGGATTACGTTGACAAGCCTGAGGTTCTTGTCCACCAGGTTTCGGACGCATGTTTGGAGTCCGGATAGCTCGTCTGAATCCCCCCACGTCAGGCCCGTCTCTTTCCATGACGAGAGCCGTGTGGGGAAGCCAGATCTGAATTTGGGGGCCGCCACCCATTTTGGGTCGCGTGGCTCGGTGATGTAGAACCACCCCGATTGCCACCCCTTTATTGTATCCACAAAGGAGCCCTCGAGCCATAGGACTTTATCCATCTTGCCGACCATGGCGCCTCCGCACTCCGCTTGACGGCCGCCCACAACCTTCGGCCTGACATTGAAGGTCTTGACCATAGGCGAAGTGGGGCTGGATGTAGAGGAAGGCCTCGCACCTGACGATAAACGCCGAGATGTTGAGGATGAAATTGGGGCCAGGTCGTGGAAGTCCAGGCCATAGTAGAACATGAGCCCCGGACAAATGGGTGAAGTGGAAAACCTAGTCCGCGGAGGAAGTGGGGAGAAACACCACCCTCTCATGGGGCACAGGGGTTGGAATGAGCTGCCCAGCGTTGGGCAGCTTTGCAGCGATGTCATGGGACAAATATCCGGCCTCCCGCAGTCTTGTGATGTGCCCCTCCGTGACGGAGGAGGCCATCCACCTGCCTCCCGCTCGACATGGTTGGAGAAGGTTGAGGTGGGGTGTGCGGACTTAGTATTTGGAGCTCGAGTCTTGTGAAATGGATGAGCAAAGGAGGAAGAAGGCGTAGGTGAAAAGGTGGATCCTTATTCCCTTATATGGACGGACGAAGTTATGCGTCCCCCACTAGCCTGGTAAAACTCGCTTATCTCCCAAGCGCCGTAATCAATGGCGCGGATGGGTTACCCACGTCCGTATTGATGGGAATCCCGGAATAAGGGGGAACGATCTATGCTTTGATAAGACGTGCCAAGGAAACCGCCTCGCCAAACGCGCTGAGGTGGAACGGTAAAAAACAATTCATATAAAGACCTGGCCGCGGTGTGATGTCACGCCGCGGAATACGTCAGCAGATATGTGCAAAAGTTATTCTCTCTAAGGTGGTATGTGGAACTTGTCTTGAAGAGCCGGACACTATCCTTGTGTTCAAAACCTTCTATAAAGTATTCGGAGGAGGAACCCGCCTTGCAATGCCCGCCGGACTCGTCGTCATTGAAGCATGGTTCAGGGGCTACTGAGGGAGTCCTGGACTAGGGGGTGTCCGGATAGCCGAACTATCATCACGGTCGGACTCCAAGACTATGAAGATACAAGATTGAAGACTTCGTCCCATGTCCGGATGGGACTTTCCTTGGCGTGGAAGGCAAGCTTGGCGTCTGGATATGTAGATCTCCTACCATTGTAATCGACTACATGTAACCCTAACCTATCCGGTGTCTATATAAACCAGACGGTTTTAGTCCGTAGGACGAACAACAATCATACCATAGGATAGCTTCTAGGGTTTAGCCTAATTGATCTCATGGTAGATCTACTCTTGTACTACCCATATCATCAATATTAATCAAGCAGGAGTAGGGTATTACCTCTATCGAGAGGGCCCGAACC
This sequence comes from Aegilops bicornis, assembly GCA_021605145.1. Lineage (NCBI taxonomy): Eukaryota > Viridiplantae > Streptophyta > Magnoliopsida > Poales > Poaceae > Aegilops > Aegilops bicornis. The sequence continues at coordinate 330,993,305 of CM038673.1, forward strand.
TGGGCAAAAACATCGTGTCCCTTGTCTCCTGTTACCATCCGCCTAGACGCACAGTTCGGGACCCCCTACCCGAGATCCGCCGGTTTTGACACAGACACTAAGCATGCACCCAAGGACACAAATTTGATTTTTCATCCAATTTATATGCACTGGAGCATGTGCATGTAGTTCAAATTTGAATTATGCACATAAATGCATTAAAAACTCAGTTAATGCATAAAAATGTCCAAATAATCACAAAAATGCACCCAACACTCCTTTTGTTCAATGTTGACACGAGAAAAAAATTGAAAGCAATAAGAGACAACGGATATCGTTTTGTCCCCAAAGGTGGGACGTTCACTACCGAAAACCATCATGCTTGTTGTGAGAACCTCCGGTTTGTGAGAAGCATATACCCAAACCTGCCCCAAATGGGATAAAAAATTTACCACGACATGTTGATAACGCTACATGATAGCATGCCAAGTTTCATGAATTTCAGACGAGTTTTGGATTTACTAGAATTTAAAAACCAGGCATCTCAATGTTTTGCCGACAATCAACGGTGCCCTGGTGTTTGAAATTCATTTTGTTTTCTTGCGTGGGACCTAAGCTTGCACCCAAGGACACATATTTGATCTTTCAACCAATTTATATGCTCCTTGAGCATGTGCATGTAGTTCAAATTTGAATTATGCACTTAAATGCATTGAAGACTCAGCTAATGCATAAAAATGTCCAAACGAACCCCAAAAAATCACAAAAATTCACACAACACTCCTGTTGTTCTATGTTGACACGAGAAAAAATATGAAAGCAATAAGAGGCAATGGATATCGTTTCGTCCCCAAAGGTGGGACGTTCCCTACCGAAAACCATCATGCTTGTAGTGAAAAGCTCCGGTTTGTGAGAAGCATATACCCGAACCTGCCCCAAGTGGGACAAAATTTGTACGACGGCATGTTGATGCCGCTCCATGATAGCATACCTAGTTTCATGATTTTTATTCGAGTTTTGGATTTACCGGAATTTAAAAACCAGGCTCCCAATGTTTTGTCGGCAATCAACGGTGCCCTGGTGTTGGAAGTTCATTCACATTTCTTGCATGGGACCTAAGCGTGCACCCAAGCACACATATTTGATTTTTCAACCAATTTATATGCACTGGAGCATGTGCATGTAGTTCAAATTTGAATTATGCACATAAATGCATTGAAAACTCAGTTAATGCATAAAAATGTCCAAATGAACCCTGAATAATCACAAAAATGCACACAACACTCCTATGGTTCTATGTTGACACGAGAAAAAAATTGAAAGCATTAAGAGGCATTGGATATCGTTTTGTCCCCAAAGGTGGGACGTTCCATACCGAAAACCATCATGCTTGTTCTGAGATGCTCCGGTTTCTGAGAAGCATACACCCAACCTGCCCCAAATGGGACAAAAATTGTACCACAACATGTTGATGCCGCTACATGATAGCATGCCAAGTTTCATGAATTTCAGACGAGTTTTGCATTTACTAGAATTGAAAAACCAGGCATCTCAATGTTTTGTCGGCAATCAACGGTTCCTTGGTGTTTGAAATTCATTCCCATTTATTGCATAGGACCAAAGTGTGCACCCAAGGACACATATTTGATTTTTCAACCAATTTATATGCACTGGAGCATGTGCATGTAGTTCAAATTTGAATTATGCACATAAATGCATTGAAACCTCAGTTAATGCATAGGAATGTCCGAACGAACCCCGAATAATCACAAAAATGCACACAACAGTCCTGTTGTTCTATGTTTACACTAGAAACAAATTTGAAAGCAATAAGAGGCAATGGATATCGTTTCGTCCCCAAAGGTGGGACGAGAAGCTCCGGTTTGTGAGAAGCAAATACCCAAACATGCCCCAAATGGGACAAAATTTATACCATGACATGTTGATGCCGCTACATGATAGCATGCCAAGTTTCATGAATTACAAACAAGTTTTGGATTTACTAGAATTTAAAAACCATTCATCTCAATGTTTTGCCGGCAATCAACGGTTCCCTGGTGTTTGAAATTCATTCCCATTTCTTGCATGGGACCTGAGCATGCACCCAAGGACACAGATTTGATCTTTCAACCAATTTATATGCACTGGAGGTTGTGCATTTAGTTCAAATTTGAATCATGCACATAAATTCATTGAAACCTCAGTTAATGCATAAAAATGTCCAAACGAATCCCGAATAATCACAAAAATTCACCCAACACTCCTGTTGTTCTACGTTGACATGAGAAAAAAAAATTGAAAGCAATAAGAGGCAATGATTATCATTTCGTACCCAAAGGTGGGACGTTCCCTACCGAAAACCATCATGCTTGTTGTGAGAAGCTCCGGTTTGTGAGAAGCATATACCCAAACATGCCCCAAATGGGACAAAATTTGTACCATGACATGTTGATGCCGCTACATGATAGCATGCCAAGTTTCATGAATTACAAACGAGTTTTGGATTTACTAGAATTTAAAAACCAGGCATCTCAATGTTTTGCCGGCAATCAACGGTTCCCTCGTGTTTGAAATTCATTCCCATTTCTTACATGGGACCTAAGCATGCACCCAAGGACACAGATTTGATCTTTCAACCAATTTATAAGCACTGGAGCATGTGCATGTAGTTCAAATTTGAATTTATGCACATAAATGCATTGAAAACTCAGTTAATGCATAAAAATGTCCAAATGAACCCCGAATAATCACAAAAATTCACACAAAACTCCAGTGTTTCTACGTTGACATGAGAAAAAAAATTAAAGCAATAAGAGGCAATGGATATCGTTTCGTCCCCAAAGGTGGGACTTTCCCTACCGAAAACCATCATGCTTGTTGTGAGAAGCTCCGGTTTGTGAGAAGCATATACCCAAACCTGCCCCAAATGGGACAAAATTTGTACCACGGCATGTTGATGCTGCTACATGATAGCATGCCAAGTTTCATGAATTTCAGGCGAGTTTTGAATTTACTAGAATTTAAAAACCAGGCATCTCAATGTTTTGCGGGCAATAAATGGTGCCCTAGTGTTTGATGTCTACTACACAACCTTCTTCTTGTAGATGTTGTTGGGCCTGCAAGTGCACAGGTTTGTAGGACAGTAGCAAATTTCCCTCAAGTGGATGACCTAAGGTTTATCAATCCGTGAGAGGCGTAGGATGAAGATGGTCTCTCTCAAACAACCCTGCAACCAAATAACAAAGAGTCTCTTGTGTCCCCAACACACCCAATACAATGGTAAATTGTATAGGTGCACTAGTTCGGCGAAGAGATGGTGATACAAGTGCAGTATGGACGGTATATATAGGTTTTTGTAATCTGAAAATATAAAAACAGCAAGGTAACAAGCGGTAAAAGTGAGCGTAAACGGTATTGCAATGATAGGAAACAAGGCCTAGGGTTCATACTTTCACTAGTGCAAGTTCTCTCAACAATAATAACATAGATGAACATATGACAAGCCCTCAACATGCAACAAAGAGTCACTCCAAAGACACTAATAGCGGAGAACAAACGTAGAGATTATGGTCGGGTCTGAAACCACCACAAAGCTATTCTTTGGATCGATCTATAAAAGAGTTCGTACTAGAATAACACCTTAAGATACAAATCAACCAAAACCCTAATGTCACCTAGATACTCCATTGTCTCAAGTATCCGTGGGCATGATTATACGATATGCATCACACAATCTCAGATTTAACCAACCAACATAAAAGTACTTCAAAGAGTGCCCCAAAGTTTCTACCGGAGAATCAAGAACGTGTGCCAACCCCTATGCATAGGTTCCCAATGTCACGAAACCCGCAAGTTGATCAACAAGACATACATCAAGTGTTCTCATAAAAGACTCAATCCGATAAGATAACTTCAAAGGGGAAACTCAATTCATCACAAGAGAGTAGAGGGGGAGAAACATCATAAGATCCAACTACAATAGCAAAGCTCGGGATACATCAAGATCATGCCATAGATTGGAACACGAGAGAGAACACGAGAGAGAGAGATCAAACACATAGCTACTCGTACATACCCTCAGCCCCGAGGGTGAACTACTCCCTCCTCGTCATGGAGAGCGCCGGGATGATGAAGATGGCCACCGGTGATGGATCCCCCCTCCGGCAGGGTACCGAAAAGGGGTCCCGATTGGTTTTTGGTGGTTCTTGAGGCTTGCGGCGGCGGAAATCCCGATCTATCTTCTATTGGGGTTACGTAGGTATATATAGGAGGAAGGAGTACGTCGATGGAGCGTCAGGGGGCCCACGAGGCAGGGGGCGCGCCCAGGGGGGCGCCCTCCACCCTCGTGACCGCCTCTGGCACTTCTTGGAGTAGGGTCCAAGTCTCCTGGATCACGTTCGGTGAGAAGATCACGTTCCTGAAGGTTTCATTCCGTTTGGACTCCGTTTGATATTCCGTTTCTTTGAAACACTGAAATAGGCAAAAAAACAGCAATTCTGGGTTGGGCCTCCGGTTAATAGGTTAGTCCCAAAAGTAATATAAAAGTGGAAAATAAAGCCCATTATAGTCCAAAACAATAGATAAAGTAGCATGGAGCAATCAAAAATTATAGATACATTGGAGACGTATCAGGCATCCCCAAGCTTAATTCATGCTCGTCCTCGAGTAGGTAAATGATAAAAAGAGAATTTTTGATGTGGAGTGATACTTTGGCATAATTTCAATGTAAATCTTCTTAATTGTGATATGAATATTCAGATCCGAAAGATTCAAGACAAAAGTTCATATTGACATAAAAACAATAATACTTCAAGCATACTAATCAAAATAATTATGTCATCTCGAAATAACATGGCCAAAGAAAGTTCATCCCTACAAAAGCATATAGTTAGGCTATGCTTCATTTTTGTCACACAAAGATGTTCCCAACTTCTATACCCCCGATGACAAGCCAAGCAATTGTTTCATACTTAAATAATCTCAAACTTTTTCAACCTTCACGCAATACATGAGCGTGAGCCATGGATATAGCACTATGGGTGGAATAGAATATGATGATGGGGATTGTGTGGAGAAGACAAAAGGAGAAAGTCTCACATCAACGAGGCTAATCAATGAGCTATGGAGATGCCCATCGATTGATGTTAATGCGAGGAGTAGGGATTGCCATGCAACGGATGCACTAGAGCTATGAATGCTCAACAAAAGAAAACTAGTGGGTGTGCATCCAACTTGCTTGCTCATGAAGACCTAGGGCATTTGAGGAAGCCCATCGTAGGAATATACAAGCCAAGTTCTATAACGAAAAATTCCCACTAGTATAGAAAGACAACTTATGAGACTCACTATATGAAAAACATGGTGCTACTTTGAAGCACAATATATGAGACTCACTACATGAAGAACAAGGTGCTACTTCTAAGCACAAAATATGAGACTCACTACATGAAGAACAAGGTGCTACTTTGAAGCACAAAATATGAGACCTACTACATGAAGAACATGGTGCTACTTTGAAGCACAAGTGTGGAAAAAGAGATAGTAGCATTGCCCTTTTCTTTTCTTTTCTTTTGGGCCTTTCTTTTTTTATTTTGGCCTTTCTCTTTTTTTTTTTGGGCAATGCTCTAATAATGATGATCATCACACTTCTATTGATTACAACATAAGGATTACAACTCGAAACTAGAACAAGGTATGACTCTATATGAATGCCTCCGTGGTGTCTTTGGGATGGTGCAATGAATCAAGATTGACATGTATGAAAATAATGCATGGTGGCTTCGCCACAAATACGATGTCAACTACATGATCATGCAATGGCAATATGACAAAAGTAAGGTATGTCATGATGATGATGGTGGAAGTTGCATGGCAATATATCTCGGAATGGCTATGGAAATGCCATAATAGGTAGGTATGGTGGCTGTTTTGAGGAAGATATAAGGAGGTTTATGTGTGATAGAGCGTATCGTATCACGGGGTTTGGATGCACCGCGAAGTTTGCACCAACTCTCAATGTGAGAAAGGGCAATGCAGTGCATCAAGAGGCTAGCAATGGTGGAAAGGTAAAAGTGCGTATAATCCATGGACTCAACATTAGTCAAAAGAACTCATATACTTATTGCAAAAATTTAGAAGTCATCAAAAATCAAGTACTACGCGCATGCTCCTAGGGGATAGATTGGTAGGAAAAGACCATCGCTCGTCCCCGACCGCCACTCATAAGGATGCACAAGCCAGGTACACTTCATGTTTCAAATTTGTTACACAACTTTAACCATACGTGCATGCTACGGGATTTGCTAACTTCAACACAAGCATTTCTCAATTTCATAACTACTCAACTAGCACGACTTTAATATCACTACCTCCATATCTCAAAACAATTATCAAGTATCAAACATTTCTTAGTATTCGACACTCATAAGAATTCTTACACATCTTGTATGATTAGCATATTATGATTATTTAAGCAAATTACCATGCTATTTAAGACTCTCAAAATAATATACGTGAAGCATGAGAGTTCATAAATTTCTACAAAATAAATCCACCACCGTGCTCTAAAAGATATAAGTGAAGCACTAGAGCAAACAACAAACTACTCCAAAAGATAAAAGTGAAGATCAATGAGTAGTCGAATAATTATGCAACTATATGAAGACTCTCCCATTTAATAATTTCATATCTTGATACTTTATTCAAACAGCAAGCAAAGCTAAAGAAAACTACATTGCAAGGATAGCACAACTCACGTGAAGAAGCAAAAAACTTAGGCTCAACCGATACTAACCGATAGTTGTTGAAGTGGATAGGTGGGATGGCTACTGGGGCATCCCCAAGCTTAGATGCTTGAGACTTCTTGAAATATTATCTTGGGGTGCCTTGGGCATCCCCAAGCTTGAACTTTGTGTCTCCTTAATTCCTCTCATATCATGGTTTCTCTTTTTATCAAAAGCTTCATTCACAACAAACTCAACAAAAACTCGTGAGATAGGTTAGTATAAACCAATGCAAAACCTTATCATTTTCTACTGTAACAAATCACTAAAATTATTAATCAACATTGCATACTAAACGCCTCTGTATATTTAATACTCCTATCCTTAAATAGAATCATTAAACAAGCAAACATATGCAAACATAACAGCAATCTGCCAAAATAGTACAGTCTGTAAAGAATGCAAGAGTATAAATACTTCCCTGACTCCAAAAATTGTGAACTAAAATTCCCACTGTAATAAATTTATCAGATCTCAATATGAAAAAATATTCAACATTATACCATTCTCTGACTTTTCTAGAGAATTTTTGCAACAGCGGTAAACTTTCTGTTTTCAAACAGCAACATGTATACTAGCAAAATAAGCATGGCAAAGGCTATCCTTGACTTTTTTATTGAAACTAAAGATGCAAAACACTAATCTAACTAACAGCAAGCAAAACAAAACAAAATGACATGACGCTCCAAGCAAAACACATATCATGTGGTGAATAAAAATATAGCTCCAAATAAAGTTACCGATGAACGAAGACGAAAGAGGGGATGCCTTCCGGGGCATCCCCAAGCTTAGGCTCTTATTTGTCCTTGAATATTAACTTGGGGTGCCTTGGGCATCCCCAAGCTTAGGCTCTTGCCACTCCTTATTCCATAGTCCATCGAATCTTTACCCAAAACATGAAAACTTCACAACACAAAACTTAACAGAAAACTCATGAGCTCCGTTAGCGAAAGAAAACAAAACACCACTTCAAGGTACTGCAATGAACTCATTATTTATTTATATTGGTGTTAAACCTACTGTATTCCAACTTCTCTATGGTTTATAAACTATTTTACTAGCCATAGATTCATCAAAATAAGCAAACAACACAATGAAAACAGAATCTGTCAAAAACAGAACAGTCTGTAGTAATCTGTAACTAACGCAAACTTCTGGAACTCCAAAAATTCTAAAATAAATTGGTGGACCTGAGGAATTTGTCTAGTAATCGTCTGCAAAAAGAATAAACTAAATATCACTCTCCATTAAAACGTTCTAGCTAATCTCGTGAGCGCTAAAGTTTCTGTTTTTTTAAGCATGATCATAAAGACTTCACCCAAGTCTTCCCAAAGGTTCTACTTGGCACAAACACTAATTAAAACATGAAAACACATATAACCAGAAGCTAGATGGATTATTTATTCCTAAACAGAACCAAAAAGCAAGAAACTAAAATAAAATTGGGTTGCCTCCCAACAAGCGCTATCGTTTAACGCCCCTAGCTAGGCATTATGATTTCAATGATGCTCACATAAAAGATAGGAATTGAAACATAAAGAGAGCATCATGAAGAATATGACTAGCACATTTAAGTCTGACCACTTCCTATGCATAGGGATTTTGCGAGCAAACAACTTATGGGAACAAGAATCAACTTGCATAGGAAGGTAAAACAAGCATAACTTCAAGATTTTAAGCACATAGAGAGAAAACTTGATATTATTGCAATTCCTACAAGCATATGTTCCTCCCTCATAATAATTTTAAGTAGCATTATGAATGAATTCAACAATATAACCAGCACCAAAAGCATTCTTTTCATGATCTACAATCATAGAAAATTTACTACTCTCCACATCAGCAAAATTCTTCTCATGAATAATAGTGGGAGCAAACTCAACAAAATAGCTATCATGTGATTGAAAATTAAGATCAAGATGACAAGTTTCATGGTTATCATTATTCTTTAAGGCATACGTGTCATCACAATAATCATCATAGATAGGAGGCATGCTTACATCATAGTAAATTTGCTCATCGAAGCTTGGGGGACAAAAAATATCATCTTCATCAAACATAGCTTCCCCAAGCTTGTGGCTTAGCATCATGGATATTCAAGGAATTCATACTAACAACATTGCAATCATGCTCATCATTCAAAGATTTAGTGCCAAACAATTTAATGCATTCTTATTCTAACACTTTGGCACAATTTTCCTTTCCATCATTCTCACGAAAGATATTAAAAAGGTGAAGCGTATGAGACAAACTCAATTGCATTTTTTGGTAGTTTTCTTTTATAAACTAGACTAGTGCTAAAACAAGAAACAAGAATATTTGATTGCAAGATCTAAAGATATACCTTCACTTACCTAGCCTCCCCGGCAACGGCGCCAGAAAAGAGCTTGATGTCTACTACACAACCTTCTTCTTGTAGACGTTGTTGGGCCTGCAAGTGCACAGGTTTGTAGGATAGTAGCAAATTTCCCTCAAGTGGATGACCTAAGGTTTATCAATCCGCGAGAGGCGTAGGATGAAGATGGTCTCTCTCAAACAACCGCGCAACCAAATAACAAAGAGTCTCTTGTGTCCCCAACACACCCAATACAATGGTAAATTGTATAGGTGCACTAGTTCGGCGAAGAGATGGTGATACAAGTGCAATATGGACGGTAGATATAGGTTTTTGTAATCTGAAAATATAAAAACAGCAAGGTAACAAGCGGTAAAAGTGAGTGTAAACGGTATTGCAATGATAGGAAACAAGGCCTAGGGTTCATACTTTCACTAGTGCAAGTTCTCTCAACAATAATAACATAGATAGAACATATGACAAGCCCTCAACATGCAACAAAGAGTCACTCCAAAGACACTAATAGCGGAGAACAAACGTAGAGATTATGGTCGGGTACGAAACCACCACAAAGCTATTCTTTCGGATCGATCTATAAAAGAGTTCGTACTAGAATAACACCTTAAGACACAAATCAACCAAAACCCTAATGTCACCTAGATACTCCATTGTCACCTCAAGTATCCGTGGGCATGATTATACGATATGCATCACACAATCTCAGATTTATCCAACCAACATAAAAGTACTTCAAAGAGTGCCCCAAAGTTTCTACCGGAGAATCAAGAATGTGTGCCAACCCCTATGCATAAGTTCCCAATGTCACGAAACCCGCAAGTTGATCAACAAGACACACATCAAGTGTTCTCATAAAAGACTCAATCCGATAAGATAACTTCAAAGGGGAAACTCAATTCATCACAAGAGAGTAGAGGGGGAGAAACATCATAAGATCCAACTACAATAGCAAAGCTCGGGATACATCAAGATCATGCCATAGATTGGAAAACGAGAGAGAACACGAGAGAGAGAGAGATCAAACACATAGCTACTGGTACATACCCTCAGCCCCGAGGGTGAACTACACCCTCCTCGTCATGGAGAGCGCCGGGATGATGAAGATGGCCACCGGTGATGGATCCCCCCTCCGGAAGGGTACCGAAAAGGGGTCCCGATTGGTTTTTGGTGGTTCTGGAGGCTTGCGGCGGCGGAACTCCCGATCTATCTTCTGTTGGGGGTACGTAGGTATATATAGGAGGAAGGAGTACGTCGGTGGAGCGTCAGGGGGCCCACAAGGTAGGGGGCGTGCCCAGGGGGGCGCGCCCTCCACCCTCGTGACCGCCTCTGGCACTTCTTGGAGTAGGGTCCAAGTCTCCTGGATCACATTCGGTGAGAAGATCATGTTCCCGAAGGTTTCATTCCGTTTGGACTCCGTTTGATATTCCGTTTCTTCGAAACACTAAAATAGGAAAAAAAATTAGCAATTCTAGGTTGGGCCTCCGGTTAATAGGTTAGTCCCAAAAGTAATATAAAAGTGGAAAATAAAGCCCATTATAGTCCAAAACAATAGATAAAGTAGCATGGAGCAATAAAAAATTATAGATACGTTGGAGACGACGGTGTTTGAAATTCATTCCCATTTCTTGCATGGGACCTAAGCATGCACCCAAGGACATGATTTGATTTTTCAACCAATTTATATGCCTTTGGAGCATGTGCATGTAGTTCAAATTTGAATTATGCACATAAATGCATTGAAAACTCAGTTAATGCATAAAAATGTCCAAACGAACCCCGAATAATCAAAAATTCACACAACACTCCTGTTGTTCCATGTTGACACGAGAAAAAAATTTGAAAGCAATAAGAGGCAATGGATATCGTTTCGTCCCCAAAGGTGGGACGTTCCCTACCGAAAACCATCATGCTTGTTGTGAGAAGCTCCGGTTTGTGGGAAGCATAGACCCAAACCTGCCCCAAATGGGACAAAATTTGTACCACGACATGTTCATGCCACTCCATGATAGCATGCCACGTTTCATGAATTTCAGACGAGTTTTGGATTTACTAGAATTTAAAAACCACGCATCTCAATGTTTTGCCGGCAATCAACGGCGCCCTGGTGTTTGAAATTAATTCCCATTTCTTGCATGGGACCTAAGCATGCACCCAAGGACACAGATTTGATTTTTCAACCAATTTATATGCACTGGAGCATGTGCATGTAGTTAAAAATTTGAATTATGCACATAAATGCATTGAAAACCCAGTTAATGCATAAAAATGTCCAAACGAACCCCCAATAATCACAAAAATTCACACAAAACTCCTCTTGTCCTACATTGACACGAGAAACAAACTTGAAAGCAATAAGAGACAATGGATATCATTTCGTCCCCAAAGCTGGGACGTTCCCTACCGAAAATCATCATGCTTGTTGTGAGAAGCTCCGGTTTGTGAAAAGCATATACCCAAACCTGCCCCAAATGGAACAAAATTTGTACCATGACATGTTGATGCCGCTACATGATAGCATGCCATGTTTCATGCATTTCAGGCGAGTTTTAGATTTACTAGAAATTAAAAACCAGGTATCTCAATGTTTTTCCGGCAATCAATGGTGCCCTGGTGTTTGAAATTCATTCCCATTTCTTGCATGGGACCTAAGCATGCACCCGAGAACACAGATTTGATTTTTCAACCAATTTATATGCACTGGAGCATGTGCATGTAGTTCAAATTTGAATTAAGCACATAAATGCATTGAAAACTCAGTTAATGCATAAAAATGTCCGAACGAACCCCGAAAAATCACAAAAATTCCCACAAAACTTCTGTTGTTCTATCTTGACACGAGAAACAAAATTGAAAGCAATAAGAGACAGAGGATATCGTTTCGTCCCCAAAGGTGGGACGTTCCCTACCGAAAACCATCATGCTTGTTGTGAGAAGCTCCGGTTTGTGAGAAGGATATACCCAGACCTAGCCCAACTGGGACAAAATTTGTACCATGGCATGTTGATGTTGCTACATGATAGCATGCCAAGTTTCATGAATTTCAGACGAGTTTTGGATTTACTATAGTTTAAAAACCTGGCATCTCAATGTTTTGCCAGCAATCAATGGTACCCTAGTGTTTGAAATTCATTCCCATTTCTTGCATGGGACCTCAGCATGCACCCAAGGACACATATTTGATTTTTCAACCAATTTATATGCACTGGAGCATGTGCATGTTGTTCAAATTTGAATTATACGCATAAATGCATTGAAAACTCAGTTAATGCATAAAAATGACCAAACGAACCCCGAATAATCACAAAAATTCACACAACACTCCTGTTGTTCTACGTTGGCACGAGAAAAAAAATTCAAAGCAATAAGAGGCAATGGATATCGTTTCGTCCCCAAAGGTGGGACGTTCCCTACCGAAAAACATCATGCTTGTAGTGAGAGGCTCCGGTTTGTGAGAAGCATATACCCAAACCTGCCCCAAATGGGACAAAATTTGTACCACGGCATGTTCATGCCACTCCATGATAGCATGCCAAGTTTCATGAATTGCAGACGAGTTTTGGATTTACTAGAATTTAAAAACCAGGCATCTCAATGTTTTGCCGGCAATCAACGATGCCCTGGTGTTTGAAATTCATTCCCATTTCTTGCATGAGACCTAAGCATGCACCCAAGGACACAGATTTAATTTTTCAACCAATTTATATGCACTGGAGCATGTGCATGTAGTTCAAATTTGAATTATGCACATAAATGCATTGAAAACTCAGTTAATGCATAAAAATGTCCAAATGAACCCTGAATAATCACAAAAATTCACACAAAACTCCTGTTGTTCTACGTTGACACGAGAAAAAAAATTGAAAGCAATAAGAGGCAATGGATATCGTTTCGTCCCCAAAGGTGGGACGTTCCCTACCGAAAACCATCATGCTTGTTGTGAGAAGCTCCGGTTTGTGAGATGCATATACCCAAAACTACCCCAAATGGGACAAAATTTGTACCACAGCATGTTGATGCCGCTACATGATAGCATGCCAAGTTTCATGAATTTCAGACGAGTTTTGGATTTACTATAATTTAAAAACCAGGCATCTCAATGTTTTGCCGGAAATCAACGGTGCCCTAGTATTTGAAATTCATTCCCATTTCTTGCATGGGACCTAAGCATGCACCCAAGGACACATATTTGATTTTTCAACCAATTTATATGCACTGGAGCATGTGCATGTAGTTCAAATTTGAATTATGCACATAAATGCATTGAAAACTTAGTTAATGCATAAAAATGTCCATACGAACCCCGAAAAATCACAAAAATTCACACAACACTCGTGTTGTTCTATGTTGACAAGGGAAAAAAATTGAAAGCAATAAGAGGCAAGGATATCGTTTCGCCCCCATGGTGGGACGTTCCCTACCGAAAACCATCATGCTTGTTGTGAGAAGCTCCGGTTTGTGAGAAGCATATACCCAAACCTGCCCCAAATGGGACAAAATTTGTACCACGGCACGTTGATGCCGCTACATGATAGCATGCCAAGTTTCATGAATTTCAGGCGAGTTTTGTATTTACTAGAATTTAAAAACCAGGCATCTCAATGTTTTGCGGGCAATCAATGGTGCCCTGGTGTTTGAAATTCATTCCCATTTCCTGCATGGGACCTAAGCATGCACCCAAGGACACAGATTTGATTTTTCAACCAATTTATATACCTTTGGAGCATGTGCATGTAGTTCAAATTTGAATTATGCACATAAATGCATTGAAAACTCAGTTAATGCATAAAAATGTCCAAACGAACCCTGAATAATCACAAAAATTCACACAACACTCCAGTTGTTCCATGTTGACACGAGAAAAAAATTTGAAAGCAATAAGAGGCAATGGATATCGTTTCGTCCCCAAAGGTGGGACGTTCCCTACCGAAAACCATCATGCTTGTTGTGAGAAGCTCCGGTTTGTGAGAAGCATACACCCAAACCTGCCCCAAATGGGACAAAATTTGTACCACGACATCTTCATGCCACTCCATGATAGCATGCCAAGTTTCATTAATTTCAGACGAGTTTTGGATTACTTGAATTTAAAAACCAGGCATCTCAATGTTTTGCCAACAATCAACGGTGCCCTGGTGTTCGAAATTCATTCCCATTTCTTGCATGGGACCTAAGCATGCACCCAAGGACACAGATTTGATTTTTCAACCAATTTATATGCACTTGAGCATGTGCATGTAGTTCAAATTTTAATTATGCACATAAATGCATTGAAAACTCAGTCAATGCATAAAAATGTCCAATGAACCCCGAATAATCACAAAAATTCACACAAAACTCCTGTTGTTCTACGTTGACACGAGAAACAAAATTGATAGCAATAAGAGATAACGGATATCGTTTCGTCCCCAAAGGTGGGACGTTCCCTACCAAAAAACATCATGCTTGTTGTGAGAAGCTTCGGTTGTGAGAAGCATATACCCAATCTTGCCCCAAATGGGACAAAATTTGTACCACAGCATGTTGACGCCACTCCATGATAGCATGCCAAGTTTCATGAGTTTTAGACGAGTTTTGGATTTACTAGAATTTAAAAACCAGGCATCTCAATGTTTTGCCAGCAATGAACAGTGCCCTGGTGTTTGAAATTCATTCCCATTTCTTGCATGGGACCTAAGCATGCCTTGAGGACACAGATTTGATTTTTCAACCAATTTATATGCACTGGAGCATGTGCATGTAGTTCAAATTTGAATTATGCACACAAATGCATTGAAAACTCAGTTAATGCATAAAAATGTCCAAATGAACCACGAATAATCACAAAAATTCACACAACACTCTTGTTGTTCTATGTTGACATGGGAAAAATTAAAGCAATAAGAAGCAATGGATATTGTTTCGTCCCCAAAGGTGGGACGTTCCCTACCGAAAACCATCATGCTTGTTGTGAGAAGCTCCGGTTTGTGAGAAGCATATACCCAAACCTGCCCCAAATGGGACAAAATTTGTACCATGGCATGTTGATGCCGCTACATGATAGGATGCCAAGTTTCATGAATTTCAGCATTTAATTTTGGATTTACTAGAATTTAAAACCAGGCATCTCAATTTTCTTTGGCAATCAACGGTGCCCTTCTGTTTGAAATTCATTCCCATTTCTTGCATGGGACCTAAGCATGCACCCAAGGACACGAATTTGATTTTTCAACCAATTTATATGCACTGGAGCATGTGCATGTAGTTCAAATTTGAATTATGCACATAAATACATTCAAAACTCAGTTAATGCATAATAATGTCCAAATGAACCCCGAATAATCACAAAAATGCACACAACACTCTTGTTGTTCTATGTTGACACGAGAAAAAAAAATTGAAAGCAATAAGAGGCAATGGATATCATTTCGTCCCCAAAGGTGGGACGTTCCGTACCGAAAACCATCATGCTTGTTGTGAGAATATAGCGATCTGACGTCAAACGGTCAAATCTCTGTGTTCGGTGTCATCCCTGGATCGGTAATGCTGACACACAGTACTCAAAGGATTTATAACAGAGTAGCAATCACACACTTATTACATCGAATGTCTCAAAAGAGAACTTATTACAATAAATATGGCTTAAGGCCATCTAAATAAGATTACAGCTGTAGGCTTGGAAGATAAAGTGAGTCCATCAACTCCAATGGCATAGCTGAGTGCATGACAATGGCCTAGCGAACCTTACTCTTCATCTGAAAAGTCTGCAAGATGATACGTTGCAGCCCGAAAACGGGTCAGCACATGGAATATGCTGGCATAGTAACACAATAGAGCAATGAACAGAATAAATGCTATCACTACATGCATGTATGGCTGGTGGAGGCTCTATGGTTAATATGTTTTTGCGAAAAGCCAATTTTTCCCTACAACAAAGGAAATATATATTTTATTTAACTATCATGGTAGTTGAACAAAATTGTGAAGGTTCCTCCAACTCAATCCCAAATTAAAGTAATCATTAACCCAATCAAATTAATTTAAGTAAAGTGTTGAGATCAACAGGATAATTCAAGAACCAGATACTCAAGATGTCCATAACCGGGGACACGGCTAACCATGATTAGTTTGTACACTCTACAGAGGTTTGCGCACTTTTCCCCACAAGACTCGATCTCCTCCGTTGGATTACTCGCACTACATGGTGTTTGAGAAACGGATGACCGAGACACGGTCTTTCAGGAGCACTAACTCTTTACTCTGGGTGGACGGTTACACCTACTTTCCGTCTACATCTTCTAGCCCATCACTGAAAAAGGTCATGCAACATACTCAACTATGCTAGAGCCCATAATAGCTTGTGGCTGCACACGGAAGTTTCTAGCATGAATAATCTTATAATCCCTTTAAGCCTGGGTGGCGGACCGATGATCACACGGGTACTCCGGGATATCCTAGGACAACACTGGATTCTCCAGGTGCCCAAACCAACAATCCACCCAGATGTGTATTAAAGTTGCCACCTTAAGTTAACCATTAATTTAACAATCTCACATCTGTCATGGATACACTCAAACCCAATCCACGTCTATGAGCATAGCATAATGTAGAAGTAACTCCCAAGGGTTTGATAATAAACAGGGCAATAGGTTCTATCTCATCATCTACTTCCCAATACCCACAAGTTAATCACATCCTAATCATGCAATGTTTGAGGATTGATACTAATGCATAAAAACTGGGTATGAAAAGATTATGATCAATGTGTTACTTGCCTTGCTGACGATCCGCAAAACCTAGTGACTCGTAGTAGCACGCTTCGCACTCCGGGAATTCTATCGCAAACAAACAATAGCATACATAAGCACTCAAGCAAAGATGCTCGGGTAAAACTCAAATAAGATCTAACCAGAAAGTTTAACTACAGAACTCTGGTTTGCAAAAAGAATCAAATCAAACGGAGCAACGAAACTCAAACCACGAAAGAAACAAGATCCGTTTACTAATCTGGACTAAAGTCAAATTTTACAGAACCAAAATCTTGTTCAAGTTGGTTAAATAGAAAGAGGGCTTCGCGACAAAGATCTAGACGCCTGTTTCACCTGATTTGGATAAACGAGCGAAAAGTTGTACTAGAATGAAGATTAGGGCAGAAATCGCGATCAAAAATAATCGCGGAAAACCCTGGAAAAAGAAAAACTGACGAACATACTAACGAACGTTCGCTGACAGCGGCTAACGGACGAACATCGTTCCTTAAAACGAACGTACGGACGAACGTCCGCTATTTAACCGAACCGAGAAAAACCGAAACAAAAACCGATCTAAATAAATAAAAAACCGATCTTAGGGTTTTCTGGAAAAAACGACCGGTCAAATGGTCAACGGCGGCGGCTCGGCGAGATCCGGCGACGGCGGCGGCGGTGGGTGGCGGCGCCGGCAGCGACGACTTAGGGTTAGGGTTTGGGGCGCGGCTACGGGCTTCGGTGGGCTGGGGCCTCTGGCGGCGCGACTTATAAATCCCTCGGCCGAAGGTTTCCGGCTCGGGTACGGCCCGGTAAGTCGGTTACCTCTTTTTTTAAATCCTGACACAGAAAAACAATTAAAATAAATACTAAACTGACTCCAAAAATCCTGAAATAAATTTTCACGGTCCTCTAATAATATTGCGGACAAAGTGAACATTTATTTGGGCCTCTAATGCAATTTTGAAAAACGCATATTTTCCTAATTCAAGTAAAATCACAATAAAATCCAAATAACAATTCTTATTTTATTTTTAAAATTTTTCCTCCAATATTTCATTTATTTTGGAGAAGTCATGTCATCTCCTCTCATATATTTCATCACAAGAAGGTAGAGGGGGAGAAACACCATATGATCCAACTATAATAACTAAGCTCGAGGTACATCAAGATCATGCCAAATCAAGAACACGAGATAGAGAGAGAGAGAGAGAGAGAGAGAGAGAGAGAGAGATCAAACACATAGCTTTTTGTACATACCCTCAGCCCCGAGGGTGAACTACTCCCTTCTCGTCATGGAGACCTCCAGGATGATGAAGATGGCCTTCGGCGATAGTTTCCTCCTCCGGCAGGGTACCGGAATGGGCTCCCGATTGGTTTTTCGTGGGTACAGAGGCTTACGGCGGTGGAACTTCCGATCTTGGTTTATTTTTCGGGGTTTCTATATTTATAGGAATTTTTGGCGTCGGAAACAAGTCAGGGGGGTTCCTGAGGAGTCCACAAGCCACGGGGCTCTTCTGGCCCAACTCCGATGCTCCATGAGCTTCTTCTGGTCCATAAAATTTCAGCTCGTTTGGACTCCGTTTGATATTCCTTTTCTGTAAAACTCAAAAACAAGAAAAAAAGAAAAACTGGCACTGGGCTCTAGGTTAATAGGTTAGTCCAAAATAATATAAAATAGCATATAAATGAATATAAAACCTCCAAGATAGATAGTATAATAGCATGGAACAATAAAAAATTATAGATACGTTGGAGACGTATTAGTACCCATAGGAGAAAATGACATTGAGTTACCACCTACTTATCTTTATCATGATGCTACGTCGCGTTACCAGTTTCTTGAGGGGAGCGAACCGCCCCTCTGGTACCGGCTAATCTTTGACAGGGAGCGCGTCTTCTATATTACGCTTTCCGCTCCTACCTTCTTTGACTTTCAGGTGAAACAAAGATATTTCATAACCAGAGAAGAGGTGTACGAGTATGAGAGAGCAGAGGAGGCCGCTGTAACGCCCAAGATGTGATTCTATCCCAATCACGTGATTAATTCATGATTGGGGCACAACCATATTTTGAGCGCATAGCAAGGTGGATATCATTACAACATACCATGTACTAAATAGATGAGAATACAAGATAAATGCTTACACTCGCTACAAGCTACAACATGAATACAACAGTTCATCAATACATAGCAATCATCATACAGAAGAGCAGGATCTGATTACGGATGAAATCAAACAAAAAAGAAGAACGACATCCACCCTACTAATCACAGGCTCCCGACCCGGAACCTATCCCTTGATCGAAGAAGAAGCGGAAGAACTCCAAAACAAGCAAGCATCGCACTCGCGTCAGATCATTGCATTACCTGTACTTGCAACTATTGTTGTAGTAATCTGTGAGCCACGAGGACTCAACAATCCCATTACCATGGGTATCAATACTAGAAAAGCTTAATTGGTATGGAATGAATAAGTGGTGAGGTTGCAGCAAGCACCAAGCATTGTATGGTGGCTAACTTATGAGTACAAGAATAAGATAAGAAACTATGCAAATGGTCGCAAACTAGTAATGATCAAGAAGTGATCTTGAACTACTTACATTCAAACATAACCCCACCGTGTTCTCTTCTCAAACTCACTCGAAAAGAGACAGTCATGGTTACACACGCGGTTGGTGTATTTTAATTTGGATCTGGTGTCAAGTTCTCTACAACCGGATATTAAAAACTCCCATCTACCACATAACCTTCGGCACGGCTCTCGAAAGTTTAAACCCTGCAGGGGTGTCCCAACTTAGCCCATGACAAGCTCACGATCCGTGGAGACAATCGTCCATCTCGGAACACCCGATCAAAATTGGGATCCCGGTGCATAAGACATTTCGACAATCGTAAAACAAAACCAGCAAAACCTCCCGACATGCCGACACCCTGATAGTAGCCGCGTGTGTCTCGTCTCAGGCCACGATCGGATGAGCAATCCGTACAACTAAAACTAGTCCACGAGTTTCCCCATGGTGGCGCTGGAAGGGGCTCTAGTTTGGACCAACACTCATGAGGAGCACTGGCCCGAGGTTGTTAATTAAGTCCTTGGGGTCCGGAAAGTCCCTATGCAAGTTTTAGTTGCTATTAGGCAAATGGTAAAACCAATGTTGGGCCTTGATGGAAGAGTTTTATTCATAGAAAACTGTCAAGGGGGGCCCATAAACCCCGACCGTGTTAGGAACGCAAAATCAAGGAACATAAAACCAGTATGACGGAAACTAGGGCGGCAAGAGTGGAACAAAACACCAGGCAAAAGGTCGAGCCTTCCACCCTTTACTAAGTATATAGATGCATTAATTGAATAAGAGATATAGTGATATCCCATGATATCTATGTCCCAACACGGAACAACCTGCAACTGCACCTGCAACTAGCAACGCTATAACAGGGGTTGAGCAATCGGTAGCATAGCCAAACAATGGTTTGCTGGGATGGTGGAAAAGGTTAGAGGCTTATCATGGCAATTTCGGAGGCTTGATAAACAAGTGCTAGGTAGCACGACATAGCGATAGCATCGAGACAACTAGCATAGCAAAGATAGTAGTGAGATCCAAGGTGACGGTCATCTTGCCTGAAACCCCTCTAGGAAGAAGACTGAATCCATGAAGAAGACGAACGGGCATAGACGAACCAAGCGTAGTCGAACGAATCCTCACAATCGCAACGAAACCGAAACTATCAAGAAGAAGCACAACCAGAAAGAAGCAAAAATGAACAAGCATAAGCATGGCATGATGCAAAACCAAGTATGATGCATGTCCGGTTTAATGATTCATGGCATGGCAAAGTGCAACAATCAAATACTACAAATTAAGTGGAGCTCAATATGCAACGAGTTGCATATTGACGAAACACTGCATTCAATTATTTAGTTCGCTCTCGCTTATGAACAAGACAAGATTAAATGTCGGTTAGCATGGCAAGAGGTGAAGCATAATAAAACTAGCTATCTAGGCAAGATTAAATGACGCTGGAACAACAAACAACAATTCCAAAAAATCCCCATATGTAATTTTCGAATTTGGTACTGTTTTGCCCTAAACCATATTTTATAGTTCTTAAAAATGCAAAGTAATATCACCATGTTAATCTATGCATTTTCTACCCCATTTACTTATAAAGTGTATTTAATTCGGAGCTACGGTTATTTAGTTATGAAATAAACCATTTTAGCATGTCATTTATGCAAATTAATTGCAAACAACAATTTAAACATTTTAAACATGGATGAAAGTTGCAAATTACGAAGGTACGTGAAATACTAAGAATTTTACATGTATAAAGCATTTTAATCCGACGCACGGTTATCAGGTTATTATATGCATGAAGTCTAGGGGTTCTTTTTGAAAAACTGGCATCTCTAGACAAATAGACAAATTTGCAGAACTACAAAAAACATTACAGGGGCCGAAATAGAGCACACTGGGCTAGGGGGGGTTCCTCACCATGGTCCAAGCCCAGGTCGGTGGAGAGGGAGGCCTGCAGGGGCCTTGTTGGTGAGCTCTGGTGGCCCTACAGTCGTGAAAATTTGGGCCAAGGCGCCGTGGCGAAGTCATCGAGAGCCCGACCTAGAGCGTCTGATTGGATCAAGCGGGCAGGTGAGGGGAGGCGCGGTGAATGCAGAAGAAGCAGAGGCCTTAGCGCGGCGGCGGCATGCGCGGCAGGGAGCTGCGGGAGGCCAACAGGCGGCGAGGTCGGGCGACACGACAGTGAGATCCGGGCGTGGGGGTTCCGTTCCCGGTGCCAGAATGGAGACGGGATGCACTGGCGGCGGAGCTTAGAGCTTGGCTCCCATGGAGGTGGCTGTAGAACAAGAGATAGAGAGATTAGAGAAAAGAAAGAGCATCGGGAGGGAGGAAGGAGAGATGGGGCGATGCGGGGCTGGCATGGTCGCCGGCAGCTCGAACCGGTGGCCAGACAACGGGGCGCGGGTGCCCGAGGAGCTCCTAGACAGGGGCTCGGGCGGCTGTAGGCGCAAACGAGCGGGAGGCTCACATGGTGTAGCGATCCGACCTCAAACGGTCAAATCTCTGTGCATAAGTGTCATCCCTAGATCGGTAATGCTGACACACACAGTACTTGAAGGATTTATAACAGAGTGCAATCACACACTTATTACATGGAATGTCTCAAAAGAGAACTTATTAAAATAATATGGCTTAAGGCCATCTAAACACGATAACAGCGGAAGACTTGGAAGATAAAGTGAGTCCATCAACTCCAACGGCATAGCTGAGTGCAAAACAACGACCTAGCGCACCTTACTCTTCGTCTGAAAAGTCTGCAACATGATATGTTGCAGCCCGAAACGGGTCAACACATGGAATATGCTGGCAAAATAACACAGTAGAGCAATGAACAGAACAAATGCTATCACTACATGCATATATGGCTAGTGGAGGCTTTATGGTTATAATGTTTTTGCGAAAAGCCAATTTTTTCCTACAACAAAGGAATAAATTTTATTTAACTATCATGGTAGTTGATAAACATTGAGAATGGTAACCCCATCTCAATCCCAATTAAGCTGTAATTAACAACCCAACGAATTAATTTGGAGTGATGAGATCAACATGATAATACAATAACCAGATACTCAAAATGTCCATAACCGGGGACACGGCTAACCATGATTAGTTTGTACACTTTGCAGAGGTTTGCGCACTTTTCCCCACAAGACTCGATCTCCTCCGTTGGATTTCTCGCACTACATGGTGTTTGAGAAACGGATGACTGAGACATAGTCTTTCAGAAGCATTAACTCTTTACTCTGGGTAGACAGTTACACCTACTTTCCCCTACATCTTCTAGCCTACCACTGAAAGAGGTCATGCAACATACTCAACTATGCTAGAGCCCATAATAGCTTGTGGCTGCACACGGAAGTTTCTAGCATGAATAATCTTATGATCCCTTTGAGCCTGGGTGGCGAACCATAGGATGATCACACGGGTACCCCGGGATCTCCTAGGACAACACTGGTATAACCCCAGGTGCCCGCAACCAATCCACCAAGATGTGTATTTAAGTAGCCACCTTAAGTTAACCATTAAATAATAATCTCACATCTATCATGGATACACTCAAACCCAATCCACGTTTACGAGCATAGTATAGCAGTATAAGCATAACGTAGAAGTAACTCCCAAGGTTTGATAATAAAAGGGCAATGGGTTCTACCTCATCATCTACTTCCCAATACCCACAAGTTAATCACATCCTAATCATGCAGTGTTTGAGGATTGTAACTAATGCATAAAAACTGGGTAATAAAGGAATATGATCAATGTGTTACTTGTCTTGTTGACGGTATGCAAACCCTAGAGACTCGTAGTAGCACGCTTCGCACTCCGGGAATTCTATCGCAAACAAACAATAGCATACATAAGCACTCAAGCATAGATGCAAGGGTAAAACTCATATGGGAAAGGTCAAATCTGAAATTTCAACTAAAGAGTTTCGTTTTGCAAAAAGAATCAATCGAATCGGAGCTACGAAACTCAAACTACGGTCAAAAGAACTTCGAATTCAAATCTGCTTGAAACCAAATTTTAAATTGTCAAAATCATGTTCAAGTTGTTTCACGGGAAAGAGGGGTTCGAGACGAAGATTTTGGCGTTGTTTCACTGGATTTGGATGAACGGTTAAAAAGTTGAGAGGGTTTGAAGATCAGGGGCTAATCTGCGATAAAAATAATCGCAAATAGGTCCCTGGCCGAAAATAAAAATAAAAATAAAAATCTATTGGACGAAGTCCGCTAACAGAGACTAGCGAACGAATTCGTTCGTTAACAGATCTAAATGAACGAACGTTCCTAAATTAGATCCGAACTGAAAAAACGAAAAACCGGTCTAAACCAACGAACCGAGAAAAACTGAACCGATCTACTCGATAAAAACCGGATCTAGGGTTTACCGAAATAAACTGGCAAAAAACCAGAAAAACCGGTCGGCGGTGGCGAACTCCGGCAGCGGCGCGGCAGCGGCGGCGGTGCGGATCATGAGGCGGTGGCGCTAGGGTTTTGGGCGGCTCGGAGGGCTGGGGCGACTTGGGGCCGAGGTGGCCTCGGGCCTCGCCTTATAAAGAGGCTGGTGGGACGTGTCTGGCTCGGGCACGACCCAAAGGCGGTTCACGTTTATTTAAATGGACGGAGTAAATAAATAAAAAGAAATATCAAACATTGTCCAAAAATTCCGAAATAAATTTTCACGGTCCTCTAATAAAATTTAGGACAAAGTGAACAATTTTCCCGGACCTAATGCAATTTTCAAAAATGCAATTTTTTCCTAATTTAATAAAATAACTCCGAATAAAAATCCAAATAAAATCAAATAAAATATTTATTTGATTTTAACATTTTTCCTCCAATATTTCTTTTATTTTTTGGAGAAGTCATTTTATCTCCTCTCTTTTATTTTTTTAATATCGGAAATATTAAAATCAATATGATCCTGTTTTCATTATTTGAGAAAATTCAAATACGAAAATAATGAAATCCCCAGCTCTCTCCGTGGGTCCTTGAGTTGCTTAGGATTTTCTCATATCACAAACGAAAAGCAGATAAAATATGATATGCATATGATGACCTATGTATAACATTCCAAATTGAAAATTTGGGATGTTACACAGGGCCTCAGGCGCTCGGGTTGAGGCGACCAAGAGGAGGCGCGACGACGGAAAGGTTGGCGACGACGCCTGGTGTAGCGGCTCTTGGCTCCGACGAGGCCCGGTCACCGGCGGTGCTGGCGAGGCAGGGAGACGGCGCGGCGTCCGTGCTCAGGCATGAGCAGAGGTACACGGGAACGGTGCTGGCATGGTGAGGAGCTTGGGCAGCGGAAGGCGTCCATGGGATCGGGAGGAGCTTGGCTTGCTGTGGTTGGGCGGCGGTGGAAAACAAGGAAGGTGGTCGGGCTGAGATTTGGGCAAGGGAATGGAGAGAGTGGCGGCGGCGGAAGGGAAGGGTGGATGGGACAGGCTAGGACTAGGGTTAGGCTGATTATATAGTGAGTGGGTTAGGTTAGGGGCATATTGGACCCTCCGATCGTAATCGGGCGAGCGAGAATAAATAGGCTAGGAAAGTCTAACAAAGAACCGAGGATATTTTAGGGATGCTTGGAGAAGATCCGAACCCATCGGTAAAGAAAGCCCGGTTCAGGTTCGGGGAGGTTTTCAGACATGGTTGTGAAGGGGTTTGAGTACTGCACAGAGAGGGTCAAATGGTTGGGCAACAAAAGAACGATTGGTCTAAGAAAGGTCAACATAGGCGAGGAAGAAGTGGCAACTAAAAACGCATGCAAGTTTTATGAAAACATGCGAATGCAATGCACATGATGACATGATGAAATGCAGCAAGCAAATAAAACACACAGCGACAACGAAATAACTAGATGGCATCTAGAGCATCGGTCTCGGGTTGTTACAGCCGCTCACCTCCATGAGGCAACCCTCCAAGCGGTAGCAGCCGCAGCTCAGTACTATCCCAATTATGACTTTGGATATCCGTCGGACCAACTTAGGACAAAAGCCTAAGCTTAGGGGCGTACGTATTTCTCGCCGACATTACATTCGTGTTTATACACTCATTCCAGTTGTCAGTGTTCATACTTTTTCATTGTATTATCCAGGTTAGTTTATTTTTCTTGCTTTCTTCTTATGTGTTTTAAAAACTTTGAGAAAATCCAAAAAATTAGTTCTCGCTTCTTTTTAGTTTTTCTTTCTAGTTTAATTTATTTGTAGTATTAAAAGAAACCCCAAAAGATTTGTCATTCTTCTTTTGCTTGTTGGGAGCTTTCCCGTGTAAATAGTTTTTCTCGTTCTTGTTTTACTCTCTTTAGAAGAACAAAAACTCTAAAAATATTTTAGTGTGTTTCTTTGAAATTCTTTTCCTTTTATTTAGGTCGCGAGGAGAAAACCACGATGAAAATGTTGAGTGGCTCTCATATGCATTATTGTTGATCTAACAAAGAGCCCATATTACCTTATCTTCTCCTTTGAATAAATGTTTGCAGATTCCAGCTTAGTCCTATGCACATGCACTCTTATTATTATTCACATCGTTCGGTCATGCAAGTGAAAGGCAATAATGACGATATTTGATGAAGTGATTGAGATGAAGAAAAGTTGGTACGAACTCGACCTATTTTGTTTTTGTAAATATGATTAGCTCATCGATCTTGATTCAGCCCATTATGAATGAAACCTGTTTGCAATGACAACTAGAGATTATAGTTACTCATGCCATGCTTAATTAGCTAGGAGTGTATAATGGTTTGTCTTGAGTATCAACATGCATTTTAAAATGGTTACGATGTAGTATGATAAGATGGCATCCTCCTTTGAATGATTCAAGTGGCTTGACTTGGCACATGTTCGCGCATGTAGTTGAAACAAAAACAACACAGCCTCCATGATATTTATGTTCATGGTGATTTATATCCTACTCGTGCTTGCATTCAATGTTGGTTAATCTCAATGCATGTTTATGATCGGTGTTGCTCTCTAGTTGGCCGCTCCTCAATTTTTTGCTAGCCTTCACTTGTACTGAGCGGGAATACTACTAGTGCATCTGCTTCTTTAAACACAAAGTTGTTCCATATGAGTCCACCATACCTACCTATATGCAGTATTTACCTACCGTTCCAAGTAAATTTGCATGTGCCAAACTGTAAACCTTCAAATGATAATCTGTTTTGTATGCCCAAATCGCTCATGTAGTGACTGGGGGCTATCAGTATCTTCCATGCTAGGTGGGTTATTCTCACGATGAGTGTTTATTCACTTGTCATTCACGAGAAAGTGACTGGTAATCGGGATGCCCAGTTCCATGCTCGAAATCAAATCAAAATATAATCATAAAACAAAACTCCCCAGGACAGGTGTTGGTATGGACGGTACCCGTGGATTCGGCTAGCCTTGGAGTGTGAATGTTGGTGGAGGGGGAGTAAAAACTTTACCATTCTGTTTGGGAACCGCCTATAATGTATATAGCATGGAACATAGTGAGATCTCTTGGTTATTATGTTGACAATGAAAGCATACCACTCAAAATTATATTCATCTCTATTTTAAAAGCTCCGAGCTCTGGCACCTCTACAAATCCCTGCTTCCCTCTGTGAAGGGCCTATCTATTTACTTTTATTGTTGAGTCATCATCCTCTTATAAAAAGCACCAGGTGGAGAGCACTACTCTTTCTTTTTCTCCTTGGATTTATTTGTGTGTATGATTGTGTGTTATTAAATTTTACTTGTTGTTGTATTAGAAATTGTATGATGGCATACGTGTGTGTGCTATGTTTGACTCGATAGAATTTCCGAAGTGCGAGGCTTGTGTCTACGAAGCATTAGAGTTTCATCATCGTCAACAAGGCAAGTTCACTTTGATCATGTATTTCCATTACCCATGTTTTATTGCATAAGTAGTTTTCTTTCCACCTTGAATAGTAGGATTTTGAGCATTGAGCTTGAGGTAGTATCATGAGGTAGGAGAAACCCAACACCCTGTTACCATTCCCCGGGAAGGGACGTACTACATATCTGCTACGCTTTGGTAGACGGGGTTTGGTTGTGAGATTCAGAAGTGTTGTGAGGTTAAATAATTCAAGACCTGCATGATGATTCAAGACTTCAAGGACTCAATATACCTCTGGGTGGAATGGAAAGCATTTGGCAGCCTGATATCTATCATGGTTATGCCTGGGAATCCTGGTATCGACATGTGATCATACCGACGAAATGCCACCCAGGCTCAAAGAGATGGATGGATACTTCAAGGTCGAAAAGCTTACGTGTGAAACCGCAAGCCATTATGGGCTCTGGCTTGGTTGACCTTAGTCGAGACTCTGGTTGGTCAGATTGCTAGCAGATGCAGAAGAACGGTAGGATTGGATGAGCACTGACTTTAGGCCGGAGGACCGCTTTGGAAGGTCATGTTTCGATCGTCCCGTTCTCAAACACCAGGCAGTGCGAGGACATAACAGGAGGGATCGGATCTTGCGAGTAAAGTGTACAAGAGTCTGCAGAGTAATAATCTAATTGATTAGTCGTGTCCCCGATTACGGACAACTTGAGCACCAGAGATGATACTATCAGCCAGTCTCAACACAATAAATGATAATGAGTGGGTTTATTAATAATTTTGGGCTATGAGAATTGGTTGGCGGAACCATCTCAATAACAACCAATATTTTGTAGTAATTTACAAGCAAGTCCTTTTGTTGTAGGAAAAAAATTGTTTTTCGCAAAAACTTTAACTTAGAGCCCCACAGCCAGAAATGCATGTAGTGATAGCATTTTATTATTGTTTCCCTCTTTGTGACTTGCCGGCATATTTAAAATGCTGACCTACGCGGCTGCAACATCTTATGTTGCTGAGGTTTATTCCGACCAGGAGTGAGGCTACACTCTACGCTCCGTGATTGCCCTTTGGAGTCGGATGGACTCGCTGTCGTCTACATCTTCCACAGTAGTTTATCTCACGAGTTGGCCTTCGGCCGAATTTATTCTATTGTAATAAAGACTATATGAGATTCTATGTAATAAAGCATGTGTGATTGCACTTTGGTATATTCATTGATGTACTGTGTGTGCCAGCATGATCTTGGGATGGTACAGATACACAGAGACTTGACCGATTTCAGGTCGGGTTGCTACAGATATGGTATCAGAGCACACGCCTAGCGTAGGATGTAACCCCTAGGATCGGAAAGCCATAGAAAAAACTATTTACAATTTTCCTATATATTCTTTGGTCTATACTCTTCTCTATTCGTTTCTATCTCTTCTCTAATTTACTAAAATAGTTGTTGACCCCATCACCGAGTCTTCTCAATGTGACGAGACCTTGCCCTATGAAGACGATGATGACGAAGAAGAAGCTGGAGCCGACATTGATCTGATGAAGTCTTCCACCGATGAGAACTAGATTCAGACCACAATGTAAACATTAGAAATTCGTTAGACGGTTGGATTCTCGATTAGTTCATTATGATCAATATGTGAAACTTGATTGAAGTGATTGGTATGTTAATGATTGTTGCATGCATGTGGGTAGTGTTATTTCTCTTTAGACCCTTGCTCTATTCTAATTTCTCATCCACTCCAAAACATCATATGCCTCCGAGACGTGACCCCGGATTCACTTTCCCGCCGGAGCTCACCCAGTTGATCCAACAGCAGAATGCCTTGATGCAGATGCTCATCCAGAACCAAGTCAACAACAACAACAATCCACCGCCACCACCCCCTGTTGACAACCTGACCCGTTTCTTAAGGCTGCATCCGTCGGTGTTCTCTAGCAGCACCGAGCCGATGGTAGTTGATGATTGGCTCCGCAAGATCGGAAGGGAGCTAGCCACTGCCGGATGCACAGACGCTGAGAAGGTGCGTTTTGTCGTACATCAACTGGATGGACCCGCAGCATCATGGTGGGAAAACTACACCGCCACCTACCCCATGGCCACAGTTACATGGGATCAGTTTCACCAGGCCTTCCGCACTGCTCATGTCTCAGCTGGAGCCATGAGTCTGAAGAAGCGTGAGTTCTGCAACTTACGCCAGGGGAATCGTACTGTGGGGCAGTACGTGTATGAGTTCAGAAAGTTAGCTCGCTATGCCCCGGGTGATGTGGCCACAGATGCCGCAAAACAGGAGAAGTTCCTCGATGGACTCAATGACGAGCTGGGAATGCAGCTCATGGTGGCTACCTTCAACAACTACCAGGAGCTGGTAGACAAGGTCATCATCCTTGAAGGCAAGCAGCAGCAGATTGATAGCCGCAATCGGAAGTATGGCCAGGGCAAGTACAGCTCTGGAGCTCTCTACACCCCATACTCAGGAGGACACAACCACCATACCCATGGAAGCCATTCTCACGGAGGACATACCCATTCCAACACCAACAGCCAGAAGAATGGCAATGGCGGAAATGGTACTCAGCATCATTCCACTCCAGTGATGAGGGACCTAAGCATCGTCACCTGTTTTAGGTGCAAGCAGACTGGACATTATGCCAACAAATGTCCTGATGCTAAGCCGAACAATGGCAATGGAAATGGAAACGTAACAGAAGCTCTGGAATCAAGAAGCCAATCCCTTTTCCCCGAGCTGAGGTGAACCACATTGATGTGGAGGAGGTCTATGATCAGTCAGATACCGTAGTCGGTAAATTTTTATTGAATTCACATCTAGTATTGGTAATTTTTCAAAATTTTAGTTTTTAAAAATTGTTTTATTTGAGTTTTATTCAGATTAGTATTTCTGCTATAAAATGATCTATGATTAATTTTTTTAGGTGATTCTTTTTGCCACTGCTTTTTTTACCTTGCCTAGTAGTAGGATTAATTTAGGTATGTATAGATTTTATTAAAATTAGTTTTACACGAAAACAACTCTGTTTTACTTTATGTCACTTTGTTGCTGTTTTTTTTTGTTTTAATTGCTTTAAAATGTATGTCCACCTCTGTTGTATTTTATTTCAGATTAGTATCTGTAGTGTTAGAAAACTTCAAGACTTCAAGGACTCAATATACCTCTGGATGGAATGGAAAGCATTTGGCAGCCTGATATCTATCATGGTTATGCCCGGGAATCTTGGTATCTACCTGTGATCATCCCGACGGAATGCCACCTAGGCTCAAAGAGATGGATGGATACTTCAAGGCCGGAAAGCTTACGTGTGCAACCGCAAGCCATTATGGGCTCTAGCTTGGTTGACCTTAGTCGAGACTCTGGTTGGTCAGATTGCTAGCAGATGTAGATTGACGATAGGATTGGATGAGAACTGACTTTCGGCCGGAGGACCGCTTTGGAAGATCATGTTTCGATCATCCCGTTCTCAAACACCAGGCAGTGCGAGGACATAACAGGAGGGATCGGATCTTGTGGGTAGAGTGTACAAGAGTCTGCAGAGTAACAATCTAATCGATTAGTCGTT
Organism: Aegilops bicornis; assembly: GCA_021605145.1. Lineage (NCBI taxonomy): Eukaryota > Viridiplantae > Streptophyta > Magnoliopsida > Poales > Poaceae > Aegilops > Aegilops bicornis. The sequence goes on from CM038673.1 coordinate 331,024,119, forward strand.
TCCCCGGTTACGGACAACTTGAGCACCTGAGATGATACTATCAGCCAGTCTCAACACAATAAATTATAATGAGTGGGTTTACTAATAATTTTGGGCTATGAGAATTGGTCGGCGAAACCATCTCAATAAAAACCAATATTTTGCATATAGTGATAGCATTTTATTATTGTTTCCCTCTCTGTGACTTGCCGGCATATTCAAAATGCTGACCTACATGGCTGCAACATATTATATTGCAGAGGTTTATTCCGACCAGGAGTGAGGGTACGCTCTACGCTCGGTGATCGCACTTTGGAGTCGGATGGACTCGCTGTCGTTTATGTCTTCTGCAGTAGTTTATCTCATGAGTTGGCCTTCGGCCGAATTTATTCTATTGTAATAAAGACTCTATATGAGATTCGATGTAATAAAGCATGTGTGATTGCACTTTGGTATATTCATTGACGTACTGTGTGTGCCAGCATGATCTTTGGATGATACAGATACACAGAGACTTGACCGATTTTGGGTTGGGTCGCTACAATTTCCTTAGTCCTCTTAGGTACCTAAGGATAATTTTGACCGTTGTCCAGTGATCCACTCCTGGATCACTATTGTATCCCCTTGCCAAACTCATGGCAAGGCACACAACAGGTCTGCTACACAACATGGCATACTTTATAGAACCTATGGCTGAGGCATAGGGAATGACTTTCATTCTCTCTCTCTCTATCTTCTGCTGTGGTCGGGCTGTGAGTATTACTCAACTTCACGCCTTGCAACACAGTCAAGAACCCTTTCTTTGACTGATCCATTTTGAACTTCTTCAAAACTTTGTCAAGGTATGTGCTTTGTGAAAGTCCTAGTAAGCGTCTTGATCTATCCCTATAGATCTTGATGCCCTATATGTAAGTAGCTTCACCGAGATCTTTCACTGAAAAATTCTTATTCAAGTATCCTTTTATGATATCCGAAAATTCTATATCATTTCCAGTCAGTAATATGTCATCCAAATATAACACCAGAAATTCTACAGAGCTCCCACTCACTTTCTTGTAAATACAGGCTTCTCCGTAAGTCTATATAAAACCATATGCTTTGATCACATCATCAAAGCGTATATTTCAACTCCGAGATGATTGCACCAGTCCATAAATGGATCACTGGAGCTTGCAAACTTTGTTAGCACCTTTCGGATTGACAAAAACTTCTGGTTGCATCATATACAACTCTTCTTAAAGAAATCCGTTAAGGAATGCAGTTTTGACGTCCATTTGCTAGATTTCGTAATCATAAAATGCAGCACTTGCTAACATGATTTGGACAGACTTAAGTATCACTACGGGTGAGAAAGTCTCATCGTAGTAAACCCCTTGAACTTGTCAAAAACCTTTTGCGACAAGTCGAGCTTTGTAGACAATGATATTACCATCAGCGTCCGTCTTCTTCTTGAAGATCTATTTATTCTCAATGGCTTGTCGATCATCGGGCAAGTCCACCAAAGTTCACACTTTGTTCCCATACATGGATCCTATCTCAGATTTCATGGCCTCAAGCCATTTGTCGGAATCTGGGCTCATCATATTCTTCATAGTTCGTAGGTTTGCCGTTGTCTAACAACATGACTTCTAGGACAGGATTACTTTACCACTCTGGTGCAGTACGCGTTTTGGTCGACCTACGAGGTTCAGTAGTAACTTGATCCAAAGTTTCATGGTCATCATCATTAGCTTCCTCTCTAGTTGGTGTAGGCATCACGGGAACGGTTTTCTCTGATGTGCTACTTTCCAATTCGAGAGAAGGTACAATTACCTCATCAAGTTCTTCTTTCCTCCCACTCACTTCTTTCGAGAGAAACTCCTTCTCTAGAAATGACCCATTCTTAGCAACAAAGATCTTGCCTTCGGATATGTGGTAGAAGGTGTACCCAATAGTTTCTTTAGGGTATCCTATGAAGACGCACTTTTCCGGGTTCAAGCTTATCGAGCTGAAGCCTTTTGACATAAGTGTCGCATCCCCAAACTTTAAGAAACATCAGCTTAGGTTTCTTGGCAAACCATAGTTCATACGGTGTCGTCTCAACAGATTTAGACGGCGCCCTATTTAACGTGACTGCAGCAATCTATAATGCATAACCCCAAAACGATAAAGGCAAATTGGTAAGAGACATCATAGAACACACCAAATCTAATAAAGTACGATTACGACGTTCAGACACACCATTACGTTGTGGTGTTCCAGGTGGTGTCAGTTATGAAACAATTCCACATTGTTTTAAATGAAGGCCACATCCTAACTCAAATATTCGCCTCCGCGATCAGATCGTAGAAACTTTATTCCTTGTTATGATGATTCTCCACTTCACTCTGAAATTCTTTGAACTTTTCAAATGTTTCACACTTGTGTTTCATGAAGTAGATATACCCATACCTACTCAAATCATCTGTGAAGGTTAGAAAATAACGATACCCGCCGCGTGCCTCAACACTCATCGGACCACACACATCAGTATGTATTATTTCCAATAAGTCATTAGCTCACTCCATTGTTCCCGGAGAATGGAGTTTTAGTCATCTTACCCATGAGACATGGTTCGCAAGTACCAAATGATTCATAATCAAGTGATTCCAAAAGTCCATACGCACAGAGTTTCTTCATGCGCTTTACACCAATATGACCTAAACGGCAATGTCACAAGTATGTTGCACTATCATTATCAAATTTGCATATTTTGGCATCAATATTATGAATATGTGTATCTCTATGGTCGAGATTCAACAAGAATAGACCATTCATCAAGGGTGCATGACTATAAAAGATATTACTCATATAAATAGAACAACCATTTTTCTATGATTTAAATGAATAACCGTCTCACAGTAAACAAGATCCAGATATAATGTTCATGCTCAACGCTGGCACCGAGTAACAATTATTGAGGTCTAAATCTAATCCCGAAGGTAGATGTAGAGGTAGCGTGCCGATGGCGATCACATCAACTTTGGAACCATTCTAGACATGCACCGTCACCTCGTCCTTAGCCAATCTTCATTTATTCCGCAGCTCCTGTTTCAAGTTACAAATATGAGCAACCGAACTAGTATCAAATACCCAGGCGCTACTATGAGCATTAGCAAGGAACACATCAATAACATGTATATCAAATATACCTTTGTTCACTTTGCCACTTTGCCATCCTTCTTATCTGCCAAGTACTTGGGGCGGTTCCGCTTTCAGTGACCATTTCCTTTGCAGTAGAAGCACTCAGTTTCAGGCTTGGGTCCAGCTTTGGGCTTCTTCACGGGAGCGGAAACTTGCTTGCCATTCTTCTTGAAGTTCCCTTTCTTTCCCTTGCCCTTTTTCTTGAAACTAGTGGTCTTGTTAACCATCAACACTTGATGCTCCTTCTTGATTTCTACCTCAGTCGATTTCAGCATCGCAAAGAGCTCGGGAATCATTTTCTTCATCCCTTGCATATTATAGTTCATCACAAAGCCTTTGTAGCTTGCTGGCAGTGACTGAAGAACTCTGTCAATAACACTCTCAACTGGAAGATCAATTCCTAGCTGAGTCAAGTGGTTATGATACCCAGACATTTTGAGTATGTGTTCACTGACAGAACTGTTCTCCTCCATCTTACATATATAGAATTTGTTGGAGACTTCATATCTCTCAACCCGGGCATTAGCTTGAAATATCAACTTCAGCTCTTGGAACATCTTATATGCTCTATGGCATTCAAAATGTCTTTGAAGTCCCGGTTCTAGGTTGTAAAGCATGGCACACTGAACTATTGAGTAGTCATCAGATCGAGCCTGCCAGATGTTCTTAACATCTGCAGTAGCTCCTGCAGCAGGTCTGTCACCTAGCGATGCATCAAGGACATAATTCTTCTGTGCAGTAATGACCCAGTCCATATAGTTGCTACCATCATCTTTCAACTTAGCTTTCTCTAGAAACGCATTAAAATTCAAGGGAACGGTAGCACGAGCAATTGATTTGCAACATAGATATGCAAAAACTATTAAGACTAAGTTCATGATAAATTTTAGTTCAAATAATCAAATAAATAATGAACTCCCACATAAATCAACATCCCTCAAGTTGTCCAAGTGATACATGATCCAAATCAACTAACCCATGTCCGATCATCACGTGAGATGGGGTAGTCTTCAATGGTGGACATCTCTATGTTGATCATATCTACTATATGACTCACGTTCGACCTATCGACCTCCAGTGTTTCGAGACCATGTCTGTACATGCTAGGCTCGTCAAGTTTAACCCAAGTATTCTGCATGTGCAAAACTGGCTTACACCCGTTGTATGTGAACGTAGAGTCTATCACACCCGATCATCACGAAGTGCTTCAAAATGACAAACTTTAGCGACGGTGCGTACTCAGGGAGAACACTTTTATCTTGAAATTAAGTGAACGATCATCTTGTAATGCTACTGTCATTCTAAGCAAAATAAGATGCATAAAGGATAATCATCACATGCAATCAAAATATGTGACATGATATGGCCATCATCATTTTGTGCTTTTGATCTTCATCTTCAAAGCAACGTCATGATCTCCATCATCACCGGCGCGACACCTTGATCTCCATCGTTGCGTCGGGGTCGTCTCACCAACTATTGCTTCTACAACTATTTCTAACGCATAGCGATAAAGTAAAGCAATTACACAGTGCTTAATGATTTACACGCATGTCATACAATAATTAAAAGACAAACCTAAGGCTCCTGTCGGTTGTCGATATTACAAAACATGATCATCTCATACAACAACGTATATCACATCGCGTCTTGACCATATCACATCACAACATGCCCTGTAAAAACAAGTTAGACGTCCTCTACTTTGTTGTTGCAAGTTTACGTGGCTGCTACGGGCTTCTAGCAAGAACCGTTCTTACCTACGCAAAACCACAACGGTGATTGTCAAGTTTGCTGTTTTAACCTTCTGCAAGGACCGGCCATAGTCAAATTTCATTAAACTAAAGTAGGACAAATAGACACCCGACAGCCACCTTTATGCAAAACAAGTTGCAGGTTAGTCGATAGAATCGGTCTCATGTACGTGGACATGTAAGGTTGGTCTGGGCCGCTTCATCCCACAATACGGCCAAATCAAAATAAGACGTTGGTGGTAAGCTGTATGAACATCACCGCCCACAACTCCTTTGTGTTCTACTCGTGCATATCATCAACGCATAGACCTGGCTCTGATACCACTGTTGGGGAACATTGCATGGAAAACAAAAAAATTCTATGCGCACACAAGATATATCCATGGCGATGCATAGCTACGAGAGGGGGAGAGCATGTACATACCCTTGTAGATCGCTAAGAGGAAGCGTTAATCAACGCGGTTGATGTAGTCGTACGCCTTCACGATCCATCCCGATCAAGTACCGAACGTACGGCACCTCCGTGTTCAGCACACATTCAGCTCGATGATGTCCTTGCCTTCTTGATCCAGCAAGAGGGGCAAAGTAGTAGATGAGTTCCGGCAGCACGACGACGTGGTGACGATGGTGGTGAAGAACAATCTCCGCAGGGCTTCGCCAAGCACAACAGAAACTATGATGGAGGATAAACTTGAGGGGCGGGGTTGCCGGCACACGACTTGGTGTATCTTGATGTGTCTTGGGTGCTAGCCCTGCCCCTCTATTTATATGTTGATCCTTGGGGTCGTTTCTTGGAGAAAGAGCCTCCTCAAAGCCGGTTTACCGCGCAAGGCAGGAGTCCTTCTCGGACTCTAGGACCAGACGCCAGGGTCCTTGGCATCTGGCTCCAGACAGCAGGGTCCCTGGCATCTGGCCCCTGGCCTCCACAAAACTCCTTTTGCACCTTCCTAAAACCTCGTGGGCTTTACCCCTTTGATACATCTCCAACGTATCTATAATTTTTAATTGTTTCATGCTATTATATTATCTGTTTTGGATGTCTTATATGCATTTACATGCTATTTTATATTATTTTTGGGACTAACATGTTAACCTAGAGCCCAGTGCCAGTTTCTGTTTTTCCTTGTTTTTGAGTTTCACGGAAAAGGAATACCAAACGGAGTCCAAACGAGCTGAAAATTTACGACGATTTTTTATGGACCAGAAGAAGCCCATGAAGTATTGGAGATAGACCAGAGGAGCCATGAGGCATCCACAAGGGTGGCGGCCCGCCTCTTACCTTGTCGCTGCCTCGAGGACCCCCCCTGACTTGAAACTGACGCCAAAAATTCCTATAAATCCAAAAACCCCCAGAAAGAAACCTAGATCGGGAGTTCCGCCATCGCAAGCCTTAGTAGCCATGAAAAACCAATCAGGAACCCGTTTCGGCACCCTGCCGAAGGTGGAAACCATCACCGATGGGCATCTTCATCATCCCGACGGTCTCCATGATGAGGAGTGTGTAGTTCACCCTTGGGGCCGAGGGTATGTACTAGTAGCTATGTGTTTCATCTCTCTCTCTCTCTCTCTCTCTCTCTCTCTCTCTCTATCTCTCTCTCGTGCTCTTGATTTGGCACGATCTTGATGTACCGCGAGCTTTGTTACTATACTTGGATCATCTGGTGTTTCTCCCCTTCTACCTTCTTGTGATGAATTGAGTTTTACCTTTGATGTTTCACTATTATCGGATTGAAAACTATTATGGATTTGAGAACACTTGATGTATGTCTTGCGTGGGATATCCATGGTGACAATGGGGTGTTCTATTGATTCACTTGATGTATGTTTTGGCACTCAACTCGCGGGTTCTCCAGGTGACATTGGGGTAATCTATGCATAGGGGTTAATGCACGTTTTCGTCCTTGTTTCTCTGGTAGGAATCTTGGGGCACTCTCTGACGTTCTTTGTGTTGGATTGAATATTATGAATCTGAAGTTGTTTGATGCATATCGTATAATTGACCCACGGATACTTGTGGTGACATTGGAGTATCTAGGTGACATTAGGGTTGATTGATGTGTGTCATATGGTGTTATTTTTACTACGAACTCTAGGGCTATTTGTGACACTTATAGGAATAGCTCAATGGATTGATCGGAAAGAATAACTTTGAGGTGGTTTCGTACCCTACAAGATATTTCATCTTATGTTCTCCGTGATAGGAACTTTGGAGTGACTCTTTGTTGCATGTTGAGGGATTGCCATATGATCTAATTATGTTATCATTGTTGAGAGAACTTGAACTAGTGAAAGTATGAACCCTAGGCCTTGTTTCCAAGCATTGCAATACCGTTTTTGCTCACTTTTACTACTAGTTACCTTGTTGTTTTATATTTTCAGATTACAAAAACCTATATCTACCATCCATATTGCACTTGTATGACCATCTCTTCGCCGAACTAGTGCACCTATACAATTTACCATTGTATTGGGTGTGTTGGGGACACAGGAGACTCTTTGTTATTTGGTTGCAGGGTTGTTTGAGAGACACCATATTCATCCTATGCCTCCCACGGATTGGTAAACCTTAGGTCATCCACTTGAGGGAAATTTGCTACTGTCCTACAAAACTCTTCATTTGGAGGCCCAACACGAGTCTACAACAAGAAGGTTGCGTAGTAGACATCAAGCTCTTTTCTGGCGCCGTTACCGGGGAGGTGAGTGCTTGAAGGTATATCTTCATATCTTGCAATTGAATCTTTCAGTTTCTTGTTTTATCACTAGTTTAGTCTATAAAAGAAAACTACAAAAAATGGAATTGAGGTTGCCTCATATGCTTCATCCTGTTAATGTCTTTCGTGAAAATGATGGAAAGGAAAATTGTGCTCAAGTACTAGAAGAAGAAGTAAATAAAATGGTTGGCACTAAATCTTTGAATGATGAGCATGATTGCAATGTTTCTAGAATGAATTCTTTGAATATCCATGATGCTAATGATATGCAAAACTACAAGCTTGGGGATGCTATGTTTGATGAAGATGACATTTTTTGTCCCCCAAGTTCTGATGAGCAAATTTATTATGATGATATCATGCCTCCTATTCATGATGATTATATTGATGAAAGTAGATATGGAGAGGTCATGACTTATTTTGTGATGAATCCACTATTTTGGAAGAGGTTTCAATTGATTATGAGAACAAAGTCGCTATCTATGATGATTATTGTGATGACATGTATGCTATAAAGAATAATGATAACCATGAAACTTGTCATCTTGATTTTAATTTTCAATTGGATTATGCCTCACATGATAGTTATTTTGTTGAGTTTGCTCCCACTACTATTGATGAGAATAAATTTTACTTATGTGCAGAGTAGTAAAATTTCTATGCTTACAGATCATGAAAAGAATGCTTTATGTGATAGTTATATTGTTGAATCATTCATGATACTACTAAAAATTATTATGAGGGAGGAATATATGCTTGTAGGAATTACAATAATATCAAGTTTCCTCTCTATGTGTTGAAAGTTTTGAAGTTATGCTTGTTTTGCCTTCCTATGCTAGTTGATTCTTGCTCCCATTGTTTGCTCACAAAATCCCTATGCATAGGAAGTGGATTAGACTTAAATGTGCTAGTCATATGCTTCATTATGCTCCCATTATGTTTCAATTCTTATCTTTTATGAGTGCATCAATGAAATAATCATGACTAGCTAAAAAGGCATTAAAGAAAAGCGCTTGTTGGGAGACAACCCAACATTTACCCCTACAGTTTTTGTGTTTCCACATGATTAAGCTACTGTAGTAATCATGTTTTATAGCTTTTGTTTCAATGAAGTGCCAAGTAAAGCCTTTGGGATAGTGTGGATGATAGTTGACTTGATTCTGTGAAAAAACAGAAACTTTTGCTCTCAGTCGAGGAATTATGAAAATTCACTGGAACATGATAAAATACTGATTCTTTTTGCACAAGATTGATATACAAATTGTCTACGTTGTCCTAATCTTCCAGAATTTTTGGAGTTACATAAGTATGGAAAGTTTCCAGATTACTACAGACTGTTCTGTTTTTGACAGATTCTGTTTTCTATGTGTTGTTTGCTTATTTTGATGAATCTATGAGTAGTATCGGAGGGTATGAACCATGGAGAATTTTTAATACAGTATATATAACACCAATATGAATTAAGAATGAGTTCACAACAGTACCTAAGTGGTGATTTTCTTTATTATACTAACGGAGTTTACGAGTTTTCTGTTGAGTTTTGTGTTGTGAAGTTCTCTAAGTTTTGGGTAAAGATTCGATGGACTACGGAATAAGGAGTGGCAAGAGCCTAAGCCTGGGGGTGCCCCGGATGGCATCCCCTCTTTCGTCTTCATTCGTGGTAGATTTACTTGAGACTATATTTTTATTCACCACATGATATGAGTTTTGCTTGGAGAGTCATTTTCTTTTATTAGGATTTTCTTGCTGTTATTTAGAATAATGTTTTGCATATTTAGTTCAATAATAAGTTCAAGTATAGCCTTTACCATGCTTATTTTGCAAGTCTATATGTTGCGGTTTTGAAAACAGAAATTTTTCTATTATTGTCTGAATTTTGAAAAAAAGTCAGAATGTGATAAAATCTTGAAATGTTTACACAATCATTAGCAACAAATTTTATACAGTGTGGTAATTTTTCAGAATTTTTGGAGGTAAAGAAGTATGGATTTTCTTGCATTCTTTCCAAAATGTTCAGTTTAGACAGATTGATGTTATGTTTGCATTGTTTGCATATGTCTGCTTGTTTAATGATTCTGTTTGAGGATAGGAGTGTTAAATATGCAGAGGCATTTAGTATGCAATGTCAAATTATAATTTTAGTGATTTTCTACAGTAGAGAATGATAAGGTTTAGCATGGATTTATACTAACTTATCTCACGAGTTCTAGTTGAGTTTTGTGTGGATGAATTTTTAAGAATTAGGGAAACCATGATATGAGAGGAATTAAGGAGAAACAAAAGCTCAGTCTTGGGGATGCCCAAGGCATCCCTAGTTAATATTCCAAGAAGTCTCAAGCATCTAAGCTTGGGTATGCCCCTGTAGGCGTCCCACCTTTCTACTTCGACAACTATCAGTCAGTTTTGGTTGAGCCTAAGTCTTTGCTTCTTCACATGATATGTGCTATCCTTGCAATGTCATTTTATTTTGTTTTGCTTGTTTTTTGAATAAAGTACTTAAGATCTGAAATTTTATTTATCAGGAGTCCTCACATAGTTACATAATTATTCAACTGCTCACTGTGCTTCGCTTATATCTTTTGGAGTAGTTTGTCATTTGCTCTAGTGCTTCACTTATATCTTTTTAGAGCACGGCGATGGTTTTATTTTGAAGAAATTGATGAAATCTCATGCTTCAATTATATTATTTTGAGAGTATTTAAACATCATGGTAATTCCCTTTGGTTATGAATTTAGTCCTAGTATGATGGCATCCAAGAGGGATATAATAAAAACTTTCATATAAAGTGCATTAAATACTATAAGAAGTTTGATTCCTTATGATTGTTATGAGATATAAAGATGGTGATATTAGAGTCATGCTAGTGAGTAATTGTGGATTGTAGAAATACTTGTGTTAAAGTTTATGATTCATGTGGCATGCACGTATGGTGAACCGTTATGTAACGAAGTTGGAGCATAATTTATTTATTGATTGTCCTCCTTATGAGTGGCGGTCGGGGACGAGCGATGGTCTTTTCTTACCAATCTATCCCCCTAGGAGCATGCGCGTAGTACTTTGTTTCGATGACTAATAGATTTTTGCAATAAGTACGTGAGTACTTTATGACTAATGTTGAGTCCATGGATTATACGCACTCTCACCCTTCCACCATTGCTTAGCCTCTCTAGTACCGCGCAACTTTCACCGATACCATACACCCACCATTTACCTTCATCAAAAGAATTACCATACCTACCTATTATGGCATTTCCATAGCCATTTCGAGATACATTGCCATGCAACTTCCACCGTTCCGTTTCACTATGACATGTTCCATCATTGTCAGATTGCTTTGCATGATCATGTAGTTGACATAGTATTTGTGGCAAAGCCACCATTCATAATTTTTACACATGTCACTCTTGATTCATTGCACGTCCCGGTACACCGCCGAAGGCATTCATATAGAGTCATATTTTGTTCTAAGTATCAAGTTGTAATTCTTGAGTTGTAAGTAAATAAAAGTGTGATAATCTTCATTATTAGAGCATTACACCAAGCGAGGAAAAAGAAAAGAGGCCAAAGAAGCCATTTCAAAAAAATGAGAGAAAAGAGAGAAGGGGCAATGTTACTATCATTTTTCCACACTTGTGCTTCAAAGTAGCACCATGATCTTCATGATAGAGAGTCTCCTATGTTGTCACTTCCATGTACTAGTGGGAATTTTTCGTTATAGAACTTGGCTTGTATATTCCAATGATGGGCTTCCTCAAATTTCCCAAGGTCTTCGTGAGCAAGAAAGTTGGATGCACACCCAGTTAGTTTTCTTTTGAGCTTTGATACATCCATTTTGCATCATGCTTTTAAATCGATATTTATTGCATTATGGGCTGTTATTACACATTATGTCACAATACTTATGCCTATTCTCTCTTATTTTACAAGGTTTATATGCAGAGGGTGAATACCGGCAATTTGGAATTCTCAATTTGGAAAAGGAGCAAATATTAGAGACCTATTCTGCACAACTCCAAAAGTCCTGAAACTTCACGAAAGTCGGTTTTGGAATATATTAAAAATATTAAAATATTGGACGAAGAAAGCACCAGAGGGGGGCCACACCCTGTCCACGAGGGTGGGGGGCGCGCCCTACCCCCCTGGGCGTGCCCCCTGCCTCGTGGGCCCCCTGGCAGGACTACTGTGCCCGTCTTTTTCTATATGAAGTCTTTTTCCCTGGAAAAAATAAGAAGGAAGCTTTCGGGACGAAGCGCCGCCGTCTCGAGGCGGAACCTGGCGAAACCAATCTAGGGCTCCGGCGGAGCTATTCTGCCGGGGAAACATCCCTCCGGGAGGGGGAAATCATCACATCGATCCTCTCATTGGGAGGGGGTCAATCTCCATCAACATCTTCACCAGCACCATCTCCTCTAAAACCCTAGTTCATCTCCTGTATCCAATCTTTGTCCCAAAACCTCAGATTGGTACCTGTGGGTTGCTAGTAGTGTTGATTACTCCTTGTAGTTGATGCTAGTTGGTTTATTTGGTCGAATGTCATATGTTCAGATCCTTTATGCATATTAATACCCCTCTAATTATGAACATGAATATGGTTTGTGAGTAGTTACATTTGTTCCTGATGACATGGGAGAATTCTTGCTATAAGTAGTCATGTGAATTTGGTATTCATTCGATATTTGATGAGATGTATGTTGTCTTTCCTCTAGTGGTGTTATGTGAACGTCGACTACATGATACTTCACCATTATTTGGGCCTAGAGGAAGGCATTGGGAAGTAATAAGTAGATGATGGGTGATGACCCACAAGTATAGGGGATCTATCGTAGTCCTTTTGATAAGTAAGAGTGTCGAACCCAACGAGGAGCAGAAGGAAATGATAAGCGGTTTTCAGCAAGGTATTCTCTGCAAGTACTGAAATAAGTGGTAACAAATAGTTTTGTGATAAGATAATTTGTAACGAGCAACAAGTAACAAAAGTAAATAAAGTGCAGCAAGGTGGCCCAATCCTTTTTGTAGCAAAGGACAAGCCTAGACAAACTCTTATATAAGGAAAAGCGCTCCGAGGACACATGGGAATATCGTCAAGCTAGTTTTCATCACGTTCATATGATTCGCGTTCGGTACTTTGATAATTTGATATGTGGGTGGATCCGGTGCTTGGGTGTTGTTCTTACTTGAACAAGCATCCCACTTATGATTAACCTCTATTGCAAGCATCCGCAACTACAACAAAAGTATTAAGGTAAACCTAACCATAGCATGAAACATATGGATCCAAATCAGCCCCTTACGAAGCAACGCATAAACTAGGGTTTAAGCTTCTGTCACTCTAGCAACCCATCATCAACTTATTACTTCCCAATGCCTTCCTCTAGGCCCAAATAATGGTGAAGTGTTATGTAGTCGACGTTCACATAACACCACTAGAGGCTAGACAACATACATCTCATCAAAATATCGAACGAATACCAAATTCACATGACTACTAATAGCAAGACTTCTCCCATGTCCTCGGGAACAAACGTAACTACTCACAAAGCATATTCATGTTCATAATCAGAGGGTATTAATATGCATAAAGGATCTGAACATATGATCTTCCACCAAATAAACCAACTAGCATCAACTACAAGGAGTAATCAACACTACTAGCAACCTACTAGTACCAATCCCGGACTTGGAGACAAGAATTGGATACAAGAGATGAACTAGGGTTTTGAGAGGAGATGGTGCTAGTGAAGCTGTTGATGGAGATTGCCCTCTCCCGATGAGAGGAGCGTTGGTGATGACGATGGCGATGATTTCCCCCTCCCGGAGGGAAGTGTCCCCGGCAGAACAGCTCTGCCGGAGCCCTAGATTGGTTCCGCCTCGTGGCGGCGGAGTCTCGTCCCGAAAGGTTGCTTATGATTTTTCCCTTGACGAAAGACCTCATATAGCAGAAGATGGCCACCGGAGAGCCAACAGGGGGCCCACGAGGCAGGGGGCGCTCCCCCCACCCTCGTGGCCAGGTGGGTCCCCCTCTGACAAACTTCTTCCGCTCAATATTTTTTATTATTTCCAAAAATGACTTTCGTGGAGTTTCAGGACTTTTGGAGTTGTGCATATAGGTCTCTCATATTTGCTCCTTTTCCAAATTTGTAATTCCAGCTGCCGACATTCTCCCTCCTTATGTAAACCTTGTAAAATAAGAGAGAATAGGCATAAGTATTGTTACATAACGTGCAATAACAGCCCATAATGCAATAAATATCGATATAAAAGCATGATGCAAAATGGACGTATCAACTACCCCAAGCTTAGACCTCACTTGTCCTCAAGCGGAAGCCGATAACGATAAATATGTCCTCATGTTTAGAGGTAGAGGTGTCGATAAAAATAAAATACGGACATGAGGGCATCATGATTATTTTCATAACAGCAACATATATGAATATTGTCATATGATTTCTTATGCTCAAGTAATAATCTTTTCACAATGCAAAAGTATGAATCATAAACTTTATTGAGAACCAACAAACTATAATCTCAGTCATTGAAGCAATTGCAATTTATCATAAAATCAGAAAGAGTCTATGTCGGAGCTTAATAGCAAGTCCACAGACTCAACTATCATTTAGTCTTTCATAATTGCTAACACTCATGCAATACTTGTGGTTACGGAGGTTTAATCAGACACAGAGAAAGATAGGGGCTTATAGTTTCGCCTCCCAACCTTTTACCTCAAGGGTAATGTCAACAATAATAACTCATGCTCCCCTACATCCAATTAGATATATATATATATATATATATATATATATATATATATATATATATATATATATATCAGGATCCTTCCAACATACTGTGCTTGCCAAAGGATAAAATGTAAAAAAGGAAAGGTGAAGATCACCATGACTCTTTGCATAGGGTAGAAGATAATAATAAAAGATAGGCCCTTCGCAGAGGGAAGCAGAGGTTGCCATGCGCTTTTATGGTTGGATGCACAAAATCTTAATGCGAAAGAACGTCACTTTATATTGCCCCTTGTGATATGAACCTTTATTATGCAGTCCGTCGCTTTTATTTCTTCCACATCACAAGATCGTATAAAGCTTATTTTCTCCCACACTAATAAGTCGTGCATATTTAGAGAGCATTTTTTATTGCTTGCACCGATGACAACTTACTTGAAGGATCTTACTCAATCCATAGGTAGGTATGGTGGACTCTCATGGCAAAACTGGTTTAAGGGTTTTTGGAAGCACAAGTAGTATCTCTACTTGGTGCTGAGAATTTGGCTAGCATGAGGGGAAAGGCAAGCTCAACATGTTGGATGATCCATGACAATATACTTTATCTCAGATATAAGAAAACATAACCCATTACGTTGTCTTCCTTGTCCAACATCAACTCTTTAGCATGTCCTATTTTAATGAGTGCCCCCAGTCATAAAAGATGTCAACGATAATACATTTATATGTGAACCCCTCTTTCCTTATTACTTCCTATTAATTAAAGCGATGACCAAAGCTATGTTTTGCCAACTCCCAACAACTTTTAATCATCATACTCTTCCTATGTGAAGTCATTACTCTCAATAAGATCAATATGAACTCTTTGTTCTTTTTATTCTTTTTCTCTTTTATTCACTCAAGATCATGACAAAATAATCAAGCCCTTGACTCAACACTAATCTTTATTATATAGCTCACGGACTCGATTACATAGAGAGATCATAAAGCAAAAACTCAAAACTAGATCATGCCATAAACTTTATTCTACTAGATCAAGAGACTACTAATAAGATCGAACTAAGAAAAACGGTAAAGAGAGGAGATGTGATGGTGAAATGATACCGGGGCACCTCCCCCAAGCTTGGCAGTTGCTAAGGGGAGTGCCCATACCCATGTGATTATATCTCCTTCTTTGGTGATGGTGTAACATTCTTGGCGATGATGCCCCTCAGGATACGATTCTCCTCCTCGAGCTTATTGACTTGTTGCTTGAGGTCCATCACTTCCTTACGAAGCTTTCCTGTAACGGCTAAAGCTGCTTGCACCCAAGGGTGTTGCATAGCTGCAGGAGAACAAGTGACACTCCTCTTCATATTTTCATAAGAAAGAAATCTAACATTGGAAGGTATAACCGATTTTGGAATGGCTGAGCTCTGTAGTTCTCCCATCATGAATCCAGCTCAGAAGCGGGAAGTGACTTCTTGATCCTCCATGGCATCTACCCTCATCAAGTCAGCCTCCATATCTTCCTACGTTACTGGCCCAAAGTGGTCAGCATCGCTGTTTATCCTTGGTCCGATGCCGGACGAGACACCCGGCTCTCCCCCACTGACTCTTGAGAAGACATCTTGCTCTAATCTGCAGCAGCAACAACTCGAAACAAGAACAGAGAATAATTGCGTGATACAGGAGCCAAAAACTTCGGGAGAATATATAATGAATTTTTACCGACCAAAATACGTATCATGCAAGAAAACGGAGTCCGTAAGGCACACGATGTGCCCACAAGGTAGGGGGGCGCGCCCAGGGGGGTAGGGCGCGCCCTCCACCCTCATGGGGCCCTCGTGTCCTTCCCGGACTGCTTCTTATTTTTCTGTTTTTCTAAATATTCCAAAACGGAGAAATATTGCCTTAAAAACTGTTTTGGAGTCAGTTTACTTACCGTACCACATACCTATTCCTTTTCGGAGTCTGAAACGTTCCGGAAAGTGTCCCTTATGTATTCCTATGGGGTTACGGTTCCAATAACATTGGTTTCAACATTTATAGGATTACCTGATATATAATGTTTGATTCTTTGACCGTTCACCACCTTCGGATTTGTGCCTTCGAAGTTGTTGATTTTTATGGCACCGAAATGATAGACCTCCTCGATAACGTAAGGGCCTTCCCATTTAGGGAGAAGTTTTCCTGCAAAAAATCTTAAAAGAGAGTTGTATAGCAATACATAATCACCTACATTAAACTCACGCTTTTGTATCCTTTTATCATGCTTTGACTTTTTCTTTAAACAACTTGGCATTTTCATAAGCTTGGGTTCTCCATTCATAAAGTGAGCTAATATCAAATAACCTCTTCTCACCGGCAAGTTTGAAATCATAATTGAGCTCTTTAATAGCCCAATATGCCTTATGTTCTAGTTCGAGAGGCAAGTGACATGCTTTTCTATAAACCATTTTATACGGAGACATACCCATAGGATTTTTATATGCAGTTCTATAGGCCCATAATGCATCATCAAGTTTCTTGGACCAATTCTTTGTAGACCTATTGACAGTCTTTTGCAAAATTAATTTGAGTTGTCTATTACTCAATTCTACTTGACCACTAGACTGTGGGTGATAAGGAGATGCAATTCTATGATTAACATCATACCTAGCAAGCATTTTACGGAAAGCACCATGAATAAAATGTGAACCACCATCAGTCATTAAATATCTAGGGCCTCCAAACCTCGGAAAAATAACTTCTTTAAGCATCTTAATAGAAGTGTTAAGATCAGCACTACTAGTTGGAATAGCTTCTACCCACTTAGTAGCGTAATCAACAACAACTAAAATATGTGTATATCCATTAGAGGCAGGAAAAGGTCCCATATAATCAAAGTCCCAAACATCAAATGGTTCAATAACAAGTGAATAGTTCATAGACATTTCTTGACGTCTACTAATAATATTACCAATTCTTTGACATTCATCACAAGACAAGACAAACTTACGGGCATCCTTGAAGAGAGTAGGCCAATAGAAACCGGATTGCAATACCTTATGTGCAGTTCTGTCTCCAGCGTGGTGTCCTCCATAAGCTTCGGATTGACACTTCCGTAGGATCTGTTCCTGTTCATGCTCAGGTACACAGCGTCTAATAACACCATCTACTCCTTCTTTATAAAGATGTGGGTCATCCCAAAAGTAATGTCTCAAATCATAGAAGAACTTTTTCTTTTGTTGGTATGTGAAACTCGGTGGTATAAATTTAGTAACAATGTAATTAGCGTAATCAGCATACCATGGAGTACTATGAAAAGTACTTATAACATTTAATTGTTCATCAGGAAAGCTATCATTAATAGGTAGTGGGTCATCGAGGACATTTTCTAACCTAGACAAGTTGTCTGTAACGGGGTTCTCAGCTCCCTTTCTATCAACAATATGTAAATCAAATTCTTGTAGCAAGAGAACCCATCTAATAAGTCTAGATTTAGCATCTTTCTTCTCCATAAGATATTTAATAGCACCATGATCAGTGTGAATAGTTACTTTAGAATCAGCAATATAAGGTCTGAACTTATCACAAGCAAATACAACTGCTAAGAATTCCTTTTCAGTAGTAGCATAATTTCTTTGATCATTGTCTAGAGTCTTACTAGCATAATGGATAACATTTAATTTCTTATCAACTCTCTGTCCTAGAACAGCACCTATAGCATAATCACTAGCATCACACATAATTTCAAAGGGTAAATTCCAATCAGGTGGCTGAACAATAGGTGCAGAGATCAATGCTTTCTTAAGTATTTCAAATGCTTCTACACAATCATCATCAAAGACAAATGGTATATCTTTTGTAATAAATTAGTCGAGGTCGAGAAATTTTGAGAAGTCCTTAATGAACCTCCTATAAAATCCGGCGTGACCAAGGAAACATCTTATACTCCTTGGGACATGGCATCTTTTCAATAGCATCAACCTTGGCTTTATCAACTTCAATACCTTTTTCAGAAACTTTATGCCCCAAGACAATACCTTCATTAACCATAAAGTGGCACTTTTCCCAATTCAAGACAAGATTAGTTTCTTCACATCTCTGCAAAACTCGATCAAGGTTGCTTAAGCAATCATCAAAATAGGATCCATAGACGGAAAAGTCGTCCATGAAAACCTCACAAATATTTTCACATAAGTCAGAGAATATAGCCATCATGCATCTTTGAAAGGTAGCAGGTGCATTACATAAACCAAAAGGCATACGTCTATAAGCAAAAGTACCGAAAGGGCATGTAAAATTAGTCTTTGATTGATCATTGGGCGACCACGAGGGGTATTTGAGAGAAACCAGAATAACCATCTAGAAAGCAATAATGTGTATGTTTGCATAATCTTTCTAGCATTTGATCGATAAAAGGTAAGGGGTAATGATCTTTCTTAGTAGCCTTATTTAATTTGCGGAAATCGATTACCATCCTATAACTTGCAATAATTCTTTGCGGAATCAATTCATCTTTATCATTCGGAACAACAGTAATACCTCCCTTCTTAGGGACACAATGGACAGGACTTACCCACTGACTATCAACAACGGGATAAATTATACCTGCCACAAGAAGCTTTAATATTTTTTTCTTACCACTTCTTTCATCTTAGGATTCAGCTGTCGTTGATGATCACGAACCGGTTTGGCATCTTCTTCCAAATTTATTTTATGTTGACATAGAGTGGGACTGATGCCCTTAAGATCATCAAGGGTATATCCAATAGCAGCACGGTGCTTCTTCGTAGTTTTCAATAATCTCTCTTCTTCATGCTCTGAAAGGTTAACACTAATAATAATAGGATATATCTTATTTTCATCAAGATAAGCATATTTAAGATTATCTGGCAACGGTTTAAGCTCAAACATGGGATCGCCCTTGGGTGGAGGAGGATCCCCTAGGATTTCAACAGGCAAATTGTGTTTCAGAATAGGTTCCCGTTTAAAGAATACCTCATCTATTTCCCTTCTTTCATTCATAAACATATCATTCTCATGGTCTAGCAAATATTGTTCTAAAGGATCACTAGGAGGTATAGCAATAGAAGCAAGACCAATAATTTCATCCTTACTAGGAAATTCTTCTTCACGGTGTTGTCTACTAAATTTAGAAAAATTAAAGTCATGAGACATATCACCCAAACCAATAGTAACAACATTCTTTTCACAGTCTATCTTAGCATTATGTAACATCCCAAAATTCTAAATTTTGGAATGTTATATTAAATAAATAAATAACTATGGTTGTTGTCTGATTGTTTGACTGATTGATTGAATGGAATTGAGTGGAAATTGAAACTTTTGAAAGTTGAATGAGAGGGAATGAAATGACTTTCCCAAACTTTCCATTTTGCATTTTGGATCCCAATTGAACTCAAGTTCATTGCAACACCAAAACCTAGAGTGAAGATGACATGACTTCTTCCATTTTGAAATGAATAGGGTTTTGGAAAAGAATTGAAATTTCATTTGGGAAGTTTTCAAATTCAAAGCTTTATGCAACTCAATGATTTTCATGAGGGAAGATAAAATGACTTCTTCAATTATATGAAATAGGAGTTGGAAGTTATAATGAATCAAGTTGAAAATCATTTGAAGGTGCCTTGGAACCCTCTTTCAAATTTTTGAGTTTTGAATTTGAATTTCAAACTTTGGCATGTCGGAAACATTTCAAAAACTATGCCTGATAAATACTTGATCAAAAGTATGAGAGGAGCAAACATGACACTCCAAAAATATCAGAGGAAACAATGCCAAAAGTTTTGGATTCAAATCTGAATTTTATTTGAATTTGAAAAAAAATGGATTTTCATAAAGTTTGGATTTTGCCTTTGGAAAAATGTTCAAATGAAAGGGAATATTCCCCTGATCATTTTGGTATATATATACCCTATATAAAATATTTATAGTTTGGGTTTTATTTTTGTTTTAGTTTTATTAAAAAATAAAAAAAAAACCAGGCGCCAACCCCCCTGCCCAGCCAGTAGCAAGCCCCCACCGGCCGGGCCCAGAAGCCTTGACCAATGAGCAATGAGCCGACCGACCTCGCCCTTGAAACCTCTCGGCTCGGTCGACCGAGACCGCGCCCTCTCCCCACTGCCGGCGGACCCCACCCCTTCTTCCTCCCGCCCCACGCCGTCGCCGCCACGGATCGCCGGATCGAAGGATCCGGATTCCCAACGCCCGATGCCCTTCCGAATCATCCCGACCCCTGGCTATAAAGCCAGAGGCTCCGCACCCATTCCCCTAGCGACGCCGGACCCCCTCTCCCTCTCCCTCCCGAGCTCACCGGAGCACCGAACCCCTCCCCGCCGCCAAAGTCGCCGCCGACGCCACCCTGGTCCACCCCGACCCTCCCCAACACCACCGAACCCCTCCCCGACCTCGTCCGCAGCTCCCCGACGACTCGCCGGAGCTCGCCGACGCCCGGACGCCCCAACGCACTCTCGCCGCTTGCCGCCGCCGAGTCCCAGAAGCCCCCGCATCCCTCCACCGCTCGATCCTAGATCTAGGGTTAGGATTAGAAGCCCCCGAAGGGGTAGGTTTTAGTTAGAAAACCGGACGGCCCGATCGGTTTTATTTTAGTTAGGTTTTATTTTATTAGGCCGGTTCGTTAGTTTAAACCTAGGGCCCGTTTAGTCTATCTAACATACAGTGGCCTGATTTAGGCCCATTAGGCCTTTTTCTTTTTATTTTGATTTTCTGTTTTAGCGAATAGTTTCAATTTTCAAAAATGTATATCTTTTATTCTGTTTAATATTTTTGAGTGATTCTTTTTTGTTGGATTGCAAATTTTATGTAGTTTCTGAAAAATATATATTTAGCTATGTTAAAAATAATTAAAAATGCTTTAATATTGTTTTAGTCAGAATAGCAAATCTGTTATAACTTTAGTTAGAAAAATTATTTTTGCATGATTCTTTTGTCACCACTTTATTTTGACTTTGCCAAACCCTAGAAATTAACTTGGGTATTTTAGGATTAATAAATAATTAATTTTAGACAGAATCCTATTAAACCTAATTAATTAACTAGTTCCTGTTTTCCTATTAAATTAATTAGTAAATTAATTTATTTTTAACTTGTGATTAGTTATTCTAGGTTAGTTTCTGTCATTCTAGTAGATGAACTTTTATTTATAATTAATAAAAGTTTTAAATTATTTTCTTAATAGAAATTGGATTAGGCCTAAAATGAGTTTTATAATAGCTTTTAAATTAATTCTTTTTGCTCCTAGTTGCTTAGTGAATCCTTTTCTGTTTAGTTAACTTAAAACCATGATTAGGTTATATTAAGGATTTTTGTTATAAAAAAAACTATTTTTTTGCTATGGTTTGAAGTAGGGAAACTTTGAGTGGCCTTTCCTTGAGTTTTTCTTTTGGATTTGGTTTGGTTGTTTTGTTGTGGTGGGTTGCTATTGTTATGTTATTGTGTTAAGTGATGTTATGCTATGTGCTTATTATAGTTATTGTTTGCCTCGGTAGAATTTCCGGAGTGCGAAGATTGCTACTATGAAACCCTAGCTTTTCGAAGATCGTCAACCAGGCAAGTTCACTTTGACCATTGCTTTCATACCTATGCTTTTATTGCATTTAGTGGCATCCTTGCAACCACACCTCAGTAGTGTTATTGAATCCTTGTAGTTGAGTAGTATGCATGAGGTAGGAACCCATCACCCTGTTACCAAGCCCGGACGTTTTATTTAAATGCTACGCTATAGTAGACGAGGGTTTGGTATGAGTGTTCGGGAGTGGTGTGAGAAAGGAGGACTCTACGTCAATGACGACAACTCCATGATGGCATCTGCAAGGACAGCATCTTCAAGGCCTCAAGACTTCAAGACTCGAGACAAGAATTCAATACACACTCTTTGGGTGAAGGGCGGTTGACGGGCACCTGGAGAAACCGATGGTTGGTCGGGATGCATGGAGAAGCGCCATGACATCTTGCGGAAAGCTTCACCCAGACTCAAAGAGACGGAAGAATACTTCACGCCGGAAGCTTACCTGCGCAACCGCAAGTCATTATGGGCTCGCTTGGTTGACCTTAGTTGTGACTCTGGCTGGGACGGTACTAGCAGATTTAGAAGGTCGGTAGGATTGGATGGGTACCGGACAGTGGTCAGAGGAACTCTTTTGAAGACCATGTTTCGGTCATCTTGTTCTCAAACACCCTGAAGTGCGAGAACGTAAAGAGAGGGATCGAATCTTGCGGGTAAAGTGTACAAACCTCTGCAGAGGGTTATAACCTAATCGATTAGCCGTGTCCCGGTTACGGACAATTTGAGCATCTGGACTTGGATCTATCTCGGAACTCTCAACACCGGATTGATAACTTAATTGTGGGCAACGTATGATGAATTTTTGGGCTATGAGACATCGGTTGGCGGAACCATGTCATGATAGAAAACTCCTTAGTACAGACTTCATTCTATTCCTTTGATGTAGGTAAAATAAAATCAGCTTTACGCAAACAAAACTGGAATCTGAGCCATAAAGCCATATTGCATATAGTATAGTTTTATCATCTGTTTTCTCATATTGTGATCTTGCCGGTACATTCAATGTAATCGACCTACACGGCTGCAACGTATCATGTTGCAGATATTTCCTCGACGCAGTAAGAGTTACGATACAGTGGTTACGGTCCACACTCAACCTGCCGATGGCGTTGATGGGACTCCACACCCGCTTGTTTGTTTCATTGAGTATTATGAGGTATATATCATTTTACGTTATTTATACATGTGATTGCACTTTGATATATACATTGATGTACTTGTGTGTGCCAAAGACATCTTGATCCGTGGATGGCACAGATACAGAGGCTTGACTGCCCCGAGGTCGGGTCGCTCTGTAAATGGTATCGAGCACATGTTGTTGTAGGACGTGACCCTAGAAACCGGAAAGCCCTAGGACAGAAAATCTCTAAAACTTTATTTTCAAAAAGACTCTTACTTCTCATCTTTTCTGATTTTATCAAATAGACCCTCTCACCTCAAATAGTTAGAATTTACCCCTTATCCTTTGATCACCCGGAGGATCAATCAAGACGCTCCAAGAAGGATTTGATATCGGAGAACTGATGACCCCTTCAGAGTAAAGAGGATTTCACCATGTATTAGAAGCTACAACAGTTGAAGACTCCAAAGACTTGGAAAGATCTGAAGAATTATTAGACCTTTAGAAGACCAAACCCCTGTTATACACTTACGTTAGAAGCGATGATTTGTGAGCTGTCATTTGTTTGATGTTTTCCGACAGCCCCAAAATAAAACCTGTTTCTTGAAAAACTATTGTTTGTATTGTGTGTATATCCCTCCCCACCTCTCTCTCATCTCACCCTAAAACCCTTGAACCCCATAGATGATGAATGAAGTTGGACTGATATTCTTCGGATCAAGACTCAGCCCGAGGCAGAGCTATGGATGCAGAACATGGAAACCCACTTCGGGAGCAATTTGGTTTCAAGGAAGTATGAGGTCCAATACGCTCTTCAGTACCTTACAGAAAGTGCTGCAACCTGGTGGAGAATGCATCAATCCATACAAGGATTTAAAGGAGCAAGAACTTGGGAGGAATTCAAGAAGACCCTGTTGAGATCACGTCTTATCCGGAAGCACCATGATACACGAGGAAATAAACCTTGTGCCTGCAGGATTTGCGGAGAAATAGGACACACCCAGGAGGAACACAAGGAGGGATGCCCTCATTGTGAGGAGAAACACCCAGCTGAGGAATGCCCAACTAGCTGTGTGACTTGCTTCCCGTGTGAAGGAACCACCCACTACCCGTGCAGTGGTCACATTTACTCCACGGTGCAACAAATTATTCAAGGTGAAGATGGAATGAAGGAAGCCCTCAAGGAAGACCTAGAAGAACCAAGAATGAATGAAAGTGTTGAAGACACGGATGGAGAAGGTCTCAACAGATTTTACTCCAATGCCTGCTATTCATGTGGAGAAGAAGGACATTTTTCACAATATTGCACCAAGGAAAGAAAAAGAGTATCCAGGATATTTCCCGACAAAGACAAGTGAAGTTTGACCCTCCGGAGATAGAAACTACGATCATTACTGAGAAAATTCCGGAAGAGAAAAAGAAGGCAACCCGAGAACAACACAATTTTTGGCAGAGAAGGACCTAAGTCATATCACTTGTTACAGGTGCAAGGATTTAGGTCATTTCGCTAGTAAATGCCCAGGAAAGAAGCCAAGAATCCAAGGAGCCCGCATAATCACAAAGAAGCCCCGAGACATGTCGGAAGTCATTTGTTTTCGCTGCAAGAAGGCAGGACATTATGCTACTAAATGTCACAACAAGATGAAAGCTGGAGTTGAGCAGTTGGGATTTTAATATTGGAAACAAGAGTAGTAGAAAGCAATTTCATTTTCATGAGTTCAATGAGTTGAGTTATGTAATGGGTGCTCAGAGTTTGTAATGGATTCATGAAATAAATAAAGTTAAGGTGACGTGTTTTCATATGTTTAATTGTATGAGTTGTTACTCTGTGAACAAAGATTTGACCATTTTCGAGGATATGAGAAATATGGTCTATGGATGGATTTGTGAATTTCATTTTAAGGGTGAAAGTACCCTATGAAGAACACTAGACCAATGGAAATGGAAATGTGTCCCACAGGTTGGAGTTTGGAAAAAAATGAGTTGAAGTTTTATCTTTGATATGATGGTATTAAGAAATGAGATGTTATTGGATTTAAAGGATGTGTAATATGGAACAAGAGAGTTACCCCAAGGATGAGTTAAAGCTGCACTAGTGTTGAAGTGGGCCATAACCCACAGGCCCAAGAATTAATAAGGATCAAGTACCCACTGGAGAAAGAAATTTTGGGAATAGACTACGATTTGATCAACCGACGGTTCTATAGGAATTTACGCAAAACCTGAGAGTTGTTAAGGAACGATAGATGTTTGTATGGCCTGCAGAATCAATGGATTTTCCGAACTTGGTTCGTCGACAAGAGAAATTCTGCAATGCTTGTGAGGATGACCGAGTGTTAGAATGCGAGATTCGCTAAACCATGTACAAGGTAATGATTTGGGTGCGGGATGGATTGATCACCATACCGACTTACTCTTATTATTCGCTTTGCTATATGAGATGGTAAAATCTGAGTGACTTACCTATAGTAGAGAGACGCATTTATCAAAACCTTGTTTAAACCTTAGAAAGGTATAGGTATTTTTCCGTTGTACACGGCAGTTGTTGCCAACCGTAGGTTATACGGTGAGGTTCAACCCAGACCCATTTTCTGCAGGGGAAACCATAAATCGTTGACCACCATGAGATACCGATATTTGTTTAGAATTGGCGCGGACCACGACTATGAAGACCCGGGCCTCGTAATAACCTTACCAAGAGTAAAGGACAAAAGAATTGAGGAAAAGGTTATGCCACTACCGGAAGAGCCCAGAGAAGGAATTATCCTTAATATCCGAGAAGACCGACATCGTCAAGAATAAGGAGGAAGTATCTGAGTTTATTGGAACCGTAACCTTGATTTTAAGTGTGGTAGCCCACGGACCTTTCTCGACGAACATTTGCTAGAAGACCCCCAACCCCTAACCTTTTTCTTGCTAGCCTCTTCGAATCTCGAGGACGAGATTCATTTTAAGTGTGGTAGGTTTGTAACATCCCAAAATTCTAAATTTTGGAATGTTATATTAAATAAATAAATATGCTTGTTGTCTGATTGTTTGTTTGAGTGATTGAGTGAATGGAATTGAGTGGAAATTGAAACTTTTGAAAGTTGAATGAGAGGGAATGAAATGACTTTCCCAAACTTTCCATTTTGCATTTTTGGATCCCAATTGAACTCAAGTTCATTGCAACACCAAAACCTAGAGTGAAGATGACATGACTTCTTCCATTTTGAAATGAATAGGGTTTTGGAAAAAGAATTGAAATTTCATTTGGGAAGTTTTCAAATTCAAAGCTTTATGCAACTCAATGATTTTCATGAGGGAAGATAAAATGACTTCTTCAATTATATGAAATAGGAGTTGGAAGTTATAATGAATCAAGTTGAAAATCATTTGAAGGTGCCTTGGAACCCTCTTTCAAATTTTGAGTTTTGAATTTGAATTTCAAACTTTGGCATGTGGGAAACATTTCAAAAACTATGCCTGATAAATACTTGATCAAAAGTATGAGAGGAGCAAACATGACACTCCAAAAATATCAGAGGAAACAATGCCAAAAGTTTTGGATTCAAATCTGAATTTTATTTGAATTTGAAAAAAATGGATTTTCATAAAGTTTGGATTTTGCCTTTGGAAAAATGTTCAAATGAAAGGGAATATTCCCCTGATCATTTTGGTATATATATACCCTATATAAAATATTTATAGTTTGGGTTTTATTTTTGTTTTAGTTTTATTAAAAAATAAAATAAAACCCCAGTACCAGCCCCCTGCCCAGCCTGTAAAGCCCCCACCACCGGCCCACCAGGCGTGGCCCAACTTGACCAATGAGCAATGAGCCGACCGACCCCTCGCCTGAAACCTCTCGGCTCGGTCGACCGACCGAGACCGCGCTCTCCCCCACTGCCAGGCGGACCCCACCCCCTTCTTCCTCCCCCGCCCCACGCCACGCCGTCGCCGCCACGGATCGCCGGATCCCGAAGGATCCGGGATTCCCCGACGCCCCCGATGCCCTTCCGAATCATCCCCGACCCCCTGGCTATAAAAGCCAGAGGCTCCGCACCCCATTCCCTAGCGACGGACCCCTCTCCCTCTCCCTCCCGAGCTCACCGGAGCACCGAACCCCACCCCGCCGCCAAAGTCGCCACCCACGCCACCTCGGGTCCACCCCGACCCTCCCAACACCACCGAACCCTCCCGACCTCGTCAGCAGCTCCCGACGACTCATGGGAGCTCGCTGACGTCCGGACGCCTCGAGCACTCTCGCCCGCCGTCGCCGGAGTCCGGTAAGCCCCCCCGGCATCCCCCTCCACCGGTCGATCCTAGATCGGGGGGTAGGATTAGAGGCCCCAAGGGGTAGGTTTTAGTTAGAAACCGGACTGACCCGATCGGTTTTATTTTAGTTAGGTTTTATTTTATTAGGCCGGTTCGTTAGTTTAAACCTAGGGCCCGTTTAGCCTATCTAACGACAGAGTGCGCTTTAGGCCCATTAGGCCTTTTTCTTTTTATTTTGATTTTCTGTTTTAGCGAATAGTTTCAATTTTCAAAAATGTATATCTTTTATTCTGTTTAATATTTTTGAGTGATTCGTTTTTGTTGGATTGCAAATTTTATGTAGTTTCTGAAAAAATATATTTAGCTATGTTAAAAATAATTAAAAATGCTTTAATATTGTTTTAGTCAGAATAGCAAATCTGTTATAACTTTAGTTAGAAAAATTATTTTTGCATGATTCTTTTTGTCACCACTTTATTTTGACTTTGCCAAACCCTAGAAATTAACTTGGGTATTTTAGGATTAATAAATAATTAATTTTAGACAGAATCCTATTAAACCTAATTAATTAACTAGTTCCTGTTTTCCTATTAAATTAATTAGTAAATTAATTTATTTTTAACTTGTGATTAGTTATTCTAGGTTAGTTTCTGTCATTCTAGTAGATGAACTTTTATTTATAATTAATAAAAGTTTTAAATTATTTTTCTTAATAGAAATTGGATTAGGCCTAAAATGAGTTTTATAATAGCTTTTAAATTAATTCTTTTTGCTCCTAGTTGCTTAGTGAATCCTTTTCTGTTTAGTTAACTTAAAACCATGATTAGGTTATATTAAGGGATTTTTGTTATATATAAAAAAAAACTATTTTTTTGCTATGGTTTGAAGTAGGGAAACTTTGAGTGGCCTTTCCTTGAGTTTTTCTTTTGGATTTGGTTTGGTTGTTTTGTTGTGGTGTGTTGCTATTGTTATGTTATTGTGTTAAGTGATGTTATGCTATGTGCTTATTATAGTTATTGTTTGCCTCGGTAGAATTTCCGGAGTGCGAAGATTGCTACTACGAAACCCTAGCTTTTCGAAGATCGTCAACCAGGCAAGTTCACTTTGACCATTGCTTTCATACCTATGCTTTTATTGCATTTAGTGGCATCCTTGCAACCACACCTCAGTAGTGTTATTGAATCCTTGTAGTTGAGTAGTATGCATGAGGTAGGAACCCATCACCCTGTTACCAAGCCCGGGACGTTTTATTTAAATGCTACGCTATAGTAGACGAGGGTTTGGTATGAGTGTTCGGAGTGGTGTGAGAAAGTATGACTCTACGTCAATGACGACAACTCCATGATGTCATATGCTAGGACTGCATCTTCTAGGCCTCTTGACTTCAAGTCTCGAGACTAGAATTCAATACACACTACTGGGTGAAGGACGGTTGACGGGCACCATGGAGAAACCAGTGGTTGGCCGGGATGCATGGAGAAGCGCCATGACACCTTGCGGAAAGCTTCACCCAGACTCAAAGAGACGGAAGAATACTTCACGCCCGGAAGCTTACATGCAACCGCAAGTCATTATGGGCTCGCTTGGTTGACCTTAGTTGTGACTGGGCTGGGACGGTACTAGCAGATGTAGAAGGACGGTAGGATTGGATGGAGTACCGGACGGTGGTCGAGGAACTCTTCGGAAGACCATGTTTTCGTCATCTTGTTCTCAAACACCACGAAGTGCGAGAACGTAAAGAGAGGGATCGAATCTTGCGGGTAAAGTGTACAAACCTCTGCAGAGGGTTATAACCTAATCGATTAGCCGTGTCCCGATTACGGACAATTTGAGCATCTGGACTTGGATCTATCTCGGAACTCTCAACACCGGATTGATAACTTAATTGTGGGCAACGTATGATGAATTTTTGGGCTATGAGACATCGGTTGGCGGAACCATGTCATGATAGAAAACTCCTTAGTACAGACTTCATTCTATTCCTTTGATGTAGGTAAAATAAAATCAGCTTTTACGCAAACAAAACTCGAATATGAGCCATAAAGCCATATTGCATATAGTATAGTTTTATCATCTGTTTTCTCATATTGTGATCTTGCGGTACATTCAATGTCTTGACCTACACGGCTGCAACGTATCATGTTGCAGATATTTCCTCGACGAGTAAGAGTTACGATACAGGGTTACGGTCCACACTCAACCTGCCGATGGCGTTGATGGGACTCCACACCCGTTTGTTTGTTTCCGCTGAGTATTATGAGGTATATATCATTTTACGTTATTTATACATGTGATTGCACTTTGATATATACATTGATGTACTGTGTGTGCCAGCATACTGATCCAGGGATGGCACAGATACACAGAGGCTTGACCGTCTGAGGTCGGGTCGCTACACATTAACAGTGTTCAAGAAGGGCTACCAAAAATAATGGGACAAAAGCTATCTTGTGGGGAACCAAGAACAAGAAAATCAGCAGGATATTTAGTTTCCCCACACAAGACTTCAACATCTCTAACAATTCCCATTGCTGATATAGTATCTCTATTGGCAAGTTTAATTGTAACATCAATACCTTCTAACTCAGTAGGTGCAATTTCATGCTTAATTTCTTTGTATAAAGTATGAGGTATAACACTAGCACTGGCACCCATATCACATAAGCCATGATAACAGTGATCTCCTATTTTAACAGAAATAACAGGCACGCCTACCACATGTCTATTTTTATCTTTAGCACAAGGTTTGGCAATTCTGGCGGTTTCACCGCAGAAATGAATAACATACCCATCAATATTATCAGCTAAGAGATCTTTAACAATAGCAATATTAGGTTCAACTTTAACTTGCTCAAGATGTGTATAAGTTCTAATATTGCTTTTACGAACCATAGTTGAAGCTTTAGCATGATCCTTTATTCTAACAGGAAAAGGTGGTTTCTCAACATAAGAAGTAGGAACAATTGGATCATTATAAGTGACAATCTTTTCTTCAACTTTAGTAGGTGCAGCTACTTTTACTTCTATGGGAGGATGATATTTAAACCACTTCTCCTTGGGGAGATCAACATAAGTAGCAAAAGATTCACGGAAAGAAGCTACTATCTCAGAGTCAAGTCCATATTTAGTGCTAAATTTACGGAAAACATCGGTATCCATAAAAGACTTAACACAATCAAACTTAGGTGTCATACGACTCCTTACCTTCGCCGAGATCCCAATCTTGAGTTGCGTTTAATTCTATCCGATAAATTCCATTTGAATTCAATAGTCTTCATCATAAAAGAGCCAAAGACAGTGAAGTATCGAGCATGGATTGATTATTATGAGAAAGCCGAGCATAATTTTTTTGAAGAATTATTTCTCTTGAGAGCTCATGATTAGGGCTTGAATATAACATTGATTTAAGCCTCCCCCAAGCTTGAGCGATGCTTTCTCCTTCGTGAGGCCAAAAAATATATATATAACTGCGATCACGATGAACAAGATACATAGGATAATACTTCTGATGAAATTCCAATTTCATTTGTTTAT
Organism: Aegilops bicornis; assembly: GCA_021605145.1. Taxonomy (NCBI): domain Eukaryota; kingdom Viridiplantae; phylum Streptophyta; class Magnoliopsida; order Poales; family Poaceae; genus Aegilops; species Aegilops bicornis. The sequence continues at coordinate 331,054,944 of CM038673.1, forward strand.
AGTTCCATGACCTCGTATCATCACATAGCCTATACCATGTCGATGCATCTCCCTTCAAAGATAAAGGGAAGACCTTCTTCTTAACAACATCATCGGGTATACCCGCAAGCTTAAATAATCCACAAACTTCATCCACATATATTAGGTGCTTATCAGGATGCTTTGTTCCATCTCCTATAAAAGGATTATCTAGCAGTTTTTCTATCATACCCGAAGGAACTTCAAAGGGAACATTTTCATTTTCAGTAGGTTCAGTAGGTTGAGGAGCAATTATTTGCTCTAGTGGTCGGGGTGAAGATACCCCGAACAAGCCCCTCAGAGGATTACTTTCCATAGTAACAAGTGACGGTAAATTTCAGCACACTATATAAATTTGTTCTTACCAAATTCCACCTACCAAAGGTGCTTCACTCCCCAGCAACGGCGACAGAAAAGAGTCTTGATGACCCACAAGTATAGGGGATCTATCGTAGTCCTTTCGATAAGTAAGAGTGTCGAACCCAACAAGGAGCACAAATAATAAGCGGTTTTCAGCAAGGTATTCTCTGCAAGTACTGAAATAAGTGGTAACAGATACTTTTGTGATAAGATAATTTGTAACGAGCAACAAGTAACAAAAGTAAATAAAGTGCAGTAAGGTGGCTGTCGGTGTCAAAACCGGCGGATCTCGGGTAGGGGGTCCCGAACTGTGTGTCTAGGCGGATGGTAACAGGAGACAAGGGACGCGATGTTTTTACCCAGGTTCGGGCCCTCTCGATGGAGGTAAAACCCTACTCCTGCTTGATTAATATTGATGATATGGGTAGTACAAGAGTAGATCTACCCTACAAGCTAGCCTATGGTATGATTGTTGTTCGTCCTACGGACTAAAACCCTCCACTTTATATAGAGACCGGAGAGGGCTAGGGTTACACAGAGTCAGTTACAATGGGAGGAGATCTACATGTCCGTATCACCAAGCTTGCCTTCCACGCCAAGGAAAGTCCCATCCGGACACAGGACGAAGTCTTCAATCTTGTATCTTCATAGTCCAGGAGTCCGGCCAAAGGTTATAGTCCGGCTATCCGGACACCCCCTAATCCAGGACTCCCTCAGTAGCCCCCGCACCAGGCTTCAATGACGATGAGTCCGGCGCGCAGATTGTCTTCGGCATTGCTAGGCGGGTTCTTCTCCAAATTTTGTGTACCTGTTGAATAGTGTCCGGCTTCTCGTGAATATTGTGCTCCTTGGCTTCCACGCCCAATAATGGTCGTCTTCCACGTGTCAAACGAATGCGAAAAGCCAGGGTGTTTTTACATTTACCCCCCTAGCTGTGCAAATGAGCTGCCTATTAAAGAGACGAGGATTCATATCCGAATCACACCATCTTCCCTTCGCGAGCGTTCATCGGAGCGCATCTGACAGAAATCCATTCCATCATGGCCAGTCGACGCAGTTCCTCCTCTCGCCCTCCCAGCCCTCATCCTGGAGATTGGGAGAGATGTTTCGTCTCAAGACAATGAGCTAGTGACGCCCAAACCAAGGGATTTCTTCCCCAGCCTTCATGGTCCCGGTTCGAGCGGACTCGCCACCTATAATGGCGGAAAGCGAAAGGAGAGCATCCCCAATCCCTCCAAAGGAGAGCGGGTATGCCTTGTCCCTTATTTGATAAGAGGGCTTGGATTTCCAATTCATCCGTTTCTCAGGGGGGCTCCTGGAGTTCTACGGCCTCCAGTTGCACAACCTTACACCTGCCTCCATATTGCATATTGAGGGCTTCAGATCCCCTTGCGAGCTGTTTTTGGGCATCGAGGCTCATTTCGCACTGTGGAAGAAGCTGTTCTGCCTTGTGCCCCGTTCTCAGGAGGGGTCGATATATCAAGTGGGCGGAGTCGAACTATGGCGCATCGCTGGGACCACATATCTATCCGGAACCCCAAGGAAGGCATCCGAAGACTGGCCTTCAAAATGGTTTTATATAGAAGATGTCCCCCTGCCGAACCCTGTTCGGATCGACCTCCCCGAGTTCAATAATGCTCCCTTGAAGAAGCGCCTAAGGTCCACGGAGCCCTCAGAGGGAAAATGACAAGGACGTCCTTTACCTGATGAGCCGGATAAGGTTGTTAGCTCATTCCGGACTGACCATGATCGGGGTCATGGCCACATGCATTATGCGGGGGGTGCAGCCGCTTCAGTATAGAGGCCACCCCATGTGGGATTTCAACGAGAAGGATGATGCCACCCGTTGCGGCCGTAAGGGGCCGGGATCGGTTGCCGCTCGACGAAGGCCTTGTCCGCATTGTACAAGGGAGAAGAGGAGGAGTCCTCCGCCAATCCACGGTGACTAATTTTCTATCTACAATCCTCCAAGCTAGGTAAGCGGACACTTCTTTTGCCCATCCGCTCCATATTCCCATAGTTAAGTACCGTATCTTGTGATTTCGACGCAGAATTGCGCCAGCCGTGAAGGATATAAACAGCCCTCCTCCACAACCCGAGGATCCGAACGGTCCCTCGATCCGGCCTCCCAAGAGGATCCGGACATATCCATGGAGCTGATTGATGGGGTATTTTACCAATCGAGCATCGACAATGCCTTGGTCGCCATTACGGCCGACATTCCCGAATACTTCCAGCCTCATGTAATCGAGACCGAAGTCCTAATACTTTGAAAATGATCCATCCGTGCTTATTTTTATCACCAGATACCAATGGTGTTTTGCAGGGGGAGCCCTTGAGGTGGAAGGCCGAGCCTGCGGTGGCTAGCCAACAAGGGGCAACAAGGCCCAGCAGGTTGAAAAGAAGGGTGGTCCGGATTGAGACGCCGGTGCAACGGTATGGCGTGCCATCTTATTCCCAGGTTTTATTCCCGGAAGGAATACTAATGCTCGTGCTCTCTTCAGGAAAAAGAGCGCTCGCCGGACTATATCCGGAGAGGTTGCCAATCGAGCCTCCACCAGCCAGGCTCCAAAGCCAGGTCCAGAAGCAGAGGCAAACATGAGGCATGCGTCAGATGCTCCTCCGACAGAGGATGCCGACAGACTGTCTGCCACCAATTCCGAGGTGGAGAGTGCCATGAATCACAGGCGTCGCCGGACAATTCTTCGTGACGCATGTTTCTCCCAAGAGGCATTAGATGCCTTCAATTCGGGAGATGCGCACCTCCGTGCCGCTCAAAATGGTCTAGCCAGAGCCACGAGCAAAGTATGTGAAAGACATACGGGTGAGAAAATTTGATGGTTATATATGCCAAGTAGCCTCGAGACTTGAAACAGTTAGAATAACTGATTTAAGGATCACTTGTTATCTGAGGATCTTACAAAAAGAATACCCAACTGTCCCAGGAGCTGGAAGAGTGCAAAGCCCAACTTGAGGCCGCACTAGCCGCTGCAGGGGAGGCCAAGGAGACCCCCCTCTGGTAATATACGCTTCGAAAGATAAGTAAGTTGTGAAGTGCGGCGTGTGTGTAAATCTGACAATATCATTGCAGATGGCGCTGGAGTAGATCCGGACAAGCAACAACTATTGCGCCGGTTAAAGGCCGGCGAGAGCGTGCTTACGAAGGTGAGGCAGGAGAAGAATAATCTCCAAGATTCCAACACCCGGCTGGGCGAGGAACTAAACGATGTTCGTGCCCAGCTATCGGACTCCGTGAAGGAGAATCGACGGCTTCGACACGGCATTTTTAGTAAGTGCTTGAATGAACTTTGAAAAAGAGTTTGGCGAGGAAGTCGACTAACAGAGTTATGTCTGTAGGTGTGCTCACAGGTCGTCCCCGCAGAGAAATGCCAGTTCTCACGGGTGACCTTCTTCCCGAGCTCTTACAACTGCACAAACGAGTTCGGCAGGTGATGAAAGGCGTCGCCCAGGCCTTGTGGCCATCTTTCTCCCTGCCCGAAGGCCTTGGAGAGCTTGCGGAGAGGCTTAAGGGAGCGTGGCGGCGCTTCCGATTGTGGAAGATATCGGCCTACCGTCAAGGCGCCAGGGAGGCCTGGGCCATGGTGAAGACGCGGTACATGAAGGCTGACCCAAACCACATGGCCGAGGTCGGACCTGTGGGGGCCGATGGGAAGGAGATCCCCGTGAGCTTAGTGTACGGCCAAGTAGAGTTGGCCGCCAAATATTCCCAATAGGACTGTAAACTAGACAGCCTGTTGGATGGTATTGAAGAGGAATGTGCCCAGTCAAATTGACTATGTAATTTAAGATGACATGTAAAATGCCTTCTAGCCGGATTGTAGATCGTTTGTCATGGCGGACCTTTTTGCTTCAACCTCGGGACCCGACAGTCCGGAGTGTGTCTAAATACACTCTCAGTTATGTAGGAACCGGGGCATGCATGGATACCAGGCGTAGGGGTCATTAGTGCTTGAACAGACAAGTGCCCAACTAGTTATGTTATATTACATGGTTAGTAAGAAACATCTTCGAGGGAGAATAGTTCCGTTAGGGGTTCCTTTCTCGGGAGGCATGCCCTAAAGTGCATGTCGGGACAGCGGAAAAGGCGTAAAAGCATCCGGGGCAGATAAATAAACAAGTGAGAAATCATCTTTAGTTCATCGACCGAATATTCCCTTAAGAATGCTAGCTTCGGCTTCACCCAGTGAGGTACACATCCGGCTGACCGGCAAGAATAATCATGGAGGTGCTCCCTTTACCTCCTAGCCGAACAATCGGGAACGTAGGGGTAAGCACAGGAGCCAGGCAACCCAACTTGGCCAAAACTTAAGTCATATTGATGCATATAATGTTGAATGAAAGGTACATGCGGAAGTGTGGCACATGTGTTGGGCATGAAGCCCGTATAAATAAGCTTCTGTTAAAGGAGCCCCCAGGTATAATGAGCGCGGATAGCGTGTCAAGTGTAAAAGTAACAATGCACCTAACGAGCCTTTAAAGGCTGTAAGAGAAAAGGAGGGAGAAGGAGAGAAATATAAGACAGCTAATGTGTAAAAAATAGACAGAGGAAGGAGACGAACTCAGAATCCGGCGCTAGGCGTAGAATCTTCGGAGACGGGCTGCGTTCCATGGGTTCGGCTCGAGTCGGTTATCCGGTGCATCTCGCAGACGGTACGCTCCGCCGGTCAGGACTTGGTCGATAATAAAGGGACCTTCCCATTTGGGCTTGAGTTTGTCCTTTTTCTTGTCCGGCAGGCGTAGAACTAACTTCGCCAACATTGTAAGTTTTGGCCCGTACTTCTCTGCTTTGATATCTTCGGCCCGCTGTTGATAGAATGCGGAACGGGCTTTTGCCACGCCACGCTCCTCCTCCAAGGCGCCCAAACTGTCCCGCTGCTCGAGCTCGGCTTCTCTTTCTTCGTACATGCGCACGCCGAGGTGAGTCATGAATTATGTCGCAGGGCAGAACTGCCTCTGCGCCGTATACCATAAAGAATGGTGTGAATCCGGTGGTGCGATTCGGCGTGGTCCGCAGCCCCCAGAGTAAGGAGTCGAGCTCCTCTACCCAGTGCGTGTAAGATTCCTTGAGGGACCGCACTAACCTGGGTTTGATGCCACTCATGATTAGACCATTTGCTCGCTCGACTTGACCATTAGTTTGAGGGTGATAGACTGAAGCATAGTCGAGCTTGATGCCCATGTTTTTGCACCAGAGTTTGACCTCGTCGGCTGTGAAGTTCGTGCCGTTATCGATGATGATCTTTGTGGGGGACGCCGTAACGGTGTCACGACCCACGATATGAAGTCTATCACGGTCCGGATTCGCCGTCTTAACGAGCTTGGCCTCTATCCATTTGGTGAATTTATCCACCATGACCAGTAGGTATTTTTGCTTGTGGGTTCCTCCTTTAAGGGGTCCAACCATGTCAAGCCCCCAAACCGCGAAGGGCGGTGATGGGTATAGTTTGGAGGCGGTGGGTGGCATGTGGCTTTGATTAGCAAAGAGCTGGCAACCGACGCATCGTTGGACTAAGTCCTGAGCATCTGCCCGGGCCGTCGGCCAATAAAATCCTGTACGGAAGGCCTTGCTTACAAGGCCCGGGCTGCAGCGTGGTGCCCGCCGAGTCCGGCATGAATTTCAGCCAGAATATTCCACCCTTCCTCTTCGGAGATACACCTTTGAAGGACTCGATGATGCTTTTTTTATAAAGCTCTCCCTCATGGACTTTATAGGCTTTAGATCGCCGCACTATGCAGCGTGCCTCGTTTTGGTCCTCGGGAAGTTCCTGCCTGGTTAGGTAGGCTAGGAATGGTTCCGTCCACGGGGCAAGGACTGCCATTATTACGTGGGCTGAAGATGTTACTTCATTGGGAGAGCCTCCAATTGTGTCAGAATGTTCGGTGTCGGGCAGTGTTGTTGGGTCCGGTCTGTTATTTCCGGACTCCCCTTCCCATAATACGGATGGCTTGAACAACCTCTCTAAGAAGATATTGGGGGGGACAACATCGCGCTTTACGCCAACGCTGCGCCAAGACGCTCTGCCTGATTATTTTCCCGGGCTATATGGTGAAATTCGAGCCCTTCGAACCGAGCTGACATTTTTAGGACGGCGTTGCGGTAAGCTGCCATTTTCGGATCCTTGGCATCAAAGTCTCCATTTATTTGGGATATCGCGAGGTTCGAATCGCGCACCTCTAGGCGTTGAATGCCCATGGATACTGCCATCCGGAGACCATGTAGAAGGGCCTCGTATTCGGCTGCGTTGTTGGAGTCCGTATACATTATCTGGAGTACGTATTGAACTATATCTCCTGTTGGGGACGTCAGAACGACTCCAGCCCCCAGACCAGCCAACATTTTGGAGTCGTCTAAGTGCATGATCCAGTTGGAATATGTGTCGTACTCTTTAGGGAGTTCAGCTTCAGTCCACTCGGCGACGAAGTCGGCCAAAACTTGCGACTTAATGGCTCGCCGTGGCTTATAGGTTATGTCGAACGGCAGGAGCTCAATGGCCCATTTGGCAATCCGGCCCGTCGCGTCGTGGTTGTTTATAATGTCGTTAAGAGGTACTTCGGAGGCTACTATTATCGAACACTTGAAAGTAGTGTCGCAGCTTCCAGGATGCCATAAACACCGCGTACGCTATGTTTTGATAATGCGGATACCGTGACTTGCATGGAGTGAGGACAGTGGACACGTAGTAAACTGGTTTTTGAAGGGGGAACTTGTGTCCGTCCGTTTCTCGTTCGACAACGAGCACCACGCTTACAACTTGATGAGTTGCCGCGATGTATAATAGCATTGGTTCGCCCATGTTGGGCGTGGCCAGGATCGGGTTTGTTGCCAATATGGCTTTTATTTCTTCGAGTCCGGCCGTGGCGGCATCCGTCCACTCGAAGTGTTCGGTGCGCCAGAGAAGGCGATAAAGGGGTAATGCCTTTTCTCCCAAACGGGAGATAAAGCGGCTTAGAGCCGCCACGCATGCAGTCAATTTTTGTATTTGTTTGAGGTCCTTTGGGATATCCAATTGTGACATAGCTCGGATCTTGGCTGGGTTTGCTTCAATTCCTCTACCGGATACAATGAAGCCCAAGAGCTTTCCGGCTGGTACGTCGAAAACGCATTTTTCCGGGTTAAGCTTGATGTCATATGTTCAGAGATTATCCAATGTGAGCCTCAAGTCGTCTGCTAGAGTTTTGACATGCTTGTTTTTGACGACCACATCATCTACGTATGCCTCCATTGTTTTGCCGATCTGGTTTGCTAGACATGTCTGAATCATGCGATGATATGTTGCGCCGGCGTTTTTTAGCCCGAAGGGCATTGTGTTGAAGCAGAATGGGCCGTATGGGGTGATAAATGCCGTTGCGGCTTGGTCAGGCGCTGCCATCTTAATTTGATGGTAGCCGGAGTATGCGTCGAGGAAACACAATGAATCGTGTCCTACGGAAGCGTCGATAATTTGATCTATGCGGGGGAGGGGAAGGGATCCTTTGGGCAAGCCTTGTTGAGGTCCTTGAAATCGACGCATAGGCGCCAGGATTTGTCCTTCTTTGGTAACATCACCAGGTTTGCTAGCCAGTCCGGATGTTTTATATCTCTGATGAATCCGGCCTCCAATAGTTTGGCTAGCTCCTCTTCCATGGCTTGTCTCTTAGGTTCGGAGAAACGCCGAAGAGCCTGTTTGACTGGCTTGAATCCTTTTAGGATGTTTAGGCTGTGCTCGGCCAGGCGTGGGATTCTGGCATGTCTGAAGGGTGCCAGCAAAAATGTCCCAATTTTCGCGTAGAGGAATTCTCGTAGTGCGGCATCTACATCAGGGTTTAATTGTGCCCCGATGGAGACCGTTTTTGTAGGGTCCGCTGGGTGGACTTGGAATTTGACTATTTCGTCCGCTGGTTTAAAGGAGGTGGACTTGGATCTTTTATCGAGTATCACATCGTCCCTGTTCACCGTGGAGCGCAGCGCAGTCAGTTCTTCGGCCGCTAGGGCTTCAGATAGTGCCTCAAGGGCTAGTGCGGTTGTCTTATTTTCGGCACGGAGTGCTATGTCCGGGTCACTAGCAAGAGTGATGATTCCGTTGGGCCCGGGCATTTTGAGCTTCATGTACCCGTAATGGGGTATATCTTAAAGAATTGTGAATGCCTCTCGCCCTAATAGAGCGTGGTATCCGCTGCTGAACGGGGCCACTTGGAACGTGACCTCCTCGGACCTGTAATTATCCGGCGTGCCGAACACCACATCCAGTGTGATTTTTCCTGTGCAGCACGCTTCCCGACTGGGTATTATTCCTCTAAAGGTTGTGCTGCTTCGCTCAATACGGCTCCAGTCTATTTTCATTTTTCGAAGGGTTTCCTCATAAATGAGGTTCAATCCGCTGCCACCATCCATGAGTACCTTGGTAAGGCGAAAGTTGTCCACTATTGGACTGAGGACCAATGCTGCTGGTGCTCGGGCTGTTCGGAATTTAGGTTCATCACTGGCATTAAAGGTAATAGCCGTGTCACTCCATGGATTTATTGTTGCTACTTGGTAGACTTGGCGAGGCTGCGGAGTGTTCGTTGCATATTATTTGATGCGAAAGTCTCAAGACTATTAATACCGTCTTGGTATACAGGCTGGTGCTCTGTGGATCTTTGGGGTTAGAAGCTCTTCGCCACTTTTGGCCACCTGCCGGAGTATCCAACATGTTCTAAGGCTATGAGTTGGTGTGGCGCCCCCTGTACTATGAATTTTACAGGGTCCGTTGAGCCATCCCTCCAGTACGGTTCCATGCCCCGTAGGGTTTTTTTGTTTTTTGGTGTTTAACCCGGGTGATTGGCGATAATGCACCCTTTTATTTTGGCCTGGGTTTGTATTCGGGGCCGGATTGTCCCAAAATCTTACTTCGGTTTTCCAGGCGCTTTCCATCACACTGTACTTTCGTACTATGGACGCCAAGTCAGCAAAGCGTGTAATTTCACGGCGACCTATGGCGCTGAGGATTCCCTTGTCCATGCAATTATTGCAGAAGAATGAAATTGTGCCTTCCTCGCGGCAGTCCTTTATCCTGTTCATAACCAGGAGGAATCTGGCCCAGTAGTGATGTACTGTTTCCTCGGGCTCTTGCCTAATTTCGGATAGATCGCCTATGTTCGGGTGGGTGGGTGGAATTAGATCCGAAACCTCACCCTTTCTGAGGCTCAAGGGCCAAGGAGTTTCCGAACTCGGAAGCTTGGATTCTTGGATGTTGTCCAATGAATCTAGCACGTTGCCTGACTCTAAGTTCAGGTCTTGAGTGACGTCCTCCCCTCCATGGTATCCGGCTTGGAGGGATCGGGAATCTGGACATAGCTAGTCCTTAAGGTAGATGAAGGGTCGCCGCATTGTTCCTCCACCACAGCAACGTGATGGGTGACCCGGGGAGAGTTAATCTCTCTCAGATCGGGTTTAGGCCCAATCTGATCATAGTCTATAGCGACTCCTCAGATGGCGATGCGATCCAGAGCTCGTTTAAGGAAGAGAGCTCCGTCGGATCTAACTGCTCGGCGAGTTCCGAGTTGACGTGAAGATTTCTTTCGATGACCCGAGAAGTCATTGTCGGCGCGGCGTCCGAACAGGCGGTCATAAGAAAACCGCCTAGCTGGAGAGTTTGGCCGATAGCCAAAGCCCCTTTAGCAACAGTGATGAGGCATCCTTCCTGATGGCGACGGCACAGAGGAACTCTCAATGAAAGCACCAATGTCGGTGTCAAAACCGGCGGATCTCGGGTAGGGGGTCCCGAACTATGCATCTAGGCGGATGGTAACAGGAGACAAGGGACGCGATGTTTTTACCCAGGTTCGGGCCCTCTCGATGGAGATAAAACCCTACTCCTGCTAGATTAATATTGATGATATGGGTAGTACAAGAGTAGATCTACCACGAGATCAGAGAGGCTAAACCCTAGAAGCTAGCCTATGGTATGATTGTTGTTTGTCCTACGGACTAAAACCCTCCGGTTTATATAGAGACCGGAGAGGGCTAGGGTTACACGGAGTCCGTTACAATGGGAGGAGATCTACATGTCCGTATCACCAAGCTTGCCTTCCACGCCAAGGAAAGTCCCATCCGGACACAGGACGAAGTCTTCAATCTTGTATCTTCATAGTCCAGGAGTCCGGCCAAAGGCTATAGTCCGGCTATCCGGACACCCCCTAATCCAGGACTCCCTCAGTGTCCCAATCCTTTTTGTAGCAAAGGACTGCTACCTCTTGAGCACTGCGTTGGATTTCCCCGAAGAGGAGAGGATGATGCAGCAAAGTAGCGTAAGTATTTCCCTCAGTTTTTGAGAACCAAGGTATCAATCCAGTAGGAGGCCACGCCTTGAGTCCCTCGTACCTACACAAAGCAAATAACTCCTCGCAACCAACGCGAATAGGGGTTGTCAATCCCTTCACGATCACTTACGAGAGTGAGATCTGATAGATATGATAGATAATACTTTTGGTATTTTTGATATAAAGATGCAAAGTAAAATAAAAAGAAAAGTAAAAAGCAAAGCAATAATAAAGTGATAGAAGATCAATATGATGAGAATAGACCCGGGGGCCATAGGTTTCACTAGTGGCTTCTCTCAAGAGCATAAATATTTTATGGTGGGTGAACGAATTACTGTTGAGCAATTGACATAATTGAGCATAGTTATGAGAGTATCTAGGTATGATCATGTATATAGGCATCACGTCTGAGACAAGTAGATTGACTCACCGCATCTACTACTATTACTCCACTCATCGATCGCTATCCAAAGCATGCATCTAGAGTATTAAGTTCAAGAAAACAGAGTAACGCCTTAAGCAAGATGACATGATGTAGAGGGATAAATTCATGCAATATGATAAAAACCCTATCTTGTTATCCTCGATGGCAACAATACAATATGTGCCTTGCTGCCCCTTCTGTCAATGCGAAAGGACACCGCAAGATTGAACCCAAAGCTAAGCACTTCTCCTATTGCAAGAAAAACCAATCTAGTAGGCCAAACCAAACTGATAATTCGAAGAGACTTGCAAAGATAACCAATCATATATAAAAGAATTCAGAGAAGATTCAAATATTGCTCATAGATAATCTTGATCATAAACCCACAATTCATCGGTCTCAACAAACACACCGCAAAAAGAAGATTACATCAAATAGATCTCCACAAGAGAGGGGGAGAACATTGTATTGAGATCCAAAAAGAGAGAAGAAGCCATCGAACTACTAACTATGGACCCGAAGGTCTGAGGTAAACTACTCACACTTCATCGGAGGGGCTATGGTGATGATGTAGAAGCCCTCCGTGGTGGATTCCCCTTCCGGAGGAGCTCCGAAACAGGCCCCAAGATGGGATCTCGTGGAGTCTGAGAAGGTTGCGGCGGTGGAATTAGGTTTTTGGCTCCAGATTCGATCGTTTGGGGCAATGAGGTATATATAGGAGGAAGGAGTATGTCGGTGGAGCTTCGAGGGGGCCATGAGGCAGGGGGGCGCGCCCTGGGGGGGCGTGCCCTCCACCCTCGTGACTGCCTCTTTTCTTCCTTGACGGGGGGTCCAAGTCTCCTGGATCATATTCGGTGAGAAAATCACGTTCCCGAAGGTTTCATTCCGTTTGGACTCCGTTTGTTATTCCGCTTCTTGAAACAATCAAATAGGCAAAAAACAAGAATCTGGGCTGGGCCTCCGGTTAATAGGTTAGTCCCAAAAGTAATATAAAAGTGGAAAATAAAGCCAATTATGGTCCAAAACAGTAGATAATATAGCATGGAGCAATCAAAAATTATAGATACGTTGGAGACGTATCGGGCATCTAAGCTTAATTCCTACTGCCCCTCGAGTAGGGAAATGATAAAAAAGAATTTTTGATGCGGAGTGCTACTTGGCATAATTTCAATGTAATTCTTTTTAATTGTGGCATGAATATTCAGATCCAAAAGATTCAAGACAAAAGTTCATATTGACATAAATATAATAATACTTCAAGCATACTAACTAAGCAATTATGTCATCTCAAAATAACATGGCCAAAGAAAGCTCATCCCTACAAAATCATATAGTTTAGTCATGCTCCATTTTCGACACACAAGAATACTCTCATCATGCACAACCCCAATGGCAAGCCAAGCAATTGTTTCATACTTTAATAATCTCAAACTCATAAACTTTCACGCAATATATGAGCGCGAGCCATGGACATAGCACTATGGGTGGAATATAATATGATGATGGGGGTTGTGTGGAGAAGACAAAAAAAGAAGATCTCACATCAACGAGGCTAATCAATGGGCTATGGAGATGCCCACTGATTGATGTTAATGCAAGGAGTAGGGATTGCCATGCAACGGATACACTAGAGCTATAAAATAATGAAAGCTCAACAAAAGAAACTAAGTGGGTGTGCATCCAACTTGCTTGCTCACGAAGACCTAGGGCACTTGAGGAGGCCCATTGTTGGAATATACAAGCCAAGTTCTATAATGAAAAGTTCCCGCTAGTATATGAAAGTGACAAAACAAGAGACTCTCTATCATGAAGATTATGGTGCTACTTTGAAGCACAAGTGTGGCAAAGGATAGTAACATTGTCCCTTCTCTCTTTTTCTCTTTTTTTTATTTGGGCTTCTTTGGCCTCTCTTTTTTAACCTCACATGGGACAATGCTCTAGAAAATGATGATCATCACACTTCTATTTATTTACAACTCAATGATTACAACTCGATACTAGAACAAAGTATGACTCTATATGAATGCCTCCGTGATGTCGGGATATGCAATGAATCAAGAGTGACATGTATGAAAGAATTATGAATGGTGGCTTTGCCACAAATACTATGTCAACTACATGTTCATGCTATCAATATGACAATGATGGATGTGTCATGATAAAATGGAATGGTGGAAAGTTGCATGGCAATATATCTCAGAATGGCTATGGAAATGCCATAATAGGTAGGTATGGTGGCTGTTTTGAGGAAGATATAAGGAGGTTTATGTGTGAAAGAGCGTATCATATCACGGGGTTTGAATGCACCGGCGAAGTTTGCACCAACTCTCGATGTGAGAAAGGGCAATGCATGCATCAAGAGGCTAGCAATGATGGAAGGGTGAGAGTGCGTATAATCCATGGACTCAACATTAGTCATAAAGAACTCACATACTTATTGCAAAAATCCACAAGCCATCAACAACCAAAGCACTACGCGCATGCTCCTAGGGGGATAGATTGGTAGGAAAAGACCATCGCTCGTTCCCGATCGCCACTCATAAGGAAGACAATCAAAGAACACCTCGTGTTTCAAATTTGTTACATAACGTTTACCATATGTGCATGCTACGGGACTTGAAAACTTCAACACAAGCATCTTTCAAATTCACAACTACTCAACTAGCACGACTTTGATATTATCACCTCCATATCTCAAAACAATTATCAAGCATCAAACTTCTCTTAGTATTCAACCTAAGAAAGTTTTACTATTTTTGTATACCTAGTATATTAAGATTATTAAGCAAATTACCATGCTATTTAAGACTCTCAAAATAATCTAAGTGAAGCATGAGAGATCAATATTTTCTTTAAAACAAATCCACCACCGTGCTCTAAAAGATATAAGTGAAGCACTAGAGCAAAAACTATATAGCTCAAAAGATATAAGTGAAGCACATAGAGTATTCTAAAAAATTCCAATTCATGTATGGCTCTCTCAAAAGGTGTGTACATAAAGGATGATTGTGGTAAACTAAAAAGAAAAAACTCTAATCATACAAGACACTCCAAGCAAAACACATATCATGTGGTGAATACAAATATAGCTCAAGGTAAAGTTACCGATGGAAGTAGACGAAAGAGGGGATGCCTTCCGGGGAATCCCCAAGCTTTGACTTTTTGGTGTCCTTGGGTTATCTTGGGGGTGAAATTGGCATACCCAATCTTAGGCTCTTTCCACTCCTTGTTCCATAATCCATCAAAAGATTTCACCCAAAACTTGAAAACTTCACAACACAAAACTCAACAGAAATCTCGTGAGCTCCGTTAGCGAAAGAAAACAAAAGACCACTTCAAGGTACTGCAATGAACTCATTATTTATTTATATTGGTGTTAAACCTACTGTATTCCAACTTCTCTATGGATTATAAACTATTTTACTATCTATAGATTCATCGAAATAAGCAAACAACACACGAAAAACAGAATCTGTCACAAACAGAACAGTCTGTAGTAATCTGTAACTAACGCAAACTTATGGAACTCCAAAACATCAGCCAAAATAGGACGACCTAGGAAATTTTTTTATTGATCAGCAGCAATTGGAATCAGTATTTTATCACGTTCTGGTGATTTTTAACAATTCTGGCACTAAGCGCAAAGTTTCTGGAAATTACAGCAAGATCAAATAACTATCATCCAAGAAGATCCTATAGGTTTAACTTGGCACAAACACTAATTAAAAGATAAAACCACATATAAACAGAAGGTATAACAAATATTTATTCCCTAACAGAAACAAAAAGCAAAAAAACTAAAATAAAATTGGGTTGCCTCCCAACAAGCGCTATCGTTTAACGCCCTTAGCTAGGCATAAAAGCAAGGATAGATCTAGGTATTGACATCTTTGGAAGGCAATCCATAAGTGGCTCTCATAATTGATTCATATGGTAATTTTATTTTCTTCCTATTGAAGTGTTCCATGCCCTTCTTTAAGGGAAATTGGAATCTAGTATTCCCTTCCTTCATATCAATAATTGCACCAATCGTTCTAAGAAAAGGTCTACCAAGAATAATAGGACATAAAGGATTGCAATATATATCAAGAACGATAAAATCTACGGGAACATAATTCCTATTAGCAACAATAAGAACATCATTAATTCTTCCCATAGGTTTCTTAATAGTGGAATCCGCAAGGTGCAAGTAGAGAGCAATCATCAAAATCGCGGAAATCTAGCAAATCACAAAAAGTTTTGGGAATAGTGGAGACACTAGCACCCAAATCACATAAAGCATAAAATTCGTGATCCTTAATTTTAATTTTAATAGTTGGTTCCCACTCATCATAAAGTTTTCTAGGGATAGAAACTTCCAACTCAAGTTTTTCTTCATAAGATTGCATCAAGGCATCAACGATATGTTTAATAAACGCTTTATTTTGACTATAAGCATGAGGAGAATTTAGCACGGATTGCAACAAGGAAATACAATCAATTAAAGAGCAACTTTCATAATTAAATTCCTTGAAATCCATTATAGTGGGTTTAGCAACATCTAGGGTTTTACTCTTTTCAATCCCATTTTTATCAATTTCATCATCAAGATCTAAATACTCCGAATTTTTGGGACGCCTTCTAGGTAAAGGTGGATCATATTCAGTCTCATCAACATTCATATTGCAAAACAAATATTTAATAGGGGAGACATCAATAACTTTTAGATCTTCATCTTCATTTTTCATAGGAATTGGAAGAACACGCTTTAATAAAGGCATCTTTTGTAGCACGCATCCTAGCGGTTCTTTCCTTGCACTCATCAATGGAAATTCTCATGGCTTTGAGAGACTCATTGATATCATGCTTAGGAGGAATAGATCTAAGCTTTAAAGAATCAACATCAAGAGAAATTCTATCAATGTTCCTCGCCAATTCATCAACTTTAAGCAAATTCTCTTCAAGCAAAGCATTGAAATTCTTTTGTGAATTCATAAACTCTTTAACACTAGTCTCAAATTCAGAAGGCATCTTATTAAAATTTCCATAAGAGTTGTTGTAGGAATTTCCATAATTATTAGAAGGATTACTAGGATAAGGCCTAGGATTAAAGTTCCCATTATACGCGTTGTTACCAAAATTATTCCTACCAACAAAATTCACATCCATAGATTCATTATTATTCTCAATCAAAGTAGACAATGGCATATCATTAGGATCAGAAGAAACACTCTTATTAGCAAATAATTTCATAAGTTCATCCATCTTTCCACTCAAAACATTAATTTCTTCTATCGCGTGCACTTTCTTATTAGTAGATCTTTCAGTGTGCCATTGAGAATAATTAACCATAATATTATCTAGGAGTTTAGTAGCATCTCCTAAAGTGATTTCCATAAAAGTGCCTCCCGCGGCCGAATACAAAAGATTTCTAGAAGCAAAATTCAATCCGGCATAGAAATTTTGTATAATCATCCACAAATTCAAACCATGAGTAGGGCAATTATGTATCATTAATTTCATTCTCTCCCAAGCTTGTGCAACATGTTCATGATCAAGTTGCTTAAAATTCATAATGTCGTTTCTAAGAGAGATGATCTTAGCGGGAGGAAAATACTTAGAGATAAAAGAATCTTTGCACTTGTTCCAAGAATCAATACTATTTTTAGGCAAAGACGAAAACCAAGCTTTAGCACGATCTCTAAGTGAAAAAGGAAATAGCTTCAATTTAACAATATCATTATCAACATCTTTCTTCTTTTGCATATCACATAAATCAACGAAGCTATTTAGTTGAGTAGCAACATCTTCACTGGGAAGGTCGGCAAATTGATCTTTCATAACAAGATTCAACAAAGCAGTATTGATTTCACAAGATTCAGTATTGGTAAGAGGAGCAATCGGAGTGCTAAGGAAATCATTATTGTTGGTATTGGTAAAGTCACACAATTTGGTATTATCTTGAGCCATCCTGACAAGCAAGCAATCCAACACACGAGCAAACAAAAAGAAAGCGAAGAAAAAGGCAAACGGGAAAGAGAGGGCGAATAAAACGACAAGGGTGAAGTGGGGGAGAGGAAAACGAGAGGCAAATGGCAAATAATGTAATGCGAGAGATAAGGGATTGCGATGGGTACTTGATATGTTGACTTTTGCGTAGACTCCCCGGCAACGGCGCCAGAAATTCTACTTGCTACCTCTTGAGCACTGCGTTGGATTTCCCCGAAGAGGAGAGGATGATGCAGCAAAGTAGCGTAAGTATTTCCCTCAGTTTTTGAGAACCAAGGTATCAATCCAGTAGGAGGCCACGCACGAGTCCCTCGTACCTACACAAAGCAAATAACTCCTCGCAACCAACGCGAATAGGGGTTGTCAATCCCTTCACGATCACTTACAAGAGTGAGATATGATAGATATGATAGATAATATTTTTGGTATTTTTGATATAAAGATGCAAAGTAAAATAAAAAGCAAAGTAAAAAGCAAAGCAATAATAAAGTGATAGAGGATCAATATGATGAGAATAGACCCGGGGGCCATAGGTTTCACTAGTGGCTTCTCTCAAGAGCATAAATATTTTACGGTGGGTGAACGAATCACTGTTGAGCAATTGACATAATTGAGCATAGTTATGAGAGTATCTAGGTATGATCATGTATATAGGCATCACGTCCGAGACAAGTAGACCGACTCCTGCCTGCATCTACTACTATTACTCCACTCATCGACCGTTATCCAAAGATGCATCTAGAGTATTAAGTTCAAGAAAACAGAGTAACGCCTTAAGCAAGATGACATGATGTAGAGGGATAAATTCATGCAATATGATAAAAACCCTATCTTGTTATCCTCGATGACAACAATACAATACGTGCCTTGCTGCCCCTTCTGTCACTGGGAAAGTACACCGCAAGATTGAACCCAAAGCTAAGGACTTCTCCTATTGCAAGAAAAACCAATCTAGTAGGCCAAACCAAACTGACAATTCGAAGAGACTTGCAAAGATAACCAATCATACATAAAGAATTCAGAGAAGATTCAAATATTGCTCATAGATAATCTTGATCATAAACCCACAATTCATCGGTCTCAACAAACACACCGCAAAAAGAAGATTACATCGAATAGATCTCCACGAGAGAGGGGGAGAACTTGGTCTCAACAAACACACCGCAAAAAGAAGATTACATCGAATAGATCTCTAGGAGAGAGGGGGAGAACATTGTATTGAGATCCAAAAACAGAGAAGAAGCCATTTAGCTACTATGGACCCGAAGGTCTGATGTAAACTACTCACACTTCATCGGAGGGGCTATGGTGATAATGTAGAAGCCCTCCGTGGTGGATTCCCCTTCCGGCGGAGCTCCAAAACAGGCCCCAAGATGGGATCTCGTGGGTACAGAAGGTTGCGGCGGTGGAATTAGGTTTTTGGCTCCGTATCTGATCGTTTGGGGGTACGTAGGTATATATAGGAGGAAGGAGTACGTCGGTGGAGCTTCGAGGGGCCCACGAGGCAGGGGCACGCCCTAGGGGGGGCGCCCTCCACCCTCGTGACCGCCTCTTTTCTTTCTTGACGGAGGGTCCAAGTCTCCTGGATCATATTCTGTGAGAAAATCACGTTCCAGAAGGTTTCATTCCGTTTGGACTCCGTTTGATATTCCGTTTCTTCGGAACACCGAAATAGGCAAAAAACAGCAAATCTGGGTTGGGCCTCCGGTTAATAGGTTAGTCCCAAAAGTAATATAAAAGTGGAAAATAAAGCCCATTATTGTCCAAAACAGTAGATAATATAGCATGGAGCAATAAAAAATTATAGATACGTTGGAGACGTATCAAGGACAAGCCTAGACAAACTCTTATATAAGGAAAAGCGCTCCCGAGGACATATGGGAATATCTCAAGCTAGTTTTCATCACGTTCATATGATTCGCGTTCGGTACTTTGATAATTTGATATGTGGGTGGACCGGTGCTTGGGTGTTGTTCTTACTTGAACAAGCATCCCACTTATGATTAAACTCTATTGCAAGCATCCGCAACTACAACAGAAGTATTAAGGTAAACCTAACCATAGCATGAAACATATGGATCCAAATCAGCCCCTTACGAAGCAACGCATACACTAGGGTTTAAGCTTCTGTAACTCTACCAACCCATCATCTACTTATTACTTCCCAATGCCTTCCTCTAGGCCCAAATAATGGTGAAGTGTTATGTAGTTGACGTTCACATAACACCACTAGAGGCTAGACAACATACATCTCATCAAAATATCGAATCTAATACCAAATTCACATGACTACTAATAGCAAGACTTCTCCCATGTCCGTAGGAACAAACGTAACTACTCAAAAAGCATATTCATGTTCATAATCAGAGGGGTATTAATATGCATAAAGGATCTGAACATATGATCTTCCACCAAATAAACCAACAAGCATCAACTACAAGGAGTAATCAACACTACTAGCAACCTACTAGTACCAATCCCGGACTTGGAGACAAGAATTGGATACAAGAGATGAACTAGGATTTTGAGAGGAGATGGTGCTGGCGAAGATGTTGATGGAGATTGCCCTCTCCCGATGCGAGGAGCGTTGGTGACGACGATGGCGATGACCCCTGGGAGGGAAATGTCCCCAGAGAACAGCTCACGGAGCCCTAGATTGGTTCCGCCAAGGTTCC
Organism: Aegilops bicornis; assembly: GCA_021605145.1. Taxonomy (NCBI): domain Eukaryota; kingdom Viridiplantae; phylum Streptophyta; class Magnoliopsida; order Poales; family Poaceae; genus Aegilops; species Aegilops bicornis. The sequence goes on from CM038673.1 coordinate 331,074,708, forward strand.
GCCTCGTGGCGGCGGAGTCTCGTCCCGAAAGGTTGCTTATGATTTTTCCCTTGACGATAGACCTCATATAGCAGAAGATGGCCACCGGAGAGCCAACAGGGGGCCCACGAGGCAGGGGCGCTCCCCCCACCCTCGTGGCCAGGTGGGTCCCCCTCTGACAAACTTATTCCGCTCAATATTTTTTATTTCCAAAATGACTTTCGTGGAGTTTCAGGACTTTTGGAGTTGTGCAGAATAGGTCTCTAATTTTTGCTCCTTTTCCAGCCCATAATTCCATCTGCAGGCATTCTCCCTCCTTATGTAAACCTTGTAAAATAAGAGAGAATAGGCATAAGTATTGTGACATAACGTGCAATAACAGCCCATAATGCAATAAATATCAATATAAAAGCATGATGCAAAATGGAAGTATCAATGGGTTGCTAGAGTGACAGAAGCTTAAACCCTAGTTTATGCGTTGCTTCGTAAGGGGCTGATTTGGATCCATATGTTTCATGCTATGGTTAGGTTTACCTTAATACTTCTTTTGTAGTTGCGGATGCTTGGAAGAGGGGTTAATCATAAGTGGGATGCTTGTCCAAGTAAGCGCAATACCCAAGCACCGGTCCACCCACATATCAAATTATCAAAGTAACGAACGCGAATCATATGAGCGTGATGAAAACTAGCTTGACGATAATTCCCATGTGTCCTCGGGAGCATTTTCCTTTATATAAGAGTTTGTCCAGGCTTGCCCTTTGCTACAAAAAGGATTGGGCCACCTTGCTGCACCTTTTTTACTTTTGTTACTTGTTACCCGTTACAAATTACCTTATCACAAAACTATCTGTTACCGATAATTTCAGTGCTTGCAGAGAATACCTTACTGAAAACCCCTTGTCATTTCCTTCTGCTCCTCGTTGGGTTCGACACTCTTACTTATCAAAAGTACTACGATAGATGCCCTATACTTGTGGGTCATCAAGACTCTTTTCTGGCGCCGTTGCATGGGAGTGAAGCGCCTTTGGTAAGTGGAATTTGGTAAGGAAAAATTTATGTAGTGTGCTGAAATTTACTGTCACTTGTTACTATGGAAAGTAATCCTTTGAGGGGCTTCTTTGGGGTATCTTCACCCCGACCTGTAGAGCAAAGAGTTGCTCCTCAACCTACTGAACCTACTGAAAATGTTTACTTTGAAATTCCTTCAGGTATGATAGAGAAACTGCTAGCTAATCCTTTTGCAGGAGATGGAACATTGCATCCCGATTTGCACCTAATCTATGTGGATGAAGTTTGTGGATTATTTAAGCTTGCAGGTACGCCCGAGGATGTTATCAAGAAGAAGGTCTTCCCTTTATATTTGAAGGGAAAGGCATTGACATGGTTTACGCTATGCGATGATATTGGATCATGGAACTACAACCGATTGAAATTGGAATTTCATCAGAAGTTTTATCCTATGCATCTGGTTCATCGTGATCGTAATTATATATATAATTTTTGGCCTCGCGAAGGAGAAAGCATTTCTCAAGCTTGGGGGAGGCTTAAGTCAATGTTATATTCATGCCACAATCATGAGCTCTCAAGAGAAATTATTATTCAAAACTTTTATGCTCGGCTTTCTCTCAATAATCGCTCCATGCTCGATACTTCTTGTACTGGTTCTTTTATGATGAGGACTATTGAATTCAAATGGGATTTATTGGAAAGAATTAAACGCAACTCTGAAGATTGGGAACTCGACGAAGGTAAGGAGTCAGGTATAACACCTAAGTTTGATTGTGTTAAATCTTTTATGAATACCGATGTTTTTCGTGAATTTAGCACTAAATATGGACTTGACTCTGAGATAGTAGTTTCTTTCTGTGAATCCTTTGCTACTCATGTTGTTCTCCCTAAGGAGAAGTGGTTTAAATATCATCCTCCCATTGAAGTAAAAGTAGTTGAACCTATTAAAGTTGAAGAAAATACTTCACTTACAATGTTGATCCTATTGTTCCTACCGCTTATATTGAGAAACCACCTTTCCTTGTTAGAATAAAGAATCATATTAAAGCTTCAACCGTGGTTCGTAAGAGTAATGCTAGAATACCTACACCCTCTGAGCAAATTAAAGATGAACCTAGTATTGCTATGGTTAAAGATCTCTTGGCTGATAATATTGATGGGCATGTTATTTACTTCCGTGATGAAGCTGCTAGAATTGCTAAACCTGATACTAAAGATAAACATAGACCTGTTGTTGGCATGCCTGTCATTTCGGTTAAAATAGTAGATCATTGTTATCATGGCTTATGTGATATGGGTGCTAGTGTCAGTGCAATACCTTATACCTTATATGAAGAAATTATGCATGATATTGCACCTGCTGAGATAGAAGATATTAATGTTTCTATTAAGCTTGCCAATAGGGATACCATTTCACCAGTTGGGATTGTTAGTGATGTTGAAGTCTTGTGTGGGAAAATTAAATATCCTACTGATTCTCTTGTTCTTGCTTCCCCACAAGATAACTTTTGTCCTATTATATTTGGTAGACCCTTCTTGAGTACTGTTAATGCTAAGATAGACTGCAAAAAGGATATTGTTTCTATTGGTTTAGGGGATATGTCTCATGATTTTAATTTTGCTAAATATTGTAGACAACCCCATGATAAAGAATTGCCTAGTAAAGATGAAATTATTGGTCTTGCTTCTATTGCCGTGCCTCCTAATGATCCTTTAGAACAATATTTGCTAGACCATGAAAATGATATGTTTATGAATGAAAGAAGGGAAATATATGAAGTATTCTTTAAACAGGGACCTATTTTGAAACACAACTTTCCTGTTGAAATTTAGGGATCCTCCTCCACCAAAGGGTGATCCCGTGTTTGAGCTTAAACCATTACCCGATACTCTTAAATATGCTTATCTTGATGAAAAGAAGATATATCCTGTTATTATTAGTGCTAACCTTTGAGAAAGGAAGAAGAGAAATTATTGAAAACTACGAAGAAGCACCATGTCGCTATTGGATATACTCTTGATGATCTTAAGGGCATTAGTCCTACTCTATGCCAAAGACAAAATTAAATTGGAGAAAGATGTTAAACCGGTTTTTGATCACCAACGACGGTTAAATCCTAAGATGAAAGAAGTGGTAAGAAAAGAAATACTAACGCTTACGGAGGTGTATAATTTATCCTGCTGTCGATAGTCGATGGGTAAGTCATGTCCATTACGTCCCTAAGAAGGGAGGTATTACTGTTGTTCCTAATGATAAAGATGAATTGATCCCACAAAGAATTGTTACAGGTTATAGAATGGTAATTGATTTCCGCAAATTAAATAAAGCTACTAAAAAGGATCATTAGCCTTTACCTTTTATTGATAAAATGCTAGAAAGATATCCAAACATACACATTTTTGCTTTCTAGATGGTTATTCTGGTTTCTCTCAAATACATGTGTCAAAAGAGGATCAAGAAAAGACCACTTTCACTTGCCCTTTTGGTACCTTTGCTTATAAACGTATGCCTTTTGGTTTATGCAATGCACCTGCTACCTTTCAAAGATGTATGACTGCTATATTCTCTGACTTTTGTGAAAAGATTGTTGAGGTTTTCATGGATGATTTCTCCATGTATGGAACTTCTTTTGATGATTGCTTAAGCAACCTTGATCGAGTTTTGCAGAGATGTGAAGAAACTAATCTTGTCTTGAATTGGGAGAAGTGCCACTTTATGGTTATTGAAGGTATTGTCTTGGGACATAAAATTTCTGAAAGAGGTATTGAAGTTGATAAAGCTATAGTTGATGCTATTGAAAAGATGTCATGTCCTAAGGACATTAAAGGTATAAGAAGTTTCCTTGGTCATGCCGTTAAAGACTTCTCAAAAATTTCTAGGCCTCTGACTAATCTTTTACAAAAAGATGTTCCTTTTGTCTTTGATGATGATTGTGTAGAAGCATTTGAAATACTTAAGAAAGCCTTGATTTTAGCACCTATTGGTCAACCTCCTGATTGGAATTTACCCTTTGAAATTATGTGTGATGCTAGTGATTATGCTGTAGGCGTTGTTCTAGGACAAAGAGTTGATAAGAAACTAAATGTTATCCAATATGCTAGTAAAACTTTAGACAGTGCCCAGAGAAATTATGCCACTACTGAAAAAGAATTTTTAGCAGTTGTATTTGCTTGTGATAAGTTCAGACCTTATATTATTGATTCTAAAGTAACTGTTCACACTGATCATGCTGCTATTAAATATCTTATGGAAAAGAAAGATGCTAAACCTAGACTTATTAGATGGGTTCTCCTACTACAAGAAATTGATTTGCATATCATAGATAGAAAGGGAGCTGAGAATCCCGTTGCAGAAAACTTATCTAGGTTAGAGAATGTTCTTGATGACCCACTACCTATTGATGATAGCTTTCCAGATGAACAATTAGCTATCATAAATGCTTCTCGTACTGCTCCATGGTATGCTGATTATGCTAATTACATTGTTGCTAAATTTATACCACCTAGTTTCACATACCAGCAAAAGAAAAAGTTTTTCTATGATTTAAGACATTACTTCTGGGATGACCCACACCTTTATAAAGAAGGAGTAGATGGTGTTATTAAACATTGTGTACCTGAGCATGAACAGGAACAAATCCTACACAAGTGTCACTCTGAGGCTTATGGAGGACACCACGCTGGAGATAGAACTGCACATAAGGTATTACAATCCGGTTTTTATTGGCCTACTCTCTTCAAAGATGCCCGTAAGTTTGTCTTGTCTTGTGATGAATGCCAAAGAATTGGTAATATTAGTAGAGTCAAGAAATGCCTATGAATTATTCACTTGTTATTGAACCATTTGATGTTTGGGGCTTTGATTATATGGGACCGTTTCCTTCCTCTAATGGGTATACACATATTTTAGTTGTTGTTGATTACGTTACCAAGTGGGTAGAAGCTATTCCAACTAGTAGTGCTGATCATAAGACCTCTATTAAGATGCTTAAATAAGTTATTTTTCCGAGGTTTGGAGTCCCTAGATATTTAATGACTAATGGTGGTTCACATTTTATTCATCGTGCTTTTCGTAAAATGCTTGCTAAGTATGATGTTAATCATAGAATTGCATCTCCATACCACCCACAGTCTAGTGGTCAAGTAGAATTGAGTAATAGAGAGATTAAATTAATTTTGCAAAAGACTGTTAATAGATCTAGAAAGAATTGGTCCAAGAAACTTGATGATGCATTATGGGCCTATAGAACTGCATATAAAAATCCTATGGGTATGTCTCCGTATAAAATGGTTTATGGAAAAGCATGTCATTTACCTCTCGAACTAGAACATAAGGCATATTGGGCCGTTAAGGAGCTCAATTATGATTTCAAACTTGCCGGTGAGAAGAGACTATTTGACATTAGCTCACTTAATGAATGGAGAACCCAGGCCTATGAGAATGCCAAACTGTTTAAAGAAAAATTTAAAAGATGGCATGACAAAAGGATACAAAAGTGTGAGTTTAATGTAGGTGATTATGTTTTGCTATACAACTCTCGTTTAAGCTTTTTTGCAGGGAAACTCCTCTCTAAATGGGAAGGTCCTTATGTTATCGACGAGGTCTATCGTTCCGGTGCCATAAAAATCAACAACTCCGAAGGCACAAATCCGAAGGTGGTGAACGGTCAAAGAATCAAACATTATATCTCAGGTAATCCAATAAATGTTAAAACTAATGTTATTGAAACCGTAACCCCGGAATACATAAGGGACACTTTCCAGAACGTTTCAGACTCCGAAAAGGAATAGGTATCTGGTACGGTAAGTAAACCAACTCCAAAACAGTTCTAATAGCAATTTTTCTCCGTTTTGGAATATTTCAGAAAATAGGAAAATAAGAAGTAGTCCGAAGAAGACACGAGGCATCCATGAGGGTGGAGGGCGCGCCCAACACCCCCCCCCCCCCCCGGGCACGCCCCCTGCCTCATGGGGACCTCGTGTGCCCTCTGGACTCCGTTTTCTTGCACGACACTTCTTTTGGTCGGTAAAAATTCATTATATAATCTCCCGAAGGTTTTGACCACCGTACTATGCAAATATCCTCTGTTTTTGTTTTGAGTTGTTTCTATCATAGATTAGACCAAGATGTCTTCTCAAGAGTCAGTCGGGGAGAGTCGGGTATCTCATCCAACACCTGGACCAGGAGAAAACAGTGATGCTGACCACTTTGGGCCATCAACGGAGGAAGAGATGGAGGCCGACCTGAAAAGGATAGATGCCATGGAAGAGGATCAAGAAGTTACTTCTCGTTTCTGAGCCGGATTCACGATGGGGGAACTATAGAGCTCAGCTATTCCAAGTTCGGTCATCCCTTCCAATGTCAGATTTCTTTCTTATGAAAATATGAAAAAGAGTGTTACTTGTTCTCCCGCAGCTATGCAACATCCATGGGTGAAAGGATCTTTAGCCATCACGGGCAAGCTCCGTAAGGAAATAATGGACCTTAAGCAAAAAGTCAATAAGCTCGAGGAAGAGAATCGTATCCTGAGGGGCATCATCGCCAAGAATATCACATCACCACCTTCGAAGAAAGAGACATAATCACATGGGTATCGGCACTCCCCTGGGCAACTGCCAAGCTTGGGGGAGGTGCCCCGGTATCGTATCACCATCACACTTCTATCTTTACCGTTTTTTTCTTAGTTCGATCCTTTTCGTAATATCTTGATCTAGTAGAATAAAGTTTTAGTATGATCTAGTTTTGAGTTATGCTCTATGATCCTTCTATGTAATCGAGTACGTGAGCTATATATAATAAAGATTACTTTTGAGTCGAGGGCTTGGTTATCTTGCTATGATCCTGAAGGAATAAAAGAAAGAATCAAAAGAATTAAAGAGATCATATTGATCTTATGGAGAGTAATGACTTCACATATAAAGAGTATGATGAATAAAAGTTGTTGAGAGTTGACAAACATAGTTTTGGTCATCATTGCAATTAATAGGAAGTAATAGAGAAAGAGAGGTTTTAACATATAAATATACTATCTTGGACATCTTTTATGATTGTGAGCACTCATTAAAATATGACATGTTAAAAAGTTGATGTTGGACAAGGAAGACAACATAATGGGTTATGTTTTCTTATATCCGAAATAACGTATATTGTCATGGATCATCCAACATTGTTGGGTTTGCCTTTCCCCCTCATGCTAGCCAAATTCTTTGCACCAAGTAGAATACTACTTGTGCTTCCAAATATCCTTAAACCCAGTTTTGCCATGAGTGTCCACCATACCTACCTATGGATTGAGTAAGATCCTTCAAGTAAGTTGTCATTGTTGCATGCAATAAAACTTTCTCTCTAAATATGTATGATCTATTAGTGTGGAGAAAATAAGCTTTATACAATCTTGTGATATGGAAGAAATAAAAGCGATGGACTGCAAAATAAAGGTCCATATCACAAGTGGCAATATAAAGTGACGTTCTTTTGCATTAAGATTTTGTGCATCCAACTATAAAAGCACATGACAACCTCTGCTTCCCTCTGCGAAGGGCCTATCTTTTCTTTTTGTCTTATGCATTATACAAGAGTCATGGTGATCTTCACCTTTCCTTTTTACATTTTATCCTTTGGCAAGCACATTGTGTTGGAAAGATCATGATATATATCCAATTGGATGTAAGTTATCATAAACTATTATTGTTGACATTACCCTTGAGGTAAAAGGTTAGGAGGCAACACTATAAGCCCCTATCTGTCTCTGTGTCCGATTAAAACTCCATACCCATAAGTATTGCGTGAGTGTTAGCAATTGTGAAAGACTAAATGATAGTTGAGTATGTGGACTTGCTGAATAGCTCTTATATTGATTGTTTCCAATGTTATGATAAATTGCAGTTGCTTCAATGACCGAGATCATAGTTTGTTAGTTTTCAATGAAGTTTATGATTCATACTTGACATTGTGAATAGATTGTTACTTTAGCATAAGAAATCATATGATAATATATATGTTGCTGTTATAAGAATGATCATGATGACCTCATGTCTGTATTTTATTTTATCGACGCCTCTATCTCTAAACACGTGGACATATTTTTCGATATCGGCTTCCGCTTGAGGACAAGCGAGGTCTAAGCTTGGGTGAGTTGATATGTCCATTTTGCATCATGCTTTTATATTGATATTTATTGCATTATGGGATGTTATTACACATTATGTCATAATACTTATGCCTATTCTCTCTTATTTTACAAGGTTTACATGAAGAGGGAGAATACCGGCAGCTGGAATTCTGGGCTGGAAAGCAAATATTAGAGACCTATTATGGACAACTCCAAAAGTCCTGAAACTTCATGAAAGTCAGTTTTGGAATATATTAAAAATATTGGGAGAAGAAAGCACCAGAGGGGGGACCAAACCCTGTCCACGAGGGTGGGGGCGCGCCCTACCCCCCTGGGCGCGCCCCCTGCCTCGTGGGCCCCCTGGCAGGCCTCCGGTGCCCATCTTTGCACACTGAAGTCTTTTGCCTGGAAAAAAAATCAAGGAAGCTCTCGGGAATGAAGCACCGCCGTCTCGAGGCGGAACACAGCAAAACCAATCTAGGGCTCTGGCGGAGCTGTTCATTGGAAAACATCCCTCCGGGAGGGGGAAATCATCACCATCGTCATCACCATCGATCCTCTCATCGGGAGGGGGTCAATCTCCATCAACATCTTCACCAGCACCATCTCCTCTAGAACCCTAGTTCATCTCTTGTATCCAATCTTTGTCCCCAAACCTCAGATTGGTACCTGTGGGTTGCTAGTAGTGTTGATTACTCCTTATAGTTGATGCTAGTTGGTTTATTTGGTGGAATATCATATGTTCAGATCCTTTATGCATACTAGTTGACCCGTTGCGCCAAATGGCGCAGAGACCTGCTGAAGACATGCTGTCGATGAAAATAGTTTCATGCTGCAAGAACCTTCAACTAATCATGCTATTTTTTAAAACATGTTTATTACGTTGTTAAATAATAGTCTGGTAAAAGAGAAACTTTGCATAATATGAATATGTTCAGTTTGAAAATATGGCCACTATGATGAGAGTAAAGTTGGCATGGTTGTATTTTTTTAGCAAGTTTGAAAACATGGTTATCATGATGAGAAACATGGCCGTGCATCTTTTTCCTGCAAAAATAGAGGGAAAAAGATAAGAAACCTAAGAAAAAAATCATGTCTTTGTTGTGCATATGAAGATATAGGGATCAGGAAGTATTAGGATAGCCCATATGTTATTTAGCCCAGCCCACATAGAGCGATGCCTGTGGCCCGTGAGGAGCTGAATATGAAGCGGCAGGGGGCGGATCCAGCGGAGACTGTCTATCCCCTTCCTTTCTTTCTCGGTTCCTCAGCTGGGTGACAGAGGCGTTTCCTCAGCCGCCGACCAGTGCAATTTCTTACCTGTTTTGATTTCGGATTTGTCTGCATGCATGGATTTACTTTCCATTTATCTCGATCTTGCATCGCCCCTCTTTTTTATGGCGATTCCCACCCCTTTTGTCTCGTTTTCTAGGCATTATTGATCTTGTGATGCGATCCTTTCTATTTAGGGATGCACTCATATGGAAGTAAATTTCTGCAGTTATTCCAATGGTTATTTATAAGCTGCCATTGTTTTGATTGAGAATCGATGGTGTCGTAGGTCAGTACGACGGTTGAGCATGAGGGGATCTCGAACTGACCCTGTGGATATCAGTTTTGATGGAAGCATCTACTCTAAAAAAAGGATAATAATAAATTGAGGCTAACCTAAAGGAGAAGAACACAGCATAATTCTTAAAGTACCTATCCTAGGATGCATTTGACCACGGTACCATCCTCAAAGTCCTTACTGATGCTTCTTAGCTTCTTTCCTTAGCTAATCGCCCTGTTTTTGAGTTTTCGCTTTTTAACAAGGTCCCTCTTACCCCCTTCACATAATAGGTAAGAAGGTAAGAGTTAATCAGGGACCATGTTAAAACTGCTCTTTAGTTTTTGTGTCACCTTCTCAACCCGATAAGAGTTCCATTGATAAGCTGATCTATGGGTTCAATACCCATCAATGTCAAGAGAAAAAGATCATGTGATGCATCTCAACTGACTTATTGTTTCATCTCTGCTATGGAATAGCCGCAATGTAAAAGAATAAACCATACCATACTCAAGTTGACGGATGCAAAGCTCGTTATAAAAGAAACTTCAAAGGCCATATCGGGTAATATCTGATAGGATTTAGAAAACACTGGCTGGGAAAACAAAAATATTTCGTAGTACGTAACAAGCTAACAAAAACATTTCAACACTAAAGTAAAACTGCAGCAAGCACAATGGTTACACTACCTTTGCTTAGATACCTAATTGCTAATTTAGGTTATGCGGTGATTGAACCAAACAATATATAAAGAATCTATTTTCAAGTACTCCCTCTGTAAACGGTCCAGTCCTATGAGGACATTACACATCAGTCAGAGTTCCATGGAGACGGCCTCCTTTCCTATACCTAACCTATGTATATATACCTCCATGGAGATGGACGAAGACGACACGATTCACATCACGACAGCACGGTTCTAGTTTCCTTGGTCCATCCCCTTGCTTCTCTTCAGGTCTCTACCTTGGTGTTTTCATGCTACTCCTGCATTCCAATCTAACATTTAGCTAATATAAACTCACTGCTCTCTGTACAACAGAGCAGTAATAGGGTAAAGAAGAAATCGGAACTTCACTTACCCAGTGAAGTGTATAAAGCCCAGCTCTGAATTTTCTGTTGCACCGCTCATCATCATCCATCTCAGAGAATAGGCAAAATCTACAACGATATGAATGGCCTTAGAAGTAACTGTTGCAAGAATAAAGGATGTACATCTACAACTACATCAGAATTAACAGTTATGAATTTTTTTCCAGGAGTGAACACGAGCTTTGTAATTCTATGTTTATTTTATGGAGCAGTACTGGCATTATTAAAAACAATCCTGTTAGTATTATCATTTTTCGGGTCTTCAAGAAACACATCTCTTCCGGTAGATCTAGATACGCCCGAGCGCAAAGATAAGTTATTTGAAATCATGGAAAAGAAACCTGAAAATTGTCTGAAGGCATGAAGACCAGAATTCAGAGTAAACGGTTGTAGAATACCAAGAAGCACTTCATGGAATACCAAATGGCGCAGAGACCCGGCAATGCCCTGTTGTCGAAGAAAATAGTTTCATTTTGCAAGGACATATTCGATATCATGCTATATTGAAAATATGATTATCATGCTGAAAAATCTGGGCTTGAAAAAAAACATATATGTATAACATGTATAGACCAGATTAAGGAAGCATTTTTAGTTGAAATCTCTAGAAAGACAAATATTTAGGAACGGAGGGAGTAATACTCTAGCAACATAATCTAAATTACCCGAAGTGGAATCCTTCAGAACTAAGCCTACCGAAAATGAGAAATGTTTGGTGTCTCACAAGTTGCAGAGGAAACAATGTTTTCATACAAAGAAACGGAAGCAAAAAGTGGTGTAAAATTTCGTGTTTAAATGTGCCACCTTAATACTTTATTGATATCATCTTCATCATCAGCAAGCTGCGGCAAATAAAGAAGATTTCCACGTTTCAGCTCCTTCATACTGAGAAAGCCACTCCCAATTCGATGCCACTGTTATTATGTATAGCATGCTTAGCTCACTATGCAAGAACGCAAGTACAACAGAATCTCCGTGATATCTACTAAAAAGAAATTGCATTGTACGCATATATTCATTTCAATTAATTTACTACTAACCACTACGACAGAGGGAAAATGTCAATAGTTGAACCCAAAAGGAAACAAAGAAAATGGAATAACCTGATTGACACAATGGAATAACTGGGCAACAGGGGTGGATCATTTTGTATCTTGTGCATCATCTGCCAAAGGAAGCTAAAATAATGGGTTGAAAGGCCTAAAAGGAAGCCTCAAATATCTCTATTTCATAAGTAGCAAGATTCTTGATACAGAGGACCCATGGCGACGACCACAGGTCAACAGGAGGAGGGAGGTGAGGAGTGACAACTACACATTTATCTCATTATCTATATAAGATCCCATTTTACCTAGCTTCAATTTGAACTCCACCCAAAAAAAATCTTAAGCACCTAAAAATATTCATCTCCTATGGGTCATAGAATAAATATGTTAAAAAAAACATTGGCATATTTATGCGTCCACAAAATTATTGATCTTCCTGTCCAAGTGATAACGGATAATAGTAACACGACGACATTAGCAAAGATAGGTCAATTATCGAAATGCCAAAGCTAAATAGCTTTTGAGGTTTCTTGCATAATACAACTTTTAGGTCTATATAAACTGTGAAGTGGTTTTAAAATCTTATCGAGAGAAGCTGGCATGGCAGAGAAGGCTACAGACAATCAAGAACCTGTGAACTGATTGTTAATTCATAATATAGTGTTCCACACGAACTTCAGACATCAAAATTTAGTTTTTGAAAAGAAGAAGCAATTTGTCCTTTGCTAGGTTAAACATAAAAGAATGGTTAGCCACATACGGTTTTTGATAGCTCACAGAGGAATTATTTCGGTTTGCGGCGGGGAAGCCAATAACTCATGTATCAACAACCTGCATGCATAATAAGAAGGTCAAACTTCTTCCAGAAGCAAGAAGTATCTGGTATTTGGAAACACATGCAGCTTATTGCAAAAGCAAGAAGAAAAGATTAGATAGGAAAATGTTTGTTTATAAGGCAACAGTAGTTCAACCAACATCCAACCACACAGTATGCAATTGAAAGATGATTGTCAACGGAAGGCAGGTCAAGCACAACCATATCTGATGGACCGGAAGGCACACCTGAACAATGAAACAAAGAAGTTGGTTGTTAGTTGATGATACAGGACCTTGTGAGTTTTGTTCATATAGTCATCCGGACACAGAAATTTGAAGCAAGCACATGACAACATATATTCTACAATTACAGAGCGTAATCGGCTAGAGATTTAAAGTCAGTCGCAGATGCTACGTCGACCAAAAAAAATCAAGAAATCAAGATTTGCTCGAGTTGAGCTCTGAATGAAAAGAAATCAGGCATACTATTCCATATAAACATAAGGAACGTGTAATCCAATCTCGGGATGAAAAAATGTTGCATCATACCTATATACGCAGTCCATATTTTTTTCACATAATTTTCTTACAACACAATCTATAATTCAAGCAGTTTTTTTCTTTCTTGCCACTTATCAGTAGAACAAAACACACCAAAAAGACAAGAAGCAATCATGGCAATCTAATAAATGTCTTCACAGTTTCAAAAAATATATGAATCAACTCTCAAGATCAAGCGACGGGCACCTTTCGTGTCTACTACCGTCAGGCTCAACACCAACTCCACATATGAATTAGCACATGTTGCCTTCCACATGACAACACGACATCCACTTGTCCCTCGTTGCCTGAGAAGAATAAAAGAGGGAACGATGTGTGAAGCTCACCTTTATGTGTTTGAATCAGATGCGCTCATCAGAATGGACCAAGCCGCCCCATGGTCTAAGCGGCGCCCCGAACAAGGTCCCTCTTACCCCTTCACATAATAGGTAAGAAGGTAAGAGTTAATCGGGACCATGTTAAAACTGCTCTTTAGTTTTTGTGACACCTTCTCAACCCGATAAGAGTTCCATTGATAAGCTGATCTATGGGTTCAATACCCATCAATGTCAAGAGAAAAGATCATGTGATGCATCTCAACTGATTTATTGTTTCATCTACGCTACGGAATAGCCGCAATGTAAAAGAATAAACCATACCATACTCAAGTTGACGGATGCAAAGCTCGTTATAAACAGAAACTTCAAAGGCCATATCGTAATATGTCGATAGGATTTAGAAAACAATGGCTGGGAAAACAAAAATATTTCGTAGTACGTAACAAGCTAACAAAAACATTTCAACACTAAAGTAAAACTGCAGCAAGCACAATGGTTACACCACAATTGTTTAGATACCTAATTGCTAATTTAGGTTATGCGTGATGGAACCAAACAATATATAAAGAATCTATTTTCAAGTACTCCCTCTGTAAACGGTCCAGTCCTATGAGAACATTACACATCAGTCAGAGTTCCATGGAGATGGCCTCCTTTCCTATACCTAACCTATGTATATATACCTCCATGGAGATGGACGAAGCCGACACGATTCACATCACGACAAAGACGGTTCTAGTTTCCTTGGTCCATCCCCTTGCTTCTCTTCGTGTCTCTACCTTGGTGTTGTCATGCTACTCCTGCATTCCAATCTAACATTTAGCTAACATAAACTCACCGCTTCTCTGCATAACAGAAGCAGTAATAGGGTAAAGAAGAAAACTGGAACTTCACTTACCCATTGAAGTGTATAAAGCCCAGCTCTGAATTTTCTGTTGCACCGCTCATCATCATCCATCTCAGAGAATAGGCAAAATCTACAACGATATGAATGGCCTTAGAAGTAACTGTTGCGAGGATAAAGGATGTACATCTACAACTACAGCAGAATTAACTGTTATGATTTTTTTTGCAGGATCGAACACGAGCTTTGTAATTCTATGTTTATTTTATGGAGCAAGATCTTGGCATTATTAAAAACAATCCTGTTAGTATTATCATTTTTCGGTCTTCAAGAAACACATCTCTTACGTATAGATCTAGATACGCCTGAGCGCAAAGATAAGTTATTTGAAATCATGGAAAAGCAACCTGAAAATTGTCTGTAGGCATGAAGACCAGAATTCAGAGTAAACGGTTGTAGAATACCAAGAAGCACTTCATGGAATACCAAATGGCGCAGAGACCCAGCAATGCCATGTTGTCAAAGAAAATAGTTTCATTTTGCAAGGACATATTCGATATCATGCTATATTGAAAATATGTTTATCACGCTGAAAAATCTGGGCTTGAAAAAACATATATGTATAACATGTATAGACCAGTTAAGGAAGCATTTTTTAGTTGAAATCTCTAGAAAGACAAATATTTAGGAACGGAGGGAGTAATACTCTAGCAACATAATCTAAATTACCCGAAGTGGAATCCTTCAGAACTAAGCCTACCGAAAATGAGAAATGTTTGGTGTCTCACAAGTTGCAGAGGAAACAATGTTTTCATACAAAGAAACGGAAGCAAAAAGTGGTGTAAAATTTCGTGTTTAAATGTGCCACCTTAATACTTTATTGATATCATCTTCATCATCAACAAGCCGCGGCAAATCAAGAAGATTTCCACGCTTCAGCTCCCTCATACTGAGAAAGCCACTCCCAATTCGATGCCACTGTTATTATGTATAGCATGCTTAGCTCACTATGCAAGAACGCAAGTACAAAAGAATCTCTGTGATATCTACTAAAAAGAAATTGCATTGTACGCATATATTCATTTCAATTAATTTACTACTAACCACTACGACAGAGGGAAAATGTCAATAGTTGAACCCAAAAGGAAACAACGAAAATGGAATAACCTGATTGACACAATGGAATAACTGGGCAACAGGGGTGGATCATTTTGTATCTTGTGCATCATCTGCCAAAGGAAGCTAAAATAATGGGTTGAAAGGCCTAAAAGGAAGCCTCAAATATCTCTATTTCATAAGTAGCAAGATTCTTGATCTGAGAGGACCCATGGCGACGACCACAGGTCAACAGGAGGAGGGAGGTGAGGAGTGACAACTACACATTTATCTCATTATCTGTATAAGATCCCATTTTACCTAGCTTCAATTTGAACTCCACCCAAAAAATATCTTAAGCACCTAAAATATTCATCTCCTATGGGTCATACAACAAATATGTTGAAAAAAACATTGGCATATTTATGCGTCCACAAAATTATTGATCTTCCTGTCCAAGTGATAACGGATAATAGTAACACGCATTTACATTAGCAGCATAGGTCAATTACTGAAATGCCAAAGCCAAATAGCTTTTGAGGTTTCTTGCATAATACAACTTTTAGGTCTATATAAACTGTGAAGTGGTTTTAAAATCTTATCAGAGAGAAGCCTGGCATGGCAGAAGGCTACAGACAATCAAGAACCTGTGAACTGATTGTTAATTCATAATATAGTGTTCCACACGAACTTCAGACATCAAAATTTAGTTTTTGAAAAGAAGAAGCAATTTGTCCTTTGCTAGGTTAAACATAAAAGAATGGTTAGCCACATACGGTTTTTGATAGCTCACAGAGGAATTATTTCGGTTTGCGCAGGAAGCCAATAACTCATGTATCAACAACTTTGCATGCATAATAAGAAGGTCAAACTTCTTCCAAAAGCAAGAAGTATCTGGTATTTGGAAACACATGCAGCTTATTGCAAAAGCAAGAAGAAAAGATTAGATAGAAAAATGTTTGTTTATAAGGCAACTGTAGTTCAACCAACATCCAACCACACAGTATGCAATTGAAAGATGATTGTCAACGGAAGGCAGGTCAAGCACAACCATATCGATGGACGGAAGGCACACATGAACAATGAAACAAAGAAGTTGGTTGTTAGTTGATGATACAGGACCTTGTGAGTTTTGTTCATATAGTCATCCGGACATAGAAATCAGAAGCAAGCACATGACAACATATATTCTACAATTACAGAGCAGAACTGGCTAGAGACGAAAGTCAGTCGCAGATGCTACATCGACCAAAAAAATCAAGAAATCAAGATTTGCTCGAGTTGAGGTGTGAATGAAAAGAAATCAGGCGTACTATTCCATATAAACATAAGGAACGTGTAATCCAATCTCGGGATGAAAAAACGTTGCATCATACCTATATACGCAGTCCATATTCCTTTCACATAATTTTCTTACAACACAATCTATAATTCAAGCAGTTTTTTTTTCTTTCTTGCCACTTATCAGTAGAACAAAACACACCAAAAAGACAAGAAGCAATCATGGCCATCTAATAAATGTCTTCACAGTTTCAAAAAATATATGAATCAACTCTGAAGATCAAGCGACGGGCACCTTTCGTGTCTACTACCGTCAGGCTCAACACCAACTCCACATATGAATTAGCACATGTTGCCTTCCACATGACAGCACGACATCCACTTGTCCCTCGTTGCCTGAGAAGAATAAAAGAGGGAACGATGTGTGAAGCTCACCTTTATGTGTTTGAATCAGATGCGCTCGCTGTAGCTGGACCAAGCCGCCCCCATGGTCTAAGCGGCGCTCCCGAACAAGGTCCCTCTTACCCCCTTCACATAATAGGTAAGAAGGTAAGAGTTAATCAGGGACCATGTTAAAACTGCTCTTTAGTTTTTGTGACACCTTCTCAACCCGATAAGAGTCCCATTGATAAGCTGATCTATGGGTTCAATACCCATCAATGTCAAGAGAAAAAGATCATGTGATGCATCTCAACTGATTTATTGTTTCATCTCTGCTATGGAATAGCCGCAATAGAAAAGAATAAACCATACCATACTCAAGTTGACGGATGCAAAGCTCGTTATAAAACAGAAACTTCAAAGGCCATATCAGGTAATATGCTGATAGGATTTATAAAACAATGGCTGGGGAAACAAAAATATTTCGTAGTACAGAACAAGCTAACAAAAACATTTCAACACTAAAGTAAAACTGCAGCAAGCACAATGGTTACACCACACTGTTTAGATACCTGATTGCTAATTTAGGTTAAGCGGCTGATGGAACCAAACAATATATAAAGAATCTATTTTCAAGTACTCCCTCTGTAAACGGTCCAGTCCTATGAGAACATTACACATCAGTCAGAGTTCCATGGAGACGGCCTCCTTGCCTATACCTAACCTATGTATATATACCTCCATGGAGATGGATGAAGACGACACGATTCACATCACGACAGCACGGTTCTAGTTTCCTTGGTCCATCCCCTTGCTTCTCTTCAGGTCTCTACCTTGGTGTTGTCATGCTACTCCTGCATTCCAATCTAACATTTAGCTAACATAAACTCACTGCTCTGTACAGTGAGCAAAGTAATAGGGTAAAGAAGAAATCGGAACTTCACTTACCCAAAGGAAGTGTATAAAGCCCAGCTCTGAATTTTCTGTTGCACCGCTCATCATCATCCATCTCAGAGAATAGGCAAAATCTACAACGATATGAATGGCCTTAGAAGTAACTGTTGCGAGAATAAAGGATATACATCTACAACTACAACAGAATTAACTGTTATGAATTTTTTTTGCAGGAGTGAACACGAGCTTTGTAATTCTATGTTTATTTTATGGAGCAGTACTGGCATTATTAAAAACAATCCTGTTAGTATTATCATTTTTCGGGTCTTCAAGAAACACATCTCTTCTGTGCTAGATCTAGATACGCCCCGAGCGCAGTATAAGTTATTTGAAATCATGGAAAAGCAACCTGAAAATTGTCTGAAGGCATGAAGACCAGAATTCAGAGTAAACGGTTGTAGAATACCAAGAAGAACTTCATGGAATACCAAATGGCGCGGAGACCCGACAATGCCATGTTGTCGAAGAAAATAGTTTCATTTTGCAAGGACATATTCGATATCATGCTATATTGAAAATATGTTTATCACGCTGAAAAATCTGGGCTTGAAAAAACTTATATGTATAACATGTATAGACCAGTTAAGGAAGCATTTTTAGTTGAAATCTCTAGAAAGACAAATATTTAGGAACGGAGGGAGTAATACTCTAGCAACATAATCTAAATTACCCGAAGTGGAATCCTTCAGAACTAAGCCTACCGAAAATGAGAAATGTTTGGTGTCTCACAAGTTGCAGAGGAAACAATGTTTTGCTACAAAGAAACGGAAGCAAAAAGTGGTGTAAAATTTCGTGTTTAAATGTGCCACCTTAATACTTTATTGATATCATCTTCATCACCAACAAGCTGCGGCAAATCAAGAAGATTTCCATGCTTCAGCTCCCTCATACTGAGAAAGCCACTCCCAATTCGATGCCACTGTTATTATGTATAGCATGCTTAGCTCACTATGCAAGAACACAAGTACAACAGAATCTCTGTGATATCTACTAAAAAGAAATTGCATTGTACGCATATATTCATTTCAATTAATTTACTACTAACCACTACGACAGAGGGAAAATGTCAATAGTTGAACCCAAAAGGAAACAACGAAAATGGAATAACCTGATTGACACAATGGAATAACTGGGCAACAGGGGTGGATCATTTTGTATCTTGTGCATCATCTGCCAAAGGAAGCTAAAATAATGGGTTGAAAGGCCTAAAAGGAAGTCTCAGATATCTCTATTTCATAAGTAGCAAGATTCTTGATACAGAGGACCCATGGCGACGACCACAGGTCAACAGGAGGAGGGAGGTGAGGAGTGACAACTACACATTTATCTCATTATCTATATAGGATCCCATTTTACCTAGCTTCAATTTGAACTCCACCCAAAAAAAATCTTAAGCACCTAAAAATATTCATCTCCTATGGGTCATACAACAAATATGTTGAAAAAAACATTGGCATATTTATCGTCCACAAAATTATTGATCTTCTGTCCAAGTGATAACGGATAATAGTAACACGCATTTACATTAGCAGCATAGGTCAATTACTGCAATGCCAAAGCCAAATAGCTTTTGAGGTTTCTTGCATAATACAACTTTTAGGTCTATATAAACTGTGAATTGGTTTTAAAATCTTATCAGAGAGAAACCTGGCATGGTAGAGAAGGCTACAGACAATCAAGAACCTGTGAACTGATTGTTAATTCATAATATAGTGTTCCACACGAACTTCAGACATCAAAATTTAGTTTTTGAAAAGAAGAAGCAATTTGTCCTTTGCTAGGTTAAACATAAAAGAATGGTTAGCCACATACGGTTTTTGATAGCTCACAGAGGAATTATTTCGGTTTGCAGCAGGAAGCCAATAACTCATGTATCAACAACCTGCATGCATAATAAGAAGGTCAAACTTCTTCCAAAAGCAAGAAGTATCTGGTATTTGGAAACACATGCAGCTTATTGCAAAAGCAAGAAGAAAAGATTAGATAGAAAAATGTTTGTTTATAAGGCAACAGTAGTTCAACCAACATCCAACCACACAGTATGCAATTGAAGATGATTGTCAACGGAAGGCAGGTCAAGCACAACCATATCTGATGGACCGGAAGGCACACATGAACAATGAAACAAAGAAGTTGGTTGTTAGTTGATGATACAGGACCTTGTGAGTTTTGTTCATATATTCATCCGGACACAGAAATCTGAAGCAAGCACATGACAACATATATTCTACAATTACAGAGCAGAACTGGCTAGAGACGGAAGTCAGTCGCAGATGCTACGTCGACCAAAAAAATCAAGAAATCAAGATTTGCTCGAGTTGAGCTGTGAATGAAAACAAATCAGGCGTACTATTCCATATAAACATAAGGAACGTGTAATCCAATCTCGAGACGAAAAAAGGTTGCATCATACCTATATACGCAGTCCATATTCCTTTCACATAATTTTCTTACAACACAATCTATAATTCAAGCAATTTTTTTCTTTCTTGCCACTTATCAGTAGAACAAAACACACCAAAAAGACAAGGAGCAATCATGGCCATCTTATAAATGTCTTCACAGTTTCAAAAAATATATGAATCAACTCTCAAGATCAAGCGACGGGCACCTTTCGTGTCTACTACCGTCAGGCTCAACACCAACTCCACATATGAATTAGCACATGTTGCCTTCCACATGACAACACGACATCCACTTGTCCCTCGTTGCCTGAGAAGAATAAAAGAGGGAACAATGTGTGAAGCTCACCTTTATGTGTTTGAATCAGATGCGCTCGCTGTAGCTGGACCAAGCCGCCCCCATGGTCTAAGCGGCGCTCCCACTGCCTGTATAGGCAGCTGCAGGTTAGAAGACGAGCTTGAGAGCCTCCTTGTTGGTCCTGGAGGCCCTGATCCAAGGAGCAGATCGAGCAACCACCAAGCACCAGATCGTGCCCGACCTCGCCGGTGCAGACCAGTGACCCTCACACGTTCGATCCCGCACCTCCCTCTCCACTTCCTATCTCTTTCTCCCTCCTTTCCTTCTCTCCCTCTCCTTGGCTGACATAAAACCAGTGAAATCAAAACAGAGGAAAGAGAGGGCACGGAGGGGAATGGGATTACCTGTGGGTGGAGGTGAGGATGGAGACGCAGGGTTCCTCCAGTACGGAGGGGCTCTGGCTGGGCTGCTCCGGGACCTCGCGGTGCACGTTGCCGCCGGCATGCTCTGAAGCATACCTCTTGTGAGCCGGGCGCGCATATTCCGAGCCGTCTGGCACACCATCCTGAACGCATGTGGGGAGGCCGAGCCCATCTTACCGGATCTCACGCACCATGCGTGTTGCCGTTGCCGCCGACGCCATCTGCTCGTGGTCGCCTGTCCCCGCTTCCGCACAAATGCTATTATGCGGAGCAAGGTGGATGCAGAGGCAGCGGTGGCGCTCACGACGCAGCGGAGGCGAACCGATCCGCCTCCCTGGCTGGCATCCGTGCCTCTCCTTCTTCTCCGGATGGCGACGCCCGGTTGAGCCCCTCCTCCCACGACTTCCTCACGAGCTGGGGTGGATAAGGACCTTGTGAGGTGATGGATCTTGTCGAAAGAAGAGGAAGAGCTCCTGGGGCTGATGGGGGAGGGAGAACCGGAGGAGCGAGGTGGCGCGGCGGCTATGTTGACGAGGAAGGGAGGAGAAAGGGTTGTGGCTGCTATGGGTTGGGTTGGCGGCACCCACACCGCACGCTCCTGCTGCCATAGACGAGACGCGGCATGGCACATGAGTCAGGCAGGCAGAGCACGACGCAAGAGTCAGGCACAGGCGCACATCACCGGACAGACTCTACACGTGTGGGCCCCAAACGCGAATGCAAACGACGACGCGACGACCTTGACGAGACGCGCATCCAGTGCAACTGTCGAGCGGGACCAGGAGCAGCACCGGCCCACCCGTCATTTCCACAAGCCAAAGGCGGGTGCTGAAGCCGGGTGCACATGCAATGGCTGACCCCTCCGCAACTGTCTCCACAATGCACGACGCACACAGCGCATGGGGAACGACCCGCCAAAAGCGGTTGACCCAAGAAAACTAACCCACACCGCATGGCATGCAGCTAACTCAGCTGACGCACGGGACCAGGGGCGGCATTGGCCCACCCGCCATTGGTACAACACATGCGCGGGTGCAGAAACGGCAGTAACCAACCAGCCAAAGCAGTGAACGGCAAAAGCAGCCACCCGCGGCGCGCGCGACGCACGCGGCGTGTCTGGAGAGGCGCGCGAACACCCAGGAGCGTTTGACCCAGCCTATCGGCATTCCCATGAGCCCACAGGTCATTCGCGCCTGCCTTTTCACCACCCGGTCAAAACCAGCCGCGACACAACCTGCAACGATCGAACGGGAGGCAACAAACTGAAGACTCAGCTGACCAAAATCGGACGGCCAACGAAGGACGCGATCGGGGGTGCATCCTCCAAGCGAGTAGCCCAGCCTCTTTTATGTTTTAAATTAATACCCCTCTGATTATGAACATGAATATGATTTGTGAGTAGTTACGTTTGTTTCTGAGGACATGGGAGAAGTCTTGCTATAAGTAGTCATGTGAATTTGGTATTCGTTTGATATTTTGATGAGATGTATGTTGTCTTTCCTCTAGTGGTGTTATGTGAACATCGAATACATGACACTTCACCATTATTTGGTCCTAGAGGAAGGCATTGGGAAGTAATAAGTAGATGATGGGTTGCTAGAGTGACAGAAGCTTAAACCCTAGTTTATGCGTTGCTTCGTAAGGGGCTGATTTGGATCCATATGTTTCATGCTATGGTTAGGTTTACCTTAATACTTATTTTGTAGTTGTGGATGCTTGCAAGATGGGTTAATCATAAGTGGGATGCTTTTCCAAGGAAGGGCAGTACCCAAGCACTGGTCCACCCACATATCAAATTATCAAAGTAACGAACGCGAATCATATGAGCGTGATGAAAACTAGCTTGACGATAATTCCCATGTGTCCTCCGGAGCATTTTCCTTTATATAAGAGTTTGTCCAGGCTTGTCCTTTGCTACAAAAAGGAGTGGGCCACCTTGCTGCACCTTGTTTACTTTTGTTACTTGTTACCCGTTACAAATTACCTTATCACAAAACTATTTATTACTGATAATTTTAGTGCTTGCAGAGAATACCTTACTGAAAACCGCTTGTCATTTCCTTCTGCTCCTCGTTGGGTTCGACACTCTTACTTATCTAAAGGACTACGATAGATCCCCTATACTTGTGGGTCATCAAGCTTGCATAAACTTATAGCTCTAGTGCATCTGTTGCATGGCAATCCCTACTCACTCACATTGGTATCTATTGATGGGCATCTCCATAGCCCGTTGATACGCCTAGTTGGTATGAGACTATCTCCTTCTTTTTGTCTTCTCCACAACCGCCATGTTCTATTTCACCCATAGTGCTATATCCATGGCTCACGCTCATGTATTGCGTGAAAGTTGAAAAGGTTTGAAAACATCAAAAGTATGTAACAATTGCTTGGTTTGTCATCGGGGTTGTGCATGATTTAAATACTTTGTGTGATGAAGATGGAGCATAGCCAGACTATATGATTTTGTAGGGATAACTTTCTTTGGCCATGTTATTTTGAAGAAGACATGATTGCCTTATTAGTATGCTTGAAGTATTATTGTTTTTATGTCAATATTAAACTTTTGTTTTGAATCTTATGGATCTGAATATTCATCCCAGAAAATAAAATTACATGGATAAATATGTTAGGTAGCATTACACATCAAAAATTCTATTTTTATCATTTACCTACTCGAGGACAAGCAAGAATTAAGCTTGGGGATGCTTGATACGTCTCCAACGTATCTATAAATTTTGATTGTTCCATGCTATCGTATTATCTGTTTTGGATGTTTTATATGCATTTATATGCTATCTATATTATTTTTTGGACTAACCTATTAACCTAGAGTCCAGTGCTGTTTCTGTTTTTTTCCTTGTTTTTGAGTTTTACAGAAAAGGAATACCAAACGGAGTCCAAACGAGCTGAAACTTTACGACGACTTTTTATGGACCAGAAAAGCCCACGAAGTATCGGAGATGGACCAGAGGAGCCATGAGGCTTCCACAAGGGTGGGGGGCGCCCCCTACCTTGTTGCTACCTCGTGGACCCCCTTGACTTGAAACCGATGCCAAAAATTCCTATAAATCCAGAAACCCCCAGAAAGAAACCTAGATCGAGAGTTCCACCGCCACAAGCCTCTGTAGCCATGAAAAACCAATCGGGAGCCCGTTCTGGCACCCTGCCGGAGGGGGAAACCATCACTGGAGGCCATCTTCATCATCCTGGTGGTCTCCATGACGAGGAGGGAGTATTTCACTCTCGGGGCTGAGGGTATGTACCAGTAGCTATGTGTTTGATCTCTCTCTCTCTCTCTCTCTCTCTCTCTCTCGTGTTCTTGATTTGGCACGATCTTGATGTACCGCGAGCTTTGTTACTATAGTTGGATCATATGGTGTTTCTCCCCATCTACCTTCTTGTGATGAATTGAGTTTTACCTTTGAGGTTTCACTATTATCGGATTGAATACTATTATGGATTTGAGAACACTTGATGTATGTCTTGCGTGGGATACCCGTGGTGACAATGGGGTGTCCTATTGATTCACTTGATGTATGTTTTGGCACTCAACTCGTGGATTCCCGAGGTGACATTGGGGTAATCTATGCATAGGGGTTGATGCACGTTTTCGTCCTTGTTTCTCCGATAGGAATCTTGGGGCACTCTTTGAGGTTCTTTGTGTTGGATTGAATATTATGAATCTGAAGTTGTTTGATGCATATCGTATAATTGACACACAGATATTTGTGGTGACATTGGAGTATCTAGGTGACATCAGGGTTGATTGATGTGTGTCATATGGTGTTATTTTACTACGAACTCTAGGGCTGTTTGTGACACTTATAGGAATAGCTCAATGGATTGATCGGAAAGAATAACTTTGAGGTGGTTTCGTACCCTACAAGATATTTCGTCTTATGTTCTCCATGATAGGAACTTTGGAGTGAATCTTTGTTGCACGTTGAGGGATTGCCATATGATCTAATTATGTTATCATTGTTGAGAGAACTTGCACTAGTGAAAGTATGAACCCTAGGCCTTGTTTCCAAGCATTGCAATACCGTTTTTGCCCACTTTAACTACTAGTTACCTTGCTATTTTTATATTTTCAAATTACAAAAACCTATATCTACCATCCATATTGCACTTGTATCACCATCTCTTCGCCAAACTAGTGCACCTATACAATTTACCATTGTATTGGGTGTGTTGGGGACACATGAGACTCTTTGTTATTTGGTTGCAGGGTTGTTTGAGAGAGACCATCTTCATCCTACGCCTCCCACGGATTGATAAACCTTAGGTCATCCACTTGAGGGAAATTTGCTACTGTCCTACAAAACTCTGCGCTTGCAAGCCCAACACGAGTCTACAACAACAAGGTTGCATAGTAGACATCACCCCTTGGCCCAAATAAAGTGTTCTCGTACCCGTACATTTCGGGAAACATCCAAAACCCCTTCCGGTGAATTCTGAAACCCTTCCGGAGATCAAACACTATTATCCCATATATGAATCTTCACCTCCGGACTATTCCGGAGCTCCTCGTCATGTCCGTGATCTCATTCAGGACTCTGAACAACATTCAGTCAC
This sequence comes from Aegilops bicornis, assembly GCA_021605145.1. NCBI lineage: Eukaryota > Viridiplantae > Streptophyta > Magnoliopsida > Poales > Poaceae > Aegilops > Aegilops bicornis. Next base: position 331,100,437 of record CM038673.1, read on the forward strand.
CAACATACTTAACTCATATAATAGTATATCGTCAACAAACGTTAAGCGTGCAGACCCTACGGGTTCGAGAATGATGTAGACATGAGCAAGATGCTTCTCCGGCCAATAACCAATAGCGCGACTTGGATGCCCATATTGGTTCCTACATATTCTACAGATATCTTAATCGGTCGAACCTTTATGACAACATACGTAGTTCCCTTTGTCTGCCGGTATGTTACTTGCCCGAGATTCGATCGTCGGTATCTCCATACCTAGTTCAATCTCGTTACGGCAAGTTTCTTTACTCGTTCTGTAATACATCATCTCATAACTAACTCCTTAGTCACTTTGCTTGCAAGCTTCTTGTGATGCTGTATTACCGAGAGGGCCCAGAAATATCTCTCCGTCACACGGAGTGACCAATCCCAATCTCGATCCATGCCAACTCAACAGACACCTTTGGAGATACCTATAGAGCATCTTTATGATCACCCAGTTATGTTGTGATGTTTGATAGCACACAAGGTATTCCTCCGGTATCCGGGAGTTGCATGATCTCATGGTCGAAGGAATATGTATTTGACATTAAGAAAGCATTAGCAATAAACTGAACGATCATATGCTAAGCTAACGAATGGGTCTTGTCCATCACATCATTCTCCTAATGATGTGATCCCGTTATCAAATGACAACTCATGTCTATGGTTAGGAAACCTTAGCCATCTTTGATTAATGATCTAGTCTAGTAGAGGTTCACTAGCGACACGGTATTTGTTTATGTATCCACACATGTATTTAAGTTTCCAGCCAATACAATTCTAGCATGAATAATAAACCTTTATCACGATTAAGGAAATATAATAATAATAGTTTTATTATTGCCTCTAGGGCATATGTCCATCACAAAGAATACTCAAATAATATTCATGGATATAGATCTGATCATAAACTCAAACTTCATCGGATCCCAACATACACACCGCAAAAAGTCATTACATCAAATAGGTCTCCAAGAGACCATTGTATTGAGAATCAAAAAGAGAGAAGAAGCCATCTAGCTACTACCTACGGACCCGTGAGTCTATGGTGAAATACTCGCGCATCATCGGAGAAGCACCAATGAGGATGATGAACCCCTCCGTGATCGTGTTAGATTGGATCTCGTGGCTCTGGAACTTGCGGTGACTGGAATTGTGTTTCATCGACTCCCCTAGGGTTTTTGGAATATTTAGGTATTTATATAGCTGAGAGGCGGTGGAGGAGACCTTCGTGGGCCCCACGATACATCTGGTCCAAAATAAATGTTGCGGAGTGGGTCCATGTAGCGACCAGACCCGAATGGATCTAGTGCTCTGTGCTCAGTGTCATCCCTGGATCAGTAATGCTGACACCACACAGTACTTCGAAGGATTTATAGCAGAGTAGCAATCACACACTTATTACATCGTTGTCCACAAGGGAACTTAATACAATAATATGGCTTAAGGCCATCTAATAATAACAGCGGAAGGCTTGGAAGAATAGTGAGTCCATCAACTCCATCGGCATCACTGAGTATAGAACCACGACCTAACACCTTACTCGTAAATGCGAAAAGTCTGCAACGTGAAAGTTGCAGCCAAAACGGGTCGACACATGGAATATCTTGGCAATGTAACACATAGAGAACAATGAAGCAACAAGCCTATACTACATGCATATATGGCTGGTGGTAAGGCTCTCTGATTTACATTTTTGCATAAAGCTGGTTTTCCCTACATCAAAGGAATAATTTTATTTAACTATCATGGTGGTTGTTAAACATTGAGAATGGTTGACAGCATCCTCAATCCCAATTAAAAAGTACTCATTAATACCCAATAACATTATTATTAGAAGTAACATGTTGAGATTCACATGATATTCAAGTACTAGATACTCAAGAAGTCCATAACGGGGACACGGCTAATCATGATTAGTTTATACACTCTGCAGAGGTTTGCACTTTTCCCCACAAGACTCGATCGCCTCCGCTTGGTTCTCGCACTACATGGTGTTTGAGAAAGCAGATGACCGAGACACAATCTTTCGTAAGCGCTAGCACCTTACTTGTGGGTAGACGGTACACCTACTTTCCCCTACATACGCTAGTCTACCCGTAAGAGTTCGCACAACTTAGTAAACTATGCGAGCCCATAATTGGCTTGTGGCTGCACACGGAAGTTTCTAGTTTGAATAATCTTATGATCCCTTAGAGCACAGGTGGTGGTCCGAAGAAATACAGGCAAGTCTGATAGAAACCAGGTGCCTCAATCCACCCAGGATGTGTGTTTAAGTTGCCACCTTAGATAAACCATTAATTAACAATCTCACATACATCATGGATATCACTCACCCAATCCACGTCTACTAGCATAGCATAGCATAATAAGCAAACGTAGAAGTAACTCCCAAGGTTTCATAAGTAAAAGCAGTAATAGGTACTACCTCAATCTACTTCCCATCCCACAATTTAATTAGATCCTAAACATGCAAGTGTTTGAGGGCTGATCTAATGCATAAAAACTGGGTAGTAGAAAAGGTATGATCAAAGTGTTACTTGCCTTGCTGATGATCCGCGAAACCTAGAGATTCGAAGTAACAAGCGGCGCACTCCGGGTGATCTAACGCAGACAAACAACAAGCATACAATAAGTACTCATCTAATGCACGGGGAAATCTCGAATAACAAATCCAACCAGATAGTTCAACTTAAGAACCCTGGTTGCAAAAGAATCGAATCAAATAAAGCATCGAAAGTCGGAACTCGAGAGAGAACGACTCGGTTTAGCAAATCTGAAACTAAGTCAAAATTTTACAGTAGCAAAACTCTGTGTAAGTAGGTTAGTCGAACGGCGGTTTCAGAACGAAACTCCAAAGCGCTTGAATCACCTGATTCCGATAAACGAGCAAGAAATAAAACAGATTTGAAAATCGGATCGAAATCGAATCGAAAAATAACGGATTAAATCCGATTTAAAAGAAAACGACGAACGGATTAAATAACGGACGTTCGTTAACAGAACTAGTCCAACGAACACGTTCATTGAAACGAACGGTTCGGTGAACGTTCACTAAATAAGAAAACCGAAAAAAAAACCATCTAGGGTTTTTAAAAAAAAACCGAACATCTCGAGAAAACCGGATCGGGTCTTTTTAAAAAAAAACCGGATCGGGTTTTCTAAAAAAAACCGGATCGGGCGGGGCGGCTTCCTCCGGCTGGCTCATGGGCTCCGACCTCCCGGGTCGGGCGAAAGGCGGTGGGTGGCGGGGTCAACCGGGTGGCGAGGGCGACGAGGGCTCGGCGACAGTGACAAAGCGGCGGTGTCCTCGGGCGGGCGGGCGGCTCGGGTGGAGGGCGGCGGGCGGGTTGAGGGAGAGGAGGCGGCGGGTTAAATAGAAGGGGGGTTCGTGGCTTGGGGAGGGGCAAGCCGGGCGGAGGCGGACTCCGGGCGTGGGCGGCGTCTTGGCGGGCGACGGAGATCAGCTGAGGAGGGAGAGGGAGGTGGGCCGGGGCGGCTGGGCCGGCTGGGCCTTGGCCCAGGGGGGGGGCGCAGTTTTTTTTTTAAACAAAACAAAACGGATTAAAAAAATACCAAACGAACTCCGATTTTAATAAAAATAATTTTCCCCGACTCCTAAAAATGAGTCGAACAAAATGAACTTTAAAAACGGCAAACATGCATAAATTTTTAAAATGCTCATTTTTTTGCCTAAGCAAAATAAATCTTCCAAAACCAAATTTGATTTATTTATAATATCTCCATTTTTCCTAAATGTTGGGAAAGTCATATTATTCCCTCTCTTAAGTTTTTATAAGAAAAACTTTATGAAGATAATTAAATAAATCCAATGATCCTATTTTCAAAATTTGAGAAATCCCAAATATGAAAATAATGAAACTTCCAACTCTCTCCAAGGGTCCTTGAGTTGCGTGAAATTTTCTAGGATCGGAAAATGCGAGAAAATATGATATGCATGATGACCTAATGTATAACATTCCAAATTGAAAATTTGGGATGTTACAAACCTACCCCCTTAAGATGAATCTCGCCCTCGAGATTCGGGTTGGTTAGAAAATAGGTGAGGTGGTCCTTGAGCAAAACTTCCTCTCTTTCCCGTGTGGCTTCATCCTCGGTGTGGTGGCTCCACTGAACTTTGCAAAACTTGATAACCTTGCTGCGGGTAACTCTGCTTGGCATAATCTAGAATCTTAACGGTTTCTCCTCATATGTCAAGTCATCCTTCAACTGAATTGCTTCAGTGGCACTGTGTCTCTTAACGGTACCTCTCGCTATCTCGGGTGACATTTCTTCAATCGAGAAACATGGAATACGTCATGAACTCCCCGACAGTCCTTCCGGTAATTCCAACTTATAAGCAACTTCTCCCATGCGTTGCAAAATCTTATACGGTCCAACGAAACGGGTGCTAACTTTCCTTTAACTCCAAAACGCTTAACTCCTCGAAGTGGGGATACTCGAGATATACTCTATCTCCAACTTCATACTCAATCGCTGGCGCTTTGAATCGGCATAGCTCTTTTATGCGGACTGGGCTACCTTGAGCCTGTCTCGAATCAACTTAACTTTCTGCTCGGACTCCTTAATCAAATCTGGTCCAAACAGCGGCGATCTCGGTTTAGGTCCCATAACAACGGTGTCCTGCACCTTCTTCCATCTGAGCCTCGAAGGTGCCATCTTCAAGCTGGTTTGGTAGCTGTTGTTGTAGGAAAATTCTGCATACGGCAAATTATCATCCCAGCTAGATCCATAATCTAGGGCACAAGCTCTCAAGCATGTCCTCCAAAATCTGATTGACTCTCTCCCCTGTCCATCGGTCCGTGGGTGGAAAGCTGCATCAATTCCAATCGGGTTCCCAATGTTTCGTGTAACCGGTTCCAAAATTTCGAGGTAAACCGGGTTCCTCTATCTCGATACGATGCTCCTCGGAACTCCGTGTAAGCACACAATTCTGGTCATGTATATCTTTGCCAACTTAGCACTGCTATAGGTGGTCTTGACTGGAATGAAATGAGCTACCTTTGTTAAACGGTCGACTATAACCCAAATCGAGTCATATCATGAACGAGTCTTTGGCAATCCTGTGATAAAATCCATGCCTAGTTTATCCCACTTCCATTCGGGTATCGGCAATGGTTGTAACAATCCTGCTGGCTTCGATGTTACGCCTTTACTTTCCGACATACATCGCAAACTGCTACATACTCCGCAATATCCTTCTTCATTCCGGTCCACCGAAAGTATTCTTCAAATCCAAGTACATCTTGGTATTTCACAGGTGAATCGAATAGGGTGAATCATGAGCTTCTTGTAAAATCAACTTCCCGATCTACGGGTCATTGGGCACATAAACACGGTCTTCAAACCATAGGGTATCGTGCTCATCCTCACGAAATCCTTTAGCTTTTCCTTTGCTCATTTTCTCCTTTATAGAGGCAACTTCCTTATCTGTCTTTTGGGCTTCTCTGATTTTGTCCATCAACGTTGACTGAATCTCCAATGCTGCTACATAGCCTCTCGGAACTATTTCCAAACATAGCTCTCGAAGGTCCTCGGCTAACTCATTGGGTATTCCTCCCATCATTAGGGTATTGACGTGGCTCTTACGGCTCAATGCGTCGCCTACGACATTAGCCTTTCCGGGTGATAATGCAATCTCATGTCATAATCCTTGATAAGCTCTAACCATCTCCTTTGTCCGAGATTCAATTCCTTACGTGGTGAATATGTACTTCAAACTCTTGTGATCCGTATATACTTCACAATGATTTCCAATGAGAAAATGTCTCCACGTCTTCAAGGCATGCACAACGGCTGCTAACTCCAAATCATGAGTGGCATAATTCAACTCATGGGGCTTAAGTTGTCGTGAAGCATCTGAAACAACTCTTCCTTCCTGCATAAGCATCGCTCCAAGTCCTCGACGTGAAGCGTCGCAATACACCTCATAATCCTTAGTCTGATCTGGCAATATCAAAACTGGTGAGGTGACTAATCTTTTCTTCAACTCCTGAAAACTTGCCTCACAGTCCTCAGTCCATATAAATTTGTTTTCCTTCTTCAACAATTCAGTCATAGGCTTCGCAATCCTTGAGAAATTCTCAATGAATCTTCGGTAGTATCCTGCGAGTCCAAGGAAACTCTGAATCTCTCCAACTGTCGTTGGTGCTTCCCATTTGGTTACGGTCTCAACTTTAGTGGGGTCAACTGCTATCCCTTCTCCGGATATAACATGTCCGAGAAATCCAACTTCCTTTAGCCAAAACTCACATTTGCTGAACTTGGCATACAACTGGTGTTACCTCAGTTTCTCCAAAACCAATCGCAAATGTTCCTTGTGTTCCTCTTCATTCTTCGAGAAAATCAAAATGTCATCAATGAACACCACGGACGAACTTATCCAAAAACTCCATAAACACTTTGTTCATCGTGTTCATGAAATAGGCTGGTGCGTTAGTCAGTCCAAATGACATAACGGTATACTCGTATAGTCCATATCTCGTGGTAAATGCTGTCTTGGGTATGTCCTGCTCCCGAATCTTCAATCGATGGTACCACGATCGCAAGTCGATCTTGGAAAACACCTTGGCTCCTTGCAAGCGATCAAGCAGATCATTTATCATGGGTAGTGGGTACTTGTTCTTGATTGTTACTTCATTCAATCCACGATAATCAACAACCATTCTTAACGATCCATCCTTCTTCTCCACTAGCAAAGCGGGTGATCCCCAAGGTGAAGAACTTGGGCGTATAAAACCTTTATCCAAAAGCTCCTTAATCTGCTTCTTGATTTCCGCCAAATCTCGTGGCCGGCATCCAGACGGCCGCTTCGATATTGGGCCTGTTCTCGCAAAAGTTCTATCAAAAACTCAATGTCTCTATCTGGTGGCATTCACGCAACTCTTAGGAAATACATCAGAAAATCCTTCACCACCGGTACTTCTTCCCGCACCACTCTGATAGGCAATTAACTTGCGCTCTTCTCGGCTCGTGCCGTGATACATACTTAATCCTTCTTCCTCCACGGGTGGTGAGCAAAATCGTCTTACTTGCGCAATTGATGTTTCCTCCATACATCGACAGCCAATCCATACCGAGAATTACATCAAATCCTTGCGATTCCGTAATGATCAAATCCGCCGAATACATGCCTTCCTATACTTAATGGCACTTGAAAACATCCTTGTTCCGCCATATACTCCGCCTCCCGGTGAGCTTACTAACAAAGGGGTTTTAAGAATCCGAGTAGGTAGGCTATACTTCTCTACAAATCCCCTTGATATGTATGAATGCGATGCACCAAAGATCGAAAAGAACAACCGCAGTAAATGACTTAACCAAAAACTTACCGACATCTTGCATCGGGCTGATCTTCAACCTCCTCCACATCAATGTGGTTCACATCCCCTATTGAAAGGGTTGGGCTTCTTTCCGAGCTTCCATTGCCATTTCCATTCGGCCTACGACAGTCATTGGCATAATGCCCGATCTTATGGCACTTAAAGCAAGTAATATGACTCAGGTCTACTTTGGATGGTGTTGACGGGTTGGTGCGATTCTGTCCATTGCTTCCTCCATTTCCGCTCCCATTCTTGGTGCTGTTATGGTTATGCGAATTACCTCCTCCATGGGTATCTTTGAAACTGAATTCTGACTTAGGGGTATAACGAGGTTTCGCTGAGCTCCAGAGTTATACTTCCCTTGCCCATACTTCCGCTTGCAGTTCTCAATTTGTCGCTGCTTTCCTTCAATCATGAGGGCTCGGTCTACTAACTCCCGGTAGTTATTGAAACTGGCTACCATCAACGGCATCTTGAACTCATCATTCAGTCCTTCTAGAAACTTCTCTGTTTAGTTGCATCGGTAGCAACGTCATCTGGGGCATAACGTGCTAGTTTACTAAAGTCATCCACGTACTGGCCAACAGTCCTTCCTCCTTGGCGTAATTGCGAAACTCACGCTTCTTCATGGCCATAGCTCCTGCTGAAACATGGGCAGTGCAAAAAGCTTGCTGAAATTGATCCCATGTGACAGTGTCTACAGGGTAAGTGGCTGTGAAATACTCCCACCATGCTGCTGCGGGTCCTTCAAGCCGATGTGTCGCAAACTTCACTCTTTCTCCATCCGTGCATCCTGCAGTGGTCAGCTCCTTCCTATCTTGCGGAGCCGGTCATCTGCTACAATTGGCTCGGTGCTCTTTGGAATACACCCGGGTTTAGTCTAAGGAAACGAGTCGATGATCCGCAGTGGTGGTGGTGGTGGGTTGTTGTTGTTGTTGTTGCCACAGTTCTCGCACCAATGTTTGAATCAGGGTATTCTGCCGCTAGATCAGTTGGGTGATCTCTGGCGGAAAACAAATCCGGTCGCGTCTCGGAGGCATCGATGGGTTTAGAAAAGAAGAGAATTTAGAATAGAATGAGGTCTAAGGAATCACTACCCAAATGCACATGAGCAAATACACACAAAATCACTTCATTCAATCAAACAAGGCTTACAACGATCTAACTATCGCAAAAGTGCGTATACTATAATGTTTACATGGGGGGAAATACTACTAATATGTGGGGGACTTCTACTAATTTGAACCGTGGAAGACTCCATAATGTCTCGCCCAACCGTCTTCAAAGTCGGGTTCACTTGGATCCGAATCGGTGTCGTCGATGTTGATGTAGTCGCTTGGGCAATCGACATACTGGTCTTCATTCTCGAGCGCCAACTTCTTCTTGAGTTCTTCAATCTCGCATTACTTAAGATCGTTATTGTGTCTTGCTAGAGCTACGATCTCGTCCATATAGTCCTTGCGAGTTGTCTTTAGTTCTTCTTCAAGTTCGATGATCCTTCCCTTTGCATTCTGCAACTCCAACATATCGTTGCACATCTGGTTCTCCTGGCGTCGAATGTGCTGGTTTAACTCCTGGATGAACGCTGCAATGGATCTATCCTTCTTGGTGCTGACGACGTCCCATTTGTCATCTCGGCGTCCGCAAATCTGGTAGATTGTGTCCTTGAGGTCTTCTTGATAAACTTCTCCAATGCGTCCCATGGTGATGTGAGCTGCCATGCTCTATCCCAGACTCAAAGTTGGTGCAATGAAAAAACTATCTATAGGCATGGTGATTGGGGCGAATGTCCTTCTGGAACGTGAGCGTGAATCTTCCAGCGCTCCTCTTCGTGCAGAGTGGCGTTGAAAGTCCGGTGAAGCTTGGTAGTCCAATGTTCGTGTACTTGGTAACTTCCTTCAAGTGAAATCCAAAAGGTGTGCCTTCATCCGGTTGGGTGTACTTGATCTTCGCGTCCTTCATCCTAAAGAGAGTAGAAAAGATGAGGAGTTAGAAAATGGGAAGAGAATAGTGATCTATGGCTTTATCTTAGTGGTCGTGTCCTACAGTCAACGTGGGCTCTGATACCATTCTCTGTAGCGACCAGACCCGAATGGATCTAGTGCTCGTGCTCGGTGTCATCCCCGGATCAAGAATGTCGACACCACACAAGATTTCAAGGATTTATAGCAGAGTAGCAATCACACACTTATTACATCGTTGTCCACAAGGGAACTTAATACAATAATATGGCTTAAGGCCATCTAATAATAACAGCGGAAGGCTTGGAAGAATAGTGAGTCCATCAACTCCATCGGCATCCTTGAGTATAGAACCACGACCTAACACCTTACTCGTCAGTTCGAAAAGTGCGCAACGTGAAAGTTGCAGCCCAAAACGGGTCAAGACATGGAATATCTTGGCAATGTAACACATAGAGAACAATGAAGCAACAAGCCTATACTACATGCATATATGGCTGGTGGTAAGGCTCTACGGTTACATTTTTGCATAAAGCTGGTTTTTCCCTACATCAAAGGAATAATTTTATTTAACTATCATGGTGGTTGTTAAACATTGAGAATGGTTGACAGCATCCTCAATCCCAATTAAAAAGTACTCATTAATACCCAATAACATTATTATTAGAAGTAACATGTTGAGATTCACATGATATTCAAGTACTAGATACTCAAGATGTCCATAACCGGGGACACGGCTAATCATGATTAGTTTATACACTCTGCAGAGGTTTGCGCACTTTTCCCCACAAGACTCGATCGCCTCCGCTTGGTTCTCGCACTACATGGTGTTTGAGAAGCGGATGACCGAGACACGATCTTCGTAAGCGCTTAGCACCTTACTTGTGGGTAGACGGTACACCTACTTTCCCCTACATCCGCTAGCCTACCCGTAAGAGTTCGCACAACTTAGTCAACTACGCCAGAGCCCATAATTGGCTTGTGGCTGCACACGGAAGTTTCTAGTTTGAATAATCTTATGATCCCTTAGAACCTGGGTGGCGGTCCGAAGAAATACAGGCAAGTCCTGATAGAAACCAGGTGCCTCAATCCACCCAGATGTGTGTTTAAGTTGCCACCTTAGATAAACCATTAATTAACAATCTCACATCTGTCATGGATATCACTCACCCAATCCACGTCTACTAGCATAGCATAGCATAATAAGCAAACGAGAAGTAACTCCCAAGGTTTCATAAGTAAAACAGGTAATAGGTACTACCTCAATCTACTTCCCATCCCACAATTTAATTAGATCCTAAACATGCAAGTGTTTGAGGGCTGATCCAATGCATAAAAACTGGGTAGTAGAAAAGGTATGATCAAAGTGTTACTTGCCTTGCTGATGATCCGCGAAACCTAGAGATTCGAAGTAACAAGCGGCGCACTCCGGGTGATCTAATGCAGACAAACAACAAGCATACAATAAGTACTCATCTAATGCACAGGGAAATCTCGAATAACAAATCCAACCAGATAGTTCAACTTAAGAACCCTGGTTGCAAAAGAATCAAATCAAATAAAGCATCGAAAGTCGGAACTCGAGAGAGAACGACTCGGTTTAGCAAATCTGAAACTAAGTCAAAATTTTACAGTAGCAAAACTCTGTGTAAGTAGGTTAGTCGGAATGGCGGTTTCAGAATTGAAACTCCAGGCGCTTGAATCACCTGATTCCGATAAACGAGCAAGAAATAAAACAGATTTGAAAATCGGATCAGAAATCGAATCTGAAAATAACGGATTAAATCCGATTTAAAAGAAAACGACGAACGGATTAAATAACGGACGTTCGTTAACAGAACTAATCCAACGAACACGTTCATTGAAACGAACGGTTCGGTGAACGTTCACTTAATAAGAAAACCGAAAAAAAATAAAAAAAACCATCTAGGGTTTTTTAAAAAAAACCGAACATCTCGAGAAAACCGGATCGAGTCTTTTAAAAAAACCGGATCGGGTTTTCTAAAAAAAACCGGATCGGGCGGGGCGGCTACCTCCGGCTCGCCACGGGGTCTGCCTCCCGGGGTCGGGCTGACGGGCGATGGTGGCGGCGGGGTCAACCCGTGGCGAGGGGTCGACGAGGGGCTCCGACGGCGACAATGACAAAGGGCGGCGGCCTCAAGGGCGGCGGGCTCGGGTGGAGGGCGGCGGGGCGGTTGAGGGGAGAGGAGGGGGTTAAATAGAAGGGGGTTCGCCCGGGAGGGGAGGGCAAGGGCCGGGCGGAGGCGGACTCGGGCGTGAGGCGGTGTGGCGGGCGATAGATCACAGGAGGGAGAGGAGGCGGGCAGGCTGGCTGGGCCGGCTGGGCCTTGGCCCAGGGGGGGGGGCGCAGTTTTTTTTTTAAACAAAACAAAACGGATTTAAAAAAAATACCAAACGAACTCCGATTTTAATAAAAATAATTTTCCCCGACTCCTAAAAATGAGTCGAACAAAATGAACTTTAAAAACGGCAAACATGCATAAATTTTAAAATGCTCATTTTTGCCTAAGCAAAATAAATCTTCCAAAACCAAATTTGATTTATTTATAATATCTCCATTTTTCCTAAATGTTGGGAAAGTCATATTATTCCCTCTCTTAAGTTTTTATAGGAAAAACTTTATGAAGATAATTAAATAAATCCAATGATCCTATTTTCAAAATTTGAGAAATCCCAAATATGAAAATAATGAAACTTCCAACTCTCTCCGATGGTCCTTGAGTTGCGTGAAATTTTCTAGGATCGGAAAATGCGAGAAAATATGATATGCATGATGACCTAATGTATAACATTCCAAATTGAAAATTTGGGATGTTACAGTCCAGAGAGACCTCTCCGATACTCGGAGTGAAAAATCCTAATCTCGATCTATGCCAACGCAACAAACACCTTCGGAGATACCTGTAGAGCATCTTTATGATCAACCAGTTACGTTGTGACGTTTGATAGCACACAAGGTATTCCTCCGGCATCCGGGAGTTGCATAATCTCATAGTCGAAGGAATATGTATTTGACATGAAGAAAGCAATAACAATAAAACCGAATGACATTATGCTAAGCTAACGGATGGGTCTTGTCCATCACATCATTCTCCTAATGATGTGATCCCGTTATAAAATGACAACTCATGTCCATGGTTAGGAAACCTTAACCATCTTTGATCAACGAGCTAGTCTAGTAGAGGCTTACTAGGGACACGGTATTTGTTTATGTATTCACACATGTATTTAGGTTTTCGATCAATATAATTATAGCACGAATAATAAAAATTTATCATGAATAAGTTAATATAAAATTACAACTTTATTATTGCCTCTAGGGCATATTTCCTTCAGTCTCCCACTTGCACTAGAGTCAATAATCTAGTTCACATCGCCATGTGAATAACACACATATAGTTCACGATGCCATGTGACCAAAACCCAATGGGTTTACTAGAGTCAATAATCTAGTTCACATCGCCATGTGATTAACACCCAATGAGTAATAAGGTGTGATCATGTTTTGCTTGTGAGAGAGGTTTAGTCAACGGGTCTGCCACATTCAGATCCGTCTGTATTTTGCACATTTCTATGTCTACAATGCGCTGCATGGAGCTACTCTAGCTAATTGCTCCCACTTTCATACGTATCTAGATTGAGACTTAGAGTCATCTGGATCGGTGTCAAAGCTTGCATCGACGTAACCCTTTACGACGAACTCTTTATCACCACCATAACCGAGAAACATTTCCTTAGTCCTCTTTAAGGTACCCAAGGATAATTTTTGACCGCTATCCAGTGATCTACTCCTAGATCACTATTGTACCCCTCGCCAAACTCATGCGAGGCACACAACAGGTCTGGTACACAGCATGGCATACTTTATAGAACTTGTGACAGAGGCATTGGGAATGATTTTCATTCTCTCTCTATCTTCGGCCATGGTCGGGTTTTGAGTCTTACTCAATTTCACACCTTGCAACACAGGCAAGAACCCTTTCTTTGACTGATCCATTTTGAACTTCTTCAAAATCTTGTCAAGGTATGTGCTTTGTGAAAGTCCTATTAAGCGTCCCGATCTATCCCTATAGATCTTGATTCCCAATATATAAGTAGCTTCACTGAGGTCTTTCATTGAAAAATTCTTATTCAAGTATCCATTTATGCTATCCAAAAATTCTATATCATTTGCAATCGATAATATGTCATCCACATATAATATTAGAAATGCTACAGAGCTCCCACTCACTTTCTTGTAAATACATGCTTCATCATAAGTCTGTATAAAACCATATGCTTTGATCACCTCATCAAAGCGTATATTCCAACTCCGAGATGCTTGCACCAGTCCATAGATGGATCGCTGGAGCTTGCACATTTTGTTAGCACCTTTAGGATCAGCAAAACCTTCTGGTTGTATCATATACAACTCTTCTTTAAGAAATCCATTAAGGAATGTAGTTTTGATGTCCATTTGCCAAATTTCATAATTATAAAATGCGACAATTGCTAACATGATTCGGACTGACTTAAGCATCTATCGAAAACCCCATGAACTTGTCAAAAACCTTTCATGACAAGTCGAGCTTTGTAGATGGTGACATTACCATCGGCATCCGTATTCTTCTTGAAGATCCATTTATTCTCAATGGCTTGCCGATCATCGGGCAACTCCACCAAAGTCCACACTTTGTTCTCATACATGGATCCTATCTCAGATTTCATGGCCTCAAGACATTTATCGGAATCTGGGCTCATTATAGCTTCTTCATAGTTCATAGGTTCATCATGGTCTAGTAACATGACTTCCAGGACAGGATTACCGTACCACTCTGGTGCGGAACATGTTCTGTTCGACCTACGAGGTCCAGTAGTAACTTGATCTGAAGTTTCATGATCATCATCATTAGCTATATCTCTAGTTGGTGTAGGCATCACGAGAACGGTTTTCTCTGATGTGCTACTTTCCAATTTGAGAGAAGGTACAATTACCTCATCAAGTTCTACTTTCCTCCCACTGACTTCTTTCGAGAGAAACTCCTTCTCTAGAAAGGTTCCATTTTTGGCAACAAAGATCTTGCCTTCGGATTTGTGGTTGAAGGTGTGCTGAGGGAGTCCTGGATTAGGGGGTCCTCGGGCGTCCGAACTATGGTACATGGGCCGGACTGCTGGGTTGTAGAGATACAAGACCGAAGACTATCTCCCATGTCCGAATTTGACTCTCCTTGGTGTGGAAGGCAAGCTTGGCGTCCTGATATGAAGATTCCTTTCTCTGTAACCGACTTTGTACAACCCTAGTCCCCTACGGTGTCTATATAAACCGGAGGGCTTAGTCCATAGGGACAAGAATCATAATCATAGTCATACAGGCTATACTTCTAGGGTTTTAGCCATTATGATCTCGAGGTAGATCAACTCTTGTAATACTCATATTCATCAAGATCAATCAAGCAGGAAGTAGGGTATTACCTCCATAGAGAGGGCCCGAACCTGGGTAAACATCGTGTCCCCTGTCTCCTGTTACCATCGACCTTACACACAGTTCGGGACCCCCTACCCGAGATCCGCCGGTTTTGACACTGACATTGGTGCTTTCATTGAGAGTTCCGATGTGTCGTCGTCAAGAGGTTCGATGGCCCCATCAATCATCTACAACAATGTTGTCCAGGGAGAAACCTTCCTTCCTGGACAGATCTTCGTATTCGGCGGCTTCGCACTGCGGGCCAACTCGCTTGGCCATCTAGAGCAGATCGATAGCTATGCCCCTGGCCGTCAGGTCTGATTTGGAAGCTTGAACTATGTCACGGATATCCGCAGAGACTTGATCTTCAACGGATTTGAGACCACGGCAGCCGCTCCCTGTCGCCACCATGAACATGACTTAAATCTATTATCGGACCATGCCCAGGGGATAGCGCCTGTAACTACACTGGCCCTAGATCCGGAGCAGATTGCGCCATCCGAGGACGGGAGGCTCAACCCCGTCACGGAAGCCGCAAACTCAGCGGCATCAAAGCCGCACACCGACCCAACCTCGAGTGGATCTGTGTCACCAGAACCTCGGACCTGTTTGCAGCTACAAGTTCCGAATCATGTGCGTCCGCGCAAGACGAGCTTGATCAGGCATCGATCATCGAATTCAGCTCCACGGACATCTTTCGGCACTCGCCTTTAGGCGACGTGCTAGACTCATTAAAAACACTCTCCCTAGCGGGGGACTCTCAGCCGAATTATAACCGGTTCAAACTGGAGGCTGACGACAGAGAATTCTGCTTCCCACCCCTGCCCACTTAATAGCCACTGTCGAAGACTTAACCGACATGCTCGATAACGGCTCCGAAGACATCGACGGTATGGACGACGATGCTGGAGATGAGCAGGCCGAAAACCCACCGTTCACCGGACGATGGACGGCCACCTCCTCATATGACGTATACATGGTGGATGGACCAAAAGAGAATAGCAGCGACGACAAGGAAGATCCAGTTGAGGATAAACCTCCTGAGATACAACCAAAGTGCCGGCGTCAGCGGCGCCGCACTAAATCATGCCGCAGCAAAGACAGCAACACCGGCACAGGAGAAGATAACACTCCGGACGGTGCCGAAGATAATGAAGACCCCGATGAGGCAACTTTCAAACAAGATGAACGGGAAGACGGGCAAGTTAGCCCTGATGAACAGGCCACACACGAAGACTCGGAGGACAGTAATTATGTTCCGCTCTCCGAGGATGAGGTGAGCCTCGGCACCGAGGATTTTATTATGTCGGAGGAACCTCTCGAGCAGGAGCGCTTTAAGCGCCGGCTAATAGCCACTGCAAGAAGCCTGAAAAAGAAGCAGAATCAGCTTCAAGATGATCAAGATCTGCTCAACGACAGATGGACTGATGTCCTGACAGCCGAGGAATATGGCCTTAAGCGCCCAGTCAAAAGTTACCCGAAGCGCAAATTGCTACCTTAGTTCGATGATGAGGCACTGGAGCCCGTACCATCATCGCACAATGCGGCTGACCGACCACCACGTGGTCGGGATAAAGCGGCAACTCAAGTCGAACACCAGCCTGCCCCACCTCACCGTAAAGGTGGAGAAAGAACAGCTCGGGGACGTACATACGACCTGCGACAGGACTTCGACAGTAGAGCAGGTCAGAACAGATCGATCTATGGATCACGGGGACGCCCCCTGACACGCGACAACGGCTACCTAGTCGGACGCAATAATTATACTCACGCCCGGGCCGATAACCGCAGACAGATTCCATCCGAGCTACGTCGAGACGCGGTCCGATATAGAGGCGCCGCACACCCACTTTGCTTCACCGACGAAGTAATGGAGCACGAATTCCCAGAAAGGTTTAAACCCAAGAATATCGAATCATATGATGGAACAACAGACCCCGCGGTATGGATTGAGGACTTTCTTCTCCATATCCACATGGCCCGCGGTGATGATCTCCACGCCATTAAATACCTCCCACTAAAACTAAAGGGACCAGCTCGGCACTGGCTAAACAGCCTTCCAGAGAACTCCATTGGCAGCTGGGAAGACCTGGATGACGCCTTTCACGATAACTTCCAAGGTACATATGTCCGGCCACCAGATGCCGATGACTTAAGTCGCATCATCCAGCAGCCCGGAGAGTCAGCCAGAAAGCTTATTAGTTGCAATGCTTGCAAGACTTAAGTGATGTGCATTACCGAGAGGGCCCAGAGATACCTCTCCGACAATTGGAGTGACAAATCCTAATCTCGAAATACGCCAACCCAACAAGTACCTTCGAAGACACCTATAGAGCACCTTTATAATCACCCAGTTATGTTGTGACGTTTGGTAGCACACAAAGTGTTCCTACGGTAAATGGGAGTTGCATAATCTCATAGTCATAGGAACATGTATAAGTCATGAAGAAAGCAATAACAACATACTAAACGATCATGTGTTAAGCTAACGGAATGGGTCAAGTCAATCACATCATTCTCCTAATGACGTGATCCCGTTAATCAAATGACAACCCATGTCAATGGCTAGGAAACTTAACCATCTTTGATCAACGAGCTAGTCAAGTAGAGGCATACTAGTGACACTGTGTTTGTCTATGTATTCACACATGTATTATGTTTCTGGTTAATACAATTCTAGCATGAATAATAAACATTTATCATGATATAAGGAAATAAATAATAACTTTATTATTGCCTCTAGGGCATATTTCCTTCAGTCTCCCACTTGCACTAGAGTCAATAATCTGGATTACACTGTAATGATTCTAACACCCATGGAGTCTTGGTGCTGATCATGTTTTGCTCGTGGAAGAGGCTTAGTCAATGGGTCTGCAACATTAAGATCCATATGTATCTTGCAAATTTCTATGTCTCCCACCGGACTAAATCTCGGATGGAGTTGAAGCGTCTCTTGATGTGCTTGGTTCTCTTGTGAAATCTGGATTCCTTCGCCAAGGCAATTGCACCAGTATTGTCACAAAAGATTTTCATTGGACCCGATACACTAGGTATGACACCTAGATCGGATATGAACTCCTTCATCCAGACTCCTTCGTTTGCTGCTTCCGAAGCAGCTATGTACTCCGCTTCACACGTAGATCCCACCACGACGCTTTGTTTAGAACTGCACCAACTGACAGCTCCACCGTTCAATGTAAACCCGTATCCGGTTTGCGATTTAGAATCGCCCGAATCAGTGTCAAAGCTTGCATCAACGTAACCATTTACGGTGAGCTCTTTGTCACCTCCATAAACGAGAAACATAACCTTAGTCCTTTTCAGGTATTTCAGGATGTTCTTGACCGTTGTCTAGTGATCCACTCCTGGATTACTTTGGCACCTCCCTGCTAAACTTATAGCAAGGCACACATCAGGTCTGGTACACAGCATTGCATACATGATAGAGCCTATGGCTGAAGCTTAGGGAACATCTTTCATTTCTCTATCTTCTGCAGTGGTCGGGCATTGAGTCTTACTCAACATCACACCTTGAAACACAGGCAAGAACCCTTTCTTTGCTTGATCCATTTTGAACTTCTTCAAAACTTTGTCAAGGTATGTGCTTTGTGAAAGTCCAATTAAGCGTCTTGATCTATGTCTACAGATCTTGATGCCCAATATATAAGCAGCTTCACCGAGGTCTTTCATTGAAAAACTCTTATTCAAGTATCCCTTTATGCTATGCAAAAATTCTATATCATTTCCAATCAGCAATATGTCATCCACATATAATATTAGAAATGCTATAGAGCTCCCACTCACTTTCTTGTAAATACAGGCTTCTCCAAAAGTCTGTACAAAACCAAATGCTTTGATCACACTATCAAAGCGTTTATTCCAACTCCAAGAGGCTTGCACCAGTCCATAAATGGATCGTTGGAGCTTGCACACTTTGTTAGCTCCCTTTGGATCGACAAAACCTTCTGGTTGCATAATATACAACTCTTCTTCCAGAAATCCATTCAGGAATGCAGTTTTGACATCCATTTGACAAATTTCATAATCATAAAATGCGGCAATTGCTAACATGATTCAGACAGACTTAAGCATCGCTACGGGCGAGAAGGTCTCATCGTAGTCAATCCCTTGAACTTGTCAAAAACCTTTTGCAACAAGTCGAGCTTTATAGACAGTAACATTACCGTCAGCGCCAGTCTTCTTCTTGAAGATCCATTTATTCTCATTTGCTTGCCGATCATCGGGAAAGTCAACCAAAGTCCACACTTTGTTCTCATACATGGATCCCATCTCAGATTTCATGGCCTCAAGCCATATCGCGGAATCTGGGCTCACCATCGCTTCTTCATAGTTCGTAGGTTCGTCATGGTCTAGTAACATAACCTCCAGAACAGGATTACCGTACCACTCTGGTGCGGATCTTACTCTTGTTGACCTACGAGGTTTAGTAATAACTTGATCTGAAGTTTCATGATCATCATCATTAACTTCCTCACTAATTGGTGTAGGTGTCGCAGAAACCGGTTTCTGCGATGAACTACTTTCCAATAAGGGAGCAGGTACAGTGACCTCATCAAGTTCTACTTTCCTCCCACTCACTTCTTTCGAGAGAAACTCCTTCTCCAGAAAGATTCCGAATTTATCAACAAAAGTCTTGCCTTCGGATCTGTGATAGAAGGTGTACCCAACAGTCTCCTTTGGGTATCCTATGAAGACACATTTCTCCGATTTGGGTTCGAGCTTATTAGGTTGAAGCTTTTTCACATAAGCATCGCAGCCCCAAACTTTAAGAAACGACAACTTTGGTTTCTTGCCAAACCACAGTCCATAAGGCGTCGTCTCAACGGGTTTTCATGGTGCCCTATTTAACGTGAATGCGGCCGTCTCTAAAGCATAAACCCAAAACAATAGCGGTAAATCAGTAAGAGACATCATAGATCGCACCATATCTAGTAGAGTACGATTACGATGTTCGGACACACCATTACGCTATGGTGTTCCGGGTGGCGTGAGTTGTGAAACTATTCCGCATTGTTTCAAATGAAGACCAAACTCATAACTTAAATATTCTCCTCCATGATCAGATCGTAGAAACTTTATTTTCTTGTTATGATGATTTTCAACTTCACTCTGAAATACTTTGAACTTTTCAAATGTTTTAGACTTATGTTTCATTAAGTAGATATACCCATATCTTCTTAAATCATCTATGAAGGTGAGAAAATAACGATATCCGCCACGAGCCTCAACATTCATCGGACCACATACATCTGTATGTATGATTTCCAACAAATCTGTTGCTCTCTCCATAGTACCGGAGAACGGCGTTTTAGTCATCTTGCCTACGAGGCACGGTTCGCAAGTACCAAGTGATTCATAATCAAGTGGTTCCAAAAGTCCATCAGTATGGAGTTTCTTCATGCGCTTTAAACCGATATGACCTAAACGGCAGTGCCACAAATAAGTTGCACTATCATTATCAACTCTGCATCTTTTGGCTTTAACATTATGAATATGTGTATCACTACTATCGAGATTCATCAAAAATAGACCACTCTTCAAGGGTGCATGACCATAAAAGATATTACTCATATAAATAGAACAACCATTATTCTCTCGATTTAAATGAATAACCGTCTCGCATCAAACAAGATCCAGATATAATGTTCATGCTCAACGCTGGCACCAAATAACAATTATTTAGGTCTAATACTAATCCCGAAGGTAGATGTAGAGGTAGCGTGCCGATCATGATCACATCGACTTTGGAACCATTTCCACGTGCATCGTCACCTCGTCCTTAACCAATCTTCGCTTAATCCGTAGCCCCTGTTTTGAGTTGCAAATATTAGCAATGTAACCAAGATCAAATACCCAGTGCTACTGCGAGCATTAGTCAGGTACACATCAATAACATGTAAATCACATATACCTTTGTTCACCTTGCCATCCTTCTTATCAGCCAAATACTTTGGGCAGTTCCGCTTCCATCGACTACCGCTTGCGATGAGAAGCACTCAGTCTCAGGCTTAGGTCCAGACTTGGGTTTCTTCTCCTGACCAGCAACTTGTTTGTTGTTCTTCTTGAAGTTCCCCTTCTTCTTCCCTTTGCCCTTTTTTTGAAACTGGTGGTCTTATTGACCATCAACACTTGATGCTCCTTCTTGATTTCTACCTCCACAGCCTTTAGCATTGCGAACAGCTCGGGAATCGTATCCATCCCTTGCATGTTATAGTTCATCATGGAGCTCTTGTAGCTTGGTGGTAGTGATTGGAGAATTCTGTCAATGACGCTATCATCCGGAAGATTAACTCCCAGTTGAATCAAGTGATTATTATACCCAGACATTTTGAGTATATGCTCACTGACAGAACTATTCTCCTCCATCTTGCAACTGTAGAACTTATTGGAGACTTCATATCTGTAGCGACCCGACCTCAGATGGTCAAGTCTACGTATACAATGTCGTCCCCGGATCGGTAATCTTTGACACACACGATTACTCGAAGGATTTATAACAGAGTAGCAATCACACACTTATTACATCGAATGTCTCAAAAGAGAACTTACTACAATAATATGGTGAAGGCCATCTAATGTGATAACAGCGGAAGGCTTGGAAGATAAAGTGAGTCCATCAACTCCAACGGCATAATCGAGCTGCACGGCAACGACCTATACTCCTTACTCCTCGTCTGAAAAGTCTGCAACATAATACGTTGCAGCCCGAGAACGGGTCAGCACATGGAATATGCTGGCAATGTAACACATAGGGTAATGAAAGAATAAGCTATACTACATGCATATATGGCTGGTGGAAAGCTCTATGGTTACAGTTTTGCGAAAAGCCAATTTTTTCCTACATCAAAGGAATAAATTTAATTTAACTATCATGGTGGTGGAAACATCATTGAGAAGGTACCCCCAACTCAGATGATCCCAATTAAGGTAATTAACAACCCAGCAAATTTAGTTAAGAGTGTTGAGATACATGTGAATACTCAGGTACTAGATACTCATAATCGTCCATAACCGGGGACACGGCTAACAATGATTAGTTTGTACACTCTGCAGAGGTTTGCGACTTTTCCCCACAAGACTCGATCGCCTCCGTTGGTTTCTCGTGACCTTTGCATGGTGTTTGAGAGACGGATGACCGAGACACAGACTTACAGAAACATAAACTCTCTAATACGGATAGATCATACCAAACCTATAAAACCCACTACCTGCTGATCTACCTCTTCGAGAGCTTCACGTAACTTACTCAACTATGCTAGAGCCCATAATAGCTTGTGGCTGCAGACGGAAGTTTCTAGCATGAATAATCTCAGTTCCCTTTGAGCCTGGGTGGCGGTCCATAGGAAGATCACACGGGTACCCCGGGATTTCGAAAAAGCAGACAACCTTTGGGTTCCCCGGTGCCTCAATCCACCCAGATGTGTATTTAGGTTGCCACCTTAAAGTAAACCATTATTTAACAATCTCACATCTGTCGTGAATATCTCTCAAACCCAAACCACGTGTACGAGCATAGCATGGCAATATAAGCATAACGTAGAAGTAACTCCCAAGGGTTTGAAAGTAACAGGGCAATAGGTTCCTACCTCATCATCTACTTCCCAACCCACAATTTAATGACATCCTAATCATGCAATGTTTGAGGGTTGAAACTAATGCATAAAAACCAGGTAGGAAAAGATATGATCAAGTGTTACTTGCCTTGCTGACGATCCGTGAATCCTAGAGACTCGTAATAACACGCTTCGCACTCCGGGAATTCTATCGCAAGCAAACAACGCATACATAAGTAAACAAGCAAAGATGCACACATGAAAACTTCAACTGAAAAGGTTGACCGGAGAGTTCAACTTAAGAACTCCGGTTTGCAAAAAAAATCAAACCAAACGGAACAACGAAACTCAAACGGCGAGAAAAACAAGGTCCGTTTACTAATCTGAACTAGAGTCAAATTTTACAGAGATAAAAACTGATTTAAGTTGATTATTCGGATAGAGGGTTTCGATACGAAACTCCAGGCGCTTGAATCGCCTGATTCCGATAAACAAGCGAAAAGATAAACAGGTTTGAAAATTGGATTAGGAATCACTGTCAGAATAACCGCGGAATAAATCTGATAAAAGAAAAGCGACGAACTGTTAAACGAACGAACGTTCGTTAACAGAACAAACGATGAACGCGTTCGTTAAAAGCGAACGGGTGAACGGATGTTCGTTAAATAAATAAACCGACGAAAATAAACCGATCTATATAAAAACGATCTAGGGTTTTATAAAAAAACCGAAGGGTTTTTTCAAAAAGAACATAATAAACCGGTGGCGGCGGGGTCGGGTACCTCCGGCGAGGCGCGTCCGGCGAGCGGGCGGCTCCGGCGGGTCCGGCGAGGGGGCGGGGTCGGCGAGGGGGTGGCGGCGGGCGAAGGCGGCGGCGACGGCTGGAGGGGCGACGGCGACGGGGCTGGGCTCCGGGCGGCCTCGGGCTCGGCTCGGGCGGGTGGTGGTGGCGGGTGGTGGCGGTATTTAAAGGGGCGGCGGTGGCTTGGAGAAGGCGGGCGGCGGCGACTTGGGAAGGGTCGCCCGGGGTGGAGTCCGGCTCGGACTCCCCTCGGCGTCCGTGCCTCGTGACGGCGGCGCTGGCCGGCTGGCTTTACTGGGCCTTTGGCCCATGCTGGTCCGCTCGTTTTTTAACATTCATGAAAGAAAATTCCTAGAAAAATAAATAAAATCTAAAAATTCCAAAATAAGTTTTCTCCGTCTAAATAGAATATTTAGAACTAGATGAACTTTTCTTGGCCCCTAAAATGCAAATTTTTAAAACGTGCCAATTTTTCTAGAAATGAATAAAATTCCAAATAAAATCAAATAAAATCCCAAAAATGATTTTAACATTTTTCCTCCGTTATTCCAATTATTTTGGAGAAGTAATATTATCTCCCCTCATTTATTTATTTTAAATTGAAAAATTTCCCGAGAGAAAATAATTAAAATCCAATATCCTCGTCTTTCATTATTTGACAAAATTCAAATATGAAAATTGAAAAATCCCCAACTCTCTCCGAGGGTCCTTGAGTTGCTTAGGATTTTCGAGGATGGTAGACGAGAATGCAAATAAAATATGATATGCAAGAATGACCTATGTATAACATGCCAAATTGAAAATTTGGGATGTTACAAACCTACCCCCCTTAAGATGAATCTCGCCCTCGAGATTCGGGTTGGCTAGAAAATAGGTGGGGATGGTCCTTGCGAATATCCTCTTCTCGCTCCCAGGTGGCTTCTTCCTCGGTGTGGTGGCTCCACTAAACTTTGCAAAACTTGATCACCTTGTTGCGAGTGACTCTGCTATCAAACTCCAAAATCTTTACTGGTTTCTCCTCATAAGTCAGGTTGTTATCCAATTGTATCGCCTCCAGGGGCACTGTATCCTTTAGTGGTATGTCGGCCATCTCAGCGTGGCACTTCTTCAGTTGTGACACGTGAAACACGTCATGCACTCCTGACAATCCTTCAGGTAACTCCAGCTTGTAGGCAACTTCTCCCATCCGTTCCAAAATATGGTATGGTCCTACAAATCTTGGGGCTAACTTTCCCTTTACTCCAAAATGTTTCACTCCCCTCGGGGGTGATACTCATGAATATACTCTGTCTCCAATTTCATAGGTTACTTCCTTGCGTTTAGAATCTGCGTAACTCTTACGCCTAGACTGAGCAATCTTTAGTGCATCTCGATCAGTTTAACCTTCTCCTCGAGTCTTTGATCAAATATGGTCCAAACAACTGACGGTCTCCAACCTCATCCCACATCAATGGTGTTCTACATCTGCGTCCATCTGAGCTTGAACGGTGCCATCTTCAAACCGGCTCGGTAGCTGTTGTTGTATGAGAATTCTGCGTCTGACAAATTGTCATCCCAACTAGATCCATAATCTAGCGCATGAGGCTCTCAACATGTCCTCCAAAATCTGATTGACTCTCTCATGCATCCGTCCAGATGCATGGGTGGAACGCGGTACTAAACTCCAATCTGGTACCCAAAGTCTGGTGTAGTTGATGCCAAAACTTTGAAGTAAACTGTGTTCCTCTATCGTCTGGTACTCCTCGGAACTCCGTGCAAACATACTATCCTGGTCATATATATCTTGGCCAACTTTGCACTTGTATAGGTTGTTTTCACTTTGGGATGAAATGAGCTACTTTGGTCAAACGATCCACTACTACCCATATTGAATCATATCCTGCTTTGGTTACGGGTAATCCAGGATAAAATCCATGCCAAGCTTGTCCCACTTCCATGCGGGTATTGGCATAGGCTGCAATAGTCCTGCTGGCTTATGATGCTCTGCCTTCACTCTCTGACATACATCGCAAACGGCTCCATACTCGGCAATATCCTTCTTCATACCAGCCCACCGTAAGCGTTCCTTCAAGTCCAAGTACATCTTGTTGTTTCCGGGGTGAATCGAGTATGGTGAGTCATGGGCCTCTTGAAGTATTAACTTCCTGATCTCCGAATTGTTGGGCACATAAATTCGATCCTCAAACCACAAGGTATCGTGCTCATCCTCGCGAAAACCTTTGGCTTTTCCTTTGCTCATCTTTTCCTTTATCTCAGCAATCTCTTTATCCTCCTTCTGAGCGTCTCGAATCTTGTCTAACAAGGTCGATCGCACCTCCATTGTTGCAAGAAATCCTCTTGGAACAATCTCCAAATTAAGTTCCATAACATCCTCTGCTAACTCCTTTGGCGGTCCTCTATCTTCAAGGATATTGGCATAACTCTTCCGACTCAAAGCGTGCGCTTTCTGACGTTGGCTTTTCTGGATGATAGTGTAGCTTCATGTCGTAATCTCTTATAAGTTCCAGCCATCTCCTCCGCCCCGAGGTTTAACTCCTTCTGTGTGAAAATGTACTTTAAACTCTTATGATCCGTGTACACATCACAACGGTTTCCCATGAGATAATGTCTCCAAGTCTTTAACGCATGTACCACGGCTGCTAACTCCAAATCATGCGTGGCATAGTTCAACTCATGAGGCTTCAGTTGTCGTGAGGCATACGAGACAACTTTTCCTTCCTGCATAAGAACACATCCAATTCCCAAGCGAGAGGCATCACAATACACTTGAAACTCCTTATGTATATCGGCAATGTCAAGATCTTGGGGTTGTAGTCAACCGTTTCTTCAACTCTTGGAAACTTGTCTCACAATCCTCTGTCCATTTGAACTTGGTATCCTTCTTTAGCAATTCTGTCATTGGTTTAGCAATCTTGGAAAAATTCTCAATGAATCTCCGATAATATCCACCAATCCAAAGGAAGCTGCGAATCTCACCGGTGAAGTGGGTGCCAACCATTCGGTGATGACTGAATTTTCTTTGGGATCTCTTGCTATACCTTCTCACGATATAACATGCCCAAGAAATCCAACTTCCTTTAACCAAAATTCGCACTTGCTGAATTTGGCGTATAACCAGTGTTCCACGAGTTTCTCAAGAACCAAGCGTAGGTGTTCTGCGTGCTCCTCTTCGTTCTTCGAGTAAACCATAATATCATCGATAAACACCACAACAAACTTGTCCAAATATTCCATGAACACTTTGTTCATCATACTCATAAAATAGGCAGGGCGTTAGTCGGTCCAAACGACATGACCGTATACTCAGTATAATCCATATCGTGTGGTGAATGCTGTCTTGGGTATATCCTTCTCTCGGATCTTCAATCGATGGTATCACGATCGTAGATCAATCTTAGAAAACACCTTAGCTCCTTGCAACTGATCAAATAGATCATTAATCATCGGTAAGGGATACTTGTTCTTTATCGTTACTTCATTCAGAGCTCGGTAATCAACAACCATCCTTAGGGATTTATCCTTCTTCTCCACCAAAAGTACTGGAGCTCCCCAAGGTGATGAACTTCTACGAATGTAACCTTTCTCCAATAGCTCCTTGATCTGCTTCTTAATTTCCTCCAGATCATTTGCGGGCATTCGATAAGGTCTCTTTGCTATTATTACATGCACGGTATTAGTTCTATCGTAAACTTCGATGTCTCGATCCGGTGGCATGCACGTAACTCTTAGGAAAAACATCTGGATAATCCTTCACTCTGGTACTTCCTCTTGTACAACTCCCGTGAGGGTATTCACTTGGCTCCTCCTAGGCACATGCCTAGATACATACTTAATCATTTTTCCCTCTGGGGTGGTGAGATAGATTGACTTGCTAGCACAGTTGATACTTCCTCCAAACTTTGACATCCAATCCATACCTAATATCACATCCAATCCTTGCGACTCCAAGATAATTAGGTCAGACGGAAAAACATGTGTGCCAATGATTAGGGGTAACTGGGTGCACCATCTGCTAGCCATATATTCTGCTCCAAAGAGCTCACTAAAAGAGGGGTCCTAAGGGTCTGGGTTGGTAACTTAAACTTATCCACAAATCCCTTGATATGTATGAATGCGATGCACCAAGATCGAGAAGAACAATAGCGGTAAATGATCGAACCAAAAACTTACCTATTACCGCATCCGGCTGCTCTTCAACTTCCTCCACGTTAACGTGGTTCACTTGTCCTTTGTTGAATGGATTGGGCTTCTTCCAGCGCTCCCATTTCCGCTTTCCATTCTTTCCTTGAGGCAGTCATTGGCATAGTGCCCTGTCTTCCCGCACTTAAAGCAAATAACTTGGCTCAAGTCTCTTTTAGCGGATGTAGCTGGGTTAGAGCGATTCTGATTATTGTTGGCTGCATTTCCATTCCCATTCTTTGCACCATTATCGTTCCTCCTCCGTATGGTTATGTCCTCCATGGTTATGAACTAGTCCTCCCGAGTTCGGGGTTAGGCGAGGTTTGGTGAGCTCTGAGTTATACTTCCCTTGTCCATACTTCCTCTTACGACTCTCAATTTGCTGCTGCTTTCCTTCAATCATTAGGGCCTTATCTACCAACTCCTGGTAGTTGTTGAAAGTTGCCACCATCAGCTGCATACTCATCTCATCATTCAGTCCTTCCATAAACTTCTCTTGCTTCGTGGCATCCGTGGCCACATCATCAGGGGCATAGCGTGATAACTTGCTAAACTCATCCACGTCTTTGGGCCTGATACGGTTCCCTGGCGTAAGTTGCGGAACTCACGCTTCTTTATCTGCATGGCTCGGTTGAAACATGGGCCGTGTGAAAAGCTTGTTGGAACTGGTCCCAAGTGACATTGGCTATAGGAAAAGTAGCCGTGTAATTCTCCCACCATGCGGCTGCTGGTCCATCCAATTGATGTGCGCAAAACGCACTCTTTCAAAGATCCGTGCATCCTGCGGTGGTTAACTCCTTCCAATACGGCGTAACCAGGTCATCTGCAACTATTGGCTCGGTGCTACTTTGGAAAACACCGGCGGTTGTAACCTCGTAAAACAGGCTAAATTGTCCCTTTGGTGGCGGGTTGTTGTTGTTGTTGTTGGCATTGCCACAGTTACGAACTAGCAATTGCATCAAGGCATTCTGCATTGTTGGATCAATCGAGTGAGCTCCGGTGGGAAAGTAAAACCGGGTCACGTCTCGAGGCATCCGAGGGTTTTAGAGGGAGAGATTAGAAATAGAAAGAGGTCTAGTGAGAAAACACTACCCATATGCACATGAGGCAAAACACACATTCATTCAATCAAGCAAGCAAGGGCATACAAAAGCGGTCTAGGACTATCGCATAAGTGCTCAACTACTACTTGTTACATGGGGAAAATACTACTAATATTTGGTGGTCATCTAGAAATTTTGATCGGTGGAAGACTCCATGATGTCCGCTCCAGCTTCGTCTTCATAGTCATCATCACTTGGATCTGAGTTGGTGTAAATGCGATGATGATGTAGTTATGCGGACAAGCGGGGTCTTCTTCCTCTTCTTGCTCCTCTTCCTTCGGTGCTGGTCCTCCCATGAAAACTCCAATCTTCTTGACTAGGTCGTCGTTCTTCTCCGGTAGTATCTTGATTTCTTCCTCATATCCATCGCGTGTAGACTTGAGTTCTTCCTCCAATTCGATGATCTTAGTTTTCGCCTTCTTCAAATCCAGCATGTCTGCGCACATCTGGTTCTCATGACGTCGAATGTGCTAGTTGAGCTCCTGGATGTAAGCTGCAATGGATCTATCCTTCTTGGTGCTAATTACTTCCCATTGCTCGTCTCGGCGCCCACATATTTGGTATATGGTGTCTTTAAGTTCCTTGTTGTAGACTTCTCCGATGTGTCCCATGGTAATGTGAGCTGCCATACTCTTTCCCAAACTCCATGTTGGTGCATTGAAAACACATACTATGGGCTCCGTGCTTGGTGCAAACGTCCTTCCGGGAACTAGGGCGTGAATCTTCCAAAGCATTCTTCTTACCGGTAAGGTGGCGTTATGCGTCCGGTGAAGCTTGGTATTCCAATATTCAGGTACCTAGTGACTTCCTTCAAGTGACGTCCGAAAGGTGTGTCTTCATCCGGTTGGGCAAACTTGTACTTCATTTCTGTCATCCTAAAGAGTGGAAAAATGGAGAGAGGTCAGAAAATGAGTAGAGAGGAGTGACCTATGGTTTATCTTAGTGGTCGTGTCCTACACTCAGCGTGTGCTCTGATACCATCTTGTAGCGACCCGACCTCAGATGGTCAAGTCTACGTGCTTCCGTGTCATCCTCGGATCGGTAATGCCGACACACACACAATACTCGAAGGATTTATAACAGAGTAGCAATCACACACTTATTACATCGAATGTCTCAAAAGAGAACTTACTATAATAATATGGTGAAGGCCATCTAATGTGATAACAATGGAAGGCTTGGAAGATAAAGTGAGTCCATCAA
This sequence comes from Aegilops bicornis, assembly GCA_021605145.1. Taxonomy (NCBI): domain Eukaryota; kingdom Viridiplantae; phylum Streptophyta; class Magnoliopsida; order Poales; family Poaceae; genus Aegilops; species Aegilops bicornis. Next base: position 331,130,086 of record CM038673.1, read on the forward strand.
CTCCAACGACATAAGCGAGCTGCACGGCAACGACCTATAATCCTTACTCCTCGTCTGAAAAGTCTGCAATATAATACGTTGCAGCCGAGAGCGGGTCAGCACATGGAATATGCTGGCAATGTAACACATAGGGTAATGAAAGAATAAGCTATACTACATGCATATATGGCTGGTGGAAAGCTCTATGGTTACAGTTTTGCGAAAAGCCAAATTTTCCCTACATCAAAGGAATAAATTTAATTTAACTATCATGGTGGTTGAAACATCATTGAGAAGGTACCCCCCAACTCAGATGATCCCAATTAAGGTAATTAACAACCCAGCAAATTTAGTTAAGAGTGTTGAGATACATGTGAATACTTCGGTACTAGATACTCAGAATCGTCCATAACCGGACACGGCTAACCATGATTAGTTTGTACACTCTGCAGAGGTTTGCACTTTTCCCCACAAGACTCGATCGCCTCCGTTGGTTTCTCGTGACTGCATGGTGTTTGAGAGACGGATGACCGAGACAACATCTTTCGAAACATTAACTCTCTACTCTGGATAGATCATACCAAACCTATAAAACCCACTACCTGCTGATCTACCTCTTCGAGAGCTTCACGTAACTTACTCAACTATGCTAGAGCCCATAATAGCTTGTGGCTGCACACAGAAGTTTCTAGCATGAATAATCTCAGTTCCCTTTGAGCCTGGGTGGCGGTCCATAGGAAGATCACACGGGTACCCGGGATTTCGAAAAATGCAGACAACCTTGGGTTCCCCAGGTGCCTCAATCCACCCAGATGTGTATTTAGGTTGCCACCTTAAAGTAAACCATTATTTAACAATCTCAAATCTGTCGTGAATATCTCTCAAACCCAAACCACGTCTACGAGCATAGCATGGCAATATAAGCATAACGTAGAAGTAACTCCCAAGGGTTTGAAAGTAACAGGGCAATAGGTTCCTACCTCATCATCTACTTCCCAACCCACAATTTAATGACATCCTAATCATGCGATGTTTGAGGGTTGAAACTAGTGCATAAAAACTGGGTAGGAAAAGATATGATCAAGTGTTACTTGCCTTTGACGATCCGTGAATCCTAGAGACTTCGTAATAACACGCTTCGCACTCCGGGAATTCTATCGCAAGCAAACAACGCATACATAAGTAAACAAGCAAAGATGCACAAACAAAAACTTCAACTGAAAAGGTTGACCGGAGAGTTCAACTTAAGAAGTCCGGTTTGCAAAAAGAATCAAACCAAACGGAACAACGAAACTCAAACGGCGAGAAAAAACAAGGTCCGTTTACTAATCTGAACTAGAGTCAAATTTTACAGAGATAAAAACTGGTTTAAGTTGATTATTCGGATAGAGGGTTTCGATACGAAACTCCAGGCGCTTGAATCGCCTGATTCCGATAAACGAGCGAAAAGATAAACATGTTTGAAAATTGGATTAGAAATCACGGTCAGAATAACCGCGGAATAAATCTGATAAAAGAAAAGCGACGAACTGTTAAACGAACGAACGTTCGTTAACAGAACTTAAACAGTGAACGCGTTTTTTAAAACGAACGGGTGAACGGATGTTCGTTAAATAAATAAACCGACGAAAATAAACCGATCTATATAAAAAACGATCTAGGGTTTTATAAAAAAAACCGAAGGGTTTTTTTATCAAAAAGAACATAATAAACCGGCGGCTGCGGGGTCGGGTACCTCCAGCGAGGCGCGTCCGGCGAGCGGGCGGCTCCGGTGAGGGGGCGGGTCGGCGAGGGCGGCGGCGACAATGAAGCGGTGGCGACGGCAGGGGAGGCGGCGACTTGGGAAGGGGTCGCCGGGGTGGAGTCCGGCTCGGACTCCTCGGCGTCTGCCTCAGACGGCGGCCTTGGAGGAGAGGCGGTGGCGCTGGCCTTTGGCTCGGCTGGGCCTTTGGCCCGATCAAAAGGGTCCGCTTGCTTTTTTTAAACATTCCATGAAAGAAAATTCCTAGAAAAATAAATAAAAATCTAAAAATTCCAAAATAAGTTTTCTCCGTCTAAATAGAATATTTAGAACTAGATGAACTTTTCTTGGCCCCTAAAATGCAAATATTTAAAACGTGCCAATTTTTCTAGGGCGAATAAAATTCCAAATAAAATCAAATAAAATCCCAAAAATGATTTTAAAATTTTTCCTCCGTTATTTAATTTATTTTGGATAAGTCATATTATCTCCCCTCATTTATTTATTTAAATTGAAAAAATTTCCCGGAGAGAAAATAATTAAAATCCAATATCCTCGTCTTTCATTATTTCACAAAATTCAAATATGAAAATTGAAAAATCCCCAACTCTCTCCGAGGGTCCTTGAGTTGCTTAGGATTTTCGAGGATGGTAAACGAGAATGCAAATAAAATATGAAATGCAAGAATGACCTATGTATAACATGCCAAATTGAAAATTTGGGATGTTACAATATCTCTCAATCCGGGCATTTGCTTGAAATATTAACTTTAACTCCTGGAACATCTCATATGCTCCATGACGTTCAAAATGTCATTGAAGCCCCGGTTCTAAGCCGTAAAGCATGGCACATTGAACTATCGAGTAGTCATCAGCTTTGCTCTGCCAGACGTTCTTAATGTCGCATTGCATCAGCGGCGAGCACAGCACCCAGCCGGTGCTTCCGGGCGTAATTCTTACGTGCGGCAAAGAATGAGGATAATCCTCAAGTTACGGACCCAGTCCATGTAATTGCTACCATCATCTTTCAACTTTGCTTTCTCAAGGAACGCATTAAAATTCAACGGAATGACAACACGGGCCATCTATCTACAATCAACATAGACAAGCAAGATACTATCAGGTACTAAGTTCATGATAAATTTAAGTTCAATTAATCATATTACTTAAGAACTCCCACTTAGATAGACATCCCTCTAATCCTCTAAGTGATCATGTGATCCATATCAACTAAACCATGTCCGATCATCACGTGAGATGGAGTAGTTTCAACGGTGAACATCACCATGTGGATCATATCTACTATATGATTCACGCTCGACCTTTTGGTCTCCGTGTTCCGAGGCCATATCTGTTATATGCTAGGCTCGTCAAGTTTAACCTGAGTATTCCGCATGTGCAACTGTTTTGTGTTGGGGAACGTAGTAATTTCAAAAAAATTCCTACGCACACGCAAGATCATGGTGATGGCATAGCAACGAGAGGGGAGAGTATTGTCCACGTACCCCTTCACGAGAGGGGAACCGTTATGACAACGCGGTTGATGTAGTCGTACGTCTTCACGATCCGACCGATCCAAGTACCGAACGTACGGCACCTCCGAGTTCAGCACACGTTCAGCTCGATGACGATCCCCGGACTCCGATCCAGCAAAGTGTCGGGGATGAGTTTCACAAGACGACGGCAGGCGTGGACGATGATATCGCTCTACCGGGCGAGGCTTCGCCTAAACTCCGTGACGATATGACCGAGGTGGAATATGGTGGAGGGGCACCGCACACGCCTAAGGAACGATCACGAAGATCAACTTGTGTGTCATGGGGTGCCCCCTGCCCTCAGATATAAAGGAGGGAGGGAGGTGCGGCCCGGCCCCAAGGGGTGCGCTGGAGGAGTCCTACTCCCACCGGGAGTAGGACTCCCCCTCTTGCCTTGTTGGAGAAGGAAAGGGGAGGAAAGAGGAAGGCGCCGCCCCCTCTCCTTGTCCTATTCGGACTAGAGGAGGGGGCGCGCCTGCCCTGGCCGGCCCTCCTCTTCTCCCTCATGGCCCACTAAGGCCCATTATCCCCGGAGGGTTCCGTAACCCCGGTGTTCCGATAAAATCCCGATTTCACGGAACCATTCCGATATCCAAATATAGGCTTCCAATATATCAATCTTTATGTCTCGACCATTTCGAGACTCCTCGTCACGTCCGTGATCACATCCGGGACTCCGAACAAACTTCGGTCTATCAAAACTTATAAACTCATAATAAAACTGTCATCATAACGTTAAGCGTGCAGACCCTACGGGTTCGAGAACTATGTAGACATGACCTAGAACTATTCTCGGTCAATAACCAATAGCGGAACCTGGATGCCCATATTGGTTCCTACATATTCTACGAAGATCTTTATCGGTCAAACCGCATAACGACATACACGTTGTTCCCTTTGTCATCGGTATGTTACTTGCCCGAGATTCGATCGTCGGTATCCAATACCTAGTTCAATCTCGTTACCGGCAAGTCTCTTTACTCGTTTCGTAATACATCATCTCGCAACTAACTTATTAGTGCCAATGCTTGCAAGGCTTATGTGATGTGTATTACCGAGAGGGCCCAGAGATACCTCTCCGACAATCGGAGTGACAAAACCTAATCTCGAAATACGCCAACCCAACATGTACCTTTGGAGACACCTGTAGTACTCCTTTATAATCACCTAGTTACGTTGTGACGTTTGGTAGCACCAAAGTGTTCCTCCGGTAAACGGGAGTTGCATAATCTCATAGTTACAGGAACATGTATAGGTCATGAAGAAAGCAATAGCAATATACTAAACGATCAAGTGCTAGGCTAACGGAATGGGTCATGTCAATCACATCATTCTCCTAATGATGTGACCCATTAATCAAATAACAACACATTTCTATGGTTAGGAAACATAACCATCTTTGATTAATGAGCTAGTCAAGTAGAGGCATACTAGTGACTATATGTTTGTCTATGTATTCACACATGTATCATGTTTCCGGTTAATACAATTCTAGCATGCATAATAAACATTTATCATGATATGAGGAAATAAATAATAACTTTATTATTGCCTCTAGGGCATATTTCCTTCAGTCTCCCACTTGCACTAGAGTCAATAATCTAGATTACAGTAATGATTCTAACACCCATGGAGCCTTGGTGCTGATCATGTTTTGCTCGTGGAAGAGGCTTAGTCAACGGGTGCGCAACATTCAGATCCGTATGTATCTTGCAAATCTCTATGTCTCCCACCTGGACTTGGTCCGGATGGAATTGAAGCGTCTCTTGATATGCTTGGTCCTCTTGTGAAATCTAGATTCCTTTGCCAAGGCAATTGCACAGATATTGTCACGAGAAGATCTTCATTTGTCCCGATGCACTAGGTATGACACCTAGATCGGAAATGAACTCTTTCATCCAGACTCCTTCATTTGCTGCTTCCGAAGCAGCTATGTACTCTGCTTCACATGTAGATCCTGCCACGACGCTTTGTTTAGAACTGCACCAACTGACAGCTCCACCGTTTAATAAAAACACGTGTCCGGATGCGATTTAGAATCGTCCGGATCAGTGTCAAAGCTTGCATCGACGTAACCATTTACGACTAGCTCTTTGTCACCTCCATATACGAGAAACATATCCTTAGTCCTTTTCGGGTATTTCAGGGATGTTCTTGACCGCTGTCCGTGATCCACTCTGGATTACTTTGGTACCTTCTGCCAAGCTTATTGCTAAGCATACGTCAGTCTGGTATACTGACATTGCATACATGATAGAGCCTATGGCTGAAGCATAGGGAACATCTTTCATTTTCTCTCTATCTTCTGCTTGTGGTCGGGCATTGAGTCTGACTCAATTTCACACCTTGTAACACAGGTAAAAATCCTTTCTTTGCCTGATCCATTTTGAACTTTTTCAAAACTTTATCAAGGTATGTGCTTTGTGAAAGTCCAATCATGCGTCTTAATCTATCTCTATAGATCTTGATGCCCAATATGCAAGCAGCTTCACCGAGGTCTTTCATTGAAAAACTTTTATTCAAGTATCCTTTTATGCTATCCAGAAATTCTATATCACTTCCAATTAATAATATGTCGTCCACATATAATATCAGAAATGCTACAGAGCTCCCACTCACTTTCTTGTAAATACAGTCTTCTCCAAAAGTCTGTATAAAACCATATGCTTTGATCACCCTATCAAAGCGTTTATTCCAACTCCGAGAGGCTTGCACGGACCATAAATTGATCATTGGAGCTTGCACACTTTGTTAGCACCTTTTGGATCAACAAAACCTTACGGTTGCATCATATACAACTCTTCTTCTAGAAATCCATTCAAGAATGCAGTTTTGACATCCATTTGCCAAATTTCATGATCATAAAATGCAGCAATTGCTAACATGATTCGGACAGACTTAAGCATCGCTACGGGTGAGAAAGTCTCATCGTAGTCAACCCCTTGAACTTATCAAAAACCTTTCGCAACAAGTCGAGCTTTATAGACAGTTACATTACCATCAGCGTCAGTCTTCTTCTTAAAGATCCATTTATTCTCAATGGCTTGCCGATCATCGGGCAAGTCAACCAAAGTCCATACTTTGTTCTCATACATGGATCCCATCTCAGATTTCATGGCTTCCAGCCATTTTGCGGAATCTGGGCTCAACGTTGCTTCTTCATAGTTTGTAGGTTCGCCATGGTCAAGTAACATGACTTCCAGAATAGGATTACCGTACCACTCTGGTGCGGATCTTACTCTAGTTGACCTCGAGTTCGGTAGAAACTTGATCTGAAGTTTCATGATCAATATCATTAGCTTCCTCACTAATTGGTGCAGTTGTCACAGAACCGGTTCTTGTGATGAACTACTTTCCAATAAGGGAGCAGATCTGATTATCTCATCAAGTTCTACTTTTCTCCCACTCACTTCTTTCGAGAGAAACTCTTTTTCTAGAAAGGATCCGAATTTAGCAACGAAAATCTTGCCTTCAGATCTGTGATAGAAGGTGTACCCAATAGTCTCTTTTGGGTATCCTATGAAGACACATTTCTCCGATTTAGGTTCGAGCTTATCTGGTTGAAGTTTCTTCACATAAGCATCGCATCCCCAAACTTTAAGATACGACAACTTTGGTTTCTTGCCAAACCATAGTTCATAAGGTGTCGTTTCAACGGATTTTGATGGTGCCCTATTAAATGTGAATGCGGCCGTCTCTAAAGCATAACCCCAAAACGATAGCGGTAAATCAGTAAGAGACATCATAGATCGCAACATATCTAGTAAAGTACGATTACGATGTTCGGACACACCATTTCGTTGTGGTGTTCCGGTTGGAGTGTGCTGCGAAAATATTCCGCATTGTTTCAAATGTAGACCAAACTCGTAACTGAAATATTCTGCTCCATGATCAGATCGTAGAAATTTTATTTTCTTGTTACGATGATTTTCCACTTCACTCTGAAATTCTTTGAACTTTTCAAATGTTTCAGACTTATGTTTCATCATGTAGATATACCCATATCTGCTCAAATCATCTGTGAAGGTGAGAAAATAACGATACCATACGTGCCTCAACATTCATTGGACCACAAACATCGGTATGTATGATTTCCAACAAATCAGTTGCTCGCTCCATAGTTCGAGAACGGCGTTTTAGTCATCTTGCCCATGAGGCACGGTTCGCAAGTACCAAGTGATTCATAATCAAGTGATTCCAAAAGCCCATCAAGATGGAGTTTCTTCATGCGTTTTACACCGATATGACCCAAACGGCGGTGCCACAAATAAGTTGCATTATCATTATCAACTCTGTATCTTTTGGTTTCAACACTATGAATATGTGTATTACTACTATCGAGATTCAATAAAAATAGACCACTCTTCAAGGGTGCATGACCATAAAAGATATTATTCATATAAATAGAACAACCATTATTCTCGACTTCAATGAATAACCGTCCTCGCATCAAAAAAGATCCAGATATAATGTTCATGCTTAACGCTGGCACCAAATAACAATTATTTAGGTCTAAAACTAATCCCGATGGTAGATGTAGAGGTAGCGTGCCAACCGCGATCACATCGACTTTGGAACCATTTCCCAGCGCATCGTCACCTCGTCCTTAGCCAATCTTACGCTAATCCGTAGTTCCTGTTTCGAGTTGCAAATATTAGCAATGTAACCATTATCAAATACCAGTACTCTTGTGAGTATTAGTAAGGTACACATCAATAACATGTATATCACATATACCTTTGTTCACTTTGCCATCCTTCTTATCCGCCAAATACTTGGGGCAGTTCCGCTTCAAAGGTCCACCGCTTGCGATGAGCACTCGATCTCGGGCTTAGGTCCAGACTTGGGTTTCTTCTCTTGAGCAGCAACTTGTTCGCTGTTCTTCTTGAAGTTCCCCTTCTTCTTCCCTTTGCCCTTTTTCTTGAAACTGATGGTCTTGTTAACCATCAACACTTGATGCTCCTTTTTGATTTCTACCTCCGCGGCTTTTAGCATTTCGAAGAGCTCGGGAATAGACTTGTCCATCCCTTGCATATTATAGTTCATCACGAAGCTCTTGTAGCTTGGTGGCGGTGATTGAAGAATTCTGTCAATGACACTATCATCGGAAGATTAACTCCCGGTTGAATCAAGTGATTATTATACCCAGACATTTTGAGTATGTGTTCACCGTGTAACTATTCTCCTCCATCTTGCAGCTATAGAACTTATTGGAGACTTCATATCTCTCAATCCGGGCATTTGCTTGAAATATTAACTTCAACTCCTGGAACATCTCATATGCTCCATGACATTCAAAATGTCGTTGAAGGCCCGGTTCTAAACCGTAAAGCATGGCACACTGAACTATCAAGTAGTCATCAGATTTGCTCTGCCAGACGTTCTTAACGTCGTCGGTTACATCGGCCAGAAGAACTGGCACCCAGCCGGTGCTTCGAGGACATAATTCTTCATGCAGCAATGAGGATAATCCTCAGGTTACGGACCCAGTCCGTGTAATTGCTACCATCATCTTTCAACTTTGCTTTCTCAAGGAACGCATTAAAATTCAATGGAACAACAGCACGAGCCATCTATCTACAGTAAACATAGACAAGCAAAATATTATGAGGTACTAAGTTCATGATAAATTTAAGTTCAATTAATCATATTACTTAAGAACTCCCACTTAGATAGACATCTCTCTAGTCATCTAAGTGATTACGTGATCCAAATCAACTAAACCATGTCTGATCATCACGTGAGATGGAGTAGTTTCAATGGTGAACATCACTATGTTGATCATATCCACTATATGATTCACGTTCGACCTTTCGGTCTCCGAGTTCCGAGGCCAGATCTCTATATGCTAGGCTCGTCAAGTTTGACCTGAGTATTCCGCGTGTGCAACTGTTTTGCACCCGTTGTATTTGAACGTAGAGCCTATCACACCCGATCATCACGTGGTGTCTCGGCACGAAGAACTTTCGCAACGGTGCATACTCAGGGAGAACACTTCTTGATATTTAGTGAGAGATCATCTTATAATGCTACCGTCAAAAAGCAAGATAAGATGCATAAAGGATAAACATCACATGCAATCAATATAAGTGATATGATATGGCCACCATCATCTTGTGCTTGTGATCTCCATCTCCGAAGCACCGTCGTGATCACCATCGTCACCGGCGCGCGACACCTTGATCTCCATCGTAGCATTGTTGTCGTCCTCGCCAACTATTGCTTCTCGACTATCGCTACCGCTTAGTGATAAAGTAAAGCAATTACATGGCGTTTGCATTTCATACAATAAAGCGACAACCATATGGCTCTGCCCGATTGCCGATAACTTCGGTTACAAAACATGATCATCTCATACAATAAAATATAGCATCACGTCTTGACCATATCACATCACACCATGCCCTGCAAAAACAAGTTAGACGTCCTCTACTTTGTTGTTGCAAGTTTTACGTGGCTGCTACGGGCTGAGCAAGAATCGTTCTTACCTACGCATTAAAACCACAACGATAGTTTGTCAAGTTGGTGCTGCTTTAACCTTCGCAAGGACCGGGCGTAGCCACACTCGGTTCAACTAAAGTGAGAGAGACAGACACCCGCCAGTCACCTTTAAGCAACGAGTGCTCGCAGCGATGAAACCAGTCTCGCGTAAGCGTCTGGCGTAATGTCGGTCCGGGCCGCTTCATCTCACAATACCGCCCGAACCAAAGTATGACATCTTTGGTAAGCAAGATGACTTGTATCGCCCACAACTCACTTGTGTTCTACTCGTGCATATAACATCAACGCATAAAACCAGGATAGGATGCAACTGTTGGAGAACGTAGTAATTTCAAAAAATTACCTAAGCACACGAAAGATAATGGTGATGGCATAGAAAAGAGAGGGAGAGTATTGTCCATGTACCCTCGTGAGACCGTGAAGCGGAAGCGTTATGACAACGCGGTTGATGTAGTCGTGCGTCTTCACGATCCGACCGATCCAAGTACCGAACGCACGGCACCTCCGAGTTCAAAGACACGTTCAGCTCGATGGCGATCCCGGACTCCGATCCAGCAAAGTGTCGGGGATGAGTTCCATCAAGACGACGGCGTGGTGGCGATGATGATGCTCTACGGCGCAGGGCATCGCCTAAGATCCGAGACGATATGACCGAGGTGGACTATGATGGAGGGGGGCACCGCACACGGCTAAGGACCGATCACGTAGATCAACTTGTGTGTCATGCGGAGCCCCCCTGCCCCCGTATATAAAGGAGGGAGGGGAGGTGCGGCCGGCCCCAAAGTGCGCTGGAGGAGTCCTACTCCCACCGGGAGTAGGACTCCCCTCTGCCTTGTTGGAGAAGGAAAGGAGGAGGGAAAGAGGAAGGGCGCCGCCTCTCCTTGTCCTATTCGGACTAGGGGAGGCGTAGCGGCCTGCCTGGCCGGCCCTCCTCTTCTCCCTCATGGCCCACTAAGGCCCATTATCCCCGGAGGGTTCGGTAACTCCCGGTGTTCGGTAAAATCCCGATTTCACCGGAACCATTCCAATATCCAAATATAGGCTTCCAATATTTCAATCTTTATGTCTCGACCATTTCGAGACTCCTCGTCACGTCCGTGATCACATCCGGGACTCGAACAAACTTGGTACATCAAAACTTATAAACTCATAATAAAACTGTCATCGTAACGTTAAGCGTGCAGACCCTACGGGTTCGAGAACTATGTAGACATGACCTAGAACTATTCTCGGTCAATAACCAATAAGCGGAACCTGGATGCCCATATTGGTTCCTACATATTCTACGAAGATCTTTATCGGTCAAACCGCATAACGACATCGTTGTTCCCTTTGTCATCGGTATGTTACTTGCCCGAGATTCGATCGTCGGTATCCAATACCTAGTTCAATCTCGTTACCGGCAAGTCTCTTTACTCGTTTCGTAATACATCATCTCGCAACTAACTTATTAGTTGCAATGCTTTCAAGGCTTATGTGATGTGTATTGCCGAGAGGGCCCAGAGATACCTCTCCGACAATCGGAGTGACAAAACCTAATCTCGAAATCGCCAACCCAACATGTACCTTTGGAGACACTGTAGTACTCCTTTATAATCACCCAGTTACGTTGTGACATTTGGTAGCACCCAAAGTGTTCCTCCGATAAACGGGAGTTGCATAATCTCATAGTTACAGGAACATGTATAGGTCATGAAGAAAGCAATAGCAATATACTAAACGATCAAGTGCTAGGCTAAAGGAATGGGTCATGTCAATCACATCATTCTCTTAATGATGTGATCCCATTAATCAAATAACAACACATGTCTATGGTTAGGAAACATAACCATCTTTGATTAATGAGCTAGTCAAGTAGAGGCATACTACTGACTATATGTTTGTCTATGTATTCACACATGTATCATGTTTCCGGTTAATACAATTCTAGCATGAATAATAAACATTTATCATGATCTGAGGAAATAAATAATAACTTTATTATTGCCTCTAGGGCATATTTCCTTCATTTTGCACCCGTTGTATTTGAACGTAGAGCCTATCACACCCGATCATCACGTGGTGTCTCAGCACGAAGAACTTTTGCAACGGTGCATACTCAAGGAGAACACTTATACTTTGATAATTTAGTGAGGGATCATCTTATAATGCTACCGTCAATCAAATCAAGATAAGATGTATAAAAGATAAACATCACATGCAATCAATATAAGTGATATGATATGGCCATCATCATCTTGTGCTTGTGATCTCCATCTCCGAAGCACCGTCATGATCACCATCATCACCGGCGCGAGACCTTGATCTCCATCGTAGCATCGTTGTCGTCTCTCCAATCTTATGCTTCTACGACTATCGCTACCGCTTAGTGATAAAGTAAAGCATTACAGGGCGATTGCATTGCATACGATGGCGACAACCATATGGCTCCTGCCAGTTGACGATAACTCGGTTACAAAACATAATCATCTCATACAATAAAATTTAGCATCATGTCATGACCATATCACATCACAACATGCCCTGCAAAAACAAGTTAGACGTCATCTACTTTGTTGTTGCAAATTTTACGTGGCTGCTACGGGCTTAGCAAGAGCCATTCTTACCTACGCATCAAAACCACAACGATAGTTTGTCAAGTTGGTGTTGTTTTAACCTTCGCAAGGACCGGGCGTAGCCACACTCGGTTCAACTAAAGTTGGAGAAACTGACACCCGCTAGCCACCTGTGTGCAAAGCACGTCGGTAGAACCAGTCTCGCGTAAGCGTACGCGTAATGTCGGTCCGGGCCGCTTCATCCAACAATACCGCCGAACCAAAGTATGATGAAAGTGCGTTATATCGACTAGAGGAGGGTGAATAGGCGATTTTTATGAATTCTTCACTGAGGAATTTTCCGGTGAGGAAATTCCTAAGCGAAGAACTACTTGCAACGGAATAAGTACTCAGAAGTAAGCATAAAAGAATACATGCATGGTCATCATGATGAAATGAAGACAATCACAGAGTACAGAAAGCGTAAACTCAGGATAACACAAGATGAAGACAAACAGACTGAAGAAATTGAACTGAGGAAATTGAGAAAGTCTTTAGTCAAAGTCTTCAAACACAGATATGAACAAACACTCAACACAGTAATGAGGAAATGAAAGAGTTGAGGAAATAGAACCGATAAGCTTGGTGAAGACAATGATTTGGTAGACCAGTTCCAAGCTGCTGTCTCGGTTATGCGTCTGGTTGGAGCGGCTGAGTATTTAAACTCGAGGAGACACAGATCTCGGACACCCGGTCCGAGCACGCAGCTCGGGACACCAAGTCCTCACCGTATTCTCCTTGAACTAAGGTCACACGGACCTCGTCCAATCACTCGTGGTAAGTCTTGAGCGACTTCCAAACCTTCACAGACTCGGTCACTCGGCGATCCACAATTCCTCTTGGATGCTCTAGACCATGACGCCTAACCGTCTGGAAGAAGCACATTCTTCAAAGGTAACAAGCGTCGGATCCACGCATGAGATCAATCTCTTGGTGATGCTCAATAACTTTGGGTTTGTAGGTGTTTGGGTTTGAGTTTTCCCTCACTCGATGATTTTCGCTCAAAGTCCTCGGAGGATGGGATGCTCTCAAATGACAAGTGTCAGTTTCTCTCGGAGCAGCCAACCAGCTAGTGGTTGTAGGGGGCCGATATTTATAGCCTAGGGAGCAGCCCGACATGATAAGACATAAATGCCCTTCAATGATATGACCGTTAGGTAGATAAGATATTTTGGGACAGGTGGCCAAGAAAGAACGATCGGAAATTTGACTCTCAAATTCCTCGGGGCTATCATGTTCCTCCTTTGTGTAGGCAATCCGCCTTTGGCGAATTCCTAACTCCTCGGTCAGAACAAATTCCTCGTGACCGGAAGAACTTCATCTACATCCTTTGAAGAAATTGACTGAACTGTATGAGATTTCCAATGGCTTCACTCGAAGGTATTGGTAGGTGTAGGATTTTGAGTTGAGCATCATATGGAAATTTTTTCTTAGTATTTCCTCGACCCCTTTAACAAAGACGGTGTTTCCTATGACTCAAGAAAGAGAAAGCGAAACAACGAAAACAAAAGTCTTCACGCTTCATGTTCCTCAAGTGAATACCAAGTCTTCAAGGTCACACCAATTTCTTCACTTTCAAAGTCTTGAAAGTCTTGAGAATATCAAAGTCTTGATCGAAGAACTTCATTTTTAGAATTCGACTTTCTCTGTAAATATCAAACTCCTCATGGACTTATAGACCTGTGTACACTCATAAACACATTAGTCCCTTAACCTATAAGTCTTCAATACACCAAAATCACTAAGGGGCACTAGATGCACTTACATATGACATGCTGGTAAGAAGTATGACTTATATCGCCCACAACTCACTTGTGTTCTACTCGTGCATATGACATCTACGCATAAAACCAGGCTCGGATGCCACTGTCGGGGTACGTAGTAATTTCAAAAAAATTCCGACGCACACGCAAGATCATGGTGATGCATAGAAATGAGAGGGGAGAGTGTTGTCCATGTACCCTCGTAGACCGAAAGCGGAAGCGTTAGCACAACGCGGTTGATGTAGTCGTACGTCTTCATGATCCGACCGATCAAGTACCGAACGTACGGCACCTCCGAGTTCAGCACAAGTTCAACCTGATGACGTCCCTTGAACTCCGATCCAGCCGAGTGTTGAGGGAGAATTTCGTCAGCACGACGGCGTGGTGACAATGATGATGTTCTACCGACACAGGGCTTCGCCTAAGCACCACTACAGTATTATCGAGGTGGACTATGGTGGAGGGGGGCACCGCACACGGCTAAAAGATCAAACGATCAATTGTTGTGTCTCTAGGGTGCCCCCCTGCCCCCGTATATAAAGGAGCAAGGGGGGAGGTGCGGCCGGCCAGGAGGGGCGTGCCAGGAGGAGTCCTACTCTTACCGGGAGTAGGACTCCCTCCCTTTTCCTTGTTGGACTGGAGTGGAGGGGGAAAGAGGAGGGAGAGAGGAAGGAAAGGGGGGCGCCGCACCCCTCTCCTTGTCCTATTCGAACTAGGGGGGGAGGGGCGCGCGGCCCTGCCCTGGCCGCCTCTCCTCTTCTCCACAAGGCCCACTATGGTCCATTAAGCCCCCGGGGGGTTCCGGTAACCTCCCGGTACTCCGGTAAAATCCCGATTTCACCCGGAACACTTCCTATATCCAAATATAGGTTTCCAATATATCAATCTTTATATCTCGACTATTTCGAGACTCCTCGTCATGTCCGTGATCACATCCGGGACTCCGAACAACCTCCAGTACATCAAAACATATAAACTCATAATATAACTGTCATCGAAACGTTAAGCGTGCGGACCCTACAGGTTCGAGAACTATGTAGACATGACCGAGACACGTCTCCGATCAATAACCAATAGCGGAACCTAGATGCTAATATTGGCTCCCACATATTCTACGAAGATCTTTATCGGTCAGACCGCATAACAACATACGTTGTTCCCTTTGTCATTGGTATGTTACTTGCCCAAGATTCAATCGTCGGTATCTCAATACCTAGTTCAATCTCGTTACCAACAAGTCTCTTTACTCGTTCTGTAATACATCATCCCGCAACTAACTCATTAGTTGCAATGCTTGCAAGGCTTAAGTGATGTGCATTACCAAGAGGGCCCGGAGATACCTCTCCGACAATCGGAGTGACAAATCCTAATCTCGAAATACGCCAACTCAACAAGTACCTTCGGAGACAACTGTAGAGCACCTTTATAATCACCCAGTTATATTGTGACGTTTGGTAGCACACAAAGTGTTCCTCCGGTAAACGGGAGTTGCATAATCTCATAGTCATAGGAACATGTATAAGTCATGAAGAAAGCAATAGAAACATACTAAACGATCATGTGCTAAGCTAACGGAATGGGTCAAGTCAATCACATCATTCTCCTAATGACGTGATCCCATTAATCAAATGAAAACCCATGTAAATGGCTAGGAAACTTAACCATGTTTGATCAACGAGCTAGTCAAGTAGAGGCATACTAGTGACACTCTGTTTGTCTATGTATTCACACATGTATTATGTTTCCGGTTAATACAATTCTAGCATGAATAATAAACATTTATCATGATATAAGGAAATAAATAATAACTTTATTATTGCCTCTAGGGCATATTTCCTTCACCGTGCACTTCCAAAGTTCGAGACGATAACAGTAAGCCACGACGCAATAAACACAAGCGTAGAAATAGTAATGAAATAACGCAAGACACAACGGTCAACGCCGGATTCAGCGGCTCCAAACCCGGTCAACGGAAAAAGCCATCCAAGGCAAATAGAGACGGACCATCCAATCTTGACAAGATATTGAATCAGCCCTGCCAGATTCATGGCACCCCCGATAAACCAGCTACTCACACTAACAGAAGATGCTGGGTCTTCAAACAAGTCGGCAAGCTTAATGTCGAACACAAGGGGAAGGGGCCGCCCAGTGACAGCGATGACGAACAAACTCGCCAGCCGAATACCGGGGTTCAGAAGCAATTTCCCCCCGAAGTGAAAACCGTAAACATGGTATATGTGACACCCACCCCTACAGGGGAGTACGTACGCACTACGGGACGCATACGCCATAGAGCGGGTTCCCCCAAAATTTAGTCATATTCGTCATGAAGGTTTGGCAACTCTGATCATCGATCCAATTATCGATGGGTTCCATCTCACGAAAGTTCTTATGGACAGCGGCAGTAGCCTTAATCTACTCTACCAAGACACCGTCCACAAAATGGGCATTTATCCTTCTAGAATCAAACCCACCACAACCATCCTCAAGGGAGCAGTACCCGGCTTAGAAGCTCACTGCACGGGCTCCATCACACTGGAAGTCGTTTTCGGTTCGCCAAACAACTTCCCAAGTGAGGGCTTGACCTTTGATGTTGCCCCGTTCCACAATGGCTACCATGCACTTCTAGGGCATACCGCTTTTGCTCGTTTTAATGCGGTCCCACTCTACGCCTTCGCAAAACTTAAAATGCCCGGTCCACGAGGTGTCATAACAATAAATGGAAATACGGAACACTCCCTCCGTACAGAGGATCATACTACGGCTATTACAACCGAAGTACAAAGCGGCCCCGTTAAGCCGCACAACTCTGCTACCTCTTGAGCACTGTGTTGGTTTTCCCTTGAATAGGAAAGGGTGATGCAGTAAAGTAGCGTACATATTTCCCTCAGTTTTTGAGAACCAAGGTATCAATCCAGTAGGAGGCCACACACAAGTCCCTCGTACCTACACAAACAAATAAGAACCTTGCAACCAACGCGATAAAGGGGTTGTCAATTGTCGGTGTCAAAACCGGCGGATCTCGGGTAGGGGGTCCCGATCTGTGCGTCTAGGCTGATGGTAACGAGAAGCAAGGGACACAATGTTTACCTAGGTTCAGGCCCTCTCGATGGAGGTAAAACCCTACTTCCTGCTTGATTAATATTGACGATATGAGTAGTACAAGAGTAGATCTACCACGAGATCGTAGAGGCTAAACCCTAGAAGCTAGCCTATGATGGTATGATTGTAATTGTGATCGGCCTTCTAAGGACCAACCTCTCCGGTTTATATAGACACCGGAGAGGGCTAGGGTTTACATGGAGTCAGTTACAAGGAAGGAAATCCAATATCCGGATCACCAAGCTTGTCTTCCACGCAAAGGAGAGTCCCATCCGGACACGGGACGGAGTCTTGAGTCTTGTATCTTCACGCTTCAATAGTCCGGACGATGTATATAGTCCGGCTGTCCGGACACCCCCTAATCCAGGACTCCCTCAGTAGCCCCTGAACCAGGCCTCAATGACGATGAGTCCGGCGCGCAGTCTTGTCTTCGGCATTGCAAGGCGGGTTCCTTCTCCGAATACTCCATAGTGATTATCGAACACTTAAACCGTGTCCGGATCTGCAAAATGATCTTCACATACAGAGAGAATGATATTTCACAAATGCCATCTGATGACGACTTTTTAGACAACATTACATGTCATTACGGTCGGGTCATTATTCGAACCGTTTTCCCACAACCGGCCACGGCGCATATTGCGAGGCGGTTTCCTTGACACGTCTTGTCAAAGCAGAGATCGTGTCCCCTTATCACGGGATTCTCACCAATACGGGTATGGATAATCCAACCGCAGTGCTAATCGCGGCGAGTGGGGAGCGAGCGGGTTCCACCAGGCAAGTGGGGAGGCGCAAAAAGCTTTTACCGTCTCTATAAAGAGATAAGGTCTCTTCCTCTTTACCCACACCTTCTCCTTCCGCTAACACATTCCCCTCTTGTTCGAGCCCTAATGCCCAGGCATTCTTCTCTTCCATCAAAGAAAGGTTTTCCGAAGATGTCCTGATCCGGAGCAGGAGGCAGATGGATGGCCTCTACTGTCCAGGAGAAGGATATCAAGAGGCTCCGGGAGGCCAGGTATCTGGCCAAGAAGATCGGCCACCGTCTCCCACCGGCGGGACAGGTCGTCCCTACTCTGGAGCCTCACGAGAGAGTTGTGTTCCTTCCCCATTTTGTCTGCGGGCTCGGGTTTCCCCTTCACCCATTTGTTCGTGGAGTCATGTATTACTATGGGATTGATTTTCATGATCTTTCCCCCAACTCTTTCCTCAATATCTCGACGTTCATCGCCGTGCGAGGCTTTTCTCCGGATTTCGCCTCACTTCGGCATGTGGCTGAAGATTTTCAATGTGAAGCCCAAGGTGGTGAGTGGCGAGCACGCCGAGTGCGGCGGCGCCATGGTGAGCAAGATGCCCAAGGTCGTCTGGCCGACGGGTGCCTTCAACGACTCCGTCAAGGAGTGGCAGCAGCAGTGGTTCTATATCACCGAACCACGCGGCAAAAAGTGGGCTGCAGCTCCAGAGTTCAGATCCGAAGCCCCACTGCGGCTCACGTCCTAGCCCAAGAAGGGCCCGAACTGGTCCTTGTCCAATGAGCTGTCGCTGCTCCAGACGCGCGTTCAGAGTATGGTCGACAAGGACGTCAAGCTCGTCGACATAGTCCAGGTGATGTTAGTTCGGCTGGTTCTCCCTTGCCAGCATCGAGCCTGCAACTTGTGGGAGTACAACCCAACCGAGCACCAGACCCTTCGGGAGCTCTACGATTCCTCCCACAAGGACATCTGGAGGTGCACTTTAAGTACGGCAAATCATGGCCGGGCTCCTCCGAGGATTGTGGGTATCAGTTATCCCATTCTGCAAGCCCGATAAGTTATAGAAACGCTCCGTCCATCCATGCTTCAGTTGGCATGTCCTGAGGGAGACATCTTTATCGTGTTTTATCATGACCCCAGGGATGGATAAAAAGGGTGGATCAGATACATTGTCCGGCCCCGCTACCGGAGGAACTGGCCGGACTTCTTCTGATGAAGATGCTGGTCCCCGCGCCTTACGAGGTGCCAAAGAAAGAGGCCTCTAAGAAGGTCAAAAAGACCCGGAGTGGCCTCCGTTGTCGCGAGGCTTTGGACGCCAAATCCGAAGACTCCAGCGACGATCCTTCTTCTGAAGACGAAGAGGAGGAAGCAGAGGAGGACGAGCCTCACTCTGGAGGTGGGAAGAAAAGGACGGCCTCCTCATCCCCGGAGGCCAAATCGCCCAAGAGGGGGAAATGTTCCCTCCCAGAGGTATCCACCACGGCTGCCGACAGCAGCCCGGAGTGGGATCCCAGGGCCCAGCCCCTAGAAAAGTCGTGAGTATATGAAATCCGAACACGTATATGTGTCCGGGATTGTTTGGGTATAGTAGTTTTAACTGTTGCCATATTTTGTACAGCCCGGCAAGGTCTCGCGCCGGACAGTCCTCATCGGAGGATTCGCTGAGCTCAGGCGCCTTGGCGAGCGAGACGCCTCTGAAGGCCCCTTCCCCGAAGTCCAGGCGCGACACTGAGGTGTCGTATCAACGGGACCCGGACGAGGGGGGGGGCATATCTCTGGGGCCGGACACACGGGAGCGATGGCCCCCAAGCGTGTCGACGGCGGGGGCGATCTCGGGTTCGGCTCACAGCCGGACAAGGTTCTGGAGACCTCTAAGGCTCCAGGATCGGGCGAGCAGCCACCTTCGACGGTGGGAGGCTTGCCTATTCCGCCAGCAACCTCTATCCCAAGAAGAGCTGCCAGGCAGTTTGTCGACAGCGTTAAAGAACGCGTCTATCATCGATGAACATCGGACCCTCATGGGTGCGGTGGTTGGAAAGATTCAGTCCGCCGAGAGCGGGCTGAATGAGTCCTGCCTTGGCCTTATAAAGTCCTTCGAGGTATGTTTCCTAAGAAACCTTTCAAGAATCGTCATAATATGAGTAGTAGCCCCTGATACACTGTCCGGCGAAAGAGAGAGAGCCGGGCAGGGAATCAAATCCCCTGCTTTTGCAGGAGCCTTTGTTAACAACGTACACCCCTTTGTGCGAAAACAGGTGTCTGTAGAGAAGACGGCCGCGCATGATGCGGAAGTGTCCGGGCTGAAGCAGAGCCTGGAACGGGCCGAGGAGGAACTTGGTTGTGTGAAGAAGCAATTGGAGGACAAGCAAGATATATTGAAACATTGTGTTGAATTTGGCACGAATGAGTAATTGTGCCTAGTGAAAAGTATTTGTATTGTATGCTCTAGGAGCGAGTGCCGAGTATGAGGCACTAAAGAAGGCTATGGCTGATGCCAACGAGAAGGCTGCCGCCAAACAGGCGCTTCGTGAGAAACACGAGGCCAGGGTCATCGCAGCTGAGCGAGAGCTCCAGGAGGTTGTAAAGAAAAGCGAGGGCTTGGAGCAGAGTCTAGTACGAAAAGAATCCGAACTCGCCCAAGCCCTCCAAGCCGCGGAAGATGCTCAGGAAGAAGCCCGAGGTGCTGTGTGGGACATTCAGGAGGCCCGGAAGGTTGCGGCTGGTAAGGCCTTTTGTATTCATGGCCATTTTTACATGATAGTGGGAAGAACTCTAAGCGACAAGCGGAATTCTTGTTTTTCCAGGGGCGTTGGCGGATCTGCCTCGCAGCATATCAGATGCCACCCAATTCTACGGACCGAGGAGAAGAAGTCTGGAGAGAGGATTTCTGGTCACGTATTTGGCGCCGAACTATCCGGTGCCCTTTATCGATCATTGAAGCAGCTGGTCGGACTGCCTGGCCGAGCTAGCCATGAAGGACTTGGTTGTCCGGTGGCCCATGGAGCCCATTCCAAGCGATTACCGGACTCGTGAAGCGGATTGTGGGCGCTGTCCTCGGCTTGATGTCATTAAGCGATCAATCTGTATAAAGGATGCGTGCATGGCGTTTGCCGTGCAAAAGTGCATTGGGGAAGCTTGACGGAGAAGCTGATGACCGAGGGGCCGCCAGAGGGTAAGGAGCACCGCAAGCCCGAGCTGTACTATGAAGGTGTACTGAAGGGAGCCCGCCTTGTTGCGGATAAGTGTACCAAAGACATTATATTTCCCTGAGGGCATTCTTGTCGTTCTTTGTAATATGGGATAATGGCATTTTTATTATCTATTGCCTGTTTTGTTTGAACATTTGTTCTTCCTGTGCGGCTGTTTAGTGTATGTAAATCCTGAGAGTTGGCCCGCCTTCGCCCCCACGAAAGAAATACGGGGGTGTTCGGGACATACCTGAACACTCTTTATCCCATGGCTGAGTCCTTTTAAGGAGGTGTTCCTCACCACGAACTAGGCAATCAGACTATAGGGCTCTACCACTCTCACTTAGCCATAGGAATTCGAGTATGGTCGGCGCAACCCCTAGTGTTCGGAAGGCCGAACTAGGGGCTCTATTGGCGCCTGATCAGAGGACCGATCTGTCGCACTCTGCATTTATAATGGCATTATGTGGAATAAATCTTTAAGGATTTTACAACCTCTCGAACAGCTCACCGGCTCTCGCTGTATCATGACAGTCGGTTTTCGGCTTTCTCTACTGAGGTGCTCGTCCGGCAGATCCGGGACACAATCGCAGTAGTTCTCCCTGCGCTACCTTAGCCGATATAACAGAACGTAAGGTACCAAAACAAGGGAGCCGGGCAAACCCAACCAATGACCCAAGACATGATTCGGAGCTGATGCATATAGTGATATAAGTTCGGGGTGCCGAGCGACCGAAAAGGTGGTCGGACTTTACTGCCGTACTGTGAAGCCCCTGGCATAATCGGGGGTAACACGAGGCGTCGATGAGAAACGATGGCCGGTAAGTGTTATTGTAGTCTATGCATTGTAGTAGGAGTATATGTCTATGCATATGAGTACGATTTATGATTATGAAAAGAAGTTTTTTTTTGGCGGAACCTGTGTTGGCCGGACTGGAGGGGGCTGTGAGTGGATTTGGAGTGAATCTGGACTGCCTTCCTTGTGGGGGGTCACATGCATGTTCCTGCCCTTGTGTGTTCGGGCCGATTCCACGTCGCCAATCCTGTTCTGCGTCAAAATTAGTTTATAAAGGAAAATACCTGAAGGCAGCTGAACGTCCTCTTGTGGTTGATCCAAGGGTTCCTGATCGGACCCTGGTTAACCCGACCGTTATACCGTGAAGTAGCACGGACTCCTCAGTTGGTGTCCGGATAGTTGGCTGTCATATCAAAATGTTGATAGGCATGCACGACTCGCTGCTCCGGCAGCTGTATAATTTCCGCTCTAAGGGCGGGGTTCGGCCTTGCCCATAGGTGTGATTATATTACACGGTGTTGGCCTAATGGTTTACCACGTGGAATCTAGTCAACGTGGTTCGCCCGTGAGCATATGGTAAATTACCGTATGAGGGGAACGTGCCGAAGAATTATTCTTTGGCGTGGCATTTTTTGGTGATCCGAAGACAACCGTTAGAGTGGTGGGCCACCTGACATCTTTCTTAGAAGATGTTATTTGTGGTTTCATACCCGCGGGGGCTTTATGTGTTATGGAGCCCCCAGACTACTAGGTCTAGAGGTACTGCAAGAATTGCTGCGGTTTATATGATCGGGGGGGGGGGGGTCGGCCGTACTTTTATGCTCTGGGGGTCTCTTGACTAGACGCCTCCCCTCATTGTTTCCGGCACATGACCAGCCGCTTTGTTTTTAGGATCTGACATTCTCTATTGTTATGCTTTGCCGTCCTTCTAGGAGTACCATGAATTTCACATGGTTGATCGAGTATGTGGCTCGGGCCGGATAGGCTTGAGCTGTTCTTTGTCCACTGACCGGACTGGGAGTTGCTGGACTTGGCACCAGCTTCCCTGACTAGGCGCTTATGACCATTGCGCCGAGGCTTGAGGATGCCTCTTTGTGTGTCGTTCGTATTGTCTTGGACCGTAGTGATGTGTTGACGTTGGGGTATGTGCCTTGGGTTCTCCTGCTTAGGTTGAGGTAGCTGTGTGTCCGTGTGTGCCCTTTGTCGGGGTGCTCAAGTCTGTATTCTTCGGTGGCCAGGACCTTGGTCCACCTGTCCACGAGCAGATCTTGGTCAGCTTTAAGCTGGTGTTGCTTCCTTTGCAGGCTCCTTGCCGTTGCCATGAGCCGTCGCTTGAAGCGAACTTGTTCCACTGGATCTTCAGGCACGCCGAATTCGTCATTGTCGAGGCTTACCTCGTCCTCGGAGGGGGGCGTATAGTTGTCCCTCTCCAAGTATCCCATCGTGGCCAGTCCGGCCTGCTTGAGGGCAGGCTAATCGGGGTTGTATTCATCTTTGGTGCCATCCGGATTGTTTTCGTCTCCTAGGCCGGTATTGCTGTGGTGGGGCTTGGAGCGGCGTCGAAGATGCCAATGCTTTGTTTTTCTCCCTGAGGGGTTATCCTCCGTTGCCTCATCGCCATTGGTTTCCGTCGTAGTGTCCACCATATTTATATCATAGGAAGAGGTGGCTGTCCACCGCCCAGTGAGCGGTGGTTCATGTTCTTCTCCTGCATCGTCGTCCATACCGTCGATGTCTTCGGAGTCGAAGTCGAGCACGTCGGTTAGATCATCGACCGTAGCAATGAAGTGGGTGGTGGGTGGTTCGTTGCCTGCTTCCCATTCGAGCCGGACATAGTTCGGCCAAGAGCCTCCTGACAGAGAGAGAGACTTTAATGAGTTCAGCATGTCGCCAAAGGGCGAGTGCTGGAAGATATCCACAGCGGTAAACTCCATTACCGGAGCCCAACCAGGCACGACGGGCTCAGGAGTGCGCGGACTGGAGCCTACAACCGGATACGAGTCCGGGGGTCCGGAGTCACAGGCTTCCTCCGAGGTGAGGCCTGTGTTCGGCTCCATCGCCGATGAGTGTGCGGCCTGCGGGGCGGGGTCCATCCCTCCGTCTTTAGGCAACGCAGTCTGCTCCGGATTTAGGTCCGGGACTACTGCAGGGGTAATATCCCGAGCACTGTCCGACAGCAGGTCTAGGTCGTGCTCATCGTGACTGTCCGGCACTTCTGGCATTGTAGTAGGAGTATATGTCTATGCATATGAGTACGATTTATGATTATGAAAAGAAGTTTTTTTTTGGCGGAACCTGTGTTGGCCGGACTGGAGGGGGCTGTGAGTGGATTTGGAGTGAATCTGGACTGCCTTCCTTGTGGGGGGTCACATGCATGTTCCTGCCCTTGTGTGTTCGGGCCGATTCCACGTCGCCAATCCTGTTCTGCGTCAAAATTAGTTTATAAAGGAAAATACCAAGGCGGTGAACGTCCTCTTGTGGTTGATCCAAGGGTTCTGATCGGACCTCAGTTAACCCGACCGTTATCTGCGTGAAGTAGCACGGACTCCTCAGTTGGTGTCCGGATAGTTGGCTGTCATATCAAAATGTTGATAGGCATGCACGACTCGCTGCTCCGGCAGCTGTATAATTTCCGCTCTAAGGGCGGGGTTCGGCCTTGCCCATAGGTGTGATTATATTACACGGTGTTGGCCTAATGGTTTACCACGTGGAATCTAGTCAACGTGGTTCGTCCCGTGAGCATATGGTAAATTACCGTATGAGGGGAACGTGCCGAAGAATTATTCTTTGGCGTGGCATTTTTTGGTGATCCGAAGACAACCGTTAGAGTGGTGGGCCACCTGACATCTTTCTTAGAAGATGTTATTTGTGGTTTCATACCCGCGGGGGCTTTATGTGTTATGGAGCCCCGGACTACTAGGTCTAGAGGTACTGCAAGAATTGCTGCGGTTTATATGATCGGGGGGGGGGGGGGTCGGCCGTACTTTTATGCTCTGGGGGTCTCTTGACTAGACGCCTCCCCTCATTGTTTCCGGCACATGACCAGCCGCTTTGTTTTTAGGATCTGACATTCTCTATTGTTATGCTTTGCCGTCCTTCTAGGAGTACCATGAATTTCACATGGTTGATCGAGTATGTGGCTCGGGCCGGATAGGCGGGAGCTGTTCTTTAATCCTTGACCGGACTGGGAGTTGCTGGACTTGGCACCAGCTTCCCTGACTAGGCGCTTATGACCATTGCGCCGAGGCTTGAGGATGCCTCTTTGTGTGTCGTTCGTATTGTCTTGGACCGTAGTGATGTGTTGACGTTGGGGTATGTGCCTTGGGTTCTCCTGCTTAGGTTGAGGTAGCCAGGTGTGCTGTGTGTGCCCTTTGTCGGGGCGGTCAAGTCCGTATTCTTCGGTGGCCAGGACCTTGGTCCACCTGTCCACGAGCAGATCTTGGTCAGCTTTAAGCTGGTGTTGCTTCCTTTGCAGGCTCCTTGCCGTTGCCATGAGCCGTCGCTTGAAGCGAACTTGTTCCACTGGATCTTCAGGCACGCCGAATTCGTCATTGTCGAGGCTTACCTCGTCCTCGGATGGGGGCGTATAGTTGTACCTCTCCAAGTATCCCACCATGGCCAGTCCGGCCTGCTTGAGGGCGAGCTAATCGGGGTTGTATTCATCTTTGGTGCCATCCGGATTGTTTTCGTCTCCTAGGCGGTATTGCTGTGGTGGGGCTTGGAGCGGCGTCGAAGATGCCAATGCTTTGTTTTTCTCTCTGAGGGGTTATCCTCCGTTGCCTCATCGCCATTGGTTTCCGTCGTAGTGTCCACCATATTTATATCATAGGAAGAGGTGGCTGTCCACCGCCCAGTGAGCGGTGGTTCATGTTCTTCTCCTGCATCGTCGTCCATACCGTCGATGTCTTCGGAGTCGAAGTCGAGCACGTCGGTTAGATCATCGACCGTAGCAATGAAGTGGGTGGTGGGTGGTTCGTTGCCTGCTTCCCATTCGAGCGGACATAGTTCGCCAAGAGCCTCTGACAGAGAGAGAGACTTTAATGAGTTCAGCATGTCGCCAAAGGGCGAGTCTTGGAAAGATATCCACAGCGGTAAACTCCATTACCGGAGCCCAACCAGGCACGACGGGCTCAGGAGTGCGCGGACTGGAGCCTACAACCGGATACGAGTCCGGGGGTCCGGAGTCACAGGCTTCCTCCGAGGTGAGGCCTGTGTTCGGCTCCATCGCCCGATGAGTGTGCGACCTGCGGGGCGGGGTCCATCCCTCCGTCTTTAGGCAACGCAGTCTGCTCCGGATTTAGGTCCGGGACTACTGCAGGGGTAATATCCCGAGCACTGTCCGACAGCAGGTCTAGGTCGTGCTCATCGTGACTGTCCGGCACTTCTGGCGCAGGCCCGATTCCGTCGAAGATCAAGTCTCCGCGGATATCGGCCGTGTAGTTCAGGTTTCCGAACCTGACCTGGTGGCAAGGGGCGTAGCTGTCGATCTACTCCAGATGGCCAAGTGAATTGGCCCGCAGTGCGAAGCCACCAAACACAAAGATCTGTCCGGGGAGAAAAGTCTCACCCTGGACCGTGTTGTTGACGATTGAAGGCGCCATCAAGCCTTGCAACATCGACACAGAGGAACTCTCAATGAAAGCACCAATGTCGGTGTCAAAACCGGCGGATCTCGGGTAGGGGGTCCCGATCTGTGCGTCTATGCTGATGGTAACAAGAAGCAAGGGACACAATGTTTACCCAGGTTCGGGCCCTCTCGATGGAGGTAAAACCCTACTTCCTGCTTGATTAATATTAACGATATGAGTAGTACAAGAGTAGATCTACCACGAGATCGTAGAATCTAAACCCTAGAAGCTAGCCTATGATGGTATGATTGTAATTGTGATCGGCCTTCTAAGGACCAACCTCTCCGATTTATATAGACACCGGAGAGGGCTAGGGTTTACATGGAGTCGGTTACAAGGAAGAAATACAACATCCGGATCGCCAAGCTTGTCTTCCACGCAAAGGAGAGTCCCATCCGGACACGGTACGGAGTCTTGAGTCTTGTATCTTCACGCTTCAATAGTCCGAACGATGTATACAGTTCGGCTGTCTGGACACCCCCTAATCCAGGACTCCCTCATCAATCCCTTCACGGCCACTTGCAAAAGCGAGATCTCACGGGTACAGAAGGTTGCGGTGGTGGAATTAGGTTTTCGTGGTGCTCCTCGATGGTTTCGGGGTACGTAGGTATATATAGGAGGAACAAGTAGGTCGGTAGAGCCATGAGGGGCCCATGAGGGTGGAGGGCATGCCCAGGGGGTAGGCGCGCCCCCCTGCCTCGTGGCCTCCCTGTTGATTGCTTGATGTCCACTCCAAGTCCTCTGGATCACGTTTGTTCCAAAAATAACTCTCCCAATGGTTTCATTCCGTTTGGACTCCGTTTGATATTCCTTTTCTGCGAAACACTGAAATAGGCAAAAAGAGTTACATCAAATAGATCTCCAAGAAGATCGAGGAGAACTTTGTATTGAGATCCAAAGAGAGAGAAGAAGCCACCTAGCTAATAACTATGGACCCGAAGGTCTGTGGTAAACTATTCACACATCATCGGAGAGGCTATGGTGTTGATGTAGAAGCCCTCCGTGATCGATGCCCCTCCCGTGAGGCCTTGGGAAAAAGGCCCCAAGATGGGATCTCATGGAGTGCAGAAGGTTGCGGCGGTGGAATTAGGTTTTCATGGTGCTCCTCGATGGTTTCGGGGTACGTAGGTATATATAGGAGGAAGAAGTAGGTCGGTGGAGCCACGAGGGGCCCACGAGGGTGGAGGGCACGCCCCCTGCCTCGTGGCTCCTCGTTGATTGCTTGACATCCACTCCAAGTGCTCTGGATCACGTTTGTTCCAAAAATAACTCTCCCGAAGGTTTCATTCCGTTTGGACTCCGTTTGATATTCCTTTTCTGCAAAACACTGAAATAGGCAAAAAAACAGCAATTTGCACTGGCCCTTGGGTTAATAGGTTAGCCCCAAAAATAACATAAAAGTGTATAAATAAGCCCATTAAACATCCAAAACAGAACATATAATAGCATGGAGCAATCAAAAATTATAGATACATTGGACACGTATCAAACTCATCGGCCATTAAGCCGCCAGTCTCTATTAAATGGAACCGATCTATCTCAGAGCTGGATTAGCAGTTCGGCCTCCATCGTTCGCCTCACAATCACGGGAAGTTTATACCGCGCATGCATAATTATGTACTTAAAATACCCTGGTCATCGGCGGAGGCACAATACAGGCAAGCCTACAAGCACTCCCATTTCCTCTTTTTCCTTTCTAACCTTTTTTTCTATTTTATCACAGGTGACTCAAATATTGGTCATCTCACGGACTCTTTTGGAGTTCGGCTTCATACACTTACCCAAAGGTTATTCCTGTTAAAGGAATCCTTTCACCGAGGCAAGGTGGCGCAGACGTGCGGCAGGAGGTCCAAATAACTTTGTGTAGACCGCACTCTCTATTTCGAGCCTGTAAAGTGCCTTCTCCCTCAGCCTTCGACCACCGACATGTCAAATAGCCTGGGTCGTGGCGTTATTATTTGTAAAATGGCAATTGACATATCGATCAGGTCCAAGTGAACATATTCCGTATCCAGTATTCGCTTATCTAAAGAGCTGAATTTCCCCGGTTGTTTCAAACTCGCACCTCGGCACAGGTTTCCAAGGGCTCGATATGGGAACAAATGAGTTACCGACAAGTCCGAACAGCTTTATAGCACACCTCGGCATCGCGAGTTTGGCCTTATATGCATCAGCTCCGAATCATGTCTTTGGTCAATAGTTGGGTTGCCCGGCTCCTGTGCTTACTACCTTACGTTCTGCTATATCGGCTAGGGTAGTAAAGGGAGAACTACTGCGATTGTGTCCTAGTTTACCCAGATGAGCACCTCAGTAGAGAAAGCTGAAAACTGATTGTCATGATGCGGCGAGAGCTGGTCAACCACTCGATGACTTATTAGAATCTTTCGCGATTCCTTTCGTATTACACGAAGGACCGTTCTTCTGGTCACCCATGTAACGCACCATATTCGGATAACTGTGTACATGCCAGGGGCTATATCGTAGACCCACCGTCAAACTCCTATGGCTAAGTGAAAGTGCTAAAGCCCTATAGTCCGATTTCCTAGTTCGCCGCATTGACACCTCCTTCACGGACCAAGACGTTGGGTCAAGAGTGATCAAGTGCTTTTCCGAACACCCCTGTATTTTATGCGAGGGGGCTGAAGCCGACGACTGGAAAACTTTCAGATTGTACAAAACGGCCGCACAGGAGGAGCCAAAACTTCTAGGCATAGCCTTAAAATATCATAATATTGTTTTTACAATTTCAATACACTTCACTCGAATATCATCTCTTTCAAGCACTGACCCTCTATCAAGCGGGCACCCTCTAAGACATCCTCGAAATAATGCTCTGGCGTGTGACGGTCCTTGCCCTTGGGTGGACTTTTCGCTGCAATATCGGTGGCCTCCATCTTTGCCCAGTATGTCTTGACACGGGCAAAGGCCATTCGTGCACCTTCAATGCACGTTGACCGCTTAACGACGTCGATACGCGGCACCGCATCAACTAGTCGCTGCACCAAACCGAAATAACTCTTTGGAACTGGCTCAGTCGGCCGCAGTCGGACTACGACGTCCTTCATGGCAGAATCGGATATCTTGTGGAGCTTGGCCCATTGGGCCATCTGTTTGTTCAGCAACAGCGGGCGCTTCGACGTGCCGAATTGTGACTAGAAAAGCTTCTATGTTGCATACCCTTCTTGCGCTTTGTAAAACTGCGCCGCATCGGAGGCGCTCTTCGGCAAGTCCAAAAGGGCGTCTGGAGAGCTCCACATTTGATTAAGCGGGGAATACTTCAGATCGCTGAATTTAGTCTGTAATAAGAAAGGCTTACCGGCCGCTATCTCCCCAGCTTGCCGGATCTCTTCCCAAGCCGCTCTAGACTCAGATCGTGCTTCTCTCGCCTCTTGTAAGGCCTTGTCGAGATCGGCCGCTTTGGCCTTGTTATCCCTCTCAAGGAATTCGCATCGGACAGTGGCTTCCTTCAGCTCGCGCGCCATAGTGGCCATTCTCTCCTCACACTGGCGCTGAGCAGCTTGTCCAGCTTCTAACTCATCAGTTGCCTTGTTGGCAGCCACATTACCAACCGGGCTTGCTCCTTGGCTCGGGCAAGTTCAGCCCGAAGGGTCTCAACCGCGGCAGCACCATCTGCAGATACGCATGTCTCAGAATATAATTCTAGCTTCGTGCTCATGTTATTATATATACATACTCTGACCACCCCAACACATACCTTGTGCCTCGTCGAGTCACCTGTTAATAAGCGTGATGTCGTTATCCGCCACATCAAGTTTGTGCTCGGACACTGCAACCAGCATGGCGTGGGCAGTCGTCATGGAGGTAACAGCCTGTGTTTCAAGTAATTAGATTATTTCCTGGGGACATCTTTTTCGATCCTCTGATTGCCTCCCTTTGGACGCCAACCAGAGTCTCAGGGGCTACTATCTATACACAGGTGCATTTTGCGTATAGAGCACAATCGAAAATATAACATTACATACCTCAAAGCCTCTTAGCAGGCCCATGAAGGCTTCATTCAATCCGCTTTTCACGGACAGAATCCTCTCAACCACCGTACCCATCAAGGTACGATGCTCCTCTGAGATTGACGAATACCGCAACATGTCCATCAGTGTATCCGGCGCCTCCGGATTCCTGGAAGCAGCTGTGGGAGTACGGACTCCCTTTGAAAGGATATGTCTGCTCGACCCTAGAGTCGTCTCCGGCTGTAAACCGGATAGTCCGGAGCCTTTATTGTTAGCCCCCGTAGGGACCGCACACTTTGGACCCTGGGCGGCCGAAGTTTCACCTTGGGGCGTTGTCTCCATTATCCTCTGTTGATTGGGAGAGATCCTCCGGGACGACACCTCGACATCGTCCGCCCTGTTGGGCGAGGAAGCTTGTGGAGGCGTCTCGCTTTCCATCATCTCTGGAAGAAGGTCCCCCGAGGAGGAGGATTGTTGAGGAAGACTGTGTGCCGGACTACAAAACGCATATTCTAGATGTTACCTTTGTAACGAGAAAAGGAATGGGATATGTTTAAAACAACTTTCTTCACTTACGATTCGGCTGGAGGCTTGTCCTTACGAAGGAACTGTGCAACAACATCACCTTCCGAGCCTGAACCACCCGACAGGGGCGTCTTGCCTCGGTTAGGAGCCCTTACCTCCCAACTTTCGGAGGCGACCCTTTTCTTACCATAGGGAGAAAGGATGTCAGCTTCTCCTTCTCTTTTGTCTTTGGAAGAGGGAGCCTTAATCTCCCCGGACACGGTGTGTGGTTTACCTCCGGGATGGAAGCCACCTTTGGCTCCCCTGCTCTCCTCATTGTCCTCTTCCACCGGCGCCTGGTATGGCGCCGGGACCAGTATCCTTGTTAGCACGGGACTGGCTGAGTCTTCGGGAAGAGGAACCGAACACCTGATTCGCTCCGCCTTCTTTATCCAGCCCTGGAAGAAGATGGTTTTCTCAGTATCTTATTATGAGATGCTTATCTAAGCTCTATTCGAGAGTCAAGTGCTTACCGAAGTATCCGGATGGTTGCAGTCAAGGCCGACGTCCTCTGTAGTATCCGGCCACTATTTGCGTGCCCTGAAGAATAATTTCCACATTCATTTGTGCATTGTGCTGAAGAAGTGTTGAAGGGTTCGTGGTCCTTTCGGATTGAACTCCCACAGGCGAAGAGGCTGCCGCTGGCATGGTAGGACCCGACGGACTAGCATTACTTGGATTACGTTGATAAGTCCGATGTCCTTCGCAATAAGGCTCCGGATGCGGCTCTGTAGAGTCTGCACTTCATCGATTGATCCCGAGTCCAACCCTTTATTGATCCATGATGTGAGCTAAATTGGAGGGCCAGATCGGAACGCGGGTGTAGCCGCCCACTTGGTGCCGCGGGGTTCAGTGATGTAAAACCACTCCCGCTGCCATAAGTCGGAAGATTCTGTGAAGGATCCTTTTAGCCAAAAGCGTTGATAAGTTTGCTCACCGTAGCACCACCGCACTCCGCTTGTTTCCCATTGACTACCTTAGGCTTCACCTTAAAGGTCTTGAGCCACAAGCCTAAGTGTGGGGGAATACAGAGGAAAGGCTTCGCATATGATAATCAACGCCGAGACGTGAAGAAAGGACTCCGGAGCTAGATCGTGAAAATCTAGCCCGTAATAGAACATGAGCCCTCGAACGAAGGGGTGGAGAGCAAACCCTAGCCCTCGGAGGAAGTGGGAGACGAATACGACCCTCTCGCTGGATCTGGGAGTAGGGATAACCTGCCCTTGAGAAGGAAGCCTGTGGGGGATTTCCGCGGTCAGGTATCTTGCCGCCGAGCTTCAGATCCTCCTCTCAGGATGAAGAAGCCATCCACCGACCTTGAGAGCTGGTTCCGGACATGACTGGGAAGCTCGAAACAATTAGATTGAACCTTGGGTGCTGGAGCTCGAGGCTGGAGAAGGGTTGGCGTGAATAAGCAAGACGAGTCTTAGTCCATTTATAAAGGCAATGAATACCGAACGCCTCCTCCTAAGCCTTAAAACCTGCCTATTCTTAAGGAATCATGCCAACAGGACGGTTGGGATACCCACGCCCGTATTGATGAGGATCCCGCAATAAGGGGACACGATCTCTGCTTCGGCAAGATGTGCCAATGAAACCGTGTCTCGGAACATGGAGCGACGGGCGAAGAAACGGTTCGATATAATAACCGGGTGGTGACGTGATATCACGTTGTAGAAAAGTTGTCAGCAGATTGGATACGCAAAATATTATTTCCTCTGCGATGGTGTGTGGTATTTGTTTTGCAGAGCCGGATGCGTTCGATGCGTCCAAAGACTGTGTTGGAGCATTTGGAGAAGGAACCCGCCTTGCAATGCCGAAGACAGTTTGCGCGCCGGACACCTCGTCATTGAAGCCTGGTTCAGGGGCTACTGAGGGAGTCCTGGATTAGGGGGTCCTCGGGCGTCCGGACTATGGGACGTGGGCTGGACTAATGGGCTGTAGAGATACAAGACCGAAGACTATCTCCCATGTCCAGATGGGACTCTCCTTGGCGTGGAAGGCAAGCTTGGCGTCCTGATATGAAGATTCCTTTCTCTGTAACCGACTTTGTACAACCCTAGTCCCCTCCGGTGTCTATATAAACCGGAGGGCTTAGTCCATAGGGACAAGAATCATAATCATAGTCATACAGGCTAGACTTCTAGGGTTTTAGCCATTACAATCTCGAGGTATATCAACTCTTGTAATACTCATATTCATCAAGATCAATCAAGCAGGAAGTAGGGTATTACCTCCATAGAGAGGGCCCTAACCTGGGTAAACATCGTGTCCCCTGTCTCTTGTTACCATCGACCTTAGACGCATAGTTCGGGACCCCCTACCCAAGATCCGCCGGTTTTGACACCGACACTGGTGCTTTCGTAAGTCAAATATACGCCTCCGTGTTCAGATCATTGAAACTTTATTTTCTTGATACGATGATTCTCCACTTCTCTGAAATTCTTTGAACTTTTCAAATGTTTCAGACTTGTGTTTCATTAAGTAGATATACCCATATCTGCTCAAATCATCCGTGAGGGTTAGAAAATAACGATACCCGCCGCGTGCCTCAACACTCATCAGACCACATACTTCAGTATGTATTATTTCCAATAAGTCATTAGCTCGCTCCATTGTTCCAGAGAACGGAGTTTTAGTCATCTTGCCCATGAGGCATGGTTCACAAGTATCAAATGATTCATAATCAAGTGATTCCAAAAGTCCATCCGCATGGAGTTTCTTCATGCGCTTTACACCAATATGACCTAAACGACACTGCCACAAATATGTTGCACTATCATTATCAACTTTGCATCTTTTGGCATCAATATTATGAATATGTGTATCACTATGATCGAGATTCAATAAACCATTTACATTGAGTGTATGACCATATAAGGTTTTATTCTTGTAAATAGAACAACAATTATTCTCTGACTTAAATGAATAACTACATTGCAATAAACATGATCAAATGATATTCATGATCAACGCAAACACCAAATAACATTTATTTAGGTTCAACACTAATCCCAAATGTAGAGGGAGTGTGTGATGGTGATTGTATCAACCTTGGAATTTATTTCCAACACACATCGTCACCTCGCCCTTAACTAGTCTCTGTTTATTCTGCAACTCCTATTTTGAGTTCCTAATGTTAGCAACTGAATAGGTATCAAATACCCAGGGGTTACTACGAACACTAGTAAGGTACACATGAATAAAATTTATATCAAAATATATTTTTGTTCACTTTTCCAACCTTCTTATCCGCCAAGTGTTTGGGGTAGTTCCTCTTCAAGTGACCATTTCCTTTATAGTAGAAGCACTCAGTTTCAGGCTTGGGTCCAGCTTTGGGCTTCTTCATGGGAGCGACAACTTGATTGCCATTCCTTTTGAAGTTCCCTTTCTTTCCCTTGCTTTTTTTTGAAACTAGTGGTCTTGTTAACCATCAACACTTGATGCTCTTTCTTGATTTCTACCTTCGTCGATTTCAGCATCGTGAAGAGCTCAGTAATCGTTTTCGTCATCCCTTGCATATTATAGTTCATCACGAAGTTCTAGTGGCTTGGTGTTAGTGACTAGAGAACTCTGTCAATCACTATATTATCTGGAAGATTAACTCCCACTTGATTCAAGCGATTGTAGTACCCAGACATTCTGAGTACATGCTCACTGGTTGAGCTATTCTCCTCCATCTTGTAGGCGAAGTACTTGTCAGAGGTCTCACACCTCTCAAGATGGGCATAAGTCTGAAATACCAATTTCAGCTTTTGGAACATCTCATATGTTCCATGGTATTTATAACGTCTTTGAAGCCCCAATTCTAAGCCGTAAAGCATGGCACACTAAACTATCAAGTAGTCATCATATCAAGCTTGCCAAACGTTCATAACATGTGCATCTGCTCCTGCAATAGGTCAGTCACCTAGCGGTGCATCAAGGACATAATTCATCTTTGCAGCAATGAGGATATTCCTCGGATCACAGACCCAGTCAGCATCATTGCTACTATCATCTTTCAACTTAGTTTTTCTCTAGGGACATATCAAAAATTTATAGGAGCTATATCGCGAGCTATTGATCTACAACATAGATATGCAAAACTATCAAGACTAAGTTCAAGATAAATTAAGTTCAATTAATCAGATTACTAAAGAACTCCCACTTAAATAGACATCACTCAAGTCATCTAAGTGATAAGTGATCCAAATCAACTAACCCATGTCCGATCATCACGTGAGATGGGGTAGTCATCAATGGTGAACATCTCTATGTTGATCATATCTACTATATGACTCACGTTCGACCATTCGGTCTCCAGTGTTCCAAGGCCATGTCTGTACATGCTAGGCTCTTCAAGTTTGACCCAAGTATTATGCATGTGTAAAACTGTCTTACACCCGTTGTATGTGAACGTAGAGTCTATCACACCCGATCATCACGTGGTGTCTCGAAATGACGAACTGTAGCAACGGTGCATACTCAGGGAGAACGCCTTTACCTTGAAATATAGTGAAGGGATCATCTTATAATGCTACCGTCGTTCTAAGAAAAATAAGATGCATATAAGATAAACATCACATGCAATCAAAATATGTGACATGATATGGCCATCATCATCTTGTGCTTTTGATCTCCATCTCCAAAGCATCGTCATGATCTCCACCGTCACTGGCTCGACACCTTGATCTCCATCATTGCGTCTTGGTCGTCTTGCCAAGTATTGCTTCTACAACTATTGCTAACTCATAAAGATAAAGTAAAGCAATTACATGGCGTTTGCATTTCATACAATAAAGAGACAACCATAAGGCTCCTGCCGGTTTCCTGATATCTTACAAAACATGATCATCTCATACAATAACGTATATCATATCATGTCTTGACCATATCACATCACAACATACCCTGCAAAAACAAGTTAGACGTCGTCTACTTTGTTGTTGCGAGTTTTACGTGGCTGCTACGGGTTTCTAGCGAGAACTGTTCTTACCTACGGCAAAAACCACAACGGTGATTCGTCAAGTTTGCTGTTTTAACCTTCTTCAAGGACCGACCGTAGTCAAATTCGATTCAACTAAAGTAGGAGAAACATACACCCGCCAGCCACCTTTATGCAAAACGAGTTGCATGTCAGTTGGTGGAACCAGTCTCATGTGCGTGGACATGTAAGGTTGGTTCGGGCCGCTTCATCCCACAATACCACTGAATCAAAATAAGACGTTGGTGGTAAGCAGTATGACTATCACCGCCCATAACTCTTTGTGTTCTACTCGTGCATATCATCTACTCATAGACCTGGCTCTGATATAACTGTTGGGAATCGTTGCATGGAAAACAAAAAAAAATTCTACGCACACGCAATGATCTATCCATGGAGATGCATAGAAACGAGGGAAGAGTGTGTCTACATACCCACGTAGACCGTAAGCAGAAGCGTTTCACAATGCGGTTGATGTAGTCAAACTTCTTCACGCTTCAACTGATCAAGTACGGAATGCACGACACCTCCGCGTTCTGCACACGTTCAGCTCGGTGATGTCCCTCGCCTTCTTGATCCAGCAAGACGTCGAGGTAGTAGATGAGTTCCATCAGCACAACGGCATGGTGACGGTGATGGTGAAGTGATCTCCGCAGGGCTTTGCCTAAGCACTACGAAAATATGACCGGGGGTGTAAACGATGGACGGGGGCGCTGCACACGGCTAAGACAATGTTTATGTCCTTGTGTGGCGCCCCTCCCCACATATATATAGGTGGGAGGGAGGCAGGAGCAGCCAAAGGAGGCACCCAAGTAGGAGGAATCCTACTTGGGGTCCCTCCAAGCCGCGCCCCTTTCCTTATTTGGAGTGCGGGGAAAGGCAGGGGAGGGTGGCGCCCCCTTTCCTTTATCCCATGAGAGGGAAAGGCATGAGGGGCTAGCCCTCCCCCTTTTCCTTCCCTAGGGCTGGCCAAACAAGGGAGGGGCGCACCAGCCCCCTTGTGGGCTGGTCTGTCCCCTCCTTTGGCCCATAAGGCCCATATCTTGCCGAGGGGTGCCCGGAACCCCTTCCAGTGACCTGATTCCTTCCCGGTACGTCCGGAAACACTTCCGGTGTCCAAATACCATCGTCCTATATATCAATCTTTACCTCTTGACCATTTCGAGACTCCTTGTCATGTCTGTGATCTCATCCGGGACTCAAAACAATATTCGGTGACCAAATCACATAACTCATATAATACTATATTGTCAACGAACGTTAAGCGCGCGGACCCTATGGGTTCGAGAACTATGTAGACATGACCGAGAAACCTATCCGGTCAATAACCAATAGCAAAACCTGGATGCCCATATTGGCTCCTACATATTCTATGAAGATCTTTATTGGTCAAACCATTATGACAACATACGTAATTCCCTTTGTCCATCGGTATGTTACTTGCGTGACATTCGATCGTCGGTATCTTCATACCTAGTTCAATCTCGTTACCGGCAAGTCTCTTCACTATTTCCATAATACATCACCTGATGACAAACTCCTTAGTCATTTTCTTGCAAGCTTATGATGTGTATTACCGAGAGGGCCCGGAGATACCTCTCTGATACTCGGAGTGACAAATCCTAATCTCGATCTATGCCAACTCAACAAACACCTTCGGAGATACCTATAGAGCATCTTTATGATCATCCAGTTATGTTGTGACGTTTAATAGCACACAAGGTATTCCTCTGGCATTCGGGAGTTTCATAATCTCATAGTCGAAGGAATATGTATTTGACATGAATAAAGCAATAGCAATAAAACTGAATGATCATTATGCTAAGCTAACGGATGGGTCTTGTCCATCACATCATTCTCCTAATGATGTGATCCCATTATCAAATGACAACTCTTGTCCATGGTTAGGAAACCTTAACCATCTTTGATCAACGAGCTAGTCTAGTAGATGCTTACTAGGGACACGATATTTGTTTATGTATTCACACATGTATTTAGGTTTCCGATCATTACAATTACAGCACTGGTACAGCGAGGTGCTATACAAACGGTTTTTAATCCCTTTCTGCGATGGCATTTGGAACCATCGCCAAGTTAGTGTGGACGATAGGTGGGTCCTTCCCACACGACCCAGAAACCGTCGAGGATATGCCCTCCTGGCACACACGCTCGGCAAAATGAGGTCGTGTGCGATCGGCGAGCGATCAAATATGGTTATACGTACAATAGTGCTAAAAAATACAATTATATAGGCAAAATATTTTCCGGTCGTAAGTACATCCCACACAGTCAGTCCCCCCTAAATGTTTCGGTTCGTATATACATCCCACACAGTCTCTCCAAGGAAAACGTTTCTGTTCGCAGGTACACCACACACAATTTTCCATGTTAAGTCGTTTGTGATAGCATTGCCATTGCACACGATATTAAAAAATTTATCGTTTGCGTTATTGAATGCATCACACACGGTGCATAGAAGAAACTGTGTGGCAAAGGCTGTCCATCACACACAGTTCTTATGTAGTAAACGTTTGCGCAAGGTGGCCTAACGCAAAACAGTTTTGAAGAGAATGTCGTGTGTGATTGTTCATTTATCCAACATAGTTTATTCCTAGAAACTGTGTGCATTGCCCGAGGTCATCACCCATGGTGTTTTCTGAATAATCGTTTGCAATAGAAAAACCCAATTAGCAGGCTAATTACCCTATTATTAATAATCCATTTATTAATCTGATTGACATTCATATTAAGCACATAATACATTTCATTTCCATATTAAGGAAGCAGGACTTCATAATTGAAATACATCAGAGTACCACATGATATAGCTTCAGCACTCAGCTACCACATTACACAACTACACTAGCACCAAGTTTCACATGCAACATCTAGAACATTTCGAAATTAGCATCATAGACGGTAGATAGAAAGATGCATCTCATCTGGAAAACTGCTGAAGCGGAAGGCAAATATTGAGCCTTCATTCATGTAGAAGTTCTTTGCAACTTTAGGCTAGTGCCTGATGATTGACCGTCCATCTTTCGTCCTCTTCAGGAACACTTCAATATTGAACCGTGGGTGTTGTATGAAAACCTTCCTCGCCTCCTGACCATAGAGGTGGTTTGAGAGGTAATCATCAGTGAACTGCTTTGGAAAGGCCTGAAAACAAGGATGTGCATAAATATCTTCTCTATGTTGGAAATGGGGCAAAGGAATAAAAAAGGCAAGGTATAATAGTTAGTACCATCTTGTAATTAACTGATGTCTTCTTCATTGTGCAGACTAAGATCTTGTTGTTTTTTGTCGCTAATTTCTTTATCCTAACAATCTTTCTGAGTTTCTTGACTTGATTGATATTCATGGACAACTCATTTCCCCATATGCAAAAGGGTCGAACAGTGGGTCAAAACCTCTGACAGCAGGACCTACATGTGCAAGACCAAATTGTTAAAAACCTAAATATTAGAATGGTTCCTGCAATTGCACAATAATGTGCTATTAGACAATGGACCATGCATGTGCTAACCTCGATTGTAAACCTCAGTGCTTCCCATTGTTTCCTACAAAGACATATAAGGTAGTTAGTCATCGAGGTTAAGTAAGGGTTCGCATGCTATCGGTAAAATATGTTGATGAAAAATAAGCACATTGCAGATTCATCAGATTAATTCAAGCCACATGGAGAACCCATTTATCCAAACCAAGCATGATTAAGAACTAGGAAATATAGCACTTGTATATGTTTCTCATGTATTAAGTGCAGCCAATTCGATTTATTCCTCACATGCACAACAATACAAAATTCTACCCACGACAATTGGACATCGCATTGCAGAATTGAACCAAGCAGTTAACTAAACACCACAACAAATGAACCAAACATTAACTGAGCACCACATTGCACAATATAACATACTCCTAATAGAAGATCAGATAATTAACCAAACAAAGCATGCTTAACAACTTGGAAATATAGCAATTGTATTTGTTTCTCATGTATTTAGTACAACCAAATTCAATTTATTCCTCACATGGTATACAATAACAGAATGCACCCACAACAATTGAACATCGCATTGCAGAATTTAACCAAACAGTTAACTAAACACCACAACAAATGAACCAAACATTAACTGAGCACCACATTGCACAATATAACATACTCCTAATAGAAGATCCGACAGTTAACCAAACCAAGCATGCTTAACAACTTGAAATATAGCAATTTTATTTGTTTCTCATGTATTTAGTACAGCCAAATTAGATTTAATTCTACATGGTATACAATAACAGAATGCACCCACAACTATTGAACATCGCATTGCAGAATTGAACCAAACTATTAACTAAACACCACAACAAATGAACCAAACGTTAACTGAGCACCACATTGCACAATGTATAACCAAACCAAGCATGCTTGACAACTTGGAAATCTAGCAATTGTATTCGTTTCTCATGTATTTTGTAAAGATAAATTTGATTTATTTCTCACATGGAAGACAATAGAAAATTGCAGCCTAAAGAATTGAACATCACATTTGCAGAATTGAACCAAACAGTTAACTGAAGACGACAACTAATTAACCAAACAGTTAATAAGTGAGCACCACACTGCACGACATATAGAACATATACACTAGAGCAACAGATTGTATGGT
The DNA here is from genome assembly GCA_021605145.1 of Aegilops bicornis. Classification (NCBI taxonomy): domain Eukaryota; kingdom Viridiplantae; phylum Streptophyta; class Magnoliopsida; order Poales; family Poaceae; genus Aegilops; species Aegilops bicornis. The sequence continues at coordinate 331,170,820 of CM038673.1, forward strand.
AAAATTAGATAGCACAATGCGCTAGAATTTGTTAAGGAAAGGTAGGAGCAGCACATGCAACGGGTAAACTGAGCATGCTGAACCGGCGAAGCTAGCAAATGGCAAGGTGCTCCTCCAAGATCTGGGGGTCGGCACGAATGGTAGCCATCGCGACCTCATCTGCGCGTGCAGCCACGATTTGCTTCTCTGCTGCCAAATGCTGCTTGAGATCCTGGCCATACTGCGTGCACCATGGCTTAGGGCGGCGCTTATTTTCTAGAGGGGTCGGTGATTTGGGTGGAAGGTGTCTTGCCGGCGGTCGGGGCATGTGGGATGTAGAAGGAGGAGGAGGAGGAGGATGGGGGTCGGGTGTGGATTACCTGCCTGGATAGACGAGGCCGAGCAGCGTGAAGGAGGGTCGCTGGCAAGGAGGCGGCGCTGCAAGCAAGGAGTGAAGGTTTCAACTTGGAAAGGAAGGCAGAAACAGGGGAAATGTGGCTTTTGGTAAGGGGAGGGGGCAGGGAGATAGATATTTCCACGAAAGCCGAAAATTTGGAATCGGTTCAGCGAAAAAACAGGCGCACAAAGTGTCATCAGACACGGTCCCTTATCCAGAACTGTGTACGATATGTGAACATCACAAATGATTCAGATAGCTTAACCCGTGTGTGATGAGTTTGAACGTCAAAAAATTTGGTTCGAATTTCCCTGGTTACAGTGGTCATCCACGCCATTGCATAATTTGGGTACACAAAGGAGACTACAGCACACCCACACTTCTTAATCAAGCAAGTTCAGCAATTAAACAGAGCTACCTAACCTAAACATTACTCTAACAAACTAAAGACTGGCGCTCTTAATTAAACAAAACAAAGAGTACTACTACAGCTGGTGCTCATCGATCTCCGCCACCACCTCCATTTTCCAGCTCATGCCCGACGGTCTCCTGGGGAAGGGGCTCCATGGCATCCATCGCACCATACTATGCAAGCATCTCGTCATCTGCATCTGCCACCTGTTTAGAAAAGGCCGCCACGAGCTGGGCGTGGGCGACCGTGAGCTGGGCTTGGATGGGCTCCGTCGTGGCAAGGTATGTGGCGGAGGAACGGACGGCTGCTCGAATGCTCTCGGCGATTGCCAACTCTTCGGCCGTGGGTTACCGACCGTTGTCGGAGAAGCTTTGTTCGATTTGTGCGGTGACCGCCACGAGCTGGGCATGGGCGGCCTTGACATGGTCGTGGGCGGCCTCCATCAGGGCTAAGGTCGCCGCTGCGGAACGAACAGCTGCTGTGCCGCTCTCGCCAGTTGCTATCCCCGAGGCAGATGTTGCTGCCGCCACCTGAGAATCAACAACGGCCGTTTGGGCTACCTTGGCCGCTCGGTTGCAGATTGCGGCCGCGCTCATGCACCTTGTTAGCACGCCGATGGCGGCTGCGGCCGCGCTCCCACCGGAGTGGGCCGCCGAAGTTGCCCTCATGAGCGGGTCCGCGTCCCCATCATTCACCGGCGATGATTGAACAGTGAAATGATATTTGGGGAGAGAGCTAGTGTGCTTGACGCGCCGGCTGTGGACTGTAGCGACGCACCTTATCACGTAAGCCATAGGCGTACTATGCACCGACGGTGCTCCAAGATATTTTGTACTGCATCTCACACGGTTGGTGATAATAAACTGTGTGGGATCTACTTGATTTTTCATCTTGATTTGAATTACATGATGGGGTCACGGCGGCAATGGACAGTGTTTGAATTGCTAGAACTTTTATCTACAGTGAACATGCAACTATATGTGTGTCGTAAAAAAATGGAATTATTCAGGGTTCGTTTGGACATTTTATACATTAAATTGGTTTTCTAGCCATTTCAGGTGCACAATTCAAAATTAAACTACATGCACATGCTCCGGTGCACCAATATGGGTTGTAAAATCATATATGTAGTCCATGGTATGCTAATGTCCCATGCAAGAAATGGGGATGAATTTCGAACACCACGGCATCGTGGCTCTCCGGCAAACATTGAGGTACCTTGCTTTTGTAATTCTAGTAAATCCAAAACTCATCTAAAATTCATGAAACTTGGCATGCTATCATGGAGCGGCATCAACATGCCGTGGTAAATTTTTTATCCCATTTGGGGCAGGTTTGGGTATAAGCTTCTCACAAACCAGAGCTTCTCACAACAAGCCTGATGGTTTCGGTATGGAACATGCCACCTTTGGGGACGAAACAATACATGTTGCCTCTTATTGCTTTAAAAAATTCCTAGTGTCAACATAGAACAATAGGAGTGTTGTGTTAAATTTTGGAATTTTTTGGAGTTCATTTGGACATTTTTATACATTAACTGGGTTTTTTAGGCATTTTATGTGCATAATTCAAATTTGAACTACATGCACATGCTGTGGTGCATATAAATTGGTTGAAAAATCAAATTTGTGTCCTTGGGTGCATGCTTAGGTCCCATGCAAGAAATGGGAATGAATTTCAAACACCCTGCCACTATCGCTCGGCCGCAAACATTGAGATACCTGGTTTTAAAATTCTAGTAAATCCAAAACTCGTCTGAAATTCATCAAACTTGACATGCTATCATGGAGCGGAATCAACATGCCGTGGTAATTTTTTCCAATTTGGGGCAGGTTTGGGTATAAGCTTCTCACAACAAGCCTGATGGTTTCGGTAAGGAACGTGCCACCTTTGGGGACAAAACGATATATGTTGCCTCTTATTGCTTTCAAAATAATTCTAGTGTCAACATAGAACAACAATTGTGTTGTGTTAAATTTTTGGAATTTTTCGGGGTTCGTCTGGACATTTTTATACATTAACTGAGTTTTCTAGGTATTTTATGTGCATAATTCAAATATGAACTACATGCACATGCTCCAAAGGTATATAAATTGGTTAAGAAATCAAATATGTGTCCTCGGGTGCATGCTTAGGTCCCATGCAAGAAATAGGAATGAATTTCAAACACCCTGCCACCTTCACTCGACCGCAAACATTGAGATACCTGGTTTCTAAATTCTAGTAAATCCAAAACTCGTGTGAAATTCATGAAACTTGGCTTGCTATCATGGAGCGGCATCAACATGCCGTGGTAAATTTTTTGTCCCATTTGGGGTAGGTTTGGGTATAAGCTTCTCACGAACCAGAGCTTCTCAAACAAGCCTGATGGTTTCGGTATGGAACGTGCCACCATTGGGGACGAAACTATATCTGTTGCCTCTTATTGCTTTCAAAAATGTTCTAGTGTCAACATAGAATAACGGCAGTGTTGTGTTAAATTTTGGAATTCCTAGGGGTTCGTTTGGACATTTTTATACATTAACTGGGTTTTCTAGGCATTTTATGTGCATAATTCAAATATGAACTACATGCACATGCTCCAGTGCATATAAATTGGTTGAAAAATCAAATCTGTGTCCTTGGGTGCATGCTTAGGTCCCATGCAAGAAATAGGAATGAATTTCAAACACCCTGCCACCGTCACTCGGCCGCAAACATTGAGATACCTGGTTTTAAAATTCTAGTAAATCCAAAACTCGTCTGAAATTCATCAAACTTCGCATGCTATCATGGAGCGGCATCAACATGTCGTGGTAAAATTTTTGTCCCATTTGGGGCAGGTTTGGGTATAAGCTTCTCACAAACCAGACCTTCTCACAACAAGCCTGATGGTTTCGGTAGGGAACGCGCCACATTTGGGGACGAAACGATGTCCTTTGCCTCTTATTTCTTTCAAAAAAATTCTACTGTCAACGTAGAACAACAGGAGTGTTGTGTTAAATTTTGGAATTTTTCAGGGTTTGTTTGGACATTTTTATACATTAACTAGGTTTTCTAGGCATTTTATGTGCATAATTCAAATTTGAACTACATGCACATGCTCTAGTGCATATAAATTGGTTGAAAAATCAAATCTATGTCCTTGGGTGCATGCTTAGGTCCCATGCAAGAAATAGGAATGAATTTGAAACACCTTGCCAACGTCACTCGGCCGCAAACATTGAGATGCTTGGTTTTTAAATTCTAGTAAATCCAAAACTCGTCTGAAATTCATGAAACTTGGCATGCTATCATGGAGTGGCATCAACATGCCGTGGTAATTTTTTTGTCCCAATTGGGGCAGGTTTGGGCATAAGCTTCTCATAAACCAGAGCTTCTCACAACAAGCCTGATGGTCTTGGTAGGGAACGTGCCACCTTTGGGGACGAAACGATATCCGTTGCCTCTTATTGCTTGCAAAAAATTTATAGTGTCAACATAGAACAACAGGAGTGTTGTGTTAAATTTTGAAATTTTTCGGGGTTCGTTTGGATATTTTTATACATTAACTAGGTTTTCTAGGCATTTTATGTGCATAATTCAAATTTGAACTACATGCACATGCTTCAGTGCATATAAATTGGTTGAAAAATCAAATTTGTGTCCTTGGGTGCATGCTTAGGTCCCATGCAAGAAATGGGAATGAATTTCAAACACCAGGGCATTGTTGATTGCCGGCAAAACATGGAGATACTTTGTTTTTAAATTCTAGTAAATCCAAAACTCGTCTGAAATTCATGAAACTTGGCATGATGTCATGGAATGGCACCCGACATGCTATGGTATTTTCCATGTCCATTTTGAGAGAAGGCGCACTCGAATAACTGCAAACAAAGGCATTTTGAAAAAAATAGCTACCACTTTAATATCTCAAACTTTGTATAATTCAAATCGTGTGTGTTCTGTTAACCATTCACATGACACCACGTGGCTTGGTTTTAATGGCTATAGGAGGTGTCGTGCGGACAGCTGCCTGACTGAACGGGAGGCGTGCGACCAGAGTCCGGTGCGCAGGCTGACCAAGAGGCGTGCAAGCTGTCCTCCGATGCGCAGGCTCACCGGGAAGTGTGCGAGCTGTACGCTGCGTAGGCTCACTGGGAAGCGAGCCCTTTGACTTCCATGGCCGCCCGCCTTCCTCTCCATTAATGGCGCCCGAGCCGCTGTTTAATACGGGTGGCCTTACTGTTCGCCTCCCATTCCCCTCCCTCCCGCAGACCTCCACCAACGCCATGGCGCAGAATGATCATCTGCCACTAGTCTTCAAGTTTGGTGAAGTCGACTCCGAGCCAGAGGAGATAGAAAATAAGGAGGAACGGGCCCTCATGGACATGGCCCTGAACGAGCTGGCCGCGACGGTTGTTGCCCCCGCTCCTGTCCCAGCTCCCATCCCCATGCCCGCCCTAGCGACTATCCCCGTAGCATTGACGAGCTGGTCGCCGAGCACTATCGCGGAGCTGGAAGCCGCGGGCATCAGCGAGGTCTCCGTGGACCCGTGCGAGCTCATGTACAAGCTAGAGCCAGTGCCCGTGCGCGCCCCTCCACCCACTATGGCGCCGGTCCCCGTGCGTTTGGCCGCACCCGCTGCACCCGTGCCCATGCGCGTGCCCCCTCAGCTGCATGGGACGTTGCCGTCGACCGCTACCTCTCAGCGCCGCCAGTTGCCGTCCTCCCGCTCCCCGCCCGCCGATCGCGCGACGACATGACGTTTGATTTACAAGTGAAGAACATTCTATGTTGCCTTGAAGACTTCAACAACGGCGTCCCGGAGGACGACAACGACGGCGTGGCATGCCACCTCCGCTGTCGTCGGAAATAAAGTTTTTTGGGGTTTAATACTGTATCTCGAATTCTCGATCATATGAATATAAATTCGCAGTGTGACTGAATGAAGGATATGGTTTGAACGAACTTCCATTTTTCTCTCTTAATGTATAGACTTATCAAACAATTTTCTTTTGAAAAGAACGTCAATGGTTTTTACATATAAAACACCCGTTGCAAACATTTTAGTTACAACACCCGTATGCAAACCGACAGCTTCCCTAGGAAGCCAAGGGAAAATGTGTCGAGCGGGATTTCTACAGCTCTTGATCGCAAACGTTTTAAATAGAACACCCATATGCAAAGTGAGAGCTATGGTCTTCCCCCTTAAGTCAAGGGAAAATTCGCAGCGCAGGATTTGTGTATCCCTCCAACGCAAACGGTTGTTTTGGATGACCCACGTACAGATAATTTGGTAAGATTTGCATCTGTCATATTGGGTATGTTGCCATTTCTCAAACTGGAAAGATTGACATTTGTTAATCTAGTAACATTGCCATTTGTCAATCCTTGTAACACTGCGATTTGTCAAAATATGCAGCTAAAAATCACTAGCACTATCTAATTTTTGCAACTAAAATTCAGTAATTAAGCATAGATTTCATTCATAGATTAAGCAGTCTTTCTTATACAAATAGTTCAACTCGACAGCTGAACCGACCAAACGTTTCCCCAATTGTTGCCAACCACATACTGAAATAGCTAGTTCAACTATATATACTAGCTAATTTTAAGTACGTTGTACAGTTCCACCACATCTATAGTCAGATGAACTGAACAAAATAGCCCCTAAATACTACTACGGAGGGGCTTTGTACTACTTTTGGCAGCCTCTCCTCTGCCGAGCGCGCTCAGTAAGAGGCAGAGGAGGAGGAGCCTACCGACGAGCTGGACAACTGCAACACGGTGCCTCCCGCCGCTGCAGCTTCAGTGACGCACACCCCGAACGCCCTCTGCCGCTCCAGACGACCCCTCTCGAAGCGGTGGTTCTCCTCGTAGATCTCCTGATTCCTCGCTGCAACCTCTTGAGCTTGCGTTGGTTTTTCCCTTGAAGAGGAAATGGTGATGCAGCAAAGTAGAGTAAGTATTTCCGTCAGCTTTTGAGAACCAAGGTATCAATCCAGTAGGAGACAACGCAACAAGCCACCGAATACGTGCACAAACAAACACCAACTTGCACCCAACGCGATAAAGGGACTGTCAATCCCTTCATGGTTATTTGCAGAGTGAGATCTGATAGAGATGGATAAACGACAAAGTAATATTTTTGGTATTTTTGGTTTATGGAACGGAAAGTAAAAGATTGCAAAGAAAGTAAATAGGAGACTAAAATTGTAGATCGGAAACTTGTATCATGGAAAATAGACCCGCCATAGGTTTAACTAGAGGCTTCTCTCAAGATAGAAAATATTACGGTGGGTGAACAAATTACTGCCGAGCAATTGATAGAAAAGCGCAAAGTTATGACGATATCTAAGGCAATGATCATGAATATAGGCATCACGTCTATATCAAGTAGACCAACTCCTGCCTGCATGTACTACAATTACTCCACACATCGATCGACTCGTGCCTGCATCTAGAGTATTAAGTTCATAAGAACAGAGTAACGCATTAAGTAAGATGACATGATGTAGCGGGATAATCTCAAGCAATATGATGAAAACCCCATCTTATTATCCTCGATGGCAGCAATACAATACGTGCCGGTTCCCCTTCTGTCACTAGGACAAGCACCGCAAGATTGAGCCCAAAACTAAGCACTTCTCCCATTGGAAGAAAAACCGATCTAGTTGGCCAAACCAAAGCGATAGTTCGGAGAGACTTGCAAAGATATAAAATCATGCATAAAAGAATTCAGAGGAGGTCCAAATAATATTCATAGATAAGCTGATCATAAACCCACAATTCATCGGATCTCGGCAAACACATCACAAAAAGAGTATTACATCGAATAGATCTCCAAGAACATCGAGGAGAACATGGTATTGAGAATCAAATAGAGAGAAGAAGCCATCTAGCTACTAGCTATGGACCCGTAGGTCTTTGGTAAACTACTCACGCTTCATCGGAGAGGCAATGGTGTTGATGTAGAAGTCCTCCATGATCGAATCCTCCCAAGCAGGATCTTAAAAGGCCCCTAGATGGGATCTCACGCAGTCTGAGAAGGTTGCGGCTGTGGAAAAGTGGTTTCGTGGCTCCCCTGGAAGGTTTTGGGATATTTGAGAATATATAGGCGGAAGAAATAGGTCGGTGGAGTCACGAGAGGCCCACAAGGGTGGGGGGCGCGCCCTCCGACCTTGTGGCCGCCTCATGGCTTTCCTGACGTGCACTCCAAGCCCTCTGGATGTCTTCTTGTCCAAGAAAAATCATCACGAAAGTTTCATTCCATTTGGACTCCGTTTGGTATTCCTTTTCTGCGAAACTCTAAAACAAGGAAAAACAGAAACTGGCACTGGGCTCTAGGTTAATAGGTTAGTCCCAAAAATCATATAGAATAGCATATGCATATAAAACATCCCAAACAGATAATATAATAGCATGGAACAATAAAAAATTATAGATACGTTGGAGACGTATCAGGCATCCCCAAGCTTAATTACTGCTCGTCCTCGAGTAGGTAAATAATAAAAACAGAATTTTTGATGTGGAATGCTACCTAACATATGTATCCATGTAATTCCCTTTATCGTGGCATGACTGTTTAGATCCGTAAGATTCAAAACAAAAGTTTAATATTGACATAAGAATAATAATACTTCAAGCATACTAACAAAATAATTATGTCTTCTCAAAATAACATGGCCAAAGAAAGCTTATCCTATAAAATCATATAGTCTGGCTATGCTCCATCTTCATCACTGTCACAGCACTAGAACTTGTGCCTGCAAATAGTTGCATCTGCATCCATGCAACATGTTAAATTCCAAATTAATTTGAATTGGGGATGTTGAAACCCTAGCACCAAATGAATTCAACTAGGTTCAAATAAAAATACTTTCAATGAACCCAAAATGCCCTTTGAAAATGTTCATGATTTCTGATAAAGGTAAAAATCTCTGCCAAAAATGGTGAACATATTTCTAGGTCATTTCTGGATTTTTGAATTAAATCATAAAGTATTTGAATTTGGGCATTTAAATGCTATAAATATTTTAAATGCTCAAATAATTTTGAAACTAACTGAGGGTTGTTGGATATAATTCGAATAGTGCTCGAAATTATTTTCAGGATTTTACAAAATGGTTTAGTACTTTTACTAAATCAAAACATACAAAAGAATATAGAAAAACAGAAATGGAAAGGAGATGAGAAAACCTTACCTGGCGCTTACCTGCAGCCCACCTGGCGGCCCAACTGTGCAGCCCAGCCCACCACCACAACTCATGTCGCCTTCCTCCTCGCGCCAGAAGGACGCGAGGCGCGTGGGCACCATGCACCGGCCACCTCCTGCCTACTTGCGTACACCCCCGACGCCCTGGACGCCTCTGGCATCGCCACGCAGTCCCGTGTTTCCCCTCGACCTCTCCCCTCCTCGCAACTCTCTCTCTCTCCCTCCCCTCTCTGCTCTCTTCCCAAGTGGAGCCCATCACCATCGCTCGTCGCCTACGTAGCCACGGCCTCCCCCTCGACCTCTCTCCATCTTCTGAAGGACCGCCACCACCGCCTCTTCCTCCTCAATGACTCACGCAAGCCCGGACGCCTTGTAGAGCGACCTTCAACGCCGTCTTCTTCCTCGATGCCGTGGATCGCGCTGTCGATGTCGCCGCGTACAGGACCTCCCCGAGCACTCCGAGTGTCTTTGCGAGATCACCGTGAGCCCCTGCATCATCTCCCACTGTTTTCCCTCTCGTTTTCGTCCTCTGGCCATGGCCCCCTTCGACGGAGCACCGTCGTCCGCCATGGACGTCGGCCATGGCTCTGCCATGCCTCTCTGCTCGAATCCTTGAGCTAGTTGTGCTCCCCGCACCTCCAGGAGGCCGTAGAACTACTTGTCCTCCCCCGCTAATGCACCGTAGCGTTGTTTTGCCACTTGCGGGAATTCCGGCCGCCGCCACGAGCTCACTTCCGGTGAGCTCAGGCCACCCTAGCTCCTCCCATTTGCTCCACCAGATGCGCACGAACACCAGCTCACCGTAGGGCCAAACCCCGTCGCAAACCACACTGTATGTAGTGTCGTCTTGAGCAACTCCGATGAGCCACCGCCGTTGCTGTGGTCGCCGGCGTCAAGTGCTGACGTGGCGCGGGTTAGTTAGCACTAATGACCCCGCTAAATACCCCTTGAGCCACTGCCATGTGGGCCCCTATGTCTGATTAGGTTAACTTAATCTCTGTTTAGATTAGTTCATAACCGGGTGGGACCCACTCGTCAGCATTGACTTCGCTGACATGGCTATTGACCGGACCCACCTGTCCGTGACAATAATGACGTTGGGTCACTGACCAGTGGGCCCTACTGGTCAGGTTTGACCCGGCTGGCCTCCGTTGACCTCCTGACATCATGCTGACCGAGTGCTGAGGTCATAAATATTTCTGGATTTTAAATAAGTATTAAATGATTTATAAATTCCAAAATTTGACTAAACTTTTAAAATTCATAGAAAATAATCTATAGCTCAGAATGAAATAATTTATATATGAAAAATTATTAGAAAAATTCAAGGAATATGTTTATGGCATTTTCATAGAACAACTTTTGGCTACTATCTAGGACAAATCAAATAAATGGCATTTAAATAATCACATATGGAGTTTGAATTTGAACCTTTGGTTCAAACCAACTTCATTTAACTCGTTTCTAGTTGCATTAGCTCAATCAACATTTTTCCATGTCATGATCATGCATCATATTGTTGCATAGCATTGATTGTGTTCCCTCTTGTTTGCCGGTGGTTGTTCCTCCTCAGTAGACATATGTTTCGGTGATCTGATCGATGACACTGATGAAGACCCAATGCTATCTTCAGAAGTGCCAGGCAAGCAAAACCCCTTTGAGAATTCCGATACAATCCCACTCTCTTGCTCTTGCTCTCTTTTACTGCATTAGGACAACAACGATTCAACTGTTACATGTTGTGGTAGCTGAACCCCTTTCCTCTGCATGACATGTCTTTGCCACAGTAAATAGTTGAAACCCACTAGCATGAGTAGGAGTTGTTTTAGCCATGATATGCCTACTCATTCATGCTTGCTTGTCATGCCTGCTATTGCTTAGAGTTGTGTCAGGTCTGATTCATCGGGGATGAATTGGAATGTGGTGAACATGTCCTACTGTTGAGAGCTAAGTGTGTGAACACGATTTGGTAAAGGTAGCGGTGAGAGGCCATGTAGGAGTACATGGTGGGTTGTCTCATTGAAACTGTCCTCAGGAACTGAGTTCTGTGTCTGTGATCCAAGACAGTTACTACCATGCATTGGAATGCTTAAGTGCCCCTCTCGACTTATTAATCACCTTGATCTCTGTCCAGGAGTTGCAACTAGTTTCTGGTGTTTGTAGGTTGTGTTAATAGTCTACCAAGTGGCACCCGGTACAGGTGGGCTTGGGACAGACTAAGCACCATGGCCGGGTATACCAAGCGTCGCCCGTTTGGTGGGCTTGGGAACCCTGTACACATCGTCTGGGGCCGTGATGGAAACCTCGGCCGGAATCCCTTGCGGATGGAACCTGAATAGGCGATAAACCTGGACTAGAGTATTGTGTGGTTAGTCAGGTCGTGGCCGACACCCTCGCCAAGCTTCCGCTTGAAGGTTGCCGAGATACATGACGTGTACATGGCGGTAAGTGGCAAGAGCGTGTGTGAAGAAGTACACCCCTGCAGGGTTAACATGATCTATTTGAATAGCCGCATCCGCGGTAAAGGACTACTGGGTTGCTTATACAGTTCATAGACAAGTGAAAGTGGAAAATCTAAAATGCGCAAGATAAGCATGAGTGCTATGGATGGCCTTCTCGTAGGGAGACGGGAGTGAATCCATGGTACCTCTTGAGCACTGCGTTGGTTTTCCCTTGAAGAGGAAAGGGTGATGCAGCAAAGTAGCGTAAGTATTTCCCTCAGTTTTTGAGAACCAAGGTATCAATCGAGTAGGAGGCTACACGCAAGTCCCTCGCACCAACAAATAAATCCTCGCAACCAACGCGATAAGGGGTTGTCAATCCCTACACGGTTACTTATGAGAGTGAGATCTGATAGATATGATAAGATAATATTTTTGGTATTTTTATGATAAAGGTGCAAAGTAAAATAAAAGCAAAGTAAAAAAGCAACGGAAATAACTAAGTGTTGGAAAATTAATATGATGGAAAATAGACACGGGGCCATAGGTTTCACTAGTGGCTTCTCTCAAGAGCATAAGTATTTTACGGTGGGTGAACAAATTACTGTTGAGCAATTGACAGAATTGAGCATAGTTTTGAGAATATCTAGGTACGATCATGTATATAGGCATCACGTCCGAGACAAGTAGACCGACTCCTGCCTGCATCTACTACTATTACTCCACACATCGACCGCTATCCAGCATGCATCTAGAGTATTAAGTTCATAAGAATAGAGTAACGCTTTAAGCAAGATGACATGATGATGAGAGATAAATTCATGCAATATGATAAAAACCCCATCTTGTTATCCTCGATGGCAACAATACAATATGTGCCTTGCTGCCCCTCATCACACCGGGAAAGGACACCGCAAGATTGAACCCAAAGCTAAGCACTTCTCCCATTGCAAGAAAGATCAATCTAGTAGGCCAAACCAAACTGATAATTCGAAGAGACTTGCAAAGACAACCAATCATACATAAAAGAATTCAGAAGATTCAAATATTGTTCATAGATAAACTTGATCATAAACCCACAATTCATCGTTCTCAACAAACACACCGCAAAAGAAGATTACATCGAATAGATCTCCACAAGAGAGGGGGAGAACATTGTATTGAGATCCAAAAAGAGAGAGGAAGCCATCTAGCTAATAACTATGGACCCGAAGGTCTGAGGTAAACTACCCACACTTCATCGCAGAGGCTATGGTGTTGATGTAGAAGCCCTCCGTGATCGATGCCCCCTCCGGCGGAGCTCCGGAACAGGCCCCAAGATGGGATCTCGTGGAGTGCAGGAAGGTTGCGGCGGTGGAATTAGGTTTTGGCTCCAGATTCGATCGTTTGGGGTGCAATGAGGTATATATAGTAGGAAGGAGTACGTCGGTGGAGCAACATGGGGCCCACGAGGGTGGAGGGCGCGCCCAGGGGGGTAGGCGCACCCCCCTACCTCGTGGCTTCCTGCTTGATTTCTTGACGTAGGGTCCAAGTCCTCTGGATCATGTTCATTCCAAAAATCACGTTCCCGAAGGTTTCATTCCGTTTGGACTCTGTTTGATATTCTTTTTCTGCGAAACTCTTAAATAGGCAAAAAAAAACAACAATTCTGGGCTGGGCCTCCGGTTAATAGGTTAGTCCCAAAAATAATATAAAAGTGAATAATAAATCCCAATAATGTCCAAAACAGAAGATAATATAGCATGTAGCAATCAAAAATTATAGATACGTTGGAGACGTATCAAGCATCCCCAAGCTTAATTCCTGCTCGTCCTCGAGTAGGTAAACGATAAAAACAGAATTTTTGATGCGGAATGCTACTTGGCATAATTTCAATGTAATTCTTCTTAATTGTGGTATGAATATTCAGATCCGAAAGATTCAAGATAAAAGTTCAATATTGACATAAAAATAATAATACTTCAAGCATACTAACTAAGCAATTATGTCCTCTCAAAATAACATGGCCAAAGAAAGTTCATCCCTACAAAATCATATACTTTAGTCATGCTCCATTATCGTCACACAAGAATGCTCTCATCATGCACAACCCCGATGACAAGCCAAGCAATTGTTTCATACTTTAGTAATCTCAAACTTTTTCAACCTTCACGCAATACATGAGCGTGAGCCATAGACATAGCACTATGGGTGGAATAGAATATGATGATGGGGGTTATGTGGAGAAGACAAAGAAAGGAGAAAGTCTCACATCAACGAGGCTAATCAATGAGCCATGGAGATGCCCATCGATTGATGTTAATGCAAGAAGTAGGGATTTCCATGCAACGGATGCACCAGAGCTATAAATGTATGAAAGCTCAACAAAAGAAACTAAGTGGGTGTGCATCCAACTTGCTTGCTCACGAAGACCTAGGGCACTTGAGGAGGCCCATTGTTGGAATATACAAGCCAAGTTCTATAATGAAAAATTCCCACTAGTTATATGAAAGTGACAAAACAAGAGACTCTCTATCATGAAGATCATGGTGCTACTTTGAAGCACAAGTGTGGTAAAAGGATAGTAACATTGTCCCTTCTCTCTTTTTCTCTCATTTTTTGGGCCTTCTCTTTTTTATGGCCTTTCTTTTTTTTATTCCTCACTTGGGACAATGCTCTAGAAAATGATGATCATCACACTTCTATTTATTTACAACTCAATGATTACAACTCGATACTAGAACAAAGTATGACTCTATATGAATGCCTCCATGTGTACTGGATATGCAATGAACCAAGAGTGACATGTATGAAAGAATTATGAATGGTGGATTCGCCACAAATACTATGTCAACTACATGATCATGCAAAGCAATATGACAATGATGAACATGTCATGATAAACGGAATGGTGGAAAGTTGCATGGCAATATATCTCGGAATGGCTATGGAAATGCCATAATAGGTAGGTATGGTGGCTGTTTTGAGGAAGTATAAGGAGGTTTATGTGTGAAAGAGCGTATCATATCACGGGGTTTGGATGCACCGGCGAAGTTTGCACCAACTCTCAATGTGAGAAAGGGCAATGCACGGTACTGAAGAGGCTAGCAATGGTGGAAAGGTGAGAGTGCGTATAATCCATGGACTCAACATTAGTCATAAAGAACTCACATACTTATTGCAAAAATCTACAAGTCATCAAAACCAAGCACTACGTGCATGCTCCTAGGGTAATAGATTGGTAGGAAAAGACCATCGCTCGTCCCCGACCGCCACTCATAAGGAGGACAATCAAAGAACACCTCATGTTTCAAATTTGTTACATAACGTTTACCATACGTGCATGCTACGGGACTTGCAAACTTCAACACAAATATTTCTCAAATTCACAACTACTCAACTAGCACAACTTTGATATCACTACCTCCATGTCTCAAAACAATCATCAAGCATCAAACTTCTCTTAGTATTCAACACGCTCATAAGATAGTTTTTACTATTCTTGAATACCTAGCATATTAGGATTATTTAAGCAAATTACCATGCTATTTAAGAATCTCAAAATGATCTAAGTGAAGCATGAGAGATCAATAGTTTCTGTAAAACAAATCCACCACCGTGCTCTAAAAGATATAAGTGAAGCACTAGAGCAAAACTATATAACTCAAAAGATATAAGTGAAGCACATAGAGTATTCTAATAATTTCCGAATCATGTGTGTCTCTCTCAAAAGGTGTGTACAGCAAGGATGATTGTGGTAAAATAAAAAGCAAAGACTCAAATCATACAAGACGCTCCAAGCAAAACACATATCATGTGGTGAATAAAAATATAGCTCCAAGTAAAGTTACCGATGGAAGTAGACGAAAGAGGGGATGCCTTCCGGGGCATCCCCAAGCTTTGTCTTTTTGGTATCCTTATATTATCTTGGGTGTGCCATGGGCATCCCCAAGCTTAGGCTCTTGCCACTCCTTATTCCATAATCCATCAAATCTTTCACCCAAAACTTGAAAACTTCACAACACAAAACTTAGCAGAAAATCTCGTGAGCTCCGTTAGCGAAAGAAAACAAAAGACAAATTCAAGGTACTGTAATGAACTCATTCTTTATTTATATTGGTGTTAAAACTACTGTATTACAACTTCTCTATGGTTTATAAACTATTTTACTATCCATAGATTCATCAAAATAAGCAAACAACACATGAAAAACAGAATCTGTCAAAAGCAGAACAGTCTGTAGTAATCTGTAACTAACGCAAACTTCTGAAACTCCGAAACATCAGCCAAAATAGGACGACCTAGACAATTTTTTTATTGATCAGCATCAGTTGGAATCAATATTTTATCACGTTCTGGTGATTTTTAACAATTATTTTCGTGAACAGAAAGTTTCTGGAATTTTCTGCAAGATTAAATAACTATCATCCAAGAAGATCCTATAGGTTTAACTTGGCACAAATACTAATTAAAAAATAAAAACACATCTAACCAGAGGCTAGAACAAATATTTATTTGCTAAACAGCAAGGATAAATATTGGGTTGTCTCCCAACAAGCGCTTTTCTTTAAAGCCTTTTTAGCTAGGCATTGAGATTTCAATGATGCTCTCATAAAAGACAAGAATTGAAGCACAAAGAGAGCATCATAAAACATGTGACAAACGCATATAAGTCTAACATACTTCCTATGCTTAGGCATCTTATAGGAAAACAAATCAAGGCAAGCAAAAACTAGCATATGCAAGGAAGCGTAAAGAAACAATAGCAATTTCAACATAACGAGAGGTAATTTAGTAACATGAAAATTTCTATAACTATATTTTCCTCTCTCATAATAATTACATGTTGGATCACAAGAAAATTCAACGATATAGCTATCACATAACATATTCTCAACACGATCCACATGCATGCGAAGTTGACACTCTTCCAAAATAGTGGGATTATCATTAACTAAAATCATGACCTCACCAAACCCACTTTTATCAAAAATTTCATAAGATTGAACATTCTCCAAATATGTGGGATCTAAAGATGACACTCTTCCAAACCCACTTTCAATATTATTGCAAACACTATTATCAATCTTATATTCATCATGGGGCTTAAATGAATTTTCAAGATCATAAGAAGAATCTCCCAAATCATGATTATTGCAACAGGTAGTGGACATAGCAAAACTAGCATCCCCAAGCTTAGGGTTTTGCATATTATTAGCATAATTTACATCAATAGAATTTGTAATAAAATCATTGCAATCATGCTTTTTATTCAAAGATCTATTATGAATCACTTCATAAAGCACTTCATCACAATTTTCAGATTCACGGATTTCAAGCAAAAGCTTATAAAGATAATCTAGTGCATCCAAATTACTAGGAATTGGTTCATCATAACTGGATCTCTTAACAAGATTGGCAAGTGGATGAGGATCCATAGATATTAGCTTCTCTGTTTAGGAATAAATACTCAACTATTTCAACCAAACGAGCAAACGAGCCAAGTAAGACATCAAGGCAAACGAAAAGACGAAGGGAAAAAGGGCGAATAAAACGGCAAGGCTGAAGTGGGGGAGAGGAAAACAAGAGGCAAATGGTAAATAATGTAATGAGGGAGATAAGGGTTTGTGATGGGTACTTGGTATGTTGACTTTTGCGTAGACCTCCCTGGCAACGGCGCCAGAAATCCTTCTTGCTACCCCTTAAGCACTGCGTTGGTTTTCCCTTGAAGAGGAAAGGGTGATGCAGACAAGTAGCGTAAGTATTTCCCTCAGTTTTTGGGAACCAAGGTATCAATCTAGTAGGAGGCTACACGCAAGTCCCTCGCACCTACACAAACAAATAAATCCTTGCAATCAACGCGATAAGGGGTTGTCAATCCCTACACGGTTACTTACGAGAGTGAGATCTGATAGATATGATAATATAATATTTTTGGTATTTTTATGATAAAGGTGCAAAGTAAAATAAAAGCAAAGTAAAAAAGCAATGGAAATAACTTAGTGTTGGAAGATTAATATGATGGAAAATAGACCCGGGGACCATAGGTTTCACTAGTGGCTTCTCTCAAGAGCATAAGTATTTTACGGTGGGTGAACAAATTACTGTTGAGCAATTGACGGAACTAAGCATAGTTATGAGAATATCTAGGTATGATCATGTATATAGGCATCACGTCCGAGACAAGTAGACCGACTCTTGCCTGCATCTACTACTATTACTCCACACATCGACCAAAGATCCAAAGATGCATCTAGAGTATTAAGTTCATAAGAACAGAGTAACGCTTTAAGCAAGATGACATGATGTAGAGGGATAAATTCATGCAATATGATAAAAACCCCATATTGTTATCCTCGATGACAACAATACAATACGTGCCTTGCTGCCCCTACTGTCACTGGGAAAGGACACCGCAAGATTGAACCCAAAGCTAAGCACTTCTCCCATTGCAAGAAAGATCAATCTAGTAGGCCAAACCAAACTGATAATTCAAAGAGACTTGCAAAGATAACCAATCATACATAAAAGAATTCAGAAGATTCAAATATTGTTCATAGATAAACTTGATCATAAACCCACAATTCATTGGTCTCAACAAACACACCGCAAAAGAAGATTACATCGAATAGATCTCCACAAGAGAGGGGAGAACATTGTATTGAGATCCAAAAGAGAGAGGAAGCCATCTAGCTAATAACTATGGACCCGAAGGTCTGAGGTAAACTACTCACACTTCATCGGAGAGGCTATGGTGTTGATGTAGAAGTCCTCCGTGATCGATGCCCCCTCCGGCGGAGCTCCAGAACAGGCCCAAAGACGGGATCTCGTGGGTACAGAAGGTTGCGGCGGTGGAATTAGGTTTTTGGCTTCATGTCTGATCGTTTGGGGGTACGTAGGTATATATAGGAGGAAGGAGTACGTCGGTGGAGCAACATGGGGCCCACGAGGGTGGAGGGCGCGCCCCCCTACCTCGTGGCTTCCTGCTTGATTTCTTGACGTAGGGTCCAAGTCCTCTGGATCATGTTCGTTCCGAAAATCACGTTCCCGAAGGTTTCATTCTGTTTGGACTCTGTTTGATATTCTTTTTCTGCGAAACTCTGAAATAGGCAAAAAATAGCAGTCTGGGCTAGGCCTCCGGTTAATAGGTTAGTCCCAAAAATAATATAAAAGTGAATAATAAAGCCCAATAATGTCCAAAACAGAAGATAATATAGCATGGAGCAATCAAAAATTATAGATACGTTGGAGACGTATCAATCCATAGTGGTGTATTGATATGGTGAATATGTGGACTCGTGTGCGCCACCTCAAAAGAGTTACTTGCAGACGTAGTTCAGGATAGCCATTGAGTCAAAGCTGGCTTGCTGCAGTTAAACCCCACCATCCCTTTGTTGATACTGATGCATATGTAGCTAGTTCTGATGTAAGTCTTGCTGGGTACATTTGTACTCACGTTTGCCTAATTTATGTTTTTGTAGAGAGACTTCAGTCTCACTAGTAGTTCCGCGTGGACTTCGATGTTTAGCTTGTTACCTCAGCTACGATCTTGTACCCTTGGGAGGGTCTTGTAGATAGTCAGGCTTCTCAACCTTTTTCATTTATAGTTGTTTGTACTCAGACATGTTATGCTTCCGTTGCTTGTATGCTCTGTATGTTGGGTCATGTGACCCATGATTGTAATTCGTACTATGTATGACTCTTCGGAGCCTTTTGAATAAATACTCTGAGTCGTAGAGTTTTGTTGTGATGCCATGTTGTATTTGCACATATCGAGCATATTGTGTGTATGACTTTGAAATGATTGGTATGTGTGGGATCCGACAATCTAGTTATTTATTCTTGGTAGCCTCTCTTACGGGGAAATGTCTCCTAGTGCTTCCACTGAGCCATGGTAGCTCGCTACTACTCCGGAACACTTAGGCTGGCTGGCATGTTCCCTTCTTCATTCCTGTGTCTGTCCCTTCGGGGAAATGTCACGCGTTGTTCCTTTAAGTCCTTGTAGCTTGCTATGACTAGGGTTCATACGTTGATGACCTACACATTCGTTGCTGGGTCATGTATGCCTGTCCCTGTAAGTTAGTGCCACTTTGATTCACGACTAGTCATGTCGGCCCGGGTTCTTTGTCATATGGATGCTAGCAACACTATCATATACGTGAGCCAAAAGGCGCAAACGGTCCCGGGCCAGGCAAGGTGGCACCCGTGGGAATACCGTGTGTGAGGCCACAAAGTGATATGATGTGTTACATGCTAGATAGGTGGGACTTAGGATCGGGGTCCTAACAATCAGAAAAAATATTCAAATCACGCACAACCCCGATGGCAAGCCAAGCAATTGTTTCATACTTTTGACGTCCTCAATATTTTTCAACTTTCACGCAATACATGAGCGTGAGCCATGGACATAGTACTGTAGGTGGAATAGACGGTGGTTGTGGAGAAGACAAAAAGAAGGAGATAGTCTCACATCAACTAGGCGTATCAACTAGCTATGGAGATGCCCATCAATAGATTCAATGTGAGTGAGTAGGGATTTCCATGCAACAGATGTACTAGAGCTATAAGTTTATGAAGCTCAAAAAGAAACTAAGTGGGTGTGCATCCAACTCGTTTGCTCACGAAGAACTAGGGCAATTTGAGGAAGCCCATCATTGGAATATACAAGCTAAGTTCTATAATGAAAATTCCCACTAGTATATGAAAGTGATATCATAGGAGACTTTCTATTATGAAGATCATGGTGCTACTTTGAAGCATGAGTGTGGTAAAAGGATAGTAACATTGCCCCTTCTCTCTTTTCTCTCATTTTTTTATTTGGGCCTTCTCTCATATTTTTTTGCCTCTTTTTTGGTCCAGAGTCTCATTCCGACTTGTGGGGGAATCATAGTCTCCATCATCCTTTCCTCACATGGGACAATGCTCTAATAATGAAGATCGTCACACTTTTATTTACTTACAACTCAAGAATTACAACTCGATACTTAGAACAAAATATGACTCTATGTGAATGCCTCCAGCGGCGTACTAGGATGTGCAATGAATCAAGAGTGACATGTAAAAAATGATGAACGGTGGCTTTGCCACAAATACGATGTCAACTACATGATCATGCAAAGCAATATGACAATAATGGAGCGTGTCATATAAACGGAACGGTGAAAAGTTGCATGGAAATATATCTCGGAATGGCTATGGAAATGCCATAATAGGTAGGTATGGTGGTTGTTTTGAGGAAGGTATATGGTGGGTTTATGGTACCGGCGAAAGTTGCACGGTGCATGAGAGGCTAGCAATGGCGGAAAGGTGAGAGTGCGTATAATCCATTGACTCAACATTAGTCATAAAGAACTCACATACTTGTTGAGGGAGTCCTGGATTAGGGGGTCCTTGGACAGCCGGACTATATACTTTAGCCGGACTGTTGGACTATGAAGATACAAGATTGAAGACTTCGTCCCGTGTACGGATGGGACTCTCCTTGGCGTGGAAGACAAGCTTGGCAATACGGATATGTAGATCTCCTCCCTTGTAACCGACTCTGTGTAACCCTAGCCCCCTCTGGTGTCTATATAAACCGGAGGGCTTAGTCCGTAGGACAACAACAATCATACCATAGGCTAGCTTCTAGGGTTTAGCCTCTACGATCTCGTGGTAGATCAACTCTTGTAATACTCATATCATCAAGATCAATCAAGCAGGAAGTAGGGTATTACCTCTATCAAGAGGGCCCGAACCTGGGTAAACATCGTGTCCCCCGCCTCCTGTTACCATCCGCCTTAGACGCACAGTTCGGGACCCCCTACCCGACATCCGCCGGTTTTGACACCGACATTGGTGCTTTCATTGAGAGTTACATTGTGCCGTCACCGTAAGGCTAGATGGCTCCTTCGATCATCGGCAACTATGCGATCCAGGGTGAGGTTTTCCTTCCCGGACAGATCTTCGTATTCGGCGGCTTCGTACTGCGGGCCAACTCGCTTGGCCATCCGGGGCAGATCGAGAGCTACGCCCCTGGCCATCAGGTCAGGTTTGGAAACTTGAACTATACTGCCGACATCCGCGGAGACTTGATCTTTGACGGATTCGAGCCCATGTCAGGTGCGCCGCACAGTCACGACGAGCATGACTTAGCTCTGCCGTCGGACAGTGTTCGGGAGATCACACCTGCAACTACTCCGGCCCTCAATCCGGAACAAATTGCGCCATCTGAGGACGGGTGGATGGACCCTGCCACGGAGGCCGCACACTCAGTGGCGATAGAGCCGAATACTGACTTCACCTCCTACGAGACCCGTGTTGCCGAACCGTTGGATTCGTCCCCGGCCATGGGCTCTGAGCTGCCTGCGTCTGTGCCTATCGAATCCGATTGGGCACCGATCATGGAGTTTACCTTCGCGGATATCTTTCAGCACTCGCCCTTTGGCGACATGCTAAACTCGTTGAGGTCTCTCTCCCTATCAGGAGACCCTTGGCCGAACTATGTCCGGCTAGAATGGGATGCAGACGATGAAGAAATTCGCTCCCCACTCACCACCCACTTAGTAGCCACTGTCGATGATATAACCGACATGCTCGATTTCGGCTCCGAAGACATCCACGGTATGGACGACGATGCAGGAGATGAACAAGAACCATCGCCCACAGGGCGCTGGACAGCCACTTCATCACATGATATATACATGGTGGATACACCCAAAGAAGACAATGATGAGGAACGGGAGGATGCAGCAAAGGATAACCCCCTCGAGAAGCAACCAAAGCGACGACACAGACGCCGCTCCAAATCCCGCCAGCGATAACAGTGCAAGAAAGAATGAGACCCCGGTCGACTCCAAAGCAATAGAGCAGGACGAGCCAGCGAACGGCGAACATAGTACGTAGCTACTGTCCGATCACGGCGACGCCGAGGGTAGAAATCATCAACCTGTCTCCGGAGAGGAGAATAGTCCGGATGACGATATACATATCATCCCGGAAAGGAACTTGGAACAAGAGAACCTCCACAGAAGGCTTATTGCCACCGCGAGGAGTCTTAAGAAGCAGAAACAAAGGCTTAAGGCCGCGCAAAATACACTCATCAGTAGATGGAACAAAGTGTTGGACACTGCGAAAGAGTACGATGGCAGTCGCCACACAAAGAGTTACCCAAAGCGCAAGCTGCTGCCTAAATTCAATGACGAGTCCTTAGAGCCTACACAGCCAAAAAATAAAAAGGCCGACCAGTCAGATCGACCACCTCGTGGCCGTGATAGGGCGGCTAACGAGGCCGCACATAAGTCAGCACACGATTCACGTGAGGACTTGCATCAAAAAGCCGGCATGACCAGATCCATCTATGGATCTAGTAAGCGCGCTCCAGCGCAGAATCAAAACTAAACACTACAATAGCCAGAACGCCATGACACATCCAAATATAGGGGTGCCACGCACCCCCTATGCTTCACCGATGAGGTGCTGGATCACTAATTTCAAGAGTTATACAAACCCGTGAACATAGAGGCATACAGCGGAATGATGAGACCACAGGGTGCGGATTGAGGACTTCATCCTCCATATCCATATGGCTCATGGAGACGATCTCCACGCCATCAAATACTTGCCCCTCAAGTTGAAAGGACCAGCTCAAAGCCTTTGGTGAAGAGCCTCCCGAAAATTCAATTGGAAGTTGGGAGGAGCTTGAGGATGCTTTTAGGGCTAACTTTCAAGGGACCTACGTCCGACCTCCGAGCATAAACGATTTAAGTCATATAATTCAACAGCCGGAGAGTCAGCCCAAAGCTTTGGAACAGATTTCTCACTAAGAAGAATCAAATCGTCGACTGCCCGGACGCCGAAGCCTTAGTAACTTTCAAACACAGCGTCCGAGACGAATGGCTCGCTAGACACCTCGGCCAAGAAAAGCCAAGAACAATGGCATCCCTAACAAGCCTCATGACCCGCTTTTGCGCGGGCGAAGATAGCTGGCTGGCACGTAGTAGCACCAGCGACCCAGGCACATCTGAAGTCAGGGATGGCAATGGAAAACCACGACGCAATAAAAGCAAGCTTCGAAATAACAAAGACAGCCCAGACAACACGATGGTAAACGCCGGATTTAGGGGCTCTCAATCCGGTCAGCGGAAACAACCTTTCAAAGGCAACAGAGATGGACCGTCCAGCCTAAACAAGATTCTAGACAAATTATGTCAGATTCATGGCACCTCCGATAAACCTGCAAATCACACCCACAGATAATGCTGGGTCTTCAAGCAGGCCGGAAAGTTAAACACCGAACACAAAGGGCGGGAAATACCAAGTGAAGACGAGGATGAGCCTCGCCAGCAAAGCACTGGGGGACAGAAAAATTCCCACCAGAGGTCAAAACAGTGAACATGATTCATGTAACAAAAAGAAGAAGCAAACATGCACTCCGAGACATACGCGTCAAGCCCGTCACCCCTCAGTTCAACCCTTGGTCGGCCTGCTCGATCACTTTTGACCGCAGGGATCACCTGACAAGTATCCGGCAGGGAGGATTGGCTGCTTGGTGCTAGACCCAATCATCGACCGGTACCATCTCACCCAAGTCCTCATGGACGGCGGCAGTAGTCTTAATCTGATATATCAGGACACAGTCCGCAAAATGGGGATAGACCCGACAAGAATCAGCCAAAGCAATACTACCTTTAAAGGAGTAATACCAGGCCAGAGGCCCCCAGACGGGCTCTCTAGTACTAGAGGTTGTATTCGGTTCTCCCAACAACTTCCGAAGTGAAAAGCTAACCTTCGACATCGCTCCATTCCGAAGCGGCTATCAAGCACTACTCGGAAGAACAGCTTTCGCTCGTTTTAATGCAGTACCGCATTATGCTTCTCTTAAGCTTAAGATGCCCGGTCCACGTGGCATCATCACAGTTAGCGGAAATGTTGAGCGTTCCTTATGCGCGGAAGAACGTGTGGCGGCTTTAGCAGCCGAACACTAAATGGCCTCTCCAACCAGAATAAATGATCGGTCGTCAAGACCGCGGACACGGCTAGACGAGTCCGGCGCATCTAGCTGTAACAGCTTAGATAAACCTGAGATTGGTTTGATGTATATACCCCCATAGGCGGTACGAGGGGCTTCCCGCATGTAAATAGGACTACAGTTCGGCTCGGCCTTACTTATCTTGAATTTTAATGGCTTATTGAGAATAACCAATTTTTTGCACGACAACTTTCACCTAAGTTATTCTCTTTTACAGATGATAATCGTGCTACACCCTTCCAGGATACGGCTGCGGAGACACGGTAGCAGACATGCAGCAGGGCCCTGCTCAAAGGTTTCTTTTTAGATTAAGACCCTGTGTAAACCTTTTTTACTGTCTCTTGTTGCTTCACATCCTCCAGATACTCAGTATAACCGAGAGGGATGCTGACGTTATTGGCATTTTGCCATGTCAGAATAATGCACGTACCTGGACACTCGGGGTTCATTATCAAGGGTGTTACTCAGCCCGGTATATGTTGTAAAGACCGAATACCTTAGGGAGTGTTCGGCGTCATGAGTTTGGCCTTATATGCATCAGCTCCAAATCATGTCTTTGGTCAAATGTTGGGTTTGCCCGGCTCCCGCGTTTTGCTACCTTACGTTCCGCTCTATCGGCTAAGGTGGCACCGGAGAACTCTTGTGATTGTGCCCTGGTTCATCCGGATGAGCACCTCGATGAAAGCCAAACCGACAGTCATGATAAAGCGAGACTGGCCAACCACTTTCGATGACTTAGCGGAATCTTCGGATTCCTCCGCATTAACGAAGGGCGTTTTCCGGTCATGTACGTCTGGCGCCCGTGCTTTCGGACAAGCGCGGAAGTACCAGGGGCTATATAGTAGCCCCACTGTCAAACTCCTATGGTTAAGTGAAAGTGTTAAAGCAATATAGTCCGATTGCCTCGTTCGCCACGCTACCACCTCCTTAATCGACCAAGACATTGGATCAAGTGTGAACACGCGCTTTTGCGAACACCCCCGCATTATATGCGTGGGGGATGAAGCCGACGACTGCAAACTTTCAGGTTATATACATATATACATAAACGGCCGCAAAGGAGGCATCATAATACTTTCAGGCAAAAGTATAAACATAGCCTTTATAATTCAAATAGCATTGTTATTACAATCGAGATACATGTCACTCGAACTTGACACTCTTCGAGCACTCAGCCTCTATTAAACGAGCTCCTTCCAGGACTTCTTCAAAATAGTGCTTGGCCGAAACCTGGCCTACGGTCGGATTCTGGGTTGCAATCGCGGTGGCCTCCATCTTCGCCCAGTATGTCTTGACACGGGCAAGAGCCATCCTGTAGCGACCCGACCCGAATGGATCAAGTCTCTGTGCTTTCGTGTCATCCCTGGATCGGTATGCTGACACACACAGTACTCGAAGGATTTATAACAGAGGTAAATCACATGTATAAAGTAACGTAAATACTATTACCTCGATCCAAAATATAGCGGAAGCAACAAGGTTGTGGATTCCCATCAACACCAACGGCAAAGTTGAGTATAGGAAATCGTAACCCTAACGTATCACTTACTGTCAAATGCGAAAAAGTGCGCAACATGAAAAGTTGCAGCCGAAAACGGGTCGACACATGGAATATCTTTGGCAATGTAACACATAGAGAGTAATGAAAGAATAGGCTATACTACATGCATATATGGCTGGTGGAAAGCTCTATGGTTACAGTTTTTTTGCGAAAAGCCAATTTTTCCCTACTTCAAAGGAATAAGTTTATTTAGCTATCATGGTGGTTGTTGAACATTGAGAATGGTTGACAGCATCCTCAATCCCAATTAAAAGTACTCATTAAACCCAACAAATTATATTAAGTAACGTGATGAGATCAACAGGATATCCAGGTACTAGATACTCAAAATTGTCCATAACCGGGGACACGGCTAATCATGATTAGTTTATACACTCTGCAGAGGTTTGCGCACTTTTCCCCACAAGACTCGATCGCCTCCGTTTGGTTTCTCGTGACTTTTCACATGGTGTTTGAGAGGCGGATGACCGAGACATAGTCTTTCGAAGTGCTAGCACCTTACGATGGGTGGACCAAGACACCTACATCTCGCTAGTCCACCACTATAAGAGTTACATACGACTTAGTCAACTATGCCAGAGCCCATAATGGCTTGTGGCTGCACACGTAAGTTACTAGTATGAATAATCTTATGATCCCTTTGAGCACAGGTGGCGGTCCGAAGAAAAACAGGCAAGTCTGATAGAAACCAGGTGCCTCAATCCACCCGGATGTGTGTTTAAGTTGCCACCTTAGATAAACCATTAAATTAACAATCTCACATACATCATGGATATCACTCACCCAATCCACGTCTACTAGCATAGCATGGCATAATAAGCAAACGTAGAAGTAACTCCCAAGGTTTCATAAGTAAAACAGGTAATAGGTACTACCTCAATCTACTTCCCATCCCACAATTTATTTAGATCCTAATCATGCAAGTGTTTGAGGAATAGATCTAATGCATAAAAACTGGGTATGAGAAGAGTATGATCAAGTGTTACTTGCCTGCAAAGTTGATGAAGATGATTAGCACTCAAAACTCTTGATAGATCTACTCGTCACACTCCGGTCAATCTATCGTAATCAAGCAATAGTAGCCACACATAAGCAATCACTCAAAAGATCGGAAAGAACGAAGAAAACGATTCGGAAAACATCAAAACCAAGCAAATAACTCTTGCAACATAAAACAATTTCTAACAGTACCAAAATTATGTGAGTTTGGCCTTATCAGAAAGTTTAGGTTAAGAGCTTCGATTTGCAAAAAGAATCAACTAAATCGGAGTTATGAAACTCAAGTTATGATCAAACGAAGTTTGAATACAAATCTGATCTAATTCAAATTTTAACTTTCAAAAACATGTTTAAGTTGGATTACTGGATAGAGGGGATCGTAACGAAGAAGTGGGCGTTGGTTTCGTTGGATTCCGACTTACGAGTAAAAAGTTATGAGCGTTTGAAGATTAGGGACAAAAAATAACACTACGGATAGGTCACGACGGAAATTAAAAATAAAGAAAAAATCTATCGAGCGAACGCCGCTAAACAAAACCGGAAAGAAAAACGGCGAAAACCGATCTAGGGTTTCGGAAAGAAAACCAAACGAAAACCGATCTAGAAAACCGGAGCGATTCTGAAAAACCGAACCGAAGAAAAGAAAAGGTGGCATGGGCTAGTACCTCGAAGAGGTGAGGGGCTCCGGCGGGCGGTGGCAAGCGGCAATGGGCGGTTGTAGGGCGGCGGCGCGGGTGTAGGGCGGCGGCGCGGGTGTGGGGCTGCTGCTGCTGCGGAGAGGAGAGGAGAGGAGAGGTGTTGGTTTGATGTGTTGGAGGGGGGGTGCTTGGGTATTTATATTGGGGAGGGGAGGGTTTTGCTTGGGGTAGGGGGCAAGAAATAGACTAGGATTAGGAATCCTAGGAGTAAAAACGAAATAACGAAACGGGATCAAATCCTACTAGGATTTGTAAAAGAATAGGAAACTTGGGGCTCCTGGCTCCACATGCTTGTGGCGATGCTAGCGATGGCCTTGGCCTTGGCGGCCCGGCTGGTTATGACTTGGGCCTTTGGCCCATATACGCAGATTTTTTTTAAAGACAGAGACAACAAAACAAAAATAATAAAACCAAATAAAATTTTTATATAGGCATATAATATATCAAAATTTTCAGAAAAAGATTTCCTACATGATGAACATTATTCTAGCATTAAATAAGATACACACAAATTTAAATAAAGCAAAGAGTGCTTCTGGTCCAATAAAATCCAACAAAAATCATTTTTAAAATACCAAAATGACTTCAAATTAATTTCTCTCCAATTTTCTGATGTAGGGAATCATGTTACCCTATTTTCCATATATTTTGTTTTTGGAGAAAAATATTTTGAATAAAACTTAAATAACTCCAAATTGAAAATAATTCAAAGGAACTTTGAATTTAATTCTTTGAAACTCCCAACTCATATTTCATATAATTTGAAGAAGTCATTTTATCTTCGCCGTGAAAATCATTGAGTTGCATAAAGTTTCAGAATTGAAAATATTCTCAAATGAAATTCAAATATTTTCAACACCTTGTCATTTAAATAAATGGAAGAAGTCATGTCATCTTCTCTCCGGGGTTTTGTGATGAAAAGAATTTGAATTCCCGAAGATCATAAAAGAAAAAAGAAAGTTTGGGAAAGTCCTTTTATTCCCTCTCATTTAACTTTCAAAAAGTTTCGAATTCACCCACTTCACTCAAACAATCAAACAATCAATCAAATCTATCTATTTGTTTATAACATTCCAAAATTTAGAATTTTGGGATGTTACAAACCTACCACCCTTAAAAGGAATCACGTCCTCGAGATTCGGAGAGGTTAGCAAGAAATAGGTTAGGGTTTGGGGGTCTTCAAAATCCACCGATCATCTCCGGAGTCTCGGGTGCTACCACCCTTAGAAGCATTGTTACGGTTCCATCAAAACTCATATACTCCATCCTTATTGTTGGCAGTGTCAGTCTTCTCAGATCTTAAGGATAATTCCTTCTCTGGGCTCTTCCGGTAGTGGCATAACCTTTTCCTCAAT
Organism: Aegilops bicornis; assembly: GCA_021605145.1. Taxonomy (NCBI): domain Eukaryota; kingdom Viridiplantae; phylum Streptophyta; class Magnoliopsida; order Poales; family Poaceae; genus Aegilops; species Aegilops bicornis. Next base: position 331,199,826 of record CM038673.1, read on the forward strand.
TCTTTTGTCCTTTTTCCTCTTGGTAAGGTTATTCCGAGATTGGGTCTTCTTAGCTGACGGGTCTGGCGCCAATGCTAAACAACTATCGATATCTCATGGTGGTCAACAATTTATGGTTTGTCCTGCAGAAAACGGGTCTGGGTTGAACCTCACCATATAACCTACGGTTGGCAACAACTGCCGTGTACAAGGGAAAAAATACCTATACCTTTCTAAGGTTTAAACAAGGTTTTGATCGTCGTCTCTCTACTATAGGTAAGTCACTCAGATTTACCATCCCATATAGCAAAGCGAATAATAAGAGTAAGTCGGTATGGTGATCAATCAATCCCGCACCCAAATCATTACCTTGTACATGGTTTAGCGAATCTCGCATTCTAACACTCGGTCATCCTCACAAGCATTGCAGAATTTCTCTTGTCGACGAACCAAGTTCGGAAAATCCATTGATTCTGCAAGCCAAACAAACAACTATCGTTCCTTAACAACTCTCAGGTTTTGCGTAAACTCTTATAGAATCGTCGGTTGATAAAATCGTAACTTCTCACAGGGTTTTTCCTTCAGCAAGAGTGTGCTTGCTTCTTGGCAGGTCACAGGGCCCGTGGGTTATAGCCCATCTCATCACTTGCAATCCTTGAACACATCCTCGGGCAACTGATCATTATCCCAACATCCAACTTCCCGCATACTTAAAATCCATCCAATTGTACTGTCTCTTTTCCTTATATTGGCACCAAACTAAGGCGTGCTTACTCGGGCTCATCATGGAATTTCCATTGACCCATATTTCCAACATCATACCTCATTTACGTCCAATAGTAATTTATCTCTTCATCCTCGTGGGATATCCCACATACCGAGATAAAACTTATACTTATGAAGTCCATACTCCACTTCATGGAACATCATTATCCTTTCCAGGGTCAAGCGTCCTTACAAGGAAATATTGGCCATCTCTGCATGGCCCTTCTTCAACTGGAATACGTGAAACACATCATGAACTCCAGACAGTCCTTCGGGTGACTCCAACTTGTTTAGCCAATTCTCCCATACGTTCCAAAACTTGGTATGGTCCTTCAAATCTCGGGGCTAACTTTCCCTTAACTCCAAATCGTTTAACTCCTCGCAGAGGTGGCACACAAATATATGCTCTGTCTCCGATTTCATAGATTACCTCCTTGCATTTTTGAGTCTGCATAACTCTTACGCACTGGTGAGCTACCTTGATCTATCTCGAAACAACTTAACATTCTCTTTTGACTCCTTGATCACATTTGGTCCAAACAACTGACGGTCTCCAACGTCATCCCATACTCTCTTGGGGTATCAAACATATCGAGACAAAACTCATATTCATTTTGTCTGAAATCCATTCAGTGGGTATCCTTATCTTTTCCAGGGTCAATGGTTCTTACAGGGTACTACCACCCTTAAAATGTTCCAATATTCCATAGACCATATTTCTCATATCCTCGAAATTGGTCAACATCTTTCCTCATAGGGTAACTCATAAAATCCAAAGCAGTACCAACACTGCTAAACTTTATTGATTCTTAATTTATTACAATCATCTCGCTTTTCCATTACATGTCTCAACTTAACACCTCAATATAAAAGAAAAAGCTCACACTTCTACTACTCCATTTATTTTGTTACAACTTCAACTGTATATCATCAGTCTCCTTCTCCTTCGGACAATCTCTAGCAAAGTGCCCTGCTACATTACAACGGAAACATATTACTTACGACGGGTTTCGAGGTTTCCTCATGATCACATAGCCTCTTTGGGTCCTCGGCTTCCATTTTGGGCAAGTGTTGATGTAGTGCCACGACTCCTTGCATTTGTAACAGGTGACATGACTCAGATCCTTCTGAATCCAATCTATTCCTCTTTCGGGACCTTTCTGTTCCAATCAGGGCTTCTATTTCCTGTGGGTCATACTCTACTTCCTCTGTCGGGAATTCTACTAGATCTCCATTCAGACAATCTTGGGAGATGTGTCCCTCTTCTCCACATGAATAGCATGACTTGGTGTGGGCTTTAATTTTGTTTCCTTTGTGTGTGTCCTCAACATCTTCCTTCGTCACATGTTCTTCTATCATCTCCTTGAGTTCTCCTTTCATTTCTTCTTTCTTATGCTGGATGGTTCTTTGTATCATGGGGTAAATGTGACCTGGCGGGGTAGTGTGTAGTCCATTCACACAAGAAACTAGTGATCTGCCTAGTTGGGCATTCTTGATCTGGGTGACTTCCTTCACAATTAGGGCATTCATCCTTGTGTTCCTTATGGGTGTGTCCTATTTCTCCACAGAGCTTGTACGCACAAGGTTTCTTCATATCCTTTCCATAAGGCTTCAACTTCTGGGTCACAAACCGAGACTTTAGCAAAGTCAACTTAAATTCTTCCCAAACGGTTACTCCTTGCCATCCATTGATGGTTTGGTACATCCTCCACCAAATAGCAGCACCTCTTTCAAAGCACTCTAGAGCATGTTGGGTCATATCCTTTATGACTATAGGGTTGTTCTCCATTTGATCCTCCATGTTCTGAATCCATTGGTGCATCTCCAATTGACTCATCGGTCCATACAATACAAGCTCATCTCCATTCATCCTCTATTGGGTCCATGGGTTTGGGGTGGGATAAGAGAGATCGAGAGGGATGCACACAATACAAACAATGGTTTTGAAAAGACAGATTTTATTGTGGTTGTCGGAAAAACATCAAACAAATGACAACTCACAATCGTTGCATCTAACGTAGGTATGTAACAGGGGTTTGGTCTTCTAAAGGTCAATAGATCTCAAAGTCATCACACTCTTCAAGTCTTGTTCATGTCTCCAATGGCTGCTTCTGATCATGCTTGTTCCGCTCAAGTTCTTTTGCCAGATCTTCTCTGTTGACGCAGAGTCTCTCATGACGTCCCTTAATATTCCTGGAGTTGCATTCCAAACTTCTGGTTTCAACATCCTTGGCATGAACCATGATCCTACTATCCTCCAGTTCTTGACAAACCTCCGGTATCTCGATGTTTTGCTCCTTCAGCTTGTCTACTTTGAGCTTCTGGATCCTGAGTTCTTCATGAAATACTTCCTTGTCAAAATTTAGCTTCTTGTGGGTCCATCTTAACTTTCTGATGTAACACTCGGATCCAATACACCTTGATCTCGGGTATTGATAACTTCCATGGTCCGTCAAATTCCATAAGCGTAACCTTCCTAGGTCATAAGATCCGGGAATTCTTGAGCCTTCAAAATCTCATAGTCTTCGGAGTCTTCAACAGTTGTAGTTTCCATTTATACGGTAAAATCCTCTTCATTCCAAATGGTCTTAGTTGTGCGATAACTTGTCTCCTTGGAGTGGTCTCATCAGTCAAATCTTCGAGTGGTCAAAAGGGAAAAGCGGTATGGTCTCACTAAAAAGGAATATTTGAATAAGCTCAGAAGAGAAGAGTGGTAAAAGATCTTTTTGAAAAAGAAAGTTGTAGAGAAAATCTTTCCTATGGGCTTGCCAAGGGTCACGTCCTACAGTCAACATGTGCTCTGATACCATCTTGTAGCGACCCGACCCGAATGGATCAAGTCTCTGTGCTTTCGTGTCATCCCTGGATCGGTATCTTTGACACACAAGGTACTCGAAGGATTTATAACAGAGGTAAATCACATGTATAAAGTAACGTAAATACTATTACCTCGATCCAAAATATAGCGGAAGCAACAAGGGTTGTGGATTCCCATCAACACCAACGGCAAAGTTGAGTATAGGAAATCGTAACCCTAACGTATCACTTACTCGTCGTCTGAAAAGTCTGCAACATGAAAAGTTGCAGCTCAACGGGTCAATTGACACATGGAATATCTTTGGCAATGTAACACATAAAGAGTAATGAAAGAATAGGCTATACTACATGCATATATGGCTGGTGGAAAGCTCTATGGTTACAGTTTTTCTTGAAAAGCCAATTTTCCCTACTTCAAAGGAATAAGTTTATTTAGCTATCATGGTGGTTGTTGAACATTGAGAATGGTTGACAGCATCCTCAATCCCAATTAAAAGTACTCATTAAACCCAACAAATTATATTAAGTAACGTGATGAGATCAACAGGATATCCAGGTACTAGATACTCAAAATTGTCCATAACCGGGGACACAGCTAATCATGATTAGTTTATACACTCTGCAGAGGTTTGCGCACTTTTCCCCACAAGACTCGATCGCCTCCGTTTGGTTTCTCGCACTACATGGTGTTTGAGAGACGGATGACCGAGACATAGTCTTTCGGAAGCGCTAGCACCTTACGATGGGTGGAGCGGTACACCTACATCCCCTACATCTGCTAGTCCACCACTATAAGAGTTCGCACGACTTAGTCAACTATGCCAGAGCCCATAATGGCTTGTGGCTGCACACGTAAGTTACTAGTATGAATAATCTTATGATCCCTTTGAGCACGGGTGGCGGTCCAAGAAAAACAGGCAAGTCCTCGATAGAAACCGGTGCCTCAATCCACCCGGATGTGTGTTTAAGTTGCCACCTTAGATAAACCATTAAATTAACAATCTCACATCATCATGGATATCACTCACCCAATCCACGTCTACTAGCATAGCATGGCATAATAAGCAAACGTAGAAGTAACTCCCAAGGTTTCATAAGTAAAACAGGTAATAGGTACTACCTCAATCTACTTCCCATCCCACAATTTATTTAGATCCTAATCATGCAAGTGTTTGAGGAATAGATCTAATGCATAAAAACTGGGTATGAGAAGAGTATGATCAAGTGTTACTTGCCTGCAAAGTTGATGAAGATGATTCGCACTCAAAACTCTTGATAGATCTACTCGTCACACTCCGGTCAATCTATCGTAATCAAGCAATAGTAACCACACATAAGCAATCACTCAAAAGATCGGAAAGAACGAAGAAAAGCGATTAGGAAAACATCAAAACCAAGCAAATAACTCTTGCAACATAAAACAATTTCTAACAGTACCAAAATTATGTGAGTTTGGCCTTATCAGAAAGTTTAGGTTAAGAGCTTGATTTGCAAAAAGAATCAACTAAATCGGAGTTATGAAACTCAAGTTATGATCAAACGAAGTTTGAATACAAATCTGATCTAATTCAAATTTTAACTTTCAAAAACATGTTTAAGTTGGATTACTGGATAGAGGAGATCGTAACGAAGAAGTGGGCGTTGGTTTCGTTGGATTCCGACTTACGAGTAAAAAGTTATGAGCGTTTGAAGATTAGGGACAAAAAAATAACACTACGGATAGGTCACGGCGGAAATTAAAAATAAAAGAAAAATCTATCGAGCGAACGCCGCTAAACAAAACCGGAAAGAAAAACCGGAGAAAACCGATCTAGGGTTTGGAAAGAAAACCGAAACGAAAAACCGATCTAGAAAACCGAACGGAAACCGGAACGATTCTGAAAACCGAACCAAAGAAAAGAAAAGGTGGCCTTGCTGGGCTAGTACCTCGAAGAGGCGAGGGGCTCAATGGCGGCGGCGTTAAGCGGCGGCGGCGGCACTTGGCGGCGGTGGCAAGCGGCGGCGGGCGGGTGTAGGCGGCGGCGGCGGGTGTGGGCTGCTGCTGCTGCGGAGAGGAGAGGAGGAGAGGTGTTAGTTTGATGTGTTGGAGGGGGTGCTTGGGTATTTATATTGGGGAGGGAGGGTTTTGCTTGGGGTAGGGGGGCAAGAAATAGACTAGGATTAGGAATCCTAGGAGTAAAAACGGAATAACGAACGGGATCAAATCCTACTTGGGATTTGTAAAAGAATAAAACTTGGGGCTCCTGGCTCCTGTCGTCTTGTGGCGATGCTAGCGATGGCCTTGGCCTTGGCCGGCCGGCTGGTTGGCGGCTTGGGCCTTTGGCCCAAGGCGCTGCAGATTTTTTTTAAAGACAGAGACAACAAAACAAAAATAATAAAACCAAATAAAATTTTTATATAGGCATATAATATATCAAAATTTTCAGAAAAAGATTTCCTACATGATGAACATTATTCTAGCATTAAATAAAATACACACAAATTTAAATAAAGCAAAGAGTGCTTACGGTCCAATAAACTCCAACAACAATCATTTTTAAAATACCACAATGACTTGAAATTAATTTCTCTCCAATTTTCTGATGTAGGGAATCATGTTACCCTATTTTCCATATATTTTGTTTTTGGAGAAAAATATTTTGAATAAAACTCAAATAACTCCAAATTGAAAATAATTCAAAGGAACTTTGAATTTAATTCTTTGAAACTCCCAACTCATATTTCATATAATTTGAAGAAGTCATTTTATCTTCGCTCGTGAAAATCATTGAGTTGCATAAAGTTTCAGAATTGAAAATATTCTCAAATGAAATTCAAATATTTGCAACACCCCTTGTCATTTAAATAAATGGAAGAAGTCATGTCATCTTCTCTCCAGGGTTTTGTGATGAAAAGAATTTGAATTCCCGAAGATCATAAAAGAAAAATGAAAGTTTGGGAAAGTCCTTTTATTCCCTCTCATTTAACTTTCAAAAAGTTTCGAATTCACCCACTTCACTCAAACAATCAAACAATCAATCAAATCTATCTATTTGTTTATAACATTCCAAAATTTAGAATTTTGGGATGTTACACATCCGCGCACCCTCTATGCACGCCGACCTCTTTATAGCATCGATATGCGGCACAGCACCAAGGAATCGTTGCACAAGACAAAAATAACTATTCGGCCTTGGTCCTTCCGGCCAGAGACGTGTTGGGGAACGTAGTAATTTCAAAAAAAATCCTACGCACACGCAAGATCATGGTGATGCACAGCAACGAGAGGGGAGAGTGTTGTCCACGTACCCTCGTAGACCGAAAGCGGAAGCGTTAGCACAACGCGGTTGATGTAGTCGTACGTCTTCACGATCCGACCGATCAAGTACCGAACGCACGACACCTCCGAGTTCAGCACATGTTCAGCCCGATGACGTCCCTTGAACTCCGATCCAGCCGAGTGTTGAGGGAGAGTTTCGTCAGCACGATGGCGTGGTGACGATGATGATGTTCTACCGACACAGGGCTTCGCCTAAGCACCGCTACATTATTATCGAGGTGGAATATGGTGGAGGGGGGCACCGCACACGGCTAAAAGATCAAACGATCAATTGTTGTTCCTCTAGGGTGCCCCCCTGCCCCCCTATATAAAGGAGCAAGGGGGGTGCGGCCGGCCAGGAGAGGGGGCGCGCCAGGAGGAGTCCTACTCCTACCAGGAGTAGGACTCCCCCCCCCCTTTTCCGTGTTGGACTAGGAGAGAGAGAGGGGAAAGAGGTGGAGGGGAGGAAGGAAGGGGCGCCCCTCTCCTTGTCCTATTCGGACTAGGGAAGGGGCGGCCCTGCCCCGCCTCTCCTCTCTTCCACCAAGGCCCACTATGGCCCATTAAGCCCCCGGGGGGTTCCGGTAACCTCCCGATACTCCGGTAAAATCCCGATTTCACCCGGAACACTTCCGACATCCAAACATAGGCTTCCAATATATCAATCTTCATGTCTCGACCATTTAGAGACTCCTCGTCATGTCCGTGATCACATCCGGGACTCCGACAACCTTCGTTACATCAAAACATATAAACTCATAATATAGTTGTCATCGAAACGTTAAGCGTGCGGACCCTACGGGTTCGAGAACTATGTAGACATGACCGAGACACGTCTCCGGTTAATAACCAATAGCGGAACCTGGATGCTCATATTGGCTCCCACATATTCTACGAAGATCTTTATCGGTCAGACCGCATAACAACATACGTTGTTCCCTTTGTCATCGGTATGTTACTTGCCCGAGATTCGATCGTTGGTATCTCAATACCTAGTTCAATCTCGTTACCGGCAAGTCTTTTTACTCGTTCCGTAATACATCATCCCGCAACTATGTCGGGGAGGCTGATCTGACTCACGAACACCTATGGGACCGGCGGACCGAGCCCCTTTCGGTTTGGCGGGCGGCGGAGGTCGCACGAAGAGCAGATCGAGGCGAAGCACACGAGCAGTTTACCCAGCTTCGGAGCTCTCCGGAGAGATAACACTCCTTCTGCTGCATGTCTGAGTGTATTGAGTTCTTGCTCAGGAGCGCTGAGTGCTACAGTACACACAAGCTGCTAACGAGACCGAGCGTGAGGTCTAGCCCTCTTAACCCCCCCCCCCCCACGTTGCGTATGGGCCTCCTTTTATATGCTAAAGGGGTCTCCGACAGGTGGCAACGTAGACAAGGGTAAAAATGGAAAAGGAGTGGTTGGTACAACTACTTGTACAGTGTACCATACCTAACCCTGACGGCAGGGGACAAAAGCATTAAATGCCTGTCTACGTCGCCCTAATAGTGCAGAAAGGGACCGCCAGGGGCGCCACCGCTTGCCACGATGGCAATCTTGTCAGGGCCGCTTGTCACCGCGCTCCGGCCGCCTGACCTCTTGCCCTGTAGCGCTGGAAAGGTTGAGGCGACACGTTAATGGATGTCTGAGCGCAGTGCAGTGGTGGTCTGCGGCAAGCGCGCCTTGCCGTGATTGTTGTCTTGTCGCGTCCGGAAGCTTGTCGCTCACCGGGCCTTCCCGGCAAGCTCCTCTTGCCGGGGCCTTGTCTCCTAGGTGCCTTGGGTGGCCTTCCCGGCAAGCTCCTCTTGCCGGGGCCTTGCCTCCTAGGTGCCTTGGGTTGAATACTTTGTTCTTGAATGGCTCCAAAGGAACCACGGAGGACCTTGGCGGTCACCCGGTAAGCCCTGCCGCGGAGGGCTGCAACTGCCCATGCACAAGTTCGAGATACTAGGGTACCCCTACTCTAGTACACCAACAGAGCCCCGGGCTGGGCCACCTGCAGTGCCGAAGCTGTTGGGCCAGGCCCAAAACAGGGCACGGGCATTTGTAGTTCTTCGGCTTGTTGCTTTGTCTTGTATCTGATTTGCTTCACTCTGAACCCATTCCTTTTCAGGACGTTGGCCCAGAGAATGTCGAAGAGAGCCAAGGCCCCGGTGATTGTCATCGAGGACGAACCCACCGCGATGACAGGGAGGCGCGTCGAGACCACCTTGCCGGACGTGGCAACTCTTCCTCAAAGCAGCCCCTGCGCAGCCCCAGCGTAAGTATATGGTTTACTTCCTGCTGTTAGGCGTGCACGGTGCCCTTTCTTTCTTGATATCCGACCGCTGATTTGTGTAGGAGTAGAGCAGCCTTACCGGGGAGTGCCTCAAGCCGCTCGATATGCCTTCTGCTTCGACTACACCGCCAAGGGAGGATTCCCGGCAAGGGAGCGTTCTCCGGCAAGGGAGACTTCTCTGACAAGGGCAGTTCTCCGGCAAGGACAGCTCTTGACAAGGGACAACACCAGCGATCCACAGTGGCGGAGACCATGACTGCAGACCCTAGCACAAGTAATCCTCTTGCTTGAAAACTTTCCTTGTGTTCTTCTTCTTACGATTTTCTTTTTGAATATTTGCTTGACTTTTCTTCATTTTTCGGTCGCCGATCCATCCGCCACAGAGCCAATGGAGACCGAGGCCGCGGCGAGGAGGGCCTTGGCAATCTTGACGTCGCTGCCCTCGGAGAAGAAGCTGGCGCTGACGAGCCCGCCGGCGAAGAGGCCACCAAAGCTGCCACCACAGAAGCTGGCGAGTAGTCCGGCGATCGTCTTGGCACCACGAGGCCGTGGGAGCGCCAGCGCTCGCCGACCGCCGATCCCTCCGCCATCGCTGCAGCGTCGGGCTCGAAGAGCCCCAGCCAGCGCCTATTTGAAGGCGGCGATGGCGTCTTCATCAAGCTCCCATGGGCGTCCCGAGCTCGTGGCGCCCGGCGAAGGAGAAACTTTTGATGAAGAGCTGCTGCGCCTCCGCTAGGCGACGCTGGTCGACGCACCAAACAGCGGCGGCGAGTCTCGAGGAGGAGCAGCTGCGGAAGCTTCTTGTCGCTCTACCGCGCCCGACAAGCCAAGCTGGAATCCCGGGAAGCGCTTTGTCGCGAAGGCGGAGCAGACATCGAGAAGCGCGTGGAGGAGCTCCGGGCCTCAACCAGGAAGCTCTCCGGTCTTTGGCGGAAGGCGAGCGACTTCGCCGAGGCGCAAAACCTTCCTCCTCGAGAAGGTCAAGCCGAGGAGCAACAGCTGCTTGCAGGAGAAGCTATCTGCGCAGGAAGGCGAGTTGGCGCAGAGGAAGGTTAATCTCGACAACCATGAGGAGGATCTAGCCACGCAGCGAGCAAACATTTGGCGGGGCTCTCAAGGAAGCAAAGGATCTTTGCCCGCAGCTGCCGAGGCCGCCAAGAAGGAGGCTGGAGACGAAGGTGATGCAGCTGGAGGCCAATCTCAAGGAGAGCGGCGAGGAGCTTGCTACACTCAAGCATGAGCGCGAGAAGGACGCTTACACTCTTGGCGAGCTGCAGGGCCGTCTCGCCGAGAGGAGCAAGGAGCTCAGCACCGCCAAGGACTCCAACGCAGATCTTGAGTTGAAGCTGACCACCTTGACTCAGGCCGGACGGCGCCCGAGGGAGCAGGAGGTGGCCTTAAAGGAGAAGATCAAGGCCGACGAGGCGCTCTTTGGCGAAGTCTTCTGCCGCCTGAATACCTTTAGGGAGAATGTGGAGCCTCGGACCGAGGGTCTCATGGATGTTGCTGCAGCCATCGGCTGTGAGGCTGGCGCGGTGAGGATGGAGGATCTTGGATATTCCTCCGATGAGCACCTCCGACCCAGCGCCAAGCTCAGCTTGTTCTTCAAGGGCGTGGGACGGCCCTCCAGCGACTCGGAAGAAATCCCAAAGCAGCTGGCCGAGGAGTCGCGCCAGACCGCACGGCAGCTCTTCAAAAGGTCTTGATGAAGGTGGCCTTCCGCAATCCAGGCCTCAACCTCACCAACGTCCTCAAGTCCTTGCCGCGGATGCCGATGTGGAAGCGCTCAAGACCCTTTGTCGCACCCATCGTGGGATGTGGTGAGCGGGATCAAGAGGGTTGAGGGCGATCGCGTAGATTAGGCCGCCCGCTTTCTCTTTTTCTTGCCGCTGCTAGTCATGTTATGAGAACAATCTATTAGAGCTGCGACAAGCTATCTTGTAATATAACTCTATTTCGGGTAGTGATTGCTATGTTATTTCCTTTACTTGATTCCTTCCTTTGTATGTTTTTGCCCTACGCTTTTAGGGAACTTGTCGGTATGAGGCACCCGGTCATGGCTGAGTCTTGAGACGTCAGCAGCCTGCTGGCGGTGCTGCTACCGACAAGAAACCTTGTCGCAACTAATCGCAGCTCACTTAAGTTGTTGAGCGGACTCGAAACAAAGTAAGGGCGCAATCGCAGCTCACTTAAGTTGTTGAGCGGACTCGAAACAAAGTAAGGGCGCAATCGCAGCTCACTTAAGTTGTTGAGCGGACTCGAAAAAAAGTAAGGGCGCAACTAGCTACGAGTTGGTTCCTCCGCGCACAGGTTTTCCATACAAAGCAGGATCGTTCGAGGAAGATAACTTAAAAATTTTAAAACTGATTGCTCAAACTTTAGCAACTTAGCTTTTCTGTCGTTTGCTTCCCGGTAAGGCTAGACTTCCTCGAGCGACGCTTGGTCATGTCTGAGTGTATTGAGTTCTTGCTCAGGAGCGCTGAGTGCTACAGTACACACAAGCTGCTAAAGAGACCGAGCGTGAGGTCCAGCCCTCTTGAACCCCCCCCCCCCACGTTGCGCATGGGCCTCCTTTTATATGCTAAAGGGGTCTCTGACAGGTGGCAACGTAGACAAGGGTAAAAATGGAAAAGGAGTGGTTGGTACAGCTACTTGTACAGTGTACCATACCTAACCCTGACGGCAGGGGACAAAGGCATTAAATGCCTGTCTACATCGCCCTAACAGTGCAGAAAGGGACCGCCAGGGGCGCCACCGCTTGCCACGATGGCAATCTTGTCAGCGCCGCTTGCCACCGCGCTCCGTCAAGACGGCCTCTTGCCACTGTAGCGCTGGAAAGGTCGAGCGACACATTAGTGGATGTGCTGGAGCGCAGCAGTCTGAGTGGTGATGCCGCTGCAAGCGCCTTGCCGGTTGTTGTCTTGTCGCGTCCGAAGCTTGTCGCTCATCGGGCCTTCCCGGCAAGCTCCTCTTGCCGGGCCTTGTCTCCTAGGTGCCTTGGGTGGCCTTCCCGGCAAGCTCCTCTTGCCGGGGCCTTGCCTCCTAGGTGCCTTGGGTTGAATACTTTGTTCTTGAATGGCTCCAAAGGAACCACGGAGGACCTTGGCAGTCACCCGGTAAGCCCTGCCGCGGAGGGCTGCAACTGCCCGTGCACAAGTTCGGGATACTAGGGTACCCCTACTCTAGTACACCGACAAACTAACTCATTAGTTGCAATGCTTGCAAGGCTTAAGTGATGCGCATTACCGAGAGGGCCCAGAGATACCTCTCCGACAATCGGAGTGACAAATCCTAATCTCGAAATACGCCAACCCAACAAGTACCTTCGGAGACACCTGTAGAGCACCTTTATAGTCACCCAGTTACGTTGTGACGTTTGGTAGCACACAAAGTGTTCCTCCGGTAAACGGGAGTTGCATAATCTCATAGTCATAGGAACATGTATAAGTCATGAAGAAAGCAATATCAGAATACTAAACGATTGTGTGCTAAGCTAACAGAATGGGTCAAGTCAATCACATCATTCTCCTAATGATGTGATCCCGTTAATCAAATGACAAATCATGTCAATGGCTAGGAAACATAACCATCTTTGATCAACGAGCTAGTCAAGTAGAGGCATACTAGTGACACTTTGTTTGTCTATGTATTCACACAAGTATTATGTTTCCGGTTAATACAATTCTAGCATGAATAATAAACATTTATCATGATATAAGGAAATAAATAATAACTTTATTATTTCCTCTAGGGCGTATTTCCTTCAGTCTCCCACTTGCACTAGAGTCAATAATCTAGTTCACATCACCATGTGATTTAACACCAATAGTTCACATCACCATGTGATTAACACCCATAGTTCACATCATTATGTGACCAACACCCAATGGGTTTACTAGAGTCAATAATCTAGTTCACATCGCTATGTGATTAACACCCAAAGAGTACTAAGGTGTGATCATGTTTTGCTTGTGAGAGAAATTTAGTCAACGGGTCTGCCACATTCAGATCCGTATGTATTTTGCAAATTTCTATGTCAACAATGCTCTACACGGACCTACTCTAGCTAATTGCTCCCACTTTCAATATGTATCTAGATCGAGACTTAGAGTCATCCAGATCTGTGTCAAAACTTGCATCGACGTAACTCTTACGCATTTAACCTTTGTCACCTCCATAACCGAGAAATATTTCCTTATTCCACTAAGGATAATTTTGGCCGTTGTCCAGTGATCTACTCCTAGATCACTATTGTACCCTCTTGCTAAAATCATGGTGAGGTACACAATAGGTCTGGTACACAACATAGCATACTTTATAGAACCTATGACTGAGGCATAGGAAATGACTTTCATTCTCTTTCTATCTTCTGCCGTGGTCGGGCTTTGAGTCTTACTCAGTTTCACACCTTGTAACACAAGCAAGAACTCTTTCTTTGACTGTTCCATTTTGAACTACTTCAAAATCTTGTCAAGGTATGTACTCATTGAAAAACTTACCAAGCGTCTTGATCTATCTCTATAGATCTTGATGCTCAATATGTAAGCAGCTTCACCGAGGTCTTTCTTTGAAAAACTCCTTTCAAAAACTCCTTTACGCTGCGAGAATAATTCTACATTATTTCCGATCAACAATATGCCATTCACATATACTTATCAGAAATGTTGTAGTGCTCCCACTCACTTTCTTGTAAATACAGGCTTCACCGCAAGTATGTATAAAACTATATGCTTTGATCAACTTATCAAAGCGTATATTCCAACTCTGAGATGCTTGCACCAGTCCATAGATAGATCGCTGGAGCTTGCATATTTTTAGCACCTTTAGGATTGACAAAACCTTCTGGTTGCATCATATACAACTCTTCTTTAATAAATCCATTAAGGAATGCAGTTTTGTTTATCCATTTGTCAGATTTCATAAAATGCGGCAATTGCTAACATGATTCGGACAGACTTAAGTATAGATACGAGTGAGAAACTCTCATCGTAGTCAACACCTTGAACTTGTCGAAAACCTTTTACGACAATTCTAGCTTTGTAGATAGTAACACTACTATCAGCGTCCGTCTTCCTCTTGAAGATCCATTTAATCTCAATGGCTCGCCGATTATTGGGCAAGTCAATCAAAGTCCATACTTTTTTCTCATACATGGATCCCATCTCAGATTTCATGGCTTCAAGCCATTTTGTGGAATCTGGGATCATCATCGCTTCCTCATAGTTCGTAGGTTTGTCATGGTCAAGTAACATGACCTCCAGAACAGGATTACCATACCACTCTAGTGCAGATCTCACTCTGGTTTACCTACAAGGTTTGGTAGTAACTTGATCTGAAGTTACATGGTCATCATCATTAGTTTCCTCACTAATTGGTGTAGTAGTCACAGGAACATATTTCTGTGATGCACTACTTTCCAATAAGGGAGCAGGTACAGTTACCTCATCAAGTTCTACTTTCCTCCCACTCACTTCTTTCGAGAGAAACTCCTTCTCTAGAAAGTATCCATTCTTAGCAACGAATGTCTTGCCTTCGGATATGTGATAGAAGGTGTACCCAACTGTCTCCTTTGGGTATCCTATGAAGATACAATTCTCCGATTTGGGTTTGAGCTTATCAGGATGAATTTTTTTCATATAAGCATCACAACCCCAAACTTTAAGAAATGACAACTTTGGTTTCTTGCCAAACCACAGTTCATACGGTGTCGTCTCAACGGATTTAGATGGTGCCCTTTTTAACGTGAATGCAGCTGTCTCTAATGCATAACCCCAAAACTATAGTGGTAAATCGGTAAGAAATATCATAGATTGCACTATATCCGATAAAGTACGGTTATGATGTTCGGACACATCATTATGTTGTGGTGTTCCAGGTGGCACGAATTTGTGAAACTATTCCACATTGTTTTACTTGAAGGCCAAACTTGTAACTCAAATATTTGTCTCCGTGATCAGATCGTAGAAACTTTATTTTCTTGTCACAATGATTTTCACTTCACCCAGAAATTCTTTGAACTTTTCAAATGTTTCAGACTTATGTTTCATCAAATAGATATACCAAGAATAATAGGACATGAAGGATTGCAATCTATATCAAGAACGATAAAATCTACGGGCACATAATTCCTATTTGCAACAATAAGAACATCATTAATTCTTCCCATAGGCTTTTTAATAGTGGAATCCATAAGATGCAAGTTTAGAGAGCAATCATCAAAGTCACGGAAATCTAGCAAATCACACAAAATTTTGGGAATAGTAGAGACACTAGCACCCAAATCACACAAAGCATTAAACTCATGATCTTTGATTTTAATTTTGATAGTAGGTTCCCACTCATCATAGAGTTTCCTAGGGATAGAAACTTTCAACTCAAGTTTTTCTTCATAAGATTGCATCAAGGCATCAACAATGTGTTCGGTAAAGGCCTTATTTTGGCTATAAGCATGAGGAGAATTTAGCACGGTTTGCAACAAGGAAATACAATCAATTAAAGAGCAATTTTCATAATTAAATTCCTTGAGATCCAATATAGTGGGTTTAGCAACATCTAGATTTTTATTTCTTTCAATCCCACTTTTATCAATTTCATCATCAAGATCTAAAAACTCCGAATTCTTAGAACGCCTTCTAGGTAAAGGAAGATCATATTCAGTTTCATCAAGATTCATATTGCAAATCAAAGATTTAATAGGGGACACATCAATAACTTTTAGATCTTCATCTTGATTTTCATAGGAATTAGAAGAACACGCTTTAATAAAGGCATCTTTTATAGCACGCATCCTAGCGGTTCTTTCTTTGCACTCATAAATGGAAATTCGCATAGCTTTGAGAGACTCATTAATATCATGCTTAGGAGGAATAGATCTAAGCTGTAAAGAATCAACCTCAAGAGAAATTCTAGCAACGTTCCTAGCCAAATCATCAACTTTAAGCAATTTCTCCTCAAGCAAAGCATTAAAATTCTTTTGTGAATTCATAAACTCTTTAACACTACTCTCAAATTCAGAGGGCATCTTATTGAAATTTCCATAATATTTGTTGTAGGAATTTCCAAAATTATTAGAAGGATTACTAGGATAAGGCCTAGGATTAAAATTCCCTCTATACGCGTTGTTACCAAAATTATTCCTACCAACAAAATTCACATCCATAGATTCATTATTATTCTCAATCAAGGTAGACAAAGGCATATCATTAGGATCGGAAGAAACACTCTTAGTAGCAAATAATTTCATAAGTTCATCCATCTTTCCACTCAAAACATTGATTTCTTCTATCGCATGCACTTTTTATTAGTAGATCTTTCAAGATGCCATTGAGAATAATTAAACATAATATTATCTAGGAGTTTAGTAGCATCTCCTAAAGTGATTTCCATAAACGTGCCTCCCGCGGCCGAATCTAAAAGATTTCTAGAAGCAAAATTCAATCCAGCATAAAATTTTTGTATAATCATCCATAAGTTCAAACCATGAGTAGGACAATTACGTATCATTAATTTCATTCTCTCCCATGCTTGTGCAACATGTTCATGATCAAGTTGCTTAAAATTCATAATATCGTTCCTAAGAGAGATAATCTTAGCGGGAGGAAAATACTTAGAGATAAAAGCATCTTTGCACTTGTTCCAAGAATCAATACTATTTTTAGGCAAAGATGAAAACCACGCTTTATACGATCTCTAAGCGAAAAAGGAAATAGCTTCAACTTAACGACATCATTATCGACATCTTTTTCTTTTGCATATCACATAAATCATCGAAGCTATTCTGATGAGTAGCGTCATGTTCACTAGGAAGGCCGTTGAATTGATCTTTCATAACAATATTCAACAAAGCAGTATTGATTTCACAAGATTCTGTATTAGCAAGAGGAGCAATCGGTGCTAAGGAAATCATTATTATTGGTATTGGTGAAGTCACACAATTTGGTAGCATCTTGAGCCATCGCGACAAACAAGCAATCCAACACACGAGCAACAAAAGGCAAAGGGAAAAAGAGGAGGAGATTGGTAAAGAGAGGGTGAATAAAACGACAAGGGTGAAGTGGAGGAGAGGAAAACGAGAGGCAAATGGCAAATAATGTAATACGAGAGATAGGGATTGTGATGGGTACTTGGTATGTTGAGTTTTGCGTAGACTCCCTGGCAACGGCGCTAGAAATCCTTCTTGCTATGTCTTGAGCTTGCGTTGGTTTTCCCTGAAGAGGAGAGGATGATGCAGCACAGTAGCGTAAGTATTTCCCTCAGTTTTTGAGAACCAAGGTATCAATCCAGTAGGAGGCCACGCGCAAGTCCCTCGTACCTGCACAAAACGATAGCTACACGCAACCAACGCGATTAGGGGTTGTCAATCCCTTCACGGTCACTTACGATAGTGAGATCTGATAGAGATAATATTTTTGGTATTTTTGGTATGAAGATGCAAAGTAAAAAGTAAAGGCAAAGTAAAAAAACAAAGCAAGTATGAAAGTGATGGAGACTGATATGATGAGAATAGACCCGTGGGCCATAGGTTTCACTAGTGGCTTCTCTCAAGAGCATAAATATTCTATGGTGGGTGAACAAATTATTGTTGAGCAATTGACAGAATTGAGCATAGTTATGAAGTTATCTAGGTATGATCATGTATATAGGCATCACGTCCGAGACAAGTAGACCGAAACGATTCTGCATCTACTACTATTACTCCACTCATCGACCGCTATCCAAAGCATGCATCTAGAGTATTAAGTTAAAAACAGAGTAACGCCTTAAGCAAGATGACATGATGTAGAGGAATAAATTCATGCAATATGATAAATACCCCATCTTGTTATCCTCGATGGCAACAATACAATCGTGCCTTGCAACCCTTTACATCCTTTGGGTAAGGACACATGAGATTGAACACAAAGCCATGCACTTCTCCCATTGCAAGAACTACCAATCTAGTTGGCCAAACCAAGCGGATAATTCGAAAGACTTGCAAAGATAACTCAATCATACATAAAAGAATTCAGAGAAGATTCAAATATTATTCATAGATAAGCTGGATCATAAACCCACAATTCATCGGTCTCAACAAACACACCGCAAAAAGAAGATTACATCGAATAGATCTCCACGAGAGAGGGGAGAACATTGTATTGAGATCCAAAAGAGAGAAGAAGCCATCTAGCTACTAGCTATGGACCCGAAGGTCTGAAGTAAACTACTCACACTTCATCGGAGAGGCTATGGTGTTGATGTAGAAGCCCTCCGTGGTGGATGCCCCCTCAGTGAACTCAAACAGGCCCAAGATGGGATCTCGTGGATACAGGAAGGTACGGCGGTGGAATTAGGTTTTTGGCTCCTGTTCTGATCGTTTGGGGGTACGTAGGTATATATAGGAGGAAGAAGTACGTCGGTGGAGCTTCGAGGGGCCCACGAGGCAGGGGCGCGCCCCCCACCCTCGTGACCGCCTCTCTGATGCCTTGGCGTTGGGTCCAAGTCTCCTGGGTCACGTTCGGTGAGAAAATCCCGTTTCCGAAGGTTTCATTCCGTTTGGACTCCGTTTGATATTACATTTCTTGAAATCTTGAAAAGGCAAAAGCAGCAATTCTGGGCTGGGCCTCCGGTTAGTAGGTTAGTCCCAAAAGTAATATAAAAGTGGAAAATAAAGCCCATCATAGTCAAAACAGTAGATAAGGTAGCATGGAGCAATCAAAAATTATAGATACATTGGAGACGTATCACTCCTCTTAGTATATGTTGACGACCGGAGAATACATACCATGTGCCTCATCAAGCCGCCTGTTTACAAGCACGATGTCGGCATATGCCGCATCAAGTTGCCGCTTCAGTTCGGCAAACTCACCAGCCCGGCTAGCCACCGGACCTTCAGCCACCTACACATGAAGGCAGCATGATTATTACCTGGGACTACGATCCTCTGTTTGCCGCCTTTTTCGACAAAGAACCGAGTCTCAAGGGCTACTATCTACATAGGGCACACCTGGCGTGTGCGGTACCGTCAAAAATACACAAATTACTTTGCGTACCTCAAAGCTTCTCAGCAGGCTCATAAAAGCTTCATGCAACCCGCTTTCGGCGGAAGAAATCTTCTCAACTACCGTACCCATTAACGTACGGTGTGCTTCTGAGATAGCCGGTTGCTCCAGAAGATTCCTTGATGAGTGCAGTCGCGCCGGACAGTTCCGGACTCTTTTGTTGCTCCCTTAGGAGCTGAATACTCCGGACTCCGGGTGGCCGAAGGGTTACCTTCCGGCCTTGGCGGATCAGGAGAAACCCTTCGTGACGACACCTCAGGGTCGCCTGCCTCATGAGGCGGGGAGGCATGGGGAGGTGTTTCGCTCTCCATCATCTCCGGAAGAAGATCCCCCGAAGACGAACTCTGCCGAGAAGGGCTACGATCCGAACTACAGGACATACGTCTCGGTTATTGTATTCCGAAATAAAGCAGGATATGTTTACTACAAAGTACTTTTGTCTACTTACAGCGGGGCTAATCCCCTTGCGGGCACTGTGCGGTAAGGATACCCTCCGGGGTAGGACCCCCTGATGAAGATTTCTTCCCTCGTTTGGAAACCATTGTTTCCAAGTCTTCAGAGGCGGTCCTCTTCCTTCCCTGGGGAGAGGGAATTTTAGATTCTTCTCCCTGGTTATCCTCCTTCGCGGAGGCACTAATTCCCCTGGTCTGTATGAATAATGAGTGAGGCCTGCTTTCGGCTTCTTTATTCCCCCCTTTATCTTCCCCTGAGGGCGCTTGATAAGGCGCGAGCTCAAGCATTCTGGCCAGTACTGGATCTGTTGAGCCTTCGGGAAGGGGGGCCGAACACCTGATCATCTTCGCCTTTTTTACCCAGTCCTGGTCAAAGAGCAATTTTTTAGAATGATGTTGTGATAAATAAAGAGACAGCATGTTCGGCCGAATAACTACTTACTTGGGTATCTGGACGATAGCAGCTCAGACCCGCATCCTCGGTGGTGTCCGGACACTTTATTTGTGATCCGAAGAACAATCTGTACATCTCTTCGAGCGTCATGCCGAAGAAGTGCTGAATAGTTCGCAGTCCTTCCGGGTTGAACTCCCACATACGGAGAGGTCGACGTTTGCAAGGCAGGACTCGACGAACTAGCATGACTTGCATTACCTTGACAAGGCTGACATCTCTCTCGAGGAGATCTCGGATGCGACTCTGCAATGTCGGCACATCATTTACTGGCCTGCAGTCCAGCCCCTTGTTGATCCATGATGCCAGTTGTGGCGGGGGGTCCGAGCGGAAAGCAGGGGCAGCTACCCACTTAGTACCCCGGGGAGCTGTGATGTAAAACCACCCCCGTTGCCATAAGCTGGACACCTCCGGGAAGGAACCCTTTGGCCATGGAACATCGGCGCCTTTGCTTATTACGGCACCTCCGCATTCTGCGTGTCGCCCATTAATCATATTTGACTTCACATTAAAGGTCTTGAGCCATAAGCCGAAGTGTGGGGTGACGTGGAGGAAGGCCTCACACACGACAATGAACGACGAGATGTGAAGGATGGAATCCGGGGCCAGATCATGGAAATCAAGCCCGTAACAGAACATGAGCCCTCTAACAAAGGGATCTAGACTAAAGCCTAGCCCTCGGAGCAAGTGGGAGACGAATACGACACTCTCGCCGGGTTCGGGAGTGGGAATGACCTGCCTCGGCGAGGCAGCACTGTCTGAGATTCGGCGGTCGAGATACAGGCTTCTCTTAGCTTCTTGATGTCCTCCTCTGTGACAGAGGAGGGCATCCACCGACCTTGAAGGTTGGATCCGGACATGACTGAAGGTCCGAAGCGCCTAGCCTTGGGTGTTGGAACTCGAGGTGGGGGAAGGATTCGATTGAGTGCGAGAAGAAAAAGACAGGCCGTGGCCCCCTTTATAAAGAGGGTGAATATCAGGCGTCCTCCGCGTGGCCGTTTGGAACTTGCCTAAAATAGAGAAGTCATACCAACAGGCACGATTGGGTTACCCATACCCGTATTGATGAGAATCCCGTGATAAGGGGAACACGATCTCTGCTTTGACAAGACGTGCCAATAAAACCGCCTCGTGAGACGCGCAGTGGCAGGCTGGGAGAAACGGTTTGAATAATGACCAGGTCGTGGTGTGATGTCACATTATGAGAAGATGTCAGCAGATTAGATTTGTGGAAATATTATTCTCTCTGCGGTGGTATGTGAAATTTGTTTTGCAGAGCCAGACTCTATCCTTGTGTTCGAAATCTTCCATGGAGTATTCGCAGGAGGAACCCGCCTTGCAATGCCGAAGACAATCTGTGCGCCGGACTCATCGTCATTGAAGCCTGGTTCAGGGGCTACTGAGGGAGTCCTGGATTAGGAGGTCCTCGGACAGCCGGACTATATACTCTAGCTGGACTGTTGGACTATGAAGATACAAGATTGAAGACTTCGTCTCGTGTCCGGATGGGACTCTCCTTGGCGTGGAAGACAAGCTTGGCAATACGGATATGTAGATCTCCTCCCTTGTAACCGACTCTGTAACCCCTAGCCCTCCAGGTGTCTATATAAACCGGAGGGCTTAGTCCGTAGGACAACAACAATCATACCATAGGCTAGCTTCTAGGGTTTAGCCTCTACAATCTCGTGGTAGATCAACTCTTGTAATACTCATATCATCAAGATCAATCAAGCAGGAAGTAGGGTTTTACCTCTATCGAGAGGGCCCGAACCTGGGTAAACATCGTGTCCCCCGCCTCCTGTTACCATCCGCCTTAGACGCACAGTTCGGGACCCCCTACCCGAGATCCGCCGGTTTTGACACCGACACTTGTTGCCAAAATCTATTAGTTATTGAAACAAAGTACTACGCGCATGCTCCTAGGGGGATAGATTGGTAGGAAAAGACCATCGCTCGTCCCCGACCGGCACTCATAAGGAAGTCAATCAATAGATAAATCATGCTCCGACTTCATCACATAACGGTCCATCATACGTGCATGCTACATGACTCACAAACTTTAACACAAGTATTTCTCAAATTCACAAGTATTCACTAGCATGACTTTAATATCACCATCTTCATATATCAAAATAATCATAAGGAATCAAACTTCTCATAGTATTCAATGCAGTTTATATGAAAGTTTTTATTATATCCCTCTTCGATGCCTATCATATCAGGACTAATTTTATAACCAAAGCAAATTACCATTCTATTTAGAGACTCTCAAAATAATATAAGTGAAGTGTGAGAGTTCATCAATTTCTATAAAATAATACCACCGCCGTGCTCTAAAAGATATAAGTGAAGCACATAGAGTATTCTAATAAATCACGTTTCATGCGTGTCTCTCTCAAAAGGTGTGAACAGCAAGGATGATTGTGGCAAACTAAATGGCAAATACTCAAATCATACAAGACACTCCAAGCAAAACACATATCATGTGGTGAATAAAAATATAGCCTCAAGTAAAGTTACCGATGAAGCGAAGACGAAAGAGGGGATGCCTTCCCGGGGCATCCCCAAGCTTAGGCTCTTGGTGTCCTTGAATATTACCTTGGAGTGCCTTGGGCATCCCCAAGCTTAGGCTCTTGCCACTCCTTATTCCATAGTCCACAAAATACATACCCAAAACTTGAAAACTTCACAACACAAAACTCAAAAGAAAATCTCGTAAGCTCTGTTAGTATAAGAAAATAAATCACCACTTTTGGCACTGTTGTGAACTCATTATTTATTTATATTTGCGTAATATCTACTGTATTCCAACTTTTTTCCATGGTTCATACCCCCCGATACTAGCCATAGATTCATCAAAATAAGCAAACAACATGCAAAAAATAGAATCTGTCAAAAACAGAAAAGTCTGTAGCAATCTGGATATTCCGAATACTTGTGTAACTCCAAAAAAACTGAGAAATTAGGAAGTCCTTAGAATTTTTTTTATTAATCTTCTACAAAAAGAATCAACTTAAAAGCACGCTTTTGTGAATTATGACAATTATTTTCCTGGGTGCAAAAGGTTTCTGCTTTTCAGCAAGATCAAATCAACTATTACCGTAAGCTATCCTGAAGGTCTTACTTGGCACAAACACTAATTAAAACATAAAACCACATCTAACCAGAGTCTAGATGGAATATTTATTCGAAAACAGCAAGGAAAAATATTGGGTTGTCTCCCAACAAGCGCTTTTCTTTAAAGCCTTTTAGCTAGGCATTGATAATTTCAATGATGCTCACATAAAAGAGAAGAATTGAAGAACAAAGAGAGCATCATAAAACACGTGACAAACACATCTAAGTCTAACATACTTCCTATCCATAGGCATTTTATAAGCAAACAAATTATCAAGCCAAGCAAAAACTACCATATGCAAGGAAGAAGAAAGAAACAAAAGCAATCTCAACATAATGAGGGGTAATTTAGTAACATGAAAATCTCTACAACGATATTTTCCTCTCTCATAATAATTACATTTAGGATTATAAGAAAATTCAACAATATAGCTATCACGTAACATATTCTCAACACTATCCACATGCATGCGAAGTTGACACTCTTCCAAAATAGTGGGATTAACATTAACTAAAGTCATGACCTCACCAAACCCACTTTTATCAAAAATTTCATAAGATTGAACATTCTCCAAATATGTGGGATCTAAAGATGACACTCTTCCAAACCCACTTTCAATATTATTGCAAACACTATTGTCAATCTCATATTCGTCATGGGGCTTAAATAAATTTTCAAGATCATAGGAAGAATCACCCCAATCATGATCATTGCAACAAATAGTGGACATAGCAAAACTAGCATCCCCAAGCTTAGGGTTTTTGATATTATTAATACAACTGACATCAATAGAATTTATAGTAAAATCATTGCAATCATGCTTTTTATTCAAGGAGCTATCGTCAATCACTTCATAAATTTCTTCATCACAATTTTCAGATTCACGAATTTCAAGCAAAACTTCATAAAGATAATCTAGTGCACTCAACTCACTAGCAATTGGTTCATCATAATTGGATCTCTTAAAAAGATTAGCAAGTGGATGAAGATCCATAAACCTTAGGTTCTCTGATTTGCAATAAATACACAATTATTTCAACCAAACAAGCAAACGAGCCAAGTAAGACATAAAGGCAAGCGAAAAGACGAATAGAAAGAAGGGCGAAGAAAAGGCAAATCTTTTCAAAAATCATTTTAGAAGTGGGGGAGGGGAAAACAAGACGCGAATGGCTAATAATGTAATACGAGAGATGAGAGTTTATGATGGGTACTTGGTATGTCTTGACTTGGTGTAGATCTCCCCAGCAATGGCGCCAGAAATTCTTCCTGCTGCCTCCTGAGCTTGCGTTGGTTTTTCCTTTGAAGAGGAAAGGGTGATGCAGCAAAGTAGAGTAAGTATTTCCCTCATCTTTTGAGAACCAAGGTATCAATCCAGTAGGAGACAACGCAACAAGCCACCGAATACCTGGACAAACAAACACCAACTAGTACCCAACGCGATAAAGGGGTTGTCAATCCCTTCACGGTTATTGGCAAACTGAGACCTGATAGAGATTGATAAATGGCAAAGTAATATATTTTGTACTTTTGGTTTATGAAACGGAAAGTAAAAGATTGCAAAGAAATTAAATAGGGAACTAAAATTGTAGATCAGAAACTTGTATGATGGAAAATAGACCCGGGGGCCATAGGTTAACTAGAGGCTTCTATCAAGATAGAAAATATTACGGTGGGTGAACAAATTACTGCCGAGCAATTGATAGAAAAGCGCAAAGTTATGACGATATCTAAGGCAATGATCATGAATATTGGCATCACGTCCGTATCAAGTAGACCGACTCCTGCCTACATCTACTACTATTACTCCACACATCGACCGACTCATGCCTGCATCTAGAGTATTAAGTTTATAAGAACAGAGTAACGAATTAAGTAAGATGACATGATGTAGCGGGATAAACTCAAGCAACATGATGAAAACCCCATCTTGTTATCCTCGATGGCAACAATATAATACGTGTCGGTTCCCCTTCTGTCACTAGGATCGAGCACCGCAAGATTGAACCCAAAGCTAAGCACTTCTCCCATTGCAAGAAAAACCAATCTAGTTGGCCAAACCAAATCGATAGTTTGAAGAGACTTGCAAAGATATCAAATCATGCATAAAAGAATTCAGAAGAGATTCAAATAATATTCATAGATAAGCTGATCATAAATCCACAATTCATCGGATCTCGGCAAACACACCGCAAAAAGAGTACTACATCGAATAGATCTCCAAGAACATCGAGAAGAACATGGTATTGAGAATCAAAGAGAGAGAAGAAGCCATCTAGCTACTAGCTATGGACCCACAGGTCTATGGTAAACTACTCACGCTTCATCGGAGAGGCAATGGTGTTGATGTAGAAGCCCTCCGTGATCGAATCCCCCTCCGGCAGGATGCCGGAAAAGGCCCCTAGATGGGATCTCACAAGTACAGAAGGTTGCAGCGGTGGAAAAGTGGTTTCGTGGTTCGCCTGGAAGGTTTTGGGATATTTGAGAATATATAGGTGGAAGAAATAGGTCGGTGGAGTCACGAGGGCCCCACAAGGGTGGGGGTGTGCCCTACCCCCCTGGGCGCACACTCCGACCTTGTGGCGGCCTCATGGCTTTCCCGACGTGCACTCCAAGCCCTCTGGATGTCTTCTGGTCCAAGAAAAATCATCGCTAAAATTTCATTCCTTTTGGACTCCATTTGGTATTCCTTTACTATGAAACTCTAAAACAAGGAAAAAACAGAAACTGGCACTGGGCTCTAGGTTAATAGGTTAGTCCTAAAAATCATATAAAATAGCATATTAATGCATTTTTAACATCCAAAACAGATAATATAATAGCATGGAACAATAAAAAATTATAGATACGTTGTAGACGTATCACTCGCCTCTAAGGTGGTGTGTGTCGTGGCCACAGCGGCGGTAAGGCTCTTTGCATGCTTGACGAGGCGCTCCTCCTCCTCCCGCAGGAACTCGGTGTAGCGTACAAGGTCACTGACGCACATGCGGGCCTCCACCTCCGCCTCCCACCTTCGGGCGGTGGTGGCGGAGCGGGTGATGACCCCGACGGTCGACGGTGGGCTGGCGGCCACGACGGCCGACGGTGGGCTGGCGGCCACGACCACCACCTCCCGCCTTCTGGCCGCGGTGGCGGAGCGGGTGATGGCCGACAGTGGGGTTGCGGCCACGATGGCCACCTCCCGCCTTCGGGCCACCGAGGCGGAGCGGGCGATGGCCCTGGCTTTCAACGGTGGTTTGGCGGCAACAGCGGCCGGCAACAACTGCCTACGGGTAGCGGCGGCAGAGCGTGTAGTGGGTGTTCCGCGCACACCAAACAGGGACGCCACGCGCACTACACGACGCCGGGGACTGCGCCGCCGCCGCGGTGTAGCCTCCCAGCTGGAGCTATCCTTTGATGACGGTGGAGTGGTTGAGCGACAACGACGGACCGGTGCCATTGGTGATTGTGGGAGAAGCAGATAGATAAGCTACAAGGAGGGAGGGGAAAATGCGACGCACGACTTGCCGGCCGTGAGGGTTTATATAGCAGGCCGGTAAGCATTGGGATTTTGGGGGATTTCACTTAGTCGGGCGGGAAACTTGCGCGGGAACCTGCGAGGTTATGCTGGAACGGGCTCACCGACGATTCATTGACACCACTTCGAGCCACCATTTGGCCTAAAGAACGCCCCCACGCGCTGCGCAAGCTTGCACTGTAAGCTGTCTGCGGCAGTGGGGTGAAAAGACGTGCGAGAGGAGGACGAAAGGCCACGTACACATACGGTTAATACAAAAAAACATTTGCGGTTTAGTTACCTACTATACCCCCGTCCTGGTTTATAAGTAGGATTTAACTAATAATGCATGTCGCCAAAGATTATATAGTTGGATTCGTGTTTGAACATAGTTTCCAATTATATAATTTTTATAACATGCATTAACATTTTGTTGGTTAAATTTAAGGGCAAAGTATGGTAGAGAATATAAAGGGGACTACAGACCAAGACGGAGGTAGTAGCGCACGGCCGCTCTCTACGCAGTGACGCACCTGTCGGCCAGCTTGTAGGCGACCATTTCCTGCGTGTTCAACGGCTCTATGTGTGTGGTTGCTTGCGATTGAGGCGGACGCGGCGAGCTCCGCTCATGTCCCGCCGCGCGCGCTCTGCTCTCGCATCCCTCTGGGTGCTCTGCCCTCGTCCCTCCATGCGCGCTGCCAGTGTTTGGGGCCAGCGCACGATCACACACGTTCGTGTGCATGCGGTTGCACCGGGCGCGGAGCGACGATGCAGTTACCGCTGCAAAAACTGCCATGCGGACGCGTCGAGAATCCAGGCTGCCCGACCCCTTTTATTCCTGCATCCATTTACCTTCATCTCTTGCGTCACACGACAAAATAAGCACACCCATGATGACACATACAGAGTGGACATCCAGCGGTTCCAATGGCGCTCCCATCGGCCGATGATGACAACGACGGGTAATTCACCATGCATCACGTCGTGGACACCCACGTGAGGGAGAAGGCTCTCTCGGTGGTGTACATGAACGATCCGCTTTCGGTGGAGAGCTCCATCCAAACTATGGAGCAGTTCCCTGCCAAGGACAAGTACCAAGTGGTCGGCTTCGACCTCGAGTACACCATCGGTCGTGCCGGGAACGATCAAAAGATTATCATCGCCTAGTTGTGCGTGTGACATGAAGTCCTCATCTACCACTACCACCTGGCCACAAGGCCTTGTGAGCGTTTCTCCAGGTTTATCAACAGCTCCGACTACAGTTTCGCTATGGTGGACACCACCAACGATCTAAAAATGCTCAAGGTTTCGGGCTTGAAATACCCGAATCTTGTCAACATCCGGCACCACTACAAGGTCTGGGGCAACGACAACAACAAACTGGACTTCCTAGTTGACCTCGGCTCGGCCATTATCGACCCCTACTACACGAAGATGAAGGATGAGAGCAAGAAGGACAAGAATGCCTGGCATAGTGTTTGGCATGAGAGATTGGAAGAACAACACATCAAGCACGCGGCCAAGGACGCGTACACAAGCTACGAGATGTATAGGTGGATCGTTGACATGAGGAACTGTCTTCTTCCTGCCCCAGATGATGGATCGAGCCCGCAGGAAGCGAAGCGCGGCGTCACAAGAAGTAGATGACTAGACGATCGTTTCTCCTACTTTAGAATGCATGCAATTGTTTATTAAGGTGTGTGCACATGATCTGTATAGTCACTTATGTAATTGGATGTTTATTTCAGTTATATATATACATGTTATTCTTCTGTAGACAGAGAAAATCACACGGCTTATTAGCAACAATCATCTGTGTTATTGTTGGTCTTCGCACACATTTCTGATTACGGACCTATTTTTCGTGTATCACACACATCTTGTTCAGTTGAAACGTTTCCATTGTGTTGCCTAATCACACACATTTCATCCTAGTGAACTGTATGTCGTATATCGCACACACCCTCATCTGGCTGCCTGTTTTTTTTGTTCTACAGCATCGCAAACAGTTCTTCTGGATTAACCGTTTCCCACTCATAGCACACGCAAATCTAATATGAACTATGTTTGATGTCGCCGCCATCGCAAACGTTTTGCACCTTTTTTGATGGTGTTTTTACACCACCATTTGTGATTATTGCATCGTACACAGTTTCTTCGAAGGGTCTCTGATTCGACTGTCGCGTTTGGACCATCCTGCAGTAGTGTAGCATGAATAATAAACCTTTATCATGAATAAGGAAATATAAAATAACAACTTTATTATTGCCTCTAGGGCATATTTCCTTCAATTCGAGTAAACCCTTGGTTATCATGTGATGTTCCCTTTGCTCTGC
The DNA here is from genome assembly GCA_021605145.1 of Aegilops bicornis. Classification (NCBI taxonomy): domain Eukaryota; kingdom Viridiplantae; phylum Streptophyta; class Magnoliopsida; order Poales; family Poaceae; genus Aegilops; species Aegilops bicornis. Next base: position 331,228,844 of record CM038673.1, read on the forward strand.
GATACTTCACAAAACCCGAGATGCATCGGTATCCTCCTGAGTCATCACCATGCTCACTATACCGAAATTCTTGCTACCGGTTTTGTTCTTCTTTCTTGTTATTGTGTTCCGGCATCCCCGTGACGGAGTCATCTGTGTCTGGCCAAATGATAATTAATGTCGTCACACCGAGAGGGCCCTAAGAATATATTCCATCGTCGGAGGAGCAAATCTTAGTCTCGAGCTATATAGTCCCTTGTCAAACTTTCCGATGTGCCTATAAGTTGTCTTTATGATAAACGTGTTACAGGTGACGTTTGAGCAACCCCAAAGCCCACCGTATGGTAAGAAGTGACTACGATACTCTTATGGTCTAAGGAGCAAATTCACATGTTAACACTACGTGTGATTACAGTTGATTACATACGATATTAACTCAATTCATAACATACAAGATTGGGTCGATTCAATATGATCATTCTTCGAACGTCATAATCTCAGTGTTGCTTTAGGACTATCGTTACACTTAATGATATCTTAAGATCCGGAAAATGTGATCACCAACAACACGTGAGCTAGTCTTAGAGACAAGATTAGGAACCTTTTATTTAACCATTTATCATTCCACACATGGATATGAGTTTTCCACTGAATCACATATTCCAAGATCATAGTAGTTATAGAATGAATTGTAAACTCTATAATTATGAATATGAAAATATAATAATACAAATATTATTGCCTCTAGGGCATATTTCCAACACCGAGCCAGGTTATGTTGTGTGTTAAATGGAATGTCAATTCAAGTTTTAAATGATCCCACATCACCCCTTTACATCTAATCCACCCAGTTTATATACGCCATTGATTTTCCCGCGAGTTAAGAAGTTTTCTTGGGAATAAGGAAAGAGAGAGGGGCTAAGGAAGGAAAGAGAGGCTTGTGATTTCAGAAATAACGACGCAAAGAGAAACGAATGTAATTCAAGTTGTGTCGAGGCTAAGGAAGGAAAGAGAGAGGGGATTTTAAGGAACGAAATGAGAGGCATGTGATTTCAAAAATAAGGAAGCCAATAGATGGACGTGATTCACAGTTGCGTCATGATGCAGGTTTTTCCGCTGCTGCATGCGCTACCCTGTTGGGAAACGTTGCATGGGAAACAAAAAATTTCCTACGCTCACCAAGATCAATCTAGGAGATGAACATCTATGAGAGGAGAGATTGCATCTACATACCCTTGTAGACCACTAAGCGGAAGGCGGTTGATGTAGTCGAATGTCTTCGCGATCCAATCACGATCCGTCCATGAACTCCCGATCCAAGTGCCGAACGGACGGCACCTCCGCGTTCAACACACATACGGCTTGATGACGCCTTCACCTCCTTGATCTAGCGAGGATGGTGAAGTAGTAGCTCGAGTCCTCCAGCGGCACGACGGCATGGCGGCGGTGTTGGTGGAGCAATCTTAGCAAAGCTTCTCTAAGCAATACCGAGAGAGAGAGAGAGAGAGAGAGAGAGAGAGAGAGAGGAATTATGAGGGAGAGGAAGGGCAGCACCGTGGCACGAATGGGTGCGGCTGCCCTCGCTCTACCCCTCTATAGATAGGGGAAGGGAGGAGGGGTGGGCGCCCCTAGGGTTTCCCCTAGGGGGGCGGCAGCCACCACAGATGGGGGCGCCCTAAGGAAACCCTAGGGTGGCTTGGCCTCCAAGCCAAGTGGGGCTCCGGACCTAGGTAGGCTCCCCACCCCTTGGCCGAAGTGGGATGGGGTGAGGGGGTGCGGGCAGCCCCTTGTGGCCTGGTGTGCCCCCTTCCCTTGGCCCACGAGCCCCCCCAACACTTACCCCCCCCCCAAAACCCTTTTCGTTCTTTCGGCGATAACCCGGTACCTCCCGGAACACTTCCGGACTCCGATTCCCTTCATCCTATATATCAATCTTCACCTCCAAACCATTCAAGAGTTCCTCGTCATGTCTGGGATCTCATCTGGGACTCCGAACAACCTTCGGTCACCAACATAATAACTCAACTATACTTATATCGTCACCAAACGTTAAGTGTGTAGACCCTGCTGGTTCGAGAACTATACAGACATGACCGAGACACCTCTATGGTCAATAACCAATAGTGGGACCTGGATGTCCATATTGGTTCCCACATATTCTACGAAGATCTTTATCAGTCGAACCTTGATGCCAAGGATCCAGCTAATCCCGTATGCAGTTCCCTTTGTCCATCGATATGTTACTTGCTCGATATTCGATCGTCGGTATCTCCATACCTAGTTCAATCTCGTTACCGGAAAGTCTCTTTACTCGTTCCATAATACAAGATCCCGTGGCTAACTCCTTAGTCACCTTTCTTGAAAGCTCATTGTGATGTTATATTACCAAGTGGGCCCTGAGATACCTCTCCGTCATACGGAGTGACAAACCCCAGTCTTGATCCAAGACAACTCAACAAACACCCTCGGAGATACCTGTAGAGCATCTTTATAGTCACTCAGTTACGTTGCGACGTTTGATACACACAAGGTACTCCTCCGATGTCAGTGAGTTGCATGATCTCATGGTCATAGGAACAGATAATTGACATGCAGAAAACGATAGAAATAAACTTGGTACGATCATATGCTACATTTACAGTTTGGCTCTTGTCCATCACATCATTCTCCTAATGATTTGACCCCGTTATCAAATGACAACTCATGTCTATGGCTAGGAAACCATATCCATCTTTGATCAACGAGCTAGTCCGGTAGAGGCTCACTAGGGACATGATGTTGTCTATGTATCCACACATGTATTTGAGTTTCCAATCAATACAATTATAGTATGGATAATAAACGATTATCATGAACAAGGAAATATAATAATAACCACTTTATTATTGCCTCTAGGGCATGTTTCCAACATACCCAAGAAAATAAAACGTGACTGCTACGATCGTACATATTTCATATTTTAGACGTGAAGCAAAGAGAAACGGGCGTGTGAATTTACATTGCATGATGAGGTTTGCCTGATGCCTGCATACGCTTGCTCATATACCCCAAAAATAAAGGAAAACGTTTAAAAACATCCAACTTATCTTTTTCTCATGTAAACCGTCTTACCTGCCCGCCACGTGCCCCGTGGGGTCAGCCCACTGCTTCCATCCCACCTTATCTCTTACGAAGCTTTGTCCTCCACTCATTCCTTCTTGTTCGTGTCACCGGCTAGATGAGAGGCTCCCATCGGTCCACACTTGTAGTGTGGGAATCGGGAGAGACCGCTATCGGCCACTGCCTGTTGCATGCTCTGCCCAACATCGTCGATGCTGCAACCAGAGGGCAACGCAGCCACCCCGCTGCTACCTTCTCGCCACGGGGCGGAGCCACAATTGCTGAAAAAGTAGAAGGTGACACCGGCCACCACAACAGCTTGGTTATTGCATGGTCGGGGGAGGGCGACTCCGGCAAATACGGTTGCAAGGTCCTCGTGTGTCGCCCACCGTGCATACTGCACCCCTTGTATGCAGCAGCACCCTTGCTGCGATGGCGGCCACGACGGAGCAGCGCCGCAGCGGTGATGCTGCAATGACAATGCATGCTGCCATGTCATGCTGCGAAGGCCGGCCACGACGTCAAGGTGGTGCTGCGAAGGTGTGATGTTGCATGGCGGCAATGGTGTGTCATGGGGCTCCGCACGGTGATGCATATGTGATCGTTGTCGGACCTGTCTTGCCGATGCACGCGACATCTGCTACGTCTTGAGCTTGCGTTGGTTTTCCTCAAAGAGGAGAGCATGATGCAGCACAGTAGCGTAAGTATTTCCCTCAGTTTTTGAGAACCAAGGTATCAATCCAGTAGGAGGCCACGCGCAAGTCCCTCGTAGACCGCACAAACGATAGCTACTCGCAACCAACGCGATTAGGGGTTGTCAATCCCTACACGGTCACTTACTTAGAGAGAGATCTGATAGAGATAATATTTTTGGTATTTTTGGTATAAAGATGCAAAGTGAAAAGTAAAGGCAAAGTAAAAACAAAGCAAGTATAAAAGTGATGGAGATTGATATGATGAGAATAGACCCGGGGGCCATAGGTTTCACTAGTGGCTTCTCTCAAGAGCATAAATATTCTACGGTGGGTGAACAAATTACTGTTGAGCAATTGACAGAATTGAGCATAGTTATGAAGTTATCTAGGTATGATCATGTATATAGGCATCACGTCCGAGACAAGTAGACCGAAACGATTCTGCATCTACTACTATTACTCCACTCATCGACCGCTATCCAGCATGCATCTAGAGTATTAAGTTAAAAGCGGAGTAACGCCTTAAGCAAGATGACATGATGTAGAGGAATAAATTCATGCAATATGATAAATACCCCATCTTGTTATCCTCGATGGCAACAATACAATACGTGCCTTGCAACCCTTTCTGTCACTGGGTAAGGACACCGCAAGGTTGAACCCAAAGCCATGCACTTCTCCCATTACAAGAACTACCAATCTAGTTGGCCAAACCAAACGGATAATTCGAAGAGACTTGCAAAGATAACTCAATCATACATAAAAGAATTCAGAGAAGGTTCAAATATTATTCATAGATAAACTGGATCATAAACCCACAATTCATCGATCTCAACAAACACACCGCAAAAAGAAGATTACATCGAATAGATCTCCAGGAGAGAGGGGGAGAACATTGTATTGAGATCCAAAAAGAGAGAAGAAGCCATCTAGCTACTAGCTATGGACCCGACGGTCTAAAGTAAACTACTCACACTTCATCGGAGAGGTTATGATGTTGATGTAGAAGCCCTCCATTGTGGATGCCCCCTCGTGAACTAAGACAGTCCCCAAGATGGGATCTCGTGGATACAGGAAGGTACGGCGGTGGAATTAGGTTTTTGGCTCCTGTTCTGATCGTTTGGGGGTGCGTAGGTATATATAGGAGGAAGGAGTACGTCGGTGGAGCTTTGAGGGGCCCACGAGGCAGGGGGGCGCGCCCAGGGGGGCGCGCCCCCCACCCTCGTGGCCGCCTCTCTGATGCCTTGGCGTAGGGTCCAAGTCTCCTGGATCACATTCGGTGAGAAAATCACGTTTCCGAAGGTTTCATTCCGTTTGGACTCCGTTTGATATTCTGTTTCTTCGAAATACTGAAAAAGGCAAAAAACAACAATTCTGGGCTGGGCCACCGGTTAATAGGTTAGTGCCAAAAGTAATATAAAAGTGGAAAATAAAGCCCATTATAGTCCAAAACAATAGATAACGTAGGATGGAGCAATCAAAAATTATAGATACGTTGGAGACGTATCAGGCATACCCAAGCTTAATTCCTGCTCGTCCTCGAGTAGGTAAATGATAAAAAGAGATTTTTGATGCGGAGTGATACTTTGGCATTATTTCAATGTAAATCTTCTTAATCATGGTATGAATATTCAGATCCAAAAGATTCAAGACAAAAGTTCATACTGACATAAAAAATAATAATACTTCAAGCATACTAACTAAGCAATTATGTCTTCTCAAAATAACATGGCCAAAGAAAGTTATCCCTACAAAATCATATAATCTGGCTATGCTCCATCTTCCCCACACAAAGTATTTAAATCATGCACAACCCCGATGACAAGCCAAGCAATTGTTTCATACTTTAACATTTTCAAAACTTTTTCAATCTTCACGCAATACATGAGCGTGAGCCATGGAAATAACACTATATGTGGAATAGAACGGTGGTTGTGGAGAAGACAAAAAAGAGGGAAGATAGTCTCACATCAACTAGGCGAATCAACGGGCTATGGAGATGCCCATCAATAGATATCAATGTGAGTGAGTAGGGATTGCCATGCAACGGATGCACTAGAGCTATAAGTATATGAAAGCTCAACAAAAGAAACTAAGTGGGTGTGCATCCAACTCGCTTGCTCACGAAGACCTAGGGCATTTGAGGAAGCCCATCATTGGAATATACAAGCCAAGTTCTATAATGAAAAATTCCCACTAGTATATGGAAGTGACAAAATGAGAGACTCTCTGTCATGAAGATCATGGTGCTACTTTGAAGCACAAGTGTGGTAAAAGGATAGTAACATTGTCCCTTCTCTCTCATTTTTTTTATTTGGGCCTTTTCTCTTCTTTTTTACGGCCTCTTTTTTTTATTTGTCATCCGGAGTCTCATCCCGACTTGTGGGGGAATCATAGTCTCCATCATCCTTTCCTCACTTGGGACAATGCTCTAATAATGATGATCATCACACTTTTATTTTTCTTACAACTCAACAAATACAACTCGATACTTAGAACAAAATATGACTCTATATGAATGCCTCTGGCGGTGTACCGGGATATGAAACATGAGTGACATGTATGAAAGAATTATGAACGGTGGCTTTGCCACAAATACGATGTCAACTACATGATCATGCTAGCAATATGACAATGATGGAGCGTGTCATAATAAACGGAACGGTGGAAAGTTGCCTGGCAATATATCTCGAAATGGCTATGGAAATGCCATGATAGGTAGGTATGGTGGCTGTTTTGAGGAAGGTATATGGTGGGTTTATGATACCGGCGAAGGGTGCGCGGTATTAGAGAGGCTAGCAATGGTGGAAGGATGGGAAAAAGTGCGTATAATCCATGGACTCAACATTAGTCATAAAGAACTCATATACTTATTGCAAAAATCTAGAAGTTATCAAAGCAAAGTATTACGCGCATGCTCCTAGTGGGATAGATTGGTAGGAAAATACCATCGCTCGTCCCCGACCGCCACTCATAAGGAAGACAATCAATAAATAAATCATGCTACGAGTTCATCACATAACGGTTCACCATACGTGCATGCTACGGGAATCACAAACTCAACACAAGTATTCTTTGAATTCACAACTACTCAACTAGCATGACTCTAATATCATCATCTTCATATCTCAAAACAATTATCAAGCATCAAACTTATCTTAGTATTCAACGCACTCAAAAGAAAGTTTCACATATCTTGAATACCAAGTATATTAATATTAAGCAAATCACCATGCTATTAACGACTCTCAAAATAATCTAAGTGAAGCATGAGAGATCAAGTTTCTTTAAAACAAATCCACCACCGTGCTCTAAAAGATCTAAGTGAAACACTAGAGCAAAAATTATCACGCTCAAAAGATATAAGTGAAGCACTATGAGCAAAACTATCAAGCTCAAAAGATATAAGTGAAGCACATAGAGTATTCTATTAAATTCCAATTCATGTATGGCTCTCTCAAAAGGTGTGTACAGCAAGGATGATTGTGGTAAACTAACAAGCAGAGACGCAAATAATACAAGACGCTCCAAGCAAAACACATATCATGTGGTGAATAAAAATATAGCTCCAAGTAAATTACCGATGGAAGTAGATTTAAAGAGGGGATGCCTTCCGGGGCATCCCCAAGCTTTGACTTTTTGGTGTCCTTGGATTATCTTGGGGGTGCCATCAGCATCCCCAAGCTTAGGCTCTTGCCACTCCTTGTTCCATAATCCATCAAAAGAATTCACCCAAAACTTGAAAACTTCACAACACAAAAACTCAATATAAATCTCGTGAGCTCCATTAGAGAAAGAAAACAAAAGACTACTTAAAAGTACTGTAATGAACTCATTATTTATTTATATTGGTGTTAAACCTACTGTATTCCAACTTCTCTATGGATTATAAACTATTTTACTAGCCATAGATTCATCAAAATAAGCAAACAACACATAAAACAGAATCTGTCAAAAACAGAACAGTCTGTAGTAATCTGTAACTAACGCAAACTTCTAGAACTCAAATAATTCTACAAAAATTAGACGACCTGGACAATTTGTTTATTGATCATCAGCAATTGGAATCAGTATTTTATCACGTTCTGGTGATTTTTAACAATTCGGGCACTGAGCGCAAAGTTTCTGAAAATTACAGCAAGATCAAATAACTATCATCCAAGAAGATCCAATAGGTTTAACTTGGCACAGACACTAATTAAAAGAACGTCATTAAGGAAAGGTCTACCAAGAATAATAGGACATGAAGGATTGCAATCTATATCAAGAACGATAAAATCTACGGGCACATAATTCCTATTTGCAACAATAAGAACATCATTAATTCTTCCCATGGGCTTTTTAATAGTGGAATCTGCAAGATGCAAGTTTAGAGAGCAATCATCAAAGTCACGGAAATCTAGCAAATCACACAAAGTTTTGGGAATAGTAGAGACACTAGCACTCAAATCACACAAAGCATTAAACTCATGATCTTTGATTTTAATTTTGATAGTAGGTTCCCACTCATCATAGAGTTTCCTAGGGATAGAAACTTTCAACTCAAGTTTTTCTTCATAAGATTGCATCAAGGCATCAACAATGTGTTCGGTAAAGGCCTTATTTTGGCTATAAGCATGAGGAGAATTTAGCACGGTTTGCAACAAGGAAATACAATCAATTAAAGAGCAATTTTCATAATTAAATTCCTTGAGATCCAATATAGTGGGTTTAGCAACATCTAGATTTTTATTTCTTTCAATCCCACTTTTATCAATTTCATCATCAAGATCTAAAAACTCCGAATTCTTAGAACGCATTCTAGGTAAAGGAAGATCATATTCAGTTTCATCAAGATTCATATTGCAAATCAAAGATTTAATAGGGGGCACATCAATAACTTTTAGATCTTCATCTTGATTTTCACAGGAATTAGAAGAACACGCTTTAATAAAGGCATCTTTTGTAGCATGCATCCTAGCGGTTCTTTCTTTGCACTCATCAAGGGAAATTCGCATAGCTTTGAGAGACTCATTGATATCATGCTTAGAAGGAATATATCTAAGCTGTAAAGAATCAACCTCAAGAGAAATTCTAGCAACGTTCCTAGCCAAATCATCAACTTTAAGCAATTTCTCCTCAAGCAAAGCATTAAAATTCTTTTGTGAATTCATAAACTCTTTAACACTACTCTCAAATTCAGAGGGCATCTTATTAAAATTTCCATAAGAGTTGTTGTAGGAATTTCCAAAATTATTAGAAGGATTACTAGGATAAGGCCTAGGATTAAAATTCCCTCTATAATGCGTTGTTACCAAAATTATTCCTACCAACAAAATTCACATCCATAGATTCATTATTATTCTCAATCTAGGTAGACAAAGGCATATCATTAGGATCATAAGAAACACTCTTAGTAGCAAATAATTTCATAAGTTCATCCATCTTTCCACTCAAAACATTGATTTCTTCTATCGCATGCACTTTTTTATTAGTAGATCTTTCAGTATGCCATTGAGAATAATTAACCATAATATTATCTAGGAGTTTAGTAGCATCTCCTAAAGTGATTTCCATAAAAGTGCCTCCCATGGCGAATCTAAAAGATTTCTAGAAGCAAAATTCAATCCAGCATAATTTTTTTGTATAATCATCCATAAGTTCAAACCATGAGTAGGACAGTTATGTATCATTAATTTCATTCTCTCCCATGCTTGTGCAACATGTTCATGATCAAGTTGCTTAAAATTCATAATATCGTTCCTAAGAGAGATAATCTTAGCGGGAGGAAAATACTTAGAGATAAAAGCATCTTTGCACTTGTTCCAAGAATCAATACTATTGTTAGGCAAAGATGAAAACCACGCTTTAGCACGATCTCTAAGCGAAAAAGGAAATAGCTTCAACTTAACGACATCATTATCGACATCTTTTTCTTTTGCATATCACATAAATCAACGAAGCTATTCAGATGAGTAGCGGCATCTTCACTAGGAAGGCCGGCGAATTGATCTTTCATAACAATATTCAACAAAGCAGTATTGATTTCACAAGATTCAGTATTGGCAAGAGGAGCAATCGGAGTGCTAAGGAAATCATTATTATTGGTATTGGTGAAGTCACACAATTTGGTAGCATCTTGAGCCATCGCGACAAACAAGCAATCCAACACACGAGCAACAAAAGGCAAAGGGACAAAAGAGGAGGAGATTGGGAAAGAGAGGGCGAATAAAACGGCAAGGGTGAAGTGGGGGAGAGGAAAATGAGAGGCAAATGTAAAATAATGTAATGCGAGAGATACGGATTGTGATGGGTACTTGGTATGTTGACTTTTGCGTAGACTCCCCGACAACGGCGCCAGAAATCCTTCTTGCTACGTCTTGAGCTTGTGTTGGTTTTCCCCGAAGAGGAGAGGATGTTGCAGCACAGTAGCGTAAGTATTTCCCTCAGTTTTTGAGAACCAAGATATCAATCCAAGAGGGAGGTCGCGCAAGTCCCTCGTACCTGCACAAAACGATAGCTACTCGCAACCAACGCGATTAGGGGTTGTCAATCCCTTCACGGTCACTTACGAGAGTGAGATCTGATAGATATAATATTTTTGGTATTTTTGGTATAAAGATGCAAAGTGAAAAGTAAAGGCAAAGTAAAAAAAAAGAAAGTATAAAAGTGATGGAGATTGATATGATGAGAATAGACCCGGGGGCCATAGGTTTCACTAGTGGCTTATCTCAAGAGCATAAATATTCTACGGTGGGTGAACAAATTACTGTTGAGCAATTGACAGAATTGAGCATAGTTATGAAGTTATCTAGGTATGACCATGTATATCGGCATCACGTCCGAGACAAGTAGACCGAAACGATTCTGCATCTACTACTATTACTCCACTCATCGACCGCTATCCAGCATGCATCTAGAGTATTAAGTTAAAAACGGAGTAATGCCTTAAGCAAGATGACATGATGTAGAGGAATAAATTCATGCAATATGATAAATACCCCATCTTGTTATCCTCGATGACAACAATACAATACGTGCCTTGCAACCCTTTACATCCTTTGGGTAAGGACACCGCAAGATTGAACCCAAAGCCATGCACTTCTCCCATTGCAAGAACTACCAATCTAGTTGACCAAACCAAATGGATAATTCGAAGAGACTTGCAAACATAACTCAATCATACATAAAAGAATTCAGAGAAGATTCAAATATTATTCATAGATAAACCGGATCATAAACCCACAATTCATCGGTCTCAACAAACACACCGCAAAAGAAGATTACATCGAATAGATCTCCACGAGAGAGGGGGAGAACATTGTATTGAGATCCAAAAAGAGAGAAGAAGCCATCTAGCTACTAGCTATGGAACCGAAGGTCCAAGTAAACTACTCACACTTCATCGGAGAGGCTATGGTGTTGATGTAGAAGCCCTCCGTGGTGGATGCCCCTCCGTGAGCTCCGGAACAGGCCCCAAGATGGGATCTCGTGGATACAGGAAGGTACGGCGGTGGAATTAGGTTTTTGGCTCCTGTTCTGATCGTTTGGGGGTACGTAGGTATATATAGGAGGAAGGAGTACGTCAGTGGAGCTTCGAGGGGCCCACGAGGCAGGGGGGCGCACCCCCCACCCTCGTGACCGCCTCTCTGGTTCCTTGGCGTAGGTTCGAAGTCTCCTGGATCACGTTCGGTGAGAAAATCACGTTTCCGAAGGTTTCATTCCGTTTGGGCTCCGTTTGATATTCTGTTTCTTCTAAATACTGAAAAAGGCAAAAAAAACAGCAATTCTGGGCTGGGCCTCCGGTTAATAGGTTAGTCCCAAAAGTAATATAAAAGTGGAAAATGTAGCCCATTATAGTCCAAAACAATAGATAAAGTAGCATGGAGCAATCAAAAATTATAGATACGTTGGAGACGTATCAAAGTCGCGCAGGGTGTTGCGTGCTGCAAAGAGGGTGACTTGAATAATCATCGTGCCGCTAGAGCATCACCAGTGCTACTATGGAGCATTCGTCGGGCCACGAGAACATCGCCAGCCCTTCGGAACATCGTGGGTGCTACGATGGAGCATCGTGGCGATGCAATGGAGCATCACTGGGCCATCGAGCATCACCGATGATGCAATGGAGCATCATAGGTGCTGCGATGGAGCATTCATCAGGCGGCGAGAACATCACCAGTCCTTTAAAGCATCACCGGTGCTACAATGGAGCATTGTCGGTGATCCAACGGAGCATCATAGGTGCTACGATGGAGTATCTGTAACGCCCCGGATTCGATGCGCCAGGTGTCCGCCAGTTATTCGTCGTTGTTGCCTTGTCATGTGCTCGCGTGTTGCATTTTGCCATGTCATCATCTGCATTTCATATCATGTCATCATGTGCATTTCATTTTGCATACGTGTTCGTCTCATGCATCCGAGCATTTTCCCGTTGTCTGCTTTTGCAATCCGGCACTCCTATGTCTCCGGCGCCCCCTTTTGCCTCTTTTCGCAAAGGGAGTTAAACGTTCTCGGAATGGACCGAGGTTTGCCAAGCGGCCTTGGTATAGCACCGGTAGACCGCCTGTCAAGTTTCGTGCCATTTGGAGGTCGTTTGGTACTCCAACGGTTAACCGGGGAACCGTAAAAGCCTCTTTTGTGTGCAGCCCAACATCCCTTCCAAAGTGGCCCAAAACCCATCCAAACCCCCTCCATGCTCTCGGTCGTTCGACCACGATCGTGTGGGCGAAAACCGCTCCTCATTTGGACACTCCTAGCTCACTCTACCTATAAATATAGCCCCTCCCCCGAAATTCGCGGATCAATTCTACCCCAAACCCTAGCCTTCTTCCTCCTCCCGCACCGGACACGTCCGGCCGCAGCCGGACACGTCCGCCGCCGCCGCCCGCGCCAATCGGAGCGCGACACGTGTCGCCGCCGCCTCCCTCCGCTTGAGCCCGCGAGCGAGTGGCCGCTCGGCTCCGCCATGCCCGCCCGGACCAGCGCCCGCCGCCGTTCATCGCCGCGCCGCCCGGCGGTGCTCGCCTCGCCGAACCTCCTCGTCGGCGCCGCCGCCAGCGAGCCGAAACCTCCTTCCCAGCGCCCGGCCTCCGCCATCGGCGCCCGGCGCCGTGGCCTTCCTCGTCGGCCTCGCCATCCGCCCCGCCGCGTTCCACGCTCCCGCCACCTCGGGCGCCGCAGCCGCCAGCTCACCGGCGCCCCGTCTTCGCCTTGCTGCCGCCTCGGCTTCCGTGCCCGCGCGTCAGATCCAGATCTGAGCTGAGGTTGACCCCGGATTTTCTCTAAGTCCCGAGATATTTTTGCATAAGCATGCCATGTTCATCGCATCATAACTTGCTGCATACTGCTTCGTTTCGTCCGTGTAATATGTCAAATTGTTCGCCTCAACGAGTACCTCATTTCATTCCATTGCATCATGTTCATTGGAGTTCATCTTGATGTCTGAATCATCGTTGCAAGAGTGTTATATGATGTTAATCTACTGAAACTGGTATAACTTGGTGATTTGTCATTTTTGTTGTATTTGATGTGTGCATCCTATGAGGTTGATGTCTACATGTGTGTTGATATATGTCATGCCATATTTATAGGGGTGCTATCCATGTATTTTTGCGATTCCTGTAGTGAGTGCATCAAGCTTGTTAAGTAGGGTACTTGCTGTTGCTGTTTTGCATGTCTGAATCTGCTATATCATGATGCTATGTTAACCTTCTTCTACAAGTCAATCTATGCATAATCTGGAGATATTCACTAAGGATGTTTTGTTATACATGTCTTGCTCTATCCAATAATGCCCCTGGTTGCACTTATAGCCTTCTGTAGCTTGTTGTAATCTTGCTCCAAAGTTGCTAAATAATGTTGCTGTCAGCCTGTTAACATTAAGTTCAATGTTGCCATGATTGTTGTTAGTGATCCATGCACTCTATGAACTTGATCTTGCCATTCTTAGCTTTATAAACATGTCTTCTTACTGTTGGTTACCTTGACATGCCATCTATTGCTCTGTAGTGAGTGTATCAAGTTCACCAACATGCCTACTTATTGTTGTTCCTGACATGTATGAATCTGTCATCTCAGTTGCCATGTTTACATGGGTGCCATCATATTTTCTGTGCCCTTTTGGCTCATGGTCAGTAAATGACTTTTGTTCTATGCATTTAGTAGAGTCATTCCATGTCTTTGGTTGCCATGATAAGTTCCTGTAACATGTTGTTTGATAGCTCTAAACATTGCAACCTGTTGTTATTTCTACAAAGTCTGAAACTGTTATTATTTGCAATCTTGCAATGTCTTTTTGAGCATGTTCTAGTTGTTCCTGGAGGTAGCTTAGTGTTCATGTTTTGTTATGCATTACCTGTAAATCATGACCATGCCTTATGTTTTCTTGTTGAGGTCCTGTAGCATATTATTTTGATGCTTGCAATATGCCTAGTTGCTGTTTTGGACAGATTGTTGCTATAACTTGTATAGGGTGTATGTGTTGCACCGTTGCTCCGTTTTGAGTGTGCTCTATATGAAACTTGCTTGATTTTGCATGTAGTTTCATATTATCATGTTGAACCTTGTGTTGAGGTGTTTGCTTGATGTTTGTATGCATTTGCATCAATGCCATGTTTAACTTGTTTTGCTCATATCTTCTAGGCCGTAGCTCCGAATCTAATGAACTTTATATGTAACTTGACTATAATTTAGTGTAGATCATCGTGGTGCATCTTAACTTGCTGTTTAACAACTTGAACATAAGTTTTATTCAGATCTAAACCAATTTCGAAATTTGCATATGAGGACTTACCGGAATTGTTCTATGTTGTTCCCGGCCTCACTTAAACTTGCCTTGATGTGTTGCTCTTGTTTTGCATCATCTCTTGCCATGAGTAGCTTCATGTAGCTTTGTCATGCATCATGATTGTTGTGCATCATGCCTTGTTCTTGTGTGGTGTGTTTACCATGTTGTGTGCTTCTTCTCGATAGTTCCCGTTTCGTTGCGATCGTGAGGATTCGTTCGTCTACGCTTGGTTCGTCTTCGTGGCTTCATCTTCTTCATGGACTCGTTCTTCTTCCTTGCGGGATTTCAGGCAAGATGACCGTTACCCTGGATCTCACTACTATCATTGCTATGCTAGTTGCTTCGTTCTATCGCTATGCTGCGCTACCTATCGTTTGTTCCTCAAGCCTCCCAAATTGCCATGAACCTCTAACCTTTTGCACCCTTCCTAGCAAACCATTGCTTGGCTATGTTACCGCTTTGCTCAGCCCCTCTTATAGCGTTGTTAGTTGCAGGTGAAGTTGAAGGTTGCTCTATGATGGACAGGATCATGTTGGGATATCACAATATCTCTTATACTATTAATGCATCTATATACTTGGTAAAGGGTGGAAGGCTCGGCCTTATGCCTGGTGTTTTGTTCCACTCTTGCCGCCCTAGTTTCCGTCATATCGGTATTATGTTCCCGGATTTTGCGTCCCTAACGCGTTGGGTGATTTATGGGACCCCCTTGACAGTTCGCTTTGAATAAGACTCCTCCAAGAAGGCCCAACATTGGTTTTACCATTTGCCTCACCTATGCCCTTTTATTTCCCTTGGGTTTCTCGGAGCCCGAGGGTCATCTTTATTTTAGCCCCGGGCCAGTTCTCCTTCGAGTCTGGTCCAAACCGAAGCGATGTCCGGCGCCCGGGCAATCGTGGTCTATGCCAACCCGACGTCTGGCTCATCCGGTGTGCCACGAGAACGAGATATGTGCAGCTCCTATCGGGATTTGTCGGCACATCCGGCGGCTTTGCTGGTCTTGTTTTATTCTTTGTCGAAATGTCTTGTAGCCGGATTCCGAGACCGATCGGGTCTTCCCGGGAGAAGGAATATCCTTCGTTGATCGCGAGAGCTTATCATGGGCTAAGTTGGGACACCCTGCAGGTTTGAACTTTCGAAAGCCGTGCCCGCGGTTATGTGGCAGATGGGAATTTGTTAATATCCGGTTGTAGTAAACTTGAAGTAAACTCTTCTAAAATACACCAACCGTGTGCGTAATCGTGAGTGTCTCTTTTCGGGGTTGATCGAGAGGAGAACACGGTTTCTGGGTTATGTCGGCGTAAGTAGGAGTTCAGGATCACTTCTTGATCATTACTAGTTGACGACCGTTCCTTTGCTTCTCTTCTCGCTCTTATTTGCGTATGTTAGCCACCATACATGCTTAGTCGCTGCTGCAACCTCACCACTTTACTCCTTCCTTACCCATTTAAGCTTTGCTAGTCTTGATACCCATGGTAATGGGATTGCTGAGTCCTCGTGGCTCCTGATTACTACACCAACAGTTGCAGGTGTGGTATGCGATGGTCATGACGCGAGCGCGATGTTTACTTGTTTTGGAGTTCTTCTTACGCTTCTTCTTGATCGAGGGATAGGTTCGGTCGGCCTTTGGGCTAGCAGGGTGGATGTCGTTTGAGTTTCTGTTTATGTTTCGTCCGTAGTCGGATGTTGCTCTTATGTATTGTGATGTTGTATTCGTGTGGCATTGTATGCCTCTTGTATGTATCCCCATCTATTATGTAATATTGATGTAATGATATCCACCTTGCAAAAGCGTTTCAATATGCGGGTCTATCAGTGCAAGGGATGTTGTGAAGTGCACCCACAGCCCGACGATGCTCCGGCAGCTCAGGGTTGTTCCATTGCAACGGCGGCAATGCTCAGACAACCCGACTGTACTCCATCGCAGCAACTATGTTGCTCCATTGCATCCTCGACAATGCTCCGATAGCCCGACGATGCCCCATTGCAGCATCGGTGATGCTCCGAAGGACTGGCGATGTTCTGGCGGCCCGACGATACTCTATCGCGACACCTATGATGCTCCATTGCATCGTCGACAATGCTCCATTGTAGCACCCGTGATGCTCCGAAGGACATGCTATGTTTTCGTAGCCTGATGAATGCTCCATTGCATCATCGACAATGCTCCGATAGCCCGGCGGTGCTCCATTGCATCACCGATGATGCTCCGTTGGCCCGATGATGCACCGTTCTATCGTTCGCTGATGCTTCAAAGGACTAGCGATGTTGTAGCGGCCCGATGATACTGTCACGCCCAATATGCGACCCTATCCAAAAGGAACTCGAAGGTCCCACCAAGGATAGACCCGCATATTGAAACGCTTTTGCAAGGTGGATATCATTACATCAACATTACATAATAGATGGGGATACATACAAGAGGCATACAATGCCACACGAATACAACATCACAATACATAAGAGTAACATCCGACTACGGATGAAACATAAACAGAAACTCAAACAACATCCCTTTGATGGAGCGTCGCCGGACCGTCGAAGTATCGTCGGGCCTTTGATGCATGGCTGATGCCGGAGTATCACTGGTGCTTCAAGAAAATACACGCAATATGCTGGGCATTTGTGGTGCTGCATGGAGACATCATGGGGCAAGTTGGGATGCAAGTGATGGCCTGGAGGCAACGCTGCGTGGAGATGTACATGGGGCATGGCATCAGGAAATCAAGTGGCTGAAAATAGATTGTATTCGCGTAGATGGACGGCTGGCAAGGCGGCTGATCTTTTCGTAAGACAGCCGGCTTACGCCTAGCAGTCGCCAAAAATAAAATGCGTTGTTTCGTACGACTACGACAATATGACATACAACCAGAAAGCAAAGAGAAGAAACAAACCGTGATTCCAATCTACGACGTATATCCGGAAAGCAACACGTTGTCCAATTAAGCACATAAACAAAACAAATAAACGGGAATATACACTATTCCATACAATTAACAGATTTGCTTTTGGAAAAACCGTACGCGCTATAAAATCTATTTAGTTTCCTTTATTAACAACGGATGCATACGATATAAGAACTCTCATGCAAGCAAGAAATTTGGATCGCATTATTCCTAAGGATGGTAGTCAACCGTATTATGGTTGATAATCTATATCTTTTGCACTTATATTTGGTTTGTTTGTTGAGATATACGCACACTAAACCTAAGGATGGTAGTCAATCGTGTCTATGCTTGATTATAGTACCACAATATGCTTTGTCAGTGACAACCTAGCACATGCTTGATTATAGTACACATTATTCCTATTGAAAGATGTATTAAATCTGAAATATTCATTCTTCTGGTAATGAAATGAAGGCGAGAAATAATACCTTGCATTGGCAAAAGAAATTATGTTTCGGTAATTTCAATTTTCTTATCTTTTGTATGTCTTTTTATTCTTATGTTGAGTTTATTTTTTTCATTTATGTTATAGATGATTGTCTGTAACCCTTTTTTTTAGGTGATTGTCTTTAACCTAACCCGCAAATTGTACAATGCATAAGTTTGTTAGCCGTTTGCAAAGATTGGTTGGCTAAAATCACAATTTTCCTTCATGTACATTCCCATCACCTTGCATATTGGGTTTAGGAGCGTGTGTTTTTCTCCCATTGCAGTGCACATGCATATTTGCCTAGTAAACCTAACGAGAGGGTACACTTTTATTTTAACATCAAAGTACTTTTTATTGCAAGGTGATCACCCTAACAAGAGGGAACGCCTTTTACAAAAGAGTTGGTATATCAAACGGGTTAAGAATCAAACGGTTGTTACTAGATTGCTTGATTGGCGTTCGGTAACTCACCAGCTGATTGAATAGACAATGTCCTGTTGACTCCTCCTCAAGAAAAGTCTAGGGTTTCCTTGCCTCCGTCGGCGCCGCCGTCGGTCCGCCTCGTCTCCGGTGGCCTTAGAGCCATGGCGGCGCGGTGGACCTTGGTCCTTGCCGGCGGGAGGGCTCCGTTTTCAATTGTTTCTTTGCGTTTTGTTAGGGTTTGTGTTCTATTCAGAAAGACGAGGCAACGGCGACTCCCTGAAGATGGAATAATGTTCTCCCCGCCTAGCCCCCATCTTGATGGTGTGTCTAGCATCATCGGTGGGCGTGTGGAGGTGTGTCTCCGGCAGATCTATCCTTGCTGGATTTGCTCGGATCTGGTCGTAGTTCGTCTACGTTCATGTGTTTTCAGGTTCGATCCTTCCGATCTACGCTACTCTTCATCGGCGGCGGTTGCTGTTCTGCTGCGTTGGTCCTATAGGGCCTTAGCACGACGACTTCCCAACTGTCTATTACAACAAGTTTTGCCCGACTCCGGCAAGGGAGGGACAATGACGGCGGCGCGCCTTCGGCTCACTTCAGTGCTTGTAGTCGTCGCTAGGTGGACTACGGATCCGGATGTAATTTTTATTATTTCTGGTGTTCATTATACTGCCATGATTGAAGATGAATAGATTGGAAGTTTTTCTAAAAAAAATTGCTTACGTCGGCGTCCTGTTCAAAATTTTGAATTTCGAATGGGCCGTGCAAGGCTTAGCTGGCAGGAGCAACGAGAGCGTTGGGCTTCAAATACCCCCACCTCGTCGCAGCCGCAGCGAACCACATTCCACCCGCACCTGCGCTTCCCAAACCTCCCCTCTCCCGCAGCCTCCGGCCCACTCCCTTCTCCTCCAGCAGCACGCGATCCTCCCCCTCGTACAGGTCTCGTCCTCCTCCACCGCTTCCACTCGCCGCCTTCGCTCGTGCGTCCCAGTGCTCGCTCCTGACACCTTCTCCTGTGACGCAGGCGCGCACGCGGGATGGCGCCGTCCAAGCAGTACGACGAGGGCGGGCAGCTCCAGCTCATGGAGGCCGACCGGGTCGAGGAGGAGGAGGAGTGCTTCGAGTCCATCGACAAGTGTACGTTCGCCGCCTCCTGCCCCTCTCCTCTCGAAACCCGCCCGCCACCCCGTCTCCGGTGCTGCATTTATTTGCTTGTTCGTGTGCCTGCGTCGCGCGCGTGTCGGCGCGTGGGGATTAGGCCTGCTCACCGTTGCGTTCCGGGTGCTTCCGCCTCTAAGTTCGCGCGTTCCGTCGCAATTTCGTGCTGTCTGTAGGTGGATTTGGTGCGGATTTCGCTCAGCCTCCACATTTGGTTGGTTTTTGGTGCGTGCAGCGCGTGGTCGCCTGCTCGTGTTGCGTTGGTTTGATTTTCTCCCCTATTTCGTGCAACCTGGGGATTAAGTAGCGCCCTTTGGTAGCCTAATTTCGTGCAGCTTTGCTGATTCCCCCCACTTGATTTCTCTTTACCGGCTAGTTTGTGCTAATCGCTGTGCGGTGCCGTTTTTTCTCCACGAATTAGTCTGAATTTAGCCCCAATTTTGAGCTGCCATGCGTTTAATCCGCCGTAGCGATCACTGGCTGTAGAATCCTTTCGAATTCGAAACTAGATACAGTTCAATCGCGTGGGTTTTCTGTGGAAACTTGGACCAATTACGGACGCGTTTTCCTGCACTTCGAGGCGTAGGGTTTTAAGCCTGTCTTCCTCATCTGTTCCACTTTTTTTTTCTGAATGTTCATCTGTTCTGTTCCATAATTACGGGTAGCTTCCGCGAGTTTAGCAAGTTTAATTTAACCATTTTCCTAGGTGTGATCCGCGCTTGTGTTTTGTTTGCGTGATCTGGTTCTTCGTGCACTTTAAATTGTTCATTGCCATGAATCTGAATCCTAAGCTGTAACCATCCTTATAATGCTGTAACTAATCACTCGTCCAAACAGTGATCTCGCAGGGAATAAACTCAGGAGACGTGAAGAAGCTGCAGGATGCGGGGATCTACACTTGCAATGGCCTGATGATGCACACCAAGAAGGTCAAAATTCCTTCAGAGCCTAAATCTGCATGCATTCTCCCTAAAATTTGTGGTTGCATACTGAAGTTGATTTCTGGTGCACGACGCATGTCTGCTATTAGTTGCTTTATGGATTCAACTTTCAACACATGATTGACGTTGTTTCAGTATCAATGTATGGATTCATCTTGCAGAGCCTTACAGGGATTAAGGGCTTATCTGAAGCAAAGGTTGATAAGATCTGCGAGGCTGCTGAAAAACTTCTGGTATGATTGTTATCATCTTTGCATTGATTCTGGTTTAGAACTTCTGTGCCATATTATTCTCTTTGCATTGATTCTGGTTTACAACTTCTGTGCCATCTGTGCTATGTGATCGAGTCTTCTGAAATTTGTATTCTATTTGATTTTCAGAGTCAGGGTTTCATGACAGGAAGTGATCTCCTTATTAAGGTAAGGTTTAGGGAGCTACTGATGAAGGACGATCATACAGTTTAGTGCTGTTTTTGCAGTAGTGCTACACTGCTACTATGCTAAACTTACTGTAATAGTTTGTTTTTGGAATCTGCTTCAGTGCTTTCATTACTCCACCTGTGTACTGCCCGGTTGTTTGATTTACTTTTTACGTATATTGAAGCGAAAGTCTGTTGTCCGGATTACCACTGGGAGCCAAGCGCTTGATGAGCTGCTTGGAGGTAACATATGTCGCCCTTGAGTCTGTTCTGATTATTTCTGATGTTATGCTCTAACCTATTCACATATTTCCATAATTTGAAGGAGGGATTGAAACACTCTGTATCACAGAGGCATTTGGAGAGTTCGGTCAGTAAATGTTCCGGTTACCATTTTCTTCTGGAATTTTTTTTTGGCAGGGAGCGCCTATTAGTTGTATCTCTGTTATGTATGATTTGTGCCATATTTGGCAGTAGCTAGTCCTAGTAATTTTTTAGTACATGTTGGTAAAACTCTCATAAGCTTCTTTCACCTCCTTTTCTACTGTCTAGTCTTCCAGAGGTATTGATGGTAGTGCATATAAAAATTCCAAAGCATGGTTGCTGTGATGCTAACATTGAATACTAGATACATGTTGCATGCCAAAACTCAAACAAATCTACATCGATATTACTATCACTATTTCCCTGATGCAACACGCACCTGCTCTTATTATTGAGCACAGTTGTAATGTTGATTTCCAAAGCACATTTGTTGCTCAGCCATTTCTCAATTCCAACTTTCTAGCGTTAAAATCCATATTATTTACTTTGTCTTGCAGGTCAGGGAAGACCCAGTTGGCTCATACTCTTTGTGTCTCCACTCAGGTCCATTTCCTGCCTTGTATTTTATCGATGAAACCTCACTAGAACAGAATCCATGAATAACTCTCCATGTTTAATCAAATGTATAACAGCTTCCACTCCACATGCATGGTGGGAACGGGAAGGTTGCCTACATTGACACTGAGGGAACATTGTATCCTTTGAATTCCTTAGTAATATCTATAGCTGATTTGTTTGATGAATTCATTTACATTCCTGTATTTCTCGAAACTGTTCCCTTAACGGAGTTATCAGTCGCCTGAACGCATTGTGCCAATTGCTGAGAGATTTGGGATGGATGCTAATGCTGTTCTTGACAATGTATGGGTCCTTTTACATCTCTCTTATAACCCATTTAAGGAAGAATAGATCGAGATCTTTGTTTAATTTGTGATCTTTCTGTTTTAGATCATATATGCTCGTGCCTACACCTATGAGCACCAGTACAACTTACTCCTGGGCCTTGCTGCCAAGATGGCTGAAGAGCCTTTCAGGCTTCTGGTACGCATGACTTTGCTGCCATGTAAATTTACAAGTTGATAGATCTCAACTGTGCTCATGTGATCTTTGTTTGACTTGGAAATGATAGATCGTGGATTCTGTGATTGCGCTGTTCCGTGTTGATTTCAGTGGTAGGGGTGAACTTGCAGAGCGTCAGGTATTCTACTGTAACTAGCTAACTACGTGAAAAAATCAAGCAACTCATGAAGTAGTCGAATGCTGCTTGCATTTTATACACTTGCTTTAAGTGATGTGCTCTGGAACTGCAGCAAAAACTGGCACAAATGCTGTCCCGCCTTACAAAGATTGCTGAGGAGTTCAATGTTGCAGTGTACATCACCAACCAAGGTGTGCTTTCCAATCTATCCTGTCTGTTCCAAGAAAGAGCTCCTTATATTCGTGGATCTCAAATCATATAAGTTCTTTCCTTGTTCCAGTGATTGCGGACCCAGGTGGTGGTATGTTCATCACTGACCCCAAAAAGCCGGCGGGAGGCCACGTGCTGGCGCATGCAGCCACCATCCGGTTGATGCTGAGGAAAGGCAAAGGCGAGCAGCGTGTCTGCAAGATCTTTGATGCCCCTAACCTTCCCGAGGGAGAAGCTATATCCTTTTGCTCTATACTACTTGTTTACTGCTTGTGCTATTCATTGCTTTAATTTGTTTGGTTATTGAACTCTTGATAGGATTGTTTTGCTCAGACTTGCACAGCAAAGTTTATGATTTAGTTCTAGTTGTTAACCTCCTTTACTGAAGCTTCACG
Organism: Aegilops bicornis; assembly: GCA_021605145.1. Taxonomy (NCBI): domain Eukaryota; kingdom Viridiplantae; phylum Streptophyta; class Magnoliopsida; order Poales; family Poaceae; genus Aegilops; species Aegilops bicornis. Next base: position 331,251,830 of record CM038673.1, read on the forward strand.
TAGCACAAATTAGCGACGATCAGATGTCGCGAAATTGTTTCCCTTGACCACCAACACGTTTTCCAGATTACAACAGGCGGATTGATGGATGTGAAAGACTGATTGTTCATCCAGGGCGCTTCCTGTCTTAAACTGTTGATAGGTCTGCTAGCAAAATCGACAAAGGTTACTGCACCGTTACTCTGTTTTTGCCACTGCAGAGAAGAAATTGGGCCACCTCTATGCTGTTTATACCTCCTGTTGGGTGTTCCGTAAGCTTGTAATGCCTTAAGGATTTGTGCTGAGGACAAAAGTTATCTCGCGTGACTCAATCATAAGACCTTAGCCTGATGTAGTGGAGATGTAAGGTTAACATGTTCTTTGCTTCAGGGAGACACCAAACTGAAGGATATGAAAATGAAATAGTCTGTCTTATTCTTTGAAGAATGAAATAGTCCGTCTCTATATTCTAGCTTAAAAACGGCATCAATATTCAATAGTCATATGCTTTTGTTACTTGTGTACACAAGGTGATCTTCCATTCTCTCTCTGTAAGAGTAAAAGTTTTTTTTATTTAGAAAAGGAGGATGACCCCCGGCCTCTGCATCTGGGAGATGCATGCGGCCATTTTATTGATTATTCTCGAGGACCTTATAAAGCAGTACATCAATATGCCTGAATCCGCCATCTTGGCAACATCTGCCGCTACTCCAATCCATATGATGAAGGGATGCAAGCTGGGCCAAATACCCAGACCTCTCACCTAAGCCTAACATCTAAAGCCGGAGGCCCCGACCGAGCCACATACCAGGTCCGGGGCACAAACCAGTCCGACGCACTCACATGTGTCGTCGCCACCATCTTCCACTGGTCCATCTTCAGAGCAGATTGAGGTGCCAACCTTGGCAGGTGCCTCCACCATCGACGCCACCATGACGCCAAACGACGACCTTCACCTACGCGAGTCCATCTCCAAGCAACGGACGCAGATCCATGCTAGGATAGGGCCGCACCACCGCCGCCGCCCACCACCCACAATCGCCACCCAGCCCCAAGGTTCCCAAAGCGGCGCCTTCAAGAAGGTAATGGCGCCGTGAGCGCCGTCGCCGCCCAACAAAGTTAGGGCTTTCGCCCGGGAGACCTAGGGGAAGGGGAAGTGAGGGGATCAGTCCATACCGACGCCTCCAAGGAGGGGAACGACGCCCTCAGGTGTCGCCGTCGACGCGGCCGGCCATGGCCGACTGTGATTTCGCCAAACTAGATCCCGCCACCAAAGATCGCCTCCTCGCATGTAACCGGCGACCCAAGGAAGCGCGGCCCGACGAGGATGACCCGCACGCCGAACAGGGGAGGAGGGGAGGCGCCAGATCGCGCGCACCGGCACCGCAGAAACCGCCGGCAATAACGACCATTGGATCCCGCCAGCAGCCGGGATGCCAGATCCACCGTCCGCACGGCTGCTAGCCGGTCGTGCCTTGCCAATGGAGCCGTCGCTCTAGATCCGGAGTTCCCCACGAAGAGGCAGGGCAACCGAGGCCCCGCCGCCACCATCCTTGGCGACCCAGGCTTGCCTGGCGGCTGCCTGCTACCTCTTGAGAACTGCGTTGGTTTTCCCTTGAAGAGGAAAGGGTGATGCAGCAAAGTAGCGTAAGTATTTCCCTCAGTTTTTTAGAACCAAGGTATCAATCCAGTAGGAGGCCACATGCAAGTCCCTCGTACCTACACAAACAAATAAGAACCTTGCAACCAACGCGATAAAGGGGTTGTCAATCCCTTCACGGCCACTTGCAAAAGTGAGATCCGATAGAGATGATAAGATAATATTTTTGGTATTTTTATGATAAAGACTAAAAGTAAAGAAAGCAAAATAAACAGCGATAGAAATAGCTTGTTGACGGAAGATTAATATGATGGAGAATAGAACCAGGGACCATAGGTTTCACTAGTGGTTTCTCTCAAGATAGCATAAGTATTACGGTGGGTGAACAAATTACTATCGAGCAATTGATAGAAAAATGCATAATTATGAGAATATCTAGGCATGATCATGTATATAGGCATCACGTCCATGACAAGTAGACCGACTCCTGCCTGCATCTACTACTATTACTTCACACATCGACCGCTATCCAGCATGCATCTAGAGTATTAAGTTCATAAGAACAGAGTAACGCATTAGGTAAGATGACATGATGTAGAGGGATAAACTCATGCAATATGATATAAACCCCATCTTTTATCCTCGACGGCAACAATACAATACGTGTCGCTTCCCCTCATCACATCGGGATCGAGCACCGCATGATTGAACCCAAAGCTAAGCACTTCTCCCACTGCAAGAAAGATCAATCTAGTAGGCCAAACCAAACTGATAATTCGAAGAGACTTGCAAAGATAACCAATCATACATAAAAGAATTCAGAGAAGATTCAAATGTTGTTCATAGATAATCTTGATCATAAACCCACAATTCATCGAATCTCGACAAACACACCGCAAAAAGAGTTACATCAAATAGATCTCCAAGAAGATCGAGGAGAACTTTGTATTGAGATCCAAAGAGAGAGAAGAAGCCATCTAGCTAATAACTATGGACCCAAAGGTCTATGGTAAACTACTCACACATCATCGAAGAGGCTGTGGTGTTGATGTAGAAGCCCTCCGTGATCGATGCCCCCTCCGGCAGAGCGCCGGAAAAGGCCCCAAGATGGGATCTCACGGTGCATGAAGGTTGCGCGGTGGAATTAGGTTTTCGTGGTGCTCCCCGATGGTTTGGGGAATGCGAGGTATATATAGGAGGAAGAAGTAGGTCGGTGGAGCCAAGAGGGGCCCATGAAGATGGAGGGCGCGCCCAGGGGGGTAGGCGCGCCCCCTGCCTCGTGGCCTCCTCGTTGATTTCTTGACGCCCACTCCAAGTCCTCTGGATCACGTTTGTTCCAAAAATCACGCTCCTGAAGGTTTCATTCCGTTTGGACTCCGTTTGATATTCCTTTTCTGCGAAACACTGAAATAGGCAAAAAACAACAATTTGCACTGGGCCTTGGGTTAGTAGGTTAGTCCCAAAAATAATATAAAAGTGTATAATAAAGCCCATTAAACATCCAAAACAGAATATATAATAGCATGGAGCAATCAAAAAATGTAGATACGTTGGAGACGTATCAAGCATCCCCAAGCTTAATTCCTGCTCGTCCTCGAGTAGGTAAATGATAAAAACACAATTTTTGATGTGGAATGCTACTTAGCATATTCTTCAATATAATTTCTCTTTATTGTGGCATGAATGTTCAGATCCAAAAGATTCAAGATAAAAGTTTAATATTGACATAAAAATAATAATACTTCAAGCATACTAACAGAGCAATCATGTCTTCTCAAAATAACATGGCCAAAGAAAGTTCATCCCTACAAAATCATATAGTTTGGTCATGCTTCATTTTCGTCACACAAGATGCTCTCATCTTGCACAACCCCGATGACAAGCCAAGCAATTGTTTCATACTTTAGTAATCTCAAACTTTTTTCAAATTCACACAATACGTGAGCGTGAGCCATGGATATAGCACTATAGGTGGAATAGAATATGATGATGGGGGTTGTGTGGAGAAGACAAAAAAGGAGAAATTCTCACATCGACGCGGCTAATCAACGGGCTAGGATGATGCCCATCAATTGATGTCAATGCAAGGAGTAGGGATTGCCATGCAACGGATGTACTAGAGCTATAAATATATGAAAGCCCAACAAAAGAAACTAAGTGGGTGTGCATCCAACTTGCTTGCTCATGAAGACCTAGGGCATTTGAGAAAGCCCATCGTTGTAATATACAAGCCAAGTTCTATAATGAAAAATTTCCACTAGTATATAAAAGTGACAAAACAAGAGACTCTTTATCATAAAGATCATGGTGCTACTTTGAAACACAAGTGTGGAAAAAGAATAGTAGCATTGTCCCTTTTTATTTCTCTTTTTTTCTTTTTTTTGGGCCTTTCCCTTTTTTATTTGGCCTTTCTCTTTTTTTTATTTGGGACAATGCTCTATTAATGATGATCATCACACTTCTATTTATTTACAACTCAATGATTACAACTCGATACTTACAACAAAATATGACTCTATATAAATGCCTCTGGCGGTGTACCGGGAAGGGCAATGAATCAAGAGTGACATGTATGAAATATAATATGCATGGTGGCTTTGCCACAAATACGATGTCAACTACATGATCATGCAAGGCAATATGACAATGATGAAGCGTGTCATAATAAACGGAACGGTGGAAAGTTGCATGGCAATATATCTCGGAATGGCTATGGAAATGCCATAATAGGTAGGTATGGTGGCTGTTTTGAGGAAGATATAAGGAGGTCTATGTGTGATAGAGCGATCGTATCACGGGGTTTGGATGCATCGTGAAGTTTGCACCAACTCTCAAGGTGAGAAAGGGTAATGCAGTGCATCAAGAGGCTAGCAATGATGGAAGGTTGAGAGTGCGTATAATCCATGGACTCAACATTAGTCATAAAGAACTCACATACTTATTGCAAAAATCTAGAAGTCATCAAAAACCAAGCACTACGCGCTTGCTCCTAGGGGGATAGATTGATAGGAAAAGACCATCGCTCGTCCCCGACCGCCACTCATAAGGATGACAATCAAAGAATACCTCATGTTTCAAATTTGTTACACAACGTTTACCATACGTGCATGCTACGGGACTTGCACAACACAAGTATTTCTCAAATTCACAACTACTCAACTAGCACAACTTTAATATTACCACCTTTATATCTCAAAACAACTATAAAGTACCAAACTTCTCTTAGTATTCAACGCACTTATATGGAAGTTTTTATCTTGGATGCCTATCATATTAGGACTAATTTTGTAACCAAAGCAAATTACCATGTTGTTCTAAAGGACTCTCAAAATAATATAAGTGAAGCATGAGAGATCAATAGTTTTTATAAAATTTAATCACCACCATGCTCTAAAAGATATAAGTGAAGCACTAGAGCAGAATTGTTTAACTCAAAAGATATAAGTGAAGCACATAGAGTATTCTAATAAATTCCGAATAATGGGTGTCTCCCTCAAAACGTGTGTACAGCAAGGATGATTGTGGATAACTAACAAGCAAAGAATCAAATCATACAAGACGCTCCAAGCAAAACACATATCATGTGGTGAATAAAAATATAGCTCCAAGTAAAGTTACCGATGGACGAAGACAAAAGAGGGGATGTCTTCCGGGGCTTCCCCAAGCTTAGGCTTTTTGGTGTCCTTGGATTTTACCTTTGGGTGCCTTGGGCATCCCCAAGCTTAGGCTCTTGCCACTCCTTGTTCCATAATCCATCAAATCTTTACCCAAAACTTGAAAACTTCACAACACAAAACTTAACAGAAAATCTCGTGAGCTCCATTAGCGAAAGAAAACAAAACACCACTTCAAGATACTGTAATGAACTAATTATTTATTTATATTGGTGTTAAACCTACTGTATTCCAACTTCTCTATGGTTTATAATCTCCATTACTAGCCATAGATTCATCAAAATAAGCAAACAACACGCGAAAAACAGAATCTGTCAAAAACAGAACAGTCTGTAGAAATCTGTAACTAACGCAAACTTCTGGAACTCCAAAAATTCTAAAATAAATTTCTGGACATGAGGAATTTATCTATTAATCATCTGCAAAAAGAATCAACTAAATAGAACTCTCCAGTAAAAAGTTGTAGCTAATCTCGTGAGCGCTAAAGTTTCTGTTTTTTACAGCAAGATCGCAAAGACTTTCCCCAAGTCTTCCCAATGGTTCTACTTGGCACAAACACTAACTAAAACACAAAACCACATCTAAACAGAAGCTATATGGATTATTTATTCCTAAAAAGAACCAAAAAGCAAAAAACTAAAATAAAATTGGGTTGACTCCCAACAAGCGCTATCGTTTAACGCCCCTAGCTAGGCATAAAGGCAATGATAGATCTAGGTATTGCCATATTTGGTGTTGGGAAAGAAAAGAGATTTTTTTTATCTATAGCATTAATCTTTATATTTTGAGAAAACATGTGGCCATTAATGGTGGAATAAAGATTAATCACGCTACGGAAATTTGCATCTAAGCTAGCTTACATCTCTTTGATAATTTCGTTTTGGTAAAAGCACAAAAGAGAGGTGGATTCAACTTTCTCACTCATGGGGTGCCCAAATATAGTTTTCATCTTTTCATAGGTGTCTATGGGATCCCCTTCAATAAAACCCTCTTCAAAAATAGAATCTAAAACTTGCTTGGACGAAGCGGGCAACCCAACATAAAAGATTTTTAGGTATATCTCAATTTGATATTGGGGCACATAGCTAGCTCGGATCCTTAAAAGCCTATCCCAAGCATCTTTCAAAGACTCATCAAGTAAATAACGAAAAATTCCGGGATCATCTTCATCGAAATTATTCAATCTCTCATTGATAACCCCAGTAGGTCTTTCAATAGAATCATTATTTATGAGCTTAGGGAGGACAGAGGGACTATCCAAAGTATTAAAACCATGGAGAGAGCCCTTAGCCCTTTTTGATTCGGCCATGGCACTAGAAAAATAACGGGAAAGAGGCGAACGAAAAGAGAGGGCGAATAAAACGGCAAGGGTGAAGTGGGGGGAGAGGAAAACAAGAGGCAAATGGCAAATAATGTAATGTGAGGGATAAGAGTTTGTGATGGGTACTTGGTATGTCTTGACTTGTGCGTAGACTCCCCGGCAACGGCGCCAGAAATCTTTCTTGCTACCTCTTGAGAACTGCGCTGGTTTTCCCTTGAAGAGGAAAGGGTGATGCAACAAAGTAGCGTAAGTATTTCCCTCAGTTTTTGAGAACCAAGGTATCAATCCAGTAGGAGGCCACACGCAAGTCCCTCGTACCTGCACAAACAAATAAGAACCTTGCAACCAACGCGATAAAGGGGTTGTCAATCCCTTCACGGCCACTTGCAAAAGTGAGATCTGATAGAGATGATAAGATAATATTTTTGGTATTTTTATGATAAAGACTAAAAGTAAAGAAAGCAAAATAAACGGCGATAGAAATAGCTTGTTGACGGAAGATTAATATGATGGAGAATAGACCCAGGGGCCATAGGTTTCACTAGTGGTTTCTCTCAAGATAGCATAAGTATTAAGGTGGGTGAACAAATTACTATCGAGCAATTGATAGAAAAATGCATAATTATGAGAATATCTAGGCATGATCATGTATATAGGCATCACCTCAGTGACAAGTAGACCGACTCCTGCCTGCATCTACTACTATTACTCCACACATCGACCGCTATCCAAAGATGCATCTAGAGTATTAAGTTCATAAGAACAGAGTAACACATTAGGTAAGATGACATGATGTAGAGGGATAAACTTATGCAATATGATATAAACCCCATCTTTTTATCCTTGATGGCAACAATACAATACGTGTCGTTTCCCCTACTGTCACTGGGATCGAGCACCGCATGATTGAACCCAAAGCTAAGCACTTCTCCCATTGCAAGAAAGATCAATCTAGTAGGCCAAACCAAACTGATAATTCGAAGAGACTTGCAAAGATAACCAATCATACATAAAAGAATTCAAAGAAGATTCAAATATTGTTCATACACAATCTTGATCATAAACCCACAATTCATCGGATCTCGACAAACACACCGCAAAAAGAGTTACATCAAATAGATCTCCAAGAAAATCGAGGAGAACTTTGTATTGAGATCCAAAGAGAGAGAAGAAGTCATCTAGCTAATAACTATGGACCCGAAGGTCTATGGTAAACTACTCACACATCATCGGAGAGGCTATGGTGTTGATGTAGAAGCCCTCCATGATCGATGCCCCCTTCGGCAGAGCGCCGGAAAAGGCCCCAAGATGGGATCTCACGGGTACAGAAGGTTGCGGCAGTGGAATTAGGTTTTCGTGGTGCTCCCCGATGGTTTGTGGGTACGTAGGTATATATAGGAGGAAGAAGTAGGTCGGTGGAGCCACAAGGGGCCCACGAGGGTGGAGGGCGCACCCAGGGGGTAGGCGCACCCCCTGCCTCGTGGCCTCCTCGTTGATTTCTTGACGTCCACTCCAAGTCCTCTGGATCACGTTGGTTCCAAAAATCACGCTCCCGAAGATTTCATTCCGTTTGGACTCCGTTTGATATTCCTTTTCTACGAAACACTGAAATAGGCAAAAAACAACAATTTGCACTGGGCCTTGGGTTAATAGGTTAGTCCCATTAAACATCCATAAAATATATAATAGCATGGAGCAATCAAAAATTATAGATACGTTAGAGACGTATCACTGCCTCAGGCGGCGGCGAGGAAGGGAAGAGGGGGAGGGGCGTCGAGGAAGAGAAGAGGAGGAGGGGCGGCGAGGAAGGGAAGAGGAGGAGGGGCGGCTAGGGAGGAGGGGGAGGAGGAGGAGGGACAACTAGGGTTGGGTGGATCGAGCTCTAAATAAGTATTGAAGTGAATTCCATTTTTATCCTCTAGTTTCATGTTCGTGGCAGCAATTGCAACATTTTGCAGTTTTTCCATGTTTTTACCAATTTTAAGCAAACGCGTGCCACAAATTACCCCAGTAATGTATATTTTTCTGCTTTAGCGCTGATGTGCATGCCACGTCGGCTGGTTTATTTTACTCTTTATTTTTTTGGTTTGCTCTCCATTTGGCAGGGATGAGTCCTACATGTCAGCCAGCAAGGGAGAAAGAAATATGAGTGAAAAATAAAAAAGTGTGGTCGGGGTTCGGACACATCTCATTTAGTTTGCTCAACCCTGCCTCCACAACTAACGGTTGATTGCGTTCCCTAGAGAGATAGAGATATCTATATCACATTAGTTGCAATGCACAAAGGTGGATGTTTTCATGGATAAATGTTTAATTGTCAGCTTGGTTGGTGTCCAATAATCTAGTCGCCATGAAAATATTGATGTATAATAGCACCAGATGAGATATGCACGAACTCTGCTCATAGTGAGATGTGCGTCTCAAAAAAATAAGACGCGGAGATTTGCAGCAACAATGCAGAATGTGGAGTCCGCCTAATGTTGGTTTGGCCAAGCTGAACATTGATGGATCTTATACCGAGGATCGTAAAGCAGGGGTCGGTATGGTGCATTGGTCCTACGGATGACAAAGGAAGCATTATGTTCTCATCTTGTAGAGAACTTTTCTCTTGTCCTGAAGCTTTGGAAGTCAAACTGTGTGAGTGCATGGAAGGTTGTCATTTGAAATCCAAAGAAGTAACCTACCTATCATTGTGGAGATGGACTCTATCATTGTAGCCAAATTGATCTAGTCGAGGGATTTGGACAGATCGGTTTATTCACTGATTGTTAGGAAGATCAAGTACCTTATGGGTTTTCATGATTCTTATATTACTCATGTTAATCATACTCAAAATAAAGTTAGTGATAGCTTAGCTAGATTTGTTAGAATGGAAGCAGAACCATGACTTGGGTTGGTTCTGGCCCAGATGATGCTCTAGAGCTAGCTCTTGCTGATTGTATGAACACTAGGAGTTAAGTAATACGATTTTTCACCCACAAAGAAATTCATAATGTATGTAAGTTCCTTGAAGCTTCTCATTTCCGTCGCGTAGTGATGTTCGGTTTACCGACATTTTTGTGGTATTAACAAAAATCAAAAGCTGATATAGAATGAACCACAATCAAGGAGTATGCTAGTTAAACGGGTTCTCTAGGGTTCTGCTTTGTACACTCCCACGTCTAAAGAATTAATGGTGGAAATTGAAATATACCCCTTCATATAAAGGGTATTATAGTATTTTTTTTATCGAAACTAGGATTTTAGTAATGTATCAAAAGAGAAAAATGTATATTACAATAAGCTATCAGGCTCTCAACCAAGAAATCTAGACTACAACCAGCTTTCTGTCACCACCAAAACATAAACAGATTTTTTTTATCAAATCACCACTGTAAGTGCATCTAGTGCCCCTTAGTGATTTTGGTGTATTGAAGAATTATAGGTTAAGGGACTAATGTGTTTATGAGTGTACACAGGTCTATAAGTCTATGAGGAGTTTGATATTCTGAGAGAAAGTCGGCCCTAAAATGAAATTCTTCGTTGAAGACTTTGGATTTCTGAAGACTTTCTGAAGACTTTGAAAGTGAAAAAATTGGTGTAACCTTGAAGACTTGGTATTCATTCGAGGAACATGAAGCGTGAAGACTTTTGTTTTCATAGTTTATTTTTCTCTTTCTTGAGTCATAGGAAACACCGTACTATTAAAGGGGGTCGAGGAAATACTAAGGAAAATTTTCCATGTGATTCTCAACTCAAAATCCTACACCTACCAATCCCTTCGAGTGAAGCCATTGGAAATCTCATACTGATTCAGTCATATTCTTCAAAGGATGAGACGAAGTTCTTCCGGTCTCTAAGGAATTTGTTACGACCGAGGAGTTAGGAATTCGCCATGGATCGCCTACAAAGTGAGGAACATGATAGCCACGAGGAATTTGAACCTCAAATTTCCGACCGATTCTTTGTGCTTCTGGCATGACTGTCCCAAAGTATCTTATCCACCTAACAGTCATATCATTGAAGGACATTTATGTCTTATCATGTCGGGTTGCTCCCTATGTGACGCCCGGGTAATCAAGCTACAGTAACTCTGCGCTAATGATGCCATGTCACCTCGTTACTGTTGATAAACCCGCGTCGCTTCGAAACCCAGTTCAAATTCAAAATTAAACAAAAGGCAAACGATAAGGTTTTCAAATATTAAAACTAAATGTTCGGGTGGAGCCAAATAATGCATAGGTAATTATGGTGGAGAAACCACACCTTTATAAAATAATTAAATACTATAGGATGAATAAAACAGCAGTAAGAACAATTATTTAAATACCTTTTGTAATTAATAAAATGTCAAACTAATTTATTTGAGGATTATACTTTTTGTTACTATGTACTAAGTGAAATACTAATTTAGATGCTACATGTATATTTTAATAGAACTAAAATAATAGGAAACAAAAATAAAAAAAGAAAAATAAAATAAACAAAAAAGGAAAAGAAAAGAAAGAAACAACTACGGTGCATACTGGGCCCTAGTGGCTGACAGACACGGCCCAAAGACACAGAGTGCAGGCCCAGCCCACACCCCCACTCATCCCCAATCTCACCTTTCTGAGGCAGGGGATCGTGGCGGGCATCCGACCGGCCATGGCCGCGCCATCGCGCGTGCCGGCCATCCCTCGGTCCCCTTGGAGTATAAGGCCGAGCCACCGACCCCCCTTGGCGAACCCTAGTCCTCCATCTCTTCCTCCCCGCGCTGCTATCTTCCCCGCTACCCGCTGCCGAGCCGCCGTTGCCATGAACCAGCTCTCCTGTGTAGCCACCGGCCCAACCGGGCTCGCGATTTCGTCTCCACCCACTCCGCCATGGTCGCCTTCGCCTACACCAGCAGATCGAGGCGGGGGATCCCCGTAGATGCCGTCCACGCATGACGCGTCGTCTTCAACCTCGGGCACCCGAGGACGCCGTCATCAAATACGTCGCCGTCAAGCCTCCCCGGCCTTCACCGAGCCTGCCACGAGCTCTGGGGTGAGCCTCACTCCCGTTCCCCTTGTTTCCCCTCGATTCGCTCGCCATAGTCGCCGCACATACTAGCCGAAGCCGCCATGGTCGCACTCGAGCTTCTACGCTCGCGTCCATTAACCCCTGTCTGCGCGACGCCTCAGACGCTTCGGCCGCACTCCGGCAACTATCCACGCTGCCAGACTGCCGCCGCCCGCAACCACCCGCTGCCGTGGCCCGCTCCTACTTTCTGCTGCTGCTCGCCGAGGCGCTCCGCCCGATGCCTTGCCGCTGCTCTTGCTGCTAGGCCGCTCACTCTTGCTGCATGTGGCTGCACTGTTGCTGGCCACTGCTAGCCCTGCCGCTGCTCTTGCTTCTACTACTAATCGATGCTTCTCCATGGCCGTGTGTGTGTGTGCGGCCATGTGTGTGTGTGGCCGGCTGGGTCTCTGGATGAGATCGGGCCCTGTTTAGCTAATTAGTAGTTAGGCTAATGAGTGGTTAGGTGTAGTGTATATGACATGTGGGACCCCCCCTATTAAATAACCTTTGATATAACTTGTTCCTATTACATGCCGGCCCCACCAATATATAAACCCATTTAAATAAATTTGTCAACTTCAGTCAACGGCAGGTGGACCCCCACATGCCAAGTTGGCTGGTCAACATGGACTTTATTTGCTAACTCAAAGACACGCTTTGGGTCCCATTGCCAACCTCACAAGCACACTGTTGTGTACATTTTCTATGTACACTTAGCATTTAGCATTAAATGATTTTTCGAATTAATTTATATCTAGGAAATTTAGAAATTCATTTAAACTTTAGAAATTCATATAGAATAATCTGTAACTCGGATGAAAATACTTTCTACATGAAAGTTGCTCAGAACGACGAGACGAACCCGGATACACAGCCTGTACGTCCGCCACGCATCCCTAACCTATCGAATTCACAACTTTCCCCCTCCGGCTCCTCTGCACGAAAACGCGAAACACCGGGGATACTTTCCCGGTTGTTTCCCCCCTTCACCGGTATCACCTCATACCACGTTAGGGCACGCCTAGCATCACGCTTTGCTTTGTCATGCATCTGTTTGCTTAAATATTCATTGTTTCTTCCCCCTCTTCTTCCGCTAGACACCGAGACCGGCGTTCTTTGCTGCCCGATTCGACTCACGGAGTTGACGACCCTCTCTCTTGCAGAGCAACCAGGCAAGCCCCCCCCTTGATCACGGATATCGCCTATTCTACTCTATCTGCTTGCATTAGAGTAGTGTAGCATGTTATCGCTTTCCGTTATACCTATCCCGATGCATAGCCTTTGTCCTTGCTACTCTGTTGTTACCTTTACCGCAATCCTAGATGCTTAGTATAGGATGCTAGTATTTCCATCTGTGGCCCTACATTCTTGTCCGTCTCATTGTGCTATACTATCGGGCCGTGATCACTCGTGAGGTGATCACGGGTATATACTATATACTTATACATGATACATGTGGAGACTAAAGTCGGTCGGTGGTGGAGCACTTGAGTGGATCTTTGTGGCGGAGCGACAGGGCAGGTTGAGACCGCCTAGGAGAGAGGTGGGCCTAGCCACAGTCGGCGTCATGGATACTTAACACGCTTAACGAGATCTTGGTATTTGATCTGAGTCCGGCCATTTGGTCTATACGCACTAACCATCTACGGGGAGTAGTTATGGGTATCCGGCATCGTGGTATCACCGAAGCCTTCGTGACGCCACGGCCGGCGGCGCGCCGAATTGGAACGTAAGCCTGCTCTTGTATTAAGGGGCTAGTTACGCTTTCGGCCCTCAGAACGTCTTGGTGTGCTAAGGCGATGGGCCCAGACCCTGGCGCTTAGGTTTAGAACCGACGTCTTTGGCCTCTCTGTTGTGCCTAGGTGGGGCTGCGACGTGTTGATCTCCATGACGGGCATGACCCAGGAAAGTGTGTCCGGCCAAATGGGATCAAGCGTGTTGGGTTATGTGGTGCACCCTGCAGGAAGTTAATCTATTCGAATAGCCGTGATCTTGGTAACAGGGGCGACTTGGAGTTGTACCTTGATCTTATGACAACTAGAACCGGATACTTAATAAAACACACCCTTCCAAGTGCGGATACAACCCGGTGGTCGCTCTCTCTCGGGGTTACGAGGAGGATCGCCTGGTAGGATTATGCTATGCGATGCTACTTGGAGGACTTGATCTGCTCTCTTCTACATGTTGCAAGACAGAGGCTGCGAGCGTAGTCTTGACGGTGATTAGATATCCCCTATTATTACGGCATTCTGCAGATTCACCCACCGATATGGCCCTTTACACATATATCCATGCATATGTAGTGTAGCTCCTTGCTTGCAGTACTTTGGATGAGTACTCACGGTTGCCTTGTTCCCCTTTTCCCCTTTCTTTACCCGGTTGCTGCGACTGGACAATGGAGCCAGGAGCTAGACGCCACCGTCGATGGCGACTACTACCCCGGAGGTGCCTACTACTACGTGCAGCCCGGCAGCGGCGACGAGGAGTAGTTAGGAGGATCCCAGGCGGGAGGCCTGCGCCTCTTCGATCTCAGATCCCGCTTTGTGCTAGCCTTCTCAAGGCAAACTTGTTTAACTTATGTCCGTACTCAGATATTGTTGCTTCCACTGACTTCGTCTATGATCGAGCACTTGTATTCAAGCCCTCGAGGCCCTGGCTTGTATTATGATGCTTGTATGACTTATTTTTATTTGTACAGTTGTGTTGTGATATCTTCCGTGAGTCCTCGATCTTGATCATTACGCGTTTGCGTGTATGATTAGTGTATGATTGAATCGGGGCATCACAAGTTGGTATCGAGCCGACCGCTGTAGGAATCCCCTTTCCAACTCCTTGGCGAAGTTGAGTCTAGACATTGGAAAACTTTTACTAACATGGCTATGCGGCCCATGGGCCCACGCCGCCATTGGGTGGTATTAGGATCTTTTACTCCTCGACCTTTACTCTGGGACTCGATCTCTCCTCTATTCGGGTTAAATGAAGTTTACTAAATCTAACATTAGGATCTCGTTATCACTTTCAACCGGAGAGCCCTTTATTACTGATGATCGTCTGCTGCACCAGAAGACCCTGAAGATACTCTCCGTTGTTAACTCGAGAACTTGTGTTCATCGCGTTTGCAATTCCCCTTCCACCGTCAACCCTTATGGATAACTACTTGCAGTTTTTATTCTTACACTCATCCCCAGTTGGACTTGTTATTACAAGATACCCCAAAACACTCGTCGTTGTTTGGATAATCCTTTGAGCTTACTGCCTTACTGTTCTTTGTCACCTGAATACCCATACGGTTAATTCTCGCACTTATCGAGTATCCGCTCATCCCCTAGTTGTTCATGTTTTTCACAATGGTCTTTGAAATACTATTCGATATTCCGAAAATCCTCAGCAACCTATTGCTCTGGAATTTCTTGTTTGCTTTCATTATGATTAATCCCATAAGTATAGTAATCATATTGGCATCCTTTGTCACCATAATTTTTTAGTCCGTTGATTCAATACGTTGTGAATGTTCACAATCATCAGTCGAGTCCTAGGATTATCTTTCCGCTCGACGTCATTTTGAACATGAGCTGGTTCTCGACCAAACTATCGTAAATCGGTTGTGCCTCAGGTATATTCAGTTGATCCATCCTTGATCAGAACGTCTGCTTCTGATCCCTTGTTTTGGAAATCATAATTCCTTTGCATTTAAGCTTTGAATTATGCAGATGATTCCACAACTTGTTGCATTCACATTCTTTCTTCCTCTGATTGGGTATCGATACTCACCTCAGCTCCACTGTGGATCGCCATATCCACTGTTGGATTATTATATCCGACAGTGTCCTTCATAATTAATCACCTTGTGAGTCCTTCTCCGATACATAATGCCTTTGTTAAATTGTATCCTTTCCTTTTGTCATCCATGCTCTGCTTTCGAGCTGGTGATACTTACTCTTGAAGCTTATGGTATATGTTCGTAAGAAGCCCCGATGGGATTGAACCAACGCCTTCCCTCATCGGTGTGAACCCAAAAGATTTCACGAGTCATACTTATCTGGTATTGCACTGTAAAACTTTCAACAACTAATGTCATCTTGAAATACGAGAGGTGAATGGAAGATTATGCATTGAGGAAGTGGGAGTCGACCTTGAACTTTGTGTTCATGCCCATGGACGCGATGTATATCCTATCATGGAAGCTTCTTGTAATAATAACTATTTCCTTGATAACTAACATATGGTATACGTGAATTGATCCCTTGCAACCGTGGTTCCGACCATGATTGTTCTTCTTTGATTCCATTTCTCGGACAAGTTAAAACAATTGTCTTCTATGGATCAATACACCAGTCCAACCTTTACTTTGATCTTGTGTCGAGTATTACCCCTCGGTATCTCGAGATCATCATGGAACTGCATAACTTCTTGTGAGTTCTTCATCAAGTGCTACCTTCCCACTGATTCCAATTTTTCACGGACTTCGAGTTATTAAACACTCAAGGACATCGATAACTGAATCGAGTCCGCATCGCAATTAAATGACTCGTGGTAATCTTCTTTGCTTACGAGTTTGTACTCGATCACATCTTCCTAGCACGATCGGCTATATCATTACCGTGCTAAATTTTAACTGTGCTACCTGGTCCTTCTTCCCGGAGCATGATTCTCGACGATGAACTAACCTTACGTCGATCCTCATCGTCATATCATTTCGCCTTGAACAACAAGCTTGGTTTCAAGTTTGTGCCCTACCCATGGTTCCAATAACCTTCCGCTTCATCTTTCCTTTGACTTGATGTCGTTGCTGATTGATTACATCTTCATGAAATCTATCGACAAATGTGTCATGATCATCATCAACCTTATGAGCTCTTCTAGGATGTCAATTGAGTTCATGATGAGAAATACCATCCTTGCCCCCGATGATTTGTGTTATCTTTGACCACTTTATTGCCTTCCGTTCAACACAAACTTGTTCGTGTTTTGTGTTATACCTTGAGCTCCCTGCTATCCAGCATTTGTTCTTCTTTACCTTGGAGTATTACCATCTTTTAATATCAAGGATGTTGTGAGGACTGCTCCACCTCTTAAGTAATTCTTGGTATAGTGATACTTCTCACCATCACCATTTTTCTTGGTCCTCGTGTTGATTCTAACCAGGGTACCAACAAGTGAGCGGTGCTGTTTGGATTCCGCCCTTCTAGCAACCCTATTGCTTTGAAGTTAATGGTCGGCCGTTCGTTCTTAGACTATTGATTATTGAATCACCATTCCAATGTTGGCCGTGCAAACCAGCCCATATTTCGGGTGCACCTTTCAACCATTGTTAAATTGTGTATATTTTCCTCGAGCATACATCAATATATCATTTTGACCTGACAAATGTTATCTCCTTGTTCACATAATTGTGGAAATCCATCCTTTGGAAATCTTGATGAATTGTTGCTGAGTTCATCAACCACCTCCTTGTCCTCTCCTTGGGTTAATGATGAACTCTTGTTAACGGAAATCACTTCATAGTTCATTTCTCGAGAATCTTACAGTGTCATCCCGTCAAAGTGTGTCACACCTTTCCTTCTCAAGCATCCTGAGTCTGGGGTATCCTAACACCGATCAGATCTGAATCTCGGTCAGATATGATGGTTGGAACACTTTCCAAGAGTCACAACATTGGTCTGTATATGACCCGGTAAGGTGATGTCATGCCCAAAGACACTGGCCGGAGGCCCTATTGTTATAGTTTCCTTTTAGCAAGGTTATCTATTCTTCCATGAGGAAATGGTAAGACTTATTCTATAAGTTGTTCCTGATGAATCCTTCGTTTATCCAAAGTCTGATCTTCACCTGATGACCATGTCAATGCTATCTCGAAGCATGCCTGTGGTACTCCGATTTTCAATAAGAACATTTGAAGCCCAATGCTAAATGTTTCTTGCTCAATTATCCAAACACCGTTGTATGGGTAATGTCATGAAATTTCTCTCCCCGTACCTAAAAGGGTTTTCTACTTTATATCCTGTCATGGATATCATGCTCTATTTTCCCTTGGAAAGGATATACCCCTGAAATATGTGTTTAAACACATTTTCCTTAAGTTGTTCTGTTTAATCTGTTGATCACATTTCCTATCCATTGTTTTGTTTAACCTTTCTTGTGATCTATATGATCTAAGCGGTAATATTCTCCTCGCTTATGTAAACACCTCGGTGTACAACTCTGTCGAAGACCTATTACTATTGTTGAAAACATTCCGGTAACCACCGATGGATAAGAACTTTGCCTATTGGTCCGCCTCGTTCAACGAGCAGGAATTGGTTCTCTTCGTCCCTCGCCCTTGGTACCGAAGTTGCCGACATAACTGACAGGTTATTCTCTGACATGCCTTGCTTACATGATCGCGCAAGACGTCTCCGCCCTTCCTACTTCTAACCCACATGGTGGGCCCATAACCCACAGTTCCACAGGATCGAAACCTGACTCTCCTGTACACCTTGTTGACAAAGTTATCCCTTACTCTTGGTTTCGTGTGTAATTCATGAGCCACCTTCCTAGTGCTCTATTCTGGAATCAGACGCAATACTTACTCTCGCTACTCTGAACCCCTTTCTCACTCTGGTTCAGACTTCGAGCAACTATCTATCCGCTTGGAACCTCTTATGGTACCTTCGTACCTTACTCTCGAGGTATTTTATATGTTCAACTCGAGAGATAATCTTATGCTCCTTCATGGGTTACCCCCCAGATTGTTTCCCTCATAAGCATTCTGTCATAGCCGAGCTGCCCCTTACCTATTCGTAGAAATGCACGTTGGAGTTCGAGAAAAGGGCGACATCACCATGATGACTGAAGCGAGAAATGAAGATGTCAATGTAATGGATCGACCTCTTCAAGAAGAGCAACCAAGGCGAGAAGATTCGTTAGGATTTCGTAACGGACCTTTCCCCTTAGTCCCCTTCTTAAATCTCGGACGAGATTTCTTGTAGTGGAGGAGAATTGTGACCTTGGGGTAATCAAGCTACGGTAACCTGCGCTAATGATGCCATGTCACCTCGTTCTTGTTGATAAACCCGCCGCTTGAAACCCAGTTCAAATTCAAAATTAAACAAAAGGCAAACGATAAGGTTTTCAAATATTAAAACTAAATGTTGGTGGAGCCAAATAATGCATAGGTAATTATGGTGGAGAAACCACACCTTTATAAAATAATTAAATACTATAGGATGAATAAAACAGCAGTAAGAACAATTATTTAAATACCTTTTGTAATTAATAAAATGTCAAACTAATTTATTTGAGGATTAGACTTTTTGTGACTATGGACTAAGTGAAATACTAATTTAGATGCTACATGTATATTTTAATAGAACTAAAATAATAGGAAACAAAAATAAAAAAAACAAAAAAGGAAAAGAAAAGAAAGAAACAACTACGGTGCGCTGGGCCCTAGTGGCCACAAAGACACTGCCCAAAGACACAGAGTGCCGTGCCCAGCCCACACCCCCACTCATCCCCAATCTCCTGCTACAGGAGGCAGGGGGATCGTGGCGGCATCCGACCGCCATGGCGCACCATCGCTGCGTGGCCATCCCGGTCCCCTTGGAGTATAAGGCCGAGCCCCGACCCCCTTGGCGAACCCTAGTCCTCCATCTCTTCCTCCCCAAGGCCGCTATCTTCCCGCTACCCGCCGAGCCGCCCGTTGCCATGAACCAGCTCTCCTGCGTAGCCTTTGTCCAACCGGGCTCGCGATTTCGTCTCCACCCGCTCCGACATGGTCGCCTTTCGTAGCCTACACGGCAGATCGAGGCGGGGATCCCGTAGATGCCGCCCACGCATGACGCGTCGTCTTCAACCTCGGGCACCCGAGGACGCCGTCATCAACACGTCGTCGTCAAGCCTCCCGGCCTTCACCGAGCCTCGCCACGAGCTGCGGGGTGAGCCTCACTCCCGTTCTCTTGTTTCTCGATTAGATTCGCCGTGAAGTCGCCGCACATACTAGCCGGCCGCCATGGTCGCACTCGAGCTTCTACTCGCCGCGTCCACAACCCCCTGTCTGCGACGCCAGACGCTTTGGTCGCGCCCGCCGGCAACTATCCACGCCGCCAGATCGCTGCCGCCCGCAACCGCTCACGCTGCGTGGCCCGCTCCTACTTTCGCTGCCGCTCTCGCCGAGGCGCTCCGCGCGATGCCTTGCCGCTGCTATCGCTGCTAGGCCGCTCTGCTCTTGCTGCATGTGGCTGCCTTGCTTTGCCATCGCTAGCCCCTGCCGCTGCTCTTGCTTCTGCTCCTACTCGCTGCTTCTCCATGGCCGTGTGTGTGTGCGGCCATGTGTGTGTGTGGGTCTCTGGATGAGATCGGGCCTGTTTAGCTAATTAGTAGTTAGGTTAATGAGTGGTTAGGTGTAGTGTATATGACATGTGGGACCCCCCTGTTAAATAACCTTTGATATAACTTGTTCCTATTACATGCCGGCCCCACCAATATATAAACCCATTTAAATAAATCTGTCAACTTCAGTCAATGGCAGGTGGACCCCTGACGTGCCAAGTTGGCTGGTCAACATGGACTTTGTTGCTAACTCAGCACACCCACAGGGTCCCATTGCCAACCTCACAAGCACACTGTTGTGTACATTTTCTATGTACACTTAGCATTTAGCATTAACTGATTTTTCGAATTAATTTATATCCAGGAAATTTAGAAATTCATTTAAACTTTAGAAATTCATATAGAATAATCTGTAACTCGGATGAAAATACTTTCTACATGAAAGTTGCTCAGAACGACGAGACGAACCCGGATACGCAGCATGTACGTCCGCCACGCATCCCTAACCTATCGAACTCGCAACTTTCCCCCTCCGGCTCCTCTGCACGAAAACGCGAAACATCGGGGATACTTTCCCGGTTGTTTCCCCCCTTCACCGGTATCACCTCATACCGCGTTAGGGCATGCCTAGCATCACGCTTTGCTTTGTCATCCATCGTCATGCATCTGTTTGCTTAAATATTCATTGTTTCTTCCCCCTCTTCTTCCGCTAGACACCGAGACCGACGCTGCTGCTGCCCAGTTCGACTACGGAGTTGACGACCCCTCTCTCTTGCCAGAGCAACCAGGCAAGCCCCCCCCCTTGATCACCAGATATCGCCTATTCTACTCTATACTGCTTGCATTAGAGTAGTGTAGCATGTTACCGCTTTCTGTTATACCTATCTGGATGCATAGCCCGTCCTTGCTACTACCGTTGTTACCTTTACCGCAATCCTACATGCTTAGTATAGGATGCTAGTATTTCATCTGTGGCCCTACATTCTTGTCCGTCTCATTGTGCTATACTATCGGGCCGTGATCACTCGGGAGGTGATCACGGGTATATACTATATACTTATACATGATACATGTGGAGACTAAAGTCGAATTAATTTGGTGGAGCACCCATGAGTGGATCTTTGTGGCGAGCGACAGACAGGTTGAGACCGCCTAGGAGAGAGGTGGGCCTGGCCCTGTTCGGCGTTCGCGGATACTTAACACGCTTAACGAGATCTGGGTATTTGATCTAAGTCTGGCCATTTGGTCTATACGCACTAACCATCTACGGGGGAGTAGTTATGGGTATCCCGGCATCGTGGTATCACCGAAGCCTTCGTGGACGCTTAACGAATCGGCGGGCGCCAATTGGAACGTAAGTTCGCTCTTGTATTAAGGGGCTACTTACGCTTGCCGCCCTCATAGCGTCTTGGGTGTGCTAAGGGCGATGGGCCCTGCACCCTGGCGCTTAGGTTTAGACCGGCGTTGGCCTCTCTGTTGTGCCTAGGTGGGGCTGCGACGTGTTGATCTCCAGCGGCCGGCATGACCCAGGAAAGTGTGTCCGCCAAATGGGATCAAGCGTGTTGGGTTATGTGGTGCACCCTGCAGTGAAGTTAATCTATTCGAATAGCCGTGATCTTCGTAACAGGACGACTTGGAGTTGTACCTTGACCTTATGACAACTAGAACCGGATACTTAATAAAACACACCCTTCCAAGTGCCGGATACAACCCGGTGGTCGCTCTCTCGTGGTTACGAGGAGGATCGCTGGTAGAATTATGCTATGCGATGCTACTTGGAGGACTTCACCGCTCTCTTCTACATGTTGCAAGGCGGAGGCTGCGGAAGCGTAGTCTTCGACAGGATTAGATATCCCCTCTTATTCTCGCATTCTCGCGATTCGGTCCACCGATATGGCCCTTTACACATATATCCATGCATATGTAGTGTAGCTCCTTGCTTTAAGTAGTACTTTGGATGAGTACTCACGGTTGCCTTGTTCCCCTTTTCCCCTTTCTTTACCCGGTTGCTGCGACTGCACAATGGAGCCTGTGAGCTAGACGCCACCGTCGATGGCGACTACTACCGGAGGTGCCTACTACTACGTGCAGCCCGGCCGACGACGACTGTGAGTAGTTAGGAGGATCCTGTGCAAGAGGCTGCGCCTCTTCTTCGATCTCAGATCCCGCTTTGTGCTAGCCTTCTCAAGGCAAACTTGTTTAACTTATGTACGTACTCAGATATTGTTGCTTCCACGACTTCGCCTATGATCGGGCACTTGTATTCGAGCCCTCGAGGCCCCTGGCTTGTATTATGATGCTTGTATGACTTATTTTTATTTGTAGAGTTGTGTTGTGATATCTTCCCGTGAGTCCTTGATCTTGATCGTACACGTTTGCGTGTATGATTAGTGTACGATTGAATCGGGGGCGTCACACCCTAGGCTACAAATAGCCGCCCCCCTACAACCACTAGCTGGTTGGCTGCTCCGAGAGAAACTGACACTTGTCATTTGAGAGCATCCCATCCTCCGAGGACTTTGAGCGAAAATCATCAAGTGAGGAAAACCCAAACCCAAACACCTACAAACCCAAAGTGATTGAGCATCACTGAAGAGATTGATCCTTCGTGGATCCGACGCTTGTTACCTTTGAAGACTATGCTTCTTCCAGACGGTTAGGCGTCATGGTCTAGAGCATCGAAGAGGAATTGTGGATCACCGAGTGACCGAGTTTGTGAAGGTTCGGAAGTCACTTGAAGACTTACCACGAGTGATTGGGCGAGGTCCGTGTGACCTTATCTCAAGGAGAATACAGTGAGCTCACCGTGATGTGCAGCATTGCATAAAATTGAAGAATGAGTTCTTCATTCCAATCACAGATGTCAGTGCAGAAATTTAACAGTCCAGCATCGTGAAGAACACTGAGGACCGGCTCGAAGCACGGCAGAGATTCCATATCTACGTGAGGAATGCGCGCATGATCGAAGACTTTGTCTTTATTGAACAGCACTGAGGAATAGAAATTAGCCTGGCTGGCCGTCCAGAAACGCCTCTTCCTTATGCGAGCAGAGTCATAGGGGTTGTAGTCAGTGAAGAATACATGCTCGCCGAAGAAATCTTCAGCCTTGAATTTTTGCTTCCTTGAGAATGGATCCTTTGGCTTGGGTAGAGGAGTGTCAGTGAGTTGCATCACAACCTCAGGAATTGCAATCTCAGGTTCTTCAGGCTGAGGAATTTTTGGTTCCTCTTTAGTGGCAGTCTGCGTCTTTAGATGTTCAGCACCAGCAGTTTCTTTAGCACTAGTGGCTGGAATTTCTTCACATACAGACGAAGTGGGGTGAGTTTCTTCAGAGCCCATTTGAACGGTTGGTGCAGGGGACTGAGGAATTTGCTGTAAAGGTGTGAACAGTGGAGAGTTGGGATGCTGACTTTCCCAAAAATCATCATTCATCACTGGAGTGGTGCATCCAATGTCCACATCTTCATCTTCCATTTCTTCAACGTCAGCCTCTTCAGCTGTGAACTGAGGCATAGGCGAGGAAACGAGTGGTGTTGAAGGGATCTTATCCACTTTCTTCATCCATCTACTCTGACGAAGCAGCAGAAGGATTTTCTTCATCAGATCCGCTAGGGATCACATATTCTTCATCAAAAGGTACGATTTCCTTTGATGGAATGGTTGAGATTGGAACAACATCAATGGGATTTGCAAACGAACTGGTCAAAGGCTTCATCTTCTTCGGAGCTGAAGAATCTGAAGTGACTGATGCTTTCCTTTTCTTCACAGTTGCACGCTCTGCAGCCTTGGTCTTCTTCACATCTGATGCAGATGGAAGGGTTGGAGTTGGGGTAGGCGCAGGAGGAGCAGAGGGATCTAGTTGATTTTCTTCAGACACAACTGATGCAGTTGCCCTGACTTCTTCACTTTCTTCAGGCGCACCACTAGTGGATGCCCTGGCAATTTCTTCAACGGCTGGAATGCAGTCATCAGCCCTGGAACTCACATTTTCTTGACCTGAAATTCATCGGTAGTCTTGGCATGTTCTTCTACCGTCAACGCAGATGCTTCAGCCTGAGGAATTTCCTGTTGCGATGGGGCTGCAACATTTGAGGTGAACTTCTCAGTCAGTTTAACAAACCTGACTTTGGCTCCTTGCCAATCAGCATAGTAATTGAAGCCATCGCTGAGGGATTTGATTTCAGACTGGATTTTTACAAGTTCATCAGTTGTCATTGAGACAACGTTGTTCTTCAGAAACTTCTCTTTCCTATACTGTGCTTTCTTGATCTTCCTGGCCTTCTCATATTTCCATTTTTCTTCTTGGATGAAATGGGTCAGCATGTGACTTGCCTATCTCTGATGAGTGTTTGGGTCCTTGTGCCAGAGATCAATATAGTCGAGGATCAACCTTGGATCCAAAAGCAGTGGCACATTTGTGCCTTTGGCTCTAGCGGCCCTGACTTGCCTATCTCTGATGATCTCAGCAAGTTCTTCATCATCAGCTTCGTCTTCTTCAGACGGCACTTGGAAGGCGACCTGCTTCTTCTGAGGACTAGGGCGAGGACCTCGTCCAGCAGTGACCTTTGTCTTCAGCAGAGATGGTCCTGTTGAAGAATTTGGTGCAGCTGAGGAACTTGCAGAGGCTCCTGAGGCAATAGAGATGCCAGTTGTCCTTTGGCACGTGGCAAGATGCACAGGTGCTGAGGACTTTGTCAGAGCAGCTGAGGACTTTGGAGGAGCAGGAGCAGCATGAGGAATTGGCCTTGAGGGCTTTGAAGATTCTGGCCGTGAGGGCATTGCTGAGGAACTTGGCCTTGAGGGCAGTGTAGGTGAAGCACTTGGCTTACGTGCAGGCTTCTTTGCCATGGATTTCTTCGGCTTGACAGAGGCCTCAGCAGCAACAGCAGTAGCAGAGTCATCATTGAATTTCCTCACTGCTTCTTTGGCTTGTCTAGCCAACTTGGCCTGGCGCTTGGCCCGTTCATCAGGATAGTCCTCACCGCGCTTGAGGCTGGTGGGATCTGCTTCTTGGCCAGGTGCCAATGGAGGTCTTGGGCATGGAGGGTTGAGTGCGAATTTCTTCATGTACTTTGGAGTTACATACCTGTACTCCCTCCATTCTCTTGCCCATCTCCTTTCTATCCTCTGGATGTGCACCTTGCGCTGATTTTTGTTCTCCTTACCAAACTTGGCCTCATCAGGAGTACAATAGTCTTCGTATATATCATCGAGGATCTCAAAGGCAAGGTCGATTTCAAGCCTCTTTCCTCCTTTACGTGGGCTTCTTGCCGTCACCATTTTCTTCAGTTGAGGAATTTGAACAATCGAATTCTCGAAGAAGTATGCAACTTTTCTTCGAGGAACGCCGCAAATGAGTTAAGTTGATGAGAACCTAATGATTCAAAGAATGACATGAGTACCGTGAATGAGTATAGTTGCGAGGAATTTGGAGAGGTCATATGCATTCTCGTAAGGTTTTTCAAAAGAACAAGTTTGAGGAATTTGACCAGATGAGTCTTGAAGAATTTCACTAAGCGTTCTTTGTCTTAGGTTTCAGAGTTGTATAGATCGAAGATCCACACAATTGAGAAATCTTGAAGAAAAATGATGCTTAGAGAAAAGAATCAAGAACAGATGAATGTGAGGTGTTTAGTGTGTGAGGATTTGAAGAAAACACACTTTTGAGGACTTCGAAGAAATCATTTGAATCAAAGAGGGCAGTAAAAGTAACTTTTAATTACCCTGAACGAAGAACACGATTTAACAAAGTGAGATGGAGAAGTAAGTTCGTCTGCAGGCAGATCTTCCACGCCCTAACTCAAGGAGGAAGACGGCTACGGCGGCGGAGTGAAGATTTCCGTCGGCGCTGAGTATCGTCGGCGACGAGGTCGAGGCAGTGAAGCTCTTCCTCACCGGCGACGATGGAGTAGCGACGGCGCTAGGGTTTGAGAAGCTCGAGCGGGAGAGAGAGGTCGAGCGGAGTAAAGGAAGTGAGGAAGGGGAGAGGGGGTATTTATAGCCACGGTGAAAAACTGTTCTTCGAAGATATTGGATGAACGTGCCCCTAACCCTTCTCATTCGCATGACATGTGTCACCCACGTACTGAGAAGTGGAGATCGTGTTAGATCGTGGGTGAATAGATAAGTATATCGTGGGATGCGAAACGGTTTGAGCGGCAAAGCCAAAAATTTGGATAAGATGAGTTAAAAGTTCCGTTCGCAAATTCTTCAACTGACAAGGACATAGTGAAGATTTTGAACGAGTTTCAAATAGAACGCACATGAAGAATTTGTGAATAGATTGGGTTGAGTTTAGCATAGAGGGGGATGGGTCCGATCACATTCACTTAGCAGAAAACGCAACTTGAAAAATTAGCCATAAGTGAATGATGTAGAGGACATAAATAAATAAATATATATATATATCCAATAAAAAAACGAAAATAGTGAAGATTTTGCAAAGTTGAAGAATTTGAAGAACTGAGGAATTTCACAACTGAAAAAATAACTCAAATTGAAGATTTTCAACTTTGGTGGTGGCGTGACCCACCGTATAAGAATGATGATTTCAGACACCGCGTACAATTGTCGTAGGGTTCTGAGAATCAAATTCTTCATTAATTTCCTCACACTTAGAGTGTTATTCTTCATTGATTGAAGAAAAACATTTCTTCATGTGTTGCACATCTAAGTCATCAATTTTGCATAAATGTTAGGATGAGTGTCCTTTTCAAAGAACATTTGAAGATTCTAAGATATTTAGCTCACACCGCAACTTGTTAAATCTCTTCTCATCCAAGGGCTTTGTGAAGATATCGGCTAGCTGGTCTTCAGTCTTCACATGCTCAATAGAAATGTCGCCCTTCAACACATGATCGCGAAGAAAATGATGACAAATCTGAATGTGCTTTGTCTTCGAGTGCTGAACTGGGTTGTGAGAAATCTTGATGGCACCCTCATTGTCACAGAGGAGAGGCACATTCTTCACGTTGACACTGTAGTCCTTGAGAGTTTGCTTCATCCATAGCAATTGGGCACAAAGAAGAACCAAAGCAGCAATGTATTCAGCTTCAAAGAGAGATGCGGATACGCTTATGTTTCTTCGAGGACCAATGGACCAAAGATCGTCCGAGGAAATGACATGTACCAAATGTTGACTTATGGTCCACACGATCACCAAAGATAGTCGAGTCGTAATATCCAATGAGATCAAAAAGCCGAGCCCTTGGGGTACCACAATCCAAGTGTTGGTGTGTGAGCTAGATATCGAAGAATATGCTTCACAGCCTTATGGTGTGATTCCTTCGGTGTAGCTTGAAATCGGGCACACATGCAAACACTAAGCATTATATCTGGCCTAGATGCACATAAGTACAATAAATAACAAATCATGGAGCGGTATACCTTATGATCAAAGTCAATACCATTTTCATCAGTGCACAGATGGCCATTTGTGGGCATAGGAATTTTGACGCGTTTGCAATCTTGCATGTCGAATTTCCTCAGTACATCCTTGAGATATTTCTCCTGAGATATGAATATGCCATTGCGCTGTTGACGAATTTGAAGACCTAAGAAGAATTTCAACTCTCCCATCATAGACATTTGATATTCTTCACTCATCATATAGGCAAATTCATCACTATAACGTTGGTCAGTACAGCCAAAGATAATATCATCAACATATATTTGGCACACAAACAGTTCACCATCATAAGATTTAGTGAAAAGAGTAGGGTCGAGTGAACCAGGTTTGAAGCCTTTCTTCATGAGGAATTCCTTCAAAGTATCATACCACGCCCGAGGGGCCTGCTTGAGGCCATAGAGGGCCTTATTGAGTCTAAAGACTTTGTCAGGATGCTTTGGATCTTCAAAACCTGGGGGTTGAGCAACATATACTTCTTCCTCAAGCGTACCATTGAGGAATGCACTTTTCACATCCATTTGATATAAAGTGATATCATGATGGTTAGCATAAGCAAGTAATATGCGAATAGCCTCAAGTCTAGCAACAGTGCAAAAGTTTCATCGAAATCAATTCCTTCAACTTTGTGTGTAGCCTTGAGCTACAAGCCGTGCCTTATTCCTCACCACAAGGCCATTTTCAGCTTGCTTGTTGCGGTAGATCCACTTTGTGCCAATGATATTGTGCTTGCGAGGATCTGGACGTTTGACCAGTTCCCGGACGTTGTTGAGCTCGAATTGATGTAATTCTTCTTGCATGGCCTGAATCCATTCAGGCTCCAGAAATTCTTCATCTACCTTAGTGGGCTCTGTGATAGAGACAAAAGCATAGTGCCCACAAAAGTTAGATAAATGTGAAGCTTTTGAGCGCAGGAGAGGACCTGGTGCTCTAATGTCATCGATGATCTATTCAACTTGCACTTCTTTTGCAACGCGAGGATGAGCTGGTTGTCATTGAGGAATTTGATCATCATTTTCTTCAGCACCATTTTCTTTAGCATTTTCCTCAGGTGCATTAGCTCGACGTTCTTCACGTTCTGGAATGAATTCTTCAGCAGATTCTTTGGTAGGAATGACATCCTCAGTAGCCTTGAACTTGATAGAATCCTCAGGTGCTGGTTCATCTATCACAGAAGGTAGGTGCTCTCTTTGCAAGCCGTTAGTTTCATCGAACCGCACATCTACAGTTTCAACAACCTTGTGAAGAACGTTGTGGAAGACTCTGTAGGTGTGCTAGTCCTTTCCGTAACCAAGCATAAAACCTTCATGTGCTTTCGGGCAAATTTAGCATTGTGATGAGGATCTCTAATCCAACATTTAGCATCGAAGACTTTGAACTAACTCACATTGGGTTTCTTGTCAGTGAGGAGTTCATAGGCAGTCTTCTTGAAGAATTTGCGAAGATATACCCTGTTGATGATGTGGCACGCAGTATAAATTGCCTCAATCCAGAAGTGACGAGGCGTCTTGTACTCATCAAGCATAGTGCGAGCCATCTCAACAAGAGTTCTGTTCTTGCACTCCACGACGCCCATTCTCGCCGAGGAGTATAAGGAGCAGATAACTCATGAGTAATACCAAGTTCATCAAGATAGTCATCGAGACCAGAGTTCTTGAACTCGGCCCATTGTCACTTCGATGTGCTTGATCTTCACACCAAAGTTGGTTGAAGCCCTCGAGGAAAATCGTTTGAAGACTTCCTGCACTTCATGTTTGTAAGTAACAAGGTGTACCCATGTGTAACGAGAGTAATCATCAACAATAACAAAGCCATATTGAGATGCTTCATTTGTGACTCCAGAATAATGGTTAGGACCGAAGAGATCCATATGAAGCAATTCAAATGGTCGAGTAGTGGTCGTGATAGTCTTTGCTGGATGCTTGTCCTTGGTCATCTTTCCAACTTCACAAGCTCCACACAAGTGATCCTTGAGGAATTTGACATTCTCAATGCCAATGACATGCTTCTTCTTCGCAAGCGTGTGCAAATTCCTCATGCCTGCATGACCAAGTCGTCGATGCCATAGTCAGCCTTCTGAAGCTTTTGCAAGTAGGCACACGGCTGGTTGTGAACTCAGTAGAGAAATCAACAATATACAAATCTCCTCTCCTAAAGCCTTCGAAGACTTTGGAATTGTCACTTCCATAACCACAACACAACGATACTTGCCAAAGACAACAACCATATCAAGATCACAAAGCATTGAGACAGACATAAGGTTGTATCCTAAGGACTCGACAAGCATGACTTTGTCCATGTGTCGATCCTTTGTGATCGCAACCTTACCTAGACCCAATACCTGACTTTTTCCTTTGTCAGTGAAGATGGTATGACATCAGATGCGA
Organism: Aegilops bicornis; assembly: GCA_021605145.1. Lineage (NCBI taxonomy): Eukaryota > Viridiplantae > Streptophyta > Magnoliopsida > Poales > Poaceae > Aegilops > Aegilops bicornis. The sequence goes on from CM038673.1 coordinate 331,281,528, forward strand.
TGGTGATAAGGGAGCATCCATCAATAGATTCTTGTCACCAGTCATGTGATTTGTACATCCACTATCAAGGACCCACTCAGTGGCTTTGGGCTGATCATCCTGCAGATGAATTAGTGCGACTTACGAACTCATATACTTCATCGGTGAAGAATATGACATCAATTCATCGATCAATTTCATCAAGCAAAGAAGATGATATAGCAGTATGAGGACGTGAGAAATGAGAGTTCATTTCTTCATGATTAGCCTGCGTCCTTTAAGGCACTTTTTAGGTCTCCAGCAAATTCTTCAGACGTTCACGCACGTCTGGAGACCTGACCCTGCAGAAGAGATTAGCTCTTTTTCTTCACCACCCACATCTGAAGGGGTGGCAAAGAGTTCATCACTCTGCGAGCTCCATATGAGAATGGTGGCAGAGAAGCCAATCCATTTTGTTTAACATAAGAGGAGTTAGGGTAAGCATATGAATAAGCAGAGAAATTCTTCGAGGACTTATGAACATAATGATTAGAAGAATAATGCTCATATTCATAGCCCTTAGCTCTTCCCTGTGAAACAGAGTTGTTAGCACGATGATAATCATATGAGGACTTTGATCCTTTTGAGGAATTTGATCTGTATGAGGACTTGGATCCATATGAAGAATTTGGTCTATATGAAGAATTTGATCTGGGGTTCCTATTCTTCGCAGGTGGTGTCATGAGGACATTCACCTGAAGACTTTCAAGGCACCCTTTGGGGACCCAGATTTTCTTCACAGGGGAACCGTTCCTGCAGTTAGTGCCAACATATCTAGCAAATACTTCACCATTCTGATTTTTGAACAGTTTATAGTTGGAGTCAAATGACTCATCAGAAGAATGAGAAGATTCACATGTAAAGCCAGATAAATTAGATGGATCAACAGGAGGTCCCTTTGCAACAAACCCATAAGGTTTTGGGGTACTGCTCAGGCTTCCAATATGTACCATCAGCATTGAGTTTCCTCTCAAAGGCAATACCCTCTTTGCTAGGGTTCCTGTTGAGGATCTTCTTTTTAAGCACATCACAAAGAGTCTGATGCCCTTTGAGGCTTTTGTACATGCCTGTCATGTACAATTCCTTCAGCCCTGCATCGTCAGTGATACTAGCAATGTCCTCAGATGAGTAATTAGTGATAGCAGAGGCAGGTGAAGAATTTGTAACAATAGAAGCATTTGAACATTGAGGTGAAGAATTAGCAGATTCACGTTCAATGCATCTCAAACATGGAGGAACAAATTCTTCCTGAGCATCGCTGATTTGTTGAGCAAGTAAAGAATCGCGCTCCTTCTGAAGATCTTCATAACTCACTCTTAGCTTCTCAAACTCTTGCTTTCTTTGAAGAAATTCATAAGAAAGCTTCTCATGATCAGATAAGAGAGTGTTATGATGACCTTGAAGGTTGTCAAACCTGGTGCAAGTCTCTGAAGATTTTCAGTCAAGGTTTTAGTGCGATCCATTTCTTCACCCAACATATCATCACTTTTTTCTAGCATGTTTTGAACCTTTTCAAAAACCTTTTGTTGTTTCACAGCAATCTTAGCAAGTTTAGAATAGCTGGGCTTAAGATTTTCATCAGATTCATTCTCACTAGATTCAGAGGAGGTATATTTGAGTACCTTGGCACCATTTGCCATGAAGTAATAGGTGGGAGCGTACTCATCATTGCCTTCATCAGCCTTGTTGGTGAGGTCATTTTCTTCAGTGTTGAAGATAGACTTGTTGACGAATGCAGTAGCGAGGGCTAGGCTCGCCACGCCGGATTCGGACTCCTCATGTGCCTCCTCTTCCTCATTTTCTTCAGATTCGGCCTCAGAGTCCATTTCCTTGCCAATGAATGCCTGAGCCTTCTTGGAGCTGCTCTTCTTGTGAGATGAAGACTTTGAGGATTTTGATGATGAAGATTTTGAGGATTTCTTCTTTTTCTTCGCATCATCAGAATTGTAATCCTTGTATTTCTTCTTCTTTGATTCCTTTTCCCACTGAGGACAATCTTGAATGTAATGTCCAGGTTTCTTGCATTTGTGACAAAGCCTCTTCTTGTAGTCACTGGATGAGGAATCATTATTCCTTGAGGGTCTTCCAAAGCGTCTGCCAGAGTCTTCATCTTCAGACTCAGAAACTTCCTTGGCCTTCAGTGCACGTGATCTGCCATAGCTTGAACCATAGAGATCTCTCTTTTCAGCAAGCTGGAACTCATGAGTATTTAGCCTCTCGAGGATATCAGTGGGATCAAGTGACTTGTAATCAGCTCATTCTTGTATCATCAATGCCTGAATATCAAATGAGAAATCAAATGATCTCAACAATTTCTTCACCACCTCATGGTCGGTGATGTCAGTGGCACCAAGTGCTTGAAGCTCATTTGAGATGTCAGTGAGGCGATCGAAGGTTTGTTGAATATTTTCATTGTCGCGTCTTTTGAAGCGGTTGAAGAGATTGCGAAGAACATCAACTCGAGAGTCACGCTGAGTTGAGACTCCTTCATTCACTTTGGACAGCCTATCCCATATAAGCTTAACAGTTCCCAAAGCACTCACTCTTCCATACTGTCATTTGCTCAGATGGCCACATACTTCGCTTAAGAGTCGAGTTGCTTGAATCTCTTCACATCAGCAGCATTCAGAGAAGGTGTGACTGAGGGAACACCATTTTCCACAATATACCAGAGCTCGTTATCAATTGCCTCAAGATGCATTCGCATCTTATTCTTCCAGTAGGGGTAGTCCGTCCCATCAAAGGTAGGACACCCAGCAGAGACCTTGATCATACCTGCGGTCGACATAACTAAAACTCCAAAGGTTAAACTAAAATCACACAGAACAAGGGAGTACCTTGCTCTGATACCAATTGAAAGTGCGTTATATCGACTAGAGGGGGGTGAATAGGCGATTTTTATGAATTCTTCACTAAGGAATTTGTGGGTGAGGAAATTCCTTAGCGAAGAACTACTTGCAGCGGAATAAGTACTCAGAAGTAAACATAAAAGAACACAAGCATGGTCATCATGATGAAATGAAGACAAGCACAGAGTACAGAAAGCGTAATCACAGGATAACACTGGATGAAGACAAACAGACTGAAGAAATTGAACTGAGGAAATTCAAAAAGTCTTCAGTCAAAGTCTTCAAACACAGATATGACAAGCACACAACACAGTAATGAGGAAATGAAAGAGTTGAGGAAATAGAACCAGTTGGCTTGGTGAAAACAATGATTTGGTAGACCAGTTCCAACTGTTGTCTCAGTTGTACGTCTGGTTAGGGCGGCTAGGTATTTAAACCTGAGGACACACAGTCCCGGACACCCAGTCCTGAACATGCAGTCCAGGACACTTAGTCTTGACCATATTCCCCTTGAGCTAAGGTCACACAGACCTCGCCCAATCACTCGTGGTAAGTCTTCAGGTGACTTCTGAACCTTCACAAACTCGGTCACTCGGCGATCCACAATTTCCTCTTGGATGCTCTAGACCATGACGCCTAACCGTCTGGAAGAAGCACAGTCTTCAAAGGTAACAAGCGCTGGATCCACGCAGGATCAATCTCTTCAGTGATGCTCAATCACTTTGGGTTTGTAGGTGTTTGGGTTTGGGTTTTTTTCTCACTTGATGATTTTCGCTCAAAGTCCTCGGAGGATGGGATGCTCTCAAATGACAAGTGTTAGTTTCTCTCGGAGCAGCCAACCAGCTAGTGGTTGTAGGGGGTGGCTATTTATAGACTAGGGAGCAGCCCGACATGATAAGACATAAATGCCCTTCAATGATATGACCGTTAGGTGGATAAGATATTTTGGGACAGTCATGCCAGAGCACAACAACGGTCGGAAATTTGAGGTACAAATTCCTCGGGGCTATCATGTTCCTCATCGTGTAGGCAATCCGACCGGCGAATTCCTAACTCCTCGGGCCGAACAAATTCTCAAATGACCGTAAGAACTTTGTCTCATCCTTTGAAGAAATTGACTGAATCGTATGAGATTTCCAATGGCTTCGCTCAAGGGATTGGTAGGTGTAGGATTTTGAGTTGAGCATCACATGGAAATTTTTCCTTAGTATTTCCTCGACCCCTTTAACAAAGACGGTGTTTCCTATGACTCAAGAAAGAGAAAATGAAACTACGAAAACAAAATTCTTCACGCTTCATGTTCCTCGAATGAATACAAAGTCTTCAAGGCCACACCAATTTCTTCACTTTCAAAATCTTCAGAAAGTCTTCAGAAATCCAAAGTCTTCAGTCGAAGAACTTCATTTTTAGGGGTCGACTTTCTTTGTAAATATCAAACTCCTCATAGACTTATAGACCTGTGTACACTCATAAACACATTAGTCCCTTAACCTATAAGTCTTCAATACACCAAAATCACTAAGGAGCACTAGATGCACTTACAGAACAGTCTTTTCACCGTGGCTATAAATACCCCCCTCCCCTTCCTCACTTCCTTTACTCCGCTCGACCTCTCTCTAGCTCGAGCTTCTCAAACCCTAGTGCCGCCGCTACTTCATCGCCGCCGGTGAGGAAGAGCTTCACTGCCTCGAAAATCTTCACTCCGCCGCCGCCGTAGCTGTCTTCCTCCGCCGAGTTAGGGCGTGGAAGATCTGCACAGACGAACTTCTCTTCTCTACCTCACAGTTCATCGTGTTCTTCGTCCAAGGTAATTAAAAGTTACTTTTACTGCCCTCTTTGATTCAAATGATTTCTACAAAATCCTCAAAGGTGTTTATTCTTCAAATTCTTCACACACTAAACACCTCACAAGTCATCTGTTCTTGATTCATTTCTCTAAGCTATAATTTCTCTTCAAGATTCCTCAATTGTGCGAATTTCTGATTTGTACAACTCTGGAACCTAAGACTAAGAACGCTTAGTGAAATTCTTCAAGACTTGTCTGGTAAAATTCCTCAAACTTGTTCTTTTTACAAAACCTTCCGAGGACGCATATGACCTCTCCAAGTTCCTCGCAACTATACTCTGTTCACAGGTACTCATGTACGCTGCTGAATCTCTAGGTTCTCATCAACTTAACTCATTTGCAGCGTTCCTCGAAGAAAAGTTGCATACTTCTTCAGAGAATTCAATTGTTCAAATTCCTCAACTGAAGAAAATGGCTGACGGTAAGAAGCCACAAAAAGGAGGAAAGAGGCCTGAGGTCAACACAACGTTTGAAATCCCTGATGACATCTATGCTGGGTACTGCACACCCCCTGAGGAAGATAAAAATCAGCGCAAGGTGCACATTCAGAAGATAGAGAGGAGATGGGCAAGAGAATGGAGGGAGTACAGATATGTTACTCCCAAATACATGAAGAAATTCGCTGTTACCCCTCCATGCTCAAGACCTCCATTGGCACCTGGCCAAGAAGCGGATCCCACCAGCCTCAAGCGCAGTGAGGACTATCCTGAAGAATGGGCCAAGCGCCAGGCCAACTTGGCCAAACAGGCAAAAGAAGCAGTGAGGAAATTCAATGAAGACTGTGTTGCTGCTGCTGCTGTCACGAGGCCTCCGCTGTCAATAGAAGAAATCCATGGCAAAGAAGCCTGCGCGTAAGCCAAGTGCTTCACCTTCAATGCCCTCATGGCTAGAATCCTCAAAGCCCTCACGGCCAATTCCTCACGCTGCTCCTGCTCCTCCAAAGTTCTCAGCTGCTCCGACAAAGTCCTCAGCACCTGTGCATCTTGCCACGTGCAAAAGGACTACAGGCATCTCTATTGCCTCAGGAGCTTCAGCTAGTTCCTTAGCTGCACCAAATTCTTCAACATGACCTTCTTTGTTGAAGACAAAGACCACTGCTGGACGAGGTTCTCACCCAAGTCCTCACAAGAAGCGGGTCGCCTTCCAAGTGCCGTCTGAAGAAGACGAAGCTGATGATGAAGAACTTGCTGAAATCATCAGAGATAGGCAAGTCAGGGCTGCTAGAGCCAAAGGCACAAATGTGCCACTACTTTTGGATCCAAAGTTGATCCTCGACTACATTGATCTCTGGCACAAGGACCCACAAACTCCTATGCCTGATTTCAAGTTGACTCCTGGACAAAGTCATATGCTGACTGCCTTCATCCAAGAAGAGAAATGGAAATTTGAGAAGGCCAGGCAGATCAAGAAAGCGCAGTACAGGCAGGAGAAATTCCTGAAGAACAACGTTGTCTCTATGACAACTGATGATCTTGTGAAGATCCAGTCTGAAATCAAAGTCCTCAGCGATGATTTCAATGCTTACTATGTTGATTGGCAAGGAGCCAAAGTCAGGTTTGTTAAGCTAACTGAGAAGTTCACCTCCAATGTTGCAGCCCCATCGCAACAACAAATTCCTCATGCTGAAGCATCTGCTTAGCCGACTGAAGAACATGCCAGCACCGCTAATGACATTCAGGCTGCTGAAGAAAATGTGAGTTCCAGGCTGATGATCGCATTCCACCACCGAAGAAATTGCCAGGGCATCCACTAGTGGTGCGCCTGAAGAAAGTGAATAAGTCAGGGCAACTGCATCAGTTGTGCCTGAAGAAAATCAACCAGATCCCTCTGCTCCTCCTGCGCCTACCCCAACTCCAATCCTTCCATCTACATCAGATGTGAAGAAGACCAAGGCTGCAGAGCGTGCAGCTCTGAAGAAAAGGAAAGCATCAGTCACTTCAAATTCTTCAGCTCCGAAGAAGATGAAGCCTTTGACCAGTTCGTTTGCAAATCCCATTGATGTTGTTCCAATCTCAACCATGCCATCAAAGGAAATCGTACCTTTCGATGAAGAATATGTGATCCCTAGCGGATCTGATGAAGAAAATCCTTCTGCTGCTTTGTTAGAGCAGATGGATGAAGAAATTGAAGTGGATGAAATCCCTTCAACACCAGTTGTTTCCTCGCCTATGCCTCAGTTTACTGCTGAAGAGGTCGGCGTTGAAGAAATAGAAGATGAAGACGTGGACATTGGCTGTACCACATCAGTGATGAATGATGACTTTTGGGAAAGTCAGCACCCCAACTCTCCACTCTTCACACCTTTACAGCAAATTCCTTAGTCCCCTGTTGCTACTGAAGTACAAATGGGATCTGAAGAACCTCGTGCAACCCCATCTGTCCATGAAGAAATTCCAGCCACTAGTGCTGAAGAAAATGTAAATAAAGAATTGAAGACCCAGGCTGTCACTGGAGTAGAAGCTAAAATTCCTCAGCCTGAAGAACTAGAGATGGCGATCCCTGAGGTGATAATGCAATTGACTGACACTCCTCAGCCCAAGCCGAAGGATCCATTCTCAAAGAAGCAGAAATTCAAGGCTGACAATTTCTTTGGTGAGCACGTGTTCTTCACTGACTACAATCCCTATGATTCTGCTCGTCTTAGAAGGAAGCGCTTCTGGACCGCCAGCCAGGCCAACTTCTATTCTTCACTACTCTTCAACAAGGACAAAGTCTTCGACCACGAGCATATTCCTCATGTGGACATGGAAACACTGCCATGCTTCACTCCTGTCCTCAGTGTGCTTCATGACACAAACCTCCTTGAAAGTGCTAGTTATCGACTAGAGGGGGGGGGGTGAATAGGCGATTTTTATGAAAGTCTTCTAAACGTGGAAGTTTCGAAGACAAACAATAGAATTGCCCTAATTGATATGCAGCGGAAGATAAACTACAACAAGCAAACCATAGTCAAGTATCTTTGTAATGTGAAAGTACAAAGACTAATAGCAGCTTAGTAGTAAGGATCAGGATGGAAGATAGTATGAAGCCAAACAACTATAGTAGTCAAGCAATGAAGTCAAACAGTATGACAAATGTGCAATGACTTCACGAAGACAAACTCGAGTAAAGGAAGGGAGAGGATAGAACTACCACTTGTTGAAGACATAGGATTTGTTGGACCAGTTCCAGCTTCTTTGTGACAATCTGACGCCTGGGTTAGGGAGGCTGAGATTCAACTCAGAAGACCGCGTCTTCACCTTATTCCCCTTGAGCTAAGGACACACAGTCCTCGCCCAATCACTCTGGTAAGTCTTCAAGGTAGACTTCCAAACCTTCACAGACTTCATTCACCGGCGATCCACAATGACTCTTGGATGCTCAGAACGCGACGCCTAACCGGCTGGAGGATTCACAGTCCTCAAGTGTAATAAGTCTTCAGGTCATGCATGTAAAGACTTCAGTGATGCCTAACACTCTTTGGCTCTGGGTGTTTGGGCTTTGTCCTCGCAAGGATTTCTCTCTCAAAGGCTTTGAGGTGGGTTGCTCTCAAACGACAAAAGCCGTGCACTAACTCTGAGCAGCCACCAATTTATGCTGTAGGGGTGGGCTATTTATAGCCACTAGGCAACCCGACCTGATATGTCCGAAATGACCCTGGTCATCGAGGAACCGACACGTGTTCCAACGGCCGATTTCAAACACACACGGCAACTTTACTTGGGCTACAAGCAAAGTCGACTCATCCAGCTCTGGATAAGATTTGCTCTCATTGTCTTCGCCAAGACATAGGATTTGGGTTGAGCATCACTTCAGTCATTCTGACTTTGTTCACTTGGACCCCACTTAACAGTACGGTGGTTCCTATGACTCAACACAGAAGAAACAGGAAACAACGAAACAACGAAACAACACAGTCTTCGCGCTCCATAGTCTTCACTCAATGTCTTCTCTTGTCATAGTCTTCAATATGAATACCTTCATATACCACCATTGTCTTCAATGTCTTCATACATTTTTAGGGGTCATCTCCTAGGTAAACCGAATCAATGAGGGACACTACCGTGTTATCCCGCAATTCTCACGAACACATTAGTCCTCAACCAAATTTGTCGTCAATACTCCAAAACCAACTAGGGGTGGCACTAGATGCACTTACAATCTCCCCTTTTGGTGATTGATGACAAACTGGTTGAAGTTTTCAACGGGATAAAATATGTGAAATTGTAAAGGATAGGGTATTGTCTTCATAAGTGGCAAGGGCTCCCCTCAAGATGTGCATATAAGTAATTTGCTTTTGGAATGCAAATGCACATGGCAGGTTGTACTTGTGGAGATCCTCTTCAACTTATGAAGATAATTCATCATGCATGAAATGATATAACTAAGAGAATGACATGCATAATGAAAAATGGACGTCTGCAGAATGATCTAAGTACGGAAGTTATCATCGCACATGCGGAATTTATCATCGCATCACAGAAAGGCAAATAAGTAGCAGACAACCATCGAGTTTAAGTGTTACAACTCAAAGAACCAAATGTGTCAAAAGCGAGAGTTGTGAACACTAGGCAAAATATAAAGCAACCGCCCATATGAACCCGCTTGAAGACTATCAAACTCATATGCTTCTCCCCCTTTTGTCAGTAAGGACCAAAAAGGTTTGAAGACATAGAGCATCTACCGCTTTCATCATGAGAAGGTGAAGCGGCAGGGTTGTCGTTGTTGTTTGGCGGTGCGCATTTAACTTGGTGCAAAGGTCGATGCGCGTGCAGAAGTAGGGGGCGGTGAAGTAGCATCGGCTTCACCATCGATCACCCTGGCATTCACAGTTGCCGCAGAGGAAGAATAGTCAGAGTCTTCAAGGGATGGAGTTCGACGTAGGACAACATTCCGTGGAGGAGTGGAGTCAAACTGGAATCTTTCCGTGAAGCCATCGTCTTGAAGATCTGCTTCAAAGATCGAAAGCAGTGTCAAACTCTTCCATGATCGATTATTGTGTCTCGTGGAGTGACAAAAGCATTCTTAGTGGAAAGATTTGAATGCAATTGACGCCCACCAAGAGGCTTTGCATCCGCCGCTGAGCCAATAGTGATGCTTATCTTGTTTACGATGCGGTGCCACAAGAAGTTCTCGGTCATTGAGGACACGAGAGCGCTTCCAGGCCTTTGGGCTATTGTGCTCTCAGAGCTTCCGCTTATGCATTTGCGGTGAGGCATACGAGTGTTGCCACCATTGGATAGACACGAGATATCGCTTGGATGCCTTCCATGGGTTGAGAGAAGCTGGTGATCTGCATTTTGAAGACAAAGTGGTGTTTTGTCGCCTCGGTATATGGCTTCAATCGACATATCAACCTCGGGTAGAAAGATCGATGATTGTAGCAGAGGGCGATAGTTGACAACAGAGTGTAGCTTAATGAGGCGCATGACCCATGGAGCATAGAATTTCAGGCCAAAAGGTCAGAACCAGATGCAGCCAGTTGTCGGATGAAGAATTCTTGTGTATTGAAGCTGATGCCATTGAGGATGTAAAAGACCAATGTCTTCATGGCTCCTTCAAGTTTTGCAGATGACGAATGTCCTTTGATAGGCCATAGAGTTCGCCTGATGATGTGATATATTGTGCGAGGCAGATACTCAAGGTCATCAACAAAGAACTCATGGGTATTCAGCGTCAGTGGCAAAGGCTTCATCATGCTCAACATCTCACTCATGTTGGGCTCGCTTATGGAAGATGCTCTCCAAAGTGCATTGCGGTGGAGTTGACAATTAGGTTCAATAGCTCTCCGGGAGTGGGTAGGCCTGTAAGCTCAATGACGTCAAGAGCTTTGGCTTCATGATGAACATTTCCGGTCATCCACTCGAGAACCCATGTCTTCGTATCTCTGTAGTAGCCGCGAATGTGGAGGGTAGCATAGAATTGAAGCAAAAGTTCCTAATTCCAATGTTCTTTGTCTGTCACAAAGCTGAGTAGACCTGCATCACGAAAGCAGTCAAGTGCTTCTTCTAAGCATGGCAGTCCTGCAATGGCTTCGGTGTCGAGGCACATATGAGGGAAAATGCGCCCTTGATCATGGCTGCACGCAGGAGTAATAGCTTCATTGCTGATAGCTCCGTAAACGATCCGATGAGATTCTTAGCCTTGAGTAGGGTTCTTTGCTCACAAAGAAAGTGTTGTGGGCTTTGAAGCCATTTGCATTGAAGGACCCCGGAGAGGTGGCGATGACTGGAACCTTGGCAGTCTTGGCTTTGGTTTCTGGACCAGAGGCCTATGCCCAACATGATATTCAAACTGAGGACCAGAGGCATGAGGCGGAGGGACCAGAACAGGCCATCTGACAGTGACTAACTGACCATAGTTGTAGGCTTGCTCAATTGTGTAGGGCCTTGGTGGCGGAACAGGAGCAGTGGCAACAACAGTGGCTTGTGTTGCACAACAGGGGCTTCAGGAGCAGCTTGTATCATTGGCTTCAGCACATTGGTTGGTGCAGGCTCCACATGCGCTTCACCATGACTATGTCATTGGCTTCATTTCTGCTGGTGGTGGCAGCCTCAAGATTTTCAACCTCCACTTGATGAGCCGGAGGGTCGGGCACTGCCACGCTCACTTCAGAACAGCTTCTTCAAGAATTGGTGGTGTAGGAACACGTTCTTGTATCGGTTGTCATCGGCCGATGCACCGGATTGTCTTCAGCAGCTTTCGCCTGCACTCGGAGACATTCACAGCTTGGAGTGGCTTCGAAACACTTGACGTGCAACAGATTGGTGGTGCACTTCTCCTTCTGGAACACTCGGAAGAGGGACTTGTGGCCTTGGTCCTTTGTGAAGCCTGCGGAATGCTGGCGACGCCTTTGGAGATGGAGTTGGCTGGGCCTCAAGGTATTCCTCTTCTTCTTGGATAGGTGGTGTGACTTGTTGTTGTTGGGGAGTACGCGGGGAGTCTTGTTGTTGTGCGTGATCAGCCCATGATGCATCCTGAGCAATTGGCGTCAGAGGATGACCAATGCTGATAAGTTCGCTGTTCGTGGGAACAGGCGATGATACCAGGTTGTGTTCGATCTGAGGAAGAACGTCATCATCTTCAACATTGTCATGGTGACCAATGTCTTCAGCCGGTGATGGGATCAATCGCTGGAATGTCTTCAGCCTTTCAGAGCCTTCAGGAAGTGCACTCATGAACTATCATTCGTCGCTCTTGGTGTTCAGATGCAGGTCGAACCACCGAGATAGGTTCAACAACTAAGGGCCTGTGGAAGCAGCCCGATTCTTCTTGGTTTTATGCTTTTTCTTGGAGGGAGCAGCATCGAGGCTTCAGGATTTTTCCTTTTTTCGCTTCAGCCTCGGTAGCCCTCGCCTTCTTCTATTCAAGCGGTTGATCCGACCTTTGGCTTCGAGCTACCATGCCGCTTGGGAAGACTATGCGAGGTTGTTCTTGCCTTGACGATGCAAATTTTGATCGCTTTATGGCTTCTTCTGCCTTTGCAGCCATTCTGGGGTCAATGCCAGTGACGGCCAAGAGCCTTGGCGCTTCTCAAATTTCATTGTAGGCTAGTACACACTTGTCGGCCGGGCTCTTCATGCGCCACGAGAGCCTTTAGCTTCATCGCGCTTCTTGTGAAAGGCTTCTTTGAGCTCGTGCAAAGCATGGTCTTGAAGTTTTTGACATCTTGCACGCTGAGCTTTGCCACATGCTTCTTGAACTGAGCCTTCTCATAGTCGATCTTGTGCTTCAGTTCAACGAGACGCTGAGCAAGAGCTAGCTCAGAAGCAATGGCGCCATTGAAGGAGATGCTGAGGCCAATGGGAAGTTGCAGATCTTCAAAGCTGAGATTGGGGTTGTCAAACCACTCATCAATGAAGTGATGGATGATTGCCACATCAAAGAGAGGCAAATCATTGAAGATCTCTGCTTCTTCCTTGCTCTTGATCAGTTGCTCAAGAGCATCATCTGCAAGATCTTCATCGCTGGATAGATCAATGTGCTCTTCTCGCAGAATGGCAGCAGGAGTCAATGTCTGATCAGAATGTCTAATGATTTTCTTTTTCTTCTCCGTCTTCTTGGAGATGCGAGATTGATCTTCAGACCGCATTAATCGCCTTCGGGGAGGTGCAAGGGCTGGCTTCGCACGTGAAGCTTTTGGAGGAGCAGCTGATCTTGAAGCCTTAGCCTTCTTTAGCTTCTGCGGCTTTGGAGTAGGAGCTGGGGCTTCATCAGTGTCAGTGTCATCGTCAGAATGATCCACTTGGGCACCTTGGACAGCGATGTGAGTGATGAGGCCATCAAGGTTGTAGAAAGGACCGATGACATTGGGCTCAGATCACGGAGCCACAAGACGGGAGCGAGAGGACCAGGGTTGAAGTCTAATCCCAATGACTTCTTGTTTTCCTTGGCCGATGCCTTTGCGTCGAAAGTTTCGCTTGAAGAGATTATCATCACGACACCGTGAGCAATGACGATGGGTCGGCATTTTCAGTCGAGGTCCATGAACCATACAAGGATAGAAACCTGTGCAATAGCTTCAGCTCGTTCTTGGGTGGAAGGCCTCGAAAGAGAATATCACCCAAGGACTTTTGATAGCATTCTTCTCAAAGATATTCCCGGGTCACGAACTTGTATTTGAATCCATTGTTCAAAGATAATATCGTCGAATCCATTGGATTCGTGTCTTGCGCTGATTGTAAGTCTCTTCAGGATCTGTCTTGTAAAGCTCTGCGAGGTCATCAGGTAAATATTTGATGTTCCCTCACGACGCTATCTGCCACCCTTCCTTACAGATTTCTCTGCAGCCATGAACTTCAAACTGAATGGCTTCAATACGTTCAAAGGCTTCAAAAGCTTTCGCTACGGACAAACAGAACTGGCGTCGGGAGAGTTAATGTGATCTTTGTAAGAATTCGCAAATGAATGCGCACTATGAGAACCAAGGGATTCTCCCACGGACATGTACCGTGACGGCATTAGAGATGCGAGGGAAGGGAAGAGGTCATATGCATTCTTAGAAGATTTTGAAGATAAATCAGTTTGAAGACATTGACCTCATGATGCTAAGACATTCACTTATTCGTTGAGAGTTGGTTCCGCATTTGTACGAATCCGTGAATAGGTACAAGTGAGGAATCTAACTAGATATGAAGCTTAAGTGAATATACTAGGCAGTATGAGATGCGTATGTAATAGATCTAACGGTGTATAGGCGTAAACCAACTTTGGTAAACAGGATGAATATTTGAGGATCAAAAAGATGGTAAAAATAGAGTTATATTTACCACACGAAGAACTGCTAGATGGGATGAGTAGGAGACCGAGCAGTTCAATCCATCGTGCCCTAACTTGGTGACGGAGGACAGCTACGGCGGCGACGGAGAAGACGATGTTCGCGGCCGGCGTGAGGACGGCGTCGGAGAAGTCGCGGCAGCTAAGCGCTTCGTCGCCGGCATCGTCGCGAGCTAGCGGTGGCGCTAGGGTTTTGACGAGGTGGAGAAGTGGAAGAAGGTTTTGTTTACCGCAGGGGACAAGTATTTATAAGGAGGTGTGCGGCACAGCACAATTACTCAGGTGCCCCTGGCGGTTCACATCTGAGGGGTACGTGGCAAGCATGCAACATACTCGGAGCTGTCCCACGCTCCCACGCCCTCCAGCTTTGTCGGATGGTCGTTCCGGCTTCTCCGGATTTCAAACAATAATGATTAATCTTTTAAAACAGACTCAGTGTTTGTCTCTGTGTCTTCTGCTGACAAGGACGCAGAGAAGACATTCGACAATTTCAATAGAATGCATACGATTTGGACAGATAGAGTTTGAGATAGAAAGCATAGAGAGATTAGGGTCCGATCACATTCACTTAGTTCACAAGATTCAACTAGGAAGACATAGCTATAAGTGAATGTTGTAGAGGACAGAACACTATTATATATATATATATATATATATATATATATATATATATATATATATATCAGAAAGCAATCAAATCAGCATAGTGAAGGAAATCATGAAGATAAGTTGAACTTTGAAGACAAACCAAATGTGAAGACATAGCTAAAATAACGCCATGAGTGAAACACTTCAAACAGAGAAATTTGGTGGTGGTGTTACCCACCGTATAGGAAGTATTAGACCTGCACACGGTAGCACAATTATCGTGGCGCTCAAGTCAAATTCCATGTTAATGTATTCACACTCGTAATGTAAGTCTTCATTGATTGAAGATATACTTTACTTCGTGTGTTGCACATCTAAGTCATCAACATGCATAAGTGTTAGGATGTGTGCCTGATCACAGGACATTTGAGGATTCCAAGATATTTAGCTCACACCGTAACTTGCAAAACGTTTTCTCATCCAATAGCTTTGTGAAGATATCTGCCAGTTGCTCTTCAATGTTGACGTGAATGATGTCAATATCCTTTTTCATGACATGATCTCTGAGAAAGTGATGACGAATTTCAATGTGCTTTGTCTTCGAGTGCTGGACTGGATTGTTGGCAATCTTGATGGCGCTTTCGTTGTCACATAAGAGAGGTACTTGTTTCAGATTGATGCCATAGTCCTTGAGAGTTTGCTTCATCCATAGAAGCCGAGCGCAAAGAACATCCAAAGAGCAATGTATTCAGATTCAGCAGCTTGAGAGTGATACAGTTACGCTTCTTTGAAGACCAACAGACAAGTGATCGTGCGAGAAAGTGACATGTGCCTGATGTAGACTTGCGATCCACCTTGTCACCAGCATAATCAGCATCCGAGAATCCAACCAAATCAAATTCTGAGCCCTTTGGATACCATAATCTGAGCGTTGGGGTGTGAGCCAAATATCGAAGAATTCGCTTCACCGCTAAGTGATGCGAGTCCTTTGGTGCCGCTTGGAATCGAGCACACATGCAAACACTAAGCATAATATCTGGCCTAGATGCACATAGGTAAAGTAAGGAACCAATCATGGAGCGGTATACCTTTTGATCAAATTATTTACCATTGTCATCGGGACCCAGATGGTGTTTGGCTGGCATTGGCGTCGTGTAACCTTTGCAATCTTGCATTCCAAACTTCTTCAGACAATCTTTGAGGTATTTTTCTTGCGATATGAAGATGCCATTCCTTTGCTGACGAATTTGAAGACCAAGGAAGAACTTCAGCTCACCCATCATGGACATCTGACATCGCTTCTTGCATCATATATCCAAACTCATCACCGCATTTCCGGTTGGTGCACCAAGATAATGTCATCCACATATATTTGGCACACAAACAGTTCACCATCATATGTCTTCGTGAAGAGCGTTGGATCGAGGGATCCGTGTTTGAAGCCTTTGCTCTTCGTGAAGTCTTTGATCGTGATCATACCAAAGCGCGAGGAGCTTGTTTGAGGCCATACGATTGCTTTGTTTAGCTTGTACACCATATCGTGGATGTTTTGGATCTTCAAAGCCGTGTGGTTGAGCGACGATACTTCTTCATCAATCTTGCCGCTATGTAAATGCACTCTTCACATCCATTTGATATAGCAAGATGTTGTGGTGGTTAGCGAGGGCTAGCAAAGATGCAAATAGCTTCAAGCCTAGCCACAGGAGCAAATGTTTCATCGAAGTCAATTCCTTCAACTTGAATATATCCTTGAGCCACAAGTCGTGCTTTGTTTCTGACGACTTGACCATGCTCATCTTGCTTGTTTCGATATATCCATTTTGTGCCAATAATGTTATGCATGCGAGGGTCAAGACGCTTGACAAGTTCCCAAACATTGTTCAGCTTGAACTGTTGAAGTTCTTCTTGCATAGCTTGTATCCATTCAGGTTCCATAAAGGCTTCAGCTACTTTCTTGGGTTCTAATATTGACACAAAAGAAAAGTGCCCACAGAAATTTGCTAACTGTGTTGCTCTTGAGCGAGTGAGTGGACCAGGTGCATTGATGCTATCAATTATCTTCTCAATTTGTACTTCATTTGCGACTCGAGGATGAGTTGGACGAAGATTTTGCTCTTGCTGATCATTGTCATCATTGGGAGGATTATCTTCAGACTGAGCATTGTTTTCAGGATGGTTATGTGCAGAAATGATAATTTCCTCTTCAGGTTGTGCTTCAGAAGGCATGATTTCTCCAGTTCCCATCAGCTTGATAGATTCACTGGGCGGAGCTTCGTCTAGTGTACTTGGCAGGAGCTCTCTTTGTGAACCATTGGTTTCATCAAATCGCACGTCCACGCTTTCGACGATTTTGTAGAGATAGAGATTGAAGACTCAGTAAGAGTGTGAGTCCTTTCCAGAATCGAGCATGAAGCCTTCGTGAGCTTTAGGTGCAAATTTTGACTTGTGATGGGGATCCTTGATCCAGCACCTAGCTCCAAATACTCAAGTAGGCGACATTTGGCTTCTTGCCAAGAAGGAGCTCATAGGATGTTTTGTTGAAGCTTATGGATGTAAACACGGTTGATGACGTGACATGTCAGTATCAATAGCTTCGTGCCGTAACTTTCTTGGTGTCTTGTACTCGTCGAGCATTGTTCGAGCCATCTCAATGAGGGTTCTGTTCTTGCGTTCTACGATGCCATTTTGTTGAGGTGTGTATGGAGCAGAAAACTTGTATCCAGATAAAGATCAAGTCCGGTGTTCTTGAACTCAAAGGCCGCTTGTCACTCGATATGCTTGATCTTGACGCCATAATTGGTCATGGCTCGATTGGCGAAGCGTCTGAAGACATCTTGCACTTCAGTCTTGTAGAGAATTATGTGCACCCATGTATATCTTGAGTAGTCATCAACAATGATGAAGCCATAGCGACAAGCAGATGTTGTGAGGGTAGAGTAGTGAGTAGGGCCAAATAAGTCCATGTGTAACAGCTCGAAGGGTTGAGATGTCATCATGATTGTCTTCGACGGGTGCTTTGCCCTAGTCATCTTTCCACTTTGCAGCACCACAGATGATCCTTCTTGAACTTGACACCTTCGATGCCAATGACATGCTTCTTTTGGCGAGTGTGTGTAAGTTCCTCATGCCAAGATGCCCCACCTCCGATGCGAGCCAAAGATTCAAGCTTTTGCGGAAGACATATGGCAAGCTGCGGACCTGCTGATAAATCTACCATGTATAGATCATCTTTCCGATACCCTTCAAAGACTAGAGACTTGTCAGATTCCATTAGTACAAGGCAACGATATTTTCCGAATAGCACAATCATGTTCAAGTCACAAAGCATTGAGACAGACATTGTTGAAACCAAGGGATTCAACAAGCATCACTTTATCCATGTGTTGATCCTTTGAGATTGCAACTCTACCTAGACCCAATACTTTGCTTTTACCAGTGTCAGCAAATGTGATGTGACTCTTGTCTGATGGACGTAAGGTTGAGTCCATGAGAAGACTTCGATCACCAGTCATGTGATTGGTGCATCCGCTGTCCAAAATCCATTTTGAAGCATGAGGTGTCATACCCTACAGTACAGTTAGGGGGATAGGCTTCACCAAGAGCATTGTGAAGCATAAACATTTGACGGAAAAGTGGATTATTGAAGCTCAAATCAAGATTAGGACTGATAGAATGAACGGCAAACAATTCAGGAACAAAATACATAGTGAGACCATTTGGGCATTTAATCTTGTGCCCTACAAGATGTTTTAGGTCCCCAGCAATATCATCAGACGCCTTTGATTTTCGGCTGGAGACCCTTTCCTGCAAAAAGAAAGTTAATTCTTCTTAACCACCCACATTTTCGTGGGTGGCTTAGAAGCAATGAGTCTAAGTGCAGCATCTGAGAACTTCGGCTTTGAAGCCCTAGCAAATAGCCTTGCAGGAGATGAACGATACTCATATGAATAAGCAGAAAATTTCTTAGTTCTATGAACATAGCGGTTTGAAGACACACGCTCATATTCATAACTTTGAGTACGGTTTCCCTGCAAAACATTGGCGTTAGGGTGACTCAGGTGAGTCCTCTGTCTGTTTGAAGCCTTTGGACCATATGACGCCTTAGGTCTGGGGTTTGTCTTCATCCCAGGTGGTGTCATGATCACATTCATTGGAAGATTCTCAAGACAACTTTTGGGAACCCAGATCTTCTTCATAGGTGGTCCATTCCTGCAGTTAGTACCAATATACCTGGCAAACACTTCACCATTCTGATTTTGAACAGTTTATAGTTTGCATCAAAGGATTCATTAATGACAATAGGATTAGCACAAGTAAAGCGGATAAGGTGGATGGATCCATTGAAGGTCCCTTTGCAAAGAACCCATGTGGTTTTGGGATACCGCTCAAAGCTTCCAAAGAGGAACCATCAACATTCATTTTCCTCTCGAACCCAACACCCTCTTTCCTAGGGTTTCGGTTCAGAATCGCTTTTGAGGACATCGCAAAGTGTCCGATGTCCTTTCAGACTTTTATACATCCCTGTTTCAAGCAATGTCTTCAACCTAGCATTTTCATCAGCAATAGCAGTGGTATCCTTCGTAGAGGGGTTAGTTACCACATCAGTAGTTGAAGACAATGCAACAATAGCAGCAGTTGAACATTCAGCAACAGAGGTAGTGATATCACGCTCAAGGCATTTTAGACATGATGGTTCAAATCCATCCTGAGCGGAACTGATCTGTTGAGCGTGAAGTGACTCATTCTCCTTTTGAAGATCTTCATGAGCCGCTCTCAATTTCTCAAGCTCTTGCTTCCTTTGAAGATAATCATAGGAGAGCTTTTTATGAGTGGTTGAGAGCGATTCATGACGACTTTCAAGTTCTTGGTACTTAGCATGAAGATTTTTTATGTCTTCAACTAAGGACTGTGAACGTGTCATTTCCGCGGCCCAACAGGTCATCGCTTTTGTCTAACAATTTTTGAGTATGTTCCATAGCTTTTTGTTGTTCAGTTGCAATTTTTAGCAAGTGTTTTGTAGCCGGGCTTGGATTCACAATCAGAGTCATCTTCACTTGATGTTTGAAAGTAAGCATCACGTGATTTTACCTTGGCACCACGTGCCATGAAGCAGTAGGTGGGAGCAGGGTCGTCCATGTCATCAGCTTCAGCGTTGGTGTGGAAGTCATTGTCTTGATGTTGAAGATGGACTTGGCAACATAGGTTGTGGCTAGAGCCGGACTTGCAACGCTGTGGTCGGACTCCTTTCCGGACTCCACTTCCGCCTCCTCGTAAGCAGACTCCTCCTAATCCATTTCCTTGCCAACAAAAGCACGAGCCTTGCGGATGAGCTCTTCTTATGAGATGAAGACTTTGATGAGGACTTGGAAGAAGACTTTGAAGATTTCTTCTTCTTCTTGTCATCAGAATCATATTCCTTGCTCTTCTTCTTCTTCTTCTCATTATCCCACTATGGACACTTAGATATATAGTGTCTAGGTTTCTTGCACTTGTGACATGTTCTCTTCTTGTGGTCATGAGTGGAAGCATCATCATTTCTTGAGCTAGATCGTGAAGATTTTCTGAAGCCTTTCTTCTTAGTGAACTTCTGGAACTTCTTCACAAGCAAAGCAAGTTCCTTTCCAATGTCTTCGTGGATCATCAAAACTGCGGTGATTCTTCTTCGATGAGGAAACAACTTTTGCCTTCAAAGCGAGTTCATCCATAGTTGGGACCATAGATATCTCTTTTCTCGTAAAGCTGGAACTCATGTGTGTTGAGCCTCTCAAGTATATCGACGGATCGAGTGTCTTGAAGTCGTATGCGTTCTTGTATCATGAGGGCAAGGGTGTCAAAGGAGTTGTCAAGAGATCTCAGAGTGTCTTGACGATTTCATGCTTGGTAATCTCGGTGGCGCCGAGAGCACGAAGCTCATTTGTGATGCTCGGTGAGACGATCAAACGTGAGTTGGACATTTTCATTGTCGCTTTCTCTTGAAGCGGTTGAAGAGGTTGCGAAGAACACCGATCCTTTGATCTCTCCGGGTTGAGACGCCTTCGTTGACCTTGGATAGCCATCCTGCACTAGCTTCGACGTTTCCAAAGCACTCACACAGCCATATCTTGTCCTTTGGTCGATGACCACAGATAATGTTCTTGGCGCTTGAGGCCGCTTGAATGAACTTCTTGACATCGCCAGGGTGACACCTTCACCAGCTTTTGGGAACGCCGTTCTTGACGACATACCGTAGGCTCGACATCAATGGCTTCAATATGCATGCGCATCTTATTTTTCCAAGAGGGATATTCAGCCCATCGAACACGGGCAAGCAACGGAGACTTTGATTATCCCCGCAATCGACATAGCTAAAACTCCGTGTGGTTAAACCAAATCACACGTAACAAGGGAGTACCTTGCTCGATACCAATTGAAAGTGCTAGTTATCGACTAGAGGGGGTGAATAGGCGATTTTTATGAAAGTCTTCTAAACGTGGAAGTTTCAAAGACAAACAATAGAATTGCCCTAATTGATATGCAGCGGAAGATAAACTACAACAAGCAAACCATAGTCAAGTATGCTATAATGTGAAAGTACAAAGACTAATAGCAGCTTAGTAGTAAGGATCAGGATGGAAGATAGTATGAAGCTAAACAACTATAGTAGTCAAGCAATGAAGTCAAACAGGTATGACAAACAGGCAATGACTTCACGAAGACAAACTCTGAGTAAAGGAAGGGAGAGGATAGAACCAGTCACTTGTTGAAGACATAGGATTTGTTGGACCAGTTCCAGTTGTTGTGACAACTGCACGTCTGGTTAGGGAGGCTGAGATTCAACTTAGAAGACCGCGTTTTCACCTTATTCCCCTTGAGCTAAGGACACACAGTCCTCGCCCAATCACTCTGGTAAGTCTTCAAGATAGACTTCCAAACCTTCACAGACTTCGTTCACCGGCGATCCACAATGACTCTTGGATGCTCAGAACACGACGCCTAACCGGCTGGAGGATTCACGGTCCTCAAGTGTAATAAGTCTTCAGGTCACGCGGACAGAAAGACTTGATGATGCCTAACACTCTTTGGCTCGGGTGTTTGGGCTTTGTCCTCGCAAGGATTTCTCTCTCAAAGGCTTCAAGGTGGGTTGCTCTCAAACGACAAAAGCCGTGCACTAACTCTGAGCAGCCACCAATTTATGGTGTAGGGGTGGGCTATTTATAGCCACTAGGCAACCCGACCTGATATGTCCGAAATGACCTCGGTCACTTCAGAACCGACACGTGTTCCAACGGTCGATTTCAAACACACACAAAGAACTTTACTTGGGCTACAAGCAAAGCCGACTCATCCAAATTCCGGATAAGATTTGCTCTCATTGTCTTCGTCGAAGATATAGGATTTGGGTTGAGCATCACTTGATCATTCGACTTTGTTCACTTGGTCCCCACTTAACAAAGACGGTGGTTCTTATGACTCAACACGT
The DNA here is from genome assembly GCA_021605145.1 of Aegilops bicornis. Classification (NCBI taxonomy): domain Eukaryota; kingdom Viridiplantae; phylum Streptophyta; class Magnoliopsida; order Poales; family Poaceae; genus Aegilops; species Aegilops bicornis. The sequence goes on from CM038673.1 coordinate 331,303,543, forward strand.
AAGAAACAAGAAACAACGAACGACCACGCCTTTCAAGGCTCCATAGTCTTCACTCAATGTCTTCTCTTGTCATAGTCTTCAATATGAATACCTTCATATACCACCATTGTCTTCAATGTCTTCATACATTTTAGGGGTCATCTCTAGAGGGTAAACCGAATCAATGAGGGACACTACCTGTGTTATCCTGCAATTCTCACAAACACATTAGTCCCTCAACCAAATTTGTCGTCAATACTCCAAAACCAACTAGGTGTGGCACTAGATGCACTTACACTCCTCAACTTTTGCACTGACATAGTTGATTGGAATGAAGAACTCATTCTTCAATTCTACGCAACTTTGCACATCACAGGAGATCCTGACGATGTGAACTCCTGGGTTTTGGACTAGATGACTGAAAATACTCACTATAAGGCACCAGCCTCTGAATTGCTTCACGCCCTGCCCATCAGTCCTCCACCTGAAGGAGTTCGTTGCATGTACCAAGAACCTGAGCTTACTTATCACTATATGCAAGTGCTGATGAAGCCATTGAAGCCCGGTCAAGCCTCAAGGACAAAATTCCTCATGAAGGAATTGCAGTATGTACCAAGGACAGTCTATCGCATTCTGACGAAGACTATGAGTCCAATCAAAGGCCACGACTCATCTGATGAGGAAGTTGTTGGCATCATGAAGAATCTGGTATTCAACATCATTCATGGCATTCCTGTCAATTATCACGATTTCTTCATGAGGACTCTGGCAAATGTTGCACTTTCACCGTTTGAGTGAAGCCTTATGCACCGGATCATGAGATTCCTCAGAACAAGGTCTTCACTCAACTATAAGGCTGATTTTCAGAATCACCTCAGCTACTTGCCCCCGATTGAAGTCCTCAAGCAGACCTATTCCTCAGCTGATGAAAAGGGCAAGGCACCAGCTGTTATTGATGAAGGCATACGTTCATTGGATGGTCAATTTTGCAAGGCCGCATCCTATTCCACCAATGATGACTCTGCCACTCATGATTCTACTGCCCATGCCTCCAAGCCAAATCCTCAAGCTACTGCTCCTCGTGTGATGACAGACCGTGAACTTCTGCTAAGTCTTCACCAGAAGGTGGATCGAAACCATACATGGGTTAAGCGTCAGTTTGGTTCAATTCTTCACAACATGACTGCTACACATAATGCAGTGAAGAAAAACCATTACTACCTCCATGAAGTCTTCGATTGCACCTGGGCTATTCTGTCACATGTATATGGTGAAGAAGATATGAAGAAAATGGGTCTCAAGGAGGACTTTGACTGGTCTGCACCTCCTCCGAAGAAGTACAAGAAGGTCAAGGTTCCTTCCTTGGTGGCCAGCTCCTATTCTTCATCACGCGAAACATATGAGCATGAAGACTTGGACGATATTGCGGCATGCCCTACATCAACAAATGACCCCAACAACGTTGGCGCTCCTTCATCAACTTGATATTCTTCAGGGGTGTTAGTCCTCATTTTCAACCCTTTTGGTCATTCGATGACAAAGGGGGAGAAACTTGAGTTAGTCTTCAAGCGGGTCTATCTTATATGGGCGTTTTTTTTCGAAGTTACAACTCTCGTTCTTCTGATGACTTTGTTGGATCGAGTTGTAAACTTAAACTCTATGGTGGCCTGATACTTTTGTTATGATTTTTTGCATGCTTATTCCTCGTTTATATTAATACACGCATGATGAATTACATCAGTCACCATATTTCATCATGCATTTCAAATTCTTCATATTATATGTCAAATGCGTGTATGAATTACAAGATATAGGGGGAGATCTCCATGATTCAACTCTTCAAGTGTGCATTGCTTCAAAATCAAATTCCTCAATATGCACATCTTCAAGGGGAGTTCTTCTATATCTTGCAATCAAATTCCTCAATATTAGTATTTACACTTCATATGTTTATCCCCGTTGAAAACTTAACCTATATTGTCATCAATCGCCAAAAAGGGGGAGATTGTAAGTGCATCTAGTGCCCCTTAGTGATTTTGGTGTATTGAAGACTTACAGGTTAAGGGACTAATGTGTTTATGAGTGTACATGTGTCTATAAGTCTATGAGGAGTTTGATATTTACATAGAAAGTCGACCCCTAAAATGAAGTTCTTCGATCAAGACTTTGGATTTCTTAATACTTTGAAAGTGAAGAAATTGGTGTAACCTTAAAGACTTGGTATTCATTCGAGGAACATGAAGCGTGAACACTTTTGTTTTCGTAGTTTCTTTTTCTCTTTCTTGAGTCATAGAAAACACCGTACTGTTAAAGGGGGTCGAGGAAATACTAAGGAAAAATTTCCATGTGATGCTCAACTCAAAATCCTACACCTACCAATCCCTTCGAGTGAAGCCATTGGAAATCTCATACAGTTCAGTCATATTCTTCAAAGGATGTAGACGAAGTTCTTCTGGTCTCTGAGGAATTTGTTCTGACTGAGGAGTTAGGAATTCGCCAGTGCGGATTGCCTACACAGTGAGGATTATGATAGCCCTGAGGAATTTGAATCTCAAATTTCCGACTGTTGTTGTGCTACGCGCTAGCTGTCCCAAAATATCTTATCCACCTAACGGTCATATCATTGAAGGGCATTTATGTCTTATCATGTCGGGCTGCTCCCTAGGCTATAAATAGCCGCCCCCTACAACCACTAGCTGGTTGGCTACTCCGAGAAACCGACACTTGTCATTTGAGAGCATCTCATCCTCCGAGGACTTTGAGCGAAAATCATCAAGTGAGGAAAACCCAAACCCAAACACCTACAAACCCAAAGTGATTGAGCATCATCAAGAGATTGATCCTGCGTGGATCCGACGCTTGTTACCTTTGAAGACCGTGCTTCTTCCAGACGGTTAGGCGTCATGGTCTAGAGCATCCAAGAGGAATTGTGGATCATCGAGTGACCGAGTGATTGGGTGAGGTCTATGTGACCTTAGCTCAAGGATAATACGGTGAGGACTGTGTGTCCGGGACTGTGTGTCCTCAGGTTTAAATACCTAGCCGCTCCAACCAGATGTACAACTGAGACAGCAGTTGGAACTGGTCTAGCAAATCATTGTCTTCACTAAGCCTATTGGTTCTATTTCCTCAACTCTTTCATTTCCTCATTATTGTGTTGAGTGCTTGTCATATCTGTGTTTGAAGACTTTGACTGAAGACTTTCTCAATTTCCTCAGTTCAATTTTTTCAGTCTGTTTGTCTTCATCCTGTATTATCCTGTGATTACTCTTACTGTACTCTGTGCTTGTCTTCATTTCATCATGATGAACATGCTTGCGTTCTGCTATACTTACTTTTGAGTACTTATTCCGCTGCAAGTAGTTCTTCGCTAAGGAATTTCCTCACCCGCAAATTTCTCAATGAAGAATTCATAAAAATCGCCTATTCACCCCCCTCTAGTCGATATAACGCACTTTCAACCACCGGTCCGGAACAACGGGGTTCCCGCCCACTCCCGACAAGGGCTCATAATTTTGCTGGGAGTGGGTAGATAGGTGGCGTGACTATTGTTTCATGGGAGGAAGCTGAAGGATAAAAAGGCTTCGTGCCTACGTGAGCCCTCGTAACTACAATCTCAGACATCTACACCTCTAAATTATCTTTTTTCTAAAAAATAAGATGCACAATTTTATTAATCAAACCAGTCTTACGAACAACCTGAAAGATAAAGAAATACATTAACGTATTTATATGTCAACCAGCTTTTCCTCCTGAACGGGCTAATCAGCCGATGGCACGCCAAATTACTCATATGTGGACACTTGAAAGTCGTGCCCACTTTGCTTTGAATCTTCGTGTAAATTTTTTGGAAATTGAACTCTCTAATTTTTCTTTTGGCGGGGGGGGGGGGACTCTCAAATATGTAGTTGAAAATTTTGTCAAAGTCGAAGAGACTCGCCGGGTTCGATCTGTAGTCAAATGCGACCAGTCCACCTATGGATGAATGGTGCGAATCTGATTAAAAGCCTCCTGCATCAGAAAGCAGTCTCCACACCGCAAGTGTTCTTTCAATTCTGAACTCAAATACTCCTGCTATGAACAATATAAAATCTAAAAAAATAGAAAATTTATGGGTTTTCTTTACAACAAGGATAACACTCCTTTTCAACCAGATGATTAACAACCAAACATAAACCACGTCCCATGACCGCCACGCGTCCTTGCATGGACCCAAGCACAACTCAGGTCATCTCCACGCATGACACAGCTAAGTATGGGACCGGTTGCAGAACAAGCACACTGGTTCCTCATCTCTCTCGTTTTTCTCCGCCTATCAATTTTCCCCTCTGCTACTGTCGCCGCCCTACTGTAGGCACCGATCTCGCCGCCGCAAACCAAAATCCCCTGTTGTTGCCCATACTGCAAACGGCTCTGCCGTTGCAAGCTGGACTCGCCGGTAGCAGCTGCTGCAAGGCCACACTGCCTCTCAGTTCTCTAGTCTCTCTTTGCCTCTCAGTTCCCCGTCGTCCCTCAGCTGCTAGCATCGATGTCACCACCACAAAAGCACAAACTGAGACCCCTTGCTGCTACCCGTACTACAAACGACCCGCTGTTGCAAGCCGGAGTCGTCGGTCATCACTAACCATGCAAGGGCGATGACCAATGTTTCAAGGGGACGATGTCGAAGGTGATGCATCCTGCGTGGCCTCTCCGCAGCACAGACGGCCGCTGCGATGTAGAGATGCGAGACTCACCGGCGCAACAATGGGGCACTGCCAGGGTGCTGCAAAGGCAATCGACCGATGACCCTCGTTGCTGTAAGGGCGTGTGAGCCGGTAACACCTCCGCGAGTCAGTGGTGCTGCCATGGAACTTCGCCAGGCCGTGTTGCTGCGGTGGAGCATTAACGAGCCACCGAAGTGTCGTCGGGACGCCGGAGCATGTCGACGCTACAATGAAGTATGAACTGGTATTGCGATGGAGCATCAATGAGCCACCAGAGCATATCGATGCTGCAATGGAGCATGAACTAGTGCTGCAATGGAGTATCGATGAGCCACAGGAGCATCATCGGGCCGCCGGAGCATTTCAACGCTGCAATGGAGCATGAAATGGTGCTGCTATGGAGCATCGCTGAGCCGCCGAAGCATGCCGACGCTGCAATGGAGTATGAATTGGTGTTGCGATGGAGTATCGATGAGCCACAGGAGCATCATCGGGCCGCCGGAGCATTTCGACGCTGCAATGGAGCATGAAATGGTGCTGCGATGGAGCATCTCTGAGCCGCCGGAGCTTGCCGACGCTGCAATGGAGCATGAATTGGTGCTAGATGGAGCATCGACAAGCCACGAGAGCATCATTGGGCCGCCGGAGCATTTCGACGCTGCAATGGAGCATGAATTGGTGCTAGATGGAGCATTGACAAGCCACGGGAGCATCATTGGGCCGCCGGAGCATTTCAACGCTGCAATGGAGCATGAAATGGTGCTGCGATGGAGCATCAACGAGTCATTGCAGGATCGCCGAGCCTTCAAAGCATGCCGACACTACAATGGAGTATGAACCGGTGCTATGATGGAGCATTGATGAGCCACCCGAGCATCGCCAGTTCAGCGATGGAGCATCATATGCGGACACTGGTGACGCGATGGAGTATCACATGCGGACGCTGGTGCTATGATGGAGCCATCCCCGGCTATTCAACCACCGTCGTGCTGAAATATGCAAGGTAAGTGACCGCCATGACTGTCGGCGTTCTGGGAACGGGGGTACCCAGACTTGCCTGCCTGCGGCCTGCGGCGTGGCTCAAGGAGTGGCCCAGTACGGCCCATCTTCATCAGCACAAGCTCAAGACCCTCGCGAGGGGCCAAGCCTCGAGGGGTGGACGACGGAAAGCTTTGTCAGGCACGGCCTCGTCAGGCTGGCTCGCGAGGAGGCAGAGAGATCAAGGCGGGGTACCTCACGAGGTGCCCATGACACAAGCCATGACGACCAAGGGCGCCAGGCGGGCGCCGGCCTGCGCAGAGTCCTTGTTTCCCCTTTGGTGCAAATGGGGCAAGCGCAGGCAAGGGTATCAAGCAAAGGCAACCATTCCGGTGCAACAAGACCAAGACCAGCTGAACGGCAGGAAGGAGGTCATCGTGGAGCCCAAGCCAGCGTCACCGTCAGAGTCTTTGGCAGGCGAGGACTGACTTTGGTCAGGATAAGTGTACTAGATGTTCCCCTTCAAAATGGCCAATTGTTGGCGCCCTTCCCGCTCAATATTTGGGAAGAGGCCCAGGGCCTCCCATTATAAATAGAGCTAGCCACCACAGAGTAGAGGGGGGATCTGGAGAGGATTAATCTGAGAGAACCCTAGCAGAGTGAGAGACAGAGGCGATCGAACTCACCCAAGCGATTCATCGCACCAGCTCAAGAACAGCCCCTCAAGGCTGTTCTCCCTTTGTACTGTTCATCATCAGCCCCAGAGGCAATCCACCACACCACAAACTGGAGTAGGGTATTACACCACAATGGTGGCCCGAACCAGTATAAACCTCGTGTTCCTTGTGTTGTTCTTTGTGTAGTTTAGATCCTTGCGAGGCGACGAGACGTAGGTAGGTTGGAGGTGTGATCTCCGCGTGCACCCGAGAGTTTGAACCTAGAGGGTCTGCCGGAACCCGAAATCCGACATTTGGCGCGCTGTAGGTGCACCGGAATCCGCCTTACGCCGCCTCGTTCTTCGCCGCCCATCGCATCCATGTCGGACGCTGCTGGCTGCCGAAGCGCCGGGTTTCGCCATCATACGCTTCAGACGGCCTCGCCGGCGGCGCCCGCTGCCTCGTCGCCGCCATCAACGCCGCCATCGCCCGGCTGGGAACGAGCAAAGCAGCGTCGCCCCAAAGATCCATCCGCGGCGGAAAGTCGTGACTGCACCCGTCAGCCGACTCCGCCGGTTCCTCGCCCCACGCCTGTCGCGCTCCTGCGGACGCCAAGACGCCGCTGTTCTCTGGCGCGGTAACTCCTGCACTACCGTCCCTCGACGACCTCTACGACGAGTGGCTCGCCTGCATCACCGAAGCTCGCTGGCGCCATTGGGCTCCCTGCGCCATCCTCTCGCTGCACCGCCCGCCTTGCGCTGGAGATGAAACTCGGGCGCCTCGGCCGCCTCCCCTCAAGAAGGTGCCTTGGCCCCAAAGGCGCGTGGCCTGGCGGAACCCACTCCGTCCGGCACCAAAGACAAAGAAGAGAAGAGCTGCCAAGAGATCCCTCGTCCCCAAGAAGCTGCCCAAGTGCTCCCTGCACCGCCCCAAGATTTAACGCGCTTCCTCGCTCCAAGGCGCTAAGACCTCGCTGTTGCTCTGGCGGCAGCAGACGGGACCTCAAGATCAAGCCCTCCGTCACCAAAGGCCTCCCTGTACATCGCATGCCGCGCTTTCACCACCGAAGGCTTGGCGTGGCTGGCCGGGCAAGTTCAAGCCAGACCTGCCCCCCATGCTACGATGGCACGACCGACCCTGCGGAGTTCCTCCAGCTCTATGAGCTAGGCACCGAAGCCGCCAACGGGGACGAGAAGGTCATGGCGAACTGGTTTCCCATGGCGCTCAAGGATGGTGCCCGCACTGCTCTCGGCGCGATTTCCTCTGAACGAGATGCGCACCGATTCATCGCCAACTTCCAAGGCACTCCGCGATCAGCCCCCGCCATGAGTGACTTGCGCCAAGCATCAAGCAAAGTCGGGAGACCGCAAAAGTTCATCCAACGTTTCAACAACGCTCGCCTTAAGATCCCCAGGGTGTCTGAGGAGGCCATCATCTTAGCCTTCTCCGACGGTGTGCGTGACGTCAAGATGAAGGAAGAGCTCGCAATCCATGAAGACTTGTGCACATCCCTAGAGCTGTTAAACTTGGCGACCAAGTGCGCCAGGGCTGAGGAAGGACGCCTCTCCCTTCTCGAGCTGCCGGCTACCGACCCAGAAGAGAAGAAGCCCAAGGTCAAGGACGTGAAGCGCAAGGGGGCTGCCGTGCTTGCAGCAGAGCCGGACACCAAGCGAGGAAGGGATCAACCTGAGTCATCCAAGGGCAGTCGGTACTGCGTGTACCATGACCTCCACACCCACAACACTAACGAATGCCAAGAGCTCAGGACCGTGCGGGACGTGCGTGCCGACCGACGCCCCGAGCGCAGCGACCGGGGCTATGGCCGAGGAGGAGGAAGAGGTGGAGGACGATGGGAAGACCGTGGCCCTCGCCAAGGGTGGCGTGACCGACCTCGCGAGGACTGGCAGGGGATCAGCCTCGCGAGGGAGGTTGGAGGGACTTGCCTCGCGAGGGAGGCTGGAGGGATCAGCCTCGCGAGGATCACCCACAAGGCAACGCAGGCCTCCCTCCTTTGCCACCGCAGCCAAGGAGAAATGAAGACCATCATCAAGACGAGGGGGCCGGGGGCTTCCAGGAGCCGCGCGCAATCGCTTGCATCCTGGGCGGAGCTCAAGCCCCAGCCTCTCAGCGCATTTTCAAGCAGTTCGCCCGCGAAGTGAATGCAGTCCTCCCCAGGCTCGAAGCCACACGCCTCGGTGGTGGTCGTGCGCCATCACATTCAGCTTTGGCAGATCGGCTCAAGTGCAGCCACAAATGAGTCCTCCTATGCTTTGTTCCACAATCATCGGCAATGTGCAAGTCACTAGGACCCTCATCGATGGCGGAGCAGGGCTCAATGTCTGTCTGGCCGAGACATTCAACAATCTCCAAGTGCCATACAATCAGCCTTCACCAACCAAGCCTTTCTCCGAGTCACCGATGGTTCCATAGTTCCGATAGGGCAGGTCCGCCTTCACACCTTTCGAGACAAGCGACAACTACCAAGACCGAGCTCATTGACTTCAAGCGTCACAAGACATTCGCTGCCAGAGAATGCCACCCTCGGGTACCCAGCTCTGGCCAAATTCATAGCCGTGACTCATCATGGCTACAATGTCCTCAAGATGCCAGGAAGCGGTGGAGTCATCACGGTGCCTTGTGGAGAGAGAGAGACGCAGTGTGTTCCCTGGAGCGTGCTTTTCAAGCCGCATCAATTGAAGACCCAGATCGCAGGAGCGGAGGGCTTCCCGAGGTGGTCCCTAAGAAGAAGAAGACATCCCCTGGTAACAACCCTCGGGAGGCAGGCCCCTCAGAGTCCGCGCCCATTCTGTGGCGCCTCCTCAGAGCATAGGAAGGCGCGCCCGGCGCCTCCTCGAGCAAGGCTCGGGGCTCTCTCTGGAGGGCCATCGACTTTGCTAAGGTCACGAGGGAGGCGCCGGGCACCACTTGGAGGCGTGTTTCAAAGCACGCTTTCCCTCAAGCAGAGCAAGGCAAGGAGGGCCAAACCCTCGTGGAGTTCGTCGGCCAACAGATCATTCAGAGCCGCAGGAGTCAAGAGTCATGAGTGGCAGCCGGCTGCCGCCCGTAGCTCCCCATCCAGGCGAGGATGGTGGGCTACACGTCTGCATCGACATACCAGGGCTCAACCGAGCCGCCTCTTAGGAGCGCCTCTGGCCCTCACGCGTGGGATGCTGCGGAGGTCCACCTCACAACTATGTTCGCATGCCTTACGGCTTGCCGAACGCGGCTGCCATGCGCCAGCGCCTCATGAGGAGCATCCTGGAGGCTCAAGTGGCGGGCGTTCCAGCGATCTGGCGGAGATGGAGATGGTCGCGAGGAGCCACCACGCCTTGAGCCTCCCGAGGCTCTTGGGCCCGGGGCTCAGGAAGATCGGCTTCCGCAGCGCACGACGTCCGCTACTTCAAAGATCCCTTCATCTCCAACATCACCAGGTGACGCCCTTCGAAGTTTCATTTTCACCGGGAGCGCCTCTGTGGCTGCATCATTCCTGTGTCCCTCACGAGGTCGACATTGTTCCGCACGGGTCGGGCGTTCGACGAGGCGCAGCAGACGCCATGCGGGGACGGATCTCGTCGGGGGAGGAGCATCGTCGAGAAGGCGCCACGAGCGGCAAGGTACCAACAAGCACCGCGGTGATACCATCGCCGCAACATTCGCCCCAGTGACTCTTGAGGTAGGGGACCTCGTGCTCAGACGGGTTCTTCTGTGGAGGGACTGCATAAGCTCTCTCCCATGTGGGAGGGCCCGTTCAAGGTTGTTCATGTTTCCAGGCCCGGCTCCGCGCGCTTGGAGACTCAGGAGGGGGTGCACGTCCAGAACGCGTGGAACATCCTATTGGAAATATGCCCTAGAGGCAATAATACATTAGTTATTATTACTATATTTCCTTGTTCATGATAATCGTTTATTATCCATGCTATAATTGTATTGATAGGAAACTCAGATACATGTGTGGGTACATAGACAACACCATGTCCCTAGTAAGCCTCTAGTTGACTAGCTCGTTGATCAATAGATGGTTACGGTTTCCTCGACCATGGACATTGGATGTCGTTGATAACGGGATCACATCATTAGGAGAATGATGTGATGGACAAGACCCAATCCTAAGCTTAGCACAAAGATCGTGTAGTTCAGATGCTAAAGATTTTCTAATGTCAAGTATCATTTCCTTAGACCATGAGATTGTGCAACTCCCGGATACCGTAGAGGAATGCTTTGGGTGTACCAAACGCCACAACGAATCGGGTGGCTATAAAGGTGCACTACGGGTATCTTCGAAAGTGTCATTGGGTTGGCACGAATCGAGACTGGGATTTGTCACTCCGCAGACGGAGAGGTATCTCTGGGCCCACTCGGTAGGACATCATCATAATGTGCACAATGTGACCAAGGGGTTGATCACGGGATGATGTGTTACGGAACGAGTAAAGAGACTTGCCGGTAACGAGATTGAACACGGTATCGGGATACCGACGGTCGAATCTCTGGCAAGTACAATACCGCTAGACAAACGGAATTGCATATGGGATTGCTTGAATCCTTGACATCATGGTTCATCCGATGAGATCATCGTGGAACATGTGGGAGCCAACATGGGTATCCAGATCCCGCTGTTGGTTATTGACCGGAGAACGTCTCGGTCATGTTCAGATGGTTCCCGAACCCGTAGGGTCTACACATAAGGTTCGGTGACGCTAGAGTTGTTATGGGAAATAGTATGTGGTTACCGAAGGTTGTTCGAGTCCGGATGAGATCCGGACATGACGAGGAGCTCGGAATGGTCCGGAGGTGAAGATCGGTATATTGGACGAAGGGTATTGGAGTCGGGAATTGTTCCGGGGTACTGTGTGATGACCAGCGTGTCCGAAAGGGGTTTCGGAGGCCCCAGCAAGCTTTGGGGGGCCTTATGGGCCAAGGGGAGAGGGCACATCAGCCCACTAAGGGGCTGAGCGCCCCTCCCACCCCATCTCACGTAACCTGGAGAGGTGGGGGCGCCACCCTAGGGCAGCTACCCCTCTCGGCTTGGGGGGCAAGTTTCCTAGGGGGTGGGGGCGCCAAAACCCATCTAGGGTTTCCCCTATGGCCGCCGTCCTCCCTAGGGAACCCTAGGGCGCCCCCTCCTCCCTTCCCCTATATATAGTGAGAGAGAGAGAGGGCAGCCGCACCTTCCTGGGCGCAGCCCTCTCCCTCCTCCAACACCTCCTCCTCCTCCGTAGTGCTTGGTGAAGCCTCGCCGGGAGAACCACGAGCTCCATCACCACCATGTCGTAGTCTTGTCGGAGTTCTCCCTCAACTTCTCCTCTCCTTGCTTGGATCAAGAAGGAGGAGACGCCCCCGGCTGTCACGTGTGTTGAACGCGGAGGCACCGTTGTTCGGTGCTTAGATCGGAATCAACCGCGATCTGAATCGCTGCGAGTACGACTCCTTTATCCGCGTTCTTGTAACGCTTTCGCTTAGCGATCTTCAAGGGTATGAAGATGCTCATCCTCTCCCTCTCTTGTTGCTAGAATCTCCATAGATTGATCTTGGTGATGCGAGAAAATTTTGAATTTCGCCACGCTCCCCAACACATCCAAAGCATCTCCGGAAGGTTTTACCCCTAAAAAGGCCCGGTGCCTGTGAAGAAGGCGAATGCCTGTGAAGTTGTCGCATTTTGGAAAAGGCCCGGTGCCTGTGAAGAAGGCGAACGCCTGTGAAGCTTGTTTTTCTGGAAAAGGCCCGGTGCCTGTGAGGAAGGCGAACGCCTGTGAAGCTTGTTTTTCTGAGAAAGGCCCAGAGTCTGTGAAGAAGGCAAACGCCTATGAAGCTTGTTTTTCTGAGAAAGGCCCAGAGCCTGTGAAGAAGGCCAACGCCAGAAAGCCTATTTCCCCAAGAAAGGCCCGAGCTCGTGAAGAAGGCCAATGCTCGTGAAGCTCACGCCGTGACACTCTCACGTAATAATGAGTTGGGGCTGTACACGCCCGAGTCTCGAGGAGCGTCGGCCTCAGCCACGGGGCTCCCTCCCACGCCTAGTGGCAGCACTTAGCTGCTACCGGTGAGAAGACGTCAAGACTAGACTAGGTGCCGGACGCTGCTTTTTCATTTGCTTTCTGCAGCTTGGCTTGTTCATTCCCACTTGAAGTTTTATTGAAGTTGCTGCCTTTTTGCTTGTGACTCTTTGCCTTTTTCGCTCTCCGCCTCGATTTCTCTCGCAAGTCTCGCAAGGAGCGGCGCTGGCACCCCATGAAAGTGCTTTCGCCCCTATCGCTTGAGGCTTCCCAAGCCGGGTCTCTCACGGAGCACTCCTTCCCGATCCGTGCCCCACGGCACCGTGATACTCTAACACAGGACTGGTCGGTTGCCTCCACAACTGAGGCCGGAAGCTACCTCTCCTGACTAATCTTTGCAGGACATGAAGCGTTCAACGAGGCCTCGGCCTCGGGAAGCGAAGACCGCGACAGGTCCCCCCCGAGCTAAGTAATTTCTACGGGTAGGCGTGTGGCACAAAAACATAATACAGAAATAGCGGAAACAACATGATAATTAACAGCAACAGTCCAAGCACGGCCCGGCGGGCCCTATACTACTGTCTCTTTGCGCAGGAAAAGGAGAAGAACAAAATAGGCGCGACTCGCTTGGCACCAGCTCGCGACGAAGGCTCGTACTGCCTCCGGAGCTCAGGCGGACTCCCTCTCGCGCTTCACCGGGGCGCGACGGCGGGCAAATCCGCTACCTCCATCCAGGCAGGTGCGGCGGCACGGAGGCTGGTCGTGGCCACCGTTGGAGGAGCTGCTGTCCGAAGGAGAGCCGCCGAAGCTCGACGAGCCCCGAGCGCCGCCGACCACGCTGCCACCGCCATCTTCATCCCGATCATTGCTGTGGCTGGGCCCACGGCACGCCGTCGTCGCCCCTGAGCGGCACCCGACACGGCGATCGTTTTCCCGAACACCCTCACATAGAGGGTGGCATCGCCGTCGAACTTGAAGTGTAGGTGCACTGGCTTAGACACAAGGCTGGGCAACGCTTGCCACCATGGGTCGTGGCCACACTCGGCGGCGGCAGAGATCTCAGGGCCCAGGAGGCCCGGTGCAAAGAACCGTCCCACCGAGCGAGAGCCGCCGGGCGCCGGCTGGAAGTTCACCTAAGACGAAGCGGGGAAGCTGTAGCCAGGTGCTGGTCGGCTCTGACGACCACACGACAAACTCTGGCAGCACCTCTCCGAGTGGAAGAGCGGCCTAGGGGGGCGCGCGGTCGTAGCGCGCCCCCCATCAACGGCCTGGCGACCATCGCCACGCAGGAGATCGCCTCCACGGCCGCGGGAAGCCGCTGCGGGAGCCACATGGTGCTTGCGAGGACGACCTCGACCGCGCTTGGCCGGGGGAGAGTCAGGCTCCACCTGGCGGGCCTTTCCCTTCTCCGCAGCCGAGAACCTCTTCGACGGAGCCATGGAGAAGAGGGAGAAGCAAGAGGAGATGGGTTGGAAGGGCTCGCGCCGTTCCGTACATATAGCCGGGGGAGGCCAACCGTCGGCCTCCACGATCACAGGTAATCATGACCCGCTTTGCATGCAGGGACTCGTCAATTCGTGCAGTTGCTGAGGCGTCGCGGGGAAGCATGGACGCCCATGTCCAGTCAACCGCCACACGGCGCCCAAGGCCCGCAAGCTGTTGGGGCTCACGGCGCTTCGCACTTGCCCTTTCGCTTCTCTGCTAAGCCAAGTCCAGGCGCGCCTTGGGCCCGGGGGCTACTGTCGGCGTTCTGGGAACGGGGGTGCCCAGACTTGCCTGCCTGCGGCCTGCAAGGTGGCTCAAGGAGTGGACCAGTACGGCCCATCTTCATCAGCACAAGCTCAAGACCCTCGCGAGGCCAGATTGCTGGGCAAGGACGACGGAAAGCTTCCTCGTGCACGGCCTCGTCAGTGGCTCGCGAGGAGGCGGAGAGATCAAGGCGGGGTACCTCACGAGGTGCCCATGACGCATAACCATGACGACCAAGGGCGCCCGGCGCCGGCCGCTGCCAGAAGTCCTTGTTTCCCCTTTGGTGCAAAGGGCAAGCGCAGTAAGGGTATCAAGCAAAGGCAACCATTTCGTGCAACAAGTCAAAGACGGTGAACGGCGGAAGGAGGTCATCGTGGAGCCCAAGCCGGCATCACCATGAGTCTTTGCCAGGCAAGGACCGACTTTGGTCAGGATAAGTGTACTAGATGTTCCCCTTCAAAATGGCCAATTGTTGGCGCCCTTCCCGCTCAATATTTGGGAAGAGGCCCAGGGCCTCCCACTATAAATAGAGCTAGCCACCACAGAGTAGAGGGGGGATCTGGAGAGGATTAATCTGAGAGAACCCTAGCAGAGTGAGAGACAGAGGCGATCGAACTCACCCAAGCAGTTCATCGCACCAGCTCAAGAACAGCCCCTCGCGAGGCTGTTCTCCCTTTGTATTGTTCATCATCAGCCCCTGAGGCAATCCACCACACCACAAACTGAAGTAGGGTATTACACCACAATGATGGCCCGAACCAGTATAAAACCTCGTGTTCCTTGTGTTGTTCTTTGTGTAGTTTAGATCCTTGCGAGGCGACGAGACGTAGGTAGGTTGGAGGTGTGATCTCCGCGTGCACCCCAGAGTTCGAACCTAGAGGGTCTGCCGGAACCCGAAATCCGACAATGACCACCGCTGCAGATGTCGTCGAGGGTCGCTCTCCGGCGTTGCTACGGGCTGACTGGGCGCGGCTGCTCCCCGGAGTTAATTACCTAGATATTTGCGTTGTGGCATGCTTGGTCATGGCGAGCTCGCCGGCGTTTTTCCTACGAGTTGGTCGGGTGCGGCTGCTCACCGGAGTCACATGGTTGCTGCACTTGCAACATCCTCGGTTGGAGTTGGAGTGCTTGAGTAACGAGGTGGGCAACGGCTGGACACAGCGCCGGCGTCTGCACCACCAACACGCTCGCACTCGTGTTTGGATTAGGTGCCACCACCACCGGCATCTGCACCACCATCACAACGATTGGACGGCCGCGCACCCGACTGATTTCTAAGGAAAATCAGTCGGTGGACGCATAGCAGGCGCCTTACAACAAACAATGCCTAGTTTTACAGCTGCGCGCAAATTTTAGTGATGAGATCACATTCATGGAGGTCTAGGAAAAATAAAAAAATTCAGTGATGTATGTTAAAAAAATCACAAATATTTTATTATTTTTCTAGTTTTATTACTGTTCCCATGGGTGCATTAAACTCGAATGTAGAAACTCTATGGCCCGCACCGCACACAAGCCTCTTCGTCTCTATGCCATATGGTTGGCAAGGAATGACACGAGGGAAGGGAAGAGAATTGAGGAGGCCAACTTGGTGGCTAGGAGAGTAGCTGCACTCATGGAGGAGTGGAAGAACGTGAGGGGGAGGCCACAACGATCGAGCCCATCTACTCAGCGGGCAACCTGGGAACCACCGACGTCGGGCTGGTTAAAGGCCAATGTGGATGGTGCAATGGCTCGGCCAGGTCAGGGAGGAGGGTGTGGCGTGGTGTTCAGAGATGAGGTTGGAGCTTTCCGAAGCGTCGATGCGGTTTTTCTTCCTGGGGTCACATCAGCCGAAGCTGCTGAATTGCAAGCGTGCAAGCGAGCGGGGGTTTTAGCTTTGCAACGGGCTGTGCCCAAGCTCCATCTGGAGACCGACTGCCAGAACGTGGCTAGAATGTTAAATGAGCAAGACCGCAACCTGTCATCCGTTGAAATCATGGTGGAAGAAATCAAGGGGATAGCCAAAAGCTTGGGGGAGTTCAAAGCTACGTGGGTAAAGAGGGAGGCAAATAAAGCGGTGCATGAGATTGTCCGATTCGGTTTTTGTAATAGACTTTCTGTTTCGTGGGAGGTTTCTCCTCCAGACTGTATTCTTAGCATAGTCTCAGATGAACTTTCTGGTTTAGTTTAATAAAGTGTGGAAGTGTGATTAAAAAAAAGTGTGGAAGTGACTTAAGAAAAAACCCTCTTCGTCTCTTCGAGAAAAAAAATCATCCTTCGAGAGATTTCGCGGGGGCGCAGGTTCGTGAGGAGCTAGGGTTTGGGAGGGAGCAGCGGAGAAGATGATCGAGGTGGTGCTGAACGACAGGCTGGGGAAGAAGGTGCGGGTGAAGTGCAACGAGGACGACACCATCGGCGACCTGAAGAAGCTCGTCGCGGCGCAGACGGGGACCAGGCCCGAGAAGATCCGCATCCAGAAGTGGTACACCATCTACAAGGACCACATCACCCTCGGCGACTACGAGATCCACGACGGCATGGGCCTCGAGCTCTACTACAACTAGAAGTAAATTTCTCCCCCCCTCGTTTCCTCCATGTAATTTTGGTGCTGCTCCGTCGAAATTGCCTCTCGACGTGTTACGGTTCTCAGCGGTGTTCGTCCATTAGGATGGTTTATTAGTGCTCCTCGATTAGGAGGGTTTAATTTTGGGGGACTCCGCTTGGGAGGGTTTTAGTTTTGAGAGACTCGTCGACTGTGAAGGCTTGAAATTACCTCTGGATATTTGAGTTCTATCTGATATTCGTTTGTACTGATAAATTGGGCATCTCTGACAACTATGCTAAGTAAGTGAGAGGGTGTAGCTTACCATGTATCTAAATTGAGGTTCTGTGCACATCTGAGTTCTTGACCTAGTCTATGTGAGCTGAAATTGAATCATTGAGAATTGAGATTGTGCTTTGGTGCTTCTTGGGTTTCTTAGTATTCTCATTCTCCTGAGTGGAAATAACATGGTTGTAGTTGCTCCCCGTAAAAAAATAAGGATGTAGTATTGTAGTTGCAAGATAGTACAAGATTTGTGTATTTATAAGAGTCATGCCATGCTCATTCATTTGTAAATAGCTTGCCCTGAACTTCCCTATTTTATGCTTGTTATGTCAGCCAGCAAGGTTTTGTTGTTTACCTTCATAGATTTTTGCAAATCTCTAAAATGTTGCAGTGGATGGGCTCTTAACCCAGAGGCAAGAGTGCGGTGGCATCTCTTCGCAGACTCGAGTTTGAATCCTGTGCGCCAAACACTGATCACTCTGATTATTACGTTAATTGAATTCACTGTCCCACACCTTTCTTAATTAAAATGCAGGGGCCCCTTTTCTTGTTGGCCCTTTTTTCCTTCTAAATGTGGCAGTAACACATAGCCATAGGAGTTTAGTGAACCTTTTCTTACCACTTACCAGTTTCACATTAGTATACATGAATACAATTGATTTACTAAATCATAGTAGTTGTTTGCCATTCAGTCTGATTATTTTCTGGGAATAACCTTTTTCGAGTTAAATTTCAAGCTCAATGTCACACATATTTTGAATCTATTGTGCCATGGGCCTGTGTGCTTTTATTTCTTCAGTGGACCACAGTAGAGAAAGTTTCAGCTTTTCGGCCGAAATTCTTGACTTGGTTTTTGTTATTTCTATTTCTGGTTATAGGGCTATATAACATTCATTCCTAGGTGTCTTTGGAAATATGATTGCCTTATGAATTAAAGCTTGATTTGAGAATTATGTCATGTTAGGATTACTGTGGTCCTTAGTTAGTTGACCATTTTATAACTTAATGGCTTTCCATTGCAGATTATATTCTTTTAACTTGCCAGCATGATATGCATGTGCTTGACTTTTTGCAATGAGGGCTTAGTACACTATGCTTTCTTTGATTCTTTTTGTTTGAAATTGCGAAATACCTAGTATGCGAGGAGACCGCACAATTAAAAGCATGGCTGGCATTTATCGTTTATGTTTTAGAGCCTGATCTGGAATGAGATTCACAAATGAATACTGAATCATGTGTGCTAATATAACGACAATGTTTGGTTCAACATATTCAGTCTAGTTTGGTCATTGTAAAAGCATCTGACCTACACAATTCTATTATGTCATGATACTCCTAATTATATTCACTTGTATGATATGTAAGTTGTCACCTACCATTGACCACTCATTGCATTAGGACATGATCAATGGTCGTTTACTTACAAGTGTTCATTTGTCTAGCGTTGGAAACTGTACCTAAATGATCTGTAGATTATCATGTCATAGTATGATGTGGGTCTTTTAGTATCGTTTTCTCATCTGTTGTTACTTTTACCATTCTGTTTGACCTTACTTACATATTACTATTAGGTTATTTATTGGTTAGCATTCAACATGATCCAGTAAATTGCTCACCCTTACCAAGCACGGGGTACCAGTTTCATAGGTCTCTGGCTGTTGCACGAGATTTGCACTAGATGGTCGACGACTCAAATGTTCGG
Organism: Aegilops bicornis; assembly: GCA_021605145.1. NCBI lineage: Eukaryota > Viridiplantae > Streptophyta > Magnoliopsida > Poales > Poaceae > Aegilops > Aegilops bicornis. The sequence continues at coordinate 331,322,112 of CM038673.1, forward strand.
AATTTTTTCCCTTCGGTAGTTTTGAACCATGGATTCGAATTTAGTATGTGGGCAATGAGTGAACCAACGGCTCTCGTACGGAGAGGCGATTCGGGAGGCGACCCAGATGGCGATGATGGCGGTACAAGGGGTCAAGGGCGGAGGAGGCCGGTTGACGGTGCGTCTGTCGAGGGCGCCATGGAGCTCCCGTGCCCGTGGGCGGTCACCGCCCGTCTCCCTCAGTAGCGGTTTTAAGGCCAAGCGGGTTGACTCACGATGAAGGCGAGGAGGCGACTGTAAGGGGCCGTAAGTGGTGGTGGTTCGCCGAGGCCTCGTGAGGCATGCTCGGTGGGTGACTTTGTCGCCCTGCGGAGTGAGCTTGGGGCTCCTTCGGCCGGTCTCGGCGTGCTTGCTCTCCGCGGGCATGGCGGCGGCGCTGGCGGCGCAGACCGGCGCGCCGCCAGGTGTGGATGCGGGTCCAGAGAGCCGTTCACGCGTCTTGTCGGAGGTGGGGCGGCGCGAAATGGAGGCGGCGCCGTTGCCCTCGGGCTCGGAGAGCTCGCCGGCGTTGACAGGGGTCGGCGGCGGCGGCGGGATCGTCCCTGCCAGGGAGCCGCGGGACCAATCTAGGGTTTCGCTGCCTCGGGAGGACGGGCCTGGCGGAGTGGCCCAGTTTGCCTGTGATTGGGCCAGGGGGCCCAATAGGCGGCGCCCCCGCCTCAGGCTGGGAGGGTGCAGGGGTGCTCTCCCGTGGCTGGGCCAGGCTTTCCTGGGCCGTTGGCCTTGTGCACTCCGGTGGCCAGGCCCGAGCCCATTGCGGTGGTGGACGCGCGGCTGCCCACTCCCCCATATATGTGGATGTGGCTGCCGAAGGGTGCCCTAGATCTTTCGCTAGGGTTTCTTGCATCCCCATCGCAAGTGCGGCGCTATCGACACCGCGCTCGTCGCCTGGTCCGCTCCGCTCCCCCTCCCCCCTCGTTCGCTCGTTCGCGGCCGCGGTGCGGATGGGCTCCCGTCGCGTGGAGAAGCCCCCCATGTCGCCGCCGGCCCCGGCGGCCGAGTGCCAGTGCGGGCTAGATCTGCGGGCGCAGGCGCTTTCCAAGATGCCGGCGGGCCAGGCGGTGGATAGGGGTTGGGGGCCGCCACCTCCCTGGTAGCTCGCTGAGGAGTGCGAGCGCAAGGAGGAGGAGTACAGGCGTCGGGGTTTGGAGCAGAAGAAGGAGCTCAAGAGGAAGGAGTCCCAACACCCTCTTTGCGGCGAACGGATCGGGGATCCCTTTGCCAAGAAGCAGAAGCAGAAGGGAGGGAGCTCGGCGGAGCCCAAGGGGGCGCTGTTGGCCTTGACGGCAGGGCCGTCAGCTTCGAAGGGCTCGGTAGATGCCCCTATCCCTGTGGAGGAGACGGACGGGCCGGAATGCTTCAAATGCGGTCGGGTGGGCCACTATCAGAATATGTGCCACTTCAAGCCTCTCTGCGTCGTTTGCCATGAGGAGGGCCATGCGTCGGCGCATTGCCTTACACGAGGTCGGCCCCTGATGCTGCAGATCATGGGCAAAGCCATCCCTGGCGAGGGTTTCTTTTGCCTTCCTTTCGTGGAGTCGGAGGGCGGGGAGGTGCGTGCTCAGTTGGTGGCGGATGCGGCTGTCATCTTTGCGGCGCCCGACATGTTGTCGGTGCCCATCTTGGAGGCGGAACTCCCTCACCTCTTCGAGGGGGAGTGGGACTGGCAGGTGACGGCGATCGGCGACAACATGTCCTCGGTCGTCTTCCCCAACAAGGCCATGCTGCGGATGGCGACTTGCAGCGGCAAGCTCTTCCTCTCCCTCAACAACATTATGGCCGAGATCAAGGAATCCCTCCCGGAGGAGCCCAAGGCCGAGATGATGCCGGACGTGTGGGTCAAGCTGTGGGGCGTGCCTCCCAAACACCGCCGTGAGGATCGCCTCATGGCCGGGACCGTCATGATTGGCCGCCCCATGGAGGTGGGTAAGGCGTCATGAAGGGGCTCGGGCGGTGCGGATGCGCTCACTGTCAGCTCCCGGCCAAGCTGCGTGGCTACGTCCAGCTTTGGTTCAACAGTGAGGGTTACACCATTCGGATGGAGGCCGAGGCGGACGGACTGCAGGGTGCTGCACCCCCTCCCCCTGCTAGCTTGGACAAGGGTCCGGATGGCAAGGACAAGGATCATGATATGAGCATGGGTGAGGACTCAATTGATACGGCGTCGTGGGACAAGCTGGGTATCAAGGACAAGGACTCGGCGACAGTTGCTCCTACAGGGGGCGGTGCGACTGACCAGGGGGTGTGCCATGTTGGAGTGGACAACAACGAGACGGAGTTCAACCAGTACGGTTCCAACATGTCGCTCGGACTCGACGTCGACAAGGGCGTCACGGCCTCCTGCGACTCGAAGGGGCGCTCGATGCTCGTCTCTTCGGCGCTGCGGATGCGGGTGGAGTGCGCGTGTTCGAGGCGCGCTCTCCTCCTCCGCCAGCGGCCGACATCGTCGGTGGAGGGAGGCGGGTCCCCAAGAAGACGGCGGGTCGCAAGACTCCCCGGTGGCGCCAGCGAGCCCACCGTCGGTCCGTGCGAGCACGCCTGTCTCGCACCGGCCGCTGGTGATGGCGTTGGCATCTCCTGGAGGTCAGGCTGGCGGGTCCTCGACGCCCGCCCCTCCCTCCTCGGATGCGCTTCGGGCGGCGGTGTCCAAGACGGCGCCCATCTCCAAGGCCAAGCGCTCGAAGGCGGTGGCGGCGACGCCATCGTCCCTGGAGCAGACCAGCACGCGCCCAAAAGGAGCCAAGGGCAACCTTCCCTCGCTGCAACGCGCTCAGCTTCTTTTGGCCCAGAAGAACATGGAAATTGAAGGTAATCCTTTGCCCCGCTTTACGATTTTCGACGACTATTCAGATGATCGTTTAGGAGGTATCCTGGAGGATAGTGGAGTTGATATGTCGAACGCAGGCGAAGCACGCGAGCTTCTGTCCCTCCTTCGCTTGAAGGAAATCGCGCAGGCAGCGATAGCGCAGTGCTTTGCCGCCGTGTGGCGCCATCAATGTAAGAAGCGAGGGCTTCTCGGAGATAGTTCTTGTGCCCGCATGTAGGTAAGGTGGGCATATTAACCGAGAACCGATGTACCGAACCAAAATAACCGGGACCGAGACCGAATGAACCGAGACCGAAAATTATGGTTCCTATTTCGTCACTAAATCTTCGTAACCGAAATTTATTCAGCAAATTCGGTTTTACACTTAGTTAACCGAAAAAGCCTAAAACCGAAAATAACTAACACGCCTCGCTTCCTCCCTGTATTTCCAATACTCACTTCCCCACCGAAAGCGAGACCAAAGAGGCCCAACGTATCGCTAGGCCTCTAATCCTCTGTGTATTTCAGTTTTGTCATGTACACATTTGTTAAGGCCCAAAATTGATCTAGCAATGGCCCATACAAACACAACATGTCTACATCAGCTTTTGGTTTAGTCCCACCTCGAATAGCTATTGAGTAAGGAAGCGACGCAGCACTACAAAGGTAGCAGCTTGCCTTCCATTTCCTTTTGGACGAGCGGCATAGTCACGCTAAAAAGTGAACATCGGTTTTGCTCGGTCAATACCGATGGCGAATCCGATTTTCGGTTCCAAAAAATATCGGTTACTTAATTTTAAACGGACCGGTCGGTCTGTAGTTTAAAGAAACCGAATTTTTTTATAACCCGGAAAACCGAACCGATCGGTTCGGGTTAACCGAATGCCCAGGCCTACGTACAGGGGGACACTGCAGCAGGGGCTGCGCCGTCCCCCTCAACCCGTTGTCCTCCCAAGACACGGCGCGTGGCCAAAGCGGTTACCGCTCGGGGTATCCGTCTCCGCAATCGCATTATCTAATGCGTTTCATATTTTGGAACATCCGAGGCTTCGGCCACGCTGGGAGGCGGACCCAGTTGAAGGAATACATTCGCGAAGAAGGGATCGATGTAGTAGGCTTGCAGGAAACTATCAAAGCGGATTTTCCCCATCAGGACCTGCTAGCTATTGACCCTTTGGAGCATTTTGCGTGGCAATGGGTGCCCGCGGTGGGTCATTCCGTTGGTTTGTTGCTTGGTGTCAACCAAGTCTGCTGCGAGGTGTTGTCGTGGGATGCTGGCAGGTTTTTCATCTCTGCCCACGTGCGCCACCGCACGACCCTGCGTGAGTGGGAGGTCATTGTGGTTTATGGCCCGGCCGACCACTCGCGCTCACAGGAGTTCCTGTGGGAACTTCAGGTGAAGGTTGCGACCTTGGGTGCGCGAAACCTGCCACTGCTTGTGGGTGGTGATTTCAATTTGATCCGCTCGGGAGCGGATAAGAATAATGGGATCATTAACTGGACAAGGGTGTCCATGTTTAATAACGCGATTGCGGCAATGGCCCTTAGGGAAGTGGCTCGTGTAGGGGCACGTTACGTGGACTAACAAGCAGTTAACACCGGTTCGGTCAGTGCTGGACCGGGTTTTCATGTCTGCGGAGTGGGAAGTGCTATTCCCATTGTGCTCCCTACAAGCCGAAACGAGGATTGGATCGGATCACATCCCTCTAATCCTCTCCTCAGGGGAGGAAAGGCTGAAACGTAGTCCTCGTTTCTTCTTTGAAACCGCATGGCTCGAATCCCCGGGATTCGAACAAATCTTCCTCTCCAAATGGGAGTCATGCGTGGCCGGGCTTGGGTCTCCGCGTGGGCCTATGGAGTTTTGGATTGCCGCAGGGGCGGGAATGCGAGCGGCTCTCAAAGGCTGGGGGGCCAACCAGGGCCGCGAGGATAAACTGCTTCGTGCTCGCATGACCATGAACCGGCACGGATGGATGCGATTGTGTATTCGTAGGGCTTCTCGGAGCAGGAGTGGGCTCAGCGATACGCGCTGGAAGCCCAAGTCGAGTCCCTCCTTAGGGCTGAGGAGGAATATTGGCGTAGACGTGGTGGCATCAAGTGGACGCTGAAGGGTGATGCGAATACCAAGTATTTTCACGCTTACGCTAATGGTCGGCGACGTAAGTGCGCCATCCTGAGGCTGCAATCTGAGCAGGGGCTCCTTTTGCGGCAACAGGACATCGTTCGTCACATATACGATTTCTACATCCAGTTGATGGGCTTCAGGGAGGAGTCGCGCGCGTGGTTGCGGGCGGATGTTTGGGACCCAGCGTTGCGGGTCTCGGATGAGGAAAATGAGGGCCTAGGGCTGGCTTTTCTTTCTCAGGAGATTGATGTGGCAGCCCTTGGGATGAAATTGGACACTACCCCGGGCCTTGATGGTTGGCGGTGGCAATGTTTAAGCGTTTTTGGCATGTGCTCAAAGGGCCAATTTTCGACGTGTGTAACAGGTTCATGTGAGGTTGCATAGACATCTCACGCCTGAACTTTGGGGTGCTTTCTCTGATCCCCAAAGTCCAGGGTGCGGATTGTATTAGACAATTTATACCTATAGCGCTCATTAACGTTCCGTTCAAAATCTGCTCTAAGGCTTGTTCCACGCATCTCTCCCCGATTGCTCATCGTATCATTAGTAGGAGTCAGTCGGCTTTTATCCGTAGTCGCAACATTTTGGAGGGGCCGCTCGCCCTCCAAGAGATTGTTCACTCGCTCAAACGCTCTCGACAACCAGCCATTCTTCTGAAACTGGACTTCGAGAAGGCGTATGACCGAGTGAACTGGGAGTTTCTCGGACAAGTCCTCCTGGACAGGGGCTTCTCGTCGGTGTGGGTTCATCGCATGATGCAATTGGTCTCGGGGGGCCAAACGGCGATTGCGGTGAATGGAGAAGTAGGGAACTTCTTCCGCAACAAGCGTGGGCTGCGTCAAGGGGACCCGGCTTCTCCGTTGCCTTTTAATTTTGTGGCTGATGCCCTGGGCGCCATGTTAGATAAAGCCCGAAGCGCTGGCCACATCAGGGGAGTGGTCGGTAATTTGATTCCGGGAGGTGTGTCACACTTGGGAGTATGCGGATGACACACTCCTTTTTGAGCCGGACCAGCACAGTATCGCAACGGTTAAGGCTTATGTCCGCGCTAAAAATAAACTTCCACAAGTGTGAAGTGGTGCCCATAGGGATGGACGCGGCCGAAAGTTTACGTGTAGCTAACCTGCTCAACTGCAAGCTTGGGAAACTACCGTTTACCTACCTTGGCCTCCCGATCGCTGAGGAAAAAATGCTCGATAGCAGATTGGGAACCTCTCTGCAATAAGGTGGCGGGTCGCGTTTGCCCGTGGAGAGGGAGATTTATGTCTTCGGGGGCTAGACTTATCTTAACCAACTCAAGCCTTTCGTCCCTGCCTATGTTTGTCATGGGACTGTTTTTGTTGGCTGATGGGGTGCACACCAAAATGGACACTCCTCGGGCCCGTTTCTTTGGGAAGGAGCGGGACCGAAACGTAAATACCATATGGTAAAATGGCAGGCCGTCTGCAGACCCAAAGCCCAGGGGGGCCTCGGGATCATCAACTCCAAGTTGATGAACATTGCACTCATGTGCAAATGGATTTGGAAGCTGTCTCAGGGCGAGACCGGCCTCTGGATGGACCTCCTGCGTGCCAAGTACTTCCCTGACGGGAACTTTTTTGAGGCAGCAACCCATGGGTCTCCTTTCTAGAACTCCATCCAAACCCTAAAACCGTTTTGCCAGAGGGGCGAAATTCACGGTTAATAATGGCCGATCCACACGCTTCTGGCTCGACTTTTGGGTAGGCCACCAACCCCTCTGGTTGGAGTTTTGCGATCTTTACTCCATCGCGGTTGAGCCCAACCAACTGGTTGCCTCGGCTCTTAGTTCCTCCTCGCCTCCTATTTTCTTTAGAAGGGAGCTCTCGGGGCCGGAGACGGAAAGTTGGGACCGCCTGCGAGCTCTGATCGCTGACGTGCGCCCGTCGAACACTGCGGATTTGGTGTCTTGGCGGCTTACTAGCTCTGGCAAGTTCTCTTGTTAACTCTCTCTATAGAGAGCTGGCTCGCGGTCCTGCCCTTCAGGCTGACTCGGGGCTCTGGAAGGCACGGATTCCGCTTAAAATCAAGGTTTTCCTGTGGCAATTGTGCCAAGACCGCCTCCCTACCTCCATTAATGTAGCTAAGCGCAACGGTCCGGCCACCGGGCCTTGTGCTCTTTGTGGTATCCCGGAAGACGCGGACCATGTGTTCTTCCGGTGCCCTCTAGCACGCTTCGCCTGGAGCGCGGTCCGCGAGGCCGCGGGCGTGGATTGGGATCCACGCTCCCGCTCTGCGCTTGTGTCGTCTCTGTCCTTGGTTCAGGGCTCCTCTCGCCGTATCATGTGGACTTGTGCGGCTGCAATGTTGTGGGCCCTCTGGCGCATTCTTAACAAGTTTACTATTGAGGGTGTTTTCCCCTCCCACCCCGCTGACGTAATCTACAAATGCATCATTTTCTTGCAGCAGTGGGCGCCGTTGGGAAGACATCAGGACATTGATCTTCATCGCCATGCTCTTGACCGCCTCCGCATCGTCTACTCGGCATCTCGAGCTGCGTCGTCTGCCACCGCTGCTACCTAGGGATGTGTAGCCCCTTTTGGACGTGTTTCCCCCAAGCCTGCGCGCTCTTATGTTGGCTGGCTATGCCATGTAACGCACTTTGTTCTCTAGGCCGGTCACCTTTGTGTTGTGCTTGATCTCCGGGATGTTTGCTACTTCTTATGTGCACGCTGCCTATGTTGTGGGCTTTATTGATTTAAAGCCGGACGCCTCTGGCGTCTTCGTTCTTACAAAAAAAAAAGTTTTGAACCATGTATGATGACTTGTTTGTCCATAAACCCAATCTTGTCGGCTGAATGATGGCAATCCGTAGTGCAATTGCAGATTGCAGAATGTTTTTATGGATAACTGACCATCAAACTTTCGAAGGAACTGGCTAGTTGGTTGGTTCTTAATTCTTGAATTTTATAAGTATCTCCTGTTTGTTTGCTTGATATTTATGTTATTGCCTCCTGCTGTCCCCTTTTGCCTGTTCTATTTTAATCTTCATGCAAATAGGTTGCCTGGCAATTTGGTTTTGTTCTCTGTGGGTTAGTATGGAGGACTGATTCCTCATCAAATCTCCTTGATCTTGTTTCCTCTTTCAATTTCCACTAATCACAGTTTTATTTGCAATGCATTCTTCCAGGTATGGCCGCATTTGAGTCCCATTGTCTTAAGAAGCTACGTACTGTATGGAATCCAACGAACCATACAAGACTGCTGGATGTACCAATGACTGCCGACCTGAAATCCTGAATGCAGCCATATTATCAACCGGCAAATGTGATGTGATGTGACGCTACTGTACACCACATATAACATAATTTTTGTGACCTTTGTGCGATAACCGCTGTATTTTTAGTTATGGCAAATTCGTTCTGCTTACGATTTGTACTGCATCACAGGTGTGTCGCCCGGAGAGCTTTGGTTTGGTGTGAAACTGTTGCTGCTGAAAGTTGCATGGCTATCTTAGCAGATGAGGAGATTAGAGAGAAACTTAGATGGAAATTCACAAATTCTACCCGACGATTGGGACAAGGAGCTAGCTCTGATTAATTATCTGGGATGCTTTGGGACTAAGTTCAAAATTAGAAAAACAAATGTTGGCAGTAAGTCCAAAATTAAATAAATACTGAAGTTCCAAAAAAAAAATCTATCCGGTTTTTTGGTGGTAAAATGGAAGGGGGAAAACCAGAATTCCCATTTTATCTTGCAGATTTTTGGTATTAAATTCAAATTCTAACTGAATACTGAATCTTCCAAAGACCAAAACTCTCCTCGTCCAACCACCTGTTTTATTTACTGCAAAATATTCGTGTGCTAAATAGACCTCCAACAAACCAGACGGAGTAGGGGATAGCACACAAGAGCACCACCCCCTCGTGTGGCTGTTTCTAGGTTTTTTTAAACATAAGTACACACAAACGCTCATATATATGCGCATACATCCACCTCTATGAACGCACACACGCATATCATACCCCTATGAGCACCTTCGAGGGATTGAGTCGGCATACTATCTTGAGATTTTACGAAGTCACTCTAGGCGCCTTGTAGTCGACGAAAACGTCTCTTCTCACTGAACGTGTATCGCCGGAAATCTTAAAATAAATGCAAAATAAATACGAGCATCAGGACTTTCTTTGAGTAACGCTTAGATTCTTGTCGTCGTATCCTTCGTGAAAACAAGTCCTTTTAGAGAGAAATCACATTAAGTGTTTTCATCACGTCTTGAGAGCTCCCAAGCAAGAATAGAACATAGGAACTTGATATGGGTGATTCCACGCCTCTTTCTTAGTTATATGAAGGCATATCCACGTCAGGTTTGAGTCCTTACCGTGGATGTCCAGGTGGGGTTTTGAAATGAGCGAGCCGTTGGGGTCTCGAGCGGGCGATTGCGCGGGCGACGCGTGTTAGGCATCGAAGTTGGCGGCGCAGGACTGTTGGGAGCTGGTCCGGCGAGGCGGCGGGGGCTCGCTTGGGCGCGCCTCCTTCCCCCTTTCCTCTCCTGCGTCGAGGGCGACGCGGGGGGCCAGTGGAAACAGGTTCTGGGCGCTCTCAGGTGAGGACTCGGACGAGGAGGTCGATGCGGAGGTCGAGGGCGGGAAGGCCTGAGGCGGCGCCGGCGGGGCCGCTGGTCTGCGACTTCATTGCTTTCGCGGCGAAGTTGGGACGGGGCGGCTGCGCCGCTTGCGCTGGCAAGGTCCGCGTGCCTTGGCGGCTCGGGTGTGGCGGTGGGGACCCGACGGCGGCTGCGGCATGCTCGATTCGGGCGTGGGCGGCGGAGAACCTGTCCAGGCCGTGCGGTGAGGGAGGGGGGGGGGGTCGGAGAGGGCCATGGACTGGCCTTGCCTTCCCCTTCCCTCCCCCGGCGGGCGGCGGCGGCGTCGGTGGGCGCGGGGCGCCTAGTGGGACTGGACCCGCTTCTGGTGCCTAGGGTCGTTGGTGCTGGGCCGCAGGCCGAATCGACACCTGGTGGGCCGGGGCCCAAGGGTGCGGGTGTTGGGTCAGTGGTAAGCGCGGGGCCCATTTGGGCGGAGACCCTGGTGGGGGGGTGTGACCCGGGCTAATGCGGGGAGCGCTAGGCCTGGCCCAAACAGCCCACCGTCCAGGCCATCGCCCAGCTATAAATGGGTGAAGCGAGGCAGTCGGAAACCCTGGTTAGGTTTTCCCTCAGCTGCTAGGGAGGTGCGGCGCTGGGCTCACACAGCGCGCCTCATCCAGATCTCTCCTCCCCCTCCACCTCTTTTCATCTTGTACGCGGCGGCGGTGATGGGGGATCGGCGGGCTGAGAAGCGTCCGATGGAGGCAGCGGATCTGGAGGCGGAGCGCAGGCGGGAGCGTGAGCTGCGCGACAAGGCGAAGCGGGCAATGCGGGGAAGGTACAATGACAAGGACGAGCGGGAGTGATACGTCTCCGTCGTATCTATAATTTTTGATTGTTCCATGCCAATATTCTACAATTTTTACATACTTTTAGCAAATTTTTTTTATTTTTGGGACTAACATATTGATCCAGTGCCCAGTGCTAGTTCCTGCTTGTTGCATGTTTTTTGTTTCGCAGAAAATCCATATCAAACGGAGTCCAAACGGGATAAAAACTGACGGAGATTTTTTTGGAATATATGTGAATTTTGGAAGTGGAATCAACGCGAGACGATGCCCGAGGGGCCCACGAGGGTGAGGGGCGCGCCCTGGGCCCTCGTGGCCACCCCGTAAGGCGGTTGGTGCCCTTCTTTCGCCGCAAGAAAGCCAATATCCGAATAAAAATCGTTTTCAAATTTTAGCCCAATCGGAGTTACGGATCTCCAGGAATATAAGAACGGTGAAAGGGCAGAATCTGGAACGCAGAAACAGAGAGAGACAGAGAGACAGATCCAATCTCGGAGGGACTCTTGCCCCTTCACCGCCATGGAGGCCATGGACCAGAGGGGAAACCCTTCTCCCATCTAGGGAGAAGGTCAAGGAAGAAGAAGAAGAAGGGGGGCTCTCTCTCCCTCTCTCCTGGTGGCACCGGAACGCCGTCAGGGCCATCATCATCACCGCGATCTACACCAACACCTCCGTCATCTTCACCAACATTATCATCACGTTCCCCCATCTATCTACAGCGGTCCACTCTCCCGCAACCCGCTGTACCCTCTACTTGAACATGGTGCTTTATGCTTCATATTATTATCCAATGATGTGTTGCCATCCTCTGATGTCTGAGTAGATTTTCGTTGTCCCATCGGTAATTGGTGAATTGCTATGATTGGTTTAATTTGCTTGTGGTTATGTTGCTGTCCTTTGGTGCCCATCATATGAGCGCGCGCGTGGATCACACCATAGGGTTAGTTGTATGTTGATAGGACTATGTATTGGAGGGCAAGAGTGACAGAAGCTTCAACCTAGCATAGAAATTGATGCATACGAGATTGAAGGGGGACCAATATATCTTAATGCTATGGTTGGGTTTTACCTTAATGAACGTTAGTAGTTGCGGATGCTTGCTAATAGTTCCAATCATAAGTGCATAGAATTCCAAGTCAGGGATGACATGCTAGCAGTGGTCTTTCCCACATAAAACTTGCTATCGGTCTACTAAAGTAGTCAATTACTTAGGGACAATTTCGCAACTCCTACCACCACCTTTCCACACTCGCTATATTAACTTTATTGCTTCTTTATCTAAACAACCTCTAGTTTTTATTTATGTGCTCTTTATATTCTTGCAAACCTATCCTACAACACCTACAAAGTACTTCTAGTTTCATACTTGTTCTAGGTAAAGCGAACGTCAAGCGTGCGTAGAGTTGTATCAGTGGTCGATAGAACTTGAGGGAATATTTGTGCTACCTTTAGCTCCTTGTTAGGTTCGACACTCTTACTTGTCTAAAGAGGCTACAATTGATCCCCTATACTTGTGGGTTATCAAGACCTTTTTTTGGCGCCGTTGCCAGGGAGTTATAGCGTGGGGTGAATATTCTCGTGTGTTGCTTTATCACTAAGTAGTTTATGTTTTGTGCTCTTGTTTTCTATCTTTAGTTATGGGTAGGAAACGTAAAGTACCAAAAAAATTAATGGTACCTACTGAACCAATGGTTGAAGAACCACCCCAAATCTATCACACTCCTGAAGCTTTTTACTTGGATCATCTTCGATCCCTATGTGCTCGTGCTGAAACCCCAACTAGCTTAGTTGAGGGCAAATCTTTAGATGAGCATGCTTGTTATGTGCGACACTGCATATCTGAAAAAGGGAAACTTTTACTGGATCAAATTCATCGTTTGCAGTGCTATGCTTGGAATTTATGTGAAATATATGATTGTACTTGTTGTTCTAAAGACCCTAAGAAACACCTTCCTTACCAATGTGAGTTTAGTGATAATGGAATCGTATCTTCATATACTAAGGGTGTTTATAATTACTATGATATTCAACAAATTGAAGAATTTGTTGCTTTTAGGGGTACTTGTGAAATTGCTTCTTTTATTGAAGAGTGTGATACTACTCTCTACAAATCTAAAAATTTGGCCATACTTAAATATTGCTATGATAATTATGCTTCTAATGCCTATGTTAAACCATATATTGAGGACTCCTCCGCTGTTCAAGAAGAGACTAATATTTTGCAGGAGTCAATGGAAGAAGAAATTAATGACATTGTGAGCTCATTGGATGAAAAAGATGAGGAGGAGAGCGAAGAACAAAAGGAGGAAGAGCGGATTAACTACCCGTGCCCACCTTCTAATGAGAGTAACTCTTCAACTCATACATTTTGTAATTTCCCTTCGTACTTACCGAAGGATGATTGCTATGATGATTGTTATGATCCCGTTGATTCTTTTGAAATATCCCTTTTTGATGATGCTTGCTATGCTTGTGGCCATGATGCCAATATGAATTATGCTTATGGAGATGAACTTGCTATAGTTCCTTATGTTAAACATGAAATTGTTGCAATTGCACCCACGCATGATAGTCCTATTATCTTTTTGAATTCTCCCGACTACACTATATCGGAGAAGTTTGCCCTTATTAAGGATTATATTGATGGGTTGCGTTTTACTACTACACATGATGATTTTGATAGATATAATATGCATGTGCTTGCTGCTCCTACTTGCAATTATTACGAGAGAGGAACTACATCTCCGCCTCTCCATGTTTCCAATAAGATAAAATTGCAAGAAACTGTTTATACTATGCATTGGCCTTTACTATGTGTGTATGAATTGTTCTTTTATGACATGCCGATGCATAGGAAGAGAGTTAGACTTTGTTTTTGCTTGATATATGTTACTTTGTGCTCACTACTAACTCATAAATCATTGTTAATTAAAATTGGCTTTGATATACCTTGGAATCCGGGTGGATCCGTTACTTGAGCACTATATGCCTAGCTTAATGGATTTAAAGAAAGCGCTGCCCAGGAGACAACCCGGAAGTTTTATAGAGTCATTTATTTCTTTTGTGTGCTTTTATAAAGTTTAAAAACGAAAAAATAAATATGGGAACCTAAAACTTTTTCAAAAAGAAAAGCGAAAGTGAGAAAGACGAGCATTGTTAAAGTGGGAGCTAGCCTTGAACTTTTTTCATGCTCACGAAAACTTTGTGAATCTTAATTACAGAAACTTGTCAACAAAAACAATTATCCCCCTGTACAATTTAATTGTATTATAAAAATAATGTGCCAAGATTTGCCTTTAGGATGTTTACATTGCTTGTTGGTTTGTGCGGTGCAAGACATAAACTTTGGCTGTAGTGTGCGATTTTACATTTTTTACTGGAACGTCAAACGGGTCTGAAACTTTTTGCACTGTCTTTCTATACAAGTTTTTTTATTTTTCCTAATTTTTTCAGAATTTTTGGAGTATCAGACGTATGGTGAATGTTCAGATTACTATAGACTGTCCTGTTTAAGACAGATTCTGTTTTTGATGCATAGTTTCTTTGTTTTGATGAAATTATCGATTTCTATCAGTGGATTAAGCCATGGAAAAGTTATATTACAGTAGCTAGAATGCAAAAACAAAATATTAAATTGTTTGGATTGGTACTTAGAGTAGTGATTTGCTTTATTATACTAACGGATCTTACCGAGCTTTCTGTTGAGTTTTGTGTGGATGAAGTGTTCGAAGATCGAGGAGGTCTCGATGTGAGGAGAAGGAGGAGAGGCAAGAGCTCAAGCTTGGGGATTCCCAAGGCACCCTAAGTAAATATTCAAGGAGACTCAAGCGTCTAAGCTTGGGGATGCCCAGGAAGGCATCCCATCTTTCTTCACCAAGTATCGGTATGTTTTCGGATTCGTTTCATTCATGTGATATGTGCAAATCTTGGAGCGTATTTTGCATTTAGTTTTCACTTTTCTTTTATGAACCATGCTGGTATGAGATAGTCCATGGTTGATTTATAGAATGTTCTTTGCACTTCACTTATATCTTTTGAGTATGGCTTTATAGAATGCTTCATGTGTTTCACTTATATCATTTGAAGTATGGATTGCCTGTTTCCCTACACATAGAAATCCGCCATTTGTAAAATACTCTTTTGCTTCACTTATATTTGTTAGAGCGCGGGAATATCTTTTGTAGAAAGAATTAAACTCTCTTGCTTCACGTATATCTATTTAGAGAGATGACAGGAACTGGTCATTCATATGGTTAGTCATAAAATCCTACATAAAACTTGTAGATCACTGAATATGATATGTTTGATTCCTTGCAATAGTTTTGCGATATAAAGACGGTGATATTAGAGTCATGCTAGTGGGTAGTTGTGGACTGTATAAATACTTGTGTTGAAATTTGTGATTCCCGTAGCATGCACGTATGGTGAACCGTTATGTAACGAAGTTGGTGCATGAGGTATTTATTGATTGTCTTCCTTATGAGTGGCGGTCGGGGACGAGCGATGGTCTTTTCCTACCAATCTATCCCCCTAGGAGCATGCGCGTAGTACTTTGTTTCGATGACTAATAGATCTTTGCAATAAGTATGTGAGTTCTTTATGACTAATGTTGAGTCCATAGATTATACGCACTCTGAAAGATCGTGGATGTCGCCTAGAGGGGGGGGGGTGAATAGGCGCTTTAAAATAATTACGGTTTAGGCTTGAACAAATGCGGAAAAAACCTAGCGGTTAATTTGTCAAGCACAAAACCTAAAACAACTAGGCTCACCTATGCACACCAACAACTTATGCTAAGCAAGATAATCAACTATGTGATAGCAAGATATATGACAAAGAACAATATGGCTATCACAAAGTAAAGTGCATAAGTAAAGGGCTCGGTAAGAGATAACCGAGGCACGCGGAGACGATGATGTATCCCAAGTTCACACCCTTGCGGATGCTAATCTCCGCTTTGGAGCGGTGTGGAAGCACAATGCTCCCCAAGAAGCCACTAGGGCCACCGTAATCTCCTCACGCCAAGACAATGCAAGATGCCGTGATTCCACTAAGGGACCCTTGAGGGCGGTCACCGAACCCGCATAAATGGCAACCCTTGGGGCGGTCACCGAACCCGTACACTTTGGCAACCCTTGGGGCGGTCACCGATACCGTCAAATTGCTCGGGCGATCTCCACAACCTAATTGGAGACCCGACGCTTGCCTGAGCTTTACACCACAATGATTGAGCTCGAACACCACCAACCGTCTAGGGCGCCAAGTCACCAAAGAGGAACAAGCTCTAGGGTGCCCAAACACCCAAGAGTAATAAGCTTCTCAAACTTCACTTCCACGTATCACCGTGGAGAACTCAAACCGACGCACCAAATGCAATGGCAAGGGAACACGGAGTGCCCAAGTCCTTCTCTCCCAAATCCCACCAAAGCAACTAATGCTTGGGAGGAAAATGAGAGGAAGAACGAAAGAAGAACACAAAGAACTCCAAGATCAAGATCCAAGGGTTCCCCTCACTTAGAGGAGAAAGTGGTTGGTGGAAATGTGGATCTAGATCTCCTCTCTCTTTTCCCTCAAAAACTAGCAAGAATCCATGGAGGGATTGAGAGTTAGCAAGCTCGAAGAAGGTCAACAATGGGGGAAGAACACGAGCTCAAAGGATAAGGTTCAATGGGGAAGAAGACCCCTTTTATAGGTGGGGAAAATCCAACCGTTATGCTCACAACCCGCAGAGCGGTACTACCGCTCGTCCTCACGCATACTACCGCTTAGGGATCGCGGTACTACTGCTGCGGTACAAAAAATAATAATTCCGTACCTATCTCCGCAGGACTTGGGACGAAGTTTTTTGGTCCGGAGCGGTACTACCGCTGTAGGAGTCATGAGTAGTACCGCTCGAGCGGTAGTAAAAATTACATCCGCTCCAATTCGCGGTAGTACCGCTGCAGCCTTTTCGAACACCAAAACTACCATAACTTCTGCATTCGGACTCGAATTGACGAAACCAAATTTGTTGGAAAGCTAGGGACAAGGGCTAACACAATATTGAGAGAAATACCAATAATAAGCAAATGAGAAAAGGCCCAAAAGAAAATGGTGAGAACCCTTCCTCGAAAAAGACCGGTAAAACCTCCAACACCGAAAACATCATAGAAGACGCATGCAAACTCCGTTTTTGATGAACTCAAGCTTGTCATAAAGATGACCATAAGCTCTAAGACTCACAAAAAGAACCAAACAAGAACCAAGAAACATGATGCAAGGATTCAATGGTTTGAGCTCTCGATTTAACGATACGATCAAGCTACTCACTTGAGAGCCCCCCTTGATAGTACGGCTATCGATCCTATAACCCGGTCTCCCAACTACCACCATGAGACCGGTAAAATAGAAAACCTATCGAGGGCAAACCTTTGCCTTGCACATGGTCCACTTGAGCTAGATGATGACGATCTTGTCCTCCTCAGGATGGACCACCTTTCTTGATTGCGTTGGGTCGATGGAGACTAGATGATTGCTCCCCCATACTCCACTATGGGTGAGCCACTCTTTGGCACATCTTCACAAGTCCATTGACACCACAATGGATGGCAAGCTTCAAGCACTTGATCTCTTCGTGATGCTCCACTTGAACTTGCACACGGCAATCTTGATGACGATCACCACTTGATGTCATCCTTTCCATGGGTTGTATGATATCTTCCTCTTGACGCAAGCCCATGGACACGTACCTAACCCCACATAGACTCTCACATAGATCACGGGTTAGTACACAAAGTGCAATGGATAATGCTTACCATACCATGGGATCACTTGATCCCTCTCGGTACATCTTCTACGCTTTGTGAGTTGATCAACTTGATTCACTCTTGACTTAGTCTTGATCAACCTTGAATCTTTCCAACTCTCTTCGTTTGGATGATGTCTTGAAGGTAAACATGAATGATCACACAATCTTCTTCTTCAAGACATGCTTGCAATAAGCTCAACACTCACATGACCAATCTTTGGATAATTCCTTAATAGCACCTTGGTCAACACATAAACTCCTTGAAACCAACACATGGACTTCAAGAAATGCCTATGGACAAATCCTTCAAATATAACTCAATGCAACCATTAGTCCATAGAGAATGTCATCAAT
Organism: Aegilops bicornis; assembly: GCA_021605145.1. Classification (NCBI taxonomy): domain Eukaryota; kingdom Viridiplantae; phylum Streptophyta; class Magnoliopsida; order Poales; family Poaceae; genus Aegilops; species Aegilops bicornis. The sequence continues at coordinate 331,339,617 of CM038673.1, forward strand.
TACCAAAACCACACATGGGGGCACCACATGTCCTTTCACACTCTCACCCTTCCATCATTGCTAGCCTCTTCGGTACTGTGCATTGCCCTTTCTCACCTCGAGAGTTGGTGCAAACTTCACCGGTGCATCCAAACCCCGTGATATGATACGCTCTGTCACACATAAACCTCCTTATATCTTCCTCAAAACAGCCACCGTACCTACCTATCATGGCATTTCCATAACCATTCTGAGATATATTGCCGTGCAACTTCCATCATCATCATATACATGACTTGAGCATTTTTTGTCATATTGCTTTGCATGATCGTAAGATAGCTAGCATGATTTTTTATGTCTTGTCCGTTTTTTGATGTCATTGCTACGCTAGATCATTGCACATCCCGGTACACCGCCAGAGGAATTCATATAGAGTCATATCTTTGTTTCAGTATCGAGTTGTAATATTGAGTTGTAAGTAAATAGAAGTGTGATGATCATCATTATTAGAACATTGTCCCATGTGAGGTTATCAAAATAAAAATGGCCAAAGAAGCCCCCCCCCCCAAAAAAAAGAGAGGCCAAAGAAGCCTAAAAAAGGGAGAGAAAAAAATGAGAGAAAAGAGAGAAGGGCCAATGTTACTATCCTTTTACCACACTCGTGCTTCAGAGTAGCACCATGTTCTTCATATAGAGAGTCTCTTGATTTATCACTTTCATATACTAGTGGAAATTTTCATTATAGAACTTGGCTTGTATATTCCAATGATGGGCTTCCTCAAATTCCCTAGGTCTTCATGAGCAAGCAAGTTGGATGCACACCCACTTAGTTTCCGTTTGAGCTTTCATACACTTGCTCTAGTGCATCCGTTGCATGGCAATCCCTACTCCTCACATTGACATCAATTGATGGGCATCTCCATAGCCCGTTTATTAGCCGCTTCGATGTGAGACTTTCTCCTTTTTGTCTTCTCCACACAACCTCCAGCATCATATTCTATTCCACCTATAGTGCTATGTCCATGGCTCACACTCATGTATTGCGTGAAAGTTGATAAGGTTTGAGAACGTCAAAAGTATGAAACAATTGTTTGGCTTGTCATCGGGGTTGTGCATGATTTGAATATTTTGTGTGATGAAGATGGAGCATAGCCAGACTATATGATTTTGTAGGGATAAGCTTTCTTTGGCCTTGTTATTTTGAAAAGACATGATTGCTTTATTAGTATGCTTGAAGTATTATTGTCTTAATGTCAAATGATAGACTATTGCTTTGAATCACTCGTGTCTTAATATTCATGCCATGATTAGATTACATGATCAAGATTATGCTAGATAGCATTCCACATCAAAATTATCTTTTCATCATTTACCTACCGAGAACGAGCAGGAATTAAGCTTGGGGATGCTGATACATCTCCGTCAGATCTATAATTTTTATTGTTCCATGCCAATATTCTACAACTTTTACATACTTTTGGCAACTTTTTATACTATTTTTGGGACTAACATATTGATCCAAAGTGCTCAAAGGCCGCCTCTGTTTGTTGCATGTTTTTTGTTTTGCAGAAAATCCATATCAAACGGAGTCCAAACGGGATAAAAACTGACGGAGATTTTTTTTGAAATATATGTGAATTTCGGGAAGTGGGATCAACGCGAGACGATGCCCGAGGGGCCCACGAGGGTGAGGGGCGCGCCCTAGGAGGTCAGGCGCGCCCTGGGCCCTTGTGGTCACCCTGTAAGGCGGCTGGTGCCCTTCTTTTGCCGCAAGAAAGCCAATATCCGGATAAAAATTGTGTCCAAATTTCAGCCCAATCAGAGTTACGGATCTCCGGGAATATAAGAAACGGTGAAAGGGCAGAATCTGGAACGCAGAAATAGAGAGAGAGACATATCCAATCTCGGAGGGACTCTCGCCCCTCCGCCGCCATGGAGGCCATGGACCAGAGGGGAAACCCTTCTCCCATCTAGGGAGAAGGTCAAGGAAGAAGAAGAAGAAGAAGGGGGGCTCTCTCCCCCTCTCTCCTGGTGGCGCCGGAACGCCGCCGGGGCCATCATCATCACCGCGATCTACACCAACACCTTCGTCATCTTCACCAACATCATCATCACCTTCCCCCATCTATCTACAGTGGTCCACTCTCCCGCAACCCGATGTACCCTCTACTTGAACATGGTGCTTTATGCTTCATATTATTATCCAATGATGTGTTGCCATCCTATGATGTCTGAGTAGATTTCCGTTGTCCCATCGGTAATTGGTGAATTGCTATGATTGGTTTAATTTGCTTGTGGTTATGTTGCTGCCCTTTGGTGCCCATCATATGAGCGCGCGCGTGGATCACTGATAACCCGCAAGTATAGGGGATCACAACAGTTTTTGAGGGTAGAGTATTCAACCCAAATTTATTGATTCGACACAAGGGGAGCCAAAGAATATTCTCAAGTATTAGCAGCTCAGTTGTAAATTCAACCACACCTGGATAACTTAATATCTGCGGCAAATTATTTAGTAGCAAAGTAGTATGGAAGTAACGATAACAGTGGCAAGAGTAACAGTAGCAGTTTTGTAGTAATTGTAACAGTGGCAACGGAAAAGTAACTAAGCAAAGAGCAATATGTGAAAAGCTCGTAGGCATTGGATCAGTGATGGAGAATTATGTCGGATGTGATTCTTCATGCAACAGTTATAACATAGGGTGACACGGAACTAGCTCCAGTCCATCAATGTAATGTAGGAATGTATTCCGAATATAGTCATACATGCTTATGGAAAAGAACTTGCATGACATCTTTTGTCCTACCCTCCCGTGGCAGCGGGGTCCTATTGGAAACTAAGGGATATTAAGGCCTCGTTTTAATAGAGTACCGGACCAAAGCATTAACACTTAGTGAATACATGAACTCCTCAAACTACGGTCATAACCGGTAAGTATCCCGATTATTGTCACTTCGGGGTTAACGGATCATAACACATAATAGGTGACTATAGACTTGCAAGATAGGATCAAGAACTCACATATATTCATGAAAACATAATAGGTTCATATCTGAAATCATGGCACTTTCGGGCCCTAGTGACAAGCATTAAGCATAGCAAAGTCATAACAACATCAATCTCGTAACATAATGGATACTAGGGATCAAACCAGAACAAAACTAACTCGATTACATGGTAAATCTCATCCAACCCATCACCGTCCAGCAAGCCTATGATGGAATTACTCACGCACGGCGGTGAGCATCATGAAATTGGTGATGGAGGAAGGTTGATGATGATGACGGCGACGGATTCCCCTCTCCGGAGCCCCAAACAGACTCCAGATCAGCCCTCCCGAGAGAGATTAGGGCTTGGCGGCGGCTCCGTATCATAAAACCTGATGAATCCTTCTCTCTGATTTTTTTCTCCCCGAACGTGAATATATGGAGTTGGAGTTGAGGTCGGTGGAGCACTAGGTGGCGCGCCCAGGGGGGTAGGCGCGCCCCCACCCTCGTGGACAGGGTGTGGGCCCCCTGGCCTTGATTCTTTCGCCAGTATTTTTTATTAATTCCAAAAATATTCTCCATGAAGTTTCAGGTCATTCCGAGAACTTTTATTTCTGCACAAAAATAACACCATGGCAATTCTGCTGAAAACAGCATCAGTCCGAGTTAGTTCCATTCAAATCATGCAAGTTAGAGTGCAAAACAAGGGAAAAAGTGTTTGAAAAAGTAGATACGGTGGAGACGTATCAATCACACCATAGGGTTAGTTTGTATGTTGATAGGACTATGTATTGGAGGGCAAGAGTGACAGAAGCTTCAACCTAGCATAGAAATTGATGCATACGGGATTGAAGGGGGACCAATATATCTTAATGCTATGGTTCGGTTTTACCTTAATGAACGTTAGTAGTTGCGGATGCTTGCTAATAGTTCCAATCATAAGTGCATAGAATTCCAAGTCGGGGATGACATGCTAGCAGTGGCCTCTCCCACATAAAACTTGCTATCGGTCTAGTAAAGTAGTCAATTACTTAGGGACAATTTCGCAACTCCTACCACCACTTTTCCACACTCGCTATATTAACTTTATTGCTTCTTTATCTAAACAGCCCCTAGTTTTTATTTACGTGCTCTTTATATTCTTGCAAACCTATCCCACAACACCTACAAAGTACTTCTAGTTTCATACTTGTTCTAGGTAAAGCGAACGTCAAGCGTGCGTAGAGTTGTATCGGTGGTCGATAGAACTTGAGGGAATATTTGTGCTACCTTTAGCTCCTCATTGGGTTCGATACTCTTACTTATCAAAAGAGGCTACAATTGATCCCCTATACTTGTGGGTTATCAGGGAGGCGCGGGGTGCGTCGTAGGACCAGATGGGGCACGAGGGGGATTGGGGTCCTCCTCCCCCCGGTGGATCCAGCAGCAAGAAAGGAAGAAGAAGAAGAAGGCGAACCAGCGGCGCCGCGAGCTTGAGCGCAAGGAGATGGAGCATCCCTTTTGTGGTGGTGGCCATGGGGATCCCCTTGCCAAGAAGTCGTGTGCGCTGGCAGCTGAAAGCACAAGTGCTCCCTAGGTGGTTTTGGTAATTAATGACAACATATCTCTTGTTGGACTAACACTTTTATCTAGTATGTTTTAGATAAGTTCAACAATGGAGTGGCATGGACTAAAGGATGTGGGAACTCCTTCAAGATGCTAAGGACAAAGGATTGGCTAAAGCTTCAAGCTCAATACTCTTCATTTTACATTTTAGTGATCCAAGATCACATTGAGTCTATAGGAAAAGCCAATACTATCAAGGAGGGATGAGGTGTTGCTTAATGAGCCTCTTGCTTCAAAGTGCTTAGTGATATGCTCCAAATACCCTCAACTACTTTCCCACTTCCACACATATGTCCTAAACCTAAAGTCAAACTCGGCCCCACTGATTCTTTCTATCCGGCGCCACCGAGTTCGATGTCTTAGCCACTGCCACAAACCATAGGCAAATCGGTCTCACCGATAGGGATCTCGGTCAACCGAGATGGGATTGTAATCTCTCTGTGTATGTCCATTATCAAAATCGGTCTCACCGAGTTTGAGCAATCGGTACTACCGAGATTACAATGCAAACTCTCTGGTTAACTTATTATCAAAATCGGTCCCACCGAAGTTTGATAATCGGTCAAACCGAGTTTGCTCGACCAACTCTCTGGAAAGCTTATTACCAAAATCGGTCCCACCGAGTTTGTGTAATCGGTCTTACCGAGATTACGTTATGCCCTAACCCTAACCAAATCGGTCCCACCGAGTTGCATTCCGGTCCCACCAAAAACCCTAACGCTCACTAGGTTTACTAAAATCGGTCTGACCGAGTTTGTTGATTCGGTCCCACCGAGATTGGTAAATTGTGTGTAACGGTTAGATTTTGTGTGGAGAGAGCCATTAGACTGAACCTACACTTCCAGCATCCTATTTCTGAGAGAGAACTACCTACTCATGTGTTGAGGCCAAGATATTCCATTCCTACCATATGAACCTTGATCTCTAGCCTTACCCAAGTTGCTTTCCACTCAAATCTTCTTTCCACCAGATCCAAAACCTATGAGAGAGAGTTGAGTGTTGGGGAGACTATCATTTGAAGTACAAGAGCAAGGAGTTCATCATCAACGCACCATTTGTTACTTCTTGGAGATTGGTGTCTCCTAGATTGGCTAGGTGTCACTTGGGAGCCTCCGACAAGATTGTGGAGTTGAACCAAGGAGTTTGTAAGGGCAAGGAGATCGCCTACTTCGTGAAGATCTACCGCTAGTGAGGCAAGTCCTTCGTGGGCGACGGCCATGGTGGGATAGACAAGGTTGCTTCTTTGTGGACCCTTCGTGGGTGGATCCTCCGTGGACTCATGGCCGTTACCCTTCGTGGGTTGAAGTCTCCATCAACGTGGATGTACGATAGCACCACCTATCGGAACCACGCCTAAAAACATCCGTGTCTCCAAATTGCGTTTGAATCCTCTAATCCCTTCCCTTTACATTCTTGCAAGTTGCATGCTTTATTTTCCGCTGCTCATATACTCTTTGCATGCTTGCTTGCTATATGTTGTGAATGTTAAACTTGTGCCTAAACTCCACTCAAACTTTAAAGAAACTTAAAAACTGCAACTTTGGTACTTAGTGTCTAATCACCCCCCTCTAGACACCTCTTCTCAAGGTCCTACAAGTGGTACCAGAGCATTGGTCTCCATTGTCTTGGTTTAATCACCATTGGAGGAAGATGGATGAGTCTACTTTGGGGAGTCTTAGACATAGAGTGCCTATTCTTGATGGAGAGTATTTTCGTGAGTGGGAAAATGAGATGCTTGTTATTTTCAATCAATATCATTTTAACAAGTACATTGCTAGCCCTTGTGCACCTTATGTTGATCCTATGCGTCCAACCCATGATGAGTCAATTGACATGGTTAGGAATCTTAGAACTGCCGAACTTATCATTAGAGGCTTGCCTAGAAACTTGATTAGAATCTTGCCTACTTTTGAGTGTGCCTACACTATATGGAAATTTCTTGAGGAACGCTTTCCAAATTATTCCTTGAAAAATCTAGATGAAATTCTCTATAAGTCTATTGCTTTGAGTAAGATGAATACTAGTGATCCTATGTTTGGTGATCGTCTATTTGAGCTTACAAACCTTATGTGTGCCAAAGGAAATGTTGGTATTATTAGTGATATTATTTCCGAAGCTATAAGAATTCATAGACAAGATTATTGTCAAACTCATTCTAATGAATCACCCTCTCTAGGATTTGATCCACCACATGACGATGTTGAACATGGATACTATGATGAGGATGATGATAGTGACTTCGATCTTGATGATGCAATGAGACATTTTGGTCTTATGGCAAATCTTTGGGGATATATGTAAGGAGGAAAGGAATGGGTTCTCGATAGTGGATGTACCGATCACATGACCGGAGATAAAGACATGTTTCGTGAGCTTGCTGATAATGATAGTCCTCGAAAGTTTGTCACTTTCGGTGACAACTCAAAGGGTAAGGTGGTTGGCCTCGGTAAGGTGGCCATATCACATGATAGCTCCATACAAAATGTTATGCTCGTTGAATCTCTTGGTTACAACTTACTTTCGATTATCTAGACTTGTTGATTTCGGTTTCAATGTTCTATTTATCAAGTAGATTGCCAAGTGTTTTGTCGAGATAATCATAAAATGGTCTTCTTGGTGTGCGTAGAGGTGATCTATACATTGTTGATTTCACTAAAAGGCTCAACCTAAAACTTGCTTCATTGCTAAATCCTCAAAAGGCTGGTTATGGCATAGACGATTAGGTCATGTTGGTATGCGAAACCTTGACAAGCTTATTAAGGGGAATCATATCCTTGGAGTTAATGATGTCATATTTCATCAGGATAGACTTTGCAGTGCTTGTCAAGCAGGTAAACAGGTTGGAGGAAGGCATCCCGTGAAGAACATCATGACCACGAAGAGGCCACTTGAGCTACTTCACATGGATCTCTTTGGTCCCAACTCTTACAAGAGTCTCGGTGGAAATTCTTTTGGTCTAGTTATAGTTGATGATTTTTCCAGATTTACGTGGGTGTTCTTTCTCGATGATAAATCGCAGGTCCAAAAGATCTTCAAAAACTTCGCTAGGAAGGCCCAAAACCAATTTGAAGTGAAGATCAAGAAGGTTCGCGGCGACAACGGAACGGAGTTCAAGAGCATAAATGTGGACACCTTTCTTGTGAAGAAGGGATTTCACACGAGTTCTCGACTACGTACACACCTCAACAAAATGGAGTTGTTGAGAGGAAGAACCGGACGCTCATCGAAATGGCGAGAACAATGCTTGATGAGTACAAGACGCCGAAGCACTTTTGGGCAGAAGCGGTTGAGACTGCTTGTCATGCAACAAATCGCTTGTATCTTCACAAGCTACTCGGCAGGACAGCATACGAGCTACTCACCGGTAACAAACCCCAAGTTGGATACTTTCGAGTATTCGGCTCAAAGTGCTACATTCTTGATAAGCATCGTCGTTCTAAATTTGCTCCTAAGTCTCATGAAGGTTTCCTACTAGGTTATGGCTAAAACTCTCACACTTACCGTGTCTACAACAATTTCACCCGAAAGGTTGAAGAGACGGTAGATGTGAAGTTTGATGAATCTAACGGCTCGCAAGTAGAGCAGTTGCCAATTGATGTAGGAGACAAAGATCCTTCGGAAGCAATCGAAGACTTGTCTATTGGCAAGGTCCGTCCAACGGAGGTGAAGGAGCGTACCTCGTCCGTCCAAGTGGAAGCTTCTACTTCACGACAAGGTGAACCAAGAGTTGATACGGAAGCATCCACAAGTGGGACACACTAAGATGAAGAAAACGAGGAAGTGCATCAAGATGAAAGCCAACAACCTCCTTCTCCACCACGACAAGAGAGCGACAACGCCAACAATGAAGAAGGCCAAGAAGAAGAACAAGATGAAGAAGATGTTCAACGAAGACCCAAGCAAAAGCTTTCACGAGTTCGAGCAAGAATTGCTAAAGACCATCCCGTCGTAAAGCAAATCTACAATGATATTCAAACCGGAGAATCACTCGCTCTAAAACTCGTTTAGCTAACTTTTGTGAAAACTATTCTTTCATCTCTAGCATTGAACCTATGAAGGTCGAAGAAGCATTGGAAGATCCGGATTGGTTAAATGCTATGCATGAAGAGCTACACAACTTTGAGAGGAACCAAGTTTGGACATTGGTTGAGAATCCGACAACAACCACAACATCATCGGTACCAAATGGGTGTTTCGCAACAAGCAAGATGAAGATGGACAAGTAGTTCGCAACAAAGCACGTCTAAATGCCCAAGGCTACACACAAGTCGAAGGTATGGACTATGGTGAGACTTACGCCCCCGTTGCTAGACTTGAGTCCATTCGCATCTTACTTGCCTATGCTAATCACCATGATATCACCTTGTACCAAATGAACATTAAAAGTGCTTTTCTAAATGGTGAAATAGAGGAGGAAGTTTATGTTAAACAACCTCCCGGCCTTGTTAATCCTAAGAAACCCAATCATGTTTACAAACTTCACAAAGCTCTTTATGGACTTAAACAAGATCCTAGAGCATGGTATAAATGCTTGACCAAGTTCCTTATTGAAAAAGGCTTTGAAATTGGGAAAATTGATTCTACTCTTTTTACTAAAAGGGTTAATGGTGAACTCTTTGTGTGCCAAATTTATGTTGATGATATTATATTTGGTTCAACTAACCCTCATTTTAGTGAAAAGTTTGGGAAGCTAATGTCGGAGAAGTTTGAGATGTCTATGATGAGTGAAATCAAATTCTTTCTTGGTTTGCAAATTAAGCAAACTAAGGGAGGTACTTTTGTCTATAAACAAAGTACACCAATGACTTATTCAAGAAGTTCAATATGCAAGAATGCAAAGGTATGACTACACCCATGCCTACTAGTGGACATCTTGACTTAACCAAAGATGGTGAACCGGTTGATCAAAAGGTTTATCGCTCTATGATTGGTTCATTGTTATATCTATGTGCTTCACGTCCCGATATTATGCTAAGTGTGTGCATGTGTGCACGATATCAAGCTGCCCCTAAAGAATGTCATCTCAAGGCCGTGAAAAGGATAGTGAGATACTTAATCCATACACCAAATTTTGGCATTTGGTATCCTAAGAGGGCCTCTTTCGATCTTGTTGGCTATTCCGACTCGGACTATGCCGGAGACAAGGTTGATAGAAAGTCCACTTTGGTACTTGCCAATTTCTTGGTAGATCTCTTGTGTCTTGGTCCTCCAAGAAACAAAACTCGATATCCTTATCCACCGTCAAGCTGAATATATTGCCGCTGGTTCATGTTGTGCTCAATTACTTTGGATGACCCAGACTCTTAAAGATTATGGGATATATGTGAGACATGTTCCATTGCTTTGTGATAATGAAAGTGCTATCAAAATTGGTCATAATCCTGTGCAACATTCTCGAACTAAGCATATTGAAGTTCGTCATCATTTCATTCGAGATCATGTTGCTAAGGGTGACATTGATCTTAAGCATGTTCGCACCGAAAAGCAATTAGCGAGATATATTCACTAAACCTCTTGATGAGAAAGTGTTTTGCAGGTTAAGAGGAGAATTGAACATCATTGATGCTTCAAACTTGGAGTAGAAACTCCATTGGATACATGCAAGACATGAGCTTATGACTAATCCTTGATATTTCTCTTATGATGAAAAACTTATGTCTTGGATATATTTTTATCTTGCATGTTATCTAACCCATGTAGGTACTTGGTTGAATCAAATTCCATGAGGTTGAAACCTACTCATATCTTGAGCAATCTCTACATCACCAAGTCTCTACACAAGGTGGTTGAAGACAAGGAAGCACGAAACCATTCAAACATATCCTTTGACAAATTCTATGTTGAGTTTCATGATTGTCATTTTTGGATATACAAGTGCACTTCCTTGCAAGAACTAACCCATGTAGGTAGATGGACTCAAATTCCAAGTGGTGCTCCAAATTCTTGATGAGCTACATCAACCTTGAGCAACCCACGCAGTTCAACTACATGGACAACACCACCAACCAAGGTATGTTATTCCATCTTAGAGAAGCTTTACTCGAGTCATGAGTTAAAGCAACTCGACAAGATGTGAATACATCAAGATGCTTAAACGAAAAATGGCAACCCCATTTTGAGCTTAAACAATGAGTATGGCCTATGATCAAGTGATCTCACTTGACTCCTAAGTCAATATACTCTAACATAGGTGACTTTGTCGCCGACCATCTCTAGATGAAGTTCTCCTGTGTTCTTTTCTGAGTTTTTGCATTTGTCTCATGCATTTGTGTTTCCCCTTTCAAAAAAAAAACTTCATCTAGATTTCTTTCTGTTTTCTCTGCATTTTCTGCATCTAATTCCTTGCATATCTTTCAGTTAATTCCTTGCAAATCTTTGTAAGATCTTACAGCTCTAGTGAGCTGAGGTGACAAGTGTTCTCTCTGCAATGAACTCGGTTACACCAATTTGTTATTTTCGGTCCAACCGAATCTTTTGATCTGACGAAGCATACCACTCGGTGCCACCGATTTCATAACAGGAAAAACTCTTTGCCACATATTCTGTGTTTCTTGATCCAGCTCCACTCAATGAATCTTTTCCTCTACAAGCATCACATTTTCATCATTGCTTTGTTCTGTGTCTCAAGGACCAAACCCATTCGACAGGACTCGGAAGACCCTTCTTGGAAATTGATGTCAAAGGGAGAGAGAGAACATCAAAGCTTATCATTTGGAGATAGAGAGAAAGAACATCAAAACTTATCACCTTTCTTCTTAAGGGAGAGAGAGACCTTCTAAGGAGAGACCCTCAAAAGACGAGAGAGATCTCCAGGGGGAGAGGATACTTAAGTAGAAAGTATTTCTCAAGGATCCCAGATGCTTGGTGTTCAAGAGGAGAGATGTCCACATGTCTTCTTGAGGGGAGGGACATGTTCATATGATGTGTTGTGCTCAATTTTTGCATTAGCATACATTAGCTCTGAACTTTAGCTCTGATCATCATTCATATCTTTCAGCTCTGTTTTCCTTCAGCTCTGATTTTCTGTTCCCTATCTTCTCCCAGTATCCCATGTTAGATTCAGGAGAGCAAGACATCTAAGGGAAAGAGATCATTTAAATTCATTGCATATCTTTACTCTTGGGGACATGTCTAATCCAATGTGGTACTCAATACTCACTCTCTACATGTCATCCCAGTCTTGGTATTCTTGTGGTTTCTTCTGTTTGCTCTGGCTAGTAGATGTATCTGTGTTATCTAACCTTGTTTACGCAGGTTCATTCCATCCTAAGCCAACTCAAGACTACAAGGTAAGTATATGCATCACAATCATGTGTATGAGGAATTCTTGCTGATGTACGTACTGTTTGCAAGAAGGACTCATGGGCATGAAGGTATTCTCTTTAATACTTTTTGCTCTGATGCATATAGCCAAGATACATGTAACACATTGTCTGCTCTATCATGGTTATGCTATCACATGCTCCTATATTTCATATTCACATGATTGCATACATGTAGGGGGAGCCTATGCTTGTTACATGTCTTTCCAAAGCTTTACCTGCTATTCTTTATATCTTTATCTAAAGATTTGATGTATGTTGCCATCAATTACCAAAAAGGGGGAGACTGAAAGCACAAGTGCTCCCTAGGTGGTTTTGGTAATTAATGACAACATATCTCTCGTTGGACTAACACTTTTATCTAGTATGTTTCAGATAAGTTCAGCATTGGAGTGGCATGGACTAAAGGATGTGGGAACTCCTTCAAGATGCTAAGGACAAAGGATTGGCTAAAGCTTCAAGATCAAGACTCTTCATTTTACATTTTAGTGATCCAAGATCACATTGAGTCTATAGGAAAAGCCAATACTATCAAGGAGGGATGAGGTGTTGCTTAATGAGCCTCTTGCTTCATGTGCTTAGTGATATGCTCCAAATACCCTCAACTACTTTCCCACTTCCACACATGTGTCCTAAACCTAAAGTCAAACTCGGCCCCACTGAATCTTTCTATCCGGCGCCACCGAGTTTGGATGTCTTAGCCACTGCCACAAACCCTAGGCAAATCGGTCTCACCGATAGGGATCTCGGTCTCACCGAGATGGGACTGTAATCTCTCTGTATGTCCATTGTCAAATCGGTCTCACCAAGTTTGAGCAATCGGTACTACCGAGATTACAATGCAAACTCTCTGGTTAACTTATTATCAAAATCGGTCCCGCCGAGTTTGATAATCGGTCAAATCGAGTTTGCCTGACCAACTCTCTGAAAAGCTTATTACCAAAATTGGTCCCGCCGAGTTTGTGTAATCGGTCTTACCGAGATTACGTTATGCCCTAACCCTAACCGAATCGGGTCCCACCGAGTTGCATTCCGTCCCACGAAACCCTAACGGTCACTAGGTTTACTAAAATCGGTCTGACCGAGTTTGTTGATTCGGTCCCACCGAGATTGGTAAATTGTGTGTAACGGTTAGATTTTGTGTGGAGGCTATATATACCCCTCCATCTCCTCTTCATTCGTGGAGAGAGCCATCAGACTGAACCTACACTTCCAGCATCCTATTTCTGAGAGAGAACTACCTACTCATGTGTTGAGGCCAACATATTCCATTCCTACCATATGAATCTTGATCTCTAGCCTTACCCAAGTTGCTTTCCACTCAAATCTTCTTTCCAACAGATCCAAAACCTATGAGAGAGAGTTGAGTGTTGGGGAGACTATCATTTGAAGCACAAGAGCAAGGAGTTCATCATCAACGCACCATTTGTTACTTCTTGGAGAGTGGTGTCTCCTAGATTGGCTATGTGTCACTTGGGAGCCTCCGACAAGATTGTGGAGTTGAACCAAGGAGTTTGTAAGGGCAAGGAGATCGCCTACTTCATGAAGATCTACCGCTAGTGAGGCAAGTCCTTCGTGGGAGACGGCCATGGTGGGATAGACAAGGTTGCTTCTTCGTGGACCCTTCGTGGGTGGAGCCCTCCGTGGACTCATGGCAGCCGTTACCCTTCGTGGGTTGAAGTCTCCATCAACGTGGATGTACGATAGCACCACCTATCGGAACCACGCCAAAAACATCCGTGTCTCCAAATTGCGTTTGAATCCTCTAATCCCTTCCCTTTACATTCTTGCAAGTTGCATGCTTTATTTACCGCTGCTCATATACTCTTTGCATGCTTGCTTGCTATATGTTGTGAATGTTAAACTTGTGCCTAAACTCCACTCAAACTTTAAAGAAACTTAAAAACTGCAACTTTGGTACTTAGTGTCTAATCACCCCCCCCTCTAGACACCTCTTCTCAAGGTCCTACAAGAGCCGCTCGCTGTGGCTTACCCGTCCTCTTCCAAAGGGACGGTGAGCGAGCCCATTCCAGTGGAGGATGTGCCGGAAGTCGAATGCTTCAAATGTGGCCGGCTGGGTCATTTCCAATCCAAGTGCACCTTCAAGCCTCTCTGTGTCCTGTGCAAGGAGGAGGGCCATGCCTCCGCCAACTGTCCGACGCGCGGTCATGCGCCCAATCTGCAGATTATGGGCAGCGCCATCTCGGGAGAGGGCTTTTTCTGCCTTCAGTTTGTGGAGGATTCAGAGGAGGAGGGGTCGGTGGACCAAAAGGTGGAGAACGCGGCCATCCTTTCGGCGGAGCCAGGCAAACTCAACCTGTGTGTCCTTCGACAGGAACTCAAGCATATCGTGGTAGGTGTGTGGGACTGGCAGGTGACTCAGGTGGGAGATGATGATTTTCTGGTGGTGTTCCCCTCGGCCGATCTTCTGCACATGGCCAAGACGAGTGGAAAGCTCTTTCTTCCTATCCATGACATCACTGCTAGGGTGCGTGACATGTTGCATGAGAAGATCCAGCCGATGGTGATGTCGGAAGCATGGGTTAGGCTGCATGGCATTCCAAAGAAACACTGCAGAGAGTATCACATCGAGGAGGGTTTCAAGATGTTGGGGCGCCGGATTGTGGTCGATGAATTATCACTCATCCGGATGGGGCCAGTGACAATGAAGATCGCTTGTAAAGCGCCTGAGAAGTTAAATGGCATGGTCGAAGTGTGGTTTAACCATGAGGGGTACCAGGTCAAAGTGGAGCTGGAACGCCCGCTTACCCGTGGGGGCGGGGGCGGGGCTGGTGGAGCTGGTGCGTCTGGCATTCCCCCACCTCCACCTACCAATCCGGAAGGGTCCGGTCCCTCGCTCCCCCCTGGTGGCCCTGGCAAGCCGAGTGGTGCCGCAGGTAGTAAAGAGAAATCGGGCGAGGCTGGTCATGATGATAAGCAGGATGTGGAGATGGGAGTGCAAGAGGAGGAGTTGGAGGACAGTATGCAAGACACCTCCATTGATACTGAAACATGGGACAAGCTGGGGGCGATGGAAGGACGTGTGATGGTGGTGGCGACCTAGGATACGACGGTGAGTGTGCCTCCCCTGGCGCGGCGACATGGCAGGGGCCTTCGACGAGTACGGGTCCAATCTGGCACTGTAGGTCCCCGTCAGGATCCAGGAGCCGCTGGTGGTGGATGATGACCGGCGTAAGGTGGGGAGGGCCTCAAACCCCTCCTCTCTGGTGGCTGCAGCGGTGGATGTTGGATGCGTGCTGAATGAAGCTGTCTCCTCGCCGGCTTCAGGCAAACGTGGCTCCGAGGGATCGGGCAGGCAGCCCAAGAAGACGGCGGGCAGGAAGCCGGGGCCCAAGTGCACTACTCCAGCGGTTCACGCCACGTCGGCGTCTCTGCGTGGTGAGGTGGGGTCAGAGTTGGCGGCGGCTGGAGTGGGCGTCAAGGCCAAGCGGTCCAAGGCGACACCGGTGGTGCAGCGGGAGCCAAGCGCCAGGGTGAAGGCCAAGCTGGGGGACCTGTCTTCCATGGAAAGCACCAAGCTACACATCGCCGACAAGAATCTATATGTTTCAGGTAATCCACTCCCCTCATATAGAATACTTAATGCTTTCTCGGACGAGCATCTAGCGTAGATTTTGAATGATAGTGGGGTAGCGGTGGCGGCTAGCACTGGTGATATAATCACTCTGGTGCGTGCGCGTTAGGAGGCACAAGCTGTGTTGGCCGCGGCTGCTGCGAGATGTGTAGCGTCGTGCGCGGTGACCACGAGCCTAGGGGCAGATGGTGGTTCCTAGGCCCGAAGGAGGGACAGAGGCGAGGGAGGCCTCTGACATCCCTTCTTCCAGCCGTGGCCCGACTAGGAAGCGAGTGGCAAAAGCGGTGAGCTCCCGTGGAGTTTGCCTTCGTAATCAAATTATATAATGAGATACATTTTCTGGAATATTCGGGGTTGCGGACACGTAGGGCGCTGTACGCAGCTTAGGGAATACATGGCTAGGGAGCGAATAGACGTCGTAGCGCTTCATGAGACTATTAAAGCGGACTTCACCTTTCGCGACTTACTTGCTTTTGATCCGCTGCAATGCTTTGACTGGCGCTGGGTTCCTTCCTCTGGCCACGCGGGTGGTCTACTCATGGGATGTAAGCGTGATGTAATTCTCTGGGAAAGTGGAGTGTGTTCACTTGCGGCTACGGTGCGGCATCGTGCTTGGTATCCTGAGAGCTAAAGAGCAGTACTGGCGTCATAGGGGCGGCGTGAAGTGGGCAACTAAAGGGGATGCGAACACTAGGTACTTCCATGCGTACGCGAACGGTCGAAAATGGAAGAGTTATATTCTACGCCTTAACTCCGATGATGGAATCTTGGTTACCTAGAATGAGATCGTCCGGCACATCTACGACTTCTTTATTGGTCTATTGGGAACGACCAGGAGAAAAGGATGTGTCTTAGGGAGGATTTGTGGGATCCTTCCGAGCGTGTGTCCCAGGCAGAGAACGATGGGCTTGCCCTGTCTTTCTTCCCGGAGGAAGTGGACCGGGCATTGGCTTCCATGAAGACGGACACGACACCTGGGCCTGACGGTTGGCCAATAGAGTTCTTTGGAAGTTTTGGCCGTGTTTTAAGCATGTGTTTCACGCGATAGTTAACGGCTTTGCGCTTGGTCAAGTGGACCTCTACCGCCTTAACTATGGGGCTATTAGTCTTATCCCTAAAGTAAAAGGCACAGATAACATTGAGCAGTTCAGACCCATCACGCTTATTAACGTGTCGTTCAAACTGTGTACCAAAGCGTATGCCACCCGGCTGGCTCCCATAGCACAACAGGTGATCCAGCAGAGCCAGACAGCTTTTCTCAAAGGACGCAATATTTTGGAGGGCCCGATTGCGCTCCTTGAGATTGTGCATGAGCTAAAACGAACCAAAGGGAAGGGTTTTTTTTGCTCAAACTCGACTTTGAGAAAGCCTACGACCGAGTGAACTGGGAGTTCGTGAGGGAGGTGCTCTCGAAGAAGGGGTTTGAGGCGGGTTTTGTGCACCGAATAATGCACCTGGTCAGTTGTGGGCAGTCCGCGGTTACGATCAATGGAGAGATGGGCATGTTCTTTCGTAACAAACGTGGTCTTCATCAAGGAGACCCAAGCTCTCCGCTTATCTTTAACTTCGTAGCGGATGCGCTAGCTGTCATTGTCAAAACTGGCGGATCTCGGGTAGGGGGTCCCGAACTGTGCGTTTAAGGTCGATGGTAATAGGAGACAGGGGACACGATGTTTACCCAGGTTCGGGCCCTCTCTATGGAGGTAATACCCTACTTCCTTCTTGATTGATCTTGATGAATATGAGTATTACAAGAGTTGATCTATCACGAGATCGTAATGGCTAAACCCCTAGAAGTCTAGTCTATATGATTATGATTGTCTCTATGGACTAAACCCTCCGGTTTATATAGACACCGGAGGGGACTAGGGTTGTACAAAGTCGGTTACAGAGAAAGGAATCTTCATATCCGGACGCCAAGCTTTCCTTCAACACCAAGGAGAGCCCCATCCGGACATGGGTGAGAGTTTTCGATCTTGTATCTTCACAGCCCATCAGTCCGACACATGTCCAACAGGCTGGACGCCCAAGGACCTCTTAATCCAGGACTCCCTCAGTAGCCCCTGAACCAGGCTTCAATGATGAGGTGTCCGGCGCGTAGATTGTCTTCGGCATTGTAAGGCGGGTTCCTCCTCCGAATACTCCAAAACAACCTTCGAACACAAAGAACGTGTTCGGCTCTGCAAAACAAGTACCACACACAACCGCAGAGAGTATACTATTTCACGAGTCCAATCCACTGACAACTTTTATAGCATGACGCCACATCACCACCCGATCATTATTTCAAACCGTTTTCAGCCTGCCGCTCCATGTTTTGAGATGCGGTTTCATTGGCACGTCTTGTCAAAGCAGAGATCATGTCCCCTTATTGCAGGATTCTCATCAATACGGGCGTGGGTAATCCAACCGTCCCGTCGGCATGATTCCTTGGGAATAGGCAAGTTTTAAGGCCCATGAGGAGGCGTTTAATATTCACTGCCTTTATAAAGGGGCACAAAACCGTCTTTCTCCTCTACGCCTGCCTCTTCCTCAACCTTTCCAACCTTGAGTTCCAGTACCCAGATTTTAATTGCTACGAGCCTCTCAGTCATGTCCGGATCCAGCCTTCAAGGCCGGTGGGTGGCCTCTTCTGTCACAGAGGAGGACATTGCGAAGCTCCGACCGGCAAGATACTTGACCGCGGAAATCCTCCACAGGCTCCCTGCTAAAGGGCAGGTTATCCCTGCCCCCAGATCCGGCGAGAGGGTCGTATTCATCTCCCACTTCCTCCGGGGCTAGGGTTCGCTCTCCATCCCTTTGTCCGTGGGCTCACGTTCTATTATGGGCTAGATTTTCACGATCTAGCCCCAGACTCTTTTCTTCTCATCTCGGCGTTCATCATCATGTGCGAGGCCTTTCTCCATATTCCCCCACACTTCGGCTTATGGCTCAAGACCTTTAATGTGAAGCCGAAGGTGATCGAGGGGAAGCAAGCAGAGTGTGGTGGTGCCACGGTGAGCAAGCTTACCAACGCTCTTTGGCTAAAAGGCTCTTTCACGGAATCCTCCAACTTATGGCAGTGGGAGTGGTTTTACATCACTGAACCCCGTGGTACCAAGTGGGCAGCTACACCTGCGTTCCGATCTGGCCCTCCAATACAACTCGCATCATGGATCAATAAGGGGTTGGATTGGGGATCAACAAATGAAGTGCAGACACTACAGAGCCGCATCCGGAGTCTCCTTGAGAAGGACACCGATCTCATCAACGTAATCCAAATAATGCTAGTTCGTCGGGCCCTGCCGTGCCAGCGACGGCCTCTCTGCATGTGGGAGTTCAATCCGGAAGGACCACGGACCCTTCAGCACTTCTTCGGCACGACGCACAGAGGAATGTGGAAGTTATTTTTTGGGACATGAAAGCAGTACCACTGAGGACATCGGCCTTGACTGCAACCATCCGGATACCTTGGTAGGCACTCGACTCCTGAACGCAGCTTAATTAAATATTCTGTAATAAGGTACTGAGAAAACCATCTTCTTCCAGGGTTGGATAAAGAAGGTGGAGCGAATTAGGTGTTCAGCCCTTCTTCCCGAAGACTCAGCTGATCCTATGCTAACAAGGATGCTGGTTCCGGCACCATGCCAAGTGCCGGCGAAAGAGGACAAGGAGGAGAGCAGGAAGGCCAAAGGTGGCCTTCATTCTGAAGGTACACCAGACACTGTGTCCGGGGAGATTAGGGCTCCCTCTTCCTAAGACAAAAGAGAAGGAGAAGCTGACATCCTTTCTCCCCATGGTAAGAAAAGGGCCGCCTCCGAAGGTTGGGAAGTAAAGGCTCCTAAGTGAGGTAAGATGCCCCTATCAGGCGGTTCGGGCTCGGAAAACGACATTGTCGCACAGTTCCGTAAGGACAAGCCTTTAGCCGAATTGTAAGTGAACAAGGGTGTTTTTAAACATATCCCGTTCTTGTCCTGTTACAAGGGTATCATCTAGAATATATGTTTTGTAGCCCGGCACGCAATCTTCCTCAACAATCCTCTTCCTTGGGGGATCTTCTTCTGGAGATGATGGAAAGCGAGACGCCTCCACAGGCCTCCTCGCCCAATAGGGCGGACGACTTCGAGGTGTCGTCCCGGAGGATCTCTCCCGATCAACAAGTGGTGCAGGGGACAATGAAGACAACGCCCGAAGGTGAAACTTCGGTCGCCCAGGGTCCGGGGTGTGCGGTCCCTATGGGAACCAACAATAAAGGCCCCGAATTATCCGGTTTACAGCCGGAGACGACTCTAGGGTCGAGTAAATATATCCCTTCAAAGGGAGTCCGTACTTCTACAACTGCTTCCAGGAATCCGGAGGCGCCGGATACATTGATGGACATGTTGCGACATCTGTCCGTCTCAGAGGAACATCGTACCTTGATGGGTACGGTGGTTGAGAGGATTCTGTCCGCGAAAAGCGGATTGAATGAAGCCTTCACGAGCCAGCTAAGAGGCTTCGAGGTACGTAATGTAATATTTTCAATTGTGCTCTGTACGCAAAATGCACCTGTGTATAGATAGTAGCCCCTGAGACTCTGGTTGGTGTCCAAAGGGAGACAATCAGAGGATCGAAAAAGACATGCCCAGGAAATAATCTAACTAATTGGAACACAGGCTGTTACATCCATGGCATCGCCCACACTATGAGTTTGCAGTGTCAGGCGAAACTTGATGTGGCAGATGACGACATCACGCCTATTAACAGGCGGCTCGACGAGGCGCAAGGTATGTTTTGGGGCGGCCAGTATATGTATGTATAATAACATGAGCACGAAGCTGAGGATTATATACTAAGACATGCACAATTGCAGATAGTGCTGCCGCGGTTGAGACCCTTTGGGCAGAGCTTGCCCGAGCCAAGGAGCAAGCCAGGATGAGTAATGTGGCTGCCAAGATGGCAGCTGAGGAGTTAAAGGCCGAACAGGCTACTCGGCGCCAGTGCGAGGAGAGAATATCTTCCATAGAGCAAGATCTAAAGGATGCCACTGGCAAATGCTAAGCGCTCGAGGAGGAGAACAAGGCCAAATTACCCAAACTCAAGAAGGCCTTACGAGAGGCGAGAGAAGCACGATCTGAGTCTAGAGCGGCTCGGGAGGAGATCTGGCAAGCCAGGGAGATAGCGGCCGGTAAGCCCTTTCTATTACAGACTAAATTCGGCGATCCAAAGTATGCCCCGCTTAATCAAATGTGGAGCACTCCAGACGCATTCTTGGACTTGCCGAAGAGTGTCTCCGATACGGCACAGTTTTACCAAGCGCAAGAAGGGTACGGAAAAGCTTTTCTGCTCACAATTCGGCGTGCCGAAGCGCCCGCTGTTGCTGAACGGAGAGATGGCCCAGTGGGCCGAGCTCCACAAGATATCCGGATCTACCATGAAGGACGTCGTGGTCCGGCTGTGGCCGACTGAGCCAGTTCCGAATAGTTATTTCGGTTTGGTGCAGCGACTTGTGGATGTGGTGCCGCGTATCAACACCCTGAAGCGATCAGCGTGCATTGAAGGTGCACGGATGTCCTTTGCCTGTGTCAAGACTTATTGGGCAAAGATGAAGGCCACCGATATTGCAGCGAAGAGTCCACTCGGGGGCAAGGACAAACACACGTCGGAGCATTATTTTGAAGATGTCCTAGAGGGCACCCGCTTGATAGAGGGTCAGTGCTCAAAGGATATGATCTTTGAGTGAATGTACCAAAATTGTAAAAACAATATTATGATATATTAAGGCTATGTTTTTTATACTTTTGCCTAAAAGTTTTGGTTCCTCCTGTGCGGCTGTTTTTGTATAATCTGAAAGTTTTTCAGTCGTCGGCTTCGGCCCCCTTGCATAAAATACGGGGGTGTTCGTAAAAGCACTTGATCACTCTTGACCCAATGTCTTGGTCCGCGAAGGAGGTGTCAATGCGGCGAACTAGGCAATCGGACTATAGGGCTTTAACACTTTCACTTAGCCATAGGAGTTTGACGGTGGGTCTACGATATAGCCCCTGGTATGTACGCGGTTATCCCAATACGGTGCGTTACATAGGTGACCTTAAGAACGGTCCTTCGTGTAGTACGGAAGGAATCGCGAAAGATTCTGATAAGTCATCGAGTGGTTGACCAGCTCTCGCCGCATCATGACAGTCAGTTTTCGGCTTTCTCTACTGAGGTGCTTGACCAGATGAACCGGAAACACAATCGCAGTAGTTCTCCCTTTACTACCCTAGCCGATAGAGCGGAACGTAAGGTAGTAAGCACAGGAGCCGGGCAACCCAACTATTGACCAAAGACATGATTCAGAGCTAATGCATATAAGGCCAAACTCGTGACGCCGAAGTGTGCTATAAAGCTGTTCGGACTTGTCGGCAACTCATTTGCTCCCATATCGAGCCCCTGGCAATTTGTGCCGAGGTGCGTGTGTGAAACAACCGAAGAAGCAAAATTCAGTTCTTTAGAAAAAGCGAATACTAAATATGGATTATGTTCACTGGAACCTGATTGATATGTCAATCGCCATCTTACAGATAATAACGCCATGACCCAGGCTATTTGACATGCGGGGGGTCGAAGGCTGAGGGAAAAGGCACTTTACAGGCTCAAAATAGAGAGTGCGGTCTACAAAAAATTATTTTGACCTCCTATCGCATGTCTGCGCTGCCTTGCCTCGGTGAAAGGACTCCTTAACAGGAATAGCCTTTGGGTAAGTGTATGAAGCCGAACTCCGAAAGAGTCCGTGAGATGACGAGCCTTTGAGCCACCTGTTGTAAAAGATAAAAAATAGTTAGAAAAGAAAAAGAGGCTACGGGAGTGCTTGTAGGCCTGTCCTTATTGTGCCTCCGCCGATGACCAGGGTATTTTAAGTGCATAATTATGTATGCGTGCTACAAACTTCGCGGGTATATGAGGCGAACGACGGAGGCCGAACTGCTAATCCATCTCAGAGATTGTTCGATCCTGTTTAATAGAGACCGGCTTCTTAATGGCCGATGAGATATGCGGCTTGGTGAGGCCGCTTTGTACTTCGGATGTAGTAGCCGTAGTATGATCCTCTGTATGGAGGGAGCGTTCCGTATTTCCATTTATCATTATGACGCCGCGTGGACCGGGCATCTTACGTTTTGCATGGGCGTAGTGTGGGACCGCATTAAAACGAGTAAAAGCGGTACTCCCCAGAAGTGGATGGTAGCTACTGTGGAACGGGGCAATATCGAAGGACAAGCCTTCGCTTCGGAAGTTGATCGGCGAACCAAAAACAACTTCCAATGTGATGGATCCCGTGCATTGTGCTTCTACACCGGGTACTGCTCCCTTGAGGGTAGTTGTGGTGGGCTTGATTCTTGAAGGATCAATGCCCATTTTGAGGACAATGTCTTGGTAGAGTATATTAAGGCTACTGCCGCCGTCCATAAGGACTTTCGTGAGATGGAACCCATCGATAATTGGGTCAAGGACCAGAGCTGCTGAACCTGCATGACATATACTGACTGGGTGGTCCTTGCGATCAAAAGTGATCGGGCAGGCCGCCTGAGGGAGTCCTGGATTAGGGGGTATCCGGACAGCCGGACTATATCCTTTGGCTGGACGGTTGGACTATGAAGATACAAGATTGAAGACTTCATCCCGTGTTCGGATGGGACTATCCTTGGCGTGGAAGGCAAGCTTGGCGATACTGTAACCCTAGCCCCCTCCAGTGTCTATATAAACCGGAGGGTTTAGTCCGTAGGACGACAACAATCATACCATAGGCTAGCTTCTAGGGTTTAGCCTCTACGATCTCGTGGTAGATCAATTCTTGTAATACTCATATCATCAAGATCAATCAAGCAGGAAGTAGGGTATTACCTCCATCGAGAGGGCCCGAACCCGGGTAAACATCGTGTCCCCTGCCTCCTGTTACCATCCGCCTTAGACGCACAGTTCGGGACCCCCTACCCGAGATCCGCCGGTTTTGACACCGACATTGGTGCTTTCATTGAGAGTTCCACTGTGCCGTCATCGTAAGGAAGGATGCCTCATCTCATTGTCAAGGACAACGTCACCTCTGGGGGAGCCCTGGCTGTCGGCCAAACTCTCCGGCTGGGCAGCTTCGTCATGACGGCCTGTTCGGCTGCTGCACCAACGATGACTTCTCGGGTCATCGAAAACAGCCTCCACGTCGGCTCGGAACTAGCCGAGTAGATGAATCCAATGGAGCTCTCTTCGCTAAACGAGCTTTTGGATTGCATCGCTGCTTTGGGAGTCGCTACGGACTATGATCGGATTGGGCTTAAACCCGACCTCAGGGAGATTAACTCTTCGCCGATCACCCATCAGATAGCGGTGGTGGAGGAACAATGCGGCGATTCTCCCTCTATCTTGAGGACAAACTATGTCCGGATTCCCGAGCTCTCCGAGCCGGATACCCGTTTACGGAAGGACATCACCCAAGCCCTAAACCTAGAATTAGGCAGCGGGCCAGACCTATTGGGCAACATCCCGGAGCCCGAACTTCCAAGATCAGAAACTCCCCTGCCCCTGGGTCTCAGATCGGGTCAGGGTTCGGACTCAAATCCGCCCACCCACCCAGATATAAGTGACCTTTCCCACATTAGGCAAGAGCCCCAGGAAACAGTACATCACTATTGGGCCAGATTCCTCCTTGTAATGAACAAGGTCAAGGACTATCGCGAGGAAGACACAATCTCATTCTTCTGCAATAATTGCACGGACAAGGGAATCCTTAATGCCATAAGTCACCGTGACATAGTACGTTTCGCTGACTTGGCGGCCATAGTACAGAAGTACTGTGCGATGGAAAGTGCCTGGAAAACTGAAGCAAAATTTTGGGATAATCCGGCTCTGATTAAGATGGCGGACGCATACTCCGGCTACCACCAAATTAAGATGGTGGAATCCGACCAAGCCGCAACGGCATTTATCACGCCATGCGGCCCCTTCTGTGTCAACACAATGCCCTTCGGGCTCAAAGACGCCGGCGCAACGTATCAACGCATGATTCAGACATGTCTAGAAAAGTAGATCGGCAAAACAGTGGAGGCATATGTCGATGATGTGGTCGTTAAAACCAGACACGTCGACTCTTTAATAGACGACTTGAGGCTCACGTTCGACAATCTCCGAACATACGATATCAAGCAAAATCCGGAAAAATGCATCTTCGGCGTACCCGCCGGAAAGCTTCTGGGTTTCATCCTCTCCAGTAGAGGAACTAAAGAAAATCCGGCTAAAATCCGAGCCCTGTCACAGTTGGCCGTCCCAACGGACCTCAAACAAATCCAGAAGTTAACTGGATGCGTGGAGGCCTTAAGCCGCTTTATCTCCCGATTAGGAGAAAAGGCACTTCCCCTTTATTGCCTTCTTCGGCGCACCGAACACTTCGAGTGGACGGATGCTGCCACGGTCGGATTGGAAGAAATAAAAGCCATACTGGCCACCAACCCAATCCTGGCCACGCCAAACATCGGTGAACCAATGCTGCTATATATAGCGGCAACACATCAAGTTGTAAGCGCAGTGCTCGTCGTCGAACGAGAAACGGACGGACATAAATTCCCCCTTCAAAAGCCGGTATATTATGTATCCACTGTCCTCACTCCATGCAAATCACGGTACCCGCATTATCAAAAGATAACATATGCGGTATTCATGGCATCCCAGAAACTACGATACTATTTTTAAGAGTGTTCAATCACAGTGGCCTCAGAAGTGCCACTCAACGATATAATACACAACCGCGACGCCACGGGCCGGATTGCCAAATGGGCCATTGAGCTCCTCCCGTTCGACATAACATATAAACCTCGGCGAGCCATTAAGTCACAAGTATTAGCCGATTTTGTCGCCGTATGGACAAAAGCCGAACTCCCTAAAGAGTACGACGCATACTCCAATTGGATCATGCACTTCGACGGCTCTAAAATGCTGGCTGGTCTGGGGGCTGGCATCGTCCTGACCTCCCCTACTGGAGATACAGTTCAATATGTACTCCAAATACTGTACACAGACTCCAACAACGCAGCCGAATACGAGGCCCTGTTACATGGTCTTCGGATGGCAGTTTCCATGGGCATTCGACGCCTAGAGGTGCGCGGGGACTCAAACCTCGCAATATCCCAAATAAATGGAGACTTCGATGCCAAGGATCTAAAAATGGCGGCTTATCGCAACGCCGTCGTCAAGATGTCAGCTCGGTTCGAGGGGCTCGAATTCCACCATGTGGCTCGAGAAAACAATCAGGCGGCGGATATCCTCACCCGTGTCGGCGCTAAGCACGACGCGGTCCCACCTAACATCTTCTTGGAAAGGTTGTTCAAGCCATCCGCGGTATGGGAAGGGGACACCGGTGATAATAGTCCGGACCCGGCCACAACACCAGATACCGAACACTCTGACATAATAGGAGGCTCTGCCACCGAAATAACACCTTCCACCCACGTAATAATGGTCGTCATCGCCCCGTGGACAAAACCATTCCTAGCCTACCCAACCAGGCAGGAACTTCCTGAGGACCAAAATGAGGCACGCTGCATAGTGCGGCGATCTAAAGCCTACAAGGTCCACGAGAGAGAGCTTTATAAGAAAAGCACTACTGTAGTCCTTCAAAGGTGCGTCTCCGAAGAGGAAGGGAGGAAGATTTTGGCCAAAATCCATGCTGGCCTCGGCGGCCACCACGCCGCAGCCCGGGCCCTGGTAAGCAAAGCCTTCTGTACAGGCTTATATTGGCCGACGGCCTGGGCAGATGCACAGGACTTGGTCCAACGTTGCGTCGGTTGCCAGCTTTTTGCAAACCAAAGCCATATGCCTCCCATCGCCCTCCAAACAATCCCCATTACCTGGCCCTTTGCGGTCTGGGGGCTTGATACGGTTGGACCCCTCAAAGGGGGAACCCATAAGAAAAAATACTTACTGGTCATGATGGATAAATTCACCAAATGGATAGAAGCCAAACCCGTTAAAACGGCTGAATCCGGACCGGTGATAGACTTCATATCTGGGGTTGTACACCGTTATGGCATCCCCAATAGCATCATCACCGACAATGGCACAAACTTTACAGCCGATGAGGTAAAACTTTGGTGCAGCAACATGGGCATCAAGCTCGATTACGCTTATGTCTATCACCCGCAAACTAACGGTCAAGTCGAACGAGCAAATGGTCTTATCATGAGCGGCATCAAACCCAGACTAGTGCGGTCCTTAAAGGAGTCAAACACACAATGGGTAGAGGAGCTCGATTCCGTACTATGGGGGCTGCGCACCACGCCAAATCGCACTACCGGATACACCCCATTTTTCATGGTGCACGGCGCGGAGGCGGTTTTGCCCTGTGACATAATTCATGACTCACCTCGAGTGCGCATGTATGAAGAAAAGAAGGCTGAGCTCGATCGGCAGGATAGTTTGGACACCCTGGAGGAGGAGCGTGATGTGGCAAAAGCCCGTTCCGCATTCTATCGGCAACAGGCTCGAAGGTATCAAAGCGGAGAAGTACGGGCCAAAACCTATAACGTTGGCAAATTAGTTCTACGCCTTCCGGAGAAGAAAAAGAACAAGCTTCAACCTAAATGGGAAGGTCCCTTCGTTGTCGACCAAGTTCTGACCGGCGGAGCGTACCGTCTGTAGGATGAATCGGACAATCGACTTGAGCCAAATCCATGGAACGCAGCCAGACTCCGAAGATTCTACGCCTAGTGCCGGACTCTATGTTCGTCTCCTTCAACCTGTACGTTTTTCGCATATACATTATCTGTCTTTTCTCTCTTTTTTCTTCCTTTTTTTCCTTCTACCTGAGGCCTGCAAAGGCCAACTTGTGTCTCACTTACACACTATTAACGCGCTAGCCACGCTCATTATACCTGGGGGCTTCTTATACAGAAGCTTAATATAACTACTTTTCCGGGCTTCATGCCCCACACATGTGTTATTCTTCCACATGTACCTTTTTTCGCCATTATATGCATCGATATGACTTAAGTTTTGGCCAAGCTGGGTTGCCTGGCTCTTGTATTTATGCCCTACGTTTCCGTTAATTCGGCTAGGGCATAAGGGGAGCACCTTTGCGATTGTTACTGTCGGGTCATCCAGATGTGTACCTCAGACTGGGTGAAGCCGAAAGCTAGCGTTCTTAAGGGAATATTCGGTCGATGAATAAAAGACAACTTTTATCTATTTTTTATACATGCCCCCAGATGTTTATAACCTACGCCTCTCCTCGCAGTTCTGACATGCACATTAGGGCATGCGTACCCAGGGAAAGGAACCCTTAACGGAACTATTCTCCCTGGAAGATGTTTCTTACTATCCATGTAATATAACATAGCTAGTTGGGTACTTGTCTGTTCAAGCACTTATGACCCCTACGCCTGGTTTCCATGCATACCCCGGTTCTTCCATAACTGAGCAGGTATTCGGATACACTCCAGACTATCGGGTCCAGAGGTCGAAGCGAAAAGGTCCGCCATGACAAATGATTTACAATCCGGCTAGGGACATTATATATGTCACTTAAATTACACAGTCACTTAGACTGACTAAATTCTTCTTCTATACCATCCAACAGGCTGTCTAGCCTACAATCCTGTTGGGAATACTTTGTGCCTAATTCTACTTGGTCATACACCAAACTGACGGGGATCTCTTTCCCATCGGGCCCCACAGGTCCGACCTCGGCCATGTGGTTTGGGTCAGCCTTGGTATACCGCGTCTTCCCCATGGCCCAGGCTTCCCTTGAACCTTGTCGGCAGGCTGATATCTTCAATAACCGGAAACGCCGCCGTGCTCCCTTGAGCTTCTCTATAAGCTCCCTCATGCCTCCTGGCGGGGAGGCGGATGCCCACAACGCTTGGGCAATACCCCGCATCACCTGGCGAACTTGTTCATGCAGTTGTGCGAGCTCTGGTAGAAGATCACCCGCATACCTGGGCATCTCCTCCGCGGGACGACCCGTCAGCATACCTGCAGACATAACTCTGTTAGCCGGCTTCCTTACCGAACTGTTTCTAAAGTTCGTTCAAGCACTTACTGAAAATGCCGCGTCGAAGCCGCTTATTCTCCTTCACGGAGTCTGCAAGCTGGGCTCGAACATATTTCAGATCCACGCCCAGCTGGATATTAGCGTCTTGGAGATTATTTTTCTCTTGAATGACGCGCGTAAGCACGCGCTCGCCAGCATTTAGCTGTCGATTAGCATGTTGCGCATCCCTTGGCATGGCCTCCGGATTCACTCCGGAGTCATCTGCAACATCTATTGTTAGATTTGCAGGCATACCGCATACTATATGGTACCTGCAACATTTAAAACAAGAATTACCAGAGGGGCCCTTCTCGGACTCCTTGAATGAGGCAACTGCAGCCTGTAGCTGGGCCTTGCACTCTTCCAGCTCTCGAGACAATTGGGTATTCTTCTCTGTAAGAACCTGCACAAATAATGATCCTTAAATCAGTTGTGCCAACTGTTTCAAGTCTCAGGGGCTACTGATATATATAATCATCAAATTTTCTTACCCGTATATCCTCCACATACTGGTCCGTGGCTCTAGCAACACCATTTTGAGCAGCACGGATGTACGCGTCTCCTGAGTTGAAGGCATCAAATGCCTCTTGGGAGAAACAATCGTCACGAGTAATGCGACCGGCGGCCTTTGTGATTCATGGCGCTCTCCACTCCGGAATTTGTAGCGGATATTTTATCCGCATCCTCTGTAGGAGGAGCATCCGGCGCGTGCCCCGTGTTAGCTTCCGCCTCTGTGTCCGGCCCTGGAGCCCGACTAGTAGAGGCGTGATCGGCGACCTCTCCGGATATAGTCCGGCGAGCGTTTTTCCTTCTAGGAAACATGGGTGTTATTATGTTTCAAAAGACGATAACCACGGAGCAAGGCTTTGTATAATACCTCTGCGCCGGCATCTCCGTCCGGACCGCCTTCCTTTTTAGCCTGCCCGGCTTCGGCACCCCTTGTTGGCGATTCACCACGGGTTCGGCATGGTGTCCTGAGGACGTTCCTTGTAAAACACCATACAGATACGGTAGGTGAAATGCATAAAAAGGGATCCTTCTCGAAAGTTGGGACTCTGGTTTTACTTACATGCGAGGCGGGGAATAGCCCAGGATAGTCAGCTATAATGGCCACCATGGCATCATCACAGCTTAATTGATAGAATATCCTGTCGATCAACTCCACAAATATGTCCGGATCCTCTTCTAGGCCGGAGTCGAGTGCCCGGCCGGGATCCTCCGGTTGTGGGGTGTTGACCTCCCTTACAGCCTTTTGCAGTTCCTGCTATGAAATAGCAAGGTAAATACTTATTAAAAAAATGTGGGAAGTATGGGAGTAAGAAGTGGCAGCTCACCCAGCTTGGCGGGTTGTACATGGAGAATCTGTCCCGTGGCTTGATGCGGAGGAACTCCTCTTCCTCTCCCTTATACAAATCGGACAGAATTTTTGCTAGAGCATCAACTGAGTCCGGTCCCTTACGACCGCAGCGAGTGGCATCATCTTCCCCATTGGAATGCCACATGGGGTGGCCTCGATATTGAAGCGGCTGCACCCCCCGCATAATGCATATTGACATAACCTCGGTTATTGTCAGTCCTGATTGAGCCAGTATCTTTATCCGGCCCATCAGGTAAAGGGCGTCTCTGTCATCTTCCTCCTGAGGGCTCCGTGGGCGCAAGCTTCGGCGTTTCTTCAAAGGGGCATTGTCGAACTCGGGGAGACCAATCCGAATAGGATCCGGAAGGGGGACGTCCTCCATATAAAACCACTCTGAAGGCCAGTCTTCGGACGTCTTCTTCGGGGTACCGGATAGGTATCCGGTCCCTGCGATGCGCCATATTTCGACTCCGCCCACTTGATATATTGACCCCCTCTGAGTACGGGGCACGAGGCAGAATAGCTTCTTCCACAGCGCGAAGTGAGCTTTGCATCCCAGAAATAGCTCACAAAGGGGTACATAACCAGCGATGTGTAGTATGGAAGCATGGGTGAAATTATGCAACTGGAGGCCATAGAACTCCAGGAGCCCGCAAAGGAATGGATGGATTGGAAATCCAAGTCCCCTTAATAAATAAGGGACGAGGCATACCCGCTCCCCCTTGGAGGGATTAGGAAAGCTCTCCGCTTGCTCCCCGCCATTGTAGGTGGCGAGCTTGGCTCAAACGGGGACCATATACGTTGGAGGGAGAAATCCATGGGTCTATAACTTTACTAATCAACTGTGCGGGACGGAACACTTCTTCCAATCTCCGGGCTTAGGGCTACGGGAGCGAGAGGAGGAGCTGCGCTGGCCGGCCATGTTGGGATGGATTTTTTCGGGCACGCTCCGACGAATGCTCGCTGGGGGAGGATGGTGTGATTTGGATATGAGAATCCCCGTCTCTTTAAATAGGCAGTTTATTCACATAGCTAGGGTGGCAAATGTAAAAATGTCTTGGCGTCTCGCATTCATTCGACACGTGGAAGGTAGCCATTATTGGACGTGGAAGCCAAGAAGCACAACATTTATGCGAAGACGGACACTATTCAACAGGTATTCGGGATTTGGAGAAGAACCCGCCTTGCAATGCCGAAAACAATCTACGCGCCGGACTCATCGTCATTGAAGCCTGGTTCGGGGGCTACTGAGGGAGTCCTAGATTAGGGGGTATCCGGACAGCCGGACTATATCCTTTGGCTGGACGGTTGGACTATGAAGATACAAGATTGAAGACTTCGTCCCGTGTCCGGATGGGACTCTCCTTGGCATGGAAGGCAAGCTTGGTGATACGGATATGTAGATCTCCTCCCTTGTAACAAACTCTGTGTAACCCTAGCCCCCTCCGGTGTCTATATAAACCGGAGGGTTTAGTCCGTAGGACGACAACAATCATACCATAGGCTAGCTTCTAGGGTTTAGCCTCTACGATCTCGTGGTAGATCAACTCTTGTAATACTCATATCATCAAGATCAATCAAGCAGGAAGTAGGGTATTACCTCCATCGAGAGGGCCCGAACCTTGGTAAACATCGTGTCCCCTGCCTCCTGTTACCATCCGCCTTAGACGCACAGTTCGGGACCCCCTACCCAAGATCCGCCGGTTTTGACACCGACACCGCCCATTGATTAAATTTTGGGGGGACCGGCTCTATGGCATAGGCGTCCCATAGTGCGCGCTTGCGCTCCCCTATAGGGGTGTGTGTCACGTATACCATGTTCACTATTTTTACTTCGGGGGAAAATTGCTTCTAACCCCCGGTGTTTGGTTGGCGAGTCTCTTCGTCATCCCTGTCACTTGGCGGCCCCTTCCCCTTGTGTTTGGCATTAAACTTGCCGGCTTGTTTGAAGACCCAACAACTTCTGTTGGTATGATTGGCTGGTTTATCGGGGGTGCCATGAATCTGGCAGGGCCGATCCAGTATCTTGTCTAAATTGGATGGCCCGTCTCTGTTTGCCTTGAATGGCTTTTTCCGTTGACCGGGTTTGGAGCCGCTGAATCCGGTGTTAACCGCTGATACGTCTCCAACTTATCTATAATTTTTGATTGCTCCATGCTATATTATCTACTGTTTTGGACATTATTGGGCTTTATTTTCCACTTTTATATTACTTTTGGGACTAACCTATTAACCGGAGGCCCAGCCCAGAATTGCTGTTTTTTTCCTACTTCAGAGTTTCGAAGAAACGGAATATCAAACGAAGTCTAAACGGAATGAAACCTTTGGGAACGTGATTTTCTCACCGAACATGATCCAGGAGACTTGGACCCTACGTCAAGAAACAAGGGAGGAGGCCACGAGGTAGGGGCGCGCCCACCCCCCAGGGCGCGCCCTCCACCCTCGTGGGCCCCCTGTTGCTCCACTGACGTACTCCTTCCTCCTATATATACCTACGTACCCCCAAACGATGGGATCTGAGCCAAAACCTAATTCCACCGCCGCAACCTTACATGCCCACGAGATCCCATCTTGGGGCCTGTTAGGAGCTCACGGAGAGGGCATCCACCACGGAGGGCTTCTACATCATCACCATAGCCCCTCCGATGAAGTGTGAGTAATTTACCTCAGACCTTCGGGCCCATAGTTAGTAGCTAGATGGCTTCTTCTCTCTTTTTGGATCTCAATACAATGTTCCCCCCCCCCTCTCTCGTGGAGATCTATTCGATGTAATCTTCTTTTGCGGTGTGTTTGTTGAGACCGATGAATTGTGGGTTTATGATCAAGTTTATCTATGAACAATATTTAAATCTTCTCTGAATTCTTTTATGTATGATTAGTTATCTTTGCAAGTCTATTCGAATTATCAGTTTGGTTTGGCCTATTGGATTGGTTTTTCTTGCAATGGGAGAAGTGCTTAGCTTTGGGTTCAATCTTGTGGTGTCCTTTCCCAGTGACAGCAGGGGCAGCAAGGCACGTATTGTATTGTTGCCATCGAGGATAACAAGATGGGGTTTTTATCATATTGCATGAATTTATCCCTCTACATCATGTCATCTTGCTTAAGGCTTTACTCTGTTTGCTTGAACTTAATACTCTAGAGGCATGCTAGATAGCGGTCGATGAGTGGAGTAATAGTAGTAGATGCAGGCAGGAGTCGGTCTACTTGTCTTGAACGTGATGCCTATATACATGATCATACCTAGATATTCTCATAACTATGCTCAATTTTGTCAATTGCTCAACAGTAATTCGTTTACCCACAGTAAAATACTTATGCTCATGAGAGAAGCTGCTACGTCTTGAGCTTGCGTTGGTTTTCCTCGAAGAGGAGAGTGTGACGCCCCCGATTCAACCGTACACTAATCATGCACGCAAATGTGTACGATCAAGATCAGGGACTCACGGGAAGATATCACAACACAACTCTAAAACATAAATAAGTCATACAAGCATCATAATACAAGCCAGGGGCCTCGAGGGCTCGAATACAAGTGCTCGATCATAGGCGAGTCGTGAAGCAACAATATCTGAGTACAGACATAAGTTAAGCAAGGTGCCATAAGATGGCTAGCACAAACTGGGATACAGATCGAAAGAGGAGCAGGCCTCCTGCCTGGGATCCTCCTAACTACTCCTGGTCGTCGTCAGTGGGCTGCACGTAGTAGTAGGACCCTCCAGTGTAGTAGTCGTCATCGACGGTGGTGTCTCGCTCCTGGGCTCCATCGTCTGTTTGCAGCAATCGAGTAGAGATAGGGGAAAAAGGGGGAAACAATGCAACCGTGAGTACTCATCCAAAGTACTCGCAAGCAAGGAGCTACACTACATATGCATGGATATATGTGTAAAGGGCCATATCGATTGGACTGAACTGCAGAATGCGAATAAGAGGGGATAGCTAGTCTTATCGAAGACTACGCTTCAGTCACCTTCGCCTTGCAATGTAGAAGAGGGTAGGTTGAAGTCCTCCAAGTAACATCACATAGCAATAATCCTACCCGGCGATCCCTCCTCGTCACCATGAGAGAGAGCGACCACCGTTGTATCTGGCACTTGGAAGGGTGTGTTTTATTAAGTATCCGGTTCTAGTTGTCATAAGGTCAAGGTACAACTCCAAGTCGTCATGTTACCGAAGATCACGGCTATTCGAATAGATTAACTTCCCTGCAGGGGTGCACCAACTTACCCAACACGCTTGATCCCATTTGGCCGGACACACTTTCTCGGGTCATGCCCGCCGTGGAAGATCAACACGTCGCAGCCCCACCTAGGCTCAACAGAGAGGCCGACGCCGGTCTAAACCTAAGCGCCGCAGGGTGGGGCCCATCGCCTCGAGCACACCTGCACGTTCGTCTGTGGCCGGAAGCAGACCTAGCCTAGTGGCGTTCTAGTCCAATCCGGCGCGCGCCGCTCAGTCGCTGATGTCACGAAGTGCTTCGGCTGATACCACGACGTCGGGATACCCATAACTACTCCCACGTAGATGGTTAGTGCGTATAGGCTCATAGCCAACTCAGATCAAATACCAAGATCTCGTTAAGTGTGTTAAGTATCCGCGAACGCCGAACAGAGGCTGTGCCCACCTCTCTCTAGGCGGTCTCAACCTGCCCTGCCGCTCCGCCACAAAGATCCACTCATGGTGCTCCACCACCGACCCGACTTTTAGTCTCCACATGTATCATGTATAAGTATATAGTATATACCCGTGATCACCTCCGAGTGATCACGGCCCGATAGTATAGCACGCAGACGGACAAGAATGTAGGGCCACAGATGGAAATACTAGCATCCTATACTAAGCAAGTAGGATTGCGGTAAGGTAACAACAAGAGTAACAAGGACAAGGCTATGCATCGGGATAGGTATATGAAAGCGATAACATGCTACACTACTCTAATGCAAGCGGTATAGAGTAGAATAGGCGATATCTGGTGATCAAGGAGGGGGCTTGCCTGGTTGTTACGGCAAGAGAGAGGGGTCGTCAACTCCGTAGGTCGAATCAAGCAGCAGTTGGCCGTCGGTCTCGTAGTCTACCGGAGAGAAGAGGGGGAAGAAACAATGAATACCATGTAAACAGATGCATATCGATGCATGACAAGACAAGTAACGATGCTAGGCGTGCCCTAACGTGGTATGAGGTGGTACCGGTTAAGGGGGGAAACATCCGGGAAAGTATTCCCGGTGTTTAGCGTTTAGCGAAGGAGCGGAGGGGAAAGTTGCGGGTTCGATAGGTTAGGGGTGTGTGACGGATTTAACGGACTGCGTATCCGGATTCGTCTCGCTGCTTTGAGCAACTTTCATGTTGAAAATATTTTAATCCGAGTTACGGATTAAAAGATATGATTTTCTAAAGAATTTATTAATTTACGGAATTTAATTAATTATTTAATCCAACATTATCCGAATAGTAAATGTCGACGTCAAGATGACATCGTGGGTGATGTCAAGATCAACATTGACCATTGACTGGTCAACTCGACGTGTGGGTCCAAGTGGGACCCAACTGTCATACTCTGTTTAGTTTAAAAACAGATTAGTTAATTTAATTAGTGATTAGGTTAATCTAATCAGGATTAATTAACTTAATTAATTACTTAATTAATTAATTAATTAAAATTTTAATTATTATTTATTTATTTATTTAATATATTTTTTTATTCCTCTTTTTTCTTTCTAAAAACGTTATGGGGCGGGGCCCCCTAGTCAAGGGTCTGGGGGCTAGCGGTGGCGTTGGCGGCGCCGATCGGGCGTCGCCAAATCGGCGAGGAGGATCGGGCATGGCAGGCGGCCACCGGAGGGGAAACGCCGTGGGGGGAGCAGAGGGCGCGACGGCTTGGCGCGGGCGCGAGCGCCTGACGGGTGAGCCTGGCGCTGGCCTCGGGCGTGACCAGCAGCGCTGGCGCCGGTGGCCACGAAGCCGACCAGGGGAGGCGGCGGACCTGGCAGGTCGCCAGGTCGGCGAGGGCGAGGCCAGCTCGGGGTGAGGCGTGGCCGAGGCGAGGCAAGGCAGGCGACGCCGTGGCGGAGGGCGACGCCGTCTGGCAAGACGAGGCCGGCGGGCAGTGAGGCACGCCGGTCGAGGCGATCTTGAGACGGAGAGAGAGGGAGGGCAGGGGTCGAGGGCGGGTCGGTGGTGCCGGTGCACCACTGTGGGCTGAGCGGGTGGTCATGGGCGCCTGGAGGCGCTGGTGAGTGAGCGAGGGGAGAGGGGAGAGGTTTGGGCGGGACGGTTCGGCGTGGGCGACGGTGGCGCCGGAGCGCGTCGAGCGGCGACGGCCGAGGCGACCTAGGGGGAGAGGAGGGCGAAGGGGGAGCTCACGGGGGGGAGTAGGGCAACGGGCAAGGCCTGGGCGGTCGGGGAGGACCGCGAGGAGGAGGACGAGGAGGCGTTCGGCGGCGACGAGGCCTGGCGGCGGCGGTGGTCTCCTCTGGATCCCGATCCAGATCGGGCGAGAGGAGGGGGGCGAGTGGGTGGAGTGGGGTGTCGGTGGAGGGGGTCATGGGTTGGACCGAGGGGATAAGGGAGAGGAGCGGGGCCGACCTGGGCCGGCCTGGTTGGCCTAATGGCCACCGGCCAAGGGTCCAGTGAGGGGGCTTCCTTTTCCGTTTTTTTTTTGTTTCTGTTTCTCTTTTGTATTTTCTTTCTCTTATTTATTTTCTTTTCTATTTTAATTCATTTAAACATATTTAGGCATTTTATAAAAATGTGTTTATTTCACCATAATTACCTTTGTAATATTTGACAACCAATTTAACTTTTTAGTTTTAATTTTTGAAAACTTTTATTGTCATCATAAATTTGAATTTGAATTTCGAAACAGTTTTGAATTAACATGAGATTAGCGATAGTAATCGAAGTGACGTGGCATCATTAGCAGAGAATTACTGTAGCTTAATTATCCGGGCGTCAGAGAGAGGGTGATGCAGCAAGTGTAGCGTAAGTATTTCCCTCAGTTTTGAGAACCAAGGTATCAATCCAGTAGGAGGCTCCTCAAAAGTCCCATGCACCTACACAAACAAACTGAGAACTTGCAACCAACGCAATAAAGGGGTTGTCAATCCCTTCACGGCCACTTGCAAAAGTGAGATCTAATAAAGATAGTATGATAAGGTAAATATATTTTTGGTATTTTATAATATAGATGCAGAAAGTAAAGATGCAAATAAAAGTAGATTGAAAGCAAATATGATAAGAGATAGACCCGGGGGGCATAGGTTTCACTAGTGGCTTCTCTCAAGATAGCATAAGTATTACGGTGGGTGAACAGATTACTGTCGAGCAATTGATAGAAAAGCGCATAGTTATGAGATTATCTAGGCATGATCATGTATATAGGCATCACGTCCATAACAAGTAGACCGACTCACTCGCATCTACTACTATTACTCCACACATCGATCGCTATCCAAAGCATGCATCTAGAATATTAAGTTCATAAGAACAGAGTAACGCATTAAGCAAGATGACATGATGTAGAGGAATAAACTCATGCAATATGATATAAACCCCATCTTGTTATCCTAGATGGCAACAATACAATACGTGCCTTGCAACCCTTTCTCACATCGGGTAAGGACAGCTCAAGATTGAACCCAAAGCTATGCACTTCTCCATTGTCAAGATAGACCAATCTATTAGGCCAAACCAAACTGATAATTCGAAGAGACTTGCAAAGATAACTTATTCATACATAAAATAATTCAGAGAAGATTCAAATATTATTCATAGATAAACTTGATCATAAACCCACAATTCATAGGATCTCGACAAACACACTGCAAAAAGAGTTTACATCGAATAGATCTTCACAAGAGAGGGGGAGAACATTGTATTGAGATCCAAAAAGAGAGAAGAAGCCATCTAGCTAATAACTATGGACCCATAGGTCTGTGGTAAACTACTCACAACTCATCGGAGGGGCAAGGATGTTGATGTAGAAGCCCTCCATGGTTGATTCCTCCCGGCAGAAAGTGTCGGCGAAGGCTCCAAGATGGGATCTCATGGATACGTAGAAGGTTATCAAGGTGGAAATTGTGTTTCGTGGTGCCCCTGGATGTTTTCGGGGTACGTAGGTATATATAGGAAGAAGAAGTACGTCGGTGGTCGCCCAAGGGGCCCACGAGACAGGGGGGCGCGCCCTACAGGGGGGGGCCTCCTATCTCGTGGCTTCCTCGGAAGCTTCTTGACTTGCACTCCAAGTCCTTTGGATCACGTTCGTTCCAAAAATCACGCTCCCGAAGGTTTCATTCTGTTTGGACTCCGTTTGATATTCCTTTTCTTCGAAATACTGAAATAGGCAAAAAAACAGCAATATGGGCTGGGCCTCCGGTTAGTAGGTTAGTCCCAAAAATGATATAAATGTGTAAAATAAATCCCATAAACATCCAAAAGGGGTAATATAATAGCATGGAACAATCAAAAATTATAGATACGTTGGAGACGTATCAAGCATCCCCAAGCTTAATTCCTGCTCGTCCTCGAGTAGGTAAATGATAAAAAAGAAATTTTGATGTGGAATGCTACCTAGCATAATTCTCAATGTAATTTTCTTTATTGTGGCATGAATGTTCAGATCCAAATGATTCAAAATAAAAGCTTATAAAACATAAAAATAATAATGCTTCAAAGCATACTAACAAATAATCATGTCCTATCAAAATAACATAGCCAAAGAAAGCTTATCCCTACAAAATCATATAGTTAGGCTGTGCTTCATTTTCATTACACAAAATACTCCCATCATGCACAACCCCGATGACGAGCCGAGCAATTGTTTCATACTTTTTAACGCGCTTCAGCTTTTTCAACTCTTACGCAATACATGAGCGTAAGCCATGGACATAGCACTATGGTGGCATATGGTGGTGGTTGTGAGGACAAAAAGGGAGAAGATAGTCTCACATCAACTAGACGTATCAACGGGCTATATAGAGGTGCCCATCAATAGATATCAATGTGAGTGAGTAGGGATTGCCATGCAACGGATGCACTAGAGCTATAAATATATGAAAGCTCAACGAAAGAAACTAAGTGGGTGTGCATCCAACTTGCTTGCTCACGAAGACCTCGGGCATTTGAGGAAGCCCATCATTGGAATATACAAGCCAAGTTCAATAATGAAAAATTCCCACTTATTATATAAAAGTGACAACATAGGAGACTCTCTATAATGAAGATCATGGTGCTACTTTGAAGCACAAGTGTGGAAAAAGAGATAGTAGCATTGTCCCTTCTCTCTTTTTCTCTCATTTTTATTTTTCTTTTTCTTCCTTTTTTTCCTTTTTTTCTTTCTTTTTTTTCTTTCTTTTTTTCTTTGGCCTTTCTTCTTTTTTTTCTTTTGGCCTCTTCTTTTTTTTTGTAAAGTTCGAAGTCTCATCCCGACTTGTGGGGGAATCATAGCCTTCATCATCCTTTCCTCACTAGGACAATGCTCTAATAATGAAGATCATCACACTTTTATGGATTTACAACTCAAGAATTACAACTCAAAGCTAGAACAAGATATGACTATGTGAATGCCTCCAGCGGTGTACCGGGATATGCAATGAATCAAGAGCGACATGTATGAAAATTATGAAAGTGGCCTCGCCACAAATACGATGTCAACTACATGATCATGCAAAGAGCAATATGACAATGATGGAACGTGTCATAGTAAATGGAACGGTGGAAAGTTGCATGGCAATATATCTCGGAATGGATATGGAAATACCATAATAGGTAGGTATGGTGGCTGTTTTGAGGAAGGTAAATAAAGGGTTTATAATACCGGCGAAAGTTGCGCGGTAATAATAAAGGCTACCAAAGTGGAAGGATGAGTGTGCATTTATCCATGGACTTACATTAGTCAAAAAGAACTCATATACTTATTGAGTCTACTTAGCCCTCGAAGCAAAGTACTACTACGCATGCCCCAAGAGGGATAGATTGGTAGGAAAAGACCATCGCTCGTCCCCGACTGCCACTCATAAGGAAGACAATCAAAAGAGCACCTCATGCAACAAATTTGTCACACAACTTTAACCATACGTGCATGCTACGGGATTTGCCAACTTCAACAAAAGTATTTCTCAATTTCATAATTACCCACTAGCATGACCCTAACATTACTACCTTTATATCTCAAAACAAATATCAAGCATCAAATTGATCATAACATCCACTTCTTTTTCTATGATAGTTTTTATTATACCCAACTTGGATGCTCATCATTCTAGGACCAATTTTGTGACCATAGCAAATCCCATGCTGTTCTAAAAGACTCTCAAAAAGATATAAGTGAAGCATGAGAGACTAGAAATTTCTTCAAAATTAAGACACCACCGTGCTCTAAAAGATATAAGTGAAGCACCAGAGCAAAAACTATCAAGCTCAAAAGATATAAGTGAAGCACATAGAGTATTCTAGCAAATTCTAATCAAATAGGCTACTCCCAAAAGGTGTGTACAGCAAGGATGATTGTGGTAAACTAAAAAGCAAAGACTAATATAATACACGACGCTCCAAGCAAAACACATATCATGTGGCGAATAAAAATATAGCTCCAAGTAAAGTTACCAATGAACGAAGACGAAAGAGGGGATGCCTTCCCGGGTGTCGGGGATCCCGTGGTATGACCCGGCCGGAGATATGACCGGCTGGGATTGGATGTTTCATTGGTGACCCGACAGACTACAAGCCGGCGGGAACAGTTTAGCAGGTTAAGCTGGCGGGAAACGATTAAGCATTGTAAGTAGACATCATGTAACCCGGCAGACACAGTCATGTAAGCTGGCAGACACAAATATGTAACCCGGCAGACATGATCATGTAACCCGGCAGAACCACGATCATGTAAGTCGGACAGCTTAAGCGAGCGGTTAAGCGGATGGTAAGCCAGATGGTAAGTCAGACGGTAAGCCAGACGGTAAGCCAGATGGTAAGCCAGATCGTAAGCCAGAACGTTAGACATATTGTAAGCCAGATTGTAAGAAGCCCAAGAGGTTAAGAAGCCCATGGAGAGAGGCCCGTGATGAGAAGTCAGAATAGTTTAAGTCTTAGTCCGAGATGGACTCTACATGTAACCCGCCCCTTCAACTTATATAAGGAGGGGCAGGGCACCCCAAGAGGGACAAGCAAGAAAATAATCGTTAAGGCTAGATACAAAGAGACGAGAGCCGGAGTTACGGCGTCTCCCTCATGAGCATAATGAGACCTAGCCACAAACAACATGTAGGGCTATTCCGGATGATGTTTCCCGGGGCACGAAGCTGTCTAAATCCTCGTCTTGTGTGTCGCGTCTCTCGTCCCGATCAACCCCTCTCAAGCTACTACATAGATGTGTTGGCCTAGTGACTAAGTCCTGACACTAAGGACATCTGTCGTGAAAAATCCATGACAGTTGGCGTCCACCGTGGGGCCTGCGCACGGTGGTGATGAGTTCTTGAAGGGATCTCACCTAGGGTTCGAGAAGCTCGAGATTTCATCGAATAAGGAAGAACCGACAAGTTCGTTATTCTGTGATTTGGAACATGATTTACTTTGAAGCCGGCGCATACAAGATTGAGATCAAAGACATTAGGGTTGCATGGTGCACGCCGCCGGCCGGGTCATACATCTTCTTGGGTGATCCGATGAAGCCCGATCGATTTTTACTATGTTTCCATTAGAAGCCGAGGAGAAGCCATCAGATTAAGCAATACAAATTCCTGCAAAGAAAATACCACCAGAACTCCCACATGGTCGGATGGAAAGTCAAACTAACCAAAGCGAGAATAAGGACGTGAGATGGGAGTTGGATTCGGATTGCCGCTGTGGTCTCGTCTTAGAAAGAAAGGAGGAAACGCGTCAAAACCAACAATGACCCGGAAGCAGAATCAGAGCGACTGGACTCCTCCGCTGTCCGCTTTTGAGTCAACAACCCGGACTCCTCCTTCGAGGCCGGGCGGTCCCGCAATACGCTTTCGTGTCCTCGGTCGCCGCTTTGTTAGCGACCCATCGCCACCGTGTTGAATCGCCGCCGCCGAGCCCCGTGAGATGCTCTCCACTTCAGCCTCCGTGGCCGGCTCTCTCCGTTCGCTTCAAGAAAACATCGCTTCCCCGCAGCCTTGTCGACTCACCAGCGTTTCTGTGAGCCGGCCCGACTGAAGAATCGTCGCCGCGTCTCCATTGTCTCATTGTTCTATGTCACCCGGTGCCGCCATGCTTCAAAGTCGCCGTCCGCCTAACCACGCCTCGGCATCGCTCCGCCTCCTTCGACGGGTTCCGCCTGGGCCACCATCGACGCTCCCCGGCCAAGAGCCGCCATCGACACGCTGTCAGAGGGCCACCCTCGACGACACAGGTCTGGATACGAAGCAGCTACCTATTACAAACTCACTATCAGAGTCGCCAAGCCCTTCGCCGCTCGCCCTTACCCACTCTCAATGCCATGGCCCTTGCTGCCGGTTCTCCTCACGCCATACCTTAACGCCGGCGCGATCGCTCCGGGTCTCCTTGTTCGCAGCCCGGCAGCCGGTGCGAAGCCCCCTCCGCCTCGTCGCTCCGCCGCCGAAGTTGCGGTCCTACGATCCACGGCTGTGCGACCCGGCCTCCTCCGCTGCTTCAGCGGACCTCACCTGCCGTTCACCTTCGCCAGAGCTCGCCGCATACATCGCCCTCGCTTTCAAGACGTCGTGCCACCGCGGTTGCGTTTAGAGCCGCCGTCGTGAGCGAGAATGGACCGCCGTGTGCGATTCAGCGCCGCTTCCAACTTGTTCACGCCGAGAGCCGCCACCCTCCGGTCATTCGCCATCGGCGGCCTTGAGCAACAGGCCCGCTGCGCCTTTGGCCGTCAGCGCGCTGGCCGGATCTCGCATTCGAACCGCTGTGCCCGCTCTACTTTGAGTCGCCCTCGCGGACTCACCACAGCGGTACTCACCACCGTCACGGGCTCACGGCTGTGTTAACCCACCTCGGCCTCGTCCACGCCTTCAAATTACTGCTTGAGCATCACCTCCTCGACCGTCCCATACGCCGCCGGGCCGTGTGACCCGCCCCTACTACATCTTGTGTCTGCATATGGGTCGCCGTTTCAGCAGTGTGAGCCATTGATGAGCCGCCACCCGCCGTGCCAAGTCGTCCTCCGCCCGGTCGCCGCCGCTGACCATAGGACACCACATTAGAGGTGTCTGTTGACCCGACCTCAAGGCACTGGTGTTTTACAGGTTGGTCGTTAAAAGGCCAAATTTTTGGAGTTAAGAAAGAGCCGCCTAACCACAGCGGCACCAGAGATTAGCGATTGCAATACTGTTGATGGCTAGAGTGCTAAATCAGTAGTAGTACTACTTGAACCGGACCCGAGAGAGATAGGATTGGGGATTTCCTTGTCCAAAATTTAATACTAGCACACTCATTGATAAGGGAAAGGCGCAGCAGGCATTCCATGTACTGCAGAGAGCTCACTGACGAGAGAGAGCCCTCCGTCAGGTCGCCTCACCCACTGTTGCTGAGC
Source organism: Aegilops bicornis (assembly GCA_021605145.1). Lineage (NCBI taxonomy): Eukaryota > Viridiplantae > Streptophyta > Magnoliopsida > Poales > Poaceae > Aegilops > Aegilops bicornis. The sequence continues at coordinate 331,382,983 of CM038673.1, forward strand.
CGCCTTTGTTATCCACACCCTACTGGTCGCAGCTACGCCGCACTCGCTTCAACTTCGCCCGCCCATGAGCCGGATTTTGCTTGCTGCTGATGTGGGGATTCTACATTGTTTGCTTCAACTCAAGATTTCTCGGGAAGCAGATTGCTGTTTCACGGATGCACAAGAGCATACTTGCTATGGATTTTTCTCTGAGTGTCTTTGGGCCACCCCATGCCGAGCCGCCGTCGCAGAATCTCCTCGGGACGTGAGCCGCCCGACCTCTCTCATGACTCGTTTAACTCCCTTCTTTGGAGAGCCGCCCAGCGCCTCCGGGTTTCCCAGCTGAGCGCCGCCCAGTGTGGTGAGCTGCCCTGTTCCATGTCTGCGGCCGCCTCACCTCTGCTCCGGGTCACCCACGCTTGAGCCGCCGACCGTACCCCGCGAGCCCGCGCTAAGCCGCCCCGTGCCTCCGGCTTGTACCCGTTGAGTCGCCACGCCGACTGCCCCGCTGCCCTGAAAGTTCTTTGTCAAGGCCCTGCGTCCTTTGCCTCGCTTCCGTCTTGAAGCCATGCAGCGCGCCGAAAGCAGCCCTCGCTGCAGGTCGCCTCGCTGCGAGAGCCGCCTTTATTGTGCCACCGGACGCCGAGCACCTCTGAGACGCCGCCCGGCCTCGGTCCTCGCATCCGCTGGGTTACTCCCGCTCAGGCTCATCTGAGCTCGACCAGAGCCGCCGCGCCTACCTGACCCGCCCCTGCCTAAGGGTCCCCTGCGCCTGGTTGGCTGCTTTTGTTCAGCTGCTGTGGCTGTTTGCCTATCTGAATTATAAAAAAAGTCAAAGTGGATATGTACGGATGCTACAGGCGGATCATCTGAGGTCTGAACAAATCAGGTGATATCTATCTGAATCCATTTTATTAACACATATTATTTTCATCAGAGATCAACTACTTTGGTCTGTATATTTTTTATGTGTGCAGGCCAAAGATTCGTTATAAAGGTGATGCCATACTTTGCCTATGGAGTGTATGTTAGCATCATCATGCACCGGCATCCACGCCCGCTTGCTGTTGATCGGATTCACTATGGTGATCATCAATTTCACTGTGGATAATCACTGGCCTAACATATCAGGTGAAATCCGTCCAGTATATTTTTATATTACATTGGTTTCTTTAAAAGAGCAATTGTTTTGGCTTGCAAGTTCTCCCATGCAGGACTCAAACCGGTCCATATCATGGTCAACTGTGGAGAATCTCATGAGAACTCCTTGAGTCCTCTTGAGACTCGGGGGGCTATGATGACATGACTCAACAAATGTTGTTGGTTTACAGTAAATTCAAGAACTCCGGGTCATTGGAGGGAAAAATAACCCGGACCCGAGGCTACTGCCACATAGGTGCAAATTTAAAAGCCGTCAGAAATTTTCCGGCTCAAATGAAGATCCCTTTTGGGTCCGACTTGGATCGTATTTGAACCAGCGTCGCTAAACAACTCTCAAGGTCATTTGGGGGCTTCCTGTTCAAACATAGGTCGTATTCAAACCAAAGAGAACATAGCTGTCGAAACTCTTTTGATCGGCACACTACCAAACTCACTAGGGGGCTTCTTGATCGTATACGAATCATAGCTTAGCCTCTTTTGGGTCCGACGTGGATCGTATTCGAATCAGCGTCGTTAAACAACTCTCAATGTCATTTGGGGGCTTCCTGTTCAAACATAGGTCGTATTCGAACCAAAGAGAACATAGTTGTCGGTACCCTCTTGATCGGCAACGCCAAAGCCATCGGGGCTATATGATCGTATTGAATCTTAGCTCAACCCCTTTGGAACGGTTTTACGATCGTATACTGAATCGAAGCCTTAATTTTTAAGTCTTTTGCGATCAATTTTGGGTTTGACTTGAGACCTTTTTTGGATTATATCTCAAATGTATATAAGTGTTTTATGCTTAACCCGGCTTGACTTTTGACTATAAGTCGCCACTTATGACAATCATCATCTATGTGGAAGCATTGGCTTCTAAGGATTGGGTTATCACCGTTACTGCACAAGTCATGTAAACCGGCAGTACAAATTCAATATCACATTGGTTATATGTGAGGTATTATGACCCGCCCTGCGGCAAACCGCCAAGGGTTCTTGTGATCTACTTGTGTGCAGGGTAAGACTACATTTGGGTGGTTACCCGCCCTGGCTCTTGACGTTAAGTCGCCAGGGCATATGTTGTTTAAACTCTGTGCAGGATTTGCAGAACTATGACTTATATAAATGCTTCAGTCCAAGCTCATCACTGAAATTGGTGTCTCAAAAGGGTTATCAATTATTGATTTTCTCAAGGGCTATTAGGCCACCGGGTTACAAAAATTCTGGCTTACAATGAATGCGCATTAAGTCGTCATCGGCCAAGAGCCGCCAGGTATTTAAACCCCGGATTTACTTGTCAACCGATGGGGTATTCAAATCTTTAATAGCCAGTTTTCATGATGATATTGAATGATTGAGGTTTTCATACCAGATTATATTATTCAAATCTTGAATAGCCAACATGGCTGGATTTCTATTGTGTTTATCAATAACCAGTGTTATGATTGAGGTTTTCAAAGTCGCTTTAGCGCAACGGCTATTATTTTTATCAATGGGCATGATTTATTTCTGGAGGAAATAGTCCCGAGTCGCTGCAGGCTTACGACCCAGCACTTGGGGGCTACATTGTTCAAATCGAGATTACATCGAATATACGAGTCCCATGTCACTGCCAGCACGCACCATGGCACTTGGGGGCTAATGCAAAGTCATTTTTTGCTCAACTTATTGAAGACCCGACTCATCACATTTTAAATGAGCCGGCCCTTGGGGGCTACACGTTGCTGCTCAAGTTTACATGATCATATTTACAAAGTCCTTGCTCATTATTTCACAATGACCCGGCACTCGGGGTCTACAAGTGATATGAATATAATGGAGTTCTACATCTTCAAGTTGGCTGAAAATCAGATGAGTATTTCATGACCAATGTTTTTGATTATGAAGCTCGTCTATTGACCCGGATTTTCTAGAAGAAGGAAATACCAAGGAATTAAGGATGATCAGGTGTCAGCTTACATGAGCTTTTGACCCGGAGAATAATCTATCAAAATTGTTCTTGTGTTTGTTTTACAGGATCAGTTTAACATGGATGAATCCAAATTAAACTGGGGGCCAATGTCGGGGATATACCCCGTGGTATGACCCGACCGGAGATATGACCCGGCTGGGATTGGATGTTTCATTGATGACCCGGCAGACTACAAGCCGGCGGGAACAGTTAAACAGGTTAAGCTGGCGGGAACAGTTAAGCATTGTAAGCTGGCAGACACAGTCATGTAACCCGGCAGACACAGTCATGTAAGCCAGCAGACACAGTCATGTAACCCGGCAGACACAGTCATGTAACCCGGCAGACACAGTCATGTAAGCCGGACAGTTAAGCCAGACAGTTAAGCCAGATGGTAAGCCAGATGGTAAGTCAGACGGTAAGCTAAACGGTAAGCCAGATTGTAAGTCAGATCGTAAGCCAGAACGTAAGACAGATTGTAAGCCAGATTGTAAGAAGCCCAAGACGTTAAGAAGCCCATGGAGAGAGGCCCGTGATGAGAAGTCAGAATAGTTTAAGTCTTAGTCCGAGATGGACTCTACATGTAACCCGCCCCTTCAACTTATATAAGGAGGGGCAGGACACCCCAAGAGGGACAAGCAAGAAAATAATCGTTAAGGCTAGATACAAAGAGAAGAGAGCCGGAGTTACGGCGTCTCCCTCATGAGCATAACGAGACCTAGCCACAAACAACATGTAGGGCTATTCCGGATGATGTTTCCCGGGGCCCGAAGCTGTCTAAATCCTCGTCTTGTGTGTCGCGTCTCTCGTCCCGATCAACCCCTCTCAATCTACTACATAGATGTGTTGGCCTCGTGACTAAGTCCTGACAGTAAGGACATCTGCCGTGACAAATCCACGACACCGGGGCATCCCCAAGCTTAGCTTTTGGCTATTCTTGAATATCTTGGGGTGCCTTGGGCATCCCCAAGCTTAGGCTCTTGCCACTCCTTATTCCATAGTCCATAAAAGCTTTACCCAAAACTTGAAAACTTCACAACACAAAACTCAACAGAAAATCTTATAAGCTCCGTTAGTGAAAGAAAACAAAACCACCACATAAGGTTTTGCAATAAACTCATTCTTTATTTAATTTGATGTTAAACCTACTGTATTCCAACTTCTCTATGGTTCATAAGCTATTTTATTGGCCATAGATTCATCAAAATAAGCAAACAACACACGAAAAACAGAATCTGTCAAAAACAGAACAGTCTGTAGCAATCTGTAACTAACGCAAACTGATGGAACTCAAAAAAATTCAGCCAAAATAGGACGACCTAGGAAATTTGTTTATTGACCAGCAGAAGTTGGAATCACTATTTTATCACGTTCTGGTGATTTTTAACAATTGTTTTCGTGAACCAAAAGTTTCTGGAAATTACAGCAAGATCAAATAACTATCATCCAAGAAGATCCTATAGGTTTAACTTGGCACAAACACTAATTAAAAGATAAAAACACATCTAAACAGAAGGTAGATGGATTATTTATTCCTAAACAGAAACAAAAACAAAAAAAACACAAAGAAAATTGGGTTGCCTCCCAACTAGCGCTATCGTTTAACGCCCCTAGCTAGGCATAAAAGCGAAGATAGATCTAATGAGTGCCATCTTTCTAAGTAGCACGCATGATAGATTCATAAGGTAATTGAACTTTCTTTTCTTGGAAAGTTCTCCATGCCTTTCTTTAAGGCAAATTGGAATCTAATATTCCCTTCCTTCATATCAATAATCGCACCAATCGTTCTAAGGAAAGGTCTACCAAGAATAATAGGGCAAGAAAGATTGCAATCTATATCAAGAACGGTAAAATCTACGGGCACCAAATTTCTATTTGCAACAATAAGAACATCATTGATCCTTCCCATAGGCTTTTTAATGGTGGAATCCAAGAAGGTGCAAATTTAAGGAACAATCATCAAGATCATGGAAACCTAGAATATCACATAAAGTTTTCGGAATCGTGGAAACACTAGCACCCAAATCACACAAAGCAAAACACTCATAATCTTTAATTCTAATCTTTATAGTAGGTTCCCACTCATCATTAAGTTTTGTAGGTATAGAAACTTCCAAATTAAGTTTTTCATCATAAGATTGCATCAAGGCATCAACAATATGCTTGGTAAAAGCTTTGTTTTGACTATAATCATGAGGAGAATTAACAACGGATTGCAACAAGGAAATACAACCTTTTATAGAGCAATTATCATAATCAAATTCCTTGAAATCCGAGATAGTAGGTTCAACATTATTAGAAGTTGAGGATTCTCCAATCTCACTTTTACCAAATTTAACATTAAGATCTAAAGACTCCGAATTCTTGGGACGCCTTCTAGGCAAAGTTGATTCATCATCAGTCCCATAATAATCAAAATTCATATTGCAAAACATAGATCTAATCGGAGATGCATCGATAACTTTAAGATCCTCATCATTATTTTCACGTAAACTAGAAGAACACGCCTTTATAAAGCTTTCTTTTTTAGCACGCAATCTAGCGGTTCTTTCCTTGCACTCGTCAATGGAAATTCTCATTACTTTGAGAGACTCATTGATATCATCCTTAGGAGGGGAAGATCTAATTTTAAGAGAATCAACATCAAGCGAAAGTCTATCAACATTCCTAGCCAAATCATCAACTTTGAGCAATTTTTCTTCAAGCAAAGCATTAAAATTCTTTTGAGAAATCATAAATTCATTCACAATATTCTCAAAATCAGAGGGCATCTTATTAAAATTACCATAAGAATTATTGTAGGAATTTCCATAATTATTAGAGGAATTACTAGGGAACGGTCTAGCATTAAAATTTCCTCTATAAGCATTGTTTCCAAAACTATTCCTACCAACAAAATTCACATCCATAGATTCATTATTATTCTCAATCAAGGAAGACAAAGGCATATCATTGGGATCAAGAGGAGTATTTTAGTAGCAAACATCTTCATAAGTTCATCCATCTTTCCACTCAAAACATTGATTTCTTCTATAGCATGCACTTTTTTACTAGAAGATCTTTGATTGTGCCATTGAGAATAATTAGCCATAATATTATCAAGAAGTTTTGTAGCACCTCCTAATGTGATTTCCATAAACGTGCCTCCCGCGAACGAATCTAAGAGATTTCTAGAAGCAAAGTTCAAACCGGCATGAAATTTTTGTATGATCATCCATAAATTCAAACCATGAGTAGGGCAATTGTGAAGCATCAATTTCATTCTTTCCCAAGATTGGGCAACATGCTCATGATCAAGTTGTTTAAAATTCATAATATCATTCCTAAGAGTGATGATCTTAGCGGGAGGAAAATACTTAGAGATAAAAGCATCTTTGCACTTATTTCAAGAAACAATACTATTATTAGGCAAAGACTAAAACCAAACTTTATACGATCTCTAAGTGAAAGCGGAAATAACTTCAATTTGACAATATTGTTATCCGTATCTTTCTTCTTTTGCATATCACACAAATAAACAAAATTGTTTAGATGAGTAGCGGCATCTTCACTAGGAAGGCCGGCGAATTGATCTTTCATAACAAGATTCAACAAAGCGGTATTGATTTCACAAGACTCATCATTATTAAGAGGAGCAATCGGAGTACTAAGGAAATCATATTGGTATTCGAGAAGTCACACAATTTGGTATTATCTTGCGCCATGGCAACAAGTAATCCAACACACAAGCAAACAAAAAAACGGCAAGCGAAAAAGAGAGGAGGAGATTGGGAAAGAGAGGGCGAATAAAACGGCAAGGGTGAAGTAGGGGAGAGGAAAACGAGAGGCAAATGGCAAATAATGTAAATGCGAGGGAGATAGGTTTGTGATGGGTACTTGGTATGTCTTGACTTGAGCGAAGACCTCCCCGGCAACGGCGCCAGAAATCCTTCTTGCTACGTCTTGAGCTTGCGTTGGTTTTCCTCGAAGAGGAGAGGGTGATGCAGCAAGTGTAGCGTAAGTATTTCCCTCAGTTTTGAGAACCAAGGTATCAATCCAGTAGGAGGCTCCTCAAAAGTCACACGCACCTACACAAACAAACTGAGAACTCGCAACCAACGCAATAAAGGGGTTGTCAATCCCTTCACGGCCACTTGCGAAAGTGAGATCTAATAAAGATAGTATGATAAGGTAAATATATTTTTGGTATTTTATAATATAGATGCAGAAAGTAAAGATACAAATAAAAGTAGAATGAAAGCAAATATGATAAGAGATAGACCCGGGGGCCATAGGTTTCACTAGTGGCTTCTCTCAAGATAGCATAAGTATTACGGTGGGTGAACAGATTACTGTCGAGCAATTGATAGAAAAGCGCATAGTTATGAGATTATCTAAGCATGATCATGTATATAGGCATCACGTCCATAACAAGTAGACCGACTCACCTGCATCTACTACTATTACTCCACACATCGACCGCTATCCAGCATGCATCTAGAGTATTAAGTTCATAAGAACAGAGTAACACATTAAGCAAGATGACATGATGTAGAGGGATAAACTCATGCAATATGATATAAACCCTATCTTGTTATCCTCGATGGCAACAATACAATATGTGCCTTGCAACCCTTTACATCCCGGGTAAGGACACCGCAAGATTGAACCCAAAGCTAAGCACTTCTCCCATGGCAAGAAAGACCAATCTAGTAGCCAAACCAAACTGATAATTCGAAGAGACTTGCAAAGATAACTTAATCATACATAAAAGAATTTAGAGAAGATTCAAATATTAATCGTAGATAAACTTTATCATAAACCCACAATTCATCGGATCTCGACAAACACACCGCAAAAAGAGTTTACATCGAATTGATCTCCACAAGAGAGGAGGAGAACATTGTATTGAGATCCAAAAAGAGAGAAGCCATCTAGCTAATAACTATGGACCCGTAGGTCTGTGGTAAACTACTCACAACTCATCGGAGGGCAAGGATGTTGATGTAGAAGCCCTCCGTGGTTGATTCCCTCCCAGAAAGTGTCGTGAAGGCTCCAAGATGGGATCTCGCGGATACTGAAGGTTACTGGCCAGTCGAAATTGTGTTTCTTGGTGCCCTGGATGTTTTCGGCACGTAGGTATATATAGGAAGAAGAAATGCGTCGGTATCCGCCGAGGCCCACGAGACAGGGGCGCGCCTGATGGGGGCGGCCTCCTATCTCGTGGCTTCCTCGGAAGCTTCTTGACTTGCACTCCAAGTCCTCTGGATCACGTTCGTTCCAAAAATCACGCTCCCGAAGGTTTCATTCTGTTTGGACTCCATTTGATATTCCTTTTCTTTGAAATACTGAAATAGGCAAAAAAAACAGCAATATGGGCTGGGCTTCCGGTTAGTAGCAAAAATGATATAAATGTGTAAAATAATGCCCATAAACATCCAAAAGGGGTAATATAATAGCATGGAACAATCAAAAATTATAGGTACGTTGGAGACGTATCAGAAGCCACTAGTGAAATCTATGGCCCCCGGGTCTATCTTTATCATATTAATCTCCCAACACTTTATTATTGCCTTTGCTTTTTTACTTTGCTTTTATTTTACTTTGCATCTTTATCATAAAAATACCAAAAACATTATCCTATCATATCTATCAAATCTCACTCTCGTAAGTGACCGTGAAGGGATTGACAACCCCTTATCGCGTTGGTTGCGAGGATTTATTTGTATTGTGCAGGTGCGAGGGACTCGCGCATAGCCTCCTACTGGATTGATACCTTGGTTCTCAAAAACTAAGGGGAATACTTACTCTACTCTGCTGCATCACCCTTTCCTCTTCAAGGAAATCCAACGCAGTGCTCAAGAGGTAGCAGGAAGATTTCTGGCTCCGTTGCTGAGGAGGTCTACGCAAAAGTCAACATACCAAGTACCCATCACAATCCCTTATCTCCCGCATTACATTATTTGCCATTTGCCTCTCGTTTTCCTCTCCCCCACTTCACCCTTGTCGTTATTCGCCCTCTCTTTTCTGTTTGCCTTTTTCTCACTTGCTTTTTGTTTGCTCGTGTGTTGGATTGATTGCTTGTCAAGATGGCTCTACCTAGATTTGGTGATCTTCACCTTAAACGGTTAGAAGAGATCGAAAGCAACGTTAGGAGTTTGATGGTTTTGCAATTTGAGCATAATAATTTCTTCAGAAACGAGCTTAAGGAACAAAAAAGCTTTATGAGTTATATGAATAAAGAGCTCGATTATATGTCTAAAGAATTTGATGGTTTAAGATCCCAAATTGCTCGTCTTGAAAATTTGATAGCTGAAATATCGGATAAGCAGGCTACCTTAGTTAATAAGATGGCCGCTAAACCGGATTTCCATGAAAATAAAGATGAAGATCTAAAAGTTATTGATGTGTCGCCTATAAAATCTTTGTTTTGCAATATGAATCTTGATAATGATGGGACTGAATATGATCCACCTTTACCTAGAAGGCATTCCAAGAATTCGGAGTTTTTAGATCTTGATGCTAAAATTGATAGAAGTGGGATTGAAGAAATCAAAACCCTACATGTTGCTAAACCCACTATATTGGATTTCAAGGGATTTAATTATGAAAGTTGCTCTTTAATTGATTGTATTTCCTTGTTGCAATATGTGCTAAATTATCCTCACGCTTATAGTCAAAATAAAGCGTTTACTAAACATATTGTTGATGCCTTGATGCAATCTTATGAAGAAACACTTGAGTTGGAAGTTTCTATCCCTAGAAAGCTTTATGATGAGTGGGAGCCAACTATTAAAATTAAGATTAAGGATTATGAATTTTATGCTTTATGTGATTTGGGTGCTAGTGTTTCCACTATTCCCAAAACTTTGTGCGATTTGCTAGATTTCCGTGATTTTGATGATTGCTCTCTAAACTTGCACCTTGCGGATTCCACTATTAAATAACCTATGGAAAGAATTAATGATGTTCTTATTGTTGCAAATAGTAACTATGTGCCCGTAGATTTTATCGTTCTTGATATAGATTGAAATCCTTCATGTCCTATTATTCTTGGTAGACCTTTCCTTAGAACGATTGGAGCAATTATTGATATGAAGGATGGGAATATTAGACTCCAATTTCCATTAAAGAAAGTCATGGAACACTTCCCTAGAAAGAAAATAAAATTATCATATGAATCTATCATGAGAGCTACTTATGGATTGCCTACCAAAGATGGCAATACCTAGATCTATCCTTACTTTTATGCCTAGCTAGGGGCGTTAAACGATAGCGCTTGTTGGGAGGCAACCTAATTTTATTTTTAGTTTTTTTTTGCTTTTGCTTCTGTTTTAATTAGTGTTTGTGCCAAGTTAAACCTATAGGATCTTCTTGGATGATAGTTATTTGATCTTGCTGTAATTTCCAGAAACTTTCTGTTCACGAAAACAATTGTTAAAAATCACCAGAACGTGATAAAATAGTGATTCCAATTGCTGCTGATCAATAATTTTTTTGCCCAGGTCGTCCTCTTTTGGCTGAATGTTTTGAGTTCTAGAAGTTTGCGAGTTACAGATTACTACAGACTGTTCTGTTTTTGACAGATTCTGTTTTTCGTGTGTTGTTTGCTTATTTTGATGAATCTATGGCTAGTAAAATAGTTTATAAACCATAAAGAAGTTGTAATACAGTAGGTTTAACACCAATATAAATAAAGAATGAGTTAATTACAGTACCTTGAAGTGGTCTTTTGTTTTCTTTCGCTAACGGAGCTTACGAGATTTCTGTTGAGTTTTGTGTTGTGAAGTTTTCAAGTTTTGGGTGAAATCTTTTGATGGATTATGGAACAAGAAGTGGCAAGAGCCTAAGCTTGGGGATTACCATGGCACCCCAAGATAATCTAAGGACACCAAAAATTCAAAGCTTGGGGATGCCCCGGAAGGCATCCCTCTTTCGTCTACTTCCATCGGTAACTTTATTTGGAGCTATATTTTTATTCACCACATGATATGTGTTTTGCTTGGAGTGTCGTGCATGATTTGAGTCTTTGCTTTTTATTTTACCACAATCATCCTTGCTGTACACACCTTTTGAGAGAGCCATACATGATTTGGAATTTGTTAGAATACTCTATGTGCTTCACTTATATCTTTTGAGCTATATAGTTTTTGCTCTAGTGTTTCACTTATATCTTTTAGAGCACGGTGGTGGATTTGTTTTATATAAACTATTGATCTCTCATGCTTCACTTAGATTATTTTGAGAGTCTTAAATAGCATGGTAATTTTCTTAAACAATCTTAATATGCTAGGTATACAAGAATAGTGAAAACTTTCTTATGAGTGTGTTGAATACTATGAGAAGTTTGATGCTTGATAATTGTTTTGAGATATAGAGGTAATAATATCAAAGTCGTGCTAGTTGAGTAGTTGTGAATTTGAGAAATTCTTGTGTTGAAGTTTGCAAGTCTCGTAGCATGCACGTATGGTAAACGTTATGTAACAAATTTGAAACATGAGGTGTTCTTTGATTGTCCTCCTTATGAGTGGCGATCGGGGACGAGCAATGGTCTTTTCCTACCAATCTATCACCCTAGGAGCATGCGTGTAGTGCTTGGTTTTTGATGGCTTGTAGATTTTTGCAATAAGTATGTGAGTTCTTTATGACTAATGTTGAGTCCATGGATTATACGCACTCTCACCCTTCCATCATTGCTAGCCTCTTCGGTATCGTGCATTTCCCTTTCTCACATTGAGAGTTGGTGCAAACTTCGCCAGTGCATCCAAACCCCATGATATGATACACTCTTTCACACATAAACCTCCTTATATCTTCCTCAAAACAGCCACCATACCTACCTATCATGGCATTTCCATAGCCATCCCGAGATATATTGCCATGCAACTTTCCACCATTCCGTTTATCATGACACATCCATCATTGTCATATTGCTTAGCATGATCATGTAGTTGACATAGTATTTGTGGCAAAGCCACCATTCATAATTCTTTCATACATGTCACTCTTGGTTCATTGCATATCCCGCACATCAGGAGGCATTCATATAGAGTAATACTTTGTTCTAGTATCGAGTTGTAATCATTGAGTTGTAAATAAATAGAGGTGTGATGATCATCATTTTCTAGAGCATTGTCCCAAGTGAGGAATAAAAATAATAGAAAGGCCATAAAAAAAGAAGGCCCAAAAAAAAGAGAGAAAAAGAGAGAAGGGACAATGCTACTATCCTTTGCCACACTTGTGCTTCAAAGTAGCACCATAATCTTCATGATAGAGACTCTCTTGTTTTGTCACTTTCATATACTAGTGGGAATTTTTCACTATAAAACTTGGCTTGTATATTCCAACAATGGGCCTCCTCAAGTGCCCTAGGTCTTCGTGAGCAAGCAAGTTGGATGCACACCCACTTAGTTTCTTTTGTTGAGATTTCATACATTTATAGCTCTAGTGCATCCGTTGCATGGCAATCCCTACTCCTCGCATTAACATCAATCGATGGGCATCTCCATAGCCCATTGATTAGCCTCGTTGATGTGAGATCTTCTCCTTTTTTGTCTTATCCACATAACCCCCATCATCATATTCTATTCCACCCATATTGCTATGTCCATGGCTCGCGCTCATATATTGCGTGAAAGTTTATAGGTTTGAGATTACTAAAGTATGAAACAATTGCTTGGCTTGTCATCGGGGTTGTGCATGATGAGAGCATTCTTGTGTGACGAAAATGGAGCATGACTAAACTATTTGATTTTGTAGGGATGAACTTTCTTTGGCCATGTTATTTTGAGAAGACATAATTGCTTAGTTAGTATGCTTGAAGTATTATTATTTTTATGTCAATATGAACTTTTGTCTTGAATCTTTCAGATCTGAATATTCATACCACAATTAAGAAGAATTACATTGAAATTATGCCAAATAGCACTCCGCATCAAAAAATTGTTTTTATCATTTACCTACTCGAGGACGAGCAGGAATTAACCACCGTGTCTTGTGTTCCTTCATTATTATTGCGACGCTTGTGTTTATTGCATCGTGGCTTGTCGTTGCCGTCTCGGACTTCGGAAGTGTCCGGATCGCTGGCGCTGTTGCTTCTACGAGCGAGCCCGTTGTCTTCTCCCGTGCAAAAGCGGGTCATCAGAGCAGTAAGGGCTGCCATGGATTTTGGTTTTTCTTGACCGAGGTGGCGGGCGAGCCACTCATCCCGGACGCTGTGTTTGAAGGCCGCGAGGGCTTCAGCGTCCGAACAATCGATGATTTGGTTCTTTTTAATTAGGAACCTAGTCTAGAGCTTCCTGGCTGACTCTCTAGGTTGCTGGATGATGTGACTTAAGTCATCGACATCTGGTGGCCGGACATATGTACCTTGGAAGTTATTACGGAAGGCGTCTTCCTGTGTCCTCCCAAATGCCAATGGAGTTCTCTCGAGGCTGTTTAGCCAAAGGCCGCGCTTGGTCCCTTTAGTTTTAGTGGGAGGTATTTGATGGCGTGGAGATCATCACCGCGGGCCATGTGGATATGTAGAAGAAAATCCTCAATCCATACCGCGGGATCTGTTGTTCCATCGTATGATTAGATATTCATGTGTTTAAACCCTTCTGGGAATTCGTGTTCCATTACTTCATCGGTGAAGCAAAGGGGTGTGCGGTGCCTCTATATCGGGCCAAGTCGCGACGTAGCTCGGATGGAGTTCGTCTGTGTTTTTCGGCTCGGGTGTGGTTATGTTTGTCGCGTCCGGCTAGATGGCCGTCGTCGCGCGTTGGCGCACGCCCCCGCGATCTGTAGATTGATCTGGTCTTACCTGCTTGTAGGTCGTATGTATGTCCTCGAGCTGTTTTATCTCTGCCTTTACGGTGAAGTAGTGTGGGCTGGTGTTCGGCTTGAGTTGCCGCTTTGTCCTGGCCACGTGGTGTTCGATCAGCCGCATTACGCGCTGACGGTATAGGCTCCAGCGCCTCATCGTCCAATTGAGGTAACAATTTGCGCGTGGATAACTTTTGCTCGGGCGTTCGAGGCCGTATTCCTCGACTGCTAGGTCCTGAGTCCATATGTCATTGAGTGTATCCTATTTGGCTTGAAGCCGTTGTTGCTTCCTTTTCAGGCTCCTTGCGGTTGCGATGCGCTGTTGCTCAAAACATTCTTGCTCGAGGGGTTCTTCTGGCACGATGAAGTCTTTGTTGTCGAGACTTATATCGTCTTTGGAGGGTGGCATATAGCTGTTGTCCTCCGAGTCATCGTTCACAACTGGCTCATCGGGGTTACTCTGCCCTTCCTCCCTACCTTCCTGTTCGTAAGCTGGTTCAATGAGGGTGTTTGGGTCTTCGGCATTCTCTGGAGTATTATTTTCTCCGGTGCCGGTATGACTTTCTTTGTCACGGCCTGATTTTGAACGGCGACGCTGATGCCGCTGCTTCGGTGGTTTATCAGTGTTATTGTCCTTAAACGGATCCCTACCACCGTCCTCGCCATCGTCTTTGGATGTATCCACCATATATATATCGTACGTGGAGGTGGCCACCCAGCGTCCGGTATGCGGTGGGCCTTGGGCCTGCTCCTCTCCGGCGGCGTCGTCCACACTATCGATGTCTTCGGAGTTGTAATCGAGCATGTCAGTTAAATCCTCGACAGTGGCTATAAGGTGGGTGGTGGGTGGGAGAAAAAATTCCCTGCTCTCAGCCCCTAGTTTGGGTTGGGCATAGTTCGGACATTGCTCCTCTGTAATGACAAGGGATCGCATTAAGTCCAGAGCCTCGCTTAAAGGCGAGGTTTGTTTGGAGAGAGGAAAATCCACGGAGTACGGTAGGGGGGATACTCCTCGGCCGGACTCACACGGTGCTGACTCTGAGGGTTCGGAGCCAGTGCCCGGAGAGGGGTCTGGCTTCGTGATGGTTGCCAGCGACGCCACTTCAACCGGCTCTCCCGTACTAGGTTTGGTGGCTGTAGACAGTCCGGCGGCCTCGTGAAGTCCGTCTTCGGACATGGCGACGCGTTCCAGATCTAAGGCCAGAGCGGGAGTTGGAGTCGCGAATCCTTGGAAGATCAAGTCTCCCCGGACGTCGACGACATAGTCCAGGTTTCCAAACCTAATCCGTTGACCTGGGGCATAGCTGTCGATCTGCTCTAGATGACCAAGCGAGTTGGCCCGCAGTGCGAAGCGCCGAACACGAAGATCTGGTCGGGGAGAAAAATTCCCCCCTGGACAGCGTTGTTGTAGATGATTGATGGAGTCATCAAACCTCTTGAAGACGACGCAGCTGAACTCTCAATGAAAGCACCAATGTCGGTGTCAAAACCGGCGGATCTCGGGTAGGGGGTCCCGAACTGTGCGTCTAAAGTCGATGGTAACAGGAGACAGGGGACACGATGTTTACCCACGTTCGGGCCCTCTCTATGGAGGTAATACCCTACTTCCTGCTTGATTGATCTTGATGATATGAGTATTACAAGAGTTGATCTACCACGAGATCGTAATGGCTAAAACCCTAGAAGTCTAGCCTATATGAGTATGATTGTCTCTATGGACTAAACCCTTCGGTTTATATAGACACCGGAGGGGACTAGGGTTGTACAAAGTCGGTTACAGAGAAAGGAATCTTCATATCCGGACGCCAACTTGCCTTGCACACCAAGGAGAGTCCCATCCGGACACGGGTGAGAGTCTTCGGTCTTGTATCTTCACAGCCCATCAGTCCGGCCCATGTCCAACAGGCCGGACGCCCGAGGACCCCTTAATACAGGACTCCCTCACTAGCGGCAATGCTTTCAAAAGCTAGAGTGGCGGGGCATGTCAAAGGGTTAGTGCCCCACCTAATCCTAGGGGGTGACGCATTTGCAATACACGGAAGATACGATGCTGCTGTTCGAGCCGGACAATCATAGTATAACATCTATCAAGTTGCTGCTCCTAGCCTTCGAGATTTTGTCGGGGCTGAAAATCAACTTCCTGAAAGTGAAGTTATAACATGGGAATGGACCAACAAGAGAGTATGCGGGTAGCTAATTTACTTAATTGCAAGCTTGGGGGCTTCCCGATTAAGTACCTCGGGCTTCCGATCACACACCGGAAAATCTCAATTTCCGAATGGGAGCCATTGTATGGCAAAGTGGATAATAGGGTTAGTCTAGCGGATGGGGTCCACATTAAGTTAGACACCCCTCGCTCCAAGTTCTTTTGGGAAGGAGCTGGAACAAACCGGAAATACCATTTGGTCAAGTGGGCGGCAGTATGTAGGCCCAAAAAATGTGGCGGTTTGGGTATCACCAATTCAAAACTTAGAATGTTGCCTTACTGACCAAGTGGTGGTGGAGGTTAGCGAATAGTGAGTCAGGTTTATGGGCGGACCTGCTCCGGGCTAAGTACTTTCCGGAGGGAAACGTTTTCAATGCTAAGTCCTCGGGATCGGCGTTCTGGAACGGTATCCAGGCGGTGCGCCCGATGTTTTCGTTAGGTGCGTGTTTTGAGGTTAAAAACGGCATGTCCACGCGGTTTTGGTTAGACAAATGGCTCAAGGATAGGCCTCTTTGGCAGGTTTTCCCGCAGTTGTACAACGTGGCCTCAGATACCAACATTTTGGTGGGGGATGTCATGCACTCCTCTCCACCGGCGATCCATTTCTTGCAGCCCTTATCGACGCAAGAAGCGGCGAGTTGGGACTCGCTGCAAGCCCAGATCGCCCATTGCCAACTCAGCTTGGGAGCTGACAAGGTGACCTAGGACTTGACTGCGTCCCAAAAGTTTTCGGTCAAGTCTTTATACAAAAACTCACCGAGGGAAACACGCTAGACATAGCTAGGGGCCTATGGAGGGATGGGATTTCGCTCAAGATTAAAATCTTCCTTTGGCAAATGTTTTGAAATTGCCTCCCGACGACCGATAATGTAGCCAAGCGCAACAGCCCTTCTGATGGATCTTGTGTAGTCTGCCAGCTCCACGAGGACGCAAACCATGCTTTCTTCTAGTGCGCGTTAGCTAAGTTTGCATGGTGTGCAGTTAGGGACGTGTTCCATAAAATTTGGAACCCAAGGTCGGGAGCAGACCTATTGGCTGTGATGCAGTCGCGGTATGGGGCCAACGCTAGGGTATTATGGCGATGTGTGGGAGCATTGCTTTGGTCCCTATGGACGATCAGGAATAAAACGACAATTGAAAAAAAGTTTCCTGCTCACCCGGCTGATATGATTTCCAAATGCCATCTCTTTCTTCAGACGTGGACACCTTTGGGGAAACAACGCGATGCTGAGCTGATGAAGGCCATGATGGAGAAGATCTGCAATAGTATCCCACGACTTCGATAATCGGCTTGAGCTGGTTCTTGTCTCTTTTGGCTTCGGCGGTATGGAGGTGGCCTGACGCATTGGTTGTCCCGTTGATTTGCGGTCGCCTCAGTTGGGGCTTGTGTTATTTGAACGTGGTTTGTAATGAGCGTGTGGCCGGTGTGGCCTGACTTTATTTGGTTTGTTAGCAACTTGAACCTTGTGATGCTGCCAGTTGGCTTTATTAATTTAAAGCCGGACGCTTCTAGCGTCTTTGTTCCAAAAAAGTCCTTACCATGGTAACATGGGTGGGCTTAGGATCTATCTTGGCAGAGTGTACTCGCAAGGGAGATTCCACGATATGTGTGGAGTGTACGACCTCTGTAGAGTAAAAACTATTTGAGTAGCTGATAATCCACAAGTATATGGGATTGTGAAAGTCTTTGAGGGTAGTATTTCACCAAAATTTATTGATTCGACACAAGGAAGTTAAAAATATTTATAAGCCTAGCAGTTGAGTTGTCAATTCAACCACACCCGAGAAGTCACTTCCTTGCAGCAATTTATTAGTAGCACAATAATATGATAGTAGTGGAAACAATAGTAACAATAGCAACAGTAACAGTAGCAGTTTTGTAGCAAGTATAACAACAACAGTAATAGTAACTTGAGCAAAGACAATATTATAAAAGCGTAGGCATGGAGTAGTGATGGATATTTGGATGAAATTCATTATGTAATAGTCACAACCTAGAGTGATATACAATAGCTCTAATTCATCAATATAATGTGGGCATGTATTCCATATATAGTCATATGTGCTTATAATAAGAACTTGCATGACATCTTTTGTCCTACCCTCCCGTGGCAGCGGGGTCCTAATGAAAACTAAGGCTAATTACAACACTCCTTTTAATAGAGAACCGGGACAAATCATTAGAAAATAATGAATACATGAACTCCTCAAATTACAGTCATCCTCGGAGAGCATCTCAATTATTGTCACTTTGGGGTCTACAGGTCGGAACAATAATAGGTGCATATAACTTGTAGATGGAATCAAGAACTCAAATATATTCATGAAAACATAATAGGTTCAAATCTGAAATCATGGCACTCGGACCATAGTGACAAGCATTAAGCATAGCAAAGTCATAGCAACATCAATCTCAGAACATAGTGGATACTAGGGATCATGCCCTAACAAATTGACTTGATTACATGACGAATCTCATCCATCTCCATCTACCTCCAGTATGCCTACAATGGAATTACGCACTCCCGGTGGTGAGCATCATGAGGTTGTTGATGACGACGACGGTGAATTCCCCTCTCCGGAGCCCGGAAAAGACTCCAGATCAGACCTCCCGACAAAGAACAGGAGGTGGTGGCGGCTCTGTATCGTAAGACGCGATGAAAGTTCTCTCTATTTTTTTCTCTCGAGGCGACGGTATATGTAGGCTTGGAATTAGGTTAAATGGAGGCCAGTGGGGCCCACAAGCTCACATGGCGCGCCCCAGGGGCGTCTCCTGAGCTTGTGGCTCCGTGGTGGCCCCCCTCCGGTAGTTCTTTGCATCGGTATTTTTTTTATATATTTCAGAAAAATCCCGGCAATTTTCTGTCCAATTCCGGAAACTTTTATTTCTACATGAAAATAATACTAGGGTAGTTCAGCTGAAAACAGCGCCAGCCCGGATTAGTTTTATTCAAATCATGCAAATTGGAGTTCAAAACAAGAACAAAAGTGTTTGGAAGGGTAGATACGTTGGAGACGTATCAGTAGCTGCCTCCATGGTCATTGACGAGTTGGTATAAGTCACACTATTTGGTTCTTGTCGAACTTGCAGGTTTAAATCAAAATAAAAGAGCAAGGGACTAAATCGAGAAAAATATTGTTGAGTAGATGAAACAATGATGATTTGTGATGTCGAGAAGTGCATATGTTGCACTGATATGACATTTGGACCATCGGTGATGTATGTTGAGAAATACAGGTGTGAGCCATGGAAGGCTATGGCAAAGTTGGTCTCAGAGACCATGAGAATATTGTCATGATCTTGTAATGATCGCAAGGAAATCTTGAAGCACTATTCATTTATATTTGTATGCGTTATCTTCATTATTTTTGCTAGATAATGTTTGCCATGCCATGATAGCTAGAATTGCTATGACATCATATGCCATGTACTGCTTCGCTTGGTGATATATTGTCTCGCTCATTGTTTTTGCCAGATCCAACCGAGGTGTCGTTTTCCACTAGTGTGTCATCACCTGTTGAACATGTGTACATGTACGTAGGTCTGGGTTCTGTATGCAGTACCTGTAATATCTGTCTCCCTCTGTATATATGTGTATCTTAGGAGATAAGATACCGGTCGCACCCTTTGTACCTATATACATGTGCCTAGTGCACGATCAATCAATCATCGATGCACCAAATCATTCTCTACATGGTATCTATCGCAAGTCGATCTTCCAGCTTCCGCTAACCCTAGCCGCCGCCTCGGGCCGCCGCCGCCACCGCGACCTCCCGCCGCCGCCCCAAGCCGCCACCACCATCCCTCCTCCCCGCGCGCCACCTCCCTACCGCGCGCCTTCCCCTCCACGTCGCGCTGCCCCTTCTCGCTGCACCGCCTGCCTCCCGCCGCCGCGCCGCCTCTCTTCAGCCGCCGTCGCCTCCCTCCCCATGATCTCATCGCCATGTCGTCCAACGCCTCCACCTACTCCAACCCCTTCGCCGTCGACCTTACCGAGATCCACGACATCAACGTCCATGCACGCGTCCCCGTGATCCTCGACGCCTCCAACTCACGTACTTCGCGTGGAAGATGTACTTCACGCTGCTCTTCCGTGAGAACAATCTCGTGGATCACGTGGATGGAACCGTGGACTCCCGCACCATGGTGGACGACACCGAGTGGACCGCGATCGACGCCACGATCATCCGGTGGTTCTTCACCACCATCTCCAAGGACTTGTTCCACACGGTCGTGAGCGCCGGCGACGACGCCCGCGCCATGTGGGTCAAGCTGAACGGCCTCTTCACTGACAACAAGCTTCAACGCCGCGTCTTTTTGCAGCAGGAATTTTTTGACTGTCATCAGGATGAACAGTCCATTGATGACTCATCGCCGCTGAAAGACGTTGGCGGATGAGCTCCGTGACATTGGAGCCAAGGTGGACGACGACCTCCTCCTCAAAGACGCTCACCGCCAAATTTCAACGAGGACTTCGGCAACGCCGCCTCTAACCTCACCTTGATGCTGGAGCCCTCCTTCCCCAAGTTTGTGGCATACTTGAGGTTGGAGGAGCGCCGGATGAAGGGGGTAAAGAAGCGTGTGCAGCACCACGCCCTCGCAGCCGGCACCTCGCGTGGCGCCCCTCCACCGACCGCCCCCCGCCGCAAGGCCGCCAGCCACCGCCACCGGCGCCTCAGGTACTTTCCCCTCCGCCCCTCCAGCTGCCCCGGCGGCCGGGTGGCGGCTGGCTGGCTTGGGCGAGGCGTATAGCAGCAATAGGTGCCGGGGCTTCGTCAGCGATAGCAGGTGACTCCCCCATGGACGTACGGCACCAACCCGTGGACCGGCGTCGTCCACGCGTACTCCATGCCAGTCCCTCGGGCTTTGGCTCCGGGCATCCTTAGGCCCGCGCTGGTCACCGAGCCCTCTTCGCCCTTGAACGCCGCCCCCTATAGCGGCTATGGTGCCCCCCCCCCCGCCGACACCCGCCTACGGGTCCGCGCCGGCCTATGGCGCTGCCGCCGCGCCCGCCTACAGCGCCGCCGCCGCTTCGGCCTCGGGGCTGCTCCCGCGCGGGCCTACAGAGGGTTCTACCCTCCTCAGATGCCGCCTCCGTGGGACCCGGCCTTGCTCGCTGCACTGCACTCCGCCCCGTCACCGAGCTCCTATGGTGGCGGTGGTGACGGGTACATGGACTCGGGCGCCACTGCTCACATGACTGCTCATCTCGGTAACCTCACATCTGCCACTCCCATTCATACTCCCACCCGTATCACCGTTGGCAACGGTTCCTCCCTACCCATTACTCACGTCGGTCATATGTCTTTCCCTTCTAGTTCCACTCCTGTGCATATGTCTAATGTTCTTGTGTCTCCTGACTTAGTCACTAATCTTGTTTCCATTCGTCGCCTTGCTCGTGAGAATCCTATAACTGTTGAATTTGACGATATCGGGTTTTCTGTGAAGGACGCTCGTACACGGATGGTGCTCCATCGATGTGATAGCCCAGACGAGCTTTATCCAGTGCATCCCTCCGGTGCCACCACCACCCGTCGCCCCGTCGCCTTCACCGCCAGTGTCGATCTTTGGCATGCCCGTCTCGGTCATCCCCACTCCACCGTTATGCGTCAGATTCTTCAGAGTTTTTCCTTCTCATGTAATAAGGTCGACAATCACACTTGTGAGGCTTGCCGTCTTGGCAAGCACGTTCATCTTCCCTTTAGCGAGTCTACAAACATTTTCACGTTTCCGTTTCAGTTATTGCATAGTGATGTTTGGACGTCCCCGGTTGCTAGCAACACGGGCTATTTATACTATCTGGTGATATTGGATGATTTTAATCATTATGTGTGGACCTTCCCTCTCCGTCGCAAGTCCGACGCTCTTGCCACACTCACCGCTTTTTATTCATATGTCACCACACAGTTCGGTCGTCCTATTCTCGCCTTGCAAACTGACAACGGCAAGGAGTTTGACAACGTCGCCGTCCGCAATTTACTTGCGTCCCACGGCACCATCTTTCGCCTCACCTGCCCCTACACGTCTCAGCAGAACGGTCGCTCCGAGCGCGTCCTTCGCACGCTTAATGACTGTGTCCGCACGTTGCTCTTCCACTCCTACGTGCACCTGCCGGTTACGGCGGACCTTTTCGCGACCGCCAACCTCCTCATTAACATTCGCCCCTGTCATTCCCGCTGGAACTACACCCCTCACCAGCTCCTCTTCAGTGCGGTTCCATCTTATGATGGTCTTCGCATTTTCGGGTGTCTCTGTTACCCTAGCACCGCGTCCACTGCTCCTCACAAACTCGCGCCCCGGTCACTTCCTTGCATCTTCCTTGGCTATCCTCCCAACATCAAAGGTTACCGGTGCTATGATCCAGTCTCCCACCACGTTTTCACTTCGCGGCATGTGTACTTTGATGAGCTTGTGTTCCCGTTTCAGCAGGTACCGTCACCCTCGGAGTCTCCTGCGGCGCGGTTCGACCCTGCCTCCAGCTATGGTGGACCGCCCAGCCGTGCCCCGGGTTCAGCCCTGCCCGCGCTCCCTGCACCGGCGGCCCCTGCAGCGGCCCCCGACGCAGCGGCCTCCTCGGCTGCCCTCACCATGGCCCCGACACGTGGCCCCCTCAGCCCGGCCCCTTGCCCCCCGCCCGCTGCCTGCCCCGCCACCCCGGCTCCCGTCGCTGCGGCCGCGCCCCTCACCGGTGTGGTCACTCGGGCTCGGACTGGGACCCTGTGTCCCAGCACGCGCTATTCGTCGGACGAGTACGCATGCGCGGCTTCTACCTCGACGCCGTCCCCGCTCGCGCAGCCCTTCGAGATCCGAACTGGCAAGCTGCGATGCGTGAGGAGTTTGACGCTCTGCAGTGCAACCGTACGTGGAAGCTTGTTCCGCGGCCACCCCATGCCAATGTCATCAGTGGCAAGTGGGTCTTCCACCACAAGACTCGCCCCGACGGGTCTCTCGAGCGCTACAAGGTGCGTTGGGTGGTGCACGGCTTTCGCCAGCGCGCCGGCGTGGACTTCACCGACACCTTCGCCCCGGTTGTTAAACCGGGCACGATTCGCGTTGTTCTCCAGCTTGATGTTTCTCGCGCTTGGCCTGTCCACCCGCTCGATGTGTCTAATGCTTTCTTGCATGGCCATCTCGACGAGCAGGTGTTCTGTCAGCAGCCGACTGGTTTCGTCGACACCGACTATCCGGACCAGGTGTGCTTGCTCTCCCGTTCTCTCTACGGGTTGAAGCAGGCGCCTCGGGCCTGGTACCAGCGGATCGCGGCCTTCCTCCAGCAACAGGGGTTCTGGTCCACACGGTCTGATGCCTCCCTGTTTGTCTACCACCAGGGCCCCGCAACCGCGTACCTCCTACTATACGTCGATGACATCATCCTAACTGCGTCCTCGCCAGCGCTTCTTCAGCAGATCACAGCTCGCCTCGGCACAGAGTTCGCCCTCAAGGACTTGGGGGCTCTCCACTACTTGCTCGGCATCGAGGTAGTGCGCCGGGCTACTGGCTTCTTCCTACACCAGCAGAAGTACGCCTACGAGCTTCTGGAGCGAGCGGGCATGCTTAACTGCAAGCCTGCTTCCACGCATGTCGATACGAAGGCTAAGGTGTCCGCCATCGAGGGCTCTCCGGCATCCGACGCTCCCTTCTATCGCTCCATAGTTGGTGCGATTCAGTATCTCACACTGACGCGTCCAGACATTCAGTATGCTGTCCAGCAGGTGTGCCTTCACATGCATGCTCCTCGTTACACCCATTGGGCTCTCGTGAAACGTATATTTCGGTACAAACATGGCACCACAGCCATGGGTATCACCCTAACAGCCTCGCCAGACACCAGCCTTGTCGCCTACTCCGACGCCGACTGGGCTGGGTGTCCCGACACTCGACGCTCCACTTCCGGCTACTGCGTCTACCTCGGGCCCTCTCTGATTTCATGGTCGTCTAAACGACAACCCACGGTCTCACGATCGAGCGCCGAGGCTGAGTATCGGGCCGTGGCCAACGCCGTTGCGGAGTGTTCCTGGCTACGACAGCTACTCCAGGAGTTGCTATGTGAGGTCACCAAGGCGACGCTCGTCTACTGTGATAACGTCTCCGTGGTGTACCTCGTTGCCAACCCTGTCCATCACCGACGGACGAAGCACATTGAGCTCGACATCCACTTCGTCCAGGAGCACGTCGCACTTGGTCGTGTTCGTGTTCTACATGTGCCCACCGATCAACAGTTCGCCGATGTGATGACGAAGGGACTACCCACCTCGACGTTCGAGGGCTTTCGGTCCAGTCTTTGCGTCTCCGGCGACGCTTCAACTACGGGAGGGGGGTGTTGAACATGTGTACATGTACGTAGATCTGGGTTCTGTATGTGTAAGTGCATCTAGTGCCATCCCTAGTTGGTTTTGGAGTATTGACGACAAATGTGGTTGAGGGACTAATGCGTTTGTGAGAATTGTAGGATAACGCAGGTAGTGTCCCCCATTGATTCGGTTTACCTACCGGAGATGACCCCTAAAATGTATGAAGACATTGGCGACAATGGTGGCATGTGAAGATATTCACATTGAAGACTATGACATGAGAAGACATTGAGAGAAGACTATGGAGCCTTGAAAGGCGTGGTCGTTTCGTTGTTTCCTTTTCTTCTTTGTTGAGTCATAGGAACCACCGTCTTTGTTAAGTGGGGTCCAAGTGATCAAAGTCAAAATGATGAAGTGATGCTCAACCCAAATCCTATGTCTTCGACGAAGACAATGAGAGCAAAACTTATCCAGCTGGATGAGTCAGCTTTGCTTGTAGCCCAAGTAAAGTTGCCGTGTGTGTTTGAAATCGACCGTTGGAACACGTGTCGGTTCCTTAGTGACCCAGGTCATTTCGGACATATCAGGTCGGGTTGCCTAGTGGCTATAAATAGCGCACCACCTACACCATAAATTGGTGGCTGCTCAGAGTTAGTGCATGGCTTTTGTCGTTTGAGAGCAACCCACCTCGAAGCCTTTGAGAGAGAGAAATCCTTGCGAGGACAAAGCCCAAACACCCAGAGCCAAAGAGTGTTAGGCATCACTGAAGTCTTTACATGCATGTGACACGAAGACTTATTACACTTGAGCACTCGTGGAATCCTCCGGCCAGTTAGGCGTCGCGTTACGAGCATCCAAGAGTCATTGTGGATTGCGGTGAGCGTAGTCTGTGAAGGTTCGGAAGTCTACCTTGAAGACTTACGGAGTGATTAGGCGAGGACTGTGTGTCCTTAGCTCAAGGGAATAAGGTGAAGACGCGGTCTTCGAGTTGAATCTCAGCCTCCCTAACTGGATGTACAGTTGTCACATCAAGCTGGAACTGGTCCAACAAATCATGTGTCTTCAACAAGTGACCGGGTTCTATCTTCTCCCTCTCCTTACTTAGAGTTTGTCTTACGTGAAGTCATTGCCTACTTGTCATACCTGTTTGACTTCATTGCTTGACTACTTTTGTTGATTGGCTTCTCACTATCTTCCATCTTGATCCTTACTACCTAGCTGCTATTAGTCTTGTACTTTCACGTTATTACATACTTGACTATGGTTTGCTTGTTGTAGTTTATCTTCCGCTGCATATCAATTAGGTCATTTCTATTGTTTGTCTTCGAAACATCCATGTTTTGAAGACTTTCATAAAAATCGCCTATTCACCCCCCCGTCTAGTCGATAACTAGCACTTTCAATTGGTATCAGAGCAAGGTACTCCCTTGTTCTGTGTGATTCGGTTTAACCACCTGGAGTTTTAGCTATGTCAACTGCAGGGATAATCAAAGTCTCCGCTGCTTGCCCCGTGTTCGATGGGACTGACTATCCCTACTGGAAGAATAAGATGCGCATGCATCTTGAAGCCATTGATGTCGACCTATGGTATGTCGTCAAGAACGACGTTCCCAAAACGGGTGAAGGTGTCACCCCTGTTGATGTCAAGAAGTTCATTCAACTGGACTCCACTGCAAAGAACATCATCTGTGGTCATCTAACCAAAGGACAGTATGGCCGTGTGATTGCTCTGGAAACGTCGAAGCTAGTCTGGGACTGGCTATCCAAGGTCAACGAAGGCGTCTCAACCCAGAGAGATCAAAGGATCAGTGTTCTTCGCAACCTCTTCAACCGCTTCAAGAGAAAGCGACAATGAAAATGTCCAGCTCACGTTTGATCGCCTCGCGACATCACAAATGAGCTTCATGCTCTCGGCGCCCTTGAGATCACCAAGCATGAAATCGTCAAGACACTCTTGAGATCACCGACAGCTCCTTTGATACCCTTGCCCTCATGATACAAGAACGCATACGACTTCAAGACACTCGATCCGTCTGATATACTTGAGAGGCTCAACACACATGAGTTCCAGCTTTACGAGAAAAGAGATATCTATGGTCCCAACTATGGCCGAACTTCGCGCTTTGAAGGAAAAAGTTGTTTCCTCATCTCGGGAAGAATCATTGCGGTTACGATGATCCACGAAGACATTGTAAAGGTACTTGTTATGCTTGTGAAGAAGTTCCAGAAGTTCACTAGGAAGAAAGGCTTCAGAAAGTCTTCACGATCCAACTCAAGAAATGATGAAGCTTCCACTCATGACTACAAGAAGAAAACATGTCACAAGTGCAAGAAAACTGGACACTATATCTCTAAGTGTCCACAGTGGGACAATGAGAAGAAGAAGAAGAGCAAGGAATATGATTCTGATGACAAGAAGAAGAAGAAATCTTCAAAGTCTTCTTCCAAGTCCTCATCTAAGTCTTCATCGCATAAGAAGAGCTCATCTGGCAAGGCTCGTGCTTTTGTTGGCAAGGAAATGGATTGGAGGAGGAGTGCGCTTACGAGGAGGTGGAGGTGGAGTCTGAAGAGGAGTCCGACCACGGCGTTGCAAAGTCCGGCTTTAGCCACGACCTATGTTGCCAAGTCCATCTTCAACACTAAAGACAACGACTTCCACACCAACGGCGAAGGCGATGACAAGGACGACCTCGCCCGACCCTCTATCGCTTCATGGCACGTGGTGCCAAGGTAAAATCACGTGATTCTTACTTTCAAACATCAAGTGAAGATGACTCGATTGTGAATCCAAACCCAGCTACAAAACACTTGCTAAAATTGCAACCGAACAACAAAGAGCTATGGAACATACCCAAAAACTGTTAGACAAAAGCGATGACACATTGGGCGTGGAAATGACACGTTCACAGTCCTTAGTTGAAGACATTAAAAATCTTCATACTAAGTACCAAGAACTTGAAAGTCGTCATGAAACGCTCTCAACTACTCATGAAAAGCTCTCCTATGATTGTCTTCAAAGGAAGCAAGAGCTTGAGAAATTGAGAGCGGCTCATGAAGATCTTCAAAAAGAGAATGAGTCACTTCGCGCTCAACAGATCAGTTCCGCTCAGGATGGATTTGAACCACCATGTCTAAAATGTCTTGAGCGTGATATCGCTACCTCTGTTGTTGAATGTTCGACTGCTACTACTGTTGCATTGTCTTCAACTACTAATGTGGTAACTAACCCCTCTGCAGAGGATACCACTGCTATTGCTGATGAAAATGCTAGGTTGAAGACATTGCTTGAAACAAGGATGAATAAAAGTCTGAAAGGGCATCAGACACTTTGCGATGTCCTCAAAGCGATTCTGAACCGAAACCCTAGGAAAGAGGGTGTTGGGTTCGAGAGGAAAATGAATGTTGATGGTTCCTACTGGAAGCCTGAGCAGTATCCCAAAACCAAATGGGTTGCTGCAAAGGGACCTTCAGTGGATCCATCCACCTTATCCGGCTTTACCTGTACTAACCCTATTATCATTGATGAATCCTTTGATGCAAACTATAAGCTGTTCAAGAATCAGAATGGTGAAGTGTTTGCGGTATATTGGTACTAACTGCAGGAATGGACCACCTATGAAGAAGATCTGGGTTTCCAAAAGCTGTCTTGAGAATCTTCGATTGAATGTCATCATGACACCACACAGGAAGAAGACAAACCCCAGACCTAAGGCGTCATATGGTCCAAAGTCTTCATACAGACAGAGGACTCACCTGAGTCACCCTAATGCCAATGTTTTGCAGGAAAACCGTACTCAAATTTATGAATATGAGCGTGTGTCTTCAAACCACTATGTTCATAGAACAAAGAACTTCTCTGCTTATTCATATGAGTATCATTCATCTCCTGCAAGGCTATTTGCTAGGGCTCCAAAGCCGAAGTTTTCAGATCTTGCACTTAGACTCATTGCTTCTAAGCCACCCCACGAAGATGTGGGTGGTTAAGAAGAATTAACTTTCTTTGCAGGAAAGGGTCTCGGCCCGAAAATCAAAGGCGTCTCGATGATATAGTGGGGACCTAAAACATCTTGTAGGGCACAAGATCAAATGCCCAAATGGTCTCACTATGTATTTTGTTCCTGAATTGTTTGCCATTCATCCTATCTGTCCCTAATCTTGATTTAAGCTTCAATAATCCACTTGCCCGTCAAATGTTTATGCTTTACAATGCTCTTGGTGAAGCCTCATCCCCTAACTGCATCAGTAGGGTATGACACCTCATGCTTGAGAATGGATTATGGACAATGGATGCACTAATCATATATTTGGTGATCGAAGTCTTCTCATGGACTCAACCTTACGTCCATCGGACAAGAGTCACATCACATTTCTTGACCTTTGGTAAAAGCAAGGTATTGGGTCTAGGTAGAGTTGCAATCTCAAAGGATCAACATATGGATAAAGTGATGCTTGTTGAATCCATTGGTTTCAACTTGATGTCAGTCTTAATGCTTTGTGACTTGAACATGATTGTGATATTCGGAAAATATCGTTGCCTTGTACTAATGGAATCTGACAAGTCTCTAGTCTTTGAAGGGTATAGGAAAGATAATCTATACATGGTAGATTTCTCAGCAGGTCCACAGCTTGCCGTATGTCTTCTTGCAAAAGCTTGAATCTTTGGTTACGGCATCGGAGGCTGGGGCATGCTGGCATGAGGAACTTACACACACTCGCCAAGAAGAAGCATGTCATAGGCATCGAAGGTGTCAAGTTCAAGAAGGATCATTTGTGTGGTGCCTGCGAAGATGGAAAGATGACTAGGGCAAAACACCCCTCAAAGACAATCATGACGACATCTCAACCCTTCGAGTTGTTACACATGGATTTGTTTGGCCCTACTCACTACTCTACCCTCACAACAACTGCTTGTCTCTGTAAACCCGTCATTGTTGATGACTACTCAAGATACACATGGGTGCACATAATTCTCTACAAGACTGAAGTGCAAGAAGTCTTCAGACGCTTCGCCAATCGAAAGCAATGAACAATTATGGCGTCAAGATCAAGCATATCGTAAGTGACAACGACCTTTGAATTCAAGAACACTGGACTTGATCTTTATCTGGATACCATGGGAATCACTCATTAGTTCTCTGCTCCATACACACCTCAGCAAAATGGCATCGTGGAGCGTAAGAACGGAACCCTCATTGAGATGGCTCGAACAATGCTCGACGAGTACAAGACACCAAGAAAGTTCGGCACGAAGCTATTGATACGACATGTCACGTCATCAACCGTGTTTACATCCATAAGCTTGAACAAAACATCCTATGAGCTCCTTCTTGGCAAGAAGCCAAATGTCGCCATTACTTGAGTATTTGGGGCTAAGTCTTTGGATCAAGGATCCCCATCACAAGTCAAAATTTGAACCCAAAGCTCACGAAGGCTTCATGCTCGATTCTGGAAAGTACTCGCACTCCTCGAGTCTTCAACCTTTATCTCTACAAAATCGTCGAAACTGTGGACGTGCGATTTGATGAAACCAATGGTTCACAAAGAGAGTTCCTGCCAAGTACACTAGACAAAGCTCCGCCCAGCGAATCTATCAAGCTGATGGGAACTGGTGAAATCATGCCTTCTGAAGCACAGCCTGAAGAGGAACTTATCATTTCTGCACCTAACCAACCTGAAGACAATGCTCGATGCGAAGACAATCCTCCCAATGATAACAATGATCAGCAAGAGCAAAGTCTTCGTCCGATTCATCCTCGAGTTGCAAATGAAGTATAGATTGAGAAGATAATCGATAGCATCAATGCACACGGTCCGCTTACTCTCTCAAGAGCAACACACCTAGCAAATTTCATGGGCACTTTTCTTTTGTGTCAATATCGTAACCCAAGAAAGTTCTTTGAAGCCTTTATGGAACGAGAATGGATACAAGCTATGCAAGAAGAACTTCAATAGTTCAAGCTGAACAATGTTTGGGAACTTGTCAAGCGTCGACCCTATAAAGCATAACATTATTGGCACCAAATGGATATATCGAAACAAGCAAGATGAGCATGGTCAAGTCATCGTAAACAAAGCACGTCTTGTGGCTCAAGGATATACTCAAGTTGAAGGAATTGACTTCGATGAAACATTTGCTCCTGTAGCTAGGCTTGAAGCTATTCGCATACTACTAGCCTATGCTAACCACCACAACATCTTGCTATATCAATGTAGCGACCCGACCTCAGATGGTCAAGTCTACGTATACATGTCATCCTGGATCGGTAATCTTGACACACCACGATTACTCGAAGGATTTATAATGAGTAGCAATCACACACTTATTACATCGAATGTCTCAATAGAGAACTTATTACAATAATATGGTGAAGGCCATCTAATGCGATAACAATGGAAGGCTTGGAAGATAAAGTGAGTCCATCAACTCCAACAAAGCATAACGGAGCTGCACGGCAGCGACCTATAATCCTTACTCCTCGTGCGAAAAGTGCGCAACATAATACGTTGCAGCCCGAGAACGGTCGGCACATGGAATATGCTGGCAATGTAACACATAGGGTAATGAAAGAATAAGCTATACTACATGCATATATGGCTGGTGGAAAGCTCTATGGTTACAGCTTTTGCGAAAAGCCAATTTTTCCCTACATCAAAGGAATAAATTTAAATTAACTATCATGGTGGTTGAAACATCATTGAGAAGGTACACCCAACTCAGATGATCCCAATTAAGGTAATTAACAACCCAGCAAATTTAGTTAAGAGTGTTGAGATACATGTGAATACTCAGGTACTAGATACTCAGAATCGTCCATAACCGGGGACACGGCTAACCATGATTAGTTTCTACACTCTGCAGAGGTTTGCGCACTTTTCCCCACAAGACTCGATCGCCTCCGTTGGTTTCTCGTGACCTTTGCATGGTGTTTGAGAGACGGATGACCGAGACACGATCTTTCGAAACATTAACTCTCTACTCGGATAGATCATACCAAACCTATAAAACCCACTACCTTTGATCTACCTCTTGAGAGCTTCACGTAACTTACTCAACTATGCTAGAGCCCATAATAGCTTGTGGCTGCACACGGAAGTTTCTAGCATGAATAATCTCAGTTCCCTTTGAGCACGGGTGGCGGTCCATAGGAAGATCACAAGGGTACCCGGATTTCCAAAAAAATACAGACAACACTTTGGGTTCCCCGGTGCCTCAATCCACCCAGATGTGTATTTAAGTTGCCACCTTAAAGTAAACCATTAATTAACAATATCACATCTATCGTGAATATCTCTCAAACCCAAACCACGTCTCTGAGCATAGCATGGCAATATAAGCATAACGTAGAAGTAACTCCCAAGGGTTTGAAAGTAATGAGCAATAGGTTCCTACCTCATCATCTACTTCCCAACCCACAATTTAATGACATCCTAATCATGCAATGTTTGAGGGTTGAAACTAATGCATAAAACTGGGTAGGAAAAGATATGATCAAGTGTTACTTGCCTTCTTTGACGATCCGTGAATCCTAGAGACTCGTAATAACACGCCGCACTCCGGAATTCTATCGCAAGCAAACAACGCATACATAAGTAAACAAGCAAAGATGCACAAACGAAAACTTCAACTGAAAAGGTTGACCGGAGAGTTCAACTTAAGAACTCCGGTTTGCAAAAAGAATCAAACCAAACGGAACAACGAAACTCAAACGGCGAGAAAAACAAGGTCCGTTTACTAATCTGAACTAGAGTCAAATTTTTACAGAGATAAAAACTGGTTTAAGTTGATTATTCGGGTAGAGGGTTTTGATACGAAACTCCAGGCGCTTGAATCGCCTGATTCCGATAAACGAGCGAAAAGATAAACAGGTTTGAAAATTGGATTAGAAATCACGGTCAGAATAACCGCGGAATAAATCTGATAAAAGAAAAGCGACGAAATGTTAAACAAACGAACGTTCGTTAACAGAACTTAAACAATGAACACGTTCGTTAAAACGAACGGGTGAACGGATGTTCCTTAAATAAATAAACCGACGAAAAATAAACCGATCTATATAAAAAAACGATCTAGGGTTTTATAAAAAACCGAAGGTTTTTTTTCAAAAAGAACATAATAAACCGGGCGGCGGCGGGTCGGGTACCTCCGCGAGGCGCGTCCGGCGAGCGGCTCATGGGGTCCGGGCGAGGGGCGGGTCGGCGAGGGGCGGCGGCGACGGCGAAGGCGGCGGCGACGACGCTGTAGGGGGCGGCGAGGGGCGCAGGGTTCGGGCGGCCTGGGCTCCGGCGCCTGCTCCGGCTGGGCGGGCGGTGGTGGTGGCGGGTGGTGGTGGCGGGTGGTGGCGGCGGTATTTAAAGGGGCGGGCGGCGATGGCTTGGAGAAGGGCGGCTGGCGTGGCGACTTTGGGAAGGGGTCGCCTGGGTGGAGTCCTCGGCTCGGACTCCCTGGTCTGCAGCCAGAGACGGCGCCTGTGGAGGGAGGCGGCGGCGGCCGGGTTGGCTCGGCCGGGCCTTTAGCCTGGGCGCTGGGTCCGCTCCGCTTTTTTTTTAAAACATTCATGAAAGAAAATTCCTAGAAAAATAAATAAAAATCTAAAAATTCCAAAATAAGTTTTCTCCGTCTAAATAGAATATTTAGAACTAGATGAACTTTTCTTGGCGATAAAATGCAAATTTTTAAAACGTGCCAATTTTTCTAGGAATGAATAAAATTCCAAATAAAATCAAATAAAATCCCAAAATGATTTTAACATTTTTCCTCCGTTATTTCAATTATTTTGGAGAAGTCATATTATCTCCCTCATTTATTTATTTTAAATTGAAAAATTTCCCGAGAGAAAATAATTAAAATCCAATATCCTCGTCTTTCATTATTTGACAAAATTCAAATATGAAAATGAAAAATCCCCAACTCTCTCCGAGGGTCCTTGAGTTGCTTAGGATTTTCGAGGATGGTAAACGAGAATGCAAATAAAATATGATATGCAAGAATGACCTATGTATAACATGCCAAATTGAAAATTTGGGATGTTACAATCAAATGGATGTGAAGAGTGCATTTCTCAACGGCAAGATTGAAGAAGAAGTATATGTCGCTCAACCACCTGGCTTTGAAGATCCAAAACATCCTGAGATGGTGTACAAGCTAAATAAAGCATTGTATGGCCTCAAACAAGCTCCTCGCTTTGGTATGATAATGATCAAAGACTTCACGAAGAGCAAAGGCTTCAAACCTGGATCCCTTGATCCCACACTCTTCACGAAGACATATGATGGTGAACTGTTTGTATGCCAAATATATGTGGATGACATTATCTTCGGCTGCACCAACCAAGTATAGTGATGAATTTGGATACATGATGCAAGAACAATATCGGATGTCCATGATGGGAGAGCTCAAGTTCTTCCTTGGTCTTCAAATTAAATCGACAAAGGAATGGCATCTTTATATCTCAAGAAAAATACCTCCAAGATTGTTTGAAGAAGTTTGCAATGCAAGATTGCAAAGGTTACACGACGCCAATGCCAGCCAAACACCATCTGGGTCCCGACGACAATGGTAAAGAGTTCGATCAAAAGGTATACCGCTCCATGATTGGTTCCTTACTTTACCTATGTGCATCTAGGCGGATATCATGCTTAGTGTTTGCATGTGTGCTCGATTCCAAGCGGCACCAAAGGAATCGCATCACTTAGGCGTGAAGCGAATTCTTCGATATTTGGCTCACACCCCAACACTAGGATTATGGTATCCAAAGGGCTCAAAATTTGATTTGGTTGGATTTTGGGATGCTCGATTACGCTGGTGACAAGGTGCATCGCAAGTCTACATCAGGCACATGTCACTTTACGGGACGATCACTTGTTTGTTGGTCTTCAAAGAAGCGTAACTGTATCACTCTCAAGCTGCTGAATCTGAATACTGCTGCTGCTGGATCTTCTTTGTGCTCGACTTCTATGGATGAAGCGAACTCTCAAGGACTATGGCATCAATCTGAAACAAGTACCTCTCTTCTGCGACAATGAAAGCGCCATCAAGATTGCCAACAATCCAGTCCAACACTTTCGAAGACAAAGCACATTGAAATTCGTCATCATTTTCTCGGGGATCATGTCATGAAGAAAGATATTACCATCATTCACGTCAACCTTTGAAGAGCAATTGGCGAGATATCTTCACGAAGCCCTTGGATGAGAAAAGGTTTTGCAAGTTACGATGTGAGCTAAATATCTTGGAATCCTCAAATGTCACGTGATCAAGCACACATCCTAACACTTATGCATGTTGATGACTTAGATGTGCAACACTGCAGTAAAGTATATCTTCAATCAATGAAGACTTACAATCGAGTGTGAATACATTAACGTGGAATTTGACTTCGAGCGCCACGATAATTGTGCGTGGTGTCCGGGTCTAATACTTCCTATCACGGTGGGTAACGCCACCACCAAATTTCTCTGTTTGAAGTGTTTCACTCATGGCGTTATTTCTCAATATCTTCGCATTTGATTTGTCTTCAACTTCAACCTATCTTCATGATTTTCTTCACTATGTTGATTTGGTTGTTGTCGATATATATATATATATATATATATATATATATATATATATATATTGTTACATCCTCTACAAAGATTCACTTATAGCTATGTCTTCCAAATTGAATCTATTGAACTAAGTGAATGTGATCGGACCCTAATCTCTCCATGCTTTCTATCTCAAACTCTATCTGTCCAAATCATATGCATTCTATTGAAACTGTCGAATGTCTTCTCTGCGTCCTTGTCGTGAGAAGACACGAGACAAACTTTAAGTCTGTTTTAAATGATTCATCCTTATTGTTGAAATCCGGAGAAGCCGGAACGACCATCCGACAAACCTGGCGGGCGTGGGAACGTGGGACAACTCAAAGTATGTTGCATGCTTGCCACGTGCCCCTTAGATGTGAACCGCCAGGGGCACCTGCGTAATTGCGCTGTGCCGCACACCTTCTTATAAATACATGTCCCCTGCGGTAAAGAAAATCTTCTTCCACCTCTCCACCTCGTCAAAACCCTAGCGCCACGCTAGCTATCGACGACGCCGGCGACGAAGCGCTTAGCTGCATGACTTCTCCGACGCCGTCCTCACGCCGGCCGCGAACATAAATCCTCTCACTTCCGCCGCCGTAGGTGTCCTCCGTCGCCAAGTTAGGGCACGGTGGATTGAACTGCTCGGCCTCCTTTTCTTCCCGTCTAGCAGTTCTTCGAGTGGTAAATATAACTCTATTTTTACCATCTTTTATATCCTCAAAGATTCATCCTTCTTACCAAAATTGGTTTCTGCCTATACAATGTTAGATCTATTACATCTACATCTCATATCGCCTAGTATATTCACTTAAGCTTCACAACTAGTTAGATTCCTCACTTGTACTTATTCACGGATTCGTACAAATCTGGAACCAACTCTCGGCGTATAAGTGAATGTCTTCGCATCATGAGGTCAATGTCTTCAAACTGATTTATCTTCAAAATCTTACGAGAATGCATATGACCTCTTCCCTTCCCTCGCATCTCTAATGTCACAGGTACATGTCCATGGGAGAATCCCTTGGTTCTCATAGTCTGCATTCGTTTGCGAAATTCTTACGACATCAACTTAACTCTCCCGGCCGGTTCCTGTTTGTCCGACAAGCAAGCCTTTGAAGCCTACGAGCGTATTGAAGCCATTCAGTTTGAAATTCATGGCTGCAGATAAATCAGTTAGGAAGGCGGCGGAACAACGTCGTGGGGAACCTCAAAAGATCTGCACGATGACCTTGCGAGCTTTACAAGGCAGATCGAAGAAAATTACAATCAGGTAAGACGCGAATCCAATGGATTAAATCGATATTGGGCTGAAACGATCAATTCAAGTACAATTTTGTGACCCAGGAATACGCAGAGAAGAATGATATCGAAGCCCTTGGGGTGATATTCTCTTCGAGGCCTTCCACCCAAGAACAGGCTGAAGCTATTGCTGGTTTCTATCCTCAGATGGTCCGTGGACCTCGGCTGAGAATGCCGACCAACGCGTCATTGCTCGGTGTCGTGCCGATAATCTCTTCAAGCGCAACTTCTAGCACGCAAAGGCTTCGCCAAGGAAAACAAGAAGTCATTGGGATTAGACTTCAACCTGGTCCCTCTCGCTCCCCGCGGCCGACGGCTCACGTGATCTTTGAACCCAATGTCATCGGCCCCTTCTCAAACCTTGATGGCCTCATCACTTACATCTTGGTCCAAGTTGCCAAAGTAGATCATTACGATGACGATCTTGACTACGATGAAGTCCCAGCTCCTACTCTGCTCCTGCTCCAAAGCCGCATGAAGCAAAAAGAAAGTCAAGGCTTCAAAGTCATTGCTCCTCCAAAAGCTTCACGAGTGAAGCCAGCTCTTGCACCTCTGAAGCCGATTACAGTATGAAGATCAATCACGTATCTCCAAGAGGACGGAGAAGAAAAGAAAATTGTCAAGAATCTTGATCCGACATCGACTCCTGCTGCCATTTTGCGCTTGAAGAGCACGTTGATTTGTCCAGTGATGAAGATCTTGCAGATGATGCACTTGAGCAATCGATCAAGAGCAAGGAAGAAGCAGAAATTTTCAACAATTTGCCTCTCTTTGATGTGGCAATCATCCATCACTTCATTGATGAGTGGTTTGACACCCCAAACATCAGCTTTGAAGATCTGCAACTTCCTATTGGCCTTAGCGTCTCCTTCAATGGAGCCATTGCATCTGAGCTAGCTCTTGCTCAGCGCATTGTTGAACTGAAGCATAAGATTGACTATGAGAAGGCTCAGTTCAAGAAGCATATGGCTGCACTCAGCGTGCAAGATGTCAAAAACTTCAAGGTCATGCTGCACGACCTCAAAGAAGCCTTTCTCAAGAAGCGCTTGAAGAAGCCGGAGGCTCTCGTGAGCGCATGAAGAGTCTGGCCGACAAGTGTGTGCTAGCCTACAATGAGGCCGAGAAGCGCCAAGGCTCTTGGCAGTCTGGCATTGACCGAGAATGGCGGCAAAGAAAAAGAAGGCTTCAACCGACCAAGCTGCACCTTCAAGGCGGGAAGAACCCCGCATAGTCTTCCCAAGCGGCATGGTGGCTCGAAGCCAAAGGTCAGTCAACCGCTTCAATGTAAGAAGACGAGGTCTGCCGAGGCTGAAGCCAGAAAAAGGAAGCATCCTGAAGCCTCTGATGCTGCTCCCTCCAAGAAGAAGCTCAAGACCAAGAAGAATCGGGCTGCTCCCACAGAGCCCTTGGTTGTTGAACCCATTTCAATGGTTCGCCCTGCCTCTACTATCCACGAACGACGGATGATAGTTCATGAGCACCTTCCACGAGAGGCTCATGAAGTCGAAGACATTCCAATGATTGATCCCATCAACTGAAGACATTGGTCACCATGACAATGTTGAAGATGATGAAGTTCTTCCTCATATCGAACCAAACCGGTATCATCGCTTTGTTCTCACAAACAATGAACTCATCAAGATTGGTCGCTCTCCACGCCAATTGCTCAGATGCATCATGGGCTGATCACCCACAAAGAACAAGACTCCCTAGTACTCCCCAACAACAACAAGTCACTCCCCAACAACAACAAGAAGAAGAGGAAGACTTTGAGGCCTGTGCAACCCCATCTCCAAAGGCGCCGCCAAGATTTCGGGGCTTCGCAAATGTCAAAGGCCTCAAGTACCTCTCTCAGCGTTCCAGAAGGAGAAGTGCACCACCAACCTGTTGCCGCGTCAAGTATTTTCGAAGCCACTCCAACCGTGAATGTCTCCGTATGCGAAGCCAAAGCTGCTTTGAAGACAATCCGGCCGCATCGGTAGTAGACACCCAAGAAGAAGAAGAACGTGTCCCTACACCCCGGTTATTGAAGAAGTTATTCACGATATCAACGTGCGATTGCCGACCCTCCGGCTCCTCAAGTGGAGGTTGAAAACATTGCGGCTGCCACCTCCAACACCAATGATGCCAATGACACGGTCATGCATTTGAAGCAAATGTGGAGCTGCACCGAATGTGCTGAAGCCCATGACGCAATCGCTCCTGAAGCATCTGGCCGAGCGGTCGGAAGCCTCAGCTTGTTGCCACTGCTCCGGTTCCGCCACCAAGGCCCTACACCATTGAGCAAGCATACAACTATGGTCACTAACCACGATAAGATGGCCCGTTCGGTCCCTCGCCTCATGCCTCCGGTCCTCGGTTTGAGTATCATGTTGGGCATAGGCCTGCAGTCCAAGCCAAAGCCACGTCTGCCAAGGTTTCGAGCACCGCCACCTCTCTGAGGTCTTTCAATGCAAATGGCTTCAAAGCCCACAACACTTTCTTTGTGAGCAAAGAACCCCTACACAAGGCCAAGGATATCATCTGACCGTTTCTGGAGCTATCAGCAACGAAGCTATTACTCCTGTGTTTTGTATGATCAAGGGCGCATTTTTCCTCATATGCGCCTCAACACTGAAGCCATTGTCGGACTGTCGTGCTCAGAAGAAGCACTTGATTGCTTTCGTGATGCTGGTCTGCTAGGCTTCGTAACAGACAAAGAACACTGGAATGAAGAACTTTTGCTTCAATTCTATGCTACCCTCCACATCCGCGGCTACTACAGAGATACGAAGACATGGGTTCTCGAGTGGATGACAGGAAATGTTCGTCATGAAGCCAAAGCTCTTGCCGTCATTGAGCTCACAGGCCTACCCACTGCCGGAGAGCTGTTTGAACTCGGTTGTCAACTCCACCGCGATGCACTTTGGAGAGCATCTTTCATAAGCGAGAACCCAACATGAGTCGGATGTTGAGCATGATGAAGCCTACGCCACGTGACGCTGAATACCCTCAAGAATTCTTTGTTGATGACCTTGAGTATCCGCCTCGTACAATATATCACATCATCGGCGAACTCTATGGCCTATCAAAGGGCATTCATCATCTGCAAAACTTGAAGGAGCCATGAAGACATTGGTCTTTTACATCCTCAATGGCATCAGCTTCAATACGCAAGAATTCTTCATCCGCAATTGGCTGCGTCTGGATCGATCTTTTTGGTCTGAAATTTTATGCTCCATGGGTCATGCGCCTCATCAAGATGAAATCTGCTATCAACTATCAGCCTTCTGCTCGCAATCATTTGATCTTTCTACCAGAGGTTGATATGTCAGTTGAAGCCATATACCCTGAGCCTCCCAAAACGCCACTTTGTCTTCAGAATGCAGATCACCATAACTTCTCTCAAACCATGGAAGGCGTCCAAGCAGTATCTCGTGTTTATCCTCTAGCTGGGAACACACGTCTGCCTCACCGTCTTGTGATGAAGCTCTTGAGAGCACAATTGGCCAAAGACCTAGGAAGCGCCTCGCATCCTCAATGATCGAGAACTTCTTGTCGCCGCATCGTAAACAAGATAAGCATCACTCCTGGCTCAAGCGGCAGATGCAAAGCCTCTTGGTGGACGCCAATCGCATTCAAATCTTGCCACCAAGAATGCTTTTGTCACTCACGAGACACATCGGCGATCATGGAAGAGTTTGACCCTGCCGGTCTTTGAAGCAGATCTTCAAGACGATGGCTTCACCGAACGCTTCAAGTTTGACTCCACTCCTCCACGGAATGCAGTCCTTGACGAACTCCATCTCTTGAAGACTCGACTATTCTTCCTCCGCGGCAATCGTCAATGCCAGGAGTGATCGATGATGAAGCCGATGCTACTTCACCGCCCCTACTTCTCGCGCGCATCGACATCGCACCAAGTTCTGCTCGCACCGCCTACCAACAACGACAACCCTGTTGCATCATCTTCTTCTGAAGAGGACGAGTAGACACTCTATGTCTTCAAACCTTTTTGGTCCTTACTGACAAAAGGGGGAGAAGCATACGAGTTTGATAGTCTTCAAGAAGGTTCATATGGGCGGTTGCATTATATTTTGCCTAGTGTTTACAACTCTCGTTTTTGATACATTTGGTTCTTTGAGTTGTAACACTTAAACTCGATGGTCGTCTGCTACTTATTTGCTTTACTCTGGTGCGATGATAAATTTTGCATGTGCGATGATAACTTCCGCACTTAGATCATTCTGCAGACGTCCATTTATCATTATGCATGTCATTCTCTTAGTTATATCATTTCATGCATGATGAATTATCTTCATAAGTTGAAGAGGATCTCCACAAGTACAACCTGCCATGTGCATTTGCATTCCAAAAGCAAACTACTTATATGCACATCTTCAAGGGAGCCTTTGCCACTTATGAAGACAATTCTATCCTTTACAATTTCACATACTTTATCCTCGTTGAAAACTTCAACCAGTTTGTCATCAATCACCAAAAAGGGGAGATTGTAAGTGCATCTAGTGCCACCCCTAGTTGGTTTTGGAGTATTGACGACAAATGTGGTTGAGGGACTAATGCGTTTGTGAGAATTGCAGGATAACACAGGTAGTGTCCCCCATTGATTCGGTTTACCTACCGGAGATGACCCCTAAAAATGTATGAAGACATTGACGACAACGGTGGCATGTGAAGATATTCACATTGAAGACTATGACATGAGAAGACATTGAGTGAAGACTATGGAGCCAAGACCGTGTCATTTCGTTGTTTCCTTTTCTTCTTTGTTGAGTCATAGGAACCACCGCGTCTTTGTTAAGCGGGGTCCAAGTGATCAAAGTCGAATGATCAAGTGATGCTCAACCCAAATCCTATGTCTTCGACGAAGACAATGAGAGCAAAACTTATCCAGAGCTGGATGAGTCAGCTTTGCTTGTAGCCCAAGTAAAGTTGCCGTGTGTGTTTGAAATCGACCGTTGGAACACGTGTCGGTTCCTTAGTGACCTGTGGTCATTTCGGACATATCAGTCGGGTTTCCTAGTGGCTATAAATAGCTCAC
Source organism: Aegilops bicornis (assembly GCA_021605145.1). NCBI lineage: Eukaryota > Viridiplantae > Streptophyta > Magnoliopsida > Poales > Poaceae > Aegilops > Aegilops bicornis. The sequence continues at coordinate 331,424,248 of CM038673.1, forward strand.
CCCCTACACCATAAATTGGTGGATGCTCAGAGTTAGTGCACGGCTTTTGTCGTTTGAGAGCAACCCACCTCAATGCCTTTGAGAGAGAGAAATCCTTGCAAGGACAAAGCCCAAACACCCAGAGCCAAAGAGTGTTAGGCATCACTGAAGTCTTTCTGTCTGCGTGACCTGAAGACTTATTACACTTGAGGACTCTGAATCCTCCAGCCGGTTAGGCGTCTCGTTCTGAGCATCCAAGAGTCATTGTGGATTGCCAGTGAACGCAGTCTGTGAAGGTTCGGAAGTCTACCTTGAAGAGTTACCAGAGTGATTGGGCGAGGACTGTGTGTCCTTAGCTCAAGGGGAATAAGGTGAAGACGCGGTCTTCGAGTTGAATCTCAGCCTCCCTAACCCGGATGTACAGTTGTCACAAAGAATCGAACTGGTCCAACAAATCCCGTGTCTTCAACAAGTGACTGGTTCTATCTTCTCCCTCTCCTTACTTAGAGTTTGTCTTCGTGAAGTCATTGCCTACTTGTCATACCTGTTTGACTTCATTGCTTGACTACTTTTGTTGATTGGCTTCTCACTATCTTCCATCTTGATCCTTACTACCTAGCTGCTATCAGTCTTGTACTTTCACGTTATTACATACTTGACTATGGTTTGCCTGTTGTAGTTTATCTTCATTGCATATCAATTAGGTCATTTCTATTGTTTGTCTTTGAAACATCCATGTTTTGAAGACTTTCATAAAAATCGCCTATTCACCCCCCCTCTAGTCGATAACTAGCAATTTCAGTATGCAGTACCTGTAGTATCTGTCTCCCTCTGTATGTACGTGTATCTTAGGAGACAAGATACCGGTCGCACCCCTTGTACCTATATATATGTGCCTAGTGCACGATCAATCAATCATCGATGCACCAAATCATTCTCTACATCACCCACTCTCCCTTATATAGACCTTCCTAATGGGCTTCTACTTTAGATGAATGTTAGAGCTCTAAATCTCTTCTAATTCAGATCCTAGTCTGAATTAGGCTCCATCCCCTTAAGTGCGTGACCCTATAGTTTCACATACATATGGACATGGCCTGAGTTGATAGTTGGTACCGGCTGCTAGTAGAGTGCGCCAACTCTCATGCGTGCATAAAGTCATTTGAGAACCTTGATAATGTGTCATATGCAACATTCATATATGTTGTCGAGCTCAAAGCGAGTACTTATCACCTTGTTGGTAGCTCGACTTCTCTTCTCAAAACCATGATACAAATTCTCGAAACGGGGTAACACGTAGCCCAAGCCGCATGTCCATGCTTTTTGAATTTGATCACTCAAGAGGGCGAAGATAATATCTCTTCGAGTAGGAGGCCCATCTTAATTAAATACATCTTGCGATATCTCTCCTGACTCATCTGAAAACTATCTTTATAACTACGGGGTAGCGTTTGGTAGACCCTAAGTAAGTACCAACTTAAATTCCCAACTTTTATAGTTTACTAGATCATTAATGGCGCGTGTTGCCGCGACCGTCTATTTATATAATAAATATATGAATGCATGAAACGTATTAAATTTGAATAAATATAAACGTCTATAGTCGGTAATCGAGAAAAATATCATATGTACAAATAGGCTTTCTTTTAGGAATAAAATAGTGTACACTTAGTAAATATAGCTAATCAGTATCGTTAAAATCGATAATAGGCAATAACACAGATATAAATAAAAATATCATATGTACAAATAGGCTTTCTTTTAGGAATAAAACAGTGTACACTTAGTAAATATAGCTAATCAGTATCGTTAAAATCGATAATAGGCAATAACACAGATATAAAATAAACATGTGACAGTATACATATATAGTGCATAAATCAAAATCTTATTTGTTTGTGAATCTTGAATTTAATTAGTTGCTTCTGAATGCTCAAAGTATCCAATGGTTTACTGGCCGCACCAACTAAATTATGTCAACAAATGATATACTCCATAAATTTAGGAAGCAGGAAATCTTCTTCTTTTTTTAAATGAGTAATTAGATTTCCTCGTGGCCGTTGGCAACATCCTTTGACTTCTGTTGACTGCACCACAAATATTTCATAAACTAGTAAAATGCCCGTGCGTTGCCACGGGCTCTTGAAATAGTTTGCAAGAGTTACATGTTAAATTCCACACATACAAACAATATAACACAGACACAATTATTTAATAATTAAAGTTCATTTTTGCAATGTACATTGATAACAAAAACAAAATTAACGACATGTCCATGTAACAAACTGAGCGATGTTCCAACTAAACATCTATTACAAAACTATTAATATCTAGATGATGCGTTTAAGAAATTCTTTCACAATATCAGGAAAGTTGCCTTTAGCTTCATTCCCATGATGTTTTAGCAAGTATAATAAAAACTGCTTCCTCAACTCATACCCATCCTGCACGAACAATAGTATGAAAATTCCACGCCGAAGGTCTTAAAACATGTAACGGACAATACTCACCGCGCAAACCGGCTTACCAATTCTTTACCATTCCATCAGAGTATAAAATGAAAAACAAAATAGCCAGATACATTCCTGCAATTTTTTAAATTAATAATATAAAGAATATAGTGATAACAAAATTAAATGTTTTATTATGAATTCATTACCCGTCTAGACTCGTTGGAATACCAAACGGAAATAAACGTTGCCATTTAGATATATCGGAATTCCAACATGGCAGCTTTATTTCGAGTGCTTCTTTGAAATTCTTTGCAAAACTTTTTACTTTCAGTGCATGCCTCAAATTTTTATCCTTTGACGATTGTGATGTTTGAATAGGGTCCATAGTATATAGACGACGTGCCTCCTTGTCGATGACGTACAAGATGTATGTTACGATGAATGCATAGGGAAGATAAATTTATAAGTGAAGCTATTAGAAACAACAATAAACCATGATAAGAATAGACAAAATACTCCCTCCATTTCTTTTTACTCCGCATATAAGATTTGGTAAAAGTCAAACTACACAACGTTTGACCAAATTTATATAAAAAATATGAACATCTACAATACTAAAACTATATAGTATGATAATATGTTTCATTGTGCATCTGATAATATTGATTTCATATTGTGAATTTTTATATTTTTTAATATAAAGTTAGTCAAACTCTACAAAGCTTGACTTTGACCAAACCTTATATGCGGACTAAAAAGAACGGAGGGAGTACTTTACTTACCATGTTGCCCGATGAGATGTCATTGTCCATCGCAGGCCAGCTATCAAATAATGTTGCCAACGTCTGGATAGTTTCCTTCTCGCGAAACTTCTAACCTCGTGTTGACTCTAGCATCATGGACTAAGTAAAAAAAGAAATTTGTTTTCAACATGTTGATACTAATGACACATAGAATGAAGATTACTATAACTTACACAAAAGCTTAGATTTCAGTGGCACAAAAATCTTTTATTGTACTACTTTCCTCGCCATTTTGCAGTGCCACACAGCTCTCTAATCAGGCTATCCATCACCGAGGTTTCCAGATAAAGAAACTACAGTTTGCTTCGGGTCTACAACCATACCACTGGTTAAAGTTAAGAAGATGAACAGGTAATAAAATTTGTATTCAAGCTACGCGGACAATAAAAGTTATCTGGATATGCACATCTCCATTCATGTTCAAAGAAATGAAAGAGAAGCGATATTCACCTTCTGTTTGATGTACTAGATGGAGTGAAGTGTGTTTGATGCCACAATTAATAGAATCTACTTAGGCATATAGACACTTTTACATTTTGGTAGGGAAGTTATTAACCTCGCTGGGTTAACATTCAGACTGGAGGCGAACTTTGTTATAATAATTTGCTTGAATTCTTACATGACCTGTACTTAGGTGGTCAATGTTTCGAGAGACCATAGTTAACTATTATTCCATCACAAGTATAAATTACACCACCATACTTTCTCTTCCATTAGTCATGTCCAATTGTAGAATTAAAGATGGACATATGTCATGGTATCATGCAATGCAGCTAATTATCTATCACTGAATAGAATAGAAGAAAATAAAACAGAACTATAGAGGAAAAGAGGAAAAGCCTCTAAATCTATGTAAATAAAATAGAACTATAGAGAAAAATTGCAATGCAGAATGCCCATCCAATCCAAGTGATAACTATTCATTTATCTTCACATAGTTTTCACTACCAAGGAGAGGAATTTACCCATCAACGACCAGCAAAGCTGATCTGAAATCCTAAACTGAACACAGGTCTGGTCCTACATGGTAGCCGCGGCCTTGGAGAACTTTGGGATGCCGCTTCACTTGAAACCACTTATCCCAGTTCCTCCCGTCAGTCTTCTTGTACTAAACCTGTAGCAGGGTACTGGGGTCGATAAAAGAACGTATGAAAGTCATCCTTTAAGCTCTACGTACAAATGGCGAATGTTGTACTCATACTTATTTACCTTCAAACATCCATTTATACTACTGTACTTACCCAAGAAGATGTTCATGCTACTATACAATGATTAGAAAGTCAAGGATCAGAAGCATGGACGAGCAGTATAATCCTGGAAAACAACCATCTTGAGGAAACATTACAATATGCCAACAAAAGAAAAGCACAGTTGATTCAGGAGGCTAGTTGAATCTGTGGTATTATGTGCTCCACTATCTAGTGCACGCTTTGCAGGTAGAAACACCAGGAGTTTTCCATCCTTGCTCTTAACACTAACTTGAGTTATTCAGTCCAAACTAACCGGTAGAGGTTTGAAATCTCTTATGCAAGAATATTAATACAAGCATACCTGAACCATGGAAATAAAGCGCTGCTTATGCTCGGGGTTAAGTTTGCTGCTACTGAAGCCCACCGCTGCATCCTCCTGGCCGCTATCACCTCCATGGCCCGACCATGCTGTTACCTCTTTCTCCTCATCCCCGAGGAGGATGTCCCCGTGCCTAGTCTTAGGCTCAGCCCTCAGCCCCCGCCCCTGGCGCTGATTGCCATGGACTCCCTAGTTACTGTGTTGGCGCTGCTACTTGTGGCGGGCTGACGATGCAGGCTTCATGTGCGCGAGCCCCTGCTCTGCTGACAGCGTCTGTAGCAACGTTGCCTTGACATCAATCAAAAATCATTATAATTCATGAAAACCTATACATAAACATGATCAAAACATCAGTATAATTCATGAAAATAGCGGATGTAATTGAGTACATCTTGTAGTAATTGAACTGATGAGTTGGTCCAGTACAATTTTAAACATCTGTCCGTCCTCGTCGCCCTTCTCCCCGTCCGACAAGCCATCAGTTGTAGCTGCCATTGTCGTTGCAGGGGCAGGAGGTAGGACAAACCAGGTGATGATACATGAGCAACAAACCAGGTGGAGGTCCTCCTAGAGGCCCTCGTAGGGAGGATAAGACGCCGGTAGGGCATGTCGCTGTGTCGGTGTCGGGAAGGACAATCCGTGCATGGAGTGGTTCGTCGATGGCAGTGGCGACCAGGCCTTCGCACCCGCAACACCTAGGTCGCCCTCAAGGAGACGAGGAAGACGAGCAGAGGGGTGCTCTATCCCTCGCTAGCTCGGGCGCTCCTACCCGCCTCTTCCACGGCTGGCACCGCCGCTACCTCGCTCCTCTCTGCACTCTCTTTGTCAATTTGGAATTGTAAAACCATATTTCAATTTTGCAGCCAAAGGCTTATGTATCTGCAATGAATGAAACATGAACCAAATTAAAGCTATCACTTGCATCATGTATCTCATATATACATATATACATATATGTCCGTGGTAATGGTTTCTAGTTAAAACAGATCCATGATTAGTACTACTACATAACGGCAATGCTACCAGGACAAGGATCGAACACTTCATATGGACCCAATTTCTAGATCGCATCAGTACAAAAGCTCAAGAAAGATGTATATTTCAGTGCTGTAGTACCATTTGGATAATGGCTTTGATCATGACCACCGGCAGTAGAGAGGAGGTGGAGGGGGCTAACCATGCACGATTTGCTCACCGAGGCAATTTCCAGTGATGTGGCAAAGGGGGTGGAGCAGTGGAACATAGCAGATTTGATTGAAAATGGTTGATATGCTCATAGCCGTCGTAGGCTACCACGACGCAATCCTCCAGGATCCGCAAACGTTACATGGCTGCCTTCCGGTCGTCCTCCTCGTCGCGGCATCCCTCGAGCCGCCGCCGGGTGATCCGGGCGATTTGACAGGCAGTGGGGAGGATGGGGGGCCGACCTTGCAGGACGACGTCGTGGATGCGGAGGTTGAAGGCGCGGAAGCGTTCCTCCTGCCCGGCGGCGGGGTCGTCGGCGAGGCGGCGACGGACGGCGCCGAGGAGGCGCCTCGCCTCGGCGCGCGTGGCGGGGGCCTGGAGGCGCTCGAGCACGGCCCTGGCTGCGCTGTACGCGTCGTCGCCAGACACCGCGCACGACGCCAGGAAGGCCTCCACGCCGCCGTTCCTGCTGCTGTCGTCCTCGCGCGCCGGCATCACCGGCTAGGTGGGGATCGATGGTTCGGGCGGAGCAGGAGCAGGAGGAGCCCGGACGCCAGGGAAGATTGTGGCTACGAAGAAAAGATGAGGAATCGGCGGCGCCGGCGGCGAGGAAGGGTGGTGGCGACCGGTTATGGGGGGCGAGAGGTGGCCGGCAATGGGGGAGGGAGGCAGCCAACGCACTGGCGGCGGCGGATGCTCGTGCAGGAGGGAGGGTGAGATGCGTGAATCGTAGGGTTTTTTTTGGCACGTTTTTTTTTCACGGGACGGTTGCGAGTTAGGAGGTGAGAGGATGATGAAAAAAACCGGAAGTGGGAGGATGACGAAAAAACCAGCAAAAATAAACCGTATAGACTATTCATCAACTGTTTCATTAGGAGTAGAGATTCCAATTTTTGCAGCCTAAAAAAATTAAAATATGCGGATATGAATAGTTCATTTAAAAAAATTGACAAAACTTGGAATAATCTAACTATACTAAATTTGTAAGTATGTGTCATTTTTCTCCAATGAATATTTTACAAGATATAAAATATCAAAAACATATTACATGACTGACCCCTTACATCCAAGAATTAGTTCCTGAACAGGGGCAAGAAACACATCTGTCTACTTGAATAAATAGTACGGGAACAAGCACCAAGATAAGAGGAGTACAGAAATGTAGAGTAATGCTAGACGTACGGGGAGATTACAAGGGGGTTTACGCGGCTGAGGGGGTGTGATTGGCAGCGATTTAATTAGAAGGGCGGGCCCACCAGTGAAATTCAGGGGGGGCAATTAGATGAGGCCACGTTTCATCCATGTAACTCTTTGTATGAATATCATGTACGTGTAGTATTATTAAGGAATGCATCATCCTAATTGTGAAGTATTGGCAAGATAACCAATTGCCAGCGGCAACCAAGGCGAAGCCAGCGACCGGGAATTTAGGAAGCAGGGAATCTTCTTCCTTTTTTTTATTTTACTTTTTGTGATTGAGGGAATCTTCTTCCGGTGTGCTGGTAGGAGTAGTTAGCATGCATGGATCAAGCCATGCAATAGGTAGATTTGTAGATGTATTTAACTATACCATCAGCTCTGTTGGTCCTGGAGTTGCCATACAAATTTTTTTATTGAATATCCAAATCATTCATCTAACCTCATGTCAAATAGGTTATGTTGTTAGTGTTTCTTCACAAGGTTGATCTACGGGATTTGCACCTCATGAGTATATATAAAAGAGTTTTGAATTTCTATCTCTTGGACTTGCCATAAAATTAACATGAATGTGATGGCATATGAAAATGGATTTGTCAGCATCCTTGCAGTACAGAGGGCTTTTTCTCTGCAGTTTCTAGCAATTGTCTCTCACCCATCGCTCTGACTTTTCTCTGCAGTTAACATGAATGTAGGAGTGCCTCTTCTCCTTGCCCGATGCTGCCAAAACCAAAGCCCCCCAGACCCCTCTCAACCTCCAAATGGGAGGCCCTCTTCTCCTTGCCCTATGTTTGCAAAGATCCGACCGTCTGGCTGGTGGCCATAGCGTCTCGACGATGTTGTCGGCAGCTTCTCGGCGGGAACACCATGTAGGTTGGTTGCATTTCAAGAGGACCTGGTTGTAAATTTCTGTATCATTAGGGTCCTTTGTGTGGAGTTGTATCACTTTCGATAATGAGTCCCTTTCCGTGTTAAAGAAAATAGAGTAGGCAGGCAGATGGGATGGCGACGAGCCACGGCTCATCTGCACCCGCGCTGAAGAAAAAATAAAATAAAAACATATATTAGAAAAATTCAAAAAAAATTCAATGTTTTTTGCATGGCAGATAATTTGATGTCTGAGGTCCGCTCCAATTTTCAGATCATTTGAACATTTGAGCTGCTCTTGGCAAAAAAGAAAAAAATTGGTGTCTATAAAAAAGTTTACCGTTCATGTACTGTTTTTACCCGACTTGTCTTTTTGGCCAAGAGCTACTCAGATGTTCAAATGATCTGAAAATTGAAGCAAACCTCATGCAATAAATTATCTACGCCCCATTTGATAGTAAAGTATTTTCTAAGTATTCCAAGAATACTACAGTTTTTCATACTACCATAGTTTTATTCACAATGAGTTGTTTGGTTGCCACAATAAACTATAGCTTTAATACTGCAGTATTGTCGAAACCGTAGTATTTTCTCTGCATATAGAAAAGAACCCTGGACCTCTTTTTTTTAACAGAACAAGCGGAAAAACGACGTTTGTATCTTCCTCGCTCCCTAGGTGTCGCCTACCTGTTGTTGAGATCTTCTTCATGGGCAGACATGGATAAACTGAAAGACGATGATGAAGAGAAAAAAGGTGTCCATTGTAATGCCGCTTGCGCTCCTCCCTATCTGCTCCTATGCCCCATGCCCCCAAGCAGTTGGTTGCCCCGCTGGCCAACTCACACCATGGTCGCGGTACTGGCTGCTCCGCGAACCCCCAACGCACTATTGTCCGAGCTCGAATGTGCCCTGCGCACTCCTAGTTGTGTGCTACTGCTGGTCAAAGTTGTGTTGTATGCGTGCTGTTTTGCCACTGGCAGTGTAGCCGCCACCATGCCGCGACCTTGCTAGCTGCTGCTCATCCAGCACACATTGCTCGTGACCGCCGCCAACATGAATGGCACCACGACATGCCCCATGCGCTCCACCCTGATGAGCTCGTTGGAACCCATGCCGCCATGCGTACGTGTCGTCGAACGACTATAGCTAGCTAAGTTACGTTGATGCATACAAGCACTAACCAAACATGTCACAGTATTCTCAATACTTCAAAATACTTTGTTCTGTCAAAACTGTGGTATCTTGTGCCTACATGCTAAAATATTGCATTTTTGCAATACTACGGTTTTTGCAATACTTTGCTACCAAACATAGCCTACAATGCAAAAACTAAGCGTGGCACTAAATCGCTGCACTCGATAATAAGTCCCTTTCCGTGTTAAAAAGAAAAGAGAGAGTAGGCAGGCAGATGGGATGACGACGAGCCACGGGAGCAGGACTTGTTTGTGCCTGTGCGTGCGGGGTGCTCACGTCTCCGGCCTCGGACGTTGCCGTTGCTCCTCGCGACCGCGCTGCCGCCGATGACATGTCAACTCGTCGCCATCCACGCCCGCAAAGACGAACCCGAAAAAGGAAGCTTTGGCGCCAAGGCTCCCCGCGGCCCCCCTGAACCCCAATAAAACCCAAGCAAAATCGAAACCCTCGCCACCCAAATCACACCCAAACCCTTGACCTGGAGCCGCTTCCCAATCCCCAGCTCCCTACAACTCATCTTCCCCGGATGGCCGACGCCGCCTTTCCTTTGCCCGCAATGTTGCCGCCGTCCGATTCCGACCTGCTCCTGCCGCCCACCGACAGCCCGACCCTCGAAGTCGCCGCCGGGACCCCCAACCTCCCCGACACCCCGCCTCCGCCGCGGATCCAGAGACCCCCTTCTCCGATGCCGCCGCCGCCTCCGACACCGACGTTTCCGCCGTCGCCCCGCTCTACACGGCGGCCGTGGATGACCCCGACGACGACGGGATCAACGACCCCTCGGGTTTGTTGTGTCAAAGTAGTCTGTCGGATGTGGGGTTCCGGCAAACCCTTTGTTGGAAATATGCCCTAGAGGCAATAATAAAAGGGTTATTATTATATTTCCTTGTTCATGATAATTGTCTTTTATTCATGCTATAATTGTATTATCCGGAAATCGTAATACACGTGTGAATAAATAGACCACAATATGTCCCTAGTGAGCCTCTAGTTGACTAGCCCGTTGATCAATAGATAGTCATGGTTTCCTGACTATGGACATTGGATGTCAATGTTAACGGGATCACATCATTAGGAGAATGATGTGATGGACAAGACCCAATCCTAAGCATATCACAAGATCGTGTAGTTCGTTTTGCTAGAGCTTTTCCAATGTCAAGTATCTCTTCCTTGGACCATGAGATCGTGTAACTCCCGGATACCGTAGGAGTGCTTTGGGTGTACCAAATGTCACAACGTAACTGGGTGACTATAAAGGTACACTCACGGTATCTCCGAAAGTGTCTGTTGGGTTGACATGGATCGAGGCTGGGATTTGTCACTCCGTGTTACGAGAGAGGTATCACTTGGGCCCACTCGGTAGTGCATCATCATAATGAGCTCAAAGTGACCAAGTGTCCGGTCACGGGATCATGCATTACTGATGCAGTAAAGTGACTTGCGGTAGCGAGAGATTGAACGAGGTATTGGGATACCGACGATCGAATCTCGGGCAAGTAACATACTGATTGACAAAGGGAATTGTATACGGGGTTGTTTGAATCCTCGACATCGTGGTTCATCCGATGAGATCATCGAGGAGCATGTGGGAGCCAACATGGGTATCCAGATCCCGCTGTTGGTCATTGCCCGAGAGCCGTCTCGGTCATGTCTACGTGTCTCCCGAACCCGTAGGGTCTACACACTTAAGGTTCGGTGACGCTAGGGTTGTATGAATATGAGTATGCAGTAAACCGTATGTTGTTAGGAGTCCCGGATGAGATCCCGGACGTCACAAGGAGTTCCGGAATGGTCCGGAGGTAAAGAATTATATATAGGAAGTATTGTTTCGGCCATCGGGAAAGTTTCGGGGTCACCCGGTATTGTACCGGGACCACCGGAAGGGTCCCGGGGGTCCACCGGGTCGGCCCACCCATCCCGGAGGGCCCTATGGGCTGAAGTGGGGAGGGGAACCAGCCCATAGTGGGCTGGTGCGCTCTCTGGCCCACTCCCATGCGCCTAGGGTTGAAACCCTAGGGTGGGGGCGCCCACCTGCCTTTGGGGCACTCCACCCCAGGCCGCCGCCCCTTGGGAGATGGGATCTCCAGGGCAGCCTCGGGGCCTATATAAAGGGAGGGGGAGGGGCAGCCGCTGCTGAAGTTACAGCGCCTCCCTCTCCCCTGCTACACCTCTCCTCCTCCGCCACGTGCTTGGCGAAGCCTGCCGGAGTGTTGCTTCTCCACCAACACCACGTCGTCGTCTTCTTCTTTGGAGCCATCTTCCTCAACCTCTCCTTCCCCTTGCTGGATCAAGAAGGAGGAGACGTCATCCGCTCCGTGCGTGTGTTGAACAGCGGAGGTGCCGTCTGATTCGGCACTCGGTCATCGGTGATTTGGATCACGGCAAGTACGACTCCATCATCCACGTTCTAGTGAACGCTTCCGCACGCGATCTACAAGTGGTATGTAGATGCAATCTCTCTCCCATGACTCATTGCTTAGATGAACTCATAGATGGATCTTGGTGAAACCGTAGGAAATTTTTTATTTTCTCGCAGCGTTCCCCAACAATCGCATCATGAGCTAGGTCTATGCGTAGTTCTCTATTACTGCAGTAGAACACAATTTTGTTGTGGGCGAGATCTTGTCAACTTGCTTTCCGCTACTAGTCTTATCTTGCTTCAGCGGTATTGTGGGATGAAGCGGCCCGGACCAACCTTACACGTGACGCTTACGTGAGACCGGTTCCACCGATCGACATGCACTAGTTGCATAAGGTGGTGGCGGGTGTCTGTCTCTCCCACTTTAGTTGGAGCGGATTCGATGAAAAGGGTCCTTATGAAGGGTAAATAGAAGTTGACAAATCACGTTGTGGCTTTCACGTAGGTAAGAAAACGTTCTTGCTAGAACCCTATTGCAGCCACGTAAAACTTGCAACAACAATTAGAGGACGTCTAACTTGTTTTTGCATGAAGTGTTTTGTGATGTGATATGGCCAAAAGTTGTGATGAATGATGAATGACATATTGTGATGTATGAGATCATGTTCTTGTAATAGGAATCACGATTTGCATGTCGATGAGTATGACAACCGGCAGGAGCCATAGGAGTTGTCTTTATTTTTGTATGACCTGCGTGTCATTGAAGAACGCCATGTAAATTACTTTACTTTATTGCTAAACGCGTTAGCCATAGAAGTAGAAGTAGTCGTTGGCGTGACAACTTCATGAAGACACGATGATGGAGATCATGATGATGGAGATCATGGTGTCATGCCGGGTGACAAGATGATCATGGAGCCCGAAGATGGAGATCAATGGAGCTATATGATATTGGCCATATCATGTCACTACTATATAATTGCATGTGATGTTTATTATGTTTATGCATCTTGTTTACTTAGAACGACGGTAGTAAATAAGATGATCCCTTACAACAATATCAAGAAGTGTTCTCCCCTAACAGTGCACCGTTGCTAAAGTTAAATCGTTTCAAGCACCACGTGATGATCGGGTGTGATAGATCCTTACGTTCACATACAACGGTGTAAGACAGTTTTACACATGCAAAACACTTAGGGTTAACTTGACGAGCCTAGCATGTACAGACATGGCCTCGGAACACGGAGACCGAAAGGTCGAACATGAGTCGTATGGAAGATACGATCAACATGAAGATGTTCACCGACGATGACTAGTCCGTCCCATGTGATGATCGGACACGGCCTAGTCGACTCGGATCGTGTAACACTTAGATGACTAGAGGGATGTCTAACCTGAGTGGGAGTTCATTAAAATAATTTGATTAGATGAACTTAATTATCATGAACTTAGTCTAAAACCTTTGCAAATATGTCTTGTAGATCAAATGGCCAACGCTCATGTCAACATGAACTTCAACGTGTTCCTAGAGAAAACCAAACTGAAAGATGATGGCAGCAACTATCTGGACTGGGTCCTAACACGAGGATCATCCTCATAGCTGCCGAGGAAACAATATGTCCTAGAAGGACCGCTAGGTGATGCACCCGTCGAGAAGAACCAAGACATTATGAATGCTTGGCGGTCTCGTCTTGATGATTACTCCCTCGTTCGGTCAAGGCGGCATGCTTTACAGCTTAGAACCGGGGCTCCAAAAGCGTTTTGAGCAACACGGAGCATATGAGATGTTCGAGGAGCTGAAACTAGTTTTCCAAGCTCATGCCGGGTCGAGAGATATGAAGTCTCCGACAAGTTACGTAGTTGTAAGATGGAGGAAAACAGTTCTGTCGGTGAGCACATACTCAAAATGTACAGGTTGCACAACCACTTTGTCGGTGGACATAAACCTCCCGGATGAGGCGGTCATTGACAGAATCCTTGATCGCTCCCACCAAGCTACAAGAGCTTTGTGATGAACTACAATATGCAGGGGATGGTGAAGACCATTCTGAAGTATTCTGAATCTTGAAGTCGTGAGAGGTTGAAATCAAGAAAGAAGATCAAGTGTTGATGGTCAATAAAACCACTAAGTTCAAGAAGGGCACGGGTAAGAAGAACTTCAAGAAGGACGGCAAGGATGTTGATGCGACCGGTAAGCAAGTTGACGGGCAGAAGTCAAAGAATGGACCCAAACACGAGACAGTGCTTTTATTGCAAAGGGAAGGGCCACTGGAAGCGGAACTGCCCCAAATACTTAGCGGACAAGAAGGCCGGCAACACTAAAGGTATATTTGATATACATGTAATTGATGTGTACCTTACCAGTACTCGTAGTAACTCCTGGGTATTTGATACCGGTGCCATTGCTCATATTTGTAACTCTGGCAGGAGCTGCGGAATAAGCGGAGACTGGCGAAGGGCGAGGTGACGATCTTGGCGTCGGGAATGGTTCCAAGGTCGATGTGATCGCCCGTCGACACGCTACCTCTACATTTACCTACGGGATTAGTTTTAAACCTCAATAATTGTTATTTGGTGCCAAGTTTGAGCATGAACATTGTATCGGGATCTCATTTAATGCGAGATGGCTACTCATTTAAATCCGAGAATAATGGTTGTTCTATTTATATGAGAGATATGTTTTATGGTCATGCTCCGATGGTCAATGGTTTATTCTTAATGAATCTCGAACGTAATATTCCACATATTCATAGTGTGAATACCAAAAGATGTAAAGTTGATAACGATAGTCCCACATACTTGTGGTAATCGCCGCCTTTGGTCACATTGGTGTCAAGCGCATGAAGAAGCTCCATTCTGATGTACTTTTAGAGTCTCTCAATTATGAATCATTTGACACATGCGAACCATGCCTTATGGGCAAAATGACCAAGACTCCGTTCTCCGGAACAATTGAGCGAGCAACCAACTTATTGGAAATCATACATACCGATGTGTGCGGTCCAATAAGCGTTGAGGCTCGCGGAGGATATCCTTATGTTCTCACTCTCACAGACGACTTAAGTAGATATGGGTATGTCTACTTGATGAAACACAAGTCTGAGACCTTTGAAAAGTTCAAGGAATTTCAGAATGAGGTAGAGAATCAACGTGACCGAAAAATAAAGTTCTTACGATCGGATCGTGGAGGAGAATATTTAAGTCACGAATTTGGTACACACTTAAGGAAATGTGGAATCGTTTCACAACTCACGCCGCTGGAACACCTCGGTAGTAATGGTGTGTCCGAACGTCGTGTCGCACTCTATTGGATATGGTGCGATCTATGATGTCTCTTACAGATTTACCGCCATCATTTTGGGGATACGCTCTAGAGACAGCTACATTCACTTTAAATAGGGCACCGTCTAAATCCGTTGAGACGACACCGTATGAATTATGGTTTGGAAAGAAACCTAAGTTGTCGTTTCTAAAAGTTTGGGGATGCGATGCTTATGTCAAGAAACTTCAACCTGAAAAGCTCGAACCCAAGTCGGAAAAATGCGTCTTCATAGGATACCCTAAGGAAACCATTGGGTATACCTTCTACCTTAGATCCGAAGGCAAGATCTTTGTTGCCAAGAACGGATCCTTTACGGAAAAGGAGTTTCTCTCGAAAGGAGTAAGTGGGAGGAAAGTAGAACTCGATGAAATACTACCTCTTGAACGGAAAGTAGTGCAGCTCGGGAAAATGTTCCCGTGGTGCCTACACCAACCGGAGAGGAAATTAATGATGATGATCAAGGTACTTCGGATCAAGTTGCTCTTGAACTTCAGAGGGTCCACTAGGACACGTTCCGCACCAGTGAATGCGGCAACCCTGTCACGGAAATCATGTTGTTAGACAACGGTGAACCTTCGAACTATGAAGAAGCGATGGCGGGCCCAGATTCCAACAAATGGCTTGAAGCCATGCAATCCGAGATAGGATCCATGTATGAAAACAAAGTATGGACTTTGGATGACTTGCCCGATGAACGGCGAGCGATAGAAAACAAATGGATCTTTAAGAAGAAGAATAGCGGATGGTAATGTCACCATCTATAAAGCTCGACTTGTCGCTAAGGGTTATCGGCAAGTTCAAGGGA
Organism: Aegilops bicornis; assembly: GCA_021605145.1. Classification (NCBI taxonomy): domain Eukaryota; kingdom Viridiplantae; phylum Streptophyta; class Magnoliopsida; order Poales; family Poaceae; genus Aegilops; species Aegilops bicornis. Next base: position 331,439,981 of record CM038673.1, read on the forward strand.
TTGACTACGATGAGACTTTCTCTCCGTGGCGAAGCTTAAGTCCGTCCGAATCATGTTAGCAATTGCCGCATACTATGATTATGAGATATGGCGGATGGACGTCAAAACAGCGTTCCTTAACGGTTATCTTAAGGAAGAGTTGTATATGATGCGATCGGAAGGTTTTGTCGCTCCTAAAAATGCTAACAAAGTATGCAAGCTCAATGATCCATTTGTAAATTTTGGTGCAAGCATCTCGGAGTTGGAACATTCGCTTTGATGAGATGATCAAAGCGTTTGGGTTTATCTTGAGACTTATGGAGAAGCTGCGTTTACAAGAAAGTGAGTGGGAGCTCATGGCATTTCTCATATTATATGTAGATGACATACTTTTGATGGGAAATGATATAGAACTCTTGGACAGCATTAAGGCCTACTTGAATAAAAGTTTTTCAATGAAGGACCTTGGAGAAGCTGCTTATATATTAGGCATCAAGATCTATAGAGATAGATCGAGACGCCTCATAGGTCTTTCACAAAGCACATACCTTGATAAGATTTTGAAGAAGTTCAAAATGGATCAGTCCAAGAAAGGGTTCTTGCTGTCTTTGCAAGGTGTGAGATTGAGCTCAACTCAATGCCCGACCACGACAAAAGATAAAGAAGAGATGAGCGTCATCCCTATGCCTCGACCATAGGATCTATTCTGGATGCCATGCTGTGTACCGGACCTGATGTAAACCTTGCCGTAAGTTTGGTAGGAAGGTACCAAAGTAATCCCGGCAAGGAACACTGGACAGCGGTCAAGAATATCCTGAAGTACCTGAAAAGGACAAAGGACATGTTTCTCGTTTATGGAGGTGACGAAGAGCTCGTCGTAAAGGGTTACGTCAACGCTAGCTTCGACACAGATCTGGATGACTCTAAGTCACAAACCGGATACGTGTATATGTTGAATGGTGGAAGCGATGGTAGGTGTTACTGCAAGCGAAGCGTCGTGGCGGGATCTACATGTGAAGCGGAGTACATGGCAGCCTCGGAGGCAGCGCATGAAGCAATTTGGGTGAAGGAGTACATCACCGACCTAGGAGTCATACCCAATGCATCGGGGCCGATCAAACTCTTCTGTGACAACACTGGAGCTATTGCACTTGCCAAGGAGCCTGTGTTTCACAAGAAGACCGAGCACATCAAGCGTCGCTTCAACTCCATCCGTGAAAATGTTCAAGATGGAGACATAGAAATTTACCAAAGTGCATACGGATCTGAATGTCGCAGATCCGTTGACTAAACCTCTTCCATGGGCAAAACATGATCAACACCAGAACTCTATGGGTGTCCGATTCATCACAATGTAACTAGATTATTGACTCTAGTGCAAGTGGGAGACTGTTGGAAATATGCCCTAGAGGCAATAATAAAAGGGTTATTATTATATTTCCTTGTTCATGATAATTGTCTTTTATTCATGCTATAATTGTATTATCCGAAATCGTAATACACGTGTGAATAAATAGACCACAATATGTCCCTAGTGAGCCTCTAGTTGACTAGCTCGTTGATCAATAGATAGTCATGGTTTCACGACTATGGACATTGGATGTCAATGATAACGGGATCACATCATTAGGAGAATGATGTGATGGACAAGACCCAATCCTAAGCATAGCACAAGATCGTGTAGTTCGTTTTGCTAGAGATTTTCCAATGTCAAGTATCTCTTCCTTGGACCATGAGATCGTGTAACTCCCGGATACCGTAGGAGTGCTTTGGGTGTACCAAACGTCACAACGTGGCGGGTGACTATAAAGGTACACTACGGTATCTCCGGAAGTGTCTGTTGGGTTGACACGGATCGAGGCTGGATTTATCACTCCGTGTTCTGAGAGAGGTATCCTTGGGCCCACTCGGTAGTGCATCATCATAATGAGCTCAAAGTGACCAAGTGTGCGGTCACGGGATCATGCATTACTGATGCAGTAAAGTTGCTTGCCCTTAGCAGATTGAACGAGGTATTGGGATACCGATGATCGAATCTCGGGCAAGTAACATACCGATTGACAAAGGGAATTGTATACGGGGTTGTTTGAATCCTCGACATCGTGGTTCATCCGATGAGATCATCGAGGAGCATGTGGGAGCCAACATGGGGTATCCAGATCCCGCTGTTGGTTATTGCCCGAGAGCCGTCTCGCCATGTCTACGTGTCTCCCGAACCCGTAGGGGTCTACACACTAAGGTTCGGTGACGCTTAGGGTTGTATGAATATGAGTATGCAGTAAACCGTATGTTGTTCGAGTCCGGATGAGATCCCGGACGTCACGAGGAGTTCGGAATGGTGGGAGGTAAAGAATTATATATAGGAAGTATTGTTTGACCATCGGGAAAGTTTCGGGGGTCACGGTATTGTCTGCAAGGACCACGGAAGGGTCCCGGGGTCCACCGGTGGGGCCACCCATCCCGGAGGGCCCTATGGGCTGAAGTGGGGAGGAACCAGCCCATAGTGGGCTGGTGCGCCTCTTGGCCCACCCCCGCGCCTAGGGTTGAAACCCTAGGGGGGGGCGCCCACTTGCCTGGGGGCACTCCACCCCTTGGCTGCCGCCCCTTGGGAGATGGGATCTCCAAGGGCGGCGCCCCCTGAGGGGCCTATATAAAGGGAGGGAGGGGCAGCCGCACTGAAGTTCTGGCGCCTCCTCTCCCCTGCTACACCTCTCCTCCTCCGTCACGTGCTTGGCGAAGCCTGCCGGAGTGTTGCTTCTCCACCAACACCACTTATTTGTCGTCTTTGCTCTTTGGAGCCATCTTCCTCAACCTCTCCTTCCCCTTGCTGGATCAAGAAGGAGGAGACGTCATCCGCTCCGTCGTGTGTTGAACGCTGGAGGTGCCGTCCTTCGGCACTTTCGGTCGCCGGTGATTTGGATCACGGCGAGTACGACTCCATCATCCACGTTCTTGTGAACGCTTCATGAGCGATCTACAAGTGGTATGTAGATGCAATCTCTCTCCCATGACTCGTTGCTTAGATGAACTCATAGATGGATCTTGGTGAAACCGTAGGAAAAATTTTAATTTTCTGCAACGTTCCCCAACACCCTTAAGGTTCGAACACTGGGGTGCACACGAAGTCTTTCACTCCTACCGATCTATTCCCTAGCTCGCTAAGATCTCGCGGACGAACTCGATGAACTCGCAACACAGAAAGACACGGGATTTATACTGGTTCGGGCCACCATTGTGGTGTAATACCCTACTCCAGTGTGGTGGTGGTGGTGGATTGCCTCTTGGGCTGATGAAGAACAGTACAAGGGGAAGAACAGCATCCTGAGGTTGAGGTGTTCTTGTGCTAGTGTTGGCTTTTGATCTTGTCAGCGTTCTGGGAACGGTGGTACCCAGACTTGCCTGCCTGCAGCCTGCGACGTGGCCCAGTACGGCCCATCTTCATCAACACAAGCTCAAGACCCTCGCGAGGGGCCAAGCCTCGCGGGGCGGACGACAGGAAGCTTCCTCAGGCACGACCTCGTTAGGCTGGCTCACGGTGAGGCAGAGAGATCAAGGCGGGGTACCTCACGAGGTGCCCATGACGCAAGCCATGACGACCAAGGGTGCGGTAGGCGCCCGACCAGCATGATGTCCTCATTTCCTCTTTGGTGCAAGGGGGGCATGGCGCGAGAGCATCAAGCAGAGGCATCCGTTTTGGTGCAACAAGACCAAGACTGCCATAGCGGCAGGAAGGAAGTCATCGTGGAGCCCAAGCCGGGCGTCACTACGAGCCTTTGACAAAGCGAGGACCAACTTTAGTCAGGATAAGTGTACTAGATGTTCCCCTTCAAAATGGCCAATTGTTGGCGCCCATCCCGCTCAATATTTGGGAAGAGGCCCGGGGCCTCCACCTATAAATAGGACTAGCCACCCACAGGGTAGGGGCATCGAGAAATCAATCAGAGAGAGAGAGAGAGAGAGAGAGAGAGAGAGAGAGAGAGCGATCGAACTCCCCCTAGCAGTTCATCACACCGACCAAGAACAAACCTTCGCGAGGCTGTTCTTCCTTGTACTGTTCATCATCAGCCCCAGAGGCAATCCACCACACCACAAACTAGAGTAGGGTATTACACCACAATGGTGGCCCGAACTAGTATAAACCTTATGTCCCTTGTATTGCTCTTCGTGTAGTTCTAGATCCTTGCGAGGCGACGAGGTGTAGGTCGGCAGGGGGCGAGATCTCCGCGCGCACCCCAGAGTTCAAACCTAGAGGGTCTGTCGGAACCCGAAATCCGACATTTGGCGCGCCAGGTAGGGGTGCGCCGGAGCTTTCCCTTCCGCCGACCCGCTCTCCGCCGACATCGCCACTCGCCCTACGATGAGCAACGCGCCGCCCGCTCCGGCCGCCGGTGCTAGCGCGGGGGCCAGGGGGCTCCGAGCCTTGGCCCCAGCCTTGCGACAGGTGCGGTGGCCGGACAAGTTCAAGCCGGAGACGCCACCGCTACAGCATGGTGATCCGGCCAGCCTTCCTGGCTGGCGTCACGAGAGCCGCCCTCGGCGAGGCGGCAGCAGGTCATGGCTAACTGGCCTTCCCATGGCCCTCATCGGCGCCCAGCGTGGCTGCTCCACTGCCCGGCTTCAGTAGCCTCTTGGGAGGAGTCACGCGGCCTTTTCTCGCCAGAACGCTGCGCCGACGCCCCCGGTCATCGCAGCCCTCCTGGGCGGCTCGCAGGCGCCACCTTCAGACCGCCACATCAAGCCGTTCGATCGCCAGGTCGGCGCTGCTTCTGCGCAGCATGGGGCTCCTTCGGGTCGGTCGGCGCCCAGGGCCGATCTGGCCTTCAGCTTGGAGGATCACCCTTCCAACTCAGCCTGCTTGGGCGCGCTCCCAATACTGTGCACCCCCACCACCTGCCAGGTGGCCGTCACCAGGACCCTCATCGACGACGGCGCGGGCCTCAGCATGCTCTCGGTTGAAGCCTTCAGCCTCCTCCACATACCGCCGGAGCGGCTTCAGCCCAGCCGGCCCTTCTTTGGCGTTGGGGGCGGTTCATCCCGCTCCCTGGGGCAAATCCGTCTCCCGGTAACCTTCGGCACCTACGACAACTTCCGCACGGAGCTGATCGACTTTGACATCGCTCCCATCGGCCTCCCATACAACGCCATCCTCGGCTATCCAGCACTAGCCCGATTCATGGCCGCGACTCACCCCACCGTGTCCGGAGACACCGGGGATGCGTTGCAAGTGCTCAAGCTCGTCTGCAAGACGGCGGCGTCGGCGCAGCCCGCCGACTCGAGCGCCTCGAGCCCAAAGGGGCTACGCCCGGCCAAGAAGAAGCGGATGTTCACCCAAGACAAGGCGTAAACCAGCAGAATCTTGGTCGGCGAGGGCGGATCCACTAACGCCACCTTCACCATAGGCGCCAACCTCGAGCCCGAGGAGGAGGCCCTCGGTCAAGTTCCTCAGCATAAACAAGAAGATATTCGCATGGGAGCTGATCGGTGGCGGGGGATCCCTAGAGGCGTTATTGAGCACCACCTCGCGTGTGCCCCAGCATTACACCAGTGAAGCGAAGGCAAGGCGGCGATCCAACGAAAAGCAGGCCTTCATCGTCCAAGAGACCCGCAAGCTAGAAGGCTGCGAGGGTCATTCATAGGTCCGATACCAGATTGGTTGGCTAACCCGGTTGCCGTGCCAAAGAAAGGGGAATGAACGCATGTGTGTCGACTTCACCAACCTCAACAAAGCCTACCCGGGATCCATTCCCGCTCCCGTGTCGATCGGATCGTCGATTCCACCGCCGAGTGCGACCTGTTATGCTTCTGGATGCCTTCTCTGGCTATCACGGATCAAGATGGCGGTAGAAGGCGTGGAAAAGACGGCCTTCTTAACCCGTGTGGAGTGTCTTGCTACACATGCATGTCGTCGGATCACAAGAACGCAGGCGCGACCTTTCGTGGTGATGCACATCACCTTGGGCCTGCAGCTCGGGAAGAATGTTGAGGCTTACGTCGATGACATTGTGGTGAAGTCTCGTGAGGCCAAGACCACGATACAAGACTGGAGGAAACCTTCATGAGCCTCAATGCGGTGAACCTGCGGCTAAACCCGGAGAAGTGTGTGTTTGGGGTCCCCTCAGGCAAGCTCTTGGGCTTCCTCGTGTCCCACCGAGGCGTCGAAGCTAACCCAGAAAAGGTCAAGGCGATCGAGGACATGAGCCCGCCAAAGACCCTCAGAGAAATGCAGAAGCTCCTTTGGGCGTGACTGCTTAGGACGCTTCATATCCAAGTTGGGGGAGCGGCGCTGCCTTTCTTCTAGTGATGAAGAAAAGGGACCCTTTGAATGGTGAAGAGGCCGACAAAGGCGTTCAAGATCTCAAGAGGTACCTAACCAGCCCTCCGTGTAATGGTGGCCCCTGCCCTCAAGAACCCTGGTGCTCTACCTTGCGACCACTCCCTACTCCGCCAAAGACAACCTGGTGGTGGTTAGGGAGGCGTCGGACCAAAGCATGGCGGCTGCACGGTTCGAGTCAAAGGAGTATCAAGGAAGACTCACAGAGACCACTACCACCGCCGAGAAGGATCAGCCGCCGCAGGGAAACACACTCGGGACCGAAGAGACCCCTCCCCTTAGCGACCAGCCGCTGGAGGCTCCGCTGTCTCAGGAGGCGCCATGGTCTCTGGAGGGCGCCATCGACACCAGCACTCCCAACCTCGTTGAACACCCTGTGTGCCGTCGGCCAGAGAGTGTTGCGGGGCCTTGAAGTCTGTGCAGTACCCCATGCCTCGAAACTCCTCCTCGCGCTATTGGTGGCCTCGCGCAAGGCTGCGACATTATTTTCGAGGCCACCCCATCAAGGTTGTATCAGCGTACCGCACTTGGAAAGGGTGCTCAGGAGCCCTAACTCAATTTGGAAGAGTCATTTGAGTGGAACATTGAACTTCTAAGCGTTTCAGCTCGAATTCAAAGACAACCAGAGTCATCAAGGGGCCGCATTGGCGGATTTCGTGGCAGGATGGACAGAGGCGCTTGGGCCTCAAGGCTGATGAGGATCGATCCCTCTCCCGGGAAGCGAGGCACGGGGACGGTTGGAGTCATGTACTTGACAGGGGCATTCTCGAGGCATGGCGGCGAAAGGGCTGGTGCTTATATCTCCTACTCAAGACAAGCTCTACTACGCCCGTGCAGCTCTGTTTCCGGCCACGGAGAAAAGGTCTCCAACAACATAGAAGAGTATGAAGGCACGATAGCAGGCTGAAGGCCATGATTGCCCTAGGAGTGAAGCGCCTTACCATCAAGGGTGATTCACAACTCCTCATCAACTTCTCCAACAAGGTATCTGGCGGAGGGATGAGCACATGGAAGCCTACCTCGCAGAGGTCCGCAGGATGGAGAAGCAGTTCTGGGTGGAGTTGCGGCATGTGCCTCGTGGCACCAATCAAGAGGCCGACGACACGCCAAACGGGCATCCAGCGGCTACCTCGGGAGCTGGCGTCTTGAGGCGGCTCTTCAAGCCCTCACCACGCCATCATTTGTCAAGCACGCAGTGCAGCCTTGGGAGGAGCTCCCAGACCACCCGGCCTCGGGAGCTCCGGTGCGTGGCCCGGCCTCGAGGCGCGCTTTGCTCTTGGCTGGAGCCTCGGGAGGAGTGCTGGATCACGCAGACTCGGAGCTACACGGACGCAAGGGACCTTGCCGTAGAAGGAGGAGGAAGGCGGGCGTGTGGGCGACAAGCCACATCATCTTGCATTAGGGATGGAGAGCTCTATCGGGCGACCAAATGATGTGTCCCTGGCTGCATCTCCGGGGAGCAAGGGAAGGAAGCTGGCGCGGAATATACACGGTGGAGACTATGGGCATCATTCATCATCGCGGACCCTCGTTGGCAAGGCGTTCATGGCGGGTTCTATTATTGCTGCGCTCAATGGCCTTACGTCCGAACTGGTGAAGGCTTGCGAGGCTCGCCAATTCCATGCCTAGCAGATCCATCAGCCGGCGGGAGGTCTGCAAACTATACCCCTCTCGTGGCCATTCACAGTCTGGGGGCTGGATATCCTGGGCCCGTTTCCTCGGGCGCCAGGGGGCTATCGCTACCTCTACGTCATCGTGGACAAGTTCACCAAGTGGGCTGAAGTGGAAGCCGTCCGCACCATCCCCGCAGGTTCTACGGTCAAGTTCATCAAGGGCATCGTGAGCTGGTTCGGGGTGCCGAACCGCATCATCACTGATAACGGTTCGCAGTTCAACAGTAACCTCTTCAAAACATATTGTGCTAACCTTGGGGCCTTGAGATATGCACGCCTCATTAGCCCACCCGGAGCAATGGTCGAGGCGAGCGGGCCAATCACGGAGGTCTGAGGGGCCTCAAAACCAGGACATTCAAGAAGAAGCTGGAGGCTGCGGTGGAGGTGGTACAATGAGCTTGATCCGTATTGTGGTCCATCCATACGATCGCGACCAAGCCGGCAAGACCCGTTCTTCTGGTCTATGGAGCTGAAGCAGTCCTCCCTCACGAGGTCGGACATCGTTCCGCACGGGTCTGGCGTTCGATGAGGCGCAGCAGGGCGCCATGCGGGGCGGACCTCGTCTTTGGGGAGGAGCATCATCGGAAGCCGTGCTTTCTGGCGGCAAGATACCAACAAGCGCTTCTGGCGATACCATCTTTGCAACATCCGCCCCAGGACTCTCGAGGTAGGGGACCTCGTGCTCAAAGTGAGTTCTCTCGGGGAAGGACTACATAAGCTATCTCCCATGTGGGAGGGCCCGTTCAAGGTTGTTCATGTTTCGGGCCCGGCTCGCGCTTGGAGACTCGGGAGGGGTGCCCGTCCGGGAATCGTGGAATATCCGGCACCTCCAGAGGTTTTACCCCTAAAAAGGCCGGTGCACGTGAAGAAGGTGAATGCACGTGAAGCTGCGTTTTGGAAAAGGCCGGTGCTGTGAAGAAGGCGAATGCTGTGAAGGCTGATGCGTTTTGGAAAAAGGCCGGTGCACGTGAAGAAGGCGAATGCTGTGAAGCCGATGCGTTTTGGAAAAAGGCCGGTGCACATGAAGAAGGCGAATGCAGCAGAAGCTGATGCGTTTTGGAAAAAGGCCCAGAGCCTGTGAAGAAGGCGAATGCCTGTGAAGCTGCCGCGTTTTGGAAAAGGCCCGGTGCCTGTGAAGAAGGAGAACGCCTGTGAAGTTTATCTTTCCGAGAAAGGCTGGAGCCTGTGAAGAAGGTTAATGCCTGTGAAGCTCGCCACCCGTGACACTCTCACGTAATAATGAGTTGGGGCTGTACACGCCCCGGAGTCTCAGGAGCGACGGCCTCAGGCCCTGGGGCTCCCTCCCACGCCCAGTGGCAGCACTTAGCTCCGCGCTGGTGAGAAGACGTCGAAGACTAGATTAGGTGCCGGACGCGGCTTTTCTCATTTGCTTTCTGCAGTCGGCTTGTTCATTCCCATTTGAAGTTTTATTGAAGTTGTTGTCGTCTTTGGCTTGTCACTCTCTGCCTTTTTCGCTCTCCTGCCTCGATTTCTCTCGCGCAAGTCTCGCGAGGGAGCAGCACGGGCACCCTCGCGAGTGTTTTCTGCCCTCATTGTTTGAGGCTTCCCTACCCGGGTCCACTACAGGAGCACCCCTCCAGTCCATGCCCCATGGGCACCGCGACACAAACACAGGACCTGGGTCAGTCGCCTCCACAGCTGAGGTCGGGAGCTACCTTTCCAGACTAACCTTTGCAGGACATGAAGCGTTTGACGAGGCCCCGGCCTCGGGAAGCAAAACCACGGCAGCCCCGAGGGTAAGTAATTTCTCTGGCAGCAGCGCATGGCACAAAAGCATAATACCGAAATAGCGGAAACAGTATGATAATTAACAGCTATAGTCCAAGCACGCCCCCGCGGGGCCCTACACTACCGTCTCCTTGCGCAGGAAAAGGAAAAAGAACAGAACAGGCGTGACTCGCCTGACACCAACTCGCGGCGAGAGCTCGGACTACCTCCGGAGCTCAGGCGGACTCCCTCTCGCGCTTCACCGAGGCGCGACGACGGGCAGAGCCGCTACCTCCCTCCAGGCGAGCGCGGCCTGGCGGCCGGTCGCGACCACCGCTTTCGAGGAGTCATTGTCTGAAGAAGAGGCGTAAAGCTCGACGAACCCCGAAGCGCCGCCAACACGCAGCTGCCATCTTCATCGTCGCCGGGGCACGGCTCACGGCCGTGGTCGTCGTCCTCGGGACAGCACCCAGTGGCGACCATCTTCCCGAACACCCTCACGTAGAGGTGGCATCGCCGTCAAACTTGAAATGCAGGTGCACCGCGGCTCGAGACCAGCGAGGGCAAGCGTTTGCCACCGGGTCGGGGCCACGCTCCCGGCTGCGGAGACCTCCAAATAAGCCCGGGAGGCCCGGCTGCAAAGAACTGCTCGCTGGAGCCACAGGCGCCCGGGCGCCGCCAGAAGTTCACCTAAGAAGAAGCGGGGAAGCGGGCCGGGTGCTGGTCGGCTCCACCGACCACACGACAAACTCGGCGGCACCTCCGCCCGGCGGAAGCGTGGCCTAGGAGGTCATGGCCGTGAGCGCCTTCGCATCGACGGCCTGACGCCCGTCGCCGCGCAGAAGATCGCCCCCATGGCTGCGGGGAGCCGCTACGGGAGCCACGGGGTGCTTGCGAGGACGGCCTCGACCGCGCTTGGGCGGGGGAGAGTCAGGCTCCACCTGGCGGGCCTTTCCTTTCTCCGCGGCCGAGAACCTCTTTGGCGGAGCCATGGAAAAGAAGGAGAAGCAAGAAAAGATAGACTGGAAGGGCATGCACGCTGTTCCGTACTTATAGCCGGGGAAGGCCAGCCGTCGAGCTCCATGATCGCAGGTAATCATGACCAGCTTTGCATGCAGGGACTTGTCAATTCATGCAGTTGCCGGGGCATCATGGGGAAGTGGAGACGCCCATGTCCTATCAACCGCCACGCGGCGCCCAAGGCCGCAGACTATTAGGGGCCGCGGCGCTTCGCACTTGCCCCTTCGCTTCTTTGCTCAGCCAAGTCCAGGCGCGCCTTGGGCCCGGGGGCTACTGTCGGCGTTCTGGGAACGGGGTACCCAGACTTGCACACTGCGGCTGCGGCGTGTCTAAAGGGTGGCCCAAGATGGCCCATCTTCATCAAGACAAGCTCAAGACCCTCGCGAGGGGCCAAACCTCATGAGGCGACGACAGGAAGCTTCCTCAAGCACGGCCTCGTCGGTGGCTCGAGGAGGCGGAGATATCAAGGCGGGGTACCTCGCGAGGTGCCCATGACGCAAAGCCATGACGACCAAGGCGCCCGGTGAGGCGCCAGCCGACAGTGTCCTCATTTCCTCTTTGGTGCAAGGGGGCAAGCGCGAGCGAGCATCAAGCAAAGGCATCCGTTTTGGTGCAACAAGACCAAGACCGTCATAGCGGCGGGGAAGGAAGTCATCGTGGAGCCCAAGCCGACGTCACCACGAGCCTTTGACGGCGAGGACCAACTTTAGTCAGGATAAGTGTACTAGATGTTCCCCTTCAAAATGGCCAATTGTTGGCGCCCATCCCGCTCAATATTTGGGAAGAGGCCCGGGGCCTCTGCCTATAAATAGGACTAGCCACCCATAGGATAGGGGCATCGAGAAATCAATCACAGAGAGAGAGAGAGAGAGAGAGCGATCGAACTCCCCCTAGCAGTTCATCGCACCGACCAAGAACAGACCCTCGCGAGGCTGTTCTTCCTTGTACTAGTCATCATCAGCCCCAGAGGCAATCCACCACACCACAAACTAGAGTAGGGTATTACACCACAATGGTGGCCCGAGCTAGTATAAACCTTGTGTCCCTTGTATTGCTCTTCGTGTAGTTCTAGATCCTTGCGAGGCAAGGAGGTGTAGGTCGGCAGGGGGCGAGATCTCCGCGCGCACCCCAGAGTTCGAACCTAGAGGATCTGCCATAACCCGAAATCCGACAGATCTCTTCGAGTTGTTCCTACTACTGTGGTGGCTAGACCTATTTATAGAGGCCCTGGTCCTCTTCCCAAATAATGAGCGGGAAGGGAGCCAACAACGGCGGGCAAGTTTGAAGCGGGACAGCTAGTACAAGCTATCCTGACAAAAGTGGTCTTCGCATGCGAAAAGCTCTGGTGGTGACGCTGTCTTGGGCTCCACGATGACCTCCGTCTTGCCGTCCTCCTGGTCTTGGTCTCGTTGCACCAATATAGCAACCTTTGCCTGATGCCTCGGTACTCCTACTTTCTTGCTGGCCTCCTTAGCACCAAAGAGGAAACAAGGACGCTGTGCGCGCTAGCGCCTGCCTGGCGCCCGCCTGGTGTCGATTGTCATGGCTCACGTCATGAGGGCCTCATGAGGTTTGCCCCGCCTTGATATCTCCGCTCCTCGTGAGCCCGCCTGACTAGGCCACTCCTGAGGAGGTCTTGCATCATCCGCCTCGCGAGGCTTGGCCCCTCACGAGGGTCTTGATTGCCTCTTGTTGATGAAGATGGGCCATACGGCCTGCTGACTTAGCCACGCCGTGGGCCGCAGGCAGGCAAGTCTGGGGACCCCCGTTCCCGGGACGCCGACAGTAGTCCCCGGGCCCAAGGAGCGCTCGGGCTTGGCTGCGGGCGAAGCCAAGGGTCAATCTGAGCACCGCAGCCCCAAAGCTCGCGGCCTCGGTTGACGCGTGGCGGTTGATTGGACGTGGGCGTCTCCGCTTCCCCACGCTGCCTCGGCAACTGCACGACTTGACAAGTCGCTGCGACATGCAAGGAAAACCATCGTTAACTACGATCGTGGGAGGCGCCGGTTGGCCTTCTCTTGCTATAAATGGGGAGGGGGCGGAGCCCCCATCGCCCATCTCTTCCTCGCTTGATTGCTTCTTCTTCCTTGCTCCGTTGCTTGCAGTGCCACCAATGGCGCCACGAAGGAAGTTCTCCGCCGCCGAGAAGGGAAAGGCTCCTCGCGAGGGGCCCGGCTCCCCGGTGCCCAAGCGCGGGCGCGGCCGTCCGTGCAAGCACGCCACATCCCCTGTCGTGGTTCACTGTCCAGGCAGCACCGCGGCACACGGAGGGGGTCGTCCTAGCCATGGCGATCCAGTTGACGAGGGGGGCGTGCTATGGCGTAGCAGCCTCCCCGCCTGCGCTTCCATTCAGCGGAGGTGTCACCGGAGTTTGTCGTCTGGTCGGAGAACCCGACCGACAACTGGCTCCAGCTTCCGTGCTTCTTCGTCGATGAACTGCCGGTCCCTGGTCCAGGCGGACTCTGGCTGCAGGTGGATGGTTGCTGCAGCAAGGCCTCTTGGGTCGCTATCGAGACTTCCGTCGCGGGCAACATAACCCTGGCCCACGGGTGGTAGACGTTCGCCCGCGCGCGCGGCCTGGGCAGGCGGTGCACCCTCCACTTCAAGTAGTATGGTTGATCGACCCTCTACGTGAGGGTGTTTAGGGAAGATGGTCGCCGCGCTGGGTGCTGCCCCGAGACGAACGACGGTGAGGAGGTGCTTGGCCTTGGTGACGGTCGCGGCGGACGAGGGCGAGCCTGCCCTCGGCGGCGACAATGTCTCCTCCAGCTACGGCGGCTCTTCCTCCGGCGACAACTCCAGCAGTGGTGGCTACGACCAGCCGCCGCGCCCGCTTCGAAGGCGGCAGCGGGTCATCTCGTCGCCGCGCCTCCATGAAGCGCGAGGAAGGATCTGGCTAGGCTCAGGGCGTCGCTAAGGGCCTGCCTCGGCGGATCGCCGCAATGCCGCTTTGTTTTGCTCTTTTTTCCTGCATCAAAAAGTGAAACTAGTATGGGCCCAGAGGGGCGTGTATCGAACTGTGGTTCCTTGGTTATTGTACTATGCGTGTTATTCCCATGCCGTGTTGTTATTTTGCGCAAAGATAACTTAACCTGGTGCGTTTAGGACTGGGCGCTTATTTCCTCGTGTCCATCTTGCCTTGGTGGCCTGCATTCGCTCAGGAACTGCAAAAACTCGTTAGGAAGTGCATCGCAAGATTCGCCGTCCATACAGCTCGACACGGCACTTTGTGTCGCGGTACTCGTGGGGCACGGACTAGGAGAGGGGCGCCAGCTTTTGGGCTCGAACGAGGGTGGCTCGCGAGAAGGCAGAGAGGAGAAAAATGCTTGCGAGGGCACCTGCCTAGCCCCCTCGCGAGGTTGGCGAGAGAGAGAACACGAGCGAACCAGAACCAAAAAATGCAGTAAGAGGCGAGGGAATCGAATCAACAAGGAACACCAAAGGCAAATTTTGATTAAGGAAAAGCGAGCCAACTGCAGAAAGCAAATGAAAAGCCGTGTCCGACACCTAATCTAGTCTTCAAGTCTTCTCACCAGCGCGGAGCTAAGTGCTGCCACTAGGCGTGGGCGGGAGCCCCAGGGCCTGAGGCCGGTACTCTTGAGACTCGGGGGCATGTACAGCCCCAACTCATTATTACGTGAGAGTGTCACTGGCGGCGACTCTTCACAGGCATCGGGCCTTCTTCACAGGCTCTGGGCCTTTCTTCATAGGCTCTGGGCCTTGCTTCATGGGTAGAACTTCCGGAGGTGCTGGATGTTCCAGGCGTTTTGCATAGGTACCCCGTCTTGTGTCTCCAGGCGCACGGCGCCGGGCCTGGAGATGTGGATGACCTTGAACGGGGCCTCCCACAGTGAAAGCTTATGCAGCCCTTCCCTGGAGAGGACCCGCCTCAGGACGAGGTCGCCTACCTCGAGCGTCCTGGAGCAGACGTTGCAGCAGTGGTATCGCCGCAGCGCTTGTTGGTACATTGCCGGCCTTAACGCAGCTTCGCGACGGTGTTCCTCCCCCAGCACGAGGTCCATCCCCCGCATGGTGTCCTGCTGCGTTTCGTCGAACGCCAGGACCCGTGCGGAGCAATGCTTGACCTCGTGAGGGAGGACTGCTTCAGCTCCGTAGATGAGGAAGAATGGAGTCTCGCCCGTTGGCTTGGTGGCGGTGGTGCGGATGGACCACAGCACGAACTGGAGCTCATCGTGCCAGCCCCTGCCACAGGCCCCTGGTCTTGAGGCCCCTCAGGACCTCCGCGTTGGCACGTTCGTCCTGGCCATTGCTCCTGGGGTGCGCTACTGAAGCGTAGCAGATCTGTGTTCCAAGGTTAGAACAGTAGGTTTTGAAAAGGTTACTAGTAAACTGCGAGCCGTTATCTATGATGATGCGGTTGGGGACCCCGAAGCGGCTCACGAGGCCCTTGATGAACTTGACAGCAGAGCCGGCTGGGATGGTACGGACGGCTTCCACTTCCGCCCACTTGGTGAACTTGTCGATGGCGACGTAGAGATAGCGATAGCCCCCTGGCGCCCGAGGGAACGGGCCTAGGATGTCCAGCCCCTAGACCGCGAACGGCCATGTGAGCAGGATGGTTTGGAGGCCCTGAGCAGGCTGATGGATTTGCTTGGCGTGGAATTGGCAAGCTTCACATGACTTCACCAGCTCGGCTGCGTCGTTGAGTGCTGTAGGCCAGTAGAATCCACTGCGGAACACCTTGCCGACGAGGGTTCGTGACGACGAATGGTGACCGCAGTCCCCGTCGTGTATGTTAGTCAGCAACTCCCTTCCTTGTTCGCTGGAGATGCAGCGCAGCGTGACGTCGTTCGGTCGTTTCCTGTATAACTCGCCGTCTTGGATACAATATGCCGTGGCTTGCCGGGCCACGCGCTCCGCATCCTCTTCCTTCTCCGGCGGCGCCCCGTGCGTCGGGTACTCCTTGAATTCCTTGGTCCAGCATTCCTCCTAGGGCTCGAGCGCCAAGAGCAGCCGAGCTCCTGAAGTCGGGCCACAGGCCGGGGCTCCCGTGGCCGGAGGCTGTGGGAGCTCCTCCCGAGGCTGAGTCATGCTTGAAAGAGGTGGCGTAGCTGATGGCCTGAAGAGCCGCTCTTCAAAGACACCGGGCTCCTTACGCTACCGCTTGGATGCTCTCCTGGCGATGTCGTCAGCTTCCTTGTTGGTGCCTCGAGGCACGTGCTGCAGCTCAAGGCCCGAGAATTGCTTCTCCATCTTGCGCACCTCCGTGAGGTAGGCCTCCATATGCTCGTCCTTTGGCTCGTACACCTTGTTGGAGAAGTTGACGAGGAGTTGCGAGTCGCCTCTGACGGTAAGGCGCTTCACCCCTAGAGCTGTCGCAGCCTTCAGTCCAGATATGAGGCCTTCGTATTCTGCGATGTTGTTGGAGACCTTCTCGCCGTGCTGAAAGCTGAGCTGTACGGCGTAATAGAGCTTGTCCTGAGTGGGCGAGATGAGCACTGCTCCAGCCCCCGCGCCCTGGTGCGTGAAGGCGCCATCGAAATACATGAACCAGCCGTCTGGAGCCTCGCTTCCTGGGGAGGTGGACCAGTCTTCTCCTTCCTCAAGTGTCGGGGCATCCGTCCATTTTGCCACAAAGTCGGCGAGTGCAGCCCCCTTGATGACCCTAGTGGTGCTGAACTCCAACTGGAATGCTTGCAACTCGATGTTCCACTCGGCGACCCTTCCGGCTGAGTTAGGGCTCCTGAGTACCCTCTCCAATGGGTAGGCTGAGATGACCTTGATGGGGTGGCCCTGGAAATACTGTCGCAGCTTGCGTGAGGCCACCAGGAGTGCGAGCAGGAGTTTCTGGGGCATGGGGTAGCGTGCTCTCATGTCCCGCATTACGGTGCTAACGAAGTACATCGGGTGCTCGACAAGGGCTGGCACACTATCATGGCTCGGGTCTTGCGGAGATCGGGGCATATCCTGAGGTGGAGGGGTTCCTGAGACCTGACTGTCCTCCGGAGCTTTTGTGATGTTGCCCTGCTAAGCTTGGTCTTCCACCGCTGACGCCCTTGCTACGCCTCCCTGACCTCGCGCCACTTCAGCTCCGGCTTGGCGCGGCGCGCCCTTGGCTTGGCGCTCCTCCTGAACCGCCACCAGCGCAGTGCTGGCGGAGTACGGGGTGGCGGAAAGGTAGAGTACCAGAGGCTCGAGAGGCCGTGGTGCCACCATCACCAGGGGACTGTTAAGGTACTTCTTGTGGTCTTGGAAGGCCTGGTCTGCCTCCGGGGTCCACTCGAACTGGCCCTTCTTCTTCATGAGCTTGAAGAAGGGCAAGGCGTGCTCTCCCAGTTTGGAGATGAAACGCCCCAATGCGGTCACCCGCCCCACTAGCTTCTGCATCTCTTTGAGGGTCTGTGGTGGGCTCATGTCCTCGATGGCCTTGATCTTCTCTAGGTTCGCCTCGATCCCTCTGTGGGATACGAGGAAACCCAGTAGCTTGCCAGAGGGGACGCCGAACACACACTTCTCTGGGTTAAGCCTCAAGTTCACTTGGCGCAGGCTCTCGAAGGTCTCCTCCAAGTCTTGAATCAATGTCCTCGCCTCGCAAGATTTTACCACTATGTCATCGACATAGGCCTCTGTGTTTCTCCCGAGCTGCCGCCCCAGGGCGATGTGCATCAACCGCTGAAAGGTCGCGCCCGCGTTGCGCAGCCCGAAGGGCATGCAGGTGTAGCAGTACACCCCACATGGTGTCAGGAAGGCTGTCTTCTCCACATCTTCCACCGCCATCTTGATCTGATGATACCCTAAGAACGCGTCCAGGAAGCACAACAGGTCACACTCGGCGGTGGAGTCGACAATCTGGTCGATGCACGGGAGTGGGAATGGATCTTGGGGGCAGGCTTTGTTGAGGTTGGTGAAGTCGACACACATTCGTTCCTTTCCGCCTTTCTTCGGCACTACGACGGGGTTCGCCAGCCATTCAGGATATTGAACTTCTCGGATGGCACCCGCCGCCTCCAACTTGCGAGTCTCTTGGACGATGAAGGCTTGCTTTTCAGTGGACTGCCATCTTGCTCGCTGCTTCACGGGGCGTATATTGGGGCACACCCTTAGATGATGCTGGATCACCTCCCTCGGGACCCCTACCAGCTGGTTAGGCTCCCACGCGAAGATCTCCTTGTTCGCGCGCAAGAACCTCACCAAGGCTTCTTCTTGTTCCGGGTCGAGGCCGGCTCCTATGGTAAAGGTGGCTCCTGAAGACCCGTCCTGGTTGACCGGCACCTACTTGGTTTCAGCCTTGTCTTGGGTGAACAACTGCTTCTTCTTGGTAGGCGCGACCTCCTTGGCCTCGGGGGTACCGGCGCCGGCGGGTTGTGCTGCTGCCGCGGTCTTGAAGGCGAGCCTGAGCACCGTCACAGCCTCCTTAGTGTCCCCCTTGATGGTGAGGACGCCCTTGCTTCCTGGCATCTTCATGAGGTTGTAGGTCGGGTGGCCATGAACTGAGCGAGAGCCGGGTACCCGAGGATGGCGTTGTACGGGAGACCGATGCGGGTGATGTCGAAGTCCACCAGCTCGGTGTGGTAGTTGTCACGTGCGCCGAAGGTGACAGGGAGGCGGATCTGCCCCAGAGAGTGAGCGGCTCCACCACCCACTCCCGAGAAGGGCTTGCCGAGGCCGAGCCGGTCAGGCGGCACGTGAAGAAGGCTGAAGGCTTCTACGGAGAGCAAGTTGAGGCCAGCGCCACCGTCGATGAGGGTCTTGGTAACGGCCACGTTGCAGATGGTGGGCGTGTAGAGCATCGGGAGCATTCCGAAGCCGGCGGTGGAGTCGGGGTGGTCTTCTGACCCGAAGGTGAGGTCGGCCTCTGGCGCGGCCCAACCCGACAGAGCCTCCGGGCACTTGAATGTGGCTCCTATCTGACGGAGGAACGGTTGACGTGGCGGTCTGAAGGTGGTGCTTGAGAGCCACCCAGCAGGGCCGCGACTGCGTGGTGCGCCCGGCACCCAGCGTGAAGCGGTGAAGAGGTTGAGCTCCCAGGAGGCCACCGTGGATCCTGGGAGGTTGAGTAGCCATGCGCGTGGCTCGCCGGCGAGGGCCATGGGGAACCAGTTAGCCATGATCTTGTCGTCACCTCCGGCCTCGAGGACAACCTTCTCGTACGCCAGCAGGAATGGCGTCGGGTCTGCTGTGCCGTTGTAACGCAGCGGCATCTCTGGCTTGAACTTGGTCGGCCACCACACTTGTCGTAGGGCGGGGGCCAGGGCTCGGTACCCAGACGCCCCGCTGTTGGCGTCGGCCGCAGAGGTGGATGGCGGGGCACCTGCCATGGGGGTGAAGTGCGGCGTCGCGGGGCGCAGGTTGGTGGAGAGGAGCTCCGGCGCACCCCTAACTGGCGTGCCAAATGTTGGATGTGGGGTTCCGGCAAACCCTTAAGGTTCGAAAACTTGGGTGCGTGCGAAGTCTTTCCCTCCTACCGATCTACGCCCTAGCTCGCTAAGATCTCGTGGACGAACTTGATGAACTCGCAACATAGAAAGACACGGGATTTATACTGGTTCGGGCCACCGTTGTGGTGTAATACCCTACTCTAGTGTGGTGGTGGTGGATTGCCTCTTGGGCTGATGAAGAACAGTACAAGGGGAAGAACAGCCTCCTGAGGTTGAGGTGTTCTTGTGCTAGTGTTGGCGTTTGATCTCTTCGAGTTGTTCCTACTACCGTGGTGGCTAGACCTATTTATAGAGGCCCTGGTCCTCTTCCCAAATAATGAGCGGGAAGGGAGCCAACAACGGGGGGCAAGTTTGAAGGGGGACAGCTAGTACAAGCTATCCTGACAAAAGTGGTCTTCGCCTGCGAAAAGCTCTAGTGGTGACGCTATCTTGGGCTCCACGATGACCTCCGTCTTGCCGTCCTCCTGGTCTTGGTCTCGTTGCACCAATATAGCAACCTTTGCCTGATGCCTCGGTACTCCTCGCATGCGCTGGCCTCCTTAGCACCAAAGAGGAAACAAGGACGCTGCACGCGCTGGCGCCCGCCTGGTGTCGATCGTCATGGCTCACGTCACGAGGGCCTCGTGAGGTTTGCCCCGCCTTGATATCTCCGCTCCTCGTGAGCCCGCCTGACTAGGCCACTCCTGAGGAGGTCTTGCATCGTCCGCCTCGCGAGGCTTGGCCCCTCGCGAGGGTCTTGAATGCCTTGTTGATGAAGATGGGCCGTACGGCCTGCTGACTTAGCCACGTCATGTGATAACCCACAAGTGTAGGGGATCGCAACAGCTTTCGAGGGTAAAGTATTCAACCCAAATTTATTGATTCGACACAAGGGGAGCCAAAGAATATTCTCAAGTATTAGCAACTGAGTTGTCAATTCAGCCGCACCTGGATAACTTAATATCTGCAGCAAAGTAGCATGATAGTAGTGGTAACGGTAACAAAAGAGTAATGAAAGCAAAAGTAATATTTTGGTGTTTTGTAGTGATTGTAACAGTAGCAACAGGAAAGTAAATAAGCGTAAACCAGTAGATGGAAAACTCGTAGGCATTGGATCGGTGATGGATAATTATGCCGGATGCGGTTCATCATGTGACAGTCATAACATAGTGTGACACAGAACTAGCTCCAATTCATCAATGTAATGTAGGCATGTATTCCGAATATAGTCATATATGCTTATGGAAAAGAACTTGCATGACATCTTTTGTCCTACCCTCACGTGGCAGCGGGGTCCTAATGGAAACTAAGGGATATTAAGGCCTCCTTTTAATAGAGAACCGGAACAAAGCATTATCACATAGTGAATACATGAACTCCTCAAACTATGGTCATCACCGAAGTATCCCGATTATTGTCGATTCGGGGTTGTCGATCATAACACATAATAGGTGACTATAGACTTGCAAGATAGGATCAAGAACACACATATATTCATGAAAACATAATAGGTTCAGATCTGAAATCATGGCACTCGGGCCCTAGTGACAAGCATTAAGCATAGCAAAGTCATAGCAACATCAATCTCGAACATAGTGGATACTAGGATCAAACCCTAACAAAACTAACTTGATTACATGATAGATCTCATCCAACCCATCACCATCCAGCAAGCCTACGATGGAATTACTCAGGCACGGCGGTGAGCATCATGAAATTGGTGATGGAGGATGGTTGATGATGACGACGGCGACGAATCCCCCTCTCCGGAGCCCCGAACGGACTCTGGATCAGCCCTCCCGAGAGGTTTTAGGGCTTGGCGGCGGCTCCGTATCGTAAAACGCGATGATTTCTTCTCTCTGATTTTTCTCTCTCCGAAAGCCAATATATAAAGTTGTAGTTGGCGTCGGAAGGTCTCCAGGGGGCCCACGAGGTAGGGGGGCACGCCCAGGAGGGGGGCGCCCCCCCACCCTCGTGGACAGGGTGTGGGCTCCCTGGTCTTCATCTTTGGCGATGATTTTTTATTATTTGTTCTAAGACGTTCCATAGAGTTTCAGGTCATTCCGAGAACTTTTGTTTTCTGCACATAAAACAACATCATGGCAATTCTGCTGAAAACAACGTCAGTCCGGGTTAGTTCCATTCAAATCATACAAGTTAGAGTCCAAAACAAGGGCAAAAGTGTTTGGAAAAGTAGATACGACGGAGACGTATCAACTACCCCAAGCTTAAACTCTTGCTTGTCCTCAAGGAATTCAGTTGACAAACTGAAAGAGAAAAAGAAAAACTTTTACAAACTGTGTTTGCTCTTGTTGTTGTAAATATGCCAAGTCAGCATTCAGGTTTTCAGCAAAGATTATAACTAACCACACTTGCAATAATTCTCAGGTCTCATGTTTACTCATATCAATGGCATAATCAACTAGCGAGTCATAATAATAAATCTCGGATGACAACACTTTCTCAAAACAATCATAATATGATATAACAAGATGGTATCTCGCTAGCCATTTGTGAGACCTTAAAACATAGATGCAGAGCACCTTTAAAGATCAAGGACTGACTAGACATTGTAATTCATGGTAAAAGAGATCCAGTCATAGTCATACCCAATATAAATTAACAGTAATGCATGCAAACGATAGCTGTGCTATCCAGCTAGTGATTTTAATAAGAGGGTGATGACTCAACATAAAAGTAAATAGATAGGCCCTTCGCAGAGGGAAGCAGGGATTTGTAGAGGTGCCAGAGCTCGATTTTGAAATAGAGATAAATAATATTTTGAGCGGCATACTTTCATTGTCAACATAACAACTAAGAGATGGCGATATCTTCCATTTCACACACATTATAGGCGGTTCCCAAACAGAAAGGCAAAGTTTATACTCCCCCTCCACCAACAAGCATCAATCCACGGCTTGCTCAAAACAACGAGTTCCTCCAACATACATCAGGTCCCAGGGGGAGTTTTGTTTGCAATTAATTTTGATTTAGTTTGCATAAAGCATGGGACTGGGCATCCCGGTGACCAGCCATGTTCTCGTGAGTGAGGTGCGGAGTCCACTCCTCTTGAGAATAACCCGCCTAACATGGAAGATAAGGACATCCATAGTTGATACATGAGCTATTTGAGCATACAAAACAGAATGTTTATTTGAAGGTTTAGAGTTTGGCACATACAAATTTACTTGGAACGGCAGGTAGATGCCGTATATAGGCAGGTATAGTGGACTCATCTGGAATAACTTTGGGGTTTAAGGGATTGGATGCACAAGCAGTATTCCCACTTAGTACAAGTGAAGGCTAGCAAAAGACTGGGAAGCGACCAACTAGAGAGCGGCAGCAGGTCATGAACATGCACTAAAACTAATAAACATTGGATGCAAGCATGAGTAGGATATAATCCACCATGAACATAAATATCGTGAAGGCTATGTTGATTTTGTTTCAACTACATGTGTGAACATGTGCCAAGTCAAGTCACTTAAATCATTCAAAGGAGGATACCACCCCATCATACAACATCACAACCATTTTAATAGCATGTTGTACGCATAAGGTAAACCATTATAACTCATAGCTAATCAAGCATGACACGAGAAACTATGATCTCTAATTGTCATTGCAAACATGTTTATTCATAATAAGCTGAATCATGAACGATGAACTCATCATATTTACAAAAACAAGAGAGGTCGAGTTCATACCAGCTTCGCTTATCCCAATCAATTCATCATATATCATCATTATTTCCTTTCACTTGCACGACCGAACGATGTCAATAATAAGAGTGCGCGTGCATTCAATAAACAGGAGAAGACAAGGCAATATGGGCTCTTGGTTAAATTGACAATAATGCATATAAGAGCCACTTCAACAATTTAATCATGGTCTTCTCCTATCGACCCCTAAATAAAAGAAAAGAAATACTATTTATACGGGAAAGCTCCCAACAAGCAAAAGAAGAACGGGAAATATTTTTGGGTTTTCTTTTTAATTATTACTACTACAGCAAGAAAGTAAACTAACTAGAAGTTACTACTAATTTTTTTTGTTTTTCTTAAGGTTTAACAAACACACAAGAAGAAAGCATGAAAAAGAAAATAAACTAGCATGGATATTACAATGAAAGAGTATGAGCACCGACATCTAGCAATGAGTGTGTGTGAACATAAATGTAATGTCGGTGAGAAATACGTACTCCCCCAAGCTTAGGCTTTTGGCCTAAGTTGGTTCATTGCCAGGGATAGCCTGGCTGATACCCGTAGGTGTAGCTGGGTAAATCTTTACGATGCAATGGCTATATCGCCTCTGAGCTGGACATGGCGCCGAGCTGCCTCCGCTTTCCTCTCGTACTCATTTGCCTCTTCTCTCGGTAATAACATATCTTCCTTACATGCGAGAATCAAAGAAGGCGGGAGCAGGAAGAGTAATACGGACAACATGCCGTTTGTTAAAGATTAGTCGACATCAAGAGGTGATTCAGTCCCTCAACAAACTGGTGGGAAACCATAGAATCAAAATCTAAATAAGTAGGGGAAACTCCATATCACCCTCACGAATGTCTATCTCAAGAAAATTAGCTAAGCGGGTTGCATAAATTCCTCCAAAGAAATCTCCATTATATCTATTATGATGCAACCTACGAGCTACAATGGCTCCCATATGATAAGATTGGTCTCCTAACACAAAGACTCCACGAGAATGCTGAGATCGAGGGACACACATGTGACATGCTTCATCCTTAGCATTTATGCACCTACCGATGAAGAGAGCAAAATAATGTATAGCAGAAAGTGAATGCTCCCTATAGTGGCTTGCGTTATATCTCTAGATTCCCCCACAGTTATACTAGCAAGAAAGTCTCTAAATTCAGATTTACGGGGATCAACAGTACTAACCCATTGTGGGAGTTTGCAAGCAAAAGTAAAATTCTCTAAGTCCATGGTATAAGATTTATCATAAAGATAAACATGATAGAAGGAGAATTACGCGAAGATGAAAACTCAAACCTCCTCACAAACGAACTAGTGAGATCATGATCTTTGTGGGCATTTATGCGCCTCGAAGTCCACAAGACCGGCGTTACGCAAATATGCGTTAAATTCTTCTTTGATTCCCGCTCGATCCATAAAAAATTTCGAAGGCCATTCACAGGGCCTCACGAGAGCGTCCCTTGGGGGCTCCTCATCGGCATCGCGCATTGCAAGCCTAGGGCCTTGCTTCCTTGAAGAACCACCTTGGAACATCTTCCTAAACATATTGTTTTCTCTGAAAAATTTCTGAAATTTTTAGTAACTTCAAACAAAAGTGAACCAACTTCAATAAAATTGATAGCAACTACTCCTACAAGTGACTAGAGCCTATATCAAGCATTAGAACTACTTGGAACCATATAAAATTGACATGCAAGCTCAAGAACATGGTCACCTATGCAGCACAAATTTGCAATGAATAAAGCACTAGAACATAAACTAATTGGACCAATGGAGGAGTCACATGCCAAGGAACAATCTCCCAAGCAGTTTTGGGAGAGGTGCTTTGAGCAAGGAGATCGAAAATCACAAAGAAATTTGGGGCTGGAACTCGTGTTTGAGCCAGATATTCGTGTTTGTGGGAGGAAGAAGAAGAAGATGGGTGAAGGAATAAGTGGAGGAGGGCCACTGTGGGCCCACGAGGCAGGGGGCGCACCCTGGGGGGTAGGGCGCGCCCTCCACCCTCATGGCCAGGTGGCAGCTCCCATGTAATTTTTGCACAAGAAATCCTCAAATATTCCCAAAAAATCATATTAAATTGGCATGGCATTCTGAGGACTTTTATTTTCGGGATATTTTTATATTGCACGGATAAATCAGGAAACAGACAGAAAAATACTATTTTTACTTTATTTCAACTAAATAACAGAAAGTATAAAGAGGGTACAGAAGGTTGTGGCTTCTAGTTTCATCCGTCTCATGCTCATCAAAAGGAATCCACAAACAAGGTTGATCAGGTCTTGTTAACAACTCATTCCGACTAACATGGAACAGGAGAAATTTCGAATAACACTATGTTACCTCAACGGGGATATGCACATCCCCTATAATAAGAATATCATATTTCTTCTTGACAGTAGGAAGAGGAAATTCAAAACCTCCAAATATAATCGATGGAATTTTTCCAATAGAATTGATGGTATAAACTTGAGGTTGTTTCCTCGGAAAGTGTACAGTATGCTCATTACCATTAACATGAAAAGTTACATTGCCTTTGTTGCAATCAATAACAGCCCCTGCAGTATTCAGAAAAGGTCTTCCAAGAATAATAGACATACCGTCGTCCTCGGGAATATCAAGAATAACAAAGTCCGTTAAAATAGTAATGTTTGCAACCACAACAGGCACATCCTCACAAATACCGACAGGTATAGCAATTGATTTATCGACCATTTGCAAAGATATTTCAAGAGGGTGTCAACTTATTCAAATCAAGTCTACGGTATAAAGAGAGAGACATAACACTAACACCGGCTCCAAGATCACATAAAGCAGTTTTAACATAATTTCTTTTAATGGAGCATGGTATAGTAGGTACTCCTGGATCTCCAAGTTTCTTTGGTATTCCACCCTTAAAAGTATAATTAGCAAGCACGGTGGAAATTTCAGCTTCCGTTATCTTTCTCTTATTGGTAATGATATCCTTCATATACTTAGCATAAGGATTTGTTTTGAGCACATCAGTTAATCACATACGTAAAAAAATAGGTCTAATCATTTCAGCAAAGCGCTCAAAATCCTCATCATCCTTTTTCTTGGATGGTTTGGGAGGAAAAGGCATGGGTTTCTGAACCCATGGTTCTCTTTCTTTACCATGTTTCCTAGCAGCAAAGTCTCTCTTATCATAATGTTGATTCTTTGATTGTGGGTTATCAAGATCAACAACTGGTTCAACTTCTACATCATTATTATTACTAGGTTGAGCATCATCATGAACTTCATCATTAACATTTTCACTAGGTTCATGTTCATTACCAGATTGTGTTTCAAAGATCGTAAATAGATATATCATTTGGATTCTCAGGTGGTTCCACCAATAGGTTCACTAGAAGTTTGCAAAGTCCTATCATTTTTCTTTTTCTTCCTTTTAGAAGAACTAGGCACATCAAGATTATTTCTCCGAGAATCTTGCTCAATTCTCTTAGGGTGGCCTTCAGGATACAACGGTTCCTGAGTCATTCTACCAGTTCTAGTAGCCACTCTAACAACATAATCATTTTTCTTACTATTCATTTCAGCGAGCAATTCTTTTTGAGCCTTAAGTACTTGTTTTACTTGAGTGGTAACCATAGAAGCATGTTTACTAATGAGTTTAAGTTCACATCTAACATTAGCCATATAATCACCCAAGTGTTTAATCATATCGGAATCATATTTCAACTGTCTACCAAAATAAGCATTAAAATTTTCTTGTTTGACAATAAAATTATCAAACTCATCCAAGCATTGTCTAGCAGACTTATAGTGAGGTATATCACCTTCATCAAATCTATAAAGAGAATTTACCTTTACTACCTGTAATGGATCAAGATCATATGTTTCTTCAACAGGCGGTAGATTAAGACCATGCATTTCTTCAATAGGAGGCAAATTCTTAACATCTTCAGCTTTAATACCTTTTTCTTTCATAGATTTCTTTGCCTCTTACATATCTTCAGGACTGAGAAATAGAACACCTCTCTTCTTCGGAGTTTGTTTAGGAATAGGCTCAGTAATTGGCTCTGGAGCTGGCTCAGGAACTGGCTCAGGAGGTGTCCAATTATTTTCATTTGTCAACATATTATTTAATAGAATTTCAGCTTCATCCGGTGTTCTTTCCCTGAAAAGAGAACCAACACAATTATCCAGGTAATCTCTGGAAGCATCGGTTAGTCCATTATAAAAGATATCAAGTATTTCATTTTTCTTAAGAGGATGATCAGGCAAAGCATTAAGTAACTTGAGAAGCCTCCCCAAGATTGTGGGAGACTCTCTTCTTCAATTTGCACAAAGTTGTATATTTCCTTTAAAGCAGCTTGTTTCTTATGAGCAGGAAATATTTAGCGAGAAGTAATAAATCATAGCACAGGGACTACGCACACAACCAGGATCAAGAGAATTAAACCATATATTAGCATCACCCTTTAATGAGAACGGAAATATTTTAAGGATATAAAAGTAGCGAGATCTCTCATCATTAGTGAACAGGGTGGCTATATCATTTAATTTAGTAAGATGTGCCACAACAGTTTCAGATTCATAACCATGAAAAGGATCAGACTCAACCAAATTAATTATATCAGGATCAACAGAGAACTCATAATCCTTATCGGAAACACAAATAGGTGAAGTAGCAAAAGCAGGGTCAGGTTTCATTCTTTCTCTAAGAGATTCTTTACTCCATTTAACTAATAGCCTCTTAAGTTCGTATCTATCTTTGCAGGCAAAAATAGCAGCAGAAGATTCCACATAAAAAACATAACCCTCAGAAATAGCAGGCATATCCTCATCATCACTTTCATCAATATTATCAGTTTCAATAGTTTCTTTCTCTCTAGCCCTAGAAATTTGTTCGTCTAGAAATTCACCAAGGGGCACAGTAGTATCAAGCATAGAAGTAGTTTCATCATAAGTATCATGCATAGCAGAAGTGGCATCATCAATAACATGCGACATATCGGGACAAACAGCAGAAGCAGGTTTAGGTGTCGCAAGCTTACTCATAACAGAAGGTGAATCAAGTGCAGAGCTAGATGGCAGTTCCTTACCTCCCCTCGTAGTTGAGGGATAATTTTTTGTCTTAGCTTCTTTCAGATTCTTCATAGTGTCCAGCAAATATAAATCCCAAGTGACTCAAAGAATAGAGCTATGCTCCCCGGCAACGGCACCAGAAATTGGTCTTGATAACCGTCCATGAAGGGCCGGGTTATGCAAAGAGAGATCTGTCGGAAGAAGCCCAAGACCAAGCATGAAGATGGTGGTTCAATAAAGGGTCTGAAGCCCATGGGCGACTTAAGGCCCGTCGTAGTAAACCGCCATAATGGCATGACTTGTATCATAAGGTAGATTTAACTAGTCACCGAAGCGGGACCTTTGTTTATGAGCCGGCCGGGACTGTAAGCATGAGGCGTCAACCCGTGTATATAAGGGGACGACCCGCCGACGGCTTAGGGCAGAAAAAACAACTCTTCGATAACCGGGCATAGCGTATTTCGCTCCCTGGTCATCGAAACGTCAAGCAATACCAACCCAACTAGACGTAGGCCTTACCTTCACCATAAGGGGCCGAACTAGTATAAATCTCTCATGTCCTTTGTCCCGATTAACCCCTTTAAGCTTCCTAGTTGCGATGGCTCCACGACTAAGTCCTTGCAAGAGGACATCTGCTGTGACAATCCCACGACAGTTGACGCCCACCGTGGGGCCAGCGCACGGTGGATTTGAGTTCTTGAAGGGCAACTTCGAAGGGCTCAAGGGATCTATGATGGGCCGGATGACAAAGAGTCGTCGCGGCAAGATCTACATCGACGACGAAGGCTGGGGCCCCGACGCCGGCTCAATTGAGTACGGGTACCAGGTCCCCTTTGGCGGAATCCACGTCTTCATCGGCCGGATTGGTGAGCCGGGCCCTGAGCCGGACTAATGCACCGACCTCGTCGAAACGGCTCAACGTGCGAGACCCGCCCGAGCTCAACCCGTCGTGAAGCGTGCCTTCGTGGGTTGCATCCACGGAGGAGAACTTTCTGAAGGATCTACAGATGGTGGTGAGACGGCCGTCCTCTCCGACGGCGATTCGTCCGCCGGTTCAACAGATTCGTTGTATCTGTTACAGGATGGCGGGCTTAGGGGCTGTTCCGACGGCTCTAGTATTCCGGACCCCTATGAGCCACCAAGCTGGGCAGGAGTCTTCATGGCTGGTACTCAACCCGGTCAAAACTCAACGGCTGCAGCAGCAATAACGTCCGGGTCAGGCGGCGGGCGGGGAGGCCTGTCGGCGCCGCTCAGTCTTGATGGATCTCATGGATAAGCGGCCCTGTTAACCACCACAGTCATCCCTGTGAATCAAGATGAGCATAACGCGGAGGTGGCACGGGTGCGTGAGGAGATAGCTCGGGCCAAGGAGGCCTTGGCAGCTGAGGACACCAGGTTAGCCATAGAACGGGCGGCTTTGGATGCACGGGCACAACAGCTACAGTCAGAAGCCTTCCAGCTAACGATGAGCCTGAACGCATCTAACGAGGTGATGAGGAGGAGGCATCAGAAAACCCAATCCCGGTTACCTCCGGTTTTATGATCCTCGGAATCTTTTCGCTACACCCGGAGCCGGCCCAAGTAACCCGCCAGATGCAAATTAGTTTATGACAGTCGGAACAGGAGGATCGGCTCGGCCTCGAGAGATGGCACCTCCTCATGGGAACATGGCACCGCCCCGTTACGTACCGATACCGTCGGGTCACTTTTCCAACCCCATGGAGAACTTGATCGCAGCATCAACACGTTTGGCGGCTCTCCCAGTGGACGGTGACGATCCAACAGCAGTGGAGACCCGAAGGATCAGAGACCTTGTCCAGACAGCCTTGGCTCAGCAAGAGACTTATTCCTACAGCCGAGACATGATTCATTTCCGGCTCGTCCAAACCGGAGTCCGAGTTACAGCAGGCACATGGAGCCAGAAGCTTTGTCAAGCAACGCCCAGCGCCGTAACCCGCCCGGTGGTTATAACCCGGTGCAGGACCGAATATGTCAGGAGGACGAGCTGGCGGCTCAGCTAGCGGCTCAACAAACGGCTCATCAGGACTTTCCAGATTATCCGACGACTTCCGTTGAGGCGGGAGTGGCTACCAGAACCGGTGGTGTTCCTTGTTTAGTGTCGGCTCTACGTGATGTACGTTTACCCAAGGACTTCAAGGGACCTCGGAAGGTGCCGAATTACATGGCCGACTTACAGCCCGGAGCGTGGATCGAAAGTTATGAGATGGCCATGGAGTTGTTGGAGGTCAGCGATGCAGCAATGGCTAAGTACTTCACCATGATGTTAGATGGAACAGCCCGGTCTTGGTTAAAGGGCTTGCCACCCAATTCCATTAGTTCATGGGCAGAGCTAAAGGCCCGTTTCATCCGTAACTTCAAAGACACTTGCAAGCAATCGTGTCGATTGTGGACTTGACAAATTGTAAGCAGGAGGAGGGTGAATCCATGACTCATTGGGTACGCCGGGTCAAGGAGATAATACATTCGTCTGACAAGATGGATGCCGGCTCTGCATTCCTCATGTTGGAGAAGCGCCGCTTTGAGCGGCTGAGATGTAAACCGGGCGCCTTAAGCGTGATTGCAATGATATGGGTACTGATGGCAGCTTTAGTCAACACGCCGACTCGATAGTACCAAGGATCCCAAGGCTCGATGAGGAAAAGACAGGGAAGGGAAAGAAGAACGGCAATGGAAAGGGTCAGCAGCATAACCCGATGAATCAAGGAGGTAATAAGCGCAAGGCTGAGGGTAACCCGGAGTTTGTAGCCAACGCCAATGCACAGGGTAACAACTAGAGACGTAAGGGCAAACCACCCCCTCGATCTGGCGGGTCAGGCCCATCTCTTGAGCAGCTACTCAATGAGCCTTGCCCGAGACACGGCACCCGGGAACGACCCACCCACTTATGGAAAGATTGCGCGATCATGAAGGCTTTTAAGAATTCCAACACGTTTGATGGCAATCACGGGTCGGGCGGCGGCTCAGGAGCCGGCGGCTTTCATGGCCCGGGCGGCGGTTCAAGTTCCGGCTTTCAGGGACATCAAGGCAGTTATAATCAACCGCTTGATCTGGTCAAGGGACAACAGCAGCAGTGATCGGGTTATCAAAGCCACCGAAGCGGTGAATAGTGGGCGATATCACGTGTTCACCACTAACTTGTGCAAACGTGACCAGAAGGTTCATAAGAGGGCCGTGAATTCTGTTGAGCTGGCGGTTCCCCCTTACTTGAGGTGGTCAGAACAGCCCATTGTATGGAGCAGGGAAGATCACCCCCTCCGGGTTGATAATCCGGGTTAGTTAGCCTTGGTGGTAGCACCTCAGGTTGGTGGATATAAATTCACTAAGGTACTCATGGACGGAGGTAGCAGCATCAATATCCTCTATTATGAGACCTTTCGATGCATGGGATTGACTGATAAGGATTTGAAGACGTCCAACACTGTTTTTCATGGAGTGGTGCCTGGTAAATCGGCTTACCCAGTTGGCAAGATTGAATTGGAAGTGGCCTTTGGAGATGAGTATGATTCTAGAGCTGAGAAATTAACTTTTGAGGTGGTCAAAATCAAGAGTCCATATCATGCTCTATTTGGTCGGCCGGCTTATGCCAAGTTCATGGCATGGCCGTGTTATGTTTATCTACAACTTAAGATGCCGGGTCACAAGGGC
This sequence comes from Aegilops bicornis, assembly GCA_021605145.1. Taxonomy (NCBI): domain Eukaryota; kingdom Viridiplantae; phylum Streptophyta; class Magnoliopsida; order Poales; family Poaceae; genus Aegilops; species Aegilops bicornis. The sequence goes on from CM038673.1 coordinate 331,471,521, forward strand.
ACCATCATCGTGCATGGAAGTCGAAAGGTAGCCTTGGAATGTGAGGAGGGCGACGCGGCTTATGCTGAGTCTGTTTGTGCAGCAGAGGAGCTGAAGTTTTATGAAGACAATGTTGACCCGGCGGATATGACCTCTCTAAAGAAGCCAACCACCGAGCATGACCCGACGATGAAGTTTAAGTCATTCTGAAACCAAGCTTGTTGATTTCACTCCGGCGATTCATCTAAACAGTTCGAAGATCGGTGCCAATTTGGATCCTAAATAGGAAAGCGCTCATCGAAGTTCATCCGTGAGAACGGGACATCTTCGCATGGAAACCTTACGCATGCCGGGTGTACCGAGAGAACTCATTGAGCACACTCTCAATATTGATCCAAGTATAAGCCGGTCGAGCAGTTTCTTCGACGGTTCAACGAAGAGAGAAGGAAAGCTATTGGAGAGGAAGTCGCCCGGCTCTTAGCGGCTAGATTTATTGTTGAAGTTTTTCACCTGGAGTGGTTGGCTAACCCGGTGCTCATGCTCAAGAAGAACGGCACCTGGCGGATGTGTGTGGATTACACGGACTTAAATAAGGCTTGTCCGGCTGATCCTTTGCTCTCCCCGTATTGATCAAATCATTGATGCTACGGCGGGTTGCAGCGTTGAGCTTTTTGGATGCTTACTCTGGTTATCATCAGATCAAAATGGCAGTTATGGACCAGGAGAAGACGACTTTCATCACTCCGTTTGGAGCCTTCTGCTATGTATCTATGCCATTTGGGCTCAAGAGTGCTCAGGAGACTTATCAGCGATGTGTACAGAACTGTCTCCACGATCAAATTGGGTGCAATGTTCACGCTTATGTGGATGAAATCATGGTGAAGTCCAGAGAGAAGGAAACCTTGATTTCTGATTTGAAAGAGACCTTTGATAATCTCCGGGTTTATAAGATGATGCTTAACCCGGCCAAGTGTGTATTTGGTGTACCAGCAGGCAAGCTTTTGAGTTTTCTGGTCTCAAACAAAGGCATTGAAGCTAATCCGGAGAAGATCAAGGCAATTACTTCTTTGGCTAAACCGGCGTGCATCAATGATGTTCAGCGACTGGCGGGTCGTGTTGCTACTCTAAGCCGGTTCATAAGTCGGTTAGGTGAGAAGGCCCTACCGTTGTATCAGATGATGAAGAAAACAGACACTTTTGTCTGGAGTGATGCTGCTAATGCTGCCTTTGAAGATTTAAAGAGACAGTTATGCGAGCCACGGTCCTTGCGGCTCCCATTGATAAAGAGCCGTTCTTTGTTATATGTGGCTGCTAACTCATGAGCCGTCAGTGTTGCCATCATGGTGGAGCGTAAGGAGGCTGGCAAGGAGCATCCGGTTCAACGGCCGGTTTACTACATCAGTGAGGTGCTCATTGAGTCTAAGCAAAGGTATCCGCATTGGCAAAAACTTGTTTACGGAGTGTTTATGGCAAGCCGGAAGATGAAGCAGTACTTCCAATGTCATCCTATAACTGTGGTAAGTTCTGCCCCCTTGGGAGACATCATCCAGAACAGGGAAGCCACAGGACGAGTCGCCAAGTGGGCCATTGAGCTTGGGCCTCATGGTTTGAAGTACATGCCACGTATCGCTATTAAGTCTCAAGCCTTGGTGGACTTTATCAATGATTGGACAGAGTTACGGTGCACACGAGGAGAAGCCGATAACACATATTGGACTATTCACTTTGATGGGTCCAGGCGGTTGGAAGGCTCGGGGCTGGAGTCGTTTTAACTTCCCCCCGAGGTGACAAATTTTGTTTGTGCTCCGGCTTATGTTTCCTTGTACTAACAATACAGCTGAGTATGAGGCCTTACTCCATGGTCTCAGGATGGCCAAAGAGATGAATTTTAGCCGGGTAAGGTGTTTGGGTGACTCAGATCTTGTGGCTCAACAGGTATCAGGCAAATGGGACTCTAAGGATCCCTTAATGGCGGCTTACCATCGTGAAGTTGATGCTGTGGCTGGGCACTTCAAAGGTTATCAAGTAGAGCACATTGATCGAAGGAAGAACGAGGCGGCCGATGCTTTAAGCATTTGGGATCTCAACGAAAGCCGGTGCCGCCTAACACCTTCCTTGATGTTTTGCATAATCCTACATCAAGGTACCCACAGAGGAGGACCTAGCAGTGCCAGACCCGGAGGCACAGCTAGTAGAAGCTCTTCGTGTTATCCTGGATTGGACAGTGCCATATTTGGCTTACATGACCCAGGCAGAGTTGCCTGAGGATGAGACCTTGGCGAGACAAATCATCCGACGGTCCAAATCCATGACAATTGTTCATGGCGAGTTACATCATCGCAGTGTCACTGGAGCTTTTCAACATTGTGTATCGCCTGCGGAGGGTCAGGAGATACTTCGTGAGATCCATGAAGGGGATTTTGGTCATCACACCGGCTCAAAATCTCTTGTGGCCAAGGCTTCCCGTCATGGCTTTTATTGGCTAACGGCTCATGCTGATGCGGAGGATCTGGTCAGTAAATGTGATGGATGTCAGAAATTCTCACGACAAGCTCATGTGCCGGCTCAAGAGTTGAGGATGATTCCAATTACTTGGCCGTTCGCAGTCTGGGGGCTTGACATGGTTGGACCTTTCAAGAGGTCTAAAGACAAAAAGACACATCTCCTGGTGGCAGTGGACAAATTCACAAAGTGGGTTGAGGCAGAGCCTGTCAGTAAGTGTGATGCAGCCACGGCGGTTCAGTTCATGAAAAAGGTGATTTTTCATTTTGGTTTTCCACACAACATTATAACTGATAATGGCACTAATCTCTCCAAGTGTGCCATGGAAGAGTTCTCACAAGAAGAACATATCCGGCTTGATGTTTGGCCGTTGCTCATCCTCAATCCAATGGTCAAGCAGAAAGAGCTATCAGGAGATCTCGAAGGGTATTAAACCCCGGCTCTTGGTCCCCTTACAGCGGACGCCGGGTTGTTGGGTGGAGGAGTTACCCTCTGTGTGAAAGCACAAGTGCTCCCTAGGTGGTTTTGGTAATTAATGACAACATATCTCTCGTTGGACTAACACTTCTATCTAGTATGTTTCAGATAAGTTCAGCATTGGAGTGGCATGGACTAAAGGATGTGGGAACTCCTTCAAGATGCTAAGGACAAAGGATTGGCTAAAGCTTCAAGATCAAGACTCTTCATTTTACATTTTAGTGATCCAAGATCACATTGAGTCTATAGGAAAAGCCAATACTATCAAGGAGGGATGAGGTGTTGCTTAATGAGCCTCTTGCTTCATGTGCTTAGTGATATGCTCCAAATACCCTCAACTACTTTCCCACTTCCACACATATGTCCTAAACCTAAAGTCAAACTCGGCCCCACTGATTCTTTCTATCCGGCGCCACCGAGTTTGGATGTCTTAGCCACTGCCACAAACCCTAGGCAAATCGGTCTCACCGATAAGGATCTCGGTCTCACCGAGATGGGATTGTAATCTCTTTGTGTATATCCATTATCAAAATCAGTCTCACCGAGTTTGAGCAATCGGTACTACCGAGATTACAATGCAAACTCTCTGGTTAACTTATTATCGAAATCGGTCCCATCGAGTTTGATAATCGGTCAAACCGAGTTTGCCTGACCAACTCTCTGGAAAGCTTATTACCAAAATCGGTCCCACCGAGTTTGTGTAATCGGTCTCCATTGCTTTGGTTTAATCACCATTGGAGGAAGACGGATGAGTCTACTTTGGGGAGTCTTAGTCATAGAGTGCCTATTCTTGATAGAGAGTATTTTTGTGCGTGGAAAAATGAGATTCTTGTTATTTTCAATCAATATCATTTTAACAAGTACATTGCTAGTCCTTGTGCACCTTGTGTTGATCCTATGCATCCTACCCTTGAAGCTATTACATGACTAGGAATCTTAGAACTGTTAATCTTATCACTAGAGGCTTGCCTAGAAACTTGATTAGAATCTTGCCTACTTTTGAGTGTGCCTACACTATATGGAAATTTCTTGAGGAACGATTTCCTGGTTATTCTTTGAAAAATCTTGATGAAATTCTCTATAAGTCTATTGCTTTGAGCAAAATGAATACTAGTGATCCTATGTTTGGTGATCGTCTATTTGAGCTTACAAACCTTATGCGTGCCAAAGGAAATGTTGGTATTATTAGTGACATTATTTCCGAAGCTATAAGAATTCATAAGCAAGATTTGTGTCAAACTCATTCTAATGAATCACCCTCTCTAGGATTTGATCCACCACATGACGATGTTGAACATGGATACTATAATGAGGATGATGATAGTGACTTCGATCTTGATGATGCAATGAGACATTTTGGTCTTATGGCAAATCTTGAGGATATATGTCGGAGGAAAGGAATGGGTTCTTGATAGTGGATGTACCGATCACATGACCGGAGATAAAGACATGTTTCGTGAGCTTGCAGAAAATGATGGTCCTCGAAAGTTTGTCACTTTTGGTGACAACTCAAAGGGTAAGGTGGTTGGCCTTGGTAAGGTGGCCATCTCACATGATAGCTCCATACAAAATGTCATGCTCGTTGAATCTCTTGGCTACAACTTACTTCAAAGATTCAGACTTGCTGATTTCGGTTTCAATGTTCTATTTTTGAAGTAGACTGCCAAGTGTTTCGTCGAGATAATCATAAAATGGTCTTTACTGGTGTGCGTAGAGGTGATCTATACATTGTTGATTTCACCTAAAAGGCTCAACCTAAAACTTTCTTCATTGCTAAATCCTCAAAAGGCTGGTTATGGCATAGACGATTAGGTCATGTTGGTATGCGAAACCTTGACAAGCTTATTAAAGGAAATCATATCCTTGGAGTTAATGATGTCATATTTGATAAAGATAGACTTTGCAGTGCTTGTCAAGCAGGTAAACAGGTTGGAGTAAGGCATCCCGTGAAGAACATCATGACCACAAAGAGACCACTCGAGCTACTTCACATGGATCTCTTTGGTCCCAACTCCTACAAGAGTCTCGGTGGAAATTCTTTTGATTTAATTATAGTTGACGATTTTTCAAGATTTACGTGGGTGTTCTTTCTCGATGATAAATCGCAGGTCCAAAAGATCTTCAAAAACTTCGCTAGGAAGGCCCAAAACCAATTTGAAGTGAAGATCAAGAAGGTTCGCAGCGACAACGGAACGGAGTTCAAGAACGCAAATGTGGACACCTTTCTTGACGAAGAAGGGATTTCACACGAGTTCTCGGCCACGCATACACCTGAACAAAATGGAGTTGTTGAGAGGAAGAACCGGACGCTCATCGTAATGGCGAGAACGATGCTTGATGAGTACAAGACGTCGAAGCACTTTTGGGCAGAAGCGGTTGAGACAGCTTGTCATGCAACAAATCGCTAGTATCTTCACAAGCAACTCGGCAAGGCGGCATACGAGCTACTCACCCCAACCAAACCCCAAGTTGGATACTTTCGAGTATTCGGCTCAAAGTGCTACATTCTTGATAAGCATCGCCATTCTAAATTTGCTCCTAAGTCTCATGAAGGTTTCCTACTAGGTTATGGCTCAAACTCTCACACTTACCGTGTCTACAACAATTTCACCGAAAGGTTGAAGAGACGGTAGATGTGAAGTTTGATGAATCTAACGGCTCGCAAGTAAGTAGAGCAATTGCCAATTGATGTAGGAGACAAAGATCCTTCGGAAGCTATCCAAGACTTGTCTATTGGCAAGGTCCGTCCAGCGGAGGTGAAGGAGAGTACCTCGTCCGGTCCAAGTGGAAGCTTCTACGTCACGACAAGGTGAACCAAGAGTTGATACGGAAGCATCCACAAGTGGGACACACCAAGATGAAGAAAACGAGGAAGTGCATCAAGATGAATGCCAACAACCTCCTTCTCCACCACGACAAGAGAACGACAACGCCAACAATGAAGAAGGCCAAGAAGAAGAACAAGATGAAGAAGATGTTCAACGAAGACCCAATCAAAAGCTTTCACGAGTTCGAGCAAGAATTGCTAAAGACCATCCCGTCGAGCAAATCTACAATGATATTCAAACCGGAGAATCACTCGCTCTAAAACTCGTTTAGCTAACTTTTGTGAAAACTATTCTTTCATCTCTAGCATTGAACCTATGAAGGTCGAAGAAGCATTGGAAGATCCGGATTGTATAAATACTATGCATGAAGAGCTACACAACTTTGAGAGGAACCAAGTTTGGACATTGGTTGAGAAGCCCGACAACAACCACAACATCATCGATACCAAATGGGTGTTTCGCAACAAGCAAGATGAAGATGGACAAGTAGTTCGCAACAAAGCACGTCTAAATAAGCCCAAGGCTACACACAAGTCGAAGGTATGGACTATGGTGAGACTTACTCCCCCGTTGCTAGAATTGAGTCCATTCGCATCTTACTTGCCTATGCTAATCACCATGATATCACCTTGTACCAAATGGACATTAAAAGTGCTTTTCTAAATGGTGAAATAGAGGAGGAAGTTTATGTTAAACAACCTCCCGGCTTTGTCAATCCTAAGAAACCCAGTCATGTTTACAAACTTCACAAAGCTCTTTATGGTCTTATACAAGCTCCTAGAGCATGGTATAAATGCTTGACCAAGTTTCTTCTTGAAAAAGGCTTTGAAATTGGGAAAATTGATTCTACTCTTTTTACTAAAAGGGTTAATGGTGAACTCTTTGTGTGCCAAATTTATGTTGATGATATTATATTTGGTTCAACTAACCCTCATTTTAGTGAAAAGTTTGGGAAGCTAATGTCGGAGAAGTTTGAGATGTCTATGATGAGTGAACTCAAATTCTTTCTTGGTTTGCAAATCAAGCAAACTAAGGAAGGTACTTTTGTCTCTCAAATGAAGTACACTAAGGACTTATTCAAGAAGTTCAATATGCAAGAATGCAAAGGTATGACTACACCCATGCCTACTAGTGGACATCTTGACTTAACCAAAGATGGTGAACTGGTTGATCAAAAGGTTTATCGCTCTATGATTGGTTCATTGTTATATCTATGTGCTTCACGTCCCGATATTATGCTAAGTGTGTGCATGTGTGCACGATATCAAGCTGCCCCTAAAGAATGTCATCTTAAGGCCGTGAAAAGGATAGTGAGATACTTAATCCATACACCAAATTTTGGCATTTGGTATCCTAAGAGGGCCTCTTTCGATCTTGTTGGCTATTCCGACTAGGACTATGCCGGAGACAAGGTTGATAGAAAGTCCACTTCGGGTACTTGTCAATTTCTTGGTAGATCTCTTGTGTCTTGGTCCTCCAAGAAACAAAACTCGGTATCCTTATCCACCGCCGAAGCTGAATATATTGCCGCTAGTTCATGTTGTGCTCAATTACTTTGGATGACCCAGACTCTTAAAGATTATGGGATATATGTGAGACATGTTCCATTGCTTTGTGATAATGAAAGTGCTATCAAAATTGGTCATAATCATGTGCAACATTCTCGAACAAAGCATATTGAAGTTCGTCATCATTTCATTCGGGATCATGTTGCTAAGGGTGACATTGATCTTAAGCATGTTCACACCGAAAAGCAATTAGCGGATATATTCACTAAACCTCTTGATGAGAAAGTGTTTTGCAGGTTAAGAGGAGAATTGAAAATCATTGATGCTTCAAACTTGGAGTAGAAACTCCATTGGATACATGCAAGACATGAGCTTATGACTAATCCTTGATATTTCTCTTATGATGAAAAACTTATGTCTTGGATATATTTGTATCTTGCATGTTATCTAACCCATGTAGGTACTTGGTTGAATCAAATTCCATGAGGTTGAAACCTACTCATATCTTGAGCAATCTCTACATCACCAAGTCTCTACACAAGGTGGTTGAAGACAAGGAAGAACGAAACCATTCAAACATATCCTTTGACAAATTCTATGTTGAGTTTCATGATTGTCATTTTTGGATATACAAGTGCACTTCCTTGCAAGAACTAACCCATGTAGGTAGATGGACTCAAATTCCAAGTGGTGCTCCAAATTCTTGATGAGCTACATCAACCTTGAGCAACCCACGCAAGTTCATCTACATGGACAACACCACCAACCAAGGTATGTTATTCCATCTTAGAGAAGCTTTACTCCAAGTCATGAGTTAAAGCAACTCAACAAGATGTGAATACATCAAGATGCTTAAACGAAAAATGGCAACCCCATTTTGAGCTTAAACGATGAGTATGACCTATGATCAAGTGAACTCACTTGACTCCTAAGTCAATATACTTTAACGTAGGTGACTTTGTCGCCGACCATCTCTAGATGAAGTTCTCCTGTGTTCTTTTCTGAGTTTTTGCATTTGTCTCATGCATTTGTGTTTCCCCTTTCAAAAAAAACTTCATCTAGATTTCTTTCTGCTTTTCTCTGCATTTTCGCATCAAATTCCTTGCAAATCTTTCAGTTAATTCCTTGCAAATCTTTGTGAGATCTTACTAGTCTAGTGAAATTTGAGGTGACAAGTGTTTTCTCTGCGATGAACTCGGTTTAACCGATTTGTTGTTTTTGGTCCAACCGAATCCTTTTGGTGCAACCGAAGCCTACAACTCGGTGCCACCGATTTCATAACAGGAAAAACTCTTTGCCACATATTCTGTGTTTCTTCTGATCCAGCTCCATTCAATGAATCTTGTCCTCTACAAGCATCACATTTTTATCATTGCTTTATGTTGTGACTCAAGGATCAAACCCATTCACGAAAAATTCCAGAGGGGGAGAGAGAGATTACATATTTATCAAGCCCTTCTTGGAAATTGATGTCAAAGGGGGAGAGAGAGATCACATCAAAGCTTATCATTTAGAGAGAGAGATCCTTCAGGAGGAGAGAGAGATCTCCAGGGGAGAGAATACTAATAGAAAGTATTTCTCAAGGATCCCAGATGCTTTGTGTTCAAGAGGAGAGATCTCCACATGTCTTCTTGAGGGGAGAGACATGTTCATATGATCTGTTGTGCTAAATTTTGCATTAGCATACATTAGCTTGAATTTTAGTTCTGATCATTATTCATATCTTTTAGCTCTGTGTTCCTTCAGCTCTGATTTTCTGTTCCCTATCTTCTCCCAGTATCCCATGTTAGATTCAAGGGGAGCAAGACATCTAAGGGAAAGAGATCATTTAAATTCATTGCATATCTTTACTCTTGGGGACATGTCTAATCCAATGTGGTACTCAGTACTCACTCTCTACATGTCATCCCAGTCTTGGTATTCTTGTGGTTCTTCTGTTTGCTCTGGCTAGTAGATGTATCTGTGTTATCTAACCTTGTTTACGCAGGTTCATTCCATCCTAAGCCAACTCAAGACTACAAGGTAAGTATATGCATCACAATCATGTGTATGAGGAATTCTTCTTGATGTACATACTGTTTGCAAGAAGGACTCATGGGCATGAAGGTATTCTCTTTAATACTTTTTGCTCTGATGCATATAGCCAAGATACATGTAACACATTGCCTGCTCTATCATGGTTATGCTATCACATGCTCCTATATTTCATATTCACATGATTGCATACATGTAGGGGGAGCCTATTCTTGTTACATGTTTTTCCAAAGCTTTACCTGCTATTCTTTATATCTTTATCTAAAGCTTTGATGTATGTTGCCATCAATTACCAAAAAGGGGGAGATTGAAAGCACAAGTGCTCCCTAGGTGGTTTTGGTAATTAATGACAACATATCTCTCGTTGGACTAACACTTTTATCTAGTATGTTTCAGATAAGTTCAGCATTGGAGTGGCATGGACTAAAGGATGTGGGAACTCCTTCAAGATGCTAAGGACAAAGGATTGGCTAAAGCTTCAAGATCAAGACTCTTCATTTTACATTTTAGTGATCCAAGATCACATTGAGTCTATAGGAAAAGCCAATACTATCAAGGAGGGATGAGGTGTTGCTTAATGAGCCTCTTGCTTCATGTGCTTAGTGATATGCTCCAAATACCCTCAACTACTTTCCCACTTCCACACATGTGTCCTAAACCTAAAGTCAAACTCGGCCCCACTGATTCTTTCTATCCGGCGCCACCGAGTTTGAATGTCTTAGCCACTGCCACAAACCCTAGGCAAATCGGTCTCACCGATAGGGATCTCGGTCTCACCGAGATGGGATTGTAATCTCTCTGTGTATGTCCATTATCAAAATCGGCCTCACCGAGTTTGAGCAATCGGTACTACCGAGATTACAATGCAAACTCTCTGGTTAACTTATTATCAAAATCGGTCCCACCGAGTTTGATAATCAGTCAAACCGAGTTTGCACGACCAACTCTCTGGAAAGCTTATTACCAAAATCGGTCCCACCGAGTTTGTGTAATCGGTCTTACCAAGATTATGTTATGCCCTAACCCTAACCGAATCGGTCCCACCGAGTTGCATTTCGGTCCCACCGAAAATCCTAACGGTCACATTATTTGCTAAATCGGTCTGACCGAGTTTAACGATTCGGTCTCACCGAGTTTGGTAGATTGTGTGTAACGGTTAGATTTTGTGTGGAGGCTATATATACCCCTCCACCTCCTCTTCATTCGTGGAGAGAGCCATCGGTGAACCTACACTTCCAACTTACCAATTTCTGAGAAAGAACTACCTACTCATGTGTTGAGGCCAATATATTCCATTCCTACCATATGAATCTTGATCTCTAGCCTTCCCCAAGTTGCTTTCCACTCAAATCATCTTTCCACCAGATCCAAGTCCTATGAGAGAGAGTTGAGTGTTGTGGAGACTATCATTTGAAGCACAAGAGCAAGGAGTTCATCATCAACACACCATTTGTTACTTCTTGGAGAGTGGTGTCTCCTAGATTGGCTAGGTGTCACTTGGGAGCCTCCGACAAGATTGTGGAGTTGAACCAAGGAGTTTGTAAGGGCAAGGAGATCGCCTACTTCGTGAAGATCTACCGCTAGTGAGGCAAGTCCTTCGTGGGCGACGGCCATGGTGGGATAGACAAGGTTGCTTCTTCGTGGACCCTTCATGGGTGGAGCCCTCTGTGGACTCACGCAATCGTTACCCTTCGTGGGTTGAAGTCTCCACCAACGTGGAAGTACGATAGCACCTCCTATCGGAACCACGCCAAAAACATCCGTGTCTCCAAATTGCGTTTGAATCCTCCAATCCCTTCCTTTTACATTCTTGCAAGTTGCATGCTTTATTTTCCGCTGCTCATATACTCTTAGCATGCTTGCTTGCTATATGTTGTGAATGTTAAACTTGTCCCTAAACTCCACTCAAACTTCAAAGAAACTTAAAAACTGCAACTTTGGTACTTAGTGTCTAATCACCCCCCCTCTAGACACCTCTTCTCAAGGTCCTACACTGTGCTTTGGAGTATCAATACTACACCTAACAGATCTACGGGTTACACACCTTTCTTCATGGTGTAGGGAGCAGAGGCGGTCCTGCCAAGTGAAAAAGCTCGTCAGGATGCACTTGATTTATTGGATGAGGAGTGAGACTTGGCAATAGCCCGCTCGGCGATTTACCAGCAAGACCTGCGCCGCTATCACAGCCGCCAGGTTAGAAGCAGAACCTTTCAGGAAGGCGACTTAGTGCTCCGGCTCATCCAAGATCAGTCTGATATGCACAAGTTGTCCCCTCCTTGGGAAGGACCCTTTGTGGTCAGCAAGAATCTGAACAACGGGTCATACTACCCCATCGATGTTCGAGAGCACAAAGACTCACGTAAATCGGAGGAGGAGACCAGCCGTAGTGGAATATCGCTCATCTTGACCTTATTATACTTGAGCCACCGGCTCTCAAGATGTATATATTTTGAAGATGTATATATTATATAAAGCAATAAAGCAGGACCTCTGTCCTTTTCACCCTCAAAGGTTTATATGTCTTCTTTATCAGGTGGTGGAAACAACCAACAGGGAGCGGATCATATCTGAATCCGGCTTTCCCTTTGGTCCGGCTTATGATCATATCTGAATCTAGCCATGATCACTTGGGGGCTTCCTGTTCAAACATAGGTCGTATTCGAACCAAAGAGAACATAGTTGTCGATACCCGCTTGATCGACATGCTGCCAAACCCATTTGGGGGCTTCTTGATCATATTTGAATCATAGCTTAACCCCTTTGGGTCTGACATGGATCGTATTCGAATCAGCGTCATTAAACAACTCTTATGGTCACTTGGGGGCTTCCTGTTCAAACATAGGTCGTATTCGAACCAAAGAGAACATAGTTGTTGATACCCACTTGATCGGCATCGCCAAAGCCACTGGGGGCTATATGATCGTATCTGAATCTTAGCTTAACCCCTTTGGAACGATTCTTCGATCGTATTCGAATCAGAAGCCTTTGAATATTGTTTATTATTTATTATACTTCATAAGCATAATTACTTGACTATCTTGAGATCTTCTTGAAAGCACTGTGAGATGGTTTTTGTTCTTCCGGCTTAATATTGATCACCCCAGGTTGTTAAGTGCCAGGTGAATATTATATATTCCAACTTTCAGGAGTTAAATTTACCCGCATGGGTGGGGTCATATAAGCTGGCGAGATTACTAAAAGGATCACAGGACAAGGTAAGCAATTTTTTGTTTAACATAAAGGAAATAGAAGATCAATATAAGATGGAAGGATATAGCGATGGCGGCTTAAGATAGTATTGAGCGCCATAAACATGCGCGAAGGCATGGCAAAAGTCGAGAGGTTTTTCTACCCTATTACACGACTCCTCGAGTCTGAATAATGAAGCATTGTTTTCACAAAGACATAAACATATGACACCTGGCGGTTCACTCCTTTGGTTGGCTTGAAGAATCCGGGTTATCCTTCTCCGCCTCTCCGGCTGCCTGTCATCGGAAGGTGGGCGATGCCCAGTCATTGCCACTCAAAGCTTCAAACTCAGCTTCGTCATCTATTAAACCGACTGGGTCGACTTCAGGGGCAAAGGTATGCTTACGGATTGGAGGGATCAGGCTGACGTCGTCATAAAGAGGCGTTGGGATTCTACGATTCTCGCTGTCATAACCCGACTGATATTTGGTAAAGATCAATATCGTTCCCAATAAGAGTAGCCACGGGGCATATATCTTTGACACATGCATTGAAATCCTGTTCATCAAATAAGGTCCCATCCTCTTTCAGACTCGGATATCCAAGAGCGAGGTCGGCCGGGTCTAGTTCTGGAATCCATGCTTTAGCCCGGCTCAACGCGGCTATGGCCCCGGCTCTTATGGACGCCCGCCTTAGTTCTTGGATCCATTGGTAACCTGACAAGCCGCTTCAAAGACGTCTTGCAGGAGGTGAGGAACGTCATTTGATAAAGCTACAATGGCCAAAGCACGTTGTGACCCGGTGTAGAGCTGTACCACCAAAGTATAAACCGCCTTCAGCTTGATCAACATGTTCTGCTTGAGGTTTGTGCTCCTGGGGCCTGCATTATTAAACATAAGGTGAACCGGAGGTAACAATTGAAGTAATCATTGAAAGAAGGTTTGCAATATTTAAAGTTTGTATGAGTAACTTACCAAAGATTGCTGAGACCATTTGAGATATCTGGCGCTTTAAGCCGGACAGCTCAGCTGTGGCTTCTGCGAGCAATGCCTCTGCCGTTTCGGCCCGGGTCACCAGTGAAGCCTTCTCATCAACCCAGTTTTTCTTATCCGTCTCAAAGTTTTTCTTCAACTTCTCTTGTTCAGAAATACTGAATTCAAACTTGGAGTTGGCCTTTTGGATTTCAAGTTCTTGGGTTGCCAGGCGATTCTTCAGGTCACTAACCTCTGATTCAAATTGACTTATGGCGGCCTGTATTGATGCCGGGTTATAGTCAGAATCATTATAAGATAAACATTAAGTCCCAAGCACTTTGCAAGCAAAGGTACTTGACACTTGGGGGCTAATGTATACTGAAGAACTTTAAATTGATACGCCGGTTCATGGAAATTTAAGTCCCAAGCACTTTGCAAGCAAAGATGCTTGACACTTGGGGGCTAATGTGTATCGCAAGTTCAAAGTATCATACTACAATCGGGTTAAATAACTTCTTTCCAAGCTGGACAAACTGTGATTAGGCAGTTTTCTAAGTCTACAGCATATTTACTTATAAGCAATAGACTTGGGGGCTGGTACAGTAAGTATGGTTAAGGAAAAGTAACATAGGTCATACCTCAGATTTTCTTTATGTCTGCTTCACCATGTCAATTTCCAGGTCGCGGCTGCTATGTACTTGACTGATAGCCAGAGACTATATCCCCAATACCCAAATGAGTATACTCTGCAATGTCTAACTTGGCCTTTCGGCGCTCCAAAAGCTCCTCCTTGGCAGAGCACTTGGCAAGGACAAGGCTGACTCGGCTCGACAAACCGAGTCTTGAGAATCTCAACTTTGGATCGATTGTCTTGGCCGGGCTAGGAGTTTTCGGTTTATCGAACCACCAAGAGTTTCTTCAATGGCGGATCGTAGGTTGGTCTGGAATATCATAAACCGGTTCAGCGGCATTGATGAGTGGAAGTGTCGGGGCAATGTTCGAGTTAGGTTCGATTATGACCGGATCTTGGGACGGCTTATTCTTTCTTGCCCTCTTCTTGGGCTTCACTTGCATTGTGGACAAGGCGTATGGGTGAGTACAAAAACATGGGTAAGGTAAAGTATAAGGTAAATAAGTTTACATTACCCGGGGGCGGTTTTAAAAGCCGGCATGTTGGATTGCATAGACTCGCCGGAGGAAGGTGAGGTCTCCTGATAATTTGAGTCAGATGAATTAAGAGGTGGACGTATTAAGCCCGCTAAGGGGAAAGCATAATATAAGTCGGAGATAACCTCAGTTTGGCGCTTCCTGGTTACACCAGGTAAGCCGGAGGAGAGTTCTGCATCCTTGGAGGTCCGGGTATGCCTCCGGCTTTCATGAGTCTGTTGCTTCAAAAGAAATTGAGGATCTTGATAAGCTAAAGGATGTGAAAATCTTACTTTTCGGGTCACCCTTCGGATTTTTGGCTTTGGCAAAGGCTCTGAGTCGGAGGAGATTATAGTTACCTCTTCGTCAACCGCTTGGCTGTTCCCCGTATCCTCCTGAAAGGGTAGAATGTTAATAAAATAATGATAAAGGAGTTAGGAGAATTAAGGATTACCTCTTCTTCATCGTCAGAAGTGTCGTCCAATTTGAGTAAATCTGAAGCGCTTGGCTTCCTTTTCCTTGAAGCTACTGTTTTGGCGGCTTTTCTTTTGGTTCTCTTGGCCGCTCTGGCTTGTTTGGCAGCCTCATGGTCATACTTGACCTTCCAGAAGTTGTCATTGGCCTGAGGAAAAACGGTAAAGGGTTATAAATAAAAGCAAGGTATAACACAGTAAGGAGTAGTTATTGAGGTTGATGACTTACTGCAGGGGCCGGGTTCTTCTTGCAGAAAGGAAGTAAGCCAAAGGCATTACTAGTCACCGTGCCCTCTTTCAACAACGTCTGGGTCGTAGCCTCCACCACATCATCTGGTAAGTCGTCGGGACTATGACGCAGTGGGTCATTCTTCTCGCCTGAGTAGGTGCACATTAAGCCGGGGCGGCGGCTTAACGGAATCACTCGCCAAGCGACCCAGACTCGGACCAGGTCAATGCCATCTAAGCCATTTCCCAAAAGAGCTTTGATTTTACTAATGGTGGGAGCAAGTGGCAGACGTTCAACAATGATCGGTTTATCCGGCGTGGTGGTTGGATTCAAAGGCGCAAAAGCGAAGCGGCAGAGGATTTTCCTCACCGGAGAAGTGTCTGGCGGTAAAACCACGTCGATTCCAATCCTTTGGATGACTTCGTGATTCAGCATAAGGAAAAGGCAGTCTCTTCGCCACTGAATCGAGATGCCACCAAGTTCCAGACTGGGCCCGTTCGCGCGTTCGTTCTGCCGGTTTAAGTAAAACAATTCTCTGAATAAAAGTAAGTTGGGTTCTTCTCCAAGGTACACCTCGCAGAAGACTTGGAAGTTGCAAATATTTGACACGGAATTGGGCCCGATGTCTTGAGGTCTGAGATCAAAGAAATGCAAAACATCCACGAAGAATTTTGAACCGGGTGGAGCGAAGCCCCGGTTCATGTGATCAGTAAACACGATCACCTCCCCCTCCTTGGGTTGAGGCTTCTCCTCTGACGGGTTAGGAGCGCGATAAGACATGACCTCTTTCTTGGGCAGATGGCCAGATTTCACGAAATCAGACAAAGTGCTCTCTGTAACGACGGACTTGACCCGATTCTGAGTCACCGGAGGTTTGGGAGCCTTAGGTGCCATTAGGCAAATTGAAACCTATGACAAAAGAAAAATTTCGGTTCAATTTATAACTTGGAGGAGAACATCGTGAGTTTATTGAAACAACGGCTTAAGAAGGGGCCTAATGATATATGGGTAATTATTCGGTGGTATTTAAGCCGCTACAAGTATCAAAGGCGATTAAATTTTCTTAAATCACCGGAAGCAAGCAAGGTTGACCAAACAGTGTCATTTTCTTAAAACTGGCTATATGGACTATCGTAGTTGAACAGAGTCAACAGGTGCAGATTTTTGGCTAAGTGTGGAACAAACAAGTTCCCCAAGTTTCAGCTATTATTTTGGATCAAACAATTGCTCTGAAAAAGAAAAATTTCTAGACCTAAAACCAGATCTGAGAGAAGTTCATACACTTGAAGGAGGCCTTTAAACAAGGGAAATGAGATCTGTTTCTATTCGAGATGGATGCGGAACAGCCACTGCAGTAGTTCTAGTTGTCTAAAGATCAAAAAGGAGCACGGGAAAGGAAAAATATCAAGGGTTTGCAACGGGCGGTGATGAACACCGACGAACTCGGGAGGCCGTGATGCAGATCTAAACGTAGGAAGGAAAAGGGCTTACGAATGCAGAGCTACTGCAGGGTTCCGTCGCGTTTTCTCTGATTAAGTCAGGTTGATGCAGCGACCTGAGATGGAGAAGACGAGGAGCTCGACGGTGGCGGCGGCGGCGGAGCTCAAGTAACAGGGAGGCAGGGAGAAGATGAAGAGGGAGAAAATGAAAAGGACCTAGGTCGAGCCTATTTATAGGGAAGGGCCGATCGACGGGCAGTAGAAACGAGGAGATTGAATATCATTATCCAGCGACCCCGACGCCTCGGGTTTCGGGACAATCAGTAAAGGCAAAGATCCGTTGAAGATATAGCAGAATAAAATAAGGATTTAATTGGAGATGATGTCACGACGGGCTAACGCGGATCCAGAAGATGACGTCATGGCGGGTTAAACCCTTTGCACAGACAAGAAGACCGAAGGCTTATTTCTTAAGGTATTTTAAGATTGACATGAACCGTTTCAAATCAATCTGGGGCCTAATGTTGGGGATATAACTATTTGTATAAGTCGTCCATGAGGGGCCGGGTTATGCAAAGAGAGATCTGCCGGAAGAAGCCCAAGACCAAGCATGAAGATGGTGGTTCAATAAAGGGTCTGAAGCCCACGGGCGACTTAAGGCCCATCGTAGTAAACCGCCATAATGGCATGACTTGTATCATAAGGTAGATATAACTAGTCATCGAGCCGGACACTGTTTGTGAGCCGGTCGGGACTATGTAAGCCGCAGGGCGTCAACCCGTGTATATAAGGGGACGACCCGCCGGCGGCTTAGGGCAGAAAAAACAACTCTTCAATAACCGGGCATAGCGTATCTCGCTCCCTGGTCATCGAAACTTCAAGAAATACCAATCCAACTAGACGTAGGCCTTACCTTCACCGTAAGGGGCCGAACTAGTATAAATCTCTCGTGTCCTTTGTCCGATTAACCCCTTTAAGCTTCCTAGTTGCGATGGCTCCACGACTAAGTCCTTGCAAGAGGACATCTGCCGTGACAATCCCACGACAGTAGGGGATCGCAACAGCTTTCGAGGGTAAAGTATTCAACCCAAATTTATTGATTCGACACAAGGGGAGCCAAAGAATATTCTCAAGTATTAGCAACTGAGTTGTCAATTCAGCCACCCCTGGATAACTTAATATCTGCAGCAAAGTATTTAGTAGCAAAGTAGTATGATAGTAGTGGTAATGGTAACAAAAGAGTAATGAAAGCAAAAGTAATATTTTTGGTGTTTTGTAGTGATTGTAACAAAGATGTAACAGGAAAGTAAATAAGCGTAAACCAGAGATGGAAAACTTCGTAGGCATTGGATCGGTGATGGATAATTATGCGGATCACGGTTCATCATGTAATGATCATAACATAGGGTGACACAGAACTAGCTCCAATTCATCAATGTAATGTAGGCATGTATTCCGAATATAGTCATACGTGCTTATGAAAAAAAACTTGCATGACATCTTTTGTCCTACCCTCCCGTGGCAGCGGGGTCCTAATGGAAACTAAGGGATATTAAGGCCTCCTTTTAATAGAGAAACGGAACAAAGCATTAGCATATAGTGAATACATGAACTTCTCAAACTATGGTCATCACCGAGAAGTATCACGATTCTTTGTCACTTGGGGTTGTCGGATCATAACACATAATAGGTAACTATAGACTTGCAAGATAGGATCAAGAACACACATATATTCATGAAAACATAATAGGTTCAAATCTGAAATCATGGCACTCGGGCCCTAGTGACAAGCATTAAGCATAGCAAAGTCATAGCAACATCAATCTCAGAACATAGTGGATACTAGGGATCAAACCCTAACAAAACTAACTCGATTACATGATAGATCTCATCCAACCCATCACCGTCCAGCAAGCCTACAATGGAATTACTCATGCACGGAGTTGAGCATCATGAAATTGGTGATGGGGGATGGTTGATGATGACGACGGCGACGAATCCCCCTCTTCGGAGCCCCGAACGGACTCCAGATCAGCCCTCCTGAGAGGTTTTAGGGCTTGGCGGCGGCTCCGTATCGTAAAACGCAATGATTTCTTCTCTCTGATTTTTTCTCTCCGAAAGCCAATATATAGAGTTGGAGTTGGCGTCGGAAGGTCTCCAGGGGGCCCACGAGGTAGGGGGACGCGCCCAAGAGGGGGGGGGCGCCCCCCACCCTCGTGGATAGGGTGTGCCCTCCCCCCCCCCGGTCTTCATCTTTGGCGAGGATTTTTTTTATTTTTTCTAAGATGTTCCGTGGAGTTTCAGGTCATTCCGAGAACTTTTGTTTTCTGCACATAAAACAACATCATGGCAATTCTCAAAAAAACAGCGATCGAGTTAGTTCCATTCAAATCATACAAGTTAGAGTCCAAAACAAGGGCAAAAGTGTTTGGAAAAGTAGATACGACGGAGACGTATCACCGTGGGCCGCAGGCAGGCAAGTCTGGGGACCCCGTTCCTGGGACGCCGACATAGTCCTTCCAAAGAAGGAAATCCCCGCTCTCTCGGTCGCGATTCAACGCCGGAAGGTGCCCCGGAATGGAGCCACGAAACGACGGGCGCTGGCTATTGAGGTGGCGATTGACCAACACGGCAGCCAAGATCTCCTCCTCATCATCGGACGAGGAATCGTCGGAGTCGCAAATGAAATTGTGAAAAAAGAACTCGTCGGCAGAGTTTATTTTGTACCTTGGCAAACTGTCGAACAGCTTGCGGGCGTCGAAGAAGGAGACGGCCAGCGAAGGGAGTCGCGCTGCCCTCGGACCAGCTAGCTGCCCTCGCGGCGTCCAATGAGCGTACTGGTGAGGATCTGGCCGGGACGGTGAGGCGGCTTCTTGGTCACGGTAGCGGTATGTCGAGGTGGGGGGTGTGAAGCTTCGGTTCCCAATGACAAGACAATGGTGGCCGTGACGTGGGAGGTGGCGGCGTTGCGAGAGGGATGTTGCGGCCGGCGGTGGCAATCGCAGGAGAAATGGGCGGCAGCGGCGGCGGCGAAGGAGGCGGGCTAGGGTTTGTACTGGAATGGGAGAGGATGACCAATGTGCCACCGATCAACAGGCCAGGGGAGGAGTAGGTGGGTGCACGCGTCCGTCACATGTCTGCGCCGACGCAAATCCGGCTTAAAAATCGGCCGAAAATGGGTCGGCAAGCGGACGAAAAGCGGACGCGCGTCCATTTAGATCAGCGCGTTGTGCCGAATTTTCTGTCCGCGCTGATCCAAACCGACGCTTGGACGAAATGGGTCGCGGCGTTTGAGTTGCTCTAAGTCCCTTCCTCCCGTGTAAAAAATACTAGTAAATGTGCACGTGCGTTCTTCACTTATACAAATTTAATTAGTTTTGAGAGAGAGAATTCAGTGATTTATTGAGTTAAATCATTATAAACGGTGTTGCTGGTGCACTCGGGAACAACATTAATATGGACCACACCTTCCGGCGCCGAAGGCCAACATGGAATATAGCATACCCAAAACACAGAAACAAAAATATAAAACACACACAGACGTGAGTACAATTAGGAAGTATTTAAGTTTTGGTATGAAACTTTCAAGATAATTATGAAATAAAAAAATGAAGGCAAATTATAAGACAACATAAGATCGTTAACATGACTCCCACAAAATTACGAAAATGCATAGCCACTAATTATATGTGGCATTTTCCTAATGCATACTTCATAATCCATAGACAACTTAAAAATGAAATGAGAACCCGCCAGAGAAAGATTTTTCTATTCATAGTATAATTGGAAACTTGATTGAGATAATGCATCTAAATCTGAAAATAATGGGCATCACACCCCGTCATTAGCATTCATATACCTTACTCTCAAGTTCTTACTCAACATTGTGGTAGACATATCAGTATCCATATGTTTCGCCTGACTATCACTGCTCAACCTCCTCGGCAATCATTTCTGCCCAAGAAAGATATTATTGTCCCAATATGCACACATGTACAAGAGGTTAGTAGTGCCTGGAAAAGTAGTTGGTAGTAAGAAAAAAGCTTTAGAGTTTCAACTTCCAACAAAATAATACAAGAGCACCATTAGTGTTTTGTGCCATTTATTTGGAAAAAATCATTACTCTCGAGGGAAGCCTTAAATTTTTGAATGATTTTATACATATCAGATAGACTATTTGGAGGCTAAATACTATATATAACACCACAATTAGGATATGGTTTCGAGATGCACTGTTTAAATTTTAGGCTAAATTATTTTATATTTGTCTTCCTTTTAAAATGATCTGGTTTTCCTTTTTCGTTATGATGCATATAGATCAAAGACTCACACTATGCATGCCAAGGCATGAGAAATATAGATCATCGCTTCTGCACATCAAACACGACTCTCAGGGGACGCCATTCAATTCTAGAGTCAAAAGCATGATATACTCCCCGCAAAAACTGAGCACCTGATCGCTTGGAAAACGGCATGGATGCATGGTAGTGGCTTACGCAAAAACATGAAAATATATCCGAATGTCCTAAGCTATGCCAATTACTTGAATTTCATTACCATTTTGTGCGATGTTGTAGGAATCAGTCGCCTACACACAAAACATTTTCACATTCGGCCTCAATGCCAGCAGTTGCGGTCCACCGGATGACCATCATGCTTTGACTGTTGCGTTTGGAACATTTGGAATCCACAAAAAGCATCCAGATACTATACAATTAGCACAAATTCAAAATTGGAACATGCATTGTCTGCCTGGGGAGGATACCTGTGATAAATGTTCAGCAGTTGCACATGCAGAAGGACTGATGCTAGGAGTGTAGCACCGGATAGATATGTCAAAAGAGTACGATGCGAGGAGGAGCCGTATCTTGTCCGCCACAGGTTTAGGATATCCCGGCCCTGCTGCACTCTGAACAAATTTTAATATGTCCGTTTTTCTTCTCTAATCATCCTTGCTATAGGGCAAATAAGCCGCGGTGGCGCACCGGATGCGACCGGCCCGTGTATGGGCGCGAGCAGGACGCGTCGGGTGCGCCAGGGACGCGGGGTAGACGTGCGTATGTGTGCGCGCGTGATGCAATGGGTGTGTCCATGCGGGTGAACACCGCACGAGTGCGTGCTTGAGTAGCCGTTGGAGGTCAGGGACGCGGCGGCCATGCTGGTTCATTGCGGGCTGGGCGCGGAGAGCGCGGGTCGTGGCCCGATGTTGCCCGGGTATAGAAGCCGCCGCGGTGATCGTTGTAACAGTGTGGGGTTTAACGAGTACGAGCTCGTGGTGTTGGCGTTCGTGAGCCGGGAAAAACCTCACCGTGTCACTCCTCTCTGATCTTCTTCCTTCTCTGTTGCGTGAGCGACGGCGTCGAGCGAGAGAGAACCAAGCAAGAGAGAGAGGAGAGCTAGGGCTAGGGCAGCTCGGCAACAACACTTGCTGCCTTGGGCTGCAAGTTTGGAAGAGGCACAAAGCTTTTTACATTTGGCAGAGTCTTAATTCCAAAATTATTTGAAATCAATTTTCTCTCGATGAGAAGAAATTTGTTTAGAGGAAAATATAGAACCCACGTGCTAGACCAATTAAAGGACGTCCACAACACATGGTAGATAATTTGTGATGAATAATATTTTACTTAATGCCCTGCATGTTCAACATTAGAAGCATTGCTGCCATCTTATTCATCGGACCTAGTTCCCAAGTAGCGTATTGTCTTGGTTCCCTCAAAGATCTGTCATAATAAAAGGATGCATCCAAATCTACTCGAACTGAACACTATCCACATGGAAGGAATTCACTAAAAATGGATGAATAAGATAGATACTTGTTCAAACAGAAACAATTTTCTTTTATCCTTCCACGAACTGAAGCCAGGATGGTTTCGCGCTGGCCCGTGTCCATCCTGGGCGAGCTCATCCTCCTTGCGGCGCTGACAGGCTATGTCGCTGCCTACTGGAGCCGCCGCCGCCTACTTACGTTCTACCTCTTCACCATGGGTTGTGAATTGTCATGCTCATCGTGCTCCTCGTCGTCGCCTTTGTCGTCACTGGCGAAACCGGAGGGGCTCGAGGCTGCGGAGACGCGTGGCCGGTAGAGGGGAGGCCGTGGGCCAATCTGCCGCTGCCTTCAATCCATTGCCGCCTCGTAACCTCGCTTCGTCACTGCCGCTCCAGCCTCCGCCTCTGCCTGGCGGGGCCCCCATGTCGCTAGCGTGGGGATAGACGACAGAGAGATGGTCGTTTTGGAAGGAATAGAAAAGATCTCAACGTTGTTCTTCAGGCGCAGTGGCCGATCCAAATAATTTGACGTGTGAGGAAGCGTGACTTGCGTGGGATTCTGGTGGAAGAACGTGCGTGCGATTGATGTCCTGCGGCAGAACATTTGATCTCAGCCATTAAATTAGATGGCAGACCACCAAATTAATTAGGATGGTTAGATTTCAGTATGTGGATTAGATCCTAAGGTGGTGGTTGGTTTGTGTACATTAAGTTTTGTGGCTGTAGGAGAATTCATGTTTGCTCTTTTAATAAGGATGCCGCTAACTACCACACGTGTGGGCGTTTAGGAATCTGTTCACTCGTTCTGTGTGGTGTCTAAGAGGACCAGCCCACATGTCTGTGTGTGGGCAAAACAATTAGCGCCCACATGCCTCTTTTTTTCCGCTCCCGGTCCCTCTTACACGCGTGCGTGTGGGCGAAATAGATAACCCCACACGCCCGGTACGTCAGGCCTCGTACCTCGCTGTCCCGCACGCCCCACGTGACACTTTACCGTGCGCCCCGCAGTTGCCATGGGCCGGACCCTCGTCCATGTTTGTTTAAGTGCAGTTGCCATGTTGTTGAACTACGGTTGCCATGTCGGACAACTACAGTTGCCATGTTTGCTCAACTGCAATTGCCATCTCAGGTCAAAGTTCCAGATTGCCATTTTTTGGACAACTACAGCTGTTGCCATGTGTGGTCTGGTCTACTACAGTTGCCATGATTTTAAAACTTTAGGAGTTGCCACCTACTAACACTAGACAGTTGTCATGTAGCGCTAAAAAAAAAGGCATGGCAAAAAACATGTTCGGGTAAAAAGAGAGAGTTGCCATGTGCTCACAAGCACGCTAGGGATGTTGCCATTTAAAAAAAGAAAGAGTTGCCATCTGCTTACGTGCACGCTGGGGCAGTTTGCCATGTACCATGCCAAGCATATGGCAACTGACATGTTCGGATAAAAAAAGAGAGTTGCCATCTGCTTGCAATCACACTAGGGCAGTTGCCATGTACACTGCAAAACGCATGGCAACTAGCAGCTTGGGTGTGGGAGAGGAGGCGGGCTTGTGGGCGAGATGGCAAACTGCCCACACAACAGCCCTTGTGCGTGACTGAAACTGGTGTGTGGAACTGCTAAACGCCCACACATCGACCCCTCCGTGTGTTAAAACGGATGCGTGGGCGACCTCTCTCGCACACCACACACGCGAATTGTCCTACGTGGCATATAAAATCAGCTAATTCGTGCCAAGATTCGTGCAGAAGTTACTGGACGATGATGGAGGCGTGTGGATGAGTTGGCGAACGCCCACACGCGTGTGGGCGTTAACATTTTGGTTTAATAACAGTGAAGATAAAAGAGAGAGTAGCAGGCAGATGGGACGGCGACGAGCCACGGGCGCAGGCTTGTTTGTGCCTGTGCGTGCGGGGTGCTCACGTCTCCGGCTCGGGCGTTGCCGTTGCTCCTCCCGAGCGCGCTGCCGCCGATGACATGTGAACTCGTCGCCATCCCCGGCCGGCAACACGAACCAGAAAAGGAAGCTTTGGCGCCGCGCTCCTGCTCGCGACCCCCCTGAACCCCAACAAAACCCAGGCAAAATCGAAACCCTCGCCACCCAAATCACACCCAAACCCTCGACCTGGAGCCGCTTCCCAATCCCCAGCTCCCTACTGCTCCTCTCCCCACGATGGCTGACGCCGCCTTTCCCTCCCCCGCGATGTTGCCGCCGTCCGATTCCGACCTGCTCCTGCCGCCCACCGACGCCCCGACCCCCGAAGCCGCCGCCAGGACCCCCAACCTCCCCGACACCCCCGCCTCCGCCGCGGATCCCGAGACCCCCTTTTCCGACGCCGCCACCGCCTCCGACGCCGACGTTTCCGCCGTCGCCCCGCTCTACGCGGCGGCCGTGGATGACGCCGACGACGACGGGATCAACGACCCCTCGGGCGCCGCCAGAAAGCACATGACCCTCGCGCCCCCGGCCCCGCCGACCAAGAAGTCCAAGAAGAAGGGCGGCAACTGCGTCTGGACCAGGCCCAACTCCCGCAAGGGAAAGAAGAAGGCCAAGCCGCCCGGCCACGCCGTAGCCGGCGGCGCGGGCGCCAGCGGAGGCGGCCGCCCCAGGCCCTCCTGTGGCGAGGACGAGTTCCTCCTCACCCCGGCACCCCGGCTCGCGGCCGAACGCAACGACGACGGGCCGGAACTGCCTGTGCTCCTCTCGCGTGTCTACAAGTCCGAGAAGATCGAGGTCTCGGAGGATCGCCTAACCGCAGGCAGCACCAAGGGCTACCGCATGATACGTGCCACCCGTGGCATTGCATCCGGTGCTTGGTATTTTGAGGTCAAGGTTATGCACCTTGGTAGCTCCGGCGCCACCCGTCTCGGCTGGGCCACCAACAAGGCTGACATCCAGACACCTGTGGGTTGCGACAGCTTTGGTTTCAGTTATCGCAGCGTCGATGGCTCCAAGGTGTACAAGGCCTGGAGGGACAAGTACGCCGATGAAGGGTATGGTGAAGGAGATGTCCTGGGCTTCTACATTTCTCTGCCTCAGGGCGAGCTGTATGAGCCCAAACAACCTGACCTGGTTAAGTACAAGGGAATGCCTTTCCATGCACAAGGTCTCAAGGATGAGAAAAAGACGCCGGATCCTGTTCCTGGTGAGTAATCTTTCTTAAGGTTCCTCTTCATATGTTCATCCTTTATGCTAAACTGCAGGAATGGAGTACTTAGGTTTTAGGATAACATATTCAAGAGAGTAATTCTTCAATGTGAATATATGGGCTACTTGATTTTGTATGTATGTTAGTTATGATACTAGAAAAGTTTATAGATCATCGTATGCAGCAATTATGCACCTATGTCATTTGTCATTTGTTCTTGTACTGCCCATGTTTCACAACTGCATTGGCAGCTATCACACCCCTTTTTGATTTGGGTGCATTCTGTCCTTTTCACCCTTATGGCTCATGCAAGTTCCAAATACCTGTTTTGGCACTGCGATACTTATATGTGTTCCAAATCTCCATTGCACATGCTAGAACTTAAGATGTGTTTGGTTCGGCGAATTTGGTGCGATTTCCAATTCCCACGCTTTCCGGAAGTGCAGAATGCGTTTGGTTTGCATACTACGTCTTCCGTAGTAGTGATTTCCAATGTGCGGTTTCGCAAAGTCGAAACAAGCTGAGCGGAAGGTGATTAGGAAACCGAACAGGATCGAACGAACCAAACAAAGTCAATATCCCGTAAAAAAGAATCAGAAGCGGCACTTACCTATACCGAAACCCATTACATTACCTGAGCAGGAACCAAATGCGTCGTTAATTTCATTTCACTCACTCATATTGTTATATTTCCCATAGATAGTCACCTAGTCAACCTATTAGATGATATTATTTCCTTTGAAGTATGGAGTGGCATTTGATGCAGAAGCATGATGATGGATGCAGCATACTGTCCATTGACTAAAGCATAAAAAGAAAATCAATCAAGTGGCATATGTCAAATGGCATCTTCTAAAACGCAGCAGTTGCAATTCATACAAGTTTCTCAATTCTTATATGAATTTACTAAATTAGTTTCTGTTAGGGATGGTGTATATTGTTTCAGATATCAAAATGTAAGCTAGCAATGTCCATGTTCCACGAAAAGCTTTGCAATTCTGACCTTTGCTGCCCCCTTCTGCACAGTGGACTCCACTACTTACCACCCCTTCATAAGAATGTATCATCTGCTTTTCCGGCACATCATAGTTATGCTGGTTCGCTTGCTTCTGCACATTCCTGATTCTCAATCAAACCATGTCTTTGTTAGCCCATTGGTATGAATTCAAAGTTTATGATGTTGTGGTTAATTTCTTGCTCACGCATTTTTGCATATCTAGTCTATCATAGCACCTTCATGTCTTGCATCATTAGTGAAATCAGAAATTTCACTGTTATGTTTACAAGGATTTAGTTACCCTATTGTAGATCAATATTAAATATTGGGGTGTTCAGTACATATACAGTCAACAGACCCTGTAAGGAAAGTGTTTCCTTGGTGTTTTTGCATTTTGAAATAAAGAATCCCAGCTATTGTTGTCTTGCCCTTGCACTTCCTGCTTCCAACTTCTCCAAACTCTATACATAGGGCCTGTTGTCTTGTTATTGACTTCAATCTAACTGCAAATGTAGGAAGTGAGATAGTTTACTTCAAGAACGGGTATGCCAAGGCACGGCCTTTGAGGATATTCCTGGAGGGCGCTACTACCCAGCTGCATCAATGTACTCACTGCCTGATGAGCCGAATTGTGAGGTCAGGTTCAACTTTGGGCCTGATTTCACGTTCTTTCCTGAAGACTTCGCAGTCCGTCCTGTCCCTCGGCCAATGAGCGAGGTACCTTACCAGGCATATGAGCTGAAGAACGAGGGACCTGCTGAAAATGGTAATGCTGAAAAGGCTGGTTAGTGTAGTTATCTTGCTGTTTTCATTATTCAGTCGAACATACCCGTGGAGTCCACTAGCTAGTTTATTTAGTGCTATGGCGAAGCTTACTGACGAACTTACCTTATCCTAGTTAAAATGCAGCAAACTGGCTGACGGCTGCTGCTGGTTTCTTGATTAGTATGGCCAAGCTTACTGAACATATTTTATTGTGTCCTAATTAATTAAATTACAGCAGACATGTTGATGGCTGTAGCCTGTTTATTAATTACATTGCGAAGTTTATTCATGAATATACATTTATCTGGCTAGAATGTATGATACGGTGCTGTACCAGCTTTAGGACCAGAGTTATGTACATACCGATTTGTGAAAAAGGCTTCTAGAGCGTTGTTTGGAACACGTGAAATTTTCTTGAATTCTGCAGGAATTGTATTTTTCTTGTGAAATTTCTGTGTTTTAGAGGAAGCGGGTGCTTGTGGGTCAGCAAGCAGTTTTGTCTCTCCGTTTACCACTTAGTTCTCCACGTATGGCAATTCAAAAAAATATGTTTATATTTAGCTAAGCATTGTGTTCTAAGCTTGGCGGGCTAAGTTGCATTTATCGTCTCCTGTTTAATCTTGTTCAACGGAGCTCCTAAAACAGATCTTTATATAGCGGTTCGGACGGGCCGTTTTGGCTCTCGTGCTCGGATGAGCCCGGGAGTGAACGTAAAATTGTTAAAAATACAAAACAAATTCAAAAAATTCTGATTTTTTTTTGTGGTTAAAGATGCTTGAGTGCGTGTTGTTCATGCCAAATTTTAGAGTATTTGGACATTCAAGTAGCTCTCAGCAAATAAGACAATCTCAGGGTCTGAAAAAGTTTACGTTTTGTATTATTCGGACCTGAATTTGTCTTTTTTGCTGAGAGCTACTCAGATGTCCAAATGCTCTAAAATTTGGCACGAACATCACACACTCTAGCATCTCTCACCACAAAAAGATATGGAAAATTTTGAATTCTTTGGTATTTATTTCGATTTTACTGTTCATAGGGTGTAGATGAGCTCGGCTCCGAATTGCATATTCGTTTCTTTCAAAACATTTCTCTATTCTTTTCCTTACTCTTGCAGAGCCCGAGCGCAGCGTGTCAACTTACGGCTCCTTTGGTTCCAAGGAATTTTACAGTATTTAGATCCTTAGAATTTTTCTCTACGGTGGTCGTTTGATTAGCGTGATTGGAATTATTAGGAATTTTTACATAGAATTATTTTTCCTTTTTGGTGCTATCAGACACTCTTCCATCCAAATTCCTATAGTTTTGTAATCCACTCCAACCGCGCTCTCCGGATCGGGAGAGCCATTCAATATGGACATGTATCGGTCTGTATTGACGGTCCTTATGTATTTTTGCCCGCAAACCGAAGACAAACGTGAGGAGGCTTTGCAGAAGTTTGGACCGCTGCCACATCCGCTTCTGACCGTCCTGACCTACCCAAACCCACTCCCTCACGCGCGCTTCCTGTCCGAAACGATCAACACCGCTCTAGAACGTCATTGCCCGCATTCATATCCGGCCAGAGCGAACGCGACCGCTCACTGGTGTCGGCATTGAAGCAGCGCGTCGGCAGAGAGCGTCGCCGACGTTGCTTCCTGGTGCACGCGATTCGTGATCAAATTACACGTCGTCCGTCTGTCTGCCGCCCACGTTAATGACACACGCTAGGCGGCTACTCTCGCTCCACTTGTCCGTCCCTCTGTCGCCCATCATTGCTATATAAACTGCTGCCATGACCATAGCCGCAGTCATCTGCCCCGACCCCTCTCCACACCACTCCCACAATGGATTCCTCTCGTGCCAAAGTTCTCGGGGACGGGCTGGCGCTGGAGCAGAAGAAGGAGATGGCCGCCATTGCTGCCTGCTTCAGCCGAAGGACTGCGACGTATGGAGGACGTTGCCGCCGACGAGCCGACGTCAGCCTCCTCGTCCACGCTACCCTCGCCGGTGCATTGCACCATGACCATCGGCGAGGCTCATGCCCACTACATGGACATGGTGCGGGAGGAGCAGTTCCGGAGGTGCATGCCGATGCCGCTTACCAACTCCCCCAGGAGCACCTGCAGGTGGAGGAGCAGCTCGCCGGCAGGGCGATCGCGCCGGACGAGGACCTAGCGGAGCAGGCGGCGCTGCTCGACTCCTACCGCTCCGCCCGCGAGATACGCCTAGTGCGATGAGCTGGTGGACAAGGTGTTCGGTGAGATCGATGATGAGGACAACATCCCTGGCTCCGCCGAGGCCACGCCCCGCCACCACGACCACAAAGCCGTCACGTTCGCGCGCGCCACCAACAGCGTGGAAGAGTAGTGCATAGAGGTCGTCGCTGCTCTGGTCCCAGAAAGGCCACCGCTCGTCCCCTCCCGTCAACGCTAAGCTTAGCAGGCTGAGCATCGTCGCCGATTAGTTGCTTGGTGGCGACATGAAGGCGGACAACTTCAGTTCCTGGGGCTTCGGAGGCGAAGCTGGAGAAGGCAAAGCTTCATTTTTGGGGCTCATGGCCAGAGACGGGAACAAAGCGATTTATAATCTTTTAGTTTAGGAGTCAGATGAGCACCACTTTTAGTTGAACTATCTTTGAAATGTAATGAATTTCGTCATGTTTATACGAAATCTAATGAAAATCCGCTGTGTTTGCATGAACTTCGTCCAATTTGTATGAAAATCCAGCCATGTTTGCACGAATTTTGTTCGGTTGTTCTAATAGTGTTTGAAATGTATGCGGGCAGCGTTGGATGACGGCCACCCGCATCCATGTCTGTGGATTGGTCCCCCGCTGTTTGCGGACAGATGCGGAAGGAAATTACAGGTTGTCGTTGAAGATGCCCTAAGGGCATGGCCATTGTGTAACCCCAACAACTTGGTTTGGACTCCATGGTGGCAATAAAGTGTTAGCGTAAAGGAGGCGGGTGCTGCTTGCAGAGGAGGTTGTTGTTTCGATGAAGAAAGCTAGTAAAAGAAAGGAAAGAGAAAACACGAAAAAGATGTGGCGAGCTGGGAGAAAACACACCGAACGGTCAAAAAACCCGACCCAGGCGGATGCCTCAGGCCTGCCTTATACATCCTGGCTCACCGGTACCACTCCTATGCAACCCAAATCTAGGGTGGATGTGGGGATGGGCCCGTCCGCCACATTGGATTCAACCCATGCTGGCCCACCCTGATCCCACATATATTCGTCCTCATCCGCTTCAGGGACCAAACCCTAGCCACTCCACTCCATTGCACTCGACTCCGCCCCAAGCTCCCCTCCGATGATCTCCGGCTTTCTCTGACATGGCGGGCAGCGGATCCGAGTCCTCGGTTACCCGATCTGTGGACTCGGACCTCGTCCCATGCGGGCTCGAGGAGGAGATGGTTGTCCGCCTTGCGCTCTGTCGCTCCCGGGAGAAGTATGCCCGACAGCTGTCGGAATCAATTGGGCAGGAATCCATTGCGTCCACCCAAATGGCGCCTGGATCCGGCATGTGGCATGTCGCCGTTGCCTCGTCGGAGGCGCTGCGGTCCGTCTGGCGCCCCAACGCCATGGCGGAGGCGCAACCCATTCGTTGGTGCACCGAGTCGGCGGTAAATGCCCGAACTTATGGCCGTCCGACGGGAAGGCTAATATGGCATGACGTGTCCGCCTCGCGAGGCAGCGGCAACCCTCGTGATAGAGGCTAGCAAGGCGGAGTTGCACGCCGCGCAGTCATTATGGGGTGACCGACAGCCCCTGGTACGACAACTACGTCATAGCGGACGTGTTAGGCTCTGACCACGATGGATCTAATGTGGACCTCACATTGACCAGCGACATGCAGGCCATGGGCTCCGACAAGGAAGAGTAGGGCATGGGAGACGACGATGCCTCGAGTCCCATGAGCTGGTCCGTGTCCTATGTCATACTCTACCTCGTCGGCGACTGCACCTTCACTTCAAGGGGCTCAACCAGCCTCCAGACATGGACACAACCATGGACCAGACGAGTGCTGGCGAAGATTTAGATTAGGATCTATATTGTATGGATTTAAGGATTTTTAATTGAGGTATCCGGTTGTGGAAGAGGAAATATGAGGTGTGGACGTTCACTATTCGTGGACGCGCCCGATATGTCCATGGATCGTTTGAGGGGCCAGATTTACTGTACGTGGTTGTAGATGCTGTGAGGTAGTATATGAGGTTGAATGGTAATCGGTATTGGCAATTTCTCTAGCTCTCCAAGCTTAGGTGGATGTAAGATGCTGCCTCCGTGCTACATGCCCTAAGGCCCGCCCTAAGCGAATCTTTTTGAAAGGAATCAGGAGCACATATTGTGTATAGTGGTATAGTGGTGTTAGGGCATCTTCAAGACGGACCCGTAAACCTCTTGCAACCGTTTGAACTACATTGTTCGGACCGCGGAAGTCATCCAACGCGGGTCTGTATTGGTCCGCGGGGCGGTCCGGACGCGATTTCTCCTGCAAATTGGAGAAGAAAGTGTGGGAGCTTTGCAGGAGTCCGGACACCCGAAACATAGGACTTCGACACCCTCGGCCCACCCAATCCCCCTCCCGGTCCCGTTTTCTTCCACTCCACCTCTTCTCTCCCTTGCTTTGCATCCGCACCCTCCACCTCCACCGTCGCTGTTGTTCGTCTCCGGCTGCCACCGAGGCATTGCCAGACGTCCGCAACCAGCATCGACGCGCACGCTCGCTGTTCCGATGGAGCTTTTAGCCCTGGAGCCATTTGTACCCAGGTACACTCCGCCCCTTGTCGACGACCTTCATGGCGGACACCACGCCCGATAGGTGTTTGATCATATGTCATTGAGCTTATTTTCAAGTGCTACGTCATTTTTTAGAGTTCGAAGGATGGTGAGCTACTCGATCATGGAAGATGAGTTGTTGTGCTACGCGTGGCTGGCCGTATCCACGGATTTCATAAGCAGGACCAAAGGGTCGCCCTTCTGGGAGCAAGTGCATGAAAAGTTTCACATTGGAAAGCACATTGCGCCCTACGACATGTACATCACTCAACGACGCAATGTAGGTGGTTGTCGTATCGCTGGCGCGCTATCCAGGCCAGTGTCATCAAATTTTGCAACTTGGTAGTCAGCTCAAGGCAAGGTGGCCATTGCACGCGGACATGGAGGAGATGGTAAGCTTTACTTCCTCTTGCTCAACTTGTTGATTGATTCATGCACTCAATGTTGGTCTACACATTATATGTAGCACGCACGTCATGGTGTATCACAGGTCAGAGGGATGGCCATTTACGTGCACACACTATTGGATGAAGCTGAAGGGGAATTATGTGTGAGAGGACATGATCCATTCATAAAAAACTTGTTTGACCTCCGGGATCTAGTCGAATTTGAGACCTTGTTGCACTAGAATTAATTTGCATGCTATCTGTGGATGATTTGTACTATTTTCTATCTAAACTTTGAAGAATATCGGCCGGTTTGCATGAATTTTGTTTGCTTTGCTAAAATGCGGTTTGAAATGTATGCGGCTAGTGTTGAATGGCTGCCTCCTGCATTCGTGTCCACGGACTGGCCCCCCGGTCCGTGGACGGATGTGGGAGGTTTTTTACGTGTTGCCGTTGGAGATGCCCTTAGATAGGTACTTAAAGGAGAGAGGAAGAGAGACGAGAAGAGATTTTCTTTGATGTTTGATTGGTTGGAGGAACCACTTATTGAAATTGTACCCTTTCTGATTAATGATGTTACTATTATTTCACTTAAATAAAGTTTTTTTTTTGTGTTTTTTGTTTCAAAAATAAAATACTAAAGGAGAGAGAACGAGAGAGGAGAAGAAATGAGGCCAACGACGGCGCCATGACCCCTCTGTTAGATCTGGTTATATTAAAGAAGGGAGAGAGAAAGGAGAAGAAAGGATGCTAATGGCAGCGCCCTTGCGCCACACTCAGGAACCCAACAAATGAGAGGCGACTTCCTCCCTTCTGCTTGTGCCTCCAATCGGCGAGCTACCCTATGGCAGAGAAAAAACTTTCTACGCACACGCAAGATCTATACATGGAGATACATAACAACGAGAGGGGGAGAGCATCTTCATACCCTTGAAGATCGCTAAGCGGAAGCGTTTATCAATGCGGTTGATGTAATCGTACACCTTCACGATCCATCCCAATCAAGTACCGTACGTACGGCGACTCCGCGTTCAGCACACGCTCAACTCGATGACATCCTCACCTTCTTGATCCAGCAAGAGGGGCAAAGTAGTAGATGAGTTCCGGCAGCGCGACGGCGTGGTGACGGTGGTGGTGAAGAACAATCTCCGCAGGGCTTCGCCAAGCACAACAGAAACTATGACGGAGGATAAACTAGACGGGGCAGGGTTGCCGACACAGGGCTTGGTGAATCTTGATGTGTTCCGGGTGCTAGACCTGCCCCTCTATTTATATGTTGATCCCTGGGGTCATTTCTTGGAGAAAGAGCCTCCTCAAAGTCGGATTAGCCTGCAAGGAAGAGTCATTCTCGTACTTCCAGGACCAGACGCCACACTCCTCGACGTCTAGCCCAGACACCATGGGCCTCGGCGTCTGGTCCCTGACCTTCTCAAAACTTCCTTGTGCACCGTCCTAAAGCCCCGTGGGCCTTACCCCTTGGCCTAACCATATCATCCTATATATCAATCTTTACCTTCGGACCATTCCGGAGCTCCTCGTCACGTCTGTGATCTCATCCGGGACTCTGAACAACATTCGGTCACCAGCATACATAACTCATATAATACTATATCGTCAACGAGCGTTAAGCGTGCGGACCCTACGGGTTCGAGAATGATGTAGACATGACCGAGATGTTTCTCCGGCCAATAACCAATAGCAGGACCTGGATGCCCATATTGGTTCCTACATAATCTACGAAGATCTTTATCGGCCGAACCTTTATGACAACATACTTGTCTGTCGGTATGTTACTTGCCCGAGATTCGATCGTCGGTATCTCCATACCTAGTTCAATCTCCTTACCGGCAAGACTCTTTACTCGTTCCGTAATACATCATCCCGTAACTAACTCCTTAGTCACTTTGTTTGCAAGCTTCTTGTGATGTTGTATTACCGATAGGGCCCAGAGATACCTCTCCAATACACGGAGTGACAAATCCCAATCTCGATCCATGCCAACTCAATAGACACCTTCGGAGATACTTGTAGAGCATCTTTATGATCATCCAGTTATGTTGTGACGTTTGATAGCACACAAGGTATTCCTCCGGTATACGGGAGTTGCATGATCTCATGGTCGAAGGAATATGTATTTGACATTAAGAAAGCAGTAGCAATAAACTGAACGATCATATGCTAAGTTAACGGATGGGTCTTGTCCATCACATCATTCTCCTAATGATGTGATCCCGTTAGTGACAACACACGTCCATGGTTAGGAAGCCTTAACCATCTCTTGGTCAATGAGCTAGTCTAGTAGAGGCTTACTAGGGACACAGTATTTGTTTATGTATCCACACATATATTTAAGTTTTCGGTCAATAAAATTCTAGCATGAATAATAAACCTTTATCATTATTAAGGAAATATAATAATAACCACTTTATTATTGACTCTAGGGCATATTTCCATCAGGAAGCACCCATCCATCAGTTTTACAGATGTACTCAAGGTTCATCTGCACATATAACCTTTTGAAAGACCGTGGATAGGTCTTCTCTAAACTTACCTATCGTTTGCCATATCGTCCCTTCCCCTAAGATCTTCCTGATTGCATTGTGAGCCGAGGGGGTGACGCTCTCGAACACGACATCGTTGTGATGCTTCCAAATTTTCCACAAGATCAAAGTGACGAAGGGGCAGATCCTTTCGTAAGTTTGCCACCGGGTCAAGCGAGGTAAACCATGTCAACAGGTGATCCTCTTGAAGATGGCATCCAATTTGGTCGCCCCCAAGCCATCATGGCCTTGAACCAAATCGATCTAGTGAAGGAGCATGAGATCAACAGGTGGTCCATGCTCTCCTGTACCTGATCACACATTGGGAATGCAACTTGATGTGGTAGACCTTGCCTGGCTAAACAGTCGGACGTCCAACATCGATTACGTAGGGCTAGCCAGGAGAAGAACTTGCATCACAGCGGGGTTCATGATTTCCATATAAAAGTGGCTCCCAAATGGGGGGTGCGGCCTACAAACATGGTTGCATATGCTGACCAGACGGAGTACTTACCAGCCGCCTCCCAGGCCCATCTCAGTGAGGGTAGCCATGGTGACTTGAGGCGAAGCACGAAGGTGAGGGTGGCAGGAGATGGTGGGCTGTGATGAAGGGATCTCAGCAGCGGGATACCTCCACCTTCGTGTCCATGGACACCGTGTCCACCATGAACTCTGGCAAGCTGAGGAGGTTGAATTAGAAGAAGTGAAGTGCTTGGGGTGGGGAAGATGGTGGTGGTTTAGATGGGCGATGTGGTCTGCGAGAGAAGGCGATCGTCACTTGAGTGATGAGGCCATGGTTGCGTCACAGTAGAGGTTGGGCATGGTTGATGGGGAATGTTGCATTGAAAACAAAAATAATTCTACGCACACGCAAGATCTATCCATGGAGATGCATAGCTACGAGAGGGGGAGAGCATCTACATACCCTTGTAGATTGCTAAGCGGAAGCATTTATCAACGTGGTTCATGTAGTCGTACGCCTTCACGATCCGTGCCGATCAAGCACCGAACGCACGTCACCTCCGCGTTCAGCACACGTTCAGCTCGATGACGTGCTCGCCTTCTCGATCCAGCAAGAGGGGGGAGTAGTAGATGAGTTCTGGTAGCACGACGGCGTGGTGACAGTGGTGGTGAAACTATTCCGCAGGGCTTCGCCAAGCTCAACGGTTTAGGACAAAGGATGAAGTAGAGGGAGAGGGGGCGCCGCACATGACTTGGGAATTGTGGTGTGTGTTGCCCCCTCCCCTCCTCTCATATATATAGGTGGAGCGGGGAGGGGAGTCTAGCTAGGGCGCATCCTAAGGGGGCCGGCGACTGCCCTAGGTGCCAGCCCTGGCCGCGCCCCCACCTTCCATCTTAGGCGCGTGGGGAGAAGGCAGGAGGGGAGGCGCCCCCCTTTCCTTTCCTTGAGCGTGGAAGAGAAGGCAAGAGGGGGCTAGCCCTCTTCCTTGCTTCCCTAGGGCCAGCGGCCAAGAGGTGGGGCGCGCCAGCCCCATGTGGGCTGGTGTGCTCTCCCTCGTTGGCCCGTTTGGCCCAATAAGCTCTCGTGGCCTTCTGGAACCCCTTCCAGTGATCCGATAAATATCCGGTGCATTCCGAAACTCTTCCGGAGACCAAATACTATCATCCTATATATCAATCTTTACCTCCGGACCATTCTAGAGCTCCTCTTCATTTCCGTGATCTCATTCGGGACTCCGAACAACATTCGGTCACCAACATACATAACTCATATAATATTATATCATCATCGAACGTTAAGCGTGCAGACCCTACGGGTTCGAGGATGATGTAGACATGACTGAGACGCTTCTCCGGTCAATAACCAATAGCGGGACCTGGATGCCCATATTGGTTCCTACATATTTTACGAAGATCTTTATCGGTCGAACCTTTATGACAACATACGTAGTTCCCTTTGTCTGTCAGTATGTTATTTGCCCGAGATTCGATCGTTGGTATCTCCATACCTAGTTCAATCTCGTTACCAGAAAGTCTCTTTACTCATTCCGTAATACATCATCTTGCAACTAACTCCTTAGTCACTTTGCTTGCAAGCTTCTTGTGATGTTGTGTTACCGAGAGGGCCCAGAGATACCTCTCCGTCATACGGAGTGACAAATCCCAATCTCGATTCATGCCAACTCAACAGACACCTTCGGAGATACCTGTAGAGCACCTTTATGATCACCCAGTTATGAAGTGACGTTTGATAGTACACAAGGTATTCCTCTGGTATCCGGGAGTTGCATGATCTCATGGTCGAAGGAATATGTATTTCCCATTAAGAAAGCAGTAGCAATAAACTGAATGATCGTATGATAAGCTAACAGATGGGTCTTGTCCATCACATCAT
Source organism: Aegilops bicornis (assembly GCA_021605145.1). NCBI lineage: Eukaryota > Viridiplantae > Streptophyta > Magnoliopsida > Poales > Poaceae > Aegilops > Aegilops bicornis. Next base: position 331,509,012 of record CM038673.1, read on the forward strand.
TCTCCTAAATGATGTGATCCCATTATCAAATGACAACTCATGTCTATGGTCAGGAAACCTTAACCATCTTTTGATCAATGAGCTAGTCTAGTAGAGGCTTACCAGGGACTTGGTATTTGCTTATGTATTCACACATGCATTTAAGTTTCTGACCAATACAATTATAGCATGAATAATAAACCTTTATCATGATCAAGGAAATATAAATAACCACTTTATTATTGCCTCTAGAGCATATTTCCAACAATGGTCACCAGCGATGTCGTGTGTGCACTCCTGGCTCTCTCCCTTGAGTAGATGGAGAGGATTGAGGCGGCTTGAATCTCCTTGGACATGGGACGACAAGTGCGGCAGGGACTATTGCCGGGATGGATACCGCATGACATGCATCACGTTTTTTGGAGCATGCGACATACCTGGTCATGGCACTCGTGCATGACTATGCTACGAGGGACTTCCTGGTGGATGTGGCGGCATCGATAAGTTGAAGTCTGGGAGACGGGACATGTTGGAGGATGAGGAGGCACCTAGCATGCTTCTCTGGCTATGGCGCCATATGAGAGCGCATATTGCTAGGAGAATGCGATGGATCTAGTCATGGCGCTTGTGCATGTTATGCTACTGGCGCTCATCATGGTGTTGCTACTCATGAGCCCCTTCCCGCTGTATGGAATGGATGCTTCGGCCTTGTACAATGCAAGGTGCTTAGAGAAATAAACAGTCTTTCCTTAAGCACTGTGCTTATTTATATATGGTAAACGCTTAATTAGGCACCCTTACTATAGGAACAAGCACTGAGCTTAAGAAAAACACAGTTTATTTTACTAAGCATGTCTGTAAGCACAAGATCTTAGAATGCTCGTGTAGCCCAGTTCTAGCGAATCTCGCATGTCCTTGTACAACGACATCCATCTTGTAGGCAAAGTACTTTCCAGAGGTCTCATACCTCTCGACTCGGGCATGAGTCTGAAATACCAATTTCAGCTCTTGGAACATCTTATATGCTCCGTGACGTTCAAAACGTTTTTGAAGTCACGTTCTAAGCCGTAAAGCATGGCGCACTAAACTATCCAGTAGTTACCATACCGAGCTTGCCAAACGTTCATAGCGTCTGTATCTGCTCTTGCAATAGGTCCGTCACCTAGCGGTGCATCAAGGACATAATTCTTCTGTGCAGCAATGAGGATAATCCTTAGATCACGGACCCAGTCCGCATCATTGCTACTATCATCTTTCAACATAGTTTTTCTCTAGGAACATATCAAAAATAAACGGGGAGCTACATCGCGAGCTATTGATCTACAACATAGATATGCAAATACTATCATGACTAAGTTCATGATAAATTAAAGTTCAATTAATCATATTACTTAAGAACTCCCACTTAGATAGACATCCCTCTAGTCATCTAAATGATCACGTGATCCATATCAACTAAACCAAGTCCGATCATCACGTGAGATGGAGTAGTTTTCAATGGTGAACATCACTATATTGATCATATCTACTATATGATTCACGCTCGACCTTTCGGTCTCGGTGTTACGAGGCCATATCTCGCATATGCTAGGCTCGTCAAGTTTAACCCGAGTATTCTGCGTATGCAAAACTGGCTTGCACCGTTGTATGTGAACGTAGAGCTTGTCACACCGATCATCACGTGGTGTCTCGCACGACATTTAACCGTCATAACGGTGCATACTCAGGGAGAACACTTGTACCTTGGAATTTAGTGAGAGATCATCTTATAATGCTACCGCCGTACTAAGCAAAATAAGATGCATAAAGAGATAAACATCACATGCAATCAAATAAGTGATATGATATGGCCATCATCATCTTGTGCCTTTGATCTCCATCTCCGAAGCACCGTCATGATCACCATCGTCACCGGCTTGACACCTTGATCTCCATCGAAGCATCGTTGTCGTCTCGCCAACTATTGCTTCTACAACTATCGCTACCGCTTAGTGATAAAGTAAAGCAATTACTGTATGATTGCATTTCATACAATAAAGCGACAACCATATGGCTCCTGCCAGTTGCCGATAACTGTGTTACAAAACATGATCATCTCATACACCAATTTATATAATCACGTCTTGACCATATCACATCACAACATGCCCTGCAAAAACAAGTCAGACGTCCTCTACTTTGTTGTTGCAAGTTTTATGTGGCTGCTACGGGCTTTAGCAAGAACCTTTCTTACCTACGCATCAAAACCACAATGATTTTTCGTCAAGTTTGCTGTTTTAACCTTCAACAAGGACTGGGCGTAGTCACACTCGATTCAACTAAAGTTGGAGAAACAGACACCCACTAGCCACCTGTGTGCGAAGCACGTCGGTAGAACCAGTCTCGCGTAAGCGTACGCGTAATGTCGGTCTGAGCTGATTCATCCAACAATACCGCTGAATCAAAGTATGACATCTTTGGTAAGCGATGACTATTATCGCCCACAACTCTTTGTGTTCTACTCGTGCATATAACATCTACGCATAGACCTGGCTCGGATGCCACTGTTGGGGAACGTAGTATTTCAAAAAAATTGCCTACGCACACGCAAGATCCATCTAGGTGATGCATAGCAACAAGCGGGGAGAGTGTGTCCACGTACCCTCGTAGACCGAAAGCGGAAGCGTTTAGTAACGCAGTTGATGTAGTCGAACGTCTTCGCGGTCCAATTGATCCAAGTACCGAACGCACGGCACCTCCGTGATCTGCACACGTTCAGCTCGGTGATGTCCCTCGTACTCTTGATCCAGATGAGGCCGAGGGAGCGTTCCTTCAGCATGACGGAGTGGTGACGGTGTTGATGAAGTTACCAACGCAGGGCTTCGCCTTAGCACTACAACGCTATGACCGAGGTGGAAACCTGTGGAGGGGGCACCACACACGGCTAAGACAACTGTCAACTTGTGTGTATATGGGGTGCCCCCTCCCCCGTATATAAAGGAGTGGAGGAGGGGAGGGCCGGCCCTCATAGGGCACGCCCAGGGGGGGGGGGTCCTACTCCCAGTAGGAGTAGGTTTCCCCTTCCCTTGTTGGAGTAGGATAAGAAGGAATAGGGAGAGAGAGGGAAGTAACTGGGGGCACCCAATACGGATAGGGCTTGCGGGGCGCCCTCCACCTGGCCGCCTCCTCCTCTCTCGCACTAAGGCCCAATAAGGCCCATTGACTCCCCGGGGGGTTCCGGTAAGCCCCTGTTACTCCGGTAAATGCCTGAACTCATCCGGAACCCTTCCGGTGTCCAAACATAGCCTTCCAATATATCGATCTTTATGTCTCGACCATTTCGAGACTCCTCGTCATGTCCGTGATCACATTCGGGACTCTGAACTACCTTCGGTACATCAAAACACATAAACTCATAATACCGATCGTCATCGAACGTTAAGCGTGCGGACCCTACGAGTTCGAGAACTATGTGGACATGACCGAGACTCACTTCCGGTCAATAACCAATAGCGGAACCTGGATGCTTATATTGGTTCCTACATATTCTACGAAGATCTTTATCGGTCAAACCGCATAACAACATACGTTGTTCCCTTTGTCATCAATATGTTACTTGCGCGAGATTCGATCGTCGGTATCACCATACCTAGTTCAATCTCGTTACCGGCAAGTTTCTTTACTCGTTCTGTAATGCATCATCCCGTGACTAACTCATTAGTCACATTGCATGCAAGGCTTATTGTGATGTGCATTACCGAGAGGGCCCAGAGATACCTCTCCGACAATCAAAGTGACAAACCCTAATCTCGATCTATGCCAACTCAACAAAGACCATCAAAGACACCTATAGAGCATCTTTATAATCACCCAATTACGTTGTGACATTTGATAGCACACAAAATGTTCCTCCGGTATTCGGGAGTTGCATAATCTCATAGTCATAGGAACATGTATAAGTTATGAAGAAAGCAATAGCAATAAACTAAACGATCAGAGTGCTAAGCTAACGGATGGGTCAAGTCAATCACATCATTCTCTAATGATGTGATCCCGTTCATGAAATGACAACTCTTTGTCCATGGCTAGGAAACTTAACCATCTTTGATTAACGAGCTAGTCAAGTAGAGGCATACTAGTGACACTCTGTTTGTCTATGTATTCACACATGTACTAAGTTTACGGTTAATACAATTCTAGCGTGAATAATAAACATTTATCATGATATAAGGAAATATAAATAACAAATTTATTATTGCCTCTAGGGCGTATTTCCTTCAGTGTTCCACTCCATGTCAACTTGTGGTTCACCTTGATGTGAAGTAGTAGCTTCCACTAGAATGGATGAAGTTCTCTCCTTCACCTCCATTGTATGGATCTTTCCGATAGACAAATCCTGAATTGCTTCCGAGGGATCTTCCTACATCAATTGGTAGTTGCTCTACGTGCGAGCCGTTAGATTCATCAAACTTCACATCTACCGTCTCTTCAACCTTTCGGGTGAAATTGTTGTAGACACGGTAAATGTGAGAGTTTGAGCCATAACTGAGTAGAAAACCTTCATGAAATTTAGGAGAAAATTTCGAACGGTGATGCTTATCAAGAATGCAACATTTTGAACTAAATACCAAGAAGCTTGTGAAGATGTAGTCGATTTGTAGCATGACAAGTTGTTTCAACGGCTTCCACCCAAAAGTGTCTTGGCGTCTTGTATCTAGCATCGTTCTCGCCATCTCAATAAGGGTCCGGTTCTTCGTATCAACAACTCCATTTTGCTGAGGTGTGTACGTAGCCGAGAACTCATGTGAGATGCCTTCTTCATCAAGAAAGGTATCCACATTTGCGTTCTTGAACTCCATTCCATTATCACTCCGAACCTTCTTGATCTTCACTCCAAATTGATTTTGGGCCTTCCTAGCGAAGTTCTTAAATACATTTTGAACCCGCGACTTGTCATCAAGAAAGAACACCCATGTAAACCTGGAAAACCCATCAACAATGACCAAACCGAAAGAGTTACCACCAAGGCTCTTGTAAGCATTGGGACCAAAGAGATCCATATGGAGTAGCTCAAGTGGTCTTCTCGTGGTCATGATGTTCTTCACGGGATGACTTCCTCCAACTTGTTTTTCTGCTTGGCAAGCACTACAAAGTCCATCCTTGTCAAATATAACATCTTTAATACCAAGGATATGATCACCTTTAATGAGTTTATCAATATTTCACATGCCAACATGTCATAACCAACCTTTAGAAGATTTTGCAATTAAACAAGTACGAGGTTGGGCTATCTTCGTGAAATTAACAATATATAGATCACCTCTACGAATGCCGGTAAAGACCATATTATGATTATCTCGACGAAACACTTGGCAATCTACTTCGATAAATAGAACATTGAAACCAAAATCGTCTAGTCTAGATACGAAAAGAAGATTGTAACTAAGAGGTTCAACGAGCATAAAATTTTGAATAGAGATATCATTGGATATGTCCACCTTACCGAGGCCAAGTACCTTACCCTTGGATTTATCTCCAAAAGTCACATACTTGCGTGGACTATCATTTTTAGCAAGCTCATGGAACATGTATTTATCTCCGGTCATGTGATCGGTGCATCCACTATCAAGAATCTACTCTTTTTCTCCGTCCATATAATTTCAAAGATTTGCCATGAGACTAAGATTCCTCTTAGTCTTCTCATATTCAATGTTGAATTCTTCGTCCTCATCATAATAGCCATGCACAATATCAACATCATCATCACGCGTATGATCATCACCTAGTTCAAGTGATTCGTTAGATTTATGACCATGACAATGTGCAAGTTTATGAATTCTAATGGTTTCCATGATAATGTTGCTAATGGTTGCAACATCGCCCTTAGCACGCATAAGATCACGGAGCTCAAATAGACATTCATCAAAGTTAGGATCACTAGGCTTCATCTTATGAAAGGAAATGGACTTATGACGATTTTCATTTAGATTTTTCAAGGAATAATTTGGAAAGTGTTCCTCAAGATAATTCCATATAGTGTATGTGCATTCAAAGTTTTGCAAGCAAACAAGCACATTTCTAGGTAATCCTCTAATGATAATATTAACAGTTCTAAGATTGTGAACCATGTCTGGATACTCATCGTGGGTAGGATGCAAAGGATCAATGGGAGGCACATACGGGCTAATTCAGAGTATACTTCCTCAAATTATATTCAGTGAAGATCTCAAGCATTTCAATTTACCAACAACCATAAAACTCCCCATCAAGAATAGGTACTCTATGTCTAATACTCCTAATCATAGACTCATCCATCTTCCTCCAATGGTGATTAGACCAAAGCAATGGATACCAAAGCTCTGATACCGATTAAAAGATCAAGAAGAGGGGTCTAGAGGGGGGGGGTCATTAGACCCTTAAAAAGTGAAAGTGTCAGTTTTTAGAATTATTCAAGTTAAGGTTGAGTTTAGCACATGTTAATAGTCACACGATGCATTTTACACAGTCATAGCAAGAGTATGGGCAGCGGGAAGAGTAAAGCATGCAAGTGCAAGAATGTAAAGTGATGGGAATTGGAAAGTGCAAACGCAATGGAGACACGGAGATTTTTGGCGTGGTTTCGATAGGTGGTGCTATCGTACGTCCACGTGGATGGAGACTTCAACCCACGAATGGTAACGGCTGCGTGAGTCCATGGAGGGCTCCACCCACGAAGTGTCCACGAAGAAGCAACCTTGTCTATCCCACCATGGACATCGTCCACGAAGGACTTGCCTCACTCGGGTAGATCTTCACGAAGTAGGTGATCTCCTAGCCCTTACAAACTTCTTGGTTCAACTCCACATCATGTCAGAGGCTCCCAAGCGACACCTAACCAATCTAGGAGACACCAAGTCTGATGATGATGAACTCCTTACTCTTGTGCTTCAAATGATAGTCTCCCCAACACCCAACTCTCTCTCACAGAGCTATGGTGGAAGAAGGATTTGAGTGGAAATCAACTTGGGAAAGGCTAGAAATCAATATTCAAATGGTAGGAATGGAATCTCTTAATCTCAACACATGAGTAGGTGGGTTTCTCTCAAAAAATGAGTAATGGAAGTGTAGGCATGTTCTGATGGCTCTCTTATCAAGTAAGAGGGGGTGGAGAGGTATATATAGCCTCCACACGAAATCCAACCGTTACACACTTTTGACTCAACTCGATGGGGTCGATCAAAAATCTCGGTGGCACCGACCTGTGTAAAAGATATGAACGTTGGAGGTATTGGTGGGACCGGTGGGAAACAACTCGGATGGAATGATGTGCAATGGTTAGGGCAAAGGCAAGCCATCTTGTTCGCACCGATCGCAAAATTCGGTAGGACCAAAATAATCGCAATAGGTTCTAGAGAGTTGGCAAGGCCATCTCGGTGAGACCGAGATCCATATCGGTGTATCCGATTTGTTAGGGTTTGGCTGTGCCAGTGTCCAGATGAACTCGGTGGGTCTAGATAGGGAAGTTTCAGTGGGACCGAGTTGGAATGTAGGGTTTTGGACCGATTTGGATAGAGAAAGTGGTTGAGAGTTTTGGAGCAATATCACTAAGCACTTGAGCAAATATATCATAATCAAAACCTCATCCCCTTTTAATAGTATTGGCCTTCCTATGGACTCAATGTGATCTTGGATCAGTTAACCAAAAATGTAGAGTCTTGAGCTTTTGCCAATCCATGTCCTTAGCATTTTGAAGGGGGGTCCACATCCTCTCGTCCTTGCCATCCACTATTGAACTTGTCTGAAATGTACTAGATAGAACTATTAATCCAACAAAAGATAAGTTGACATTAATTACCAAAACCACCAAGGGAGCACTTGTGCTTTCAGTCTCCCCCTTTTTGGCAACTGATTACAACATACATCAAAGCTTCAAGTAATAATGTGATGAGTACTATATTAAAGTTTTGAAGAAACCTGTAACTTGCATAAGCATGATAGAATTCGAAGATATGTGAATGCACAACATGACATAATGAGTAATGAGTTACATGTATCTTGGCTATATGCATCAGAGCAAAAAGAATGAAAGATGTCCGACAACGGGATCGTGGACGTCCATATCATTCCCTATGAGTACACGAATGATATTCGAGTGAACCTTTGGTTATCATGTGATGTTCCCTTTGCTTCGTGACACTTGACAAAACCAGGGATGCATCGGTATCCTGATGAGTTACCACCATGCTCACTATACTGAAATCCTCGTTACTAGTTTTGTTCTTCTTTCTCGTTATTGTGTTCCGGCATCCCCGTGAAGAAGTCACCTGTGTCTGGCCAGGCGATGATTGATGCCGTCACACCGAGAGGGCCCTAAGAATATCTCTCCATCGTCGGAGGAGCAAATACCACTCGCGAGCTATTCAGCCACTTGTCAAACTTTTCGATGAACCTATAAGTTGTCGTTATAATCACCATGTTACAGGTGACATTTGAGCAGTCCCAAAATCTACCGTACGGTACGAAGTGACCACGATACTCTCATGGTCTAAGGAGCGAAATCACACGTTAATACAGAAGGAAATATGCCCTAGAGGTAATAATAAAGTTGTTATTTATATTTCCTTATATCATGATAAATGTTTATTATTCATGCTAGAATTGTATTAACCGGAAACTTAGTACATGTGTGAATACATAGATAAACAGAGTGTCCCTAGTATGCCTCTACTAGACTAGCTCGTTAATCAAAGATGGTTAACTTTCCTAACCATAGACATGTGTTGTCATTTGATGAACGGGATCACATCATTAGAGAATGATGTGATGGACAAGACGCATCCGTTAGCTTAGCACTATGATCGTTTAGTTTATTGCTATTGCTTTCTTCATGACTTATACATGTTCCTCTAACTATGAGATTATGCAACTCCCGAATACCGGGGTAACACTTAGTATGCTATCAAACATCACAACATAACTGGGTGATTATAAAGATGCTCTACAGGTGTCTCCGATGGTGTTTGTTGAGTTGGCATAGATCGAGATTACGATTTGTCACTCGGATTGTCGGAGAGGTATCTCTGGGCCCTCTCGGTAATGCACATCACAATAAGCCTTGCAAGGAATGTGACTAATGAATTAGTTGCGGGATGATGCATTAAGGAACGAGTAAAGAAACTTGCTGGTAACGAGATTGAACTAGGTATGGTGATACCGACGATCGAATCTCGGCAAGTAACATACCGATGACAAAGGGAACAACGTATGTTGTTATGCGGTTTGACCGATAAAGATCTTCGTAGAATATGTAGGAGCCAATATGAGCATCCAGGTTCCGCTATTGGTTATTGACCGGAGAGGTTCTCGGTCATTTCTACATAGTTCTCGAACCTGTAGGGTCCGCACGCTTAACGTTCGATGGCGATTGGTATTATGAGTTTATGTGATTTGATGTACCAAATGTTGTTCGAAGTCCCGGATGAGATCACGAACATGACGAGGAGTCTCGAAATGGTCGAGAGGTAAAGATCGATTTATTGGAAGGCTATATTCGGACATCGGAAAGGTTCCGAGTGATTCGGTATTTTAGTCTGGGAGAGTTATGGGAATTCGCCGGGGGAAGTAGTGGGCCTTAATGGGCCATACAGGAAAGGAGAGAAGGGCCTCAAGGGGTGGCCGCGCGCTGATACGTCTCCAACGTATCTATAATTTTTGATTGCTCCATGCTATTATATATTCTGTTTTGAATGTTTAATGCGCTTATTTATACACTTTTATATTATTTTTGGGACTAACCTATTAACCCAAGGCCTAGTGCAAATTGCTGTTTTTTTGCCTATTTCAGTGTTTCGCACAAAAGGAATATCAAACGGAGTCCAAACGGAATGAAACCTTCGGGAGAGTTATTTTTGGAACAAACGTGATCCAGAGGACTTGGAGTGGATGTCAAGCAATCAACGAGGAGGCCACGAGGCAGGGGCGCACCCCTCGGGCGCCGCCTCCACCCTCGTGGGCCCCTCGTGGCTCCACCGACCTACTTCTTCCTCCTATATATACCTACGCCCTCAAACCATCGAGGAGCACCACGAAAACCTAATTCCACCGCCGCAACCTTCTGTACCCGTGAGATCCCATCTTGGGGCCTTTTCCGGCGCTCTGCCAGAGGGGGCATCGATCACGGAGGGCTTCTACATAAACACCATAGACTCTCCAATGATGTGTGAGTAGTTTACCACAGACCTTCGGGTCCATAGTTATTAGCTAGCTGGCATCTTCTCTCTCTTTGACTCTCAATACAAAGTTATCCTCGATCTTCTTGGAGATCTATTTGATGTAACTCTTTTTGCGGTGTGTTTGTCGAGATCCGATGAATTGTGGATTTATGATCAAGATTCTCTATGAACAATATTTGAATCTTCTCTGAATTCTTTTATGTATGATTGGTTATCTTTGCAAGTCTCTTCGAATTATCAGTTTGGTTTGGCCTACTAGATTGATCTTTCTTGCAATGGGAGAAGTGCTTAGCTTTGGGTTCAATCATGCGGTGCTCGATCCCAAGTGATGAGGGGAAACGACATGTATTGTATTGTTGCCATCGAGAATAAAAGATGGGGTTTATATCATATTGCATGAGTTTATCCCTCTACATCATGTCATCTTACCTAATGCGTTACTCTGTTCTTATGAACTTAATACTCTAGATGCATGCTGGATAGCGGTCGATGTGTGGAGTAATAATAGTAGATGCAGGCAGGAGTCGGTCTACTTGTCATGGATGTGATGCCTATATACATGATCATGCCTAGATATTCTCATAATTATGCACTTTTCTATCAATTGCTCGACAGTAATTTGTTCACCCACCGTAATACTTATGCTATCTTGAGAGAAGCCACTAGTGAAACCTATGGCCCCCGGGTCTATTTTCCATCATATTAATCTCCTGTCAACTAGCTATTTCTATCGCCGTTTATTTTGCTTTCTTTACTTTTAGTCTTTATCATAAAAATACCAAAAGTATTATCTTATCATCTCTATCAGATCTCACTTTTGCAAGTGGTCGTGAAGGGATTGACAACCCCTTTATCGCGTTGGTTGCAAGGTTCTTATTTGTTTGTGTAGGTACGAGGGACTTGCGTGTGGCCTCCTACTGGATTGATACCTTGGTTCTCAAAAACTGAGGGAAATACTTACGCTACTTTGCTGCATCACCCTTTCCTCTTCAAGGGAAAACCAACGCAGTGCGCAAGAGGTAGCAAGAAGGATTTCTGGCGCCGTTGCCAGGGAGGTGTACACCAAGTCAAGTCAAGATTTGATCTCCCGACAACGAGCCATTTCTGGCGCCGTTGCCGGGGAGTCTACGCATAAGTCAAGATATACCAGGTACCCATCACAAACTCTTATCCCTCGCATTACATTATTTGCCATTTGCCTCTCGTTTTCCTCCCCCCCACTTCACCCTTGCCGTATATTCGCTCTCTCTTTCCGTTTGCCTCTTTCTCGCTTGCCTTTTGTGTCCCGTGTGCCGTCATGCCTAGTCCTTTATCTACTCCTTTGTCTCCCGAGAATGAAGTCCTTAATTTTAAACAAAGGGAGGGAGAAAATCTAAAAGATGCTTGGTACAGAATTTGCAATGCGCAAAATAGATCTACTAGGAAGCAATCTACTTCCGTTCTTCTTCATAATTTTTATGTAGGCATCACTCCTTGGAATAGATATATTCTTGATACCATTACCAGAGGAAATTTATTGGGTAGCCATACTTTTGATTCTTGTAATGCTATGATAGATTTGTTTGGCCCACCACCTCTCTTGGTTAATGGAACTATTTTAACTTTGGAACATGTGATGCAACGGCTTGAAATTATTGAAAATAAAGTCGCCACCATAGAGTTGATTGAAAATTTGGATAGAAAGATCCACAACCAAATTACCCAATACGGATCTAAGGTAGGAGTTGCTCTTAAATTTTTTAAAGAGAAAGAACCTATGGTTAATGAAAAGATAGATCAAGATTCCACTAGAATTGATAAAATTGAGGATATTATTACCAACCTAGGGTCTGCCTTTTCTTTCGTGAAAAACACTCCTTCTAATGCTAAGATTTCCAAATTGATGTATGTTCCTAAAAATAAGGGTGAAACTTCTAGTAAGGTAAATACGGACCTCAAATCCATAAGTGTTCACCCCAATTTTCTCGCTATCCTTAAGGAAACTTTTGCTACAAATGATTTTCTCGATTTCGTGCCTAGGAGTTTGATAATTAATAAAAAGAAAGAAACTCCTAGGAGTTATAGGTGTTTTATTGAAGAATTGCCTACCAAAGATGGCAATACCTAGATCTATCCTTGCCTTTATGCCTAGCTAGGGGCGTTAAACGATAGCGCTTGTTGGGAGGCAACCCAATTTTATTTTAGTTTTTTGCTTTTTGTTTCTGTTTAGGAATAAATAATCCATATAGATTCTGTTTAGATGTGGTTTTGTGTTTTAATTAGTGTTTGTGCCAAGTAGAACCTTTATGAAGACTTTGGGAAAGTCTTTGCGATCTTGCTGTAAAAAACAGAAACTTTAGCGCTCACGAGATTAGTTACAACTGTTTACTGGAGAGTTCTATTTAGTTGATTCTTTTTGCAGCTGATTAATAAATAAATTCCTCACGTCCAGAAATTTATTTTAGAATTTTTGGAGTTCCAGAAGTTTGTGTTAGTTACAGATTACTACAGACTGTTCTGTTTTCGACAGATTCTGTTTTTCGCGTGTTGTTTGCTTACTTTGATGAATCTATGGCTAGTAATGGAGCTTATGAACCATAGAAAAGTTGGAATACAGTAGGTTTAACACCAATATAAATAAATAATGAGTTCATTACAGTACCTTGAAGTGGTGTTTTGTTTTCTTTCGCTAACGGAGCTCACGAGATTTTCTGTTAAGTTTTGTGTTGTGAAGTTTTCAAGTTTTTGGTTGGTAAAGATTTGATGGATTATGGGACAAGGAGTGGCAAGAGCCTAAGCTTGGGGATCCCCAAGGCACCCCAAGGTAAAATCTAAGGAAAACCCAAAATCATAAGCTTGGGGATGCCCCGGAAGGCATCCCCTGTTTTGTCTTCGTCCATCGATAACTTTACTTGGAGCTATATTTTTATTCACCACATGATATGTGTTTTGCTTGGAGCGTCTTGTATGATTTGAGTCTTTGCTTTTTAGTTCACCACAATCATCCTTGTTGTACACACCTTTTGAGAGAGACACACATTATTCAGAATCTATTAGAATACTCAATGTTCTTCACTTATATCTTTTGAGCTAAACAATTTTGCTCTAGTGCTTCACTTATATCTTTTAGAGCACGGTGGTGGTTATATTTTATAGAAATTATTGATCTCTCATGCTTAACTTATATTATTTTGAGAGTCCTTTAGAACAGCATGGTAATTTGCTTTGGTTATAAAATTAGTCCTAATATGATAGGCATCCAAGATAAAAACTATAGAGTGCATTGAATACTAAGAGAAGTTTGATACTTCATAATTGTTTTGAAATATGAAGATGGTGATATTAGAGTTATGCTAGTTGAGTAGTTGTGAATTTGAGAAATACTTGTTCTAAAGTTTGTGATTCCCGTAGCATGCACGTATGGTGAACCGTTATGTGATGAAGTCGGAGCATGATTTATTTATTGATTGTATTCCTTATGAGTGGCGGTCGGGGACGAGCGATGGTCTTTTCCTACCAATCTATCCCCCTAGGAGCATGTGCGTAGTACTTCGTTTCCATAACTAATAGATTTTTTCAATAAGTATGTGAGTTCTTTATGACTAATGTTGAGTCCATGATTATACGCACTCTCATCCTTCCACCATTGCTAGCCTCACTAATACCGTGCACCTTTCGCCAGTATCACATACCCACCATATACCTTCCTCAAAATAGCCACCATACCTACCTATTATGGCATTTCCATAGCCATTCCGATATATTGCCATGCGACTTACCACCGTTCCATTTATTATGGCATGCTTCATCATTGTCATATTGCTTTGCATGATCATGTAGTTGACATCGTATTTGTGGCAAAGCCACCTTCATAATTCTTTCATACATGTCACTCTTGATTCATTGCATATCCTGCACATCACGGAGGCATTCACATAGATATTTTGTTCTAAGTATCGAGTTGTAATTCTTGAGTAGTAAGCAAATAAAAGTGTGATGATCATCATTATTAGAGCATTGTCCCAAGTGAGGAAAGGATGATGGAGACTATGATTCCCCCATAAGTCGGGATGAGACTCCGAACAAAAAAAAAAGAAAGAAAAGAGGCCAAAAGAAAAAAAGAAGGCCCAAAAAAATGAGAGAAAAAGAGAGAAGGGACAATGCTACTATCCTTTTCCACACTTGTGCTTCAAAGTAGCACCATGATCTTCATGATAGAGAGTCTCCTATGTTGTCACTTTCATATACTAGTGGGAATTTTACATTATAGAACTTGGCTTGTATATTCCAATGATGGGCTTCCTCAAAATTCCCTAGGTCTTCGTGAGCAAGCGAGTTGGATGCACACCCACTTAGTTTCTTTTGTTGAGCTTTCATACACTTATAGCTCTAGTGCATCCGTTGCATGGCAATCCCTACTCACTTACATTGATATCTATTGATGGGCATCTCCATAGCCCGTTGATACGCCTAATCGATGTGAGACTATATTCTCCTTTTTTGTCTTCTCCACAACCACCATTCTATTCCACCTATAGTGCTATGTCCATGGCTCACACTCATATATTATGTGAAGATTGAAAAAGTTTGAGAACATCAAAAGTATGAAACAATTACTTGGCTTGTCATCGGGGTTGTGCATGATTTAAATACTTTGTGTGGTGAACATAGAGCATAGCCAGACTATATGATTTTGTAGGGATAACTTTCTTTGGCCATGTTATTTTGAGAAGACATGATTGCTTTGTTAGTATGCTTTAAGTATTATTATTTTCATGTTAATATTAAACTTTTATCTTGAATCTTTCGGATCTGAACATTCATGCCACAATAAAGAGAAATACATTGAAGAATATGCTAAGTAGCATTCCACATCAAAAATTCTGTTTTTATCATTTACCTACTCGAGGACGAGCAGGAATTAAGCTTGGGGATGCTTGATACGTCTCCAACGTATCTATAATATTGCTCCATGCTATTATATATTCTGTTTTGGATGTTTAATGCGCTTATTTATACAATTTTATATTATTTTTATGACTAACCTATTAACCCAAGGCCTAGTGCAAATTGCTGTTTTTCTTCCTATTTCAGTGTTTCGCACAAAAGAATATCAAACGGAGTCCAAACGGAATGAAACCTTCGGGAGAGTTATTTTTGGAACAAACTTTATCCAGGGGAATTGGAGTGGACGTCAAGCAATCAACAAGGAGGCCACGAGGCAGGGGGCACGCCTACACCCTGGGCGCGCCCTCCACCCTCGTGGGCCCCTCATGGCTCCACCGACCTACATCTTCCTCCTATATATACCTATGTACCCCGAAACCGTCGAGGAGCACCACGAAAACCTAATTCCACCGCCGCAACCTTCTATAGCCGTGAGATCCCATCCTGGGGCCTTTTCCGGTGGTCTGCCGGAGGGGGCATCGATCACGGAGGGCTTCTACATCAACACCATAGCCTCTCAATGATGTGTGGGAAATTTACCACAGACCTTCGGGTCCATAGTTATTAGCTAGATGGATTCTTCTCTCTCTTTGGATCTCAATATAAAGTTCTCCTCGATCTTCTTGGAGATCTATTTGATGTAACTCTTTTTGCGGTGTGTTTGTCGAGATCCGATGAATTGTGGGTTTATGATCAAGATTATCTATGAACAATATTTGAATCTTCTGAATTCTTTTATGTATGATTGGTTATCTTTACAAGTCTCTTGAATTATCAGTTTGGTTTGGCCTACTAGATTGATCTTTCTTGCAATGGGAGAAGTGCTTAGCTTTGGGTTCAATCATGCGGTGCTCGATCCCAAAGTGATGAGGGGAAACGACACGTATTGTATTGTTGCCATCGAGAATAAAAAGATGGGGTTTATATCATATTGCATGAGTTTATCCCTCTACATCATGTCATCTTACCTAATGCGTTACTCTGTTCTTATGAACTTAATACTCTAGATGCATGCTAGATAGCGGGCGATGTGTGGAGTAATAGTAGTAGATGCAGGCAGGAGTCGTTCTACTTGTCACAGACGTGATGCCTATAGATCTTATCATGCCTAGATATTCTCATAATTATGCACTTTTCTATCAATTGCTCGACAGTAATTTGTTCACCCACTGTAATACTTATGCTATCTTGAGAGAAGCCACTAGTGAAACCTATGGCCCCCGGGTCTATTTTCTATCATATTAATCTCCTGTCAACTAGCTATTTCTATCGCCTTTTATTTTGCTTTCTTTAATTTTAATCTTTATCATAAAAAATAACAAAAATATTATCTTATCATCTCTATCAGATCTCACTTTTGCAAGTGGCCGTGAAGGGATTGACAACCCCTTTATCGCGTTGGTTGCAAGGTTCTTATTTGTTTGTGTAGGTACGAGGGACTTGCCTGTGGCCTCCTACTGGATTGATACCTTGGTTCTCAAAAACTGAGGGAAATACTTACCCGACTTTGCTACATCACCCTTTCCTCTTCAAGGGAAAACCAACGCAGTGCTCAAGAGGTAGCATGTGCCCCCCATGGGCTGGTCCGATTTGTACTAGGAAGGGGCGGCGCCCCCCTCCTTCCTTCTCCCCTCTTACTCCTTCCTTATTCTCCTACTTGGACTAGGAAAGGGGGAAACCTACTCCTACTAGGAGTAGGAATCCCCCCCTTGGGCGCGCCCCTTATGGCTGGCCCTCCCCATCCTCCACTCCTTTATATACGGGGGAGGGGGGCACCCCATAGACACACAAATTTATTTCTTAGCCGTGTGCGGTGCCCCACTCCACAGTTATCCACCTCAGTCATACTGTCATAGTGCTTAGGCGAAGCCCTGCGTCGGTAACTTCATCATTACCGTCACCACGCTGCCAGGCCGACGAAACTCTCCCTCGGCCTCACCTGGATCTAGAGTTCGAGGGACGCCACCGAGCTGAATGTGTGCAGATCGCGGAGGTGCCGTATGCTCGGGTACTTGATCGCTTGGATCACGAAGACATTCGACTACATCAACTGCTAAGCATTAAACGCTTCCGCTTTCGGTCTACGAGGGTACGTGGACACACTCTCCCCGCTCGTTGCTATGCTTCACCTAGTTAGATCTTGCGTGATCATAGGATTTTTTTTGAAATACTATGTTCCCCAACAGTGGCATCCGAGCCAGGTCTATGCATAGATGTTATATGCACGGGTAGAACACAAAGAGTTGTGGGCGGTAATAGTCATACTGCTTACCAGCATGTCATACTTTGATTCGGCGGTATTGATTGGATGAAGCGGCCCAGACCGACATTACATGACCGCGTTCATGAGACTGGTTCTATTGCCATGCTTCGCACACAGGTGGCTAGTGGGTGTCTGTTTCTCCAGCTTTAGTTGAATCGAGTGTGATTACGCCCGGTCCTTGTTGAAGGTTAAAACAACACACTTGACGAAAAATCATTGTGGTTTTGATGCGTGATAAGAACGGTTCTTGCTAGAAGCCCGTAGCAGCCACGTAAAACTTGCAACAACAAAGTAGAGGATGTCTAACTTGTTTTTGCAGGGCTTGGTATGATGTGATATGGTCAAGATGTGATGATATATAAATTGTTGTATGAGATGATCATGTTTTGTAACAGTTATCGGCAACTGGCAGGAGCCATATGGTTGTCTCTTTATTGTATGAAATGCAATCACCATGTAATTGCTTTACTTTATCACTAAGCGGTAGCGATAGTCGTAGTAGCAATAGTTGGCGAGACGACAACGATGCTTCGATGGAGATCAAGGTGTCAAGCCGGTGACGATGGTGATCATGACGGTGCTTCGGAGATGGAGATCAAAGGCACAAGATGATGATGGCCATATCATATCACTTATATTGATTGCATGTGATGTTTATCCTTTATGCATCTTATTTTGCTTAGTACGGCGATAGCATTATAAGATGACCCCTCACTAAATTTCAAGGTATAAGTGTTCTCCCTGATTATGCACCGTTCGATAGTCGTCGTGCCGAGACACCATGTGATGATCGGGTGTGATAAGCTCTACGTTCACATACAACGGGTGCAAGCCAGTTTTGCACACGCAGATACTCGGGTTAAACTTGACGAGCCTAGCATATGCAAATATGCCTCGAAACAGTGAGACCGAATGGTCGAGCGTGAATTATATAGTAGATATGGTCAACATACTTATGTTCACCATTGGAAACTACTCCATCTCACGTGATGATCGGACATGGTTTAGTTGATATGGATCACGTGATCACTTAGATGATTAGAGGTATGTCTATCTAAGTGGGATTTCTTAAGTAATATGATTAATTTAACTTTAATTTATCATGAACTTAGTCCTGATAGGTTTTGCATATCTATGTTGTAGATCAATAGCTCGCGTATAACTCCCCTGTTTTATTTTTGATATGTTCCTAGAGAAAAATAAGTTGAAAGATGATAGTAGCAATGATGTGGACTGGGTCCGTGATCTGAGGATTATCCTCATTGCTGCACAGAAGAATTATGTCCTTGATGCACCGCTAGGTGACGGACCTATTGCAGGAGCAGATGCAGACGTTATGAACGTTTGGCAAGCTCGGTATGATGACTACTTGATAGTTTAGTGCGCCATGCTTTACGGCTTAGAACCGGAACTTCAAAAACATTTTGAATGACAAGGAGCATATAAGATGTTACAAGAGCTGAAATTGGTATTTCAGACTCATGCCCGAGTCGAGAGGTATGAGACCTCTGACAAGTATTTTGCCTACAAGATGGAGGAGAATAGCTCAACCAGTGAGCATGTGCTCAGAATGTCTGAGTACTACAATCGCTTGAATCAAGTGGGAATTAATCTTCCAGATAAGATAGTGATTGACATAGTTTTCTAGTCACTATCACCAAGTTACTGGAACTTCGTGATGAACTATAATATGCAAGGGATGACGAAAACGATTCCCGAGCTCTTCGCGATGCTGAAATCGGTGAAGGTAGAAATCAAGAAAAGCATCAAGTGTTGATGGTTGACAAGAGCACTAGTTTCAAGTAAAAGGGCAAGGGAAAGAAAGGGAACTTCAATAAGAATGGCAAGCAAGTTGCCACTCCCATGAAGAAGCCCAAAGCTAGACCCAAGCCTGAAACTAAGCGCTTCTACTGCAAAGGAAATGGTCACTGGAAGCGGAACTGCCCAAAATACTTGGCGGATAAGAAGGATGGCAAAGTGAACAAAAGTATATATGATATACATGTTATTGATGTGTATTTTATTAGTGTTCATAGTAGCCCCTGGGTATTTGATACTCGTTCAGTTGCTTTGATTAGTAACTCGAAACAGGAGTTACAAAATGAACAAAGACTAGTTGAGGACGAGGTGACGATGTGTGTTGGAAATGATTCCAAAGGTTGATAAGATCACCATCGCACACTCCCTTTACCTTCGGGATTAGTGTTGAACCTAAAATAAATATTATTTGGTGTTTGCGTTGAGCATAATATGATTAGATCATGTTCATTGCAATACAATTATTCATTTAAGTCAAAGAATAATTGTTATTATGTTTACATGAATAAAACCTTCTATGGTCATACACTCAATATAAATGGGTTATTGAATCTCGATTGTACTGATACACATATTCATAATATTGAAGCCAAAAGATGCAAAGTTAATAATGATAGTGCAACATATTTGTGGCACCGCTGTTTAGGTCATATTAGTGTAAAGTGCATGAAGAAACTCCATGCTGATGGGCTTTTAGAATCACTTGATTGTGAATCATATGATACTTGCGAACCATGCCTCATGGGCAAGATGACTAGAACACTGTTCTTCGGAACAATGGAGCAAGCTACTGACTTGTTGGAAATAATACATACTGATGTATGCGATCCAATGAGTGTTGAGGCTCGCGGCGAGTATCGTTATTTTCTGACCTTCATAGATGATTTAAGCAGATATGGGTATATCTACTTGATGAAACATAAGTCTGAAACATTTGAAAAGTTCAAAGAATTTCATAGTGAACTGGAAAATCATCCACTACTAGGAAAAGGGCTATAGCTGATATGGGCATTAATGGCGCACCATATATGTGGTGCGCCACTGCTATATAGCAGTGGCGCACCACATACAGGTGCGCCATTAGTGTCCTCATTACTAATGGCGCACGAGACACACGGTGCGCCATTACTAGCAATTTTTTTTTCAAAACTATTAATGGCGCACCAGGGCACAGTGCGCCATTAATACTTTTAACTAGTAATGGCGCACCAGACACACAGTGCGCCATTACTAATAATTTTTTTTACTATTTTTCCAAAACTAGTAATGGCGCACCAGGGTACAGTGCGTCATTACTAGTTTGACTAGTAATGGCGCACGACAATCAAGGTGCGCCACTACTAACAATTATATTTTTTTTTGTTTTGCAAAACTAGTAATGATATTTCTTCTGTTCTAGTCCTCATGAATATTTATTTATGTGTTTATTCTGGTATTGAATTTCTAACTCATAAAAAGTAATGAATTTGTTAATATGTTTTGAACTCATGAATATTTTTAAATTTCATGGGCACTTTTTGAATTCATGAATATTTTTTCAAATCGTAGTCTTCATTTCTCGATTGTATTTAAATCGTAGTTTTCATATTCATAAATGTTTTCTAAAAAATTATTAGATGCAACTAAAAATCCAAAAAAAATTCAAATAACAAATTTGATGATATTTTTTCATATTCATAAATGTTTTCATATTCATATTTTTTCATAAATGTTTTGAAATCTGATGATATTTTTCCACATTCATAAATGTTTTCAAATTTGATCGTTATTTTCTAAATAATTATTAGATGCAACTAAAAATTACTAATGGTGCACCGCTAGGTGGTGCGCCATTGCTATCCAAAAAAAGTTACTAATGGCGCACCGCTAGGTGGTGCACCATTGCTATCCCTCCCCCCACTAAAATCCCCAAACCCCGACCCCCAATCTCACATCTATCTCAGCCCCCCACTGTGCGCCGCTGCCCCGACACAATGCGCCGCCGCACCTACGTGCGCCGCCGCCCCCGCGCCCCCGCCGCCTCCCTCTCCCCATCCTCCCGTTCCTCCCCCTTCCGCCCCCGACCCTACCCCGACGCGTCTCCGTCTCCACGCTGTCGAGCACTGAACCAGGCCGGAGAAGTCCAGCACGAGCGTCTACGTCATCTCTGTCGGATACGTCGATGAACCGGACCGGAGCCGAGCTGAGGAGCACCACAAACCCTCCACCGAGCCCTTCTTCCACCTCGGATTCCGCCGCCTCTCCTTCAAGTCCGGCCGGCCTGCTGCTCCTAATCCACCGCCGGGCCTTCGTGTGCCTCCGCGGTGAGCTCCCCTCGCTTCCCCTCTTCTGTTTCCCCTCGTCCCAGCGCTGTAGACCTCAGACACCCGCCGCTGCGTGTTCCGCCCAAGGCTGGCGCGCCCACCTGCCGCTCCCGAACTATTTGGAGGATGACAAGTTTGCCATGTTATAGAAACTTTCAGAAATTGCCATGGCAATTTCTCCAGAAATTCGCCATACTCATAGCAATTCTATCCATCGCAAACTACTCATAGCAAATACTGCCATGGCAACTACTACAGAATTTTGCCATGGCAGTTACTCGAGAATTTGTCCATGTCAAAAATTCGTAGAGATTCTATCCATGGCAACTACTCATTGCAAAGTCTGCCATAGCAACTTTCATAAAAACATTCAGTTTGCCATGGTACTTGAAATAAGTTTGACATGTTGTGGAAATTTAAGAATTTGCCATGTTTTACATTTGCCGTGTTTTTAGCTAAGAGCAATCCTACATTTGCCATGGCAAAAGATTGTAGCTGTGTAAACAAAAAAAGTGTGACAGCTCAAAAAATGAGATCTGAACCTACTACACAAAAATTCAGTTATGTATCAAGGTGGCAAAATGTTTGTTTGTTCTGTAAAATAGCATGGCAAATTTTTATCTAAGAGTTTGTTCTATTTGTATTTATCTAAAGATTAGCATGTCAATTTTCTACATGGCACAATCTTTCAGCATGGAAAAATATAGGATGATAGCATCCTAATTTTTTCATATGGCAAAAATGAAGAAAAGCATCAACTTATACCTGAGGAAAAAATCTGAAGCTAGTGACAGCGCAGTGGCCACGCTTCTACTCTCCCTATATAAGCGTTGACACATTGGCACTCTTTTGATCAGACAATAGCATTAATAGGTGGAGACTGTTTAATACCGGGGTCCTGTTGTTTTAGTTCATGACAGCTCTTGCGTTTGGTATTGTTGACTTATGTCTCTGCCCGCGACTCTGTTTGGCATACGGGCTGTTTTGTTGTTTGTTCGATCGAAAGAAAAAAATGTTCCTTGATGCGTTCCAACACTAGAATAGGATCCACCATAGAATAGACCAGACTCCATCTTGCATTGGCTGGTGAACTCCTCGATCTGTTGTTAGTCCTTATCTGCATTTTCCCACATTGTTCATGTATCTGATCCACCATTGCTTGTACTAGTTTGTCAAGAATACATGTCTGTATAGCATAGAGAGCACCACAAGTTAAACACCTCAATCTGTTAGTATTTGTCTGCATTTTCTCACATTCTTCTTGTATCTGATCCAGTATTGCTTGTAGTGGTTTGTCCGATACTGCCTGGAGATGCATATATTGTTTCACCTCTTCACAGGCCAACATATTTTCCATGTTGTGATGGAGGCCTTTTTTTAACACTGGGATTTTCCACCTGTTGTTTGTCTTGTAAATAACATTGGACAGAGATTTAAGCAAGTAGCACATTGCCTTGTCCACCTGGGATAATGATTTTGCAGGTACCCCGAGAGGCCCTTGAGTTTGCCGGAATGTCGATTAACTTCTGTTCCGACAAATTCGGGTACTCCATATGACTTTGCTAAAAATAGGACATATGGGGTACTTGTGACTAATGCATGGGCCGGGGTATCTTAGTACTTAATTAAGTAGGATCAACTGCCTCTTGTGTTATACATATAGAAGTGTGATATCAACTCATAGTTATTACTAATGTCGGTTGCTCGTCATCGATAAACCCTAATCTGGTAGGAAAGAGGAACCACTCATCCTAACCATTTGCTCTCAAAATTACCACTTCACTTCTTACTCTTGAAAATCTTAGACCATCTCCATTCACCAATAGCTCAAACCAGTTCAAGGGCGTGTTTTCACCACAATCGTGGATTTTCATAAGTTTTGAATTATGAGCGTAGGAAATGTCGTCATCGGACGATGAAAGTCTCCTGGGAGTGCGGTTGGTGCCACGACGATCGAGGTCATGACAGGCCTCACCGGACCATGATCGGCCCTTCAAAGATTAAGCTCGAGGAGACCTTCGAAGTTGAAACAGTACGCAACCATTTACAAGTGTTTTTTCATAATTAAGCATGACTTCAACTATTTCAACGTGTAATTTTCATCTTTTACAATTCGAGTATAGCTTATCCCATGCCATGCAAGACGCTATGTCTTGGAGAGGATGGATTTTGAAGACCATGGAAATTATGAAACAAAGAAAATTCACCTAAGGACTCATCATGATGTGGATTTTGAAGTAAATATGTATAATTCTGGGAGCGTAACCCATTTTGGTTACAAAAATTGGGAAGCATTTTGCAAGATGTATGGTTTTGATGAGGGTATGCTTGTCACCATGGATCTTGGTGATCCTGACATCGACCAAGACAATATGGACATTTGGGTCCTTGTTGATACGCCTCCAGTTCTATCGCTATGTGAGTTTCTCAAACATAGTTAATTATTAACTAATTTATATTGTTCGTTTCAAAATAGTTGACAGCTTATTTCCATTGATAGCTTATTTTGATTGTTCAAACAATGTGCGGAACATGGTAGACAAAACCCACTACACTGATGGCTCCGAGTTAACTTATCAGGAGAAAAATCATCTGGTCGGATTTTGTACTGATCTTGAGAATTACAATATCTATTGTAAAACTCCTCAACATTATGGTCAATACGTGCCACTAGTGCATCTGTTGAACTAGGGTAACTACTATGGAGATACCCTGGTAAGATTTTCTACTATTACGACATTCGTGCATCTTTTGTATACTTCTAAAACTAGTACATCATTGCTAACTATGAAGTTATTACTATGTTTTTCAACAGAGAATCCCGACGAATTGTGTGCCTCATTTGATGTATGAGTATGGTAGCCTTCATGTTTTGAACATACAACCAGGTCATCCTACGAATCTCAACTGTCCATACCGGATTTTTAAAAGAAGTGGAGACATGCTAATCAGAGAATGGAAAAAATGTATGGACAGTCGTAAGGAGGTTCTTGGAAGCAAATGGAAGCGCCGACAAGAATTGGAGGCAGGATGATCTCCATTCTCCATAATGGAGAGTCGGGTCTATATTGTTTTGTGCTATTTTACCTAAAATAGGGTATTTAGGTCCCGCCTAATCTTGATGATCATGTGCTAAGAACAATTAAGTAGGGTTGGTTCGATGACTATCGGGATGATGATCGACATTACTTGTTATTAATAACGAGTAGAAGTTGTATGATGATGATTAGTAGGACTTGTTAGGATTAGTATTACTTTCGACAAACTCGCTACTCGCGGTCTCTAGACTTGTAATGTTCTAACTTTGTTCGGTCTTTTGAATTCGGAGACTAATATGATGAATTGTACAGAGACTAATCTTCTATTGTATTTGATGAATCTTCTGTTTATATGTTGTGATGTATATATTCTGTGCAGTAATATATTTTGTAACCTATGCAAATATCAGAAAAGAAAAAAAACCTAATATTCATACTAGTGGCGCACCATACAGCACATTAGTGGCGCACTGCTATAAAAAATACTAGTGACGCATCATCTGTTAGTGCGCCATTAGTAACCCAGAGCACAAGGTAAATATGGCCCCCTTGGAAGCATACTAATGGCGCACCGTGTGACTTACTAATGGCGCACTGCCTGGTGCGTCACTATAGTCTGGTATACTAATGGCGCACCAGGGGTGCGCCATTAGTATATGTTACTAGTGGAGTGATGATAGTGGCGCACCTATAGTGCGCCATTAATGCCCAAAATAGGTGCGCCACTAATAAGCCTTTTCCTAGTAGTGATCGTAACAAGAAAATAAAGTTTCTACCATCTGATCGCGAAGACAAATATTTGAAGTTACAAGTTTGGTCTTCATTTGAAACAATGTGGAATAGTTCTGCAACTCACGCCACCTGGAACACCACAGCGTAATGGTGTGTTCGAACGTCATAACCGTACTTTATTAGATATGGTGCAATCTATGATGTCTCTTACCGAATTACCACTATCGTTTTGGGGTTATGCATTAGAGACAGCCGCATTCACGTTAATAGGGCACCGTCTAAAAATCCGTTGAGACGACACCGTATGAACTGTGGTTTAGCAAGAAACCTAAGCCGTCGTTTCTTAAAGTTTGGGGTTGCAATGCTTATGTGAAAAAAGTTTCAACCTGATAAGCTCAAACCCAAATCGGAGAAGTGCGTCTTCATAGGATACCCAAAAGAAACTGTTGGGTACACCTTCTATCACAGATCGAAGGCAAGATCTTTGTTGCTAAGAGTGGATCCTTTCTAGAGAAGAAGTTTCTCTCGAAAGAAGTGAGTGGGAGGAAAGTAGAACTTGATGAGGTAATTGTACCTGTTCCCTTATTGGAAAGTAGTTCATCACAGAAATCAGTTCCAGTGATTCCTACACCAATTAGTGAGGAAGCTAATGATGATGATCATGAAAACTTCTGATCAAGTTACTACCGAACCTCATAGGTCAACCAGAGTAAGATCCACACCAGAGTGGTATGGTAATCCTGTTCTGGAGGTCATGTTACTTGACCATGGCGAACCTACGAACTATGATGAAGTGATGATGAGCCCAGATTCCGCGAAATGGCTTGAGGCCATCAAATCTAAGATAGAATCCATGTATGAGAACAAAGTGTGGACTTTGGTGGACTTGCCTGATGATCGGAAAGCCATTGAGAATAAGTGGATCTTCAAGAGGAAGACGGACGTTGATAGTAGTGTTACTATCTACAAAGCTCGAATTGTTGAAAAAAAGGGTTTTCGACAAGTTCAAAGATGTTGACTACAATGAGATTTTCTCACTCGTAGCGATGCTTAGGTCTGTCCGAATCATGTTAGCAATTGCCACATTTTATGAAATCTGGCAAATGGATATCAAAACTACAATCCTTAATGGATTTCTTAAAGAATAGTTGTATATGATGCAACAAAAAGGTTTTGTCAATCCTAAAGGTGGTAACAAAGTGTGCAAGCTCCAGCGATCCATCTATGGACTGGTGCAAGCATCTCGGAGTTGGAATATACGCTTTGATGAGTTGATCAAAGCATATAGTTTTATACAGACTTGTAATGAAGCCTGTATTTACAAGAAAGTGAGTGGGAGCACTACAGCCTTTCTGATAAGTATATGTGAATGACATATTGTTGATCGGAAATGATGTAGAATTTTCTGGAAAGCATAAAGGAGTGTTTGAAAGGAGTTTTTCAAAGAAAGACCTCAGTGAAGCTGCTTACATATTGAGCATCAAGATCTATAGATCAAGACGCTTGATTTTTTTTTGAATGAGTATATACCTTGACAAGATTTTGAAGTAGTTCAAAATGGAACAGTCAAAGAAGGAGTTCTTGCCTGTGTTGCAAGGTGTGAAGTTGAGTAAAGACTCAAAACCCGACCACGACAGAAAATAGAAAGAGAATGAAAAGTCATTCCCTATGCCTCAGTCATAGGTTCTATAAAGTATGTTGTGCTGTGTACCAGACCTATTGTGTACCTCACCATGAGTTTGGCAAGAGGGTACAATAGTGATCCAGGAGTGGATCACTGAACAACGGTCAAAATTATCCTTAGTGGAATAAGGAAATGTTTCTCGGTTATGGAGGTGACAAAGAGTTTGTTGTAAAGAGTTACGTCGATGCAAGCTTTGACACCAATCTAGATGACTCTAAGTCTCAATCTAGATACATATTGTGTAACGCCCCGGATACAACTTTCCATATTCGTAACTCCAACTCTTGCCTTTTCCGGAGATGCGATATATTATTTCCTCCGTGGTTGGGTTTTTGTGTTTTGTTTTGCATTTTGTTCATGTCATGCATCTCATCTCATAGCATCATGCGCATGGCATATGCATATTTTCATAAAACTCATAGCCGTTTGCAGTTGCCCTTTCCCCCTTGTCTTCGTCGACCTCCCTCAGACCCCTCTTGCGCGCGCCCGAAAACTGCTCCGAACCCGACCCGCTCTGTCGTTACCGATGGATCCGGATCATCCTCAAACATCCGTAAAGCATCCCCGTTTTCTTATTTGGACTCCCTAGCCTATTTTTCCCGACCGCCCGATTTCGATCGGAGGGACGAAATAGCCCCTAACCAAAATCTGGTGCTATATATATATATCTGACCAATCCCTAATTTCTAGGGATTCCTAGCCGCCGCCGCCCCGTCTCATCACCCAGTTTGGGATCCCCATCCCACCAACCACCACAGCCCGAGCTCCACCTCGTTTTCCCCACCGGACCAATCCATCGATCCACCTCCCTCCATCGATCTCCGAGCGCTGCAGCCTCCAGCGTCGATCCAGGGAGAGCAGCACCTCCCGTGCTCCTCCATGCCGTGCTCCTTCCCGAGCCCCGCGCCTCTCCTCAAGCTCCTGCGTCGTCCCCGACGAGCGATTACGCTAGCAGCCACCAGCAGAACCAGGTCCCCGCCTCCACCTCCTCTCTGCTCATGTCTTTCGCTCTCGTTCTATCTCTCAGCTCTCTCTCTCTCTCTCTTTGCCTCGCTTTTGGACAGAGGAACTGAAGGAGGCCGCCCAAGCTTCCCGCATGCCCACGACGCCGTTCGCGCCAAGTTCCCCGAGCTCTCGACGGATCGTCAAGTCCCTTGCCGCCATGGACGCGAGTCCCCCGCTTCCCCTTCACGCTCCATCCGCCAACCGTCTTCGCCGCCACCGCTTCACGCCTCCATGCCCGCTGACTCTGCCGCCTTGCACTGCCGCTCGCGTCGCTCGACCCCTTACACTCCGTCCACGCCGCGGCGGCAACAACAACAGCAGGTCATGCCGCGGACCTCCCCAACCTCGCTGGAGCCCCGCAGTCGCCGACCCTTCCTCTCTGTCCTCCGGTCCTCCCTGTTTTCCTCTCTCTCAACGCGCTCTCTCTCTCTCAGGGACGAACAGGAACGCCGCCGCCCCATGGAACCTTCTCCGCATGGAGCTTCTTCACCTGCATCCGCGCCCCAAATCCGGCCCCCCTCCGTCCAGATTCGCCGCTCCACGCCCCCAAGTCCCTCGCCTCGCCGCCCCTTCGCCCGCTCGTCGGAGCTGCACTCGGCGCCGCCCAGCTTCATTTGCATCGAGCAGAGAAACAGCGGCCTTCGCGTTGACCGCGTCGCCAGGCCCAGCCCCCCCCTGCCGTCCTCATCTCTCCACAGACTGGGCCTCGGCCCATGGGTGAGGCCACACCCCAGCGCCCCTCCTCTTGTTTTTTTCCACCTATCGTGCCAGCCAGCTTTCGCCCGTAGTGTTTTTTCCTGCTGCGATTTTGCTATTTATCCAGGAGTCTGCAGTTTTAGAGAAAAACCCTCATGCTCATGCTTGTAATAACTAATTAACCGTGCATCGGATTAAAATGATTTAAACATGTAAAATGCTTAGAATTTTGTGTATATTAATTATATACCATTTTCATCCATGTTTAAAATGTTTAAACTTGCTGTTTGTTTAAATTTGTATAAATGCCATGTTAAAATAATTTATTTCGTAACTAAATAACCGTAGCTCCATTTTAAATAAACTTTATATGCAAATGGGGTGGAAAAATGCCTAGTTTAACTTGATGCACTTTATTTTGCTGTTTAACAACATTAAAATTGTGTTTAGGGCAGAACAGTACCGAATCTAAAATATGGACATGGGGATTTTCCGGAATTGTTGTTTGTTGTTTCTGGCCTCATTTAAACTTGCCTAAATAGTCAGTATAATTATGTTTCACCTCTTGCCATGTTTATAACAACATGTAATATTGTTGTGTTCCTAAACGAGAGAGAACTAAATAATTGCATGTGGTGTTTCGTCGATATGCAACTCGTTGCATATCGAGCTCCACTTAACTTGTAGCATTGTTTGTTGCACTTTGCCATGCCATGCCTCATTAAACCGTACATGCATCATACTTGATTGTGCATCGTGCCATGTTTATGCTTGTGCATTTATCATGTTATTTTTTTTCTTTCCGGTGTTGCTTCTCAGTTCCGGTAATGTTGCGATTGTGAGGATTCGTTCGACTACTCCCGTTCATCTTCTTCATGGACTCGTTCTTCTTCCTAGCGGGATTTCAGGCAAGATGACCGTCACCTTGGATCTCATTACTATCATTGCTATGCTAGTTGCTTCGTTCTATCGCTATGCTGCGTTACCTACCACTTGCTGCTCAAGCCTCCCAAATTGCATGAACCTCTAACCTTTGTTACCCTTCCTAGCAAACCGTTGTTTGGCTATGTTACTGCTTTTGCTCAGCCCCTCTTATAAGCGTTGCTAGTTGCGGTGAAGATGAAGATTGCTCCATGTTGGATTATGTTTATGTTGGGATATCACAATATCTCTTATATTATTAATGCATCTATATACTTGGTAAAGGGTGGAAGGCTCGGCCTTATGCCCGGTGTTTTGTTCCACTCTTGCCGCCCTAGTTTCCGGCCATATATCGGTATTATGTTCCCGGATTTTGCGCCCCTAACACGGTTGGGTGGTTTATGGGACCCCTTGAGCGCTTCCTTTGAATAAGACTCCTCCAGCAAGGCCCAACCTTGGTTTTACCATTTGCCTCACCACCACCTATACCCTTCCCTTGGGTCGGCCAACCCAAGGGTCATCTTTATTTTAGCCCCCCCCCGGGCCAGTGCTTCTCTAAGCGCTGGTTCGAAACGAGCAGCCTGCGGGCCACCTCGGGGCAACTTGAGGCTTGGTTTTACTCGTAGCTTGACTTATCCGATGTTGCCCTGAGAACGAGATATGTGCAGCTCCTATCGGGATTGTCGGCGCATCGGGCGGCTTTGCTGGTCTTGTTTTATTGCTGTCGAAATGTCTTGTAGCCGGGATTCCGAGACTGACCGGGTCTTCCCGGGGAGAAGGAATATCCTTCGTTGATCGCGAGAGTTTATAATGGGATAAGTTGGGACACTCCTGCAGGGTATAAACTTTCTAAAGCCGTGCCCGCGGTTATGTGGCAGATGGGAATTTGTTAATGTCCGGTTGTAGTAAACTTGAAGTAAACTCTTCTAAAATACACCAACCGTGTGCGTAACTGCAGGTGTCTCTTTTCGGGTTGATCGAGAGGAGAACACGGTTTCGGGTTATGTCCGACGTAAGTAGGAGTTCAGGATCACTTCTTGATCATTACTAGTTGACGACCGTTCCTTTGCTTCTCTTCTCGCTCTCATTTATGTATGTTAGCCACCATATATGCTTAGCCGCTGCTGCAACCTCACCACTTATCCTTTCCTTACCCATTAAGCTTTGCTAGTCTTGATACCCATGGTAATGGGATTCTTGAGTCCTCGTGGCTCCTGATTACTACAACAACGATTGCAGTTCAGGTTATGCGATGATCGTGACGCGAGAGCGATGTTTGCTTGTTTTGGAGTTCTTCTTCCGCTTCTTCTTCGATCAGGGGATAGGTTCCAGTCGGCAGCCTGGGCTAGCAGGTGGTGGATGTCGTTTGAGTTCTGTTTGTGTTTCATCCGTAGGCGGATGGTGCTCTTATGTAAGATGATGTTGTATTCGTGTGGCATTGTATGCCTTATGTATGTATCCCCATCTATTATGTAATGTTGATGTAATGATATCCACCTTGCAAAAGCGTTTTAATATGCGGGTCTATCCTTGGTGGGACCTTCGAGTTCCTTTTGGATAGGGTCGCATATTGGGCGTGACATATTGAAAGTGGGAGCGATTAGCTAGAGTAGCTCCATGCAGAGCATTATAGACATAGAAAATTTGCAAAATACATACGGCTCTGAATGTGGCAGACCCGTTGACTAAACTTCTCTCACAAGCAAAACATGATCACTCTTTGGGTGTTAATCACATTGAGATGTGAACTAGATTATTGACTGTAGTAAACCCTTTGGGTATTAGTCACATGAAGATGTGAACTAATCACACAAAGATGCGAACTATTGGTGTGACATCACATGACAATGTGAACTAGATTATTGACTCTAGTGCAAGTGGGAGGCTGAAGGAAATATGCCCTAGAGGCAATAATAAAGTTGTTATTTATATTTCCTTATATCATGATAAATGTTTATTATTCATGCTAGAGTTGTATTAACCGGAAACTTAGTACATGTGTGAATACATAGACAAACAGAGTGTCCCTAGTATGCCTCTACTAGACTAGCTCGTTAATCAAAGATGGTCAACTTTCCTAACCATAGACATGTGTTGTCATTTGATGAACAAGTTCACATCATTAGAGAATGATGTGATGGACAAGACCCATCCGTTAGCTTAGCACTATGATCGTTTAGTTTATTGTTGTTGCTTTCTTCATGACTTATACATGTTCCTCTCACTATGAGATTATGAAACTCCCGAATACCGGAGGAACACTTAGTGTGCTATCAAATATCACAACGTAACTGGGTGATTATAAAGATGCTCTATAGGTGTCTCCGATGGTGTTTGTTGAGTTGGAATAGATCGAGATTAGGATTTGTCACTCCAATTGTCGGAGAGGTATCTCTGGGCCCTCTCAGTAATGCACATCACAATAAGCCTTGCAAGCAATGTGACTAATGAGTTAGTTGCGGGATGATGCATTACGGAACGAGTAAAGAAACTTGCCGGTAACGATATTGAACTAGGTATGGTGATACCGACGATCGAATCTCGGGCAAGTAACATACCGATGACAAAGGGAACAACGTATGTTGTTATGCGGTTTGAACGATAAAGATCTTCATAGAATATGTAGGAGCCAATATGAGCATCCAGGTTCCGCTATTGGTTCTTGACGGAGAGGTGTCTCGGTCATGTCTACATAGTTCTCGAACCCGTAGGGGTCCGCACGCTTAACGCTCGATGACTATTGGTATTATGAGTTTATGTGATTTGATGTACCGAAGGTTGTTCGGAGTTCCGGATGAGATCACGGACATGACGAGGAGTCTCGAAATGGTCGAGAGGTAAATATCGATATATTGGAAGGCTATATTCGGATATCAGAAAGGTTCTGAGTGATTCGGGTATTTTTCAGAGTACCAGAGAGTTACGGGAATTCGCTGGGGGAAGTAGTGGGCCTTAATGGGCCATACGGGAAAGGCGAGAAGGGCCTCAAGGGGTGGCCGCGCGCCCCCCATGGGCTGGTCCGATTTGGACTAGGAAGAGGCGGCGCCCCCTCGTTCCTTCTCCCCTGTTCCTCCTTCCTTCTTCTCCTACTTGGACTAGGAAAGGGGGAAACCTACTCCTACTAGGAGTAGGAATCCCCTGGCGCGCCTACAGTGGCCAGCCCTCCCCCTCGTCCACTCCTTTATATACGGGGGAGGGGGGCACCCCATAGACACACAAGTTAATTGCTTAGCCGTGTGCGGTGCCCCCCTCCACAGTTTTCCACCTCGGTCATATTTTCGTAGTGCTTAGGCGAAGCCCTAGCGTCGGTAACTTCATCATCACCGTCACCACGCCGTCGTGCTGACGAAACACTCCCTCGGCCTCAGCTGGATCTAGAGTTCGAGGGACGTCACCGAGCTGAACGTGTGCAGATCGCGAAGGTGCCGTGCGCTCAGTACTTGATCGGTTGGATCGCGAAGACATTCGACTACATCAACCGCGTTACTAAACGCTTCCGCTTTCTGTCTACGAGGGTACGTGGACACACTCTCCCCGCTCGTTGCTATGCTTCTCCTAGATAGATCTTGCGTGATCGTAGGATTTTTTTTGAAATACTATGTTCCCCAACAAATACCCAATGTTATTACAATTCAATACAGATGATACTATCTCAATTCACAAGAAACAAGATTGGGTAGATCACTCCATTTATCAGACCAGAATAATATTGTATCTCCCCTACGGGACTAGCACACGGCCAATTGCTTGTAGGTGGGAAGTAACTTTAGAATTGATTTCCACCTAAATGATCCCACCATTCTGTCACCAGGTAGGTTGTTGGAGTAGTAAGCTTCCCAAATTATGTGTACCCAAGGAATATCTTATGTGTTAAGGAATTTGTGGTGTTTCATAAGCAGGACTTGGTTATGGGTAGAGATATCCAATACCCTTAGACCACCATGACTCTTGGGTTTGCAAAACTCCTCTCATGATTGTGAAACAAGTTAAGTGAAAAGTGAAAATGTAGGCTTAGGATTGTGAAATAGTAACCACACAAAGTGAAATTGTAATGTATGAGTGTGAAACAGGTTATTTCAAAATGTGAAATATATGTTCAAATGTAAACATGGTTGAAAAATATCAAATATTAGTCACGTTTTAAAGGATTTGGTGCAAGGTGTTTAAATAAAAAAAATCAAAAACAAATATATTATTTTAAAAATATGAATGTTTTAAATTAGTCAAGCTCAAGCTGAAAGAAAATGTTGAAATTAGAGCAACTCCAATGGGGCGACCCATTTCGTCCGCCGATGTCCGTTTGGGTCGGCGCGGACAGAAAAGGCGGCCCAACGCGCCGACCCAAACGGACGCGTGTCCGCTTGGCGTCCGCATGGAGACCCATTCCCGGCCCAATTTTGAGCCGGATTTGCGTCGGCGCGGACAAGAGACGGACGCGCGCGCGCCTACTCCTCTCCCCGGGCCCGCCGGTCGGCGGCAGCCACCACAATTTCCCCCTTTTTTCCCAAAAACACTCCCGCCCGCGCGCGCTCCCGCCCCAACCAGCCATGGACGACGCCATCGACCTCGACGCCGCCACCGGCCTCACCTCCCTCGCCTCGTCTGGCGCCGCCGCCCCCCTGGGAAAGGCAAGCCTCATGCCCCGCGCAAGACCGCCGCCGCGGCCAAGCCAAAGAAGGCGCTGACGCCCGAACAACGGGCAAGGGAGTCGGCCAAGAGGAAGGGCCGGAGGCACGCCACAGACGCGAGGGATGAGGTTGCCGCGCAGGCCGCCATCATCGCCGCCGCGCAGTAGGAGGTCACCAACGCCCGCGTCGCGGCGGCAATGAGCGAGGAGCTCTACATGCTAGGGTTAAACCCTAGCCAACACGTCCTCATCCAAGCCGCTGTCGCCGCGGCCAGAACCGGCTCGTCGGTGTTTCCTCAGATGGTGCTGCCCGACTCGCCCCGCGCGTCGGCTTGCAACCTGATCCCCGACTTCCACGTCTACCCGCAGGCCTCCCACCTCTCCGGGGAGTGCTCGCCCGACGTGAGCATGGTCGTGCCTTCCACGCCCGCACCCGCGCCCATCGTCCTCAACGCCACCCCGGTGGCTCGTCATCCGGCGGCGCGAGGAAACACGCGCGGCAGACGCCGGCCGCCGTGCTCCCGGGCGCCCGCAACCTGTTCAAGGAAATGCCGTCCGCCGTCGACGAGGACTACATGCAGAACCTCATCTTCAAGGGCGGTGCGCCGGCCGCTGGCTACGATCCCGACGAGACACAAAGCCAGGACGGCCACGGGCCGTTCACGCTGGCCGCTGGCTATGATCCCGATTAGGCGGCCTTCATGCGTGATCAGGTCGACATCGACCTGGACGGCTTCCCCCTCGACCACGAGTTACCGGACGACTAGAGGTTAGAGGAAGAGGACGAGTGCGACATCGAAGTGGAGCCTTTGTTCGAGGACAAGCTCGCCAACCAGGCCACCAGTTCTAAGCCGAAGCGCAAGAGCAAGCGCACGAAGGCGTACACGGCGGCCGAGGACAAGCTTCTTTGCGAGTGTTGGCGAGACATTAGACAAGACCCCAAGACGGGCGCCGAGCAAAAGCATTCAACCTTTTGGATCCGTGTTCACCGAGAGTTTCATGAGCGCAAGAAGTTTCCGCCTTACCAATTTGTGAGCACGTGCGAGTGGGTCTCCATCTCCAAGCGGTGGAGGGTGATCCAACAAGAGTGCAACAAGTTTTGCGCTACTCTTGAGAGCGTCAAGGCCCGCCCCGTGAGCGGCATCGGCATGCAAGACATGGTATGCTAGCAAGCCGCCCTCTTTTGTGTCATCAAGTTCATCCTTTGCATGTTCATTTGCATATCACTTGCCCATATGCTTGCATGGAAACATTTTGTAGGCATTTCAAGCTTTGGAGGCATTCAAGGTTCAACACAATGGCAAGTGCTTCAACCTCTCCCATTGCTATCGGGTCATCAAGGACGAGGAGAAGTTCAAGGCGCAATATGCCGCACTCAAGTCGCGTGGGGGAAAGAAAGCCGTGGAGGATGTTGGGGAGGGCTAGCCGGCACGGCCGCGAGGGAAGACCAACTCCAAGAAGGAGGACAAGCGAGATGCGGCCACCAACGCCTTGATCGCAAGCGTGGACGACATGATGAATAAGAAGGACTCAAGGGAGGAGGAGCGCCGGCGTTTCAAGGCGGAGCAAATGGACGCTTTCATGGAGATCCAAAGGAGGAGGCTTGAGCTGGACTCCGACAAGCAAGCCAAGATGTTCGAGCTAGAGGCGGAGAAGCAAGCCAAGATGCTAGAGATCGAGGCTGCCAGCGCCAAGACCAAGGCGAAAGAAGTGGCTCTCGCGAGCATGATGACCGGGGTGGAGATCATGAAGGTGGATCTCAACACCGTGTCACCAAGGAAGAGGCCGTGGTTCGAGAAGATGCAGGCCGACATGCTCAAGTTCGATGACGAGTGATCTATGGTGGCGAGCACCATCTTTTTTGTATGCCGGCAGGTGTGCCGGCATGACCACGGCGTGGTCGAACTCAAGTCCGCCCCTTTTTGTGTCAGGCATGTGTGCGGCCGGTGGTAGTCTTGCCGGCATGAACTGTGGTGATATTTCTGAAGCCGGCATTGTATGCCGGCGCTGGCATGGTACCAGCATGAGACATGGCCGCTGGCATGATCGGCCGCGTGCCTTTTTAAAAAAAAAGTTGAATGCGAACATGAAATGGGTCGGTGCGTTAAGCGCACTGCCGAACCAAATACAAAACTGGGCGGACGCCGGACGGGCGGCCGACCCAACCGGACAAAAAAACGGACAAATGCGCCGTCCGTTTGGATCGGCCCCTTAGAGTTGCTCTTATTGTGTGAGAGAAGAGAGAGAATGAGTCTGCCATATTAGGGTTACATTGTGGTGGGTGCTCCTGCACGTTCAAGCCCGGTCCTGGGGCGGGGCAAGCCGGGCGGCCGCCCCGGGCCCCCGAAAACAAAGGGGCCCCTCCCACTAGGTACGTACTCTTCATTCTGGAGGCCCATGCGCAAAAAAAAGCTTGAACGAGGCCCAGGCTCACGTTGGCTTGTGCTAAAAAAAATACAGAAGGCATTGTCGCATCCTCAATTTCGATCTCAACTGGAGTCAGCGCCGCCAAGTAGGTACGTCTGCCTATTCGTCTTTCTTCCTCTCAATCAGCAGCGACCTTTGTGTTTCGGATTCAACGATGCTATACACACGACACATGTGCACGATTTATGGACGATGTAGTTAATCAAGCCGTTGGTTTATGGGAGTAAACTGCAGGACACCGTCTGATTTTGAATCGTGCATGAATCGGCCACGCAGCCGTCATGCGCAGTTCCGTTTCAGATTCTGTACTCGTCCCACGATTTGTCTGATTGTTTCTATTCTCTAGTCTCTAGTTTCTGGATCCGGTTGCTAGCGCTGCCATCCAGGTGATAATTCATCGTCATCCCCCGCAACGAGAGGCCGAGGGTATGCCCTAGCAAATTTTGTCTTTGAAGAAGATTTACTAATTGATCTAATATTTTATTTTCATAGCTTTCTGATCCCACTCTTTGTGCTTTTCAATTTTAGTACTGTCATGCCATCTAGAAAGTATGAATTGAGAAGAAATTGTTGGATTAGATTGATATTTACTATCATTAGTGAATTTTCATCCAGGAATCTTAGAAGAAAATTTTATGTAATATGTATATATTATTTGATATGCATACTGATTTTGGATATACCTATTTTCTTGGCCTAAAAGTTATATCTTTTTTTTGAGACAAACTCGCAAAGCCTTTATTATCCCGTCATAATGTTTACAGGGACGAAAGAAAGATTTCCCGGTTGACCTAACCAAACATGACGGCCAACCTGGAGAGTAAGTGCATGCTTTGCGAGGTTGTGAGCTTCAAAATTGGAGCTCCTAAATTCATGAACTACGTTACAAAAATGAAACTCTGAAGATCTATCTATAATTTCTTTGATCACCGACCCATACACCGCGGAAGTGCCCTTGCTCACGTCATCTACCACCGTCTTGCAATCTGATGCGACATGGATATCTTGGACATAAAGATCTGCCGCGAGGGACAAAGCTTCCCTTATTGCCATCGCTTCAAGTGTTGCTGGATCTATGATATGCTTCACCACAATGGCCGATGCACCGAGAAATCCCCCATGCTGACCTCTGCATACTGAAGCAATAGCGCCATACCTGCTACGCATTGAGATAGCAGCATCTGCATTTAACTTTGCACAACCCTGAGAAGGAGGAAGCCAGGTTGACGGTCTTGGAACAGGCACTGTCATAGGCCGTTGAGTCCGGCAGCTCACTTGCTTTAATTCTGACAAGTATTTTGTTATGAAGCTGTTGGTGGCGTAAGGTGATTGGAAGATATCCTCATACACGGCCTTCCTCCACAAGACCCCATATGGCCTGAGCCGTAACCACCAAACGAGTGAACTCCTCCTCATCCAATATTTCAGGTAAAGCAAACAGCCATGCCTTCAGATCCTCCTCTTGGCTAGCAATGACTTTCTCCACAAAATCCTCCGGCGCAAGGGCCCATATACTTCTCGACATAGAGCATGTCATAAGCGCATGTCTCCATGTATCTCGAGCCCCACAAATTCTGCATGCCTCATGATCAGCCATGTTCCTATGATGTAGCACATCGCCGGTCGGCATCGACTGTCTAGCTAGTCTCCAAACAAACATCCGAAGCTTTGAAGGGACCTGTATGTGCCAAATCGCAGACCACTTCTCACTCTCCCTTGCTGATGGACTTTCCTCTTGATATAGCCACCGTTCCCTGCTCAACTTGGTCCTCAAGATCATCTGATATGCCGACCGGACGGTGAAGACACCTCGGTCTTCCTCATGCCACGCCCAAAAATCCGTCACATTCCTTGTGCACAAAGGTATTTTCAAAATCTCCTCAGCATCAAAAGGGGTAAAGACTGCCCGCACTAATCCCTCATTCCATTCAGCAGTAGATGCCTCGATGTAGTCTGAAACTTCAGTTGGAGGGTTAGGAACTAAGGATGTAATGGGGCGTTTGAAATTGTCTCTCGGTATCCAATTGTGTGTCCACACGCCAGTCTCCTCTCCATTGCCAATCCTTCTTATAATCCCTTGGGCCAAGATATCCCTTCC
Source organism: Aegilops bicornis (assembly GCA_021605145.1). NCBI lineage: Eukaryota > Viridiplantae > Streptophyta > Magnoliopsida > Poales > Poaceae > Aegilops > Aegilops bicornis. The sequence goes on from CM038673.1 coordinate 331,547,719, forward strand.
GTCCAACACCGCACGCCAAATCTGAGAAGAGTGGGCTCCCAATTCGGCTTCCAGTAAGGTACATTGTGGATAGTAAACAGATTTCAACAATCTAGCACTCAAAGATGTCTCATCTATCATTAGCCGCCAAGGTTGATTACTATTTAGACCTTTACACTAAAGGCCTCGAATTTTAGTTTCGCCCCGGGCCCCTAAAATCCCAGGACCGGCCCTGTGCACGTAAAGTTACATAGCGGTGGGTCAGCTGCTGAAACCCAATAGGAGTATTTCTTAAACAAGGGAAAAGTTCTTTATACAAAACATAAATAAGTATACGTTGTGAGGTGTCACTCGCTGGTTGGCTCAGTAGGTGCCGGTCCGGTCAATTTTCCACTTCGCCTTCTCCTGCTAGATAGAGTGCTCGGACTTGTCAGCCAGCGTACCGTCAGTGCTGACCTCACAATTGTTGACCCGCTCAAGGAATTCAGCGAGCTGGTGGTGATTGGTGAGCTTCGTCTTCAAGCACGCTCACGGTCACACTCACTCTGACTCTTTCCAGCTCGACGATTTTCTCAACCATTTAAGAGCCACACACACGCGCGCGCGCGGCACACACACTACCCGATCGACTTGCCTTGTCATGGCCGACGCGGAACGCCAGCAGCACGGCCCAGGCGACGGCGGGCGCCCCCACTTCCTCATCGTGGCCTACGGCATCCAGAGCCACCTCAACCCGTGCCGTGTCCTCGCGCGTCGCCTCGTGCAGCTACACGATGCAGACGGCTCAGGCCCCGTCCTCGCCACGCTCTCGGTCCCGCTGTTCACCCACCGCCGCATGATCCCTTCGTCCGGCAACGGCGAGCCGGAGGGGGCGGAGGCCGCAGACGGCGCTATCTCTTGCGTTCCCTTCTCCGACGGCGTCGACGACGGCACCACCGCCAGGGGCCCCGAGGAGAGGGCGCGCCGCCGCCGCGCGTCCGCCGAGAGCCTCTTTGCGGTCGTCGCGCGCCTCGCCTCCCGCGGCCGGCCCGTTACGTGCATCGTGTGCAGCATGATGCTCCCCTGGGCACTGGACGTCGCGCGGGAGCACGCCATCCCGTTGGCCGTGTTTTGGATACAGCCGGCAACCGTCCTCGCCACCTACTACCACTACTTCCACGGCTACGGCGAGCTCATCGCGTCCCACGCTGCCGACCCCGCGTACGAGGTGACTCTGCCCGGGCTGAGCAGGCCTCTCAGGATCCGTGACTTCCCGTCATTCCTCGTCGACACGACCGGAGGTGAGGTGGGCAAGGTCGTCAACGCGGTGTTCTGTGAGCTGTTCGAGTTCATGGACGAGCAGAGGCGGAATGTCAAGGTCCTCGTGAACACTTTCGACGAACTGGAGCCGGCGGCGCTGGCGGCCATGAGGGAGCACTTGGATGTGTTCGCCGTCGGCCCCGTGGTCGGGTCGTCGGCCGAGGCGCGGATCCATCTGTTCAACCACGCCGGTGCCGACAAGACGAGGTACATGGAGTGGCTCGGGGCGCAGCCGGAGAGGTCGGTGGTGTACGTCTCGTTCGGCAGCATATGGACGTACAGCAAGCAGCAGATGGAGGAGATCGCGGACGGGCTGCGGCGGTGCGGGCGGCCGTACCTGCTCGTGGTGCGCAAGGACGGGCGGCAGGAGGACGTGAGCCGCTGCCTCGAGGACGTCGTGCAGGAGGGGAAGGGCATGGTGGTGGAGTGGTGCGACCAGCCGGAGGTCCTCTCGCACCCGTCCGTGGGGTGCTTCGTCACCCACTGCGGGTGGAACTCGACGCTCGAGGCCATGGCGCTGGGCGTCGCTGTCGTCGCCGCGCCGAGCACGTTCGACCAGCCGACGAACGCGATGTTGATAGAGGAGGAGTGGGCTGCCGGCATTATGGGAGAGCGCAACGGCGAGGGCATCTTCTCCGGGCCGGAGCTGGTGAGGTGCGTTGAGCTGGTCATGGGCGACGGCGCGAGGGCCGTGGAGGTCAGGAAAAATGTGGAGTCTGTGAAAGGGATGGCGCGGGATGCAATGGCTTCCGAAGGGCCGGCGGAAAGAAACCTCCGAAGCTTCGTCATGGAGGTCCAAAGTTCGGATGAAGCTCGCAGGAAGGATACAAACACCATAAGTCCACAACCATGACGAAATCGATGCCAAAACTTTTAGACTAGTCATTCTAATCAACTCGGGATTTAAATACTCGTTTATAAGGAATTGCATGTGTATGTTTTAAGATGGGCAGCGCAGAGTGAGTGGATATTGTCCCGACAGGATGGGCATGGTTTGTCCTTTTCTCCTTGATACTCCATCTGCCTCGAAGTTAGAGTTACATACACTATAGATGCTTCAACTTATTTGACACGGTTAGTTTGATGTCTAAAGTTATAAAATACATGAAATTAACGCTTGAACTTGTCTGGCTGTGCAAATAAGGTGCATCCTTCCGTATCTGGGCGTACGCTATGGCTGCATGACGTGACAGCGTGGCAGTGGCCCACATGTAAGTGGTTGATAACAGGGAAGGAGCTGAGTGGCGTGCGTCGTGAGGAATCGCCTCATATTTTATTTAATCACGTATGAAAATCAACAGTAAAAATATATTGCATGATTTAGAATTGATGCTGAAATCTCATAGTCGCAGATTGCATTGTACGCACAGGCTATCCACCATGCCAAAATATGCACAGCGGACTTTCATCAGACCAAATTATATATACGGCGTTGCTGTGCAAAAGGTAACTTTGGTGCATGGGCGTATTGTGCCTATTTCTCTTAAGTTCAGAGAAATGGATTTTTACAACTCCAAAAAATTCCAAAATCTTTTGTACGTGCACATATTGAAGTTTAATATATTGTGCGAGTTTTCATCAAAATTCGCGTTTGTATGTGAAATACAAAAAAGACAGATACATGCAAAAATTAGATTGTTATTTGGCTGGAAGTTTGTCTTTATTGCTGGGTATAATCTAACACAATTTCGTACGGAATTTGACCGCCATACACATGCATATGTTTTTGGTGTGAAAAAAAAGCTGAACTTTTAAGTGACAGTTTTTAACCTTAAACAAAACATGCTCAGTGGCCACCGTGCTCCGAAAATCCACTTTGGCTGGTATGTACCTCTTCAAGCGATTCTTTTATATGTGGCGCTTTTTTGGGCCCACACAAGTTTTATTTTTATTTTTTCAAGTTTGTGTTTATTTTTTGTCTTTATATTGTTTTTACCTTTTGAAAGAAGAAATGCAAGAAAAAGTTACAACTGCCATAAACTTAAAAGAAAGTGCTAGTGCATTTCATGTATTTGGAAAATGTTTCACATGTATTCAAAAGTTATTATGTTTTTTCGAAATTCGTTAGGTTCAACATGTTTTATAATATGTTCATCAAGTATTAAAAAATCGCCGTGTATAATTCTCCTTGCAATTCTACAAACACAGTTGACATGTTTTGATACATTTCTAGAATTTAATATTACCTAAATGCTAGATAATGCAGTTGCGCTATTTGACGGAGGAGAACGCACACACGTGAGCTGTCTGATGCTTGTGCAGTTGCTACGCGACAAAACTACTAAGAAAACGGCCTCCTTCCTTCTCGCGATGTAACTAGCGTTGTCAGGTGATGGATGGTCACTAAGGATTAGCTGCATGCATGTGCTGATGTCATCCTACTTTATTCCGTCTCAATTTTTTCAAAAGGCTATAACTTTTGAACCAAGTGTCAAAATGAAGATCCGCTTTCACCAATAGGTTTCTCGCGACGAGATCTTCAAAACTAGATCCTATATGTATATGTTTCGATGAATTTTTTTAAAAGCAACTTTGGTTCTAGTTGAGGCAATTATAGTACTAAACAGAAGCAACTTCCTTGCATCATGTGTATATCATAGACAACATAAAAACCATGTGGGAAAAATTTCATCTTATGTAGGCAACTGAGCATCATTCGTAGGCAACTTTAAAATTACATGAAGGCAACCTTCAGTAGTAAAGAAGCAACTTGTGTTCAACATATATTATGCATACACTGTCCTATTATCGCCTATCCATATTTTGTAAAAGGAGATAAAACATTTCTCCCTAGTTGCCAACCATTGTTGTAAAGTTGCCTATTACGAAAAAACCACGGGCCTTGCCTAGATGCATGCCATTTTTGTTTGAACTAGTGGGACAATTTTTTGCAGTCAATAGATTGGCAACTATGTAAATGGGGACAAACAATTCGCTTGGATTTGCTAGAAGAGTTGCATTGTGTCGTAATGCAATTGCTTGGTTCGGTTAGGGAAGTTACTTGGTTTTTGCTTGGACAGTTTTGCATGGTGTTTTTTGGTAATGTAATAGCTTGGATTTTCTAGGGCAGATGCTTGGTTTTGCTAGGAGAGTTGCTTAGAATAGTTTTGCATTGTGTTTTGGAATTACAACTACTTGGTTTGCAAGGATAGTTGCTTGGATTTTTATTAGGGATAGTTGCTTTGGATCTTGCTAGAACAGTTGTGTGAATTTTTCTAGGAGGACAGTTGCGTTTGATTCTGCTAGAATAGTAGCTCTATGCAGATATGTATAGTTACATACACACAAGATGAGTAGTTGTTGCTCATAGTGTGACGTCGATTTGCTAGGGAAATCAGCAGTTGCATAGGGGCATATCAGATAGGATGCCCACAAATCTATGCAAGTTGTTCATATTTTCTGCATGAAGTTGCTTGAAAAAATAACATCAGCTGGATAACACTATGTTTTTTGTGATGCCATTTTTTTACTCTTTGTGTGATATGATGTTTCACCATTTTTCCACTTAAAGTATTAATACTAGAGTTCTTTCAGTTGTTTTCTTTTTTTTTCAACTATCGCACATGTGATGAGCGAGGTTGGAGAGGAGAGGTGTTGAGGGGATGATGAATGTAGGAGTTTCTCATAGGATGAGCCAGCGTTGCTCCCATCATGAGCACGAGTTGGTCATAATGTGAGGATGACTTGCTAAGGGTGACATGTGTGAAGTTGCATAGAGGGTGATGAAAAGTTTCGTAGGGGGCCAGATCAAACAGTTGCCCACAAACCTATGCAAGTTGTTCATAGTTATCACATGAGTTGCTCGTGAAATCATTGAAATCTCTAGATATAATGATTCAAAACAAACATGAGTTGCTTGATGAATGCACTGGAGTTGCATAAAACACACCAAAAGTTGCCGACCTTTTTTTTGTGCTACTCGAGTGCATAACGAATTCAAAGTTTATTATCCATGTTTTTCCTCCAATTGCCCCATCAATGTGAACTTAGGATTTTCCATATGTTGTTTCTTTGTGTAGATACCAAGTCAGGTTGAGAGTACATATGAGTTTCCTGATGAGTGCATGGAGTTCTGATGTTTCGACTAACTTTTTACCACGAGCAACTTTTGGGTGCTACATAGGAAATTTTATTGATATAGGGAAGCAACTTCTGGTTAGTTTGCGCCCCATATGCCTCCCTATCGTCGAAAATCCCTTTGAAGTTGACTACGATGACTATGAAGTTAACTAGCTTCACCTCTAAGTTTCCTACCATAACAAGTATTCTACTATAACTAGCTTCACCTCCAAGCCGATAGTACAACAAGTAACTTAGTTTCTGAGGTAGCCTAAAATTATCGTAAGTTGTCAGGCCTGACTAGTGATTAGCCTAACATCATGCTAAGTTGCATACAATACTTTTTAATGTATTGTAGGCGACTGAAATAGTAATGGTAGGCAGCGAAGCATGACTGATAGGCAACTTCATAGTGTTTGTGGGAAACTTTATAACAATGATAAGCAACTTCACAATATTGTCGGCAACTAATTTGCAAAGATAGGTAACTCAGCAATGGTAGGCAACTATTTACCAATTGAAAGTGCTTATATCGACTAGAGGGGGGTGAATAGGCGATTTTTATGAATTCTTCACTGAGGAATTTGCCGGTGAGGAAATTCCTTAGCGAAGAACTACTTATGACGGAATAAGTACTTTCGAGTAAGCATAACGAATCTGTGCATGATCATCATGATGAAATGAAGACACACACAGAGTATAGAAAGCGTAATCACAGGATAACACAAGATGAAGACAAACAGACTGAAGAATTTGAACTGAGAAAATTGAGAAAGTCTTCAGTCACAGTCTTCAAACACATATGAACAAACACTCAACACAGTAATGAGGAAATGAAAGAGTTGAGGAAATAGAACCAGTAAGGTTGGTGAAGACAATGATTTGGTAGACCAGTTCCAAGCTGTCTCGGTTATTGTACGTCTGGTTTGAGCGGCCGAGTATTTAAACTTCGAGGACACGATCCGGACACCCGATCGGCGAGCACGCAGCTCAGGACACCAAGTCCTCACCGTATTCTCCTTGAACTAAGGTCACACAGACCTCGTCCAATCACTCATGGTAAGTCTTGAGCGACTTCCAAACCTTCACAGACTCGGTCACTCGGCGATCCACAATTCCTCTTGGATGCTCTAGACCATGACGCCTAACCGTCTGGAAGAAGCACAATCTTAAAAGGTAACAAGCGTCAGATCCACGCAGGATCAATCTCTTCAGTGATGCTCAATCACTTTGGGTTCGTAGGGGTTTGGTTTTGGGTTTTCCTCACTCGATGATTTTCGCTCAAAGTCCTCGGAGGATGGGATGCTCTCAAATGACAAGTGTCAAGTTCTCTCTGAGCAGCCAACCAGCTAGTGGATGTAGGGGGCGGCTATTTATAGCCTAGGGAGCAGCCCGACATGATAAGACATAAATGCCCTTCAATGATATGACCGTTAGGTGGGTAGATATTTTGGGACAGCTGGCGCGTAGCACATCAACGGTCGGAAATTTGACTCTCAAATTCCTCAGGGCTATCATGTTCCTTACTGTGTAGGCAATCCGCACTGGCGAATTCCTAACTCCTCAGTCAGAACAAATTCCTCAGAGACCAGAAGAACTTCGTCTACATCGCTAACGCAGAAATTGATGAATCGTATGAGATTTCCAAAGCCTTCACTCGAAGGTATTGGTAGGTGTAGGATTTTGAGTTAAGCATCACATGGAATTTTTTCCTTAGTATTTCCTCGACCCCCTTTAACAGTACGGTGTTTCCTATGACTCAAGAAAGCGAAAACGAAACTACGAAAATAAAAGTCTTCACGCTTCATGTACCTCAAATGAATACCAAGTCTTCAAGGTCACACCAATTTCTTCACTTTCAAAGTCTTCAGAAAGTCTTCAGAATATCAAAGTCTTCAGTAGAAGAACTTCATTTTTAGGGGTCGACTTTCTCTGTAAATATCAAACTCCTCATAGACTTATAGACCTGTGTACACTCATAAACACATTAGTCCCTTAACCTATAAGTCTTTAATACACCAAAATCACTAAGGGGCACTAGATGCACTTACAATCTCCCCCTTTTTGGTGATTGATGACAATATAGGTTAAGTTTTCAACGGGGATAAACATATGAAGTGTAAATACTAATATTGAGGAATTTGATTGCAAGATATAGAAGAACTCCCCCTGAAGATGTGCATAGTGAGGAATTTACTTTTGAGGCAATGCACATTTGAAGAGTTGAATCATGGAGATCTCCCCCTATATCTTGTAATTCATACACGCATTTTACATATAATATGAAGAATTTGAAATGCATGATGAAATATGGTGACTGATGTAATTCAGCATGCGTGTATTAACATATAACGAAGAATAAGCATGCAGAGGAACACATCAAAAGTATCAGAGCACCATCGGGTTTAAGATTACAACTCGATCCAATAAAAGTTTCAGAAGAGCGAGAGTTGTAACTTAGCAGAAAAACGCCCATGTAATAGACCCGCTTGAAGACTAACTCAAATTCCCCCCCCCCCCTTTGTCATCGAATGACCAAAAGGATCGAACCGAGGACTAACGCATACGAAGAATATCAAGTTGATGGAGGCGCCCGGCGTTGTCGAGTCGGTTGTCGTAGTAGGAACTGCCGCGATGTCGCCCAAGTCTTCATTTTCATCGGTGTCGCGCGATGAAGAATAGGAGCTAGCCACCAAGGAAGGAACCTTGACCTTCTTGAATTTCTTCGGTGGAGGTGCGGACCAATCAAATTCTTCCTTGAGACCCATTTTCTTTAGATCTTCTGCTTTGTAGACATGAGATAGAACAGCCAGTGCACGGTTGAAGGTTTCATGGAGGTAGTATTGGTTTTTCTTCAACGCATTGTGTCTGAGGTCATGTTGTGAAGAATTGAACCAAACCGACGCTTGACCCATTTATGATTGCGATCAACCTTGATGAAGACCGAGGAGTAACTCACGATCGGTCATCACCACAGGTCTTGTGGCTTGAGGATTTTGCTTGGCAGAATTGTTGGCGGCAGAGTCATGTGTGGCAGAATCATCATTGGTGGAGTAGGATGCAGCCTTGCGAAATTGACCATCCAATGGACGATCGCCTTCATCTATCACAGTAGTTGCCTTGCCTTTGTCATCAGCTGAGGAAAATGTTCATTTGAGGACTTCAATTGGAGGCAAGTAGCTGCAGTGGTTCAGAGTATCAGCCTTGTAATTGAGTGAAGACCTTGTCCTGATGAACCTCATAATCCATGGTGCATAAGACTTCAGCTCAAAAGGTGACATAGCAATGTTTGCCAGAGTCCTCATGAAGAAATCATGGAAGTTGACGGAACGCATACAAATGATATTGAAAAGCATATTCTTCATGATGCCAACGACTTCTTCATCATTTGAGTCGTGGCCTTTGATAGGACTCATTGTCTTCGTCAGAATGCGATAGACAGTCCGAGGCACATATAGTAATTCCTTGACGAGGAATTTGGTTCGTGGGGCCTGCCCTGGCTTCAAAGGCTTCATTAGCACTTGCATGTAATGATTTGTAAGCTCAGGTTCGTTGTAGATGCAACGAGCACCATCAAGGGAAGGACTGAGTGGGAGGGCACGCATCAATTCAGTTGATGGTGCCTTGTAGTGAGTATTTTCTGTCATCCAGTCCAGCACCCATGAGTTCACATCTTCAGAATCTCCGGTGATGTGCAGCGTCGCATAGAATTGAAGAATGAGTTCTTCATTCCAATCACAGATGTCGGTCAGAAATTCAGCAAACCAAAGCATCATGAAGAACACCGAGGACTAGCTCGAAGCTGGCAGGAGATTCCATGTCCACGTGAGGAATGTGTGCATGATCGAAGACTTTGTCTTTGTTGAATAGCACAGAGGAATAGAAATTGGCTTGACTAGCAGTCGAAACGCCTTGTTCCTTATGCGAAGCAGAATCATAAGGTTATGTCGATTGAAGAAAACATGCTCGCCAAAGAAGTCTTCACCTTGAACTTTTGCTTGCGAGAATGGATCCTTTGGTTTTGGCGGAGGAGTGTCTGTGAGTTGCATCACTACCTCAGGAATCGAAATCTCGGGTTCTTGGTGAGGATTTTGGTTCCTCTTCATATGCTGATCTGCGTGTTCAAAGGAGTAGCAAAGAAGAGTTCTTCAAAGACTAGGGGCTGGAATTTCTTCATGCACGGACGAGGTGGGATGAGTTTCTTCAGAGCCCATTTGAATTGTTGGAGCAGGGGACTGAGGAATTTGTTGTATTGGGGTGAAGAGTGGAGAATTTGGATGCTGACTGTCCTAAAAGTCATCGTTCATCACTGGCGTTGTGCTTCCAATATCCACATCTTCTTCAATTTCTTCAACGCATGACCTCTTCAAATTTGTGAACTAAGGCATTGGCGAGGAAATGATTGGTGTTGAAGGGATCGCATCCACTTCAATTTCTTCATCAATCTGCTCTGATGAAGCAGCATAATGATTTTCTTCATCAGATCCGCTAGGGATCTCATATTCTTCACCAAAAGGAACAAGGTCCTTTGATGGTATGGAGGAAATCGGAACAACATCAATCGGAGTTTCAAAACAGCTTGTCATAGGCTTCATCTTCTTTGGAGCTAAAGATTCTGAAGCAGTTGATGCTTTCCTTTTGTTCACTGCAGCTCGCTCTGCAGCCTTGGTCTTCTTCACATCTGATGCAGATGGAAGGATAGGAGTTGGTGTAGGCGCGGAGGAGCCGAGGAATCTGTTTGAATTTCCTCGGTATGGCGATGCACGGTTGCCCTGACTTCTTCGATTTCTTGAGCGCACCACTAGTGGATGCCACAGCAATTTCTTCAATTTGGAATGGAGTCATCAGCCTGAAACTAGCATTGTCTTCAAAGAGGCTGAAAATCATCGATGGTCTTGGCATGTTCTTCAAGAGGGCTGGCAGGAGGCTCGGCTGAGGAACTTCTTGTTGCGTTGGAGCTGCAACATTTGTGAACTTCTTGTTTAGGTTTACAAATCTGACTTTGTCTCCTTGCCAATCAGCATAGTAGGCATCAAAGTCATCGCTGAGGGCTTTGATTTCAGACTGGATTTTGAGGAGATCATCAGGTGTCATTCTGACAACATTTTTCCTCAGGAACTTCTCTTTCTGGCCCGAGCCTTCTTGATCTCGCCTAGCCTTCTCAAATTTCCATTTCTCTTGAGAGATGAAATGGGTCGACATGTGACTTTGGCCAGAGTCAAATGAAAATCAGGCATAGGGGTGTACGGATCCTTGTGCGAGAGATCAATGTACTCGAGGATCGCCTTGGATCCAAAAGCGATGGCAGGTGTGCCTTTGGCTCTAGCGGCCCTTTCTTGTCTGTCTCGATGATTTACGCAAGTTCATCATCATCGGCTTCATCATCGATGGCACTTGGAAGGCAACCTGTTTCTTCTTCGGACTTGGCGAGGACCTCGACCAGCCGTTGCCTTTTTCTTCATGAGAGTGGGGCGGATGAAGAATTTGGTGCGGTGAGGAACTTCTTTGAGACACCAGAGGCAATAGAGATGCCTGCAGTCCTTTGGCACGTTGCCAGATGCACAGGTGCTAAGGACTTTGTCGGAGCAGCTGAGGACTTTGGAGGAGGAGCTGAAGATTTGGGAGGAGCAGGAGCAGCATGAGGAACTGGCCGTGAGGGCTTTGAAGAATCTGGCCGTGAGGGCTTTGCTGAGGAAGCACTTGGCTTGTGAGCGGGCTTCTTTGCCATTGATTTTCTAGGCTTGACAGAGGCCTCCGTGGCAGCAGCAGTAGCAGAGTCTTCATTGAATTTCCTCACTGCTTCTTTGGCTTGTCTCGCCAACTTGGCTTGGCATTTGGCCCATTCTTCAGGAAAATCCTCACCACGCTTGATCTTTGGTGGGGTCAGCTTCTTGGCCGGTGCCAATGGAGCTCTTGGGCATGGAGGATTAGGTGCAAATTTCTTCATGTACTTTGGAGTAACATACACATACTCCTCCATTCTCTTGCCCATCTCCTTTCAATCCTCTGTATGCGCACCTTGCGCTGATTTTTGTTCTCCTTTCCGAACTTGGCCTCATCAGGTGTGCAATAGTTAGCATATATGTCCTCAGGTATCTCAAAAGTAGTCATGACCTCAGGCCTCTTTCATCCTTTCTGGGGCTTCTTTCATCGACCATAGTCTTGGATGAGGAATTTGAACAATCGAATTCTCTGAAGAAGTATGCAACTTTTCTTCGAGGAACGCTGCAAATGAGTTAAGTTGATGAGAACCTAGTGATTCAGCAGCGGACATGAGTACCTCTGAACAGAGTATAGTTGCGAGGAATTTGGAGAGGTCATATGCTCGTTCTCGAAGGTTTTTCAAAAGAACAAGTTTGAGGAATTTGACCAGATGAGCCTTGAGGAATTTCACTAAGCGATCTTTGTCTTAGGTTCCAGAGTTGTATAGATCGAGGATCCACACAATTTAGGAATCTTGAAGAAAAATCATGGCTTAGAGAAACGAATCAAGAGCATATTATGTTTGAGGTGTTCATATGTGTGAAGATTTGAAGAATAAACACCTTTGAAGATTTTCAGGAAGGCTTGAGAATCAAAGCGAGCAATAAAAGTAACTTTTAATTACCCGAAGTGAAGAACAGGACGAACTGAGAGGTGTAGATTATAAGTTCGTCAGTTCAGATCTTCCACGCCCTAACTCGGCGGAGGAAGACAGCTACTGACTCTTGGCGGAGTGAAGATTTCATGATCGGCGCTGAGTAATTTAACGACGAGGTCGAGGCGGTGAAGCTCTTCCTCACCGTGACGATGGAGTAGCGGCGGCGCTAGGGTTTGAGAAGCTCGAGCGAGAGGGAGAGCGGTCAAGCGGAGTAAAGGAAGTGAGGAAGGGGAGAGGGGGTATATATAGCCACGGTGAAGAACTGTTCGCCCGAAGATTTTGGACGAACGTGCCCCTGATCCTTCTCATTCGCTTGACATGTGTCACCCACGTACTGAAAAGTGGAGATCATGTTAGATCGTGGGTGAATAGATAAGTCCATCGTGGGATATGGAACGGTTTGAGCGGCAAAGCCGAAAATTTGGATAAGATAAGTTAAAAGTTCCGTTCGCAATTTCTTCAAATTGACAAGGACACAGTGAAGATTTTGAACGAGTTTCAAATAGAACGCACATGAAGAATTTGTGAATAGATTGGGTTGAGTATACCATAGAGGGGGAAGGGTCCGATCACATTCACTTAGCAGAAAATGCAACTTGAAGAAATAGCCATAAGTGAATGCTGTAGAGGACATAAACCCATATATATAGATATAGCCAATGAAGAAAAACGACGGAAACAGTGAAGATTTTGCAAAGTTGAAGAATTTGAAAAACTGAGGAAAAACTCAAATTGAAGATTTTCAATTTTGGTGGTGGCGTGACCCACCGTATAAGAATGATGATTTCAGACACCGCGTACAATTGTCGTAGGGTTCTGAGAATCAAATTCTTCATTAATTTCTTCACACTTAGAGTGTTATTCTTCATTGATTGAAGAGAAACGTTTCTTCATGTGTTGCACATCTAAGTCTTCAATTTTGCATAAGTGTTAGGATGAGTGTCCTTTTCAAAGAACATTCAAGATTCTAAGATATTTAGCTCACACCGCAACTTGCTAAATCTCTTCTCATCCAAGGGCTTTGTGAAGATATCGGCTAGCTGTTCTTGGTCTTCACATGCTCGATGGAGATGTCGCCCTTCAACACATGATCACGAAGAAAATGATGACGAATCTGAATGTGCTTTGTCTTCGAGTCTTGAACTGGGTTGTGAGCAATCTTGATGGCACTCTCATTGTCACGATGAGAGGCACATTCTTCACGTTGATGCCGTAGTCCTTGAGAGTTTGCTTCATCCACAGCAATTGAGCACAGCAAGAGCCAGCAACAATGTACTCAGCTTCCGCATGATGAGATAGTGATACGTGATTCTGCTTTCTTCGAGAACCAACGGACCAAAGATCGTCCGAGGAAATGACAAGTACCAGATGTTGACTTGCGGTCCACACGATCACCAAAGCATAGTCGAGTCGAATATCCAATGAGATCAAAAGCAGAGCCCTTGGGGTACCATAATCCTAGTGTTGGTGTGTGAGCTAGATATCAAAGAATATGCTTCACAGCCTTATGGTGTGATTCCTTGGTGTAGCTTGAAATCGGGCACACATGCAAACACTAAGCATTATATCTCGACCTAGATGCATGAAGTACAATAAAGAACCAATCATGGAGCGGTATACCTTGTGATCGAAGTCAATACCATTTTCATCGATTGCATAGATGGCCATTTGTGGGCATAGGAATTTTGACGCCTTTGCAATCTTGCATGCGAATTTCCTCGAGAACATCTTTGAGGTATTTCTCTGAGATATGAATATGCCATTGTGTTGTTAACGAATTTGAAGACCTAAGAAGAATTTCAACTCTCCCATCATAGACATTTGATATTCTTCACTCATCATATAGGCAAATTCATCACTATAACGTTGGTCAAGATCTGACCAAAGATAATATCATCAATGTATATTTGGCACACAAACAGTTCACCATCATAAGATTTAGTAAAGAGTGTAGGTTCGAGTGAACCGGGTGTGAAGCCATTCTTCACGAAGAATTCCTTCAAAATATCATACCACGCCCGAGGGGCCTGCTTGAGGCCATAGAGGGCCTTGTTGAGTCTGAAGACTTTGTCAGGATTCTTTGGATCTTCAAAACACAGGGGTTGAGCAACATATACTTCTTCGTCAAGCTTACCATTGAGGAATGCACTTTTCACATCCATTTGATATAAAGTGATATTATGATGGTTAGCATAAGCAAGCAATATCGAATAGCCTCAAGTCTAGCAACAGTGCAAAAGCTTCATCGAAATCAATTCCTTCAACTCGTGTGTAGCCTTGAGCTACAAGTCGTGCCTTATTCCTCACCACAAGGCCATTTTCATCTTGCTTGTTGCGGTAGATCCACTTTGTGCCAATGATATTATGCTTACGAGGATCTGGACGTTTGACCAATTCCCAGACGTTGTTGAGCTCGAACTGATGTAATTCTTCTTGCATAGCCTGAATCCACTCAGGCTCCAGAAATGCTTCATCTACCTTAGTGGGCTCTGTGATAGAGACAAAAGCATAGTGCCCACAAAAGTTAGATAAATGTGAAGCTTTTGAGCGTGTGAGAGGACATGGCGCTTCAATGTCATCGATGATCTTGTCAACTTGCACTTCTTTTGCAACGCGAGGATGAGCTGGTTGTCGTCGAGGAATTTTATCAGCATTTTCTTCAGCACCATTTTCTTCAGCATTATCTTCAGGTGCATCAGCTCGACGTTCTTCGCGTTCAGGAATGAATTCTTCAGCAGATTCTTCAGTAGGAATGACATCCTCAGTTGTCTTGAACTTGATAGATTCCTGAGGTGCTGGTTCATCTATCACAGAAGGTAGGTGCTCTCTTTGTGAGCCATTAGTTTCATCGAACCGCACATCTACAGTTTGAACAATCTTGTGAAGAGCGATGTTGAAGACTCTGTAGGTGTGCGAGTCCTTTCCGTAACCAAGCATAAAACCTTCATGTGCTTTCAGTGCAAATTTGGCATTGTGATGAGGATCTCTAATCCGACATTTGGCACCGAAGACTTTGAAATAACTCACATTGGGTTTCTTGTCAGTGAGGAGTTCATAGGCAGTCTTCTTGAAGAATTTGTGAAGATATACTCTGTTGATGATGTGGCACGCGGTACCAATTGCATCAATCCAAAAACGACGAGGCGTTTTGTATTCATCAAGCATAGTGCGAGCCATCTCAACAAGAGTTACATTCTTGTGCTCCACGACGCCATTTCTTTGAGGAGTATAAGGAGCAGATAACTCACGAGTAATACCAAGTTCATCAAGATAGTCATCAAGACCGGAATTCTTGAACTCAGTTCCATTGTCACTCCTGATGTGCTTGATCTTCACACCAAAGTTGGTTGAAGCCCTCGAGGAAAATCGTTTGAAGACTTCCTGGACTTCATGTTTGTAAGTGACAATGTGTACCCATGTGTAACGAGAGGAATCATCAATAATAACAAAGCCATATAGAGATGCATCATTAGTGACTGCTGAGTAATGATTAGGACCAAAGAGGTCCATGTGAAGCAATTCGAATGGATGAGTAGTGGTCATGATAGTCTTATTTGGATGCTTGGCCTTGGTCATTTTTCCAGCTTCACAGGCTCCACACAAGTGATCCTTGAGAAATTTGACATATTCAATGCCAATGACATGCTTCTTCTTCGCAAGCGTGTGCAAATTCCTCATGCCTGCGTGACCAAGTCGTCGATGCCATAGCCAAATTTTCTCAAGCATTTGCAAGTAGGCACACGGCTGGTTGTGGTCCTCAGAGAGAAATCAACAATATACAAGTCTCCTCTCCTAAAGCCTTCGAAGACTTTGGAATTGTCAGCTTCCATAATCACAACACAACGATACTTGCGAAAGACAACAACCATATCAAGATCACAAAGCATTGATACTGATATGAGGTTGTATCCTAAGGACTGAACCAGCATGACTTTGTCCATGTATATGTCCTTAGAGATCGCAACCTTACCTAGACCCAATACCTGACTTTTGCCTTTGTCAGCAAAGATGATATGCTTCAGATGTGACGATGATACGGGAGCATCCATCAATAGATTCTTGTCACCAGTCATGTGATTTGTACATCCACTATCGAGGACCCACTCATTTGCTTTGGGTTGATCATCCTGCAGATGAATTAGTGCAACTTACGATCTCATATACTTCATCAGTGAAGAATATGATATCAAATTCATCAGATGAATTTCATCGAGCGATGAAAGCAGATATAGCAGTATGAGGACGTGTGAAATGAAAGTTCATTTCTTCATGATTAGCTGCGTCCTTTTCGAGCAATTTTGTCAGGTCCTCAACAAATTCTTCAGACGTTAAAGCTCGTCTGGAGACCTGACCCTGCAGAAGAGATTAGTTCTTTTTCTTCACCACCCACATCTGAAGGGGTGGAAAAGAGTTCATCACTCTACGAGCTCCATATGAGAATGGTGCCATAGAAGCCAATCCATTTCGTTTCACATATGAGGGGTTAGGGTAAGCATATGAATAAGCGGAGAAATTCTTCGAGGACTTACGAACATAATGGTTTGAAGAATAATGCACATATTCATAGCCCTTAGCTCTGCCCTGCGAAACAGAGTTGTTAGCACGATGATAATCATATGAGGACTTTGATCCTTTTGAGGAATTTGATCCACGTGAGGAATTTGGTCCGTATGAGGACTTGGATCCATATGAAGAGTTTGATCTGGGGTTCCTATTCTTCAAGGTGGTGTCATGAGGACATTCACCTGAAGACTTTCAAGGCACTTCTTGGGAACCCAGATTTTCTTCATAGGAGAACCGTTCCTGCAGTTAGTGCCAACATATCTAGCAAATACTTCACCATTCTGATTTTTGAACAGTTTATAGTTGGAGTCAAATGACTCATCGGAAGAATGAGGAGATTCACATGTAAGCGGATAAGTTAGATGGATCAATCGGAGGTCCCTTTGCAGCAACCCATGAGGTTTTGGGGTACTTCTCAGGCTTCCAATATGTTCCATCAGCATTGAGTTTGCTCTCAAAGGCAATACCCTCTTTCCTAGGGTTTCTGTTGAGGATCTTCTTTTTAAGCACATCACAAAGAGTCTCGATGCCCTTTGAGGCTTTTGTACATGCCTCGCCATGTACAATTCCTTCAGCCCTGCATTGTCATGATACTAGCAATGTCCTCGAGATGAGGAATTAGTGAAAGCGAGGACAGGTGAAGAATTTTTAACAGTTGAAGCATTTGAACATTCGGTGAAGAATTAGCGATTCACGTTCAATGCACTTTAAGCACGGAGGAACAAATTCTTCCTGAAAAGCGCTGATTTGTTGAGCAAGTAATGAATCACGCTCCTTCTGAAGATCTTCATAACTCACTCTTAGCTTGTCAAGATCTTGCTTTCTTTGAAGAAATTCATAAGAAAGCTTCTCATGATCAGATAAGAGAGTGTTATGATGACCTTGAAGGCTGTCAAACCTAGACTGAAGTCTCTGAAGATTTTCAGTCAGGGCCTTAGTGCGATCCATTTCTTCATCCAACATATCATCACTTTTGTCTAGCATGTTTTGAACTTTTTCCAAGGCCGTTTGTTGTTTAGTGGCAATGCAAACAAGTTTGGTATAACTAGGTTCAATATCATCATCAGATCCATCATCATCAGATTCATCGTCACTAAACTTGGATGAGAAACATTCGGTTACCTTGTCACCCTTTGCCATGAGACATGATGCAGAAGATGATGATTCTGGTTCGAAAGTCATCATTTTGAGAGATTCCTTGAATTCTCAAACCAAGGATCATGATGGGTTCGATGACCTTCATAGACGTCAGAGATTCGCTCCCAGATAAGCTTCGCATTGCAAAGATGCATAATGCGCTTGAATTCATCTCTGGATAGGCAGGAACAGATGATGTCCTTCGCCATGATGTCAAGTCGAGTGTACTTGCGAATATCATCTGCATTCACCGTCTTGCATTGATCAGTAAGACCAATCTCAGTGACGGTCCACAGCTCACTGTCCACTGCCATGAGGCGCTTCCTCATCATGGCCTTCCACTTGGGATAATCATGACCGTCAAAGATAGGGCATGTCACTTTCTTCATACCTGCGGTCGACATAACTAAAACTCCAGGTGGTTAAACCAAAATCACACAGAACAAGGAGTACCTTGCTCGATACCAATTGAAAGTGCGTTATATCGACTAGAGGGGGTGAATAGGCCATTTTATGAATTCTTCAACGAGGAATTTGCCGGTGAGGAAATTCCTTAGCGAAGAACTACTTGCAGCGGAATAAGTACTCAGAAGTAAGCATAACAGAATACAAGCATGGTCATCATGATGAAATGAAGACACGCACATAGTACAGAAAGCGTAATCACATGATAACACAAGATGAAGACAAACAGACTGAAGAATTTAAACTGAGGAAATTGAGAAAGTCTTCAGTCACAGTCTTCAAACACAGATATGAACAAACACTCAACATAGTAATGAGGAAATGAAAGAGTTGAGGAAATAGAACCAGTAAGGTTGGTGAGACAATGATTTGGTAGACCAGTTCCAACTGCTGTCTCAGTTGTACGTCTGGTTGGAGCGGCTGAGTATTTAAACTCAAGGACACACGGTCCCGGACACCCAGTCGCTGAGCACGCGGCTCAGGACACCAAGTCCTCACCGTATTCTCCTTGAACTAAGGTCACGCAGACCTCGTCCAATCACTCGTGGTAAGTCTTCAGGCGACTTCCAAACCTTCACAGACTTGGTCACTCAGCGATCCACAATTCCTCTTGGATGCTCTAGACCATGACGCCTAACCGTCTGGAAGAAGCACAATCTTCAAAGGTAACAAGCGTCGAGATCCACGCAGGATCAATCTCTTGATGATGCTCAATCACTTTGGGTTTGTAGGGGTTTGGTTTTGGGTTTTTCCTCACTCGATGATTTTCGCTCAAAGTCCTCGGAGGATGGGATGCTCTCAAATGACAAGTGTCAAGTTTTCTCTGAGCAGCCAACCAGCTAGTGGTTGTAGAGGGAGGTTATTTATAGCCTAGGGAGCAGCCTGACATGATAAGACATAAATGCCCTTCAATGATATGACCGTTTGGTGGGTAGATATTTTGGGACAGCTGGCGCGTAGCACAGCAACGGTCGGAAATTTGACTCTGAAATTCCTCAGGGCTATCATGTTCCTCACTGTGTAGGCAATCCGCACTGGCGAATTCCTAACTCCGAAGTCAGAACAAATTCCTCGATTGACGGAAAGAACTTCGTCTCCGTCACTTTGAGAAATTGATCGAAGCGTATGAGATTTCCAAAGGCTTCACTCGAAGGAATTGGTAGGTGTAGGATTTTGAGTTGAGCATCACATGGAAATTTTTCCTTAGTATTTCCTCGACCCCCTTTAACGACGGTGTTTCCTATGACTCAAGAAAGAGAAAACCGAAACTACGAAAACAAAAGTCTTCACGCTTCATGTTCCTCAAATGAATACCAAGTCTTCAAGGTCACACCAATTTCTTCACTTTCAAAGTCTTCAGGAAGTCTTCAGAATATCAAAGTCTTCAGTCGAAGAACTTCATTTTTAGGGGTCGACTTTCTCTGTAAATATCAAACTCCTCATAAGCTTATCGACTTGTGTACACTCATAAACTGTAGGACCTTGAAGTATGTCTAGAGGGGGGGTGATTAGACTACTTGACCAATTAAAGACTTAACCTTTTCCCAATTTTAGAGTCTGACAGATTTTAGCTATCTTAGGACAAGTCAAGCAATCATCACACAAATCAAGCAAGCATGCAAAGAGTATATAGGCAGCGGAAATTAAAGCATGCAACTTGCAAAAAAGTAAAGGGAAGGGTTTGGAGGATTCAAACTCAATTGGAGACACGGATGTTTTTGTCGTGGTTCCGATAGGTGGTGCTATCGTACCTCCACGTTGTTGGAGACTTCAACCCACGAAGGGTAACGGTTGCGCGAGACCACGGAGGGCTCCACCCACGAAGGGTCCATGAAGAAGCAACCTTGTCTATCCCACCATGGCCGTCGCCCACGAAGGACTTGCCTCACTAGCGGTAGATCTTCACGAAGTAGGCGATCTCCTTGCCCTTACAAACTCCTTGGTTCAACTCCACAATCTTGTCGGAGGCTCCCAAGTGACACCTAGCCAATCTAGGAGACACCACTCTCCAAGAAGTAACAAATGGTGTGTTGATGATGAACTCCTTGCTCTTGTGCTTTAAATGATAGTCTCCCCAACACTCAACTCTCTCTCATAGGATTTGGATCTGGTGGAAAGAGGGTTTGAGTGGAAAGCAACTTGGGGAAGGCTAGAGATCAAGATTCATATGGTAGGAATGGAATATCTTGGCCTCAACACATGAGTAGGTAGTTCTTTCTCAGAAATGGTAAGTTGGAAGTGTAGGTTCAGTCTGATGGCTCTCTCCACGAATGAAGAGGAGGTGGAGGGGTATATATAGCCTCCACACAAAATCTAACCGCTACACACAATTTACCAAACTCGGTGGGACCGATTCAACAGACTCCGTCGAACCGATTTAGTAAACCTAGTGACTGTTAGTGATTTTCGGTGGGACTGACATGCAACTCGGTGAGACCTATTCGGTTAGGGTTAGGGCATAACGTAATCTCGGTAAGACCGATTAAACAAACTCGGTGAGACCGATTTTTGTAATAAGCTTTCCAGAGAGTTGGTCAGGTAAACTCGGTGGGACCGATTTGCTCTTTTCGGTGAGACCGAAATGTTACAAAAGGGAAACAGAGAGTTTACATTGCAATTTCGGTGGGACCGATCGCTCACTTCGGTTAGACCGAAACGTTACGAAGGGAAACAAAGAGATTACAATCCCATCTCAGTGAGACCGAGATCCCTATCGGCAGGACCGATTTGCCTAGGGTTTGTGGCAGTGGCTATGACATTTGAAATCGGTGGCGTCGGGTAGGAAGAATCGGTGTGACCGATTTTGGCTTTAGGTTTAGGTCATTTGTGGATTGTGAGAAAGTAGCTGAGGGTTTTGGAGCATATCACTAAGCACATGAAGCAAGAGGCTCATTAAGCAACACCTCATCCCTCCTTGATAGTATTGGCTTTTCCTATAGACTCGATGTGATCTTGGACCACTAAAATATAAAATGAAGAGTCTTGAGCTTTTGAGCTTGAGCCAATCCTTTGTCCTTAATATTTTGAGGGATCCACTTTCATCATCCACGCCATGCCATTCATTAAGCTTTCCTGAAATAATAGTCTTGGAATAGCATTAGCTCAATGAGCTATATGTTGTTATGAATTACCAAAACCACCTAGGGATAGTTGCACTTTCAATCTCCCCCTTTTTGGTAATTGATGACAACATATAGATCAAAGCTTCGACAAATGATAATAAGATTGAAAAACATCGTCGCTTTGAGAAGTATGTGATAAGCAAGAGCTCCCCCTAAATTTGTGCATAGTTTAAGATTTGCTTTGGACTGCAAATGCACAAGAAATTAGGCTCATGGGTTACTCTTCCATGTCACATACATCTTGGTGGAGCGCTCAAAATGATAAAGATTGAATACATGCACTCATCACCAAGCAAAGTGAATGATCACATAGGATAGATAAGATAATATCATCAAACATGCATAAGTGTAGCTTATGATCAAACACATGATCATCAATGTCTCACATGCAATGCATAGTATCTCAAGCAATCAAAAGCAAACAAGTTTGAAACCACCAAAGCAAGAGAGAACAAAAGCAACACTCTCTCTCTCTCTCGAAGCCTATGATCTATACATTTTTCTCCCCCTTTGGCAACAAGTTACCAAAAAGTTCGTAGAAAATGCATAGTGCTAGATCGACTCTCAGGCTTGATCTTCAGGTGGTGGTGTAGAGATGGCTCCTTGGACGAAGACTTCAGTTTATGTAGAGGGAGCTGGAGGAGTTGGTCTTTGGAGCTGGTTGCACTTTGGAGCTGTAGGGAGCTATAGCTGGTGCAGGATGATGTTCTTAGTGTCTGTGCAGTCGCACTGCATCTGATCTCTGAGCTCTAGGCACTCTGGCAAATACATTAGTGATATTCTTGCCCTTCCTCTCCTGCATGTCATCCTGCAGCTGCTCCACAACTGACTGAATCTCAGTTACTTTGACATCTAGATCATAGAATTTTTTTCCATGATTCTTTCCAAGCTCTCCTGATTTTGAGTGAGGGTGGCCAATCCCTTCTCAATCCTCAGAGATGATGCTATCAAGTAACCAAGCTGCTCCTGCTTGTTCTTCAAGAAATACTCAGATGCCTCCTCTTGAGTTGGCATCTTGGCAGCCTTCTCCTTCCTTGCCTTCTCCTTCTTCTCTTGAGCTTGAACTGATGATGGATCATTCTCATTCATGACAACCTCATTGTCCTCAAAGTCTGGATAAAGTGGAAAATGTTACTTATCCAATAGATATTTGCCTGTGCCCATCTTTGAGTTAATCAACTCCTGAATCTGAGGGGCATATCCACAACTTCTCTTATGATCTGCTGCAGTCCTCTTAATGGTTTCAACTATAAGGCTCATGACCTTGAATTTACGAGGCACATCAAATAAATGCAACATATTGATTACATGCCCTCTGATCATGTTGTGGTCACCTGACTTAGGCAATAGAGTGTGCCTTAGGATCCAATTGATTGTAGGCAGCCCTGACAGAAGAAAGTGGACTGATCCAAAAGAGAAAGTCTCTAGGGCTTTGTCTGGGATCTCCTTGTACATATGTGCCATGGTATAGTGTCCCATTTTCTTCTTGGCATATACATCCAGGTCATCATCATTTTCCTTTGGGGCATTTATCAGTTTTTCCCACTCCTCAACAGTTGATTGGTACCTTGTACATTCACACATCCAAACTATCCTCCCATCTGGATAGAAGTGTGCTGTGGAGTATAATTGCATGTTAAGTTCATCATTCCATTTTGTGAGCTTTTGCCCAACAAAATCTGCAACTCCACAAGCAACAAAACTGTCTTGCACTCCAGGATAGTGCTCTTCATTTTCCTTCATGTAGGTCCAGTCGACCCACCTCATATCACACACAATGGGCTTCTTGTCCAACAAGATTGTCTCATAGAAGTCCTGTTGTTCCTTTGTGTGGAGCCTGTAATCAACAGCAGTCCTTCTCCTTGTGGCATATGGATCTGCCAACCTCCATATCCTCAACCCTGAATCTTTTTTCGATGTTCATGTCCTCACCACAGGATGGGCATCATTGTGGTCTGGTATCTTGTGCTTGAGCTTCCTCGTAACTTGTCCTTCTTCATCTTCCTCCCCAAAGCAACCTCGTGCACTTTGGGGCCTTGTTCTTCTCAGCAGCTGGAATACTCCTGGTATTCCTCTTTGGTGCAGACTTGGCCTTGGGGGCAGCTTTGGGTGCTTCCTTGGGCTTAGAATTTGCAGCACCTGACTTGATTGCATCACCCATCAGCTTTGGTGCCTTTGGTGCTGGTGCAGCAAGCTCTTCTTCCTCTTCTATCATGGAAGGTTGACCAACAACTCTTGCCATGGTCTTCTTGACCCTTTCCTTCCTTTTATTTCCTTCAGCAGCTGGCTCTTTGGGATCAGGCTTCTCAGGTTGTTGAGTTGAGATTCTGGCTTTGGACATTGGTTGTCTTCCTGCAGGCCTTTTAATCTTCATGCACGGCTTTGTATGCTTAATGAGCCATACTCCTTTTTGAGTACTACTTTCTTGGAGGTAGCCTCATCTTCTTACGCTCTATAATCCTCATCTTCAGAGTCTGAAGTTCTCTTCTTCCTTTGCCTGGTAGCAGCCTTAGGCAGGTTGCTAGGAGTGCTCCTGCTGCCTTCATCTGAAGAGCTGGAGGGACTAGTGCCCTCACTCATGTCAATATGCTCTGTTCTGATCGACTATCACTCTGATGCGACATGTAAGCACCGATTCTTGACCACGTGAAGAGTTATAGATGAGATAGAGTGGTTGAGCATCTCATAATGCATAGATTTTTTCAAAAGAATGATTTAAAAATTCAGTTTTAGTTTTCCACAGAAAGCATTTCGGATCAACCGATTTTCAAACTCGGTGATAACGAAGCAGTTTTGGAACCTAAACTGATGAACTCGGTTGGACCGAGTCACAGTTCGGTGGCACCGAGACTGCTAGGGTTTCACAAAGTCCTAAAATCGGTCGCACCGATTAGCAATTCTCGGTCAGACCGAGAGTTACTAGTGCAATGGCATAAGCCAAATCGGTGGGACCGAGTTTTTTAACTCGGTGGATCCGAGATGGTTTCGGCGGAAACCTAACCCTAAATTTTCAAATCTCATCTAATCTACGGATTGCATTGACTGGATAGGAGTGTTTCAATCATGGCAAGAGTAAATAAGAACACAATGTGCTAGGAATCGGACGAGGATAGCACTGTGATCGAGTCCATACCCTAGCTCGGCGATGAACTCACTATGGCGGCAACGGCGGGGTTGAATTCCGTTGACGGCGGCGGAGACCAGCGACAGGAGGCGGCTGGCGACGAGGAGACGATCCGGAGACCTTGGAGGCAGAGCGAGCTATTGCGCGGGCGAAGGGGTTCGGAGAAATTCCCAAATTTTTTCCCGTGACTATATATAGCCCCACCCTGTCGGTGTGACCGAGTGGAACAACTCGGTGGCACCAAGATGCATAATCGTAATGCGATTCTGACAACTCGGTGTGACCGAAAAGTTCAAATCGGTTGCACCGAGATTGAAAACCTAGATCGACTAAGTGATCTCGGTAGGACCGAAATGGAGGAATCGTTCAGACCGAGAATCACAAAGAAGTTTTGGAAGTTTAAGTGTATGACGAATCGGGGACTCAAGTGCTCCTCACATGAGTGGTTCGAATCTGACTTGATCAAATTTTGTGATGTAGCATGAATAGAGTTTGAGACGAGAAAATCATAGATAGCTAGAGAAGGTTCTTAGGCATTCTTGTCCATCCACTTGGCCAAAAGAAGAAAGAACCAAACAATCAAAACAACAAGTGGATGTCCTCGAGTGAGTAAATATGCAACCAACATGCTCACACAATAAGATGATAGATAAAATATGTGACAAAGCATGCACAACCAATTCTAGCATCTATCAAACAATTGGCGATGACTAGGTCATCTATATATGAGTATATTGACTTAGGAGTCAAACGAGAAACATTTGATCATAGGTCATACTCATCGTTTAAGCTCAAGTGGGGTTACCACTTTTACATAATGCATTGATGTGTTCACACCATTAGAGTTGCTTTGACTCAATTCTTAGAGTTAAGCTCCCCCTAGATGTGAGATCCCCCTTAGAGGGATGAACTAACCTTGGGTTTTGTCGATGATGACTTCATGTAGGTGTTGAAGATGTGGATGCTCAATGTTGATGTAGATCAATTGGAGCAATCCTTTGGAGTGAGTTGCACTTTCAACTTGCCTACATGGGTTAGTCCCACAAGGAACAAACAAGAATATCCATAGACAGAGTGATGCACACACAAGATGATGTCCATGAAATCATTAGGTTACCTTGTCCCTTGCCTTACCAACATGAGGGTTTGTGACTCCTTGAACTAGTGCAAGATGTGGAAGTTGACTGCACTTGTCCTTGCGATAATGATATGAGTGAAGAATGTTGGCGGAGTCACCCTCAAGAACTCTCTAGTTCTTCTTCTTCGGGATCCACATCATCTTGATGGGAATCCTTGGAGTTGTAGTTGTACTTGATGAAGTAGAACTTGAAGTAGTCTTGGGAATCCACTTGACCGAGACCTTAGGTGTTTCTTCAAATGCATCAATCTCTTAATGAAGCTTGTCCTTGCCTTTGTTCTTGTGGTCTTGTGGTGGAAGATCATCTTGTGCTTGTGTTCCCTTGAAGGAAGTAGGATCATACTTCTCTTGTTGAGGAACAAACTTCGTCTTGGGGTATTGATCTTCTTCCCACTCAACTCCATTGGCATTGAACTTTCGTTCAAAACCAACACCTTGATTCTTCCGGTGTCTTCCTTGCTTATGCATACAATTTCCTCGAATTGCTTACTCCTGGCAAGGCTCTTGTAAACACCTTTCTCTATAATTCCCTTCAATAAGCTATTTTCTTGCTCAAGTGTAACTTGGCTAAGAGAATCATTAGTGGAATCAAGAGAACTACTAGAAGCAACAATATTGGATTTGTATTATTATTGTTACTACTAGAGGAAGTATCTTTCTTGTACTTGTTACTAGACTTGACTTGAGGCATGTAAGTAGATAGGAGTAAACGCTTGGCAATGTAAGAAGAACTTTTCTTACGGAGATCATCATTGATTGCTTTTAAGAACTCATGCTCTTGCTCAAGATTGAGCTTTTCAAAGCGTAACTTCTCATGAGCCCTTAAAAGTTCTCGATGATCTTGAAGATAGTTTCATGAGCCAACTTAAGAGTGTTTAGTTCTTTAGTTAGAAGCTCAATCTTCTCCTTATCATTGTCATTCGTTTCATCTTGATTAGCATGATTAATTGACGTTTCATCACAGTATTCATCACTAGAGTTGTCAACAAGTAAATCATCATCCACAAGCAAGTCATCTTCATCACTATTGAAATCAACATACTCAGGATGTGTTACCTTTGGACCTTTGGCCATGAAGCATCTTCCAATTCCTTCATTTGGTGAATCAAATATGTCGTAGGAGTTGGTTGACACAAGTGCTAGACCGACAACACCTTCATCTTGAGTATATTCGGAGTCGGAGTGATAGCTTCTCTCGGAGTGTTTGTCGGAGTCGGAGCCGGATATCCATTCACCAACATGAGCTTGATGTCTTCGTTTTGTGTAGCTCTTTGATGACTTGTCCTTCCTTTCCGAATCCTTGCTTCTCTGTGAGGATCTTCGTTCATAACGATCATCTCTACTCCTCCTCTCTCTTGGTGGTGATTCTTCTCTTTTGCTTCTTCTTCTTGGAGAATCTTCTCTTCTTTTGTAGGGTGCCGTACACTCATTGGAATAGTGTCCAGGCCTCCCACAATTGTAGCAATTGCGCTCTCGACTAGAAGATCTTTCGTCATGGTAAGTCCTTGACTTGGAGCTTCTTTCTTTGCTTCTACTCTTGTAGAATTTGTTGAAGTTTTTCACCATTAAGCTCAATTCTTCATTGAAGGTTTGTTTCTCACTTGATGATGTGGGGGCTTCACTTGAGGCTTTGTAAGCACCGCTTGACTTGTTGTGAAGTTCCTCCTTATCCTTGAGTGACATCTCATGAGCAACAAGTCTTCCAATGACTTCTATTGGCTTGAGATCTTTGTAGTTTGGCATCATTTGGATCAATGTGCACAAGGTATCATACTTTCCATCCAGTGCTCTTAGGATCTTCTTGATGATGAATCTGTCGGTCATCTCTTCACTCCCTAAGCCGGCAATCTCATTTGTAATAAGAGCAAGCCTAGAGTACATTTCAGCGACACCTTCACCATCCTTCATTTTGAACTTGTCAAGCTGACTTTGGAGCACATCCAACTTGGATTCCTTGACGGATTCGGTACCTTCATGCATATCAATCAAAGTATCCCAAATTTCTTTTGCATTCTCAAGACGACTGATTTTGTTGAATTCTTCGGGGCACAATCCGTTGAAGATGATATCACAAGCTTGAGCGTTGTATTGCAGCATCTTCAATTCTTCCGCATTAGCTTCACGGTTCGGTTCTCTCCCATCAAAGAATTCACCTTGCAAGCCAATACAAATAATTGCCCAAACGGCGGGGTTATGTCCGAGAATATGCATTTTCATCTTATGCTTCCAACTAGCAAAATTAGTACCATCAAAGTAAGGACCGCTCCGGTGATAATTTCCTCGCTAGACGCCATACTCTCCTAGGTTGTGAAACCAAGGCTATGACCACCAAAAAGCTATGGAAATCAAAGCAAATGGAGACCAAAGCTCGATACCACTTGTAGGACCTTGAAGTATGTCTAGAGGGGTGATTAGACTACTTGACCAATTAAAAACTTAACCTTTTCCCAATTTTAGAGTTTGACAGATTTTAGCTATCTTAGGACAAGTCAAGCAATCATCACACAAATCAAGCAAGCATGCAAAGAGTATATAGGCAGCGGAAATTAAAGCATGCAACTTGCAAGAAAGTAAAGGGAAGGGTTTAGAGGATTCAAACTCAATTGGAGACACGGATGTTTTTGGCGTGGTTTCGATAGGTGGTGCTATCGTACCTCCACGTTGATGGAGACTTCAACCCACGAAGGGTAACGGTTGCGCGAGTCCACGGAGGGCTCCACCCACGAAGGGTCCACGAAGAAGAAACCTTGTCTTTCCCACCATGGCCGTCGCCCACGAAGGACTTGCCTCACTAGCGGTAGATATTCACGAAGTAGGCGATCTCCTTGCCCTTACAAACTCCTTAGTTCAACTCCACAATCTTGTCGGAGGCTCCCAAGTGACACCTAGCCAATCTAGGAGACACCACTCTCCAAGAAGTAACAAATGGTGTGTTGATGATGAACTCCTTGCTCTTGTGCTTCAAATGATAGTCTCCCCAACACTCAACTCTCTCTCAAAAGATTTGGATCTGGTGGAAAGAGGGTTTGAGTGGAAAGCAACTTGGGGAAGGCTAGAGATCAAGATTCATATGGTAGGTGTCGGTGTCAAAACCGGCGGATCTCGGGTAGGGGGTCCCGAACTGTGCGTCTAGGCGGATGGTAACAGGAGACAAGGGACACGATGTTTTTACCCAGGTTCGGGCCCTCTCGATGGAGGTAATACCCTACTCCTGCTTGATTAATATTGATGATATGGGTAGTACAAGAGTAGATCTACCACGAGATAAAGGAGGCTAAACCCTAGAAGCTAGCCTATGGTATGATTGTTGTTCCTGCTACGGACTAAAACCCTCCGGTTTATATAGACACCGAATTGGTTAGGGTTACACAGAGTCGGTTACAATGGTAGGAGATCTACATATCCGTATCGCCAAGCTTGCCTTCCACGCCAAGGAAAGTCCCATCCGGACACGGGACGAAGTCTTCAATCTTGTATCTTCATAGTCTTGGAGTCCGGCCGTGATGATAGTTCGGCTATCCGGACACCCCTAGTCCAGGACTCCCTCAGTAGCCCCTGAACCAGGCTTCAATGACGACGAGTCCGGCGCGCATATTGTCTTCGGCATTGCAAGGCGGGTTCCTCCTCCGAATACTTCATAGAAGGTTTTGAACACAAGGATAGTGTCCGGCTCTGCAAAACAAGTTCCACATACCACCGTAGAGAGAATAATTTTTGCACAGATCTGCTGACGTATTCCGTGGCGTGAAATCACACCCCGGCCAAGCCTTTATATGAATCGTTTTTTACTATTCCACCTCAGCGCGTTTAGCGAGGCGGTTTCCTTGGCACGTCTTATCAAAGCATAGATCGTGCCCCCCTTATTCCGGGATTCCCATCAATACGGACATGGGTAACCCAAACGTGCCCGTTGGCACGCCTCCTCTATCGAAGGCGAGTAATAATCGACCACGGGGAGGGCTCTTGGTATTCAACCTCTTTATAATGAGACCAAGGCCCTCTTCTTTTTTACACCCTCCATCGAGTTCGCCTCGCGCTTCGAGTTCTAACACCCAAAGCTTCATATTTAGGCGCTTCGGACCTTCAACGATGTCCGCTCCGACCAAAGACGGCCGATGGATGTCTTCTTCCGTCACAGAAGAAGATGTGCTAAAGCTGCGAGACGCCAGGTATCTAACCGCGAAATTTCGCATAGGCTGCCTGCTCGAGGCAGGTCATTCCCACTCGAGCTGGCGAGAACGTGGTGTTCGTGTCTCACTTCCTTCGGGGTTTAGGCTTCCGACGGATCCCTTTGTGAGGGCTCATGTTTTATTATGGGCTGGATTTCCATGACTTGAATCCGAGTCCATCCTCCATATCTCGTCATTCATTGTCGTATGTGAGGCCTTCCTCCATATTACCCCTCACTTTGGATTGTGGCTCAAGACCTTCAAGGTGGAGCCAAAGATGATCGAGGGGCAGCAAGCAGAGTGCGGAGGGGCGGTCATAAGCAAATGTGCTGATGCTCCGTGGCCCGAGGGATCTTTTCAAGAGGAGCTTGGTTTGTGGGAACGGGAGTGGTTTTATATCACCGCTCCAAGGGGCACCAAATGGGTGGCGCCACCCGCCTTTCGCTCAGGTCCACCACAGCGGCTGGCGTCATGGGTCAACAAGGGGCTCGACTAGGGGCCGTCCAAGGACGTTCCTCTTTTGCAGGGCCGTATTCAAGACCTCCAAGAGAGGGAGATCAATCTGGTTGCAGTGGCGCAGGTTATGTTGATTCGGCGCCTTCTGCTCTGCAAGCGTCGCCCCCTCCGTCTGTGGGAATTTAATCCGGAGGGACCACGAGCTCTCCAACATTTTATGGGTACGACGCCCGTGGAGATGTATAAATTGTTCTTCGGATCACAAGAGAAGTGTCCGGACCTGACTGAGGACGCAGGACTAAGCTGCAATCACCCAGATACTCAAGTAAGTAGTCCCGTACCCGAACAGGCTGTCCATTCATTTATCATAAACTTGCCCTTAAAGGAGCTGTTCCTTGAATAGGAGTGGATAGCGAAGGCAAAGTTGATAAGGTGTCCGGCTCCCCTCCCAGAGACCAAGCCGGATCCCATGCTGACCAAGATGTTGAAGGCCGCGCCTTTTAAAGAAAGCGAAGGGGGGAGCAGGGAAGCAACTGCCTCCACTAAGGAGGCCTTTGAGGAAGGAGGGATCAAAAGTCCCACCCTCCAAGGAGAGAAGAGGACCGCTTCGGAAGATCCGGAGGTCAAGGCCTCAAAGAGGGGAAAGAAATCTTCGTCAGAGAGTCCGGCGTTGGGAAGTAACCCAGCCGCCTTTGTTTCCCCAAGGGGATCAGCCCTCCAATGAGCCGTAAGTAAAAAGAAGGGGTCTTGTAAATAAGGAACATCCTGCATTTATTTAGAAGATAACCGAAATTGTACCTTGTAGTTCGGATCTCAGCCCTTCTCAGTGAGCTCGTCTTGGGGATCTTCTTCCGGAGATGATGGAAAGCGAAACGCCTCCACCTGTCGCACCCTCATGCGAGGCGGACGACCCTGAGGTGTCGTCGCAGAGGGTTTCCCCAAGTCCAGCGGGGCCGGAAGGTCCGGCGCCAAGTGGTGTGCGGTCGGAGGAGTTGAAGGATCTGCTCGGGCGAGCGGCTATCTCAGAGGATCACCGTGTGCTAATGGGTACGGTGATTGAAAGAATTGCATCCATGAGAGCGGATTGCATGAAGCGATCGAAGCTTATCGACGGGTTCGAGGTACGCAAAAATGATGTACCTTCGGCAGTTATGCATATAGAATGCGCCTGTATAGATAGTAGCCCTTGAGACTTGGTATGTTGTCAAAATTGACAGCGTGCGAGGATCAAAATCTCGATTATAACATATCGCCGCTTCCTAAATAGGTGGCGGGCGTCCGTGGCCGGATCGATTTAATATGCCGAACTAAAGCGGCAACTTGACGAGGCGGATGCGGACATCGCGCTGGTCAAGAAATGGTTTGACGAGTCACAAGGTATGCGACTTCTACGCAGACACCTGGTAAGGGAGCTTGATGCCCATGCCTTACTACTTGTATGCTTAATGCAGATGGTGCCGCTGCTGTGGAGGAGCTGCGGGCGGAACTCGCCCGAGCGAAAGAGCAAGCCAGAAATAGTAATGCGGCCGCTTTAAGGGCGGCCGAAGAGCTAGGAGCCGAACGGGCTGCTCACTGCTGAAGCAAAGAGGAAATGACCGATATGGCCAGAAAATTGAAGAATACTATCGATCGCTGCGAGGTTCTTGAAAAAGATCGCCAAGCGGAGCAAGAGGGCCTGAAAAAGGCCGCCGCCGAATCCAAGGATGCCCGTTCGGCTTTGAGAGCTGCCAAGGAGGAGCTGAGTCAGGTCGGGGCTATTGCGGCTGGAAAACCGTTTCTGCTGCGGAGGAAATATACGGATCCGAAGTATGCTCAGTTGGACAAATTGTGGAGTTCGGAGGATGCTTATCTTGACTTAGCGGCGAGCGCTGCGGACGCGATTGAGCACTTCCGAGGCCAGAAGGGGCATAGAAGGGAAGAGCTATATTGGTCGCAATTCCATAATCCGGAGCGTCCTCTTCCGTTGACCGATCGGTTGGCCTAATGGGCCGAGCTGAATCGATTATCCGGACTTGCCATGAAGCATGTCATGACTCATTTGTGGCCGGGCAGACCCCAGCCGAAGAGTGAATTTGGTTTAGAGTATAAGTTCCGTGGTGCGGTACGTGTCGACGCAATGAAGCGGTCGGCGTGTATTGAGGGAGCGCAGATGGCTCGGCCCGTGTCAAGACATATCTGGCGGAGATGAAGGCCAACGACGTTGCATCCCAAGACTCGGATGAAGCCGAGTACTGCCGAGCACTATTTTGAGGAAGTCTGCAGGGCGCTCGTTTAATAGAGCCTTGATGCTTGAAGGATATTATGTTTAAATGACATGTATGATTTGTGAAAACAATGTTTCAATATAATATAAGAGCTTTTTATACTTGTGCGTTCAAGTAGTAAACTACTCCTGTGCGGTCGTTTATGTATATGTATATATAACACGAAAGATGGCAGTCCTTGGCTTCGCCCCTCGCACATAGTGCGGGGTGTTTGCAAAGAAGGCGTTTTTCAGACTTTATCCTACGTTTTGGTCCTGTTTAGGAGGTGTTAGCGTAGCATTCTAGGCTTCCGGAGTATAATGCTTTATCACTTTCACTTAGCCATAGGTGTTCTAGGGTGGGGCTACTATATAGCCCACGGGGCACCGCACTCTCCCGAATTCAGTGCGTATGTGCACGACCGAAAAACGGTCCTTCGTTAATGCGGAGGAATTCTAAACATTCCGGTGAGTCATCGAGTGGTTGACCAGTCTCGCTATATCATGACGATCAGTTTTCAGCTTTCTCTATGAGGTGCTCGCCCGGCGAACCGGGGCACAATCGCGATAGTTCTCCGGTGCCGCGTTAGCCGATAGAACGGAACGTAAGGCAGCAAAACACAGAGCCGGCAAACCCAACATTTGACCAAAGACATGATTCGAGCTGATGCATATAAGGCCTAACTTCGAGACGCGAATACTCCCTAAGGTATTCGGTCTTTATAAAAGCAGGCAGAATAATGCCCTAAGCCCCCGTGTCCAGTGCAGCGCAAAAAAAATTGCGTGCGGCCAATGCCAAAACGCCAGACCTCCTCCTCGGTTATAGTAAGAAACCGGGGATGTATATCAACAAGAGACAGTAAAAAAAGGTTTACGCAGGTCTTAATCTGAAAAGAATCCTTGCAACGGGTCCCTCTTGCGTCTGCCCGTGTCTCCGTTGCCGTGTATCACGGACGGGTGTAGCACATTGTTCATCTGTAAAAGAGAGGAACTTAGTTTAAAATAAAAAGGATCGTGCAAAAGATATACTTTATATTAAATAAACAGAGTACGATTCGAAGAAGTGAATAAAATTTTGCTTTATTGTCTCTTGTTGTACATGCATGCAGCCCCTTGTATGGGGGTGTGCCGCTAGTAGGCGCCGGACTCGTCTAGCCGTGTCCGGGGTTTGAATGACCTATTCAGGTTCTTTGACTAGCGAAGCCGGATAGGTGTGGGGCTGTCAAGGCAGTCTCACATTCTTCCGTGCTCGAGTAACACTTAATACTCCCTTTTAATGAGATGATGCCTCGTGGACCGGGCATTTTAAGTGTTAGAGATGCATAATGCGGTATTGCGTTAAAGCGGGCGAAAGCTTCGCGCCCCAATAGTGCTTGATGGCTACTTTTAAATGGGGCGACATGGAAGACTAACTTTTTGCGACGGAAGTTGTCGGATGAACCGAACACAACTTCTAGCAATAGGGAGCCCGTACAATGGGCATATGGGCCTGGCATTACCCCTTTAAAGGAGGTGTTGCTATGGCTATTTTTGGTTGGGTCTATCCCCATCCTGCGGATTGTGTCCTGATATATCAGGTTTATGTCATTGCCGCCATCCATGAGGACTTGTGTAAATTGGAATCCCTCGATTATAGGATCCAATATCAAGGCAGTCCATCCTGCGTTCCGGATACTTTCGAGTAGTCCCGATGGTGAAGGTGATTGGTTTTGACAACCCGGTGTTGGTACTCCGCTAGGGTAGTATGTGCGTGTAGCGTCTAAATGGGCGCCGCTCTGTTTTTTCCTTTTATCACGTGAAGTGAGTTTACTGTTTTAACTTCTTGTGGGAAATTCTTTTGTTTTCCGGGGCTCTGCTTGTGGTGCTCGTCATCATCTTCACTTGGTGTGTCGAGCCCCTTGTGTTCGGCGTTGGGTCTCACGGACTGTTGAAAGACCCAGCAATTTACGTGGGTATGGTTTGCGGGCCTCCACAGAATCTTGTGGATTTGACATATCTTGTCCAAGATTTTGTTTATGTTGGATAGCTCATCGCTATTGTCCTTAAGGGGCAATTTTTATTGTTCTGCCCGTCGACTTTTGAATCCGGCGTTATTTGCCGCGCTCTTTGGACCGTTCCTTAATACTGGCGCTGGTCCTTGTTGCGCCGTGGTTTCCCATTTCCATCCACGACTTCGGATGTACTAGGGTCATTGGTGCTGCATCTTGCTAGCCAGCTATCCTCTCCGATGCAAAAGCGGGTCATGAGGCTTATTAATGCAACCATGGTTCTCGGCTTCTCTTGGCGAGGTGTCTGAAACCATTCGTCTCGGACGTTGTGTTTGAAGGCTGCTAAGGCTTGGCGTCCGAGACGATCGACTATTTGGTTCTTTTAGTAAGGAACCTGTTCCGAATTTTCGGGCTGACTCTACGGGTTGTTGAGTTATATGACTTAAATAAATGCGCATCCGGAGGGCGGACATAAGTCCCTTGAAAATTTGCTCGAAAAGCATCCTCGAGCTCTTCCCAACTTCCAATGGTATTTTCGGGGAGGCCTTTGAGCCAATGCCGGCTGGCCCTTTGAGCTTGAGGGTAAGTATTTTATGGCGTGGAGATCATCTCCTCTAGCCATGTGTATGTGGAGGATATAGTCCTCAATCCAGGACTCTGTGGTCTGTTGTTCCGTCGTATGCCTCTATGTTTACGGGTTTGAATCCCGCTGGGAATTCGTGGTCCAGCACCTCATCGGTGAAACACAGGGGGTGTGCGGCGCCCCTATATTTTGGTGTGCCGTGATGTTCGGATATTTGGCGTGTTGCATTGCTTTGAAGAGCTTGCTTTCTCGGCCCGTAGATGGACCTTACTGGGCCATCCTTTTGATGTGAATCCTTATGCGGATCGCCTGCCGGCTTGTGTGCGGCGCCATTTGCCGCTCTCTTTTTTCCGTAGGGTCGTCCATCCGACCGGGTGGCCTTCTTATTTTTTGATTGTGGGGGCTCTATGGCCTCCTCATCAAATTCGGGTAGTAGTTTTCTCTTTGGGTAGCTCTTGTTCGGCGACTGTCGCCGTATTTGTCTGCGGTGTTGAATACTCTGCTCCATCTGATTCTGAGTGCATCTTCCGCTGTTTTGAGCTTCATACCTTTTTCAGGCTACAGCGATGGCGACGAGCCTTTTGTGGAGGTTATTTTGCTCCAACAATTTGTCCGGCGTGAGATCGTCCGGACTGTTGTCTTCACCGGGGAAGGGTTGTTTATCCAAGTTGTCTTGTTCGGACGATTGCTCGATAGCATGTTCGTCGTCCACCGGTTCACCCTGCTCTATGGCTGGGTCTTTGTTGAGGCGGGACTTGGTTCGGCGTTTACGTTGCCGTTTTGACTGCTTTTTGAGGGATTTATCCTTCGTAGCGTCCCGTTGTTCCTCGTCTTCATTTCCTTTAGGTGTATCCACCATGTATACATCATGGGATGAGGTGGTTGTCCAGCATCCTATAGGCGCTGGTTCATGGTTGTCTCCTACATCTCGTCCATACCGTCGATGTCTTCGGAGTCGAAATCGAGCACGTCGTGTAAGCTTTCGACAGTGGCTACGAAGTGGGTGGTGGGTGGGCGTTGAATTTCTTCGTCGTCCGGATCCCAACCTTCCTGACCGTAGTCCGGCTATGGCTCTCCGGATAAAGAGAGAGACTTTAGTGAATTCAGGATGTCGCCAAAGGGCGAGTCTTTGAAAGATGTCATGCGATGAACTCCATGACCGGCGCCCGATCGGATTCGATTAAGCGGTAGCGGAGGGTTCGAGTCCGGAGAGGAGTCCGACACACAGGAGTCGCTGATCTTCACAAAGGACAGGGATTGTGTTCGGCTTAATCGCCGTAGAGATTTCAGCCTCCGAGGTGGTGTCCAACCAACCATCCTCGATCAGCGAGATCGGCTCTGAATCAATGTTTGGAGCGGACACAAGTGTGGCCTCCAGGACACTGTTCGGCGGCAGAGTTAGATCATGCCCATCGAGACAGTGCAGCGCGCTTGGCTGTGGCTCGAATCCATCGAAGATCAAGTCTCTGCGGATGTCGGCCGTATAATTCAAGCTTCCAAATCTGACCCGATGGCCAGGGGCGTGGCTTTCGATCTCCTCCAGATGGCCAAGTGAATTGGCCCGCAGTGCAAAGCCGCCGAATACGAAGATCTGTCCGGGGAGAAAAGTCTCACCCTGGACCGCGTCGTTGTTGATGATCGAAGGAGCCATCGGGCCTATAGGTGACGACACGGAAGGAACTCTCAATGAAAGCACCAATGTCGGTGTCAAAGCTGGCGGATCTCGGGTAGGGGTCCCGAGCGTGCGCCTAGGCGGATGGTAACGGAGACAAGGGACACGATGATTTTACCCAGGTTCGGGCCCTCTCGATGGAGGTAATACCCTACTCCTGCTTGATTAATATTGATGATATGGGTAGTACAAGAGTAGTTCTACCACGAGATCAAGGAGGCTAAACCCTAGAAGCTAGCCTATGGTATGATTGTTGTTCCTGCTACGTACTAAAACCCTCCGGTTTATATAGACACCGGATAGGTTAGGGTTACACAGAGTCGGTTACAATGGTAGGAGATCTACATATCCGTATCGCCAAGCTTGCCTTCCACGCCAAGGAAAGTCCCATCCGGACACGGGACAAAGTCTTCAATCTTGTATCTTCATAGTCTTGGAGTCCGGCCATGATGACAGTTCGGCTATCCGGACACCCCCTAGTCCAGGACTTCCTCAGTAGGAATGGAATATCTTGGCCTCAACACATGAGTAGGTAGTTCTTTCTCAGAAATGGTAAGTTGGAAGTGTAGGTTCAGTCTGATGGCTCTCTCCACGAATGAAGAGGAGGTGGAGGGGTATATATAGCCTCCACACAAAACCTAACCGTTACACACAATTTACCAAACTCGGTGGGACCGATTCAACAGACTCGGTCGGACCGATTTAGTAAACCTAGTGACCGTTAGTGATTTTCGGTGGGACTGACATGCAACTCGGTGAGACCGATTCGGTTAGGGTTAGGGCATAACGTAATCTCGGTAAGACCGATTACACAAACTCGGTGAGACCGATTTTGGTAATAAGCTTTCCAGAGAGTTGGTCAGGTAAACTCGGTGGGACCGATTTGCTCTTTTCGGTGAGACCGAAATGTTACAAAAGGGAAACATAGAGTTTACATTGCAATCTCGGTGGGACCGATCGCTCACTTCAGTTAGACCGAAACGTTACGAAGGGAAACAGAGAGATTACAATCCCATCTCGGTGAGACCGAGATCCCTATCGGTAGGACCGATTTGCCTAGGGTTTGTGGCAGTGGCTATGACATTTGAAATCAGTGGCGCCGGGTTGGAAGAATTAGTGTGACCGATTTTGGCTTTAGGTTTAGGTCATTTGTGGATTGTGAGAAAGTAGCTAAGGGTTCTGGAGCATATCACTAAGAACATGAAGCAAGAGGCTCATTAAGCGACACCTCATCCCTCCTTGATAGTATTGGCTTTTCCTATAGACTCAATGTGATCTTGGAGCACTAAAATATAAAATGAAGAGTCTTGAGCTTTTGAGCTTGAGCCAATCCTTTGTCCTTAGTATTTTGAGGGATCCACTTTCATCATCCACGCCATGCCATTCATTGAGCTTTCCTGAAATAATAGTCTTGGAATAGGATTAGCTCAATGAGCTATATGTTGTTATGAATTACCAAAACCACCTAGGGATAGTTGCACTTTCATAAACACATTAGTCTTTTAACCTATAAGTCTTCAATACACCAAAATCACTAAGGGGCACTAGATGCACTTACATCAATAGCGGGCAATTGGGCACCAATGGTAGGCAATTTCATAGTACTTGTAAGCAACTGAGTATCAATAATAGGAAACCGACCATCGGTGATAGGCAAATGAGCAACCATGATAGGCAAGTTGGGATAATGTTAGCAAAATTTATAGGATACACATAGTGCAGTGAAGTTTCTCGCATGCAGCACTAATAGTGCCTGATGTTTTGTTTGATTTTCTCCTTTTTATACAAACCAACATAATAGAAGTCCTACTAGGCCAAAAAGTATAAGTTGCTTCCCTCTAGCACTAAAGTTGCCTTCCTTGCACCCAAAGTTGTCCACAAAAAGAGTTTGACTAAACATATTCATATGGGATCTAGTTTTGAAGAAGTCGTCATCAGAAACCCAATGGTGAAAACGGTTTTGAATTCCGACACTCGAGTCAAATGTTAATGCTTTAAAAAAAATTGAAAACCCAAATTAATGCACATGTGACAAGATCTTGGCTGGCTCATTTGGCAACACCCCAGAATCACGTGGGCTCGGGGAAGGTGGCATGAGGAGCTTAGGGTGTTTTCTCTTTTTGGAGGGGCACGTGGCGACCTGTTGCATTTTTTAGGATATCTTTCCATATATCGTAAAGCGCTGGGTTGCACCAACGAGCGTCCAGGCGCCGACTAGCCATGTCCTTAATATTATTACACGGTAATTTTCATATATGTCGAATAATTTCAAAAAATACAACGTTTTCAATTTTTTAATAATTTTTATTCCATAAATAGAATGAAGATACACAATATTTATGTATGCTTCTCGTCCGTAATGAAGATATATAAATTTACACGATAATCTTAAATATTTATTTAAAAAATTAAACCCACATAAATTTTGAAATAGTTAATTTTACCTCTTCAAAATACATAATGAAAAAAATAATAAAAATAAAAATACACAATAGCTGCATATCGATAATTATTGTATTTTTATATGGGAAAATTTGCGTGTCGTAAAACTAACAGGAACTTGGAAGAAAAAAACTGATCAATTACGCATCAGAAAAATTGCAAAGCAACACGTGGAATTGGTGTACATAATTACTTGTACGTACCAGATAGTTTGCCCGCGTGCGCAGATCGTGACGTTTGGTAACCTGGAGGTGCAGGTTAGAAACACCGTCATGCATAATTTTTCCATGTTATTTCTCTAGCATACGCTGTATTTGAGGGCTTTCCTACATGATTAAATAAAATAAAAGTGATGTTTCTGCAAAATAATTCCTCCCCGCACGTATCCACTTACATGTGGGCCACTGCCATGTTGGCACTTCATGTGGGCAGGGCGTATGTTTGAATACAGAAGGAGGCACCATATTTGCACGACTGGACAAGTTTGGGGACTAGTTTTATGTGTTTTGCAACTTTAGGCACCAAACTGACGGTGCAGGACAAGTTTAGGCACCTCTGGTGTATTTAACTCTCGAACTTACAACGCTAGGATGGACATGGATATTGAGGTATTACTAGTTGATAGAATAATAGAAAAGAAGTCAGGGCAACTCCAACGCGTCGACGCGGAAGCGGATTTTGTCCATTTTTTATTCCTTTAGCCCAGACGCGGATTTTGTCCGTTTTTGGTTCCTTTGTCCGTTGCCCGTTGGCCGTCCCGTCGTTCGCACTAGGGGCAGGCTTGTTGCGTGTCTGTGCTTGTGCACAGGTCTTGATCTGAAGGTCCCGTATCCGGTGCATGTGGTGTGCGTTGTGTATCTGGAGGATTGGGGCCGTCGGTCATTGGCGTTTAGATCGACTCATGACCCATGTATATTCAGCGAAGGGGATGCCTACCTGTGTGGCGTGCTTGATAGAGGAGTACCAGCCAGAAGATAGATCATTCTGCTTTGAACTCTATTTGCGCCTGTGTCCTATGGTGTCTATGGAAAACTAGGAATGCTCATGTTTTTAACAATGCTATGTGGTTGACACAAAGCAGGTCTGATGGCTGATCCTTACAACCCTGAAGAAATGGAGAATTATCTTCAAGCATCAAGAGGAGAGGGGGGATGCCTTCTCAAAAATGCTCTCGAAACAAATCAAGAAGCCATACTGCTTGCCAGTGGGATGAACATCTCCCTAGAAAGCGACCTTTGGGCCATGGCTTGTGGTCTTTGTCTCATGCAGGAAGATGGAAAACCCATCGCCTCACAGACCCACAGCATGGCTCGATGATCAAAAACTCTGTGATCAGTCCGATGTCTACTTTGGAAACATGCTCTCCAACTCAAACATCGTTGAAGAAATCAAAGAGAGATCAGTGCGCCCCGTCCCCCTGTGTGGGTGGCTTTTCTGCTGTTTCAGCCTAGTGCCATTAAAAAATATGAGCTTGTCCCTAGACATCTAGAGTGTTACCCCCCTCGCATGTACTCCCTCTGTAAACTACTATAAGAGCATTTAGATCACTACTTTACTAATCTAAACGCTTTTATATTAGTTTACAGAGGGAATAATAAAATGGTCTCCAACACTTCATTAGACTAGCCTATTTAAGGGTTTTTAGTGCTTTAGCTCCTTTGTTGTAGTCTGGGCGCCTTCGTGGCTGGTAGCTTGTTTTTTTTTTCTGTTTCTGCTTTTCTTTTCCTAAACTATTTATGTATCAAATCTGGTTTCATGCGATGCAATGGAACCGGGGAGGCCTTTGTGGCTCCCTGATGCTCTAAAAATAGCAGCGAGTGTATATATGCGCACGTATAATTTTTTTTTGCATCGATTTAAGGTATGGCGGCTGTCAACGCTTGCCCATTGGGGTCCTCCGTCAGTTAGGTTAGTGTTTTGGATAGCGTCCACCTCATTCATGTTGGGTGATTAGTGCGGCCAATGGTCCGACGCATTTTCATCCGTGCGGCCAATATACAGTCATATTTTTGCAACTTGTTTTGCATACATATAAAAACATTGCCTAAAGTTAACAAAATTTATAAAAAATATCATAGTTAAGTTATCATGTAAGTGCATCTAGTGCCCCTTAGTGATTTTGGTGTATTGAAGACTTATAGGTTAAGGGACTGATGCGTTTGTGAGTGTACAGAGGTCTATAAGTCTATGAGGAGTTTGATATTTACAGAGAAAGTCGACCCCTAAAAATTAAGTTCTTCGACTGAAGACATTGGAATTCTGAAGACTTTCTGAAGACTTTGAAAGTGAAGAAATTGGTGTGACCTTGAAGACTTGGCATTCATTCGAGGAACATGAAGCATGAAGACTTTTGTTTTCGTAGTTTCATTTTCTCTTTCTTGAGTTATAGGAAACACCATACTATTAAAGGGGGTCAAGGAAATACTAATGAAAAATTTCCATGTGATGCTCAACTCAAAATCCTACACCTACCAATCCCTTCGAGTGAAGCCATTGGAAATCTCATATAGTTCAGTCAACTTCTTCAAAGGATGAGACGAAGTTCTTCTGGTCGCTGAGGAATTTGTTCTGACTGAGGAGTTAGGAATTCGCCAGTGTGGATTGCCTACACAGTGAGGAACATGATAGCCCTGAGGAATTTGATACTCAAATTTCTGACCATTGTTGTGCCTTGTGCCAGCTGTCCCAAAATATCTACCCATCTAACGGTCATATCATTAAAGGTCATTTATATCTTATCATGTCGGGCTGCTCCCTAGGCTATAAATAGCCGCCCCCTACAACCACTAGCTAGTTGGCTGCTCCGAGAGAAACTGACACTTGTCATTTGAGAGCATCCCATCCTCAAGGGACTTTGAGCGAAAATCATCGAGTGAGGAAAACCCAAACCCAAACACCTACAAATCCAAAGTGATTGAGCATCATCAAGAGATTGATCTGCGTGGATCCGACGCTTGTTACCTTTGAAGAATGTGCTTCTTCCAGACGGTTAGGTGTCATGGTCTAGAGCATCCAAGAGGAATTGTGGATCGCTGAGTGACCGAGTTTGTGAAGGTTTGGAAGTCACCTGAAGACTTACCACGAGTGATTGGGCGAGGTCTGTGTGACCTTAGCTCAAGGAGAATACGATGAGGATTGTGTGTCCGGACTGTGTGTCCTCGGTTTAAATACCTAGCCGCTCCAACCAGACGCATAACTGAGACAGCAGTTGGAACTGGTCTACCAAATCATTGTCTTCACCAAGCTTATTGGTTCTATTTCCTCAACTCTTTCATTTCCTCATAACTGTGTTGTGCACTTGTTCATATCTATTTGAAGACTTTGACTGAAGACTTTCTCAATTTCCTCAGTTCAATTTCTTCAGTCTGTTTGTCTTGATCCTGTGTTATCCTGTGTTTTATGCTTTCTGTACTCTGTGCTTGTCTTCATTTCATCATGATGACCATGCTTGTGTTCTGCTATGTTTACTTTTGAGTACTTATTCCGCTGCAAGTAGTTCTTCACTAAGGAATTTCCTCACCCGCAAATTCCTCAGTGAAGAATTCATAAAAATCGCCTATTCACCCCCCCTCTAGTCGACATAACGCACTCTCAATTGGTATCAGACTAAGGTACTCCCTTGTTCTGTGTGATTTTGGTTTAACCGCATGGAGTTTTAGTTATGTTGCCCGCGGGTATGATCAAGGTCTCTGCTGGGTGTCCTACCTTCGATGGGACGGACTACCCCTGCTGGAAGAATAAGATGCGAATGCATCTTGAGGCAATTGATAACAATCACTGGTATGTTGTGGAAAATGGTGTTCTCTCAGTCACACCTTCTCTGAACGCTACTGATGTGAAGAGATTCAAGCAACTTGATTCTCAAGCAAAGAATGTCATATGTGGCCATCTAAGCAAAGGACAGTATGGAAGAGTGAGTGCTTTGGAAAATGCTAAGCTTATCTAGGATAGGCTGTCCAAAGTCAATGAAGGAGTCTCAACACAGCGTGACTCTCGAGTTGATGTTCTTCACAATCTCTTCAACCGCTTCAAAAGACTCGACAATGAAA
Source organism: Aegilops bicornis (assembly GCA_021605145.1). NCBI lineage: Eukaryota > Viridiplantae > Streptophyta > Magnoliopsida > Poales > Poaceae > Aegilops > Aegilops bicornis. The sequence goes on from CM038673.1 coordinate 331,590,846, forward strand.
ATGTTCAACAAACCTTCGATTGCCTCACTGACATCTCAAATGAGCTTCAAGCGCTTGGTGCGGGACATCACCGACCATGAGGTGGTGAAGAAATTCTTGAGATCACTTGATTCCTCATTTGATACTCGGCATTGATGATACAAGAACGTGCTGATTACAAGTCACTTGATCCTACCGATATCCTCGAGAGGCTAAATACTCATGAGTTCGACTTGCTAAGAAGAGAGATCTCTATGGTTCGAGCTATGGCAGATCATGTGACACGAAGGCCAAGGTCGTCTCACGAATCAAGGTGCAGATTCTGGTAGTAGCCTTGGTGATCCTGAAGAACTGAGCCAGGAGCTAGCACTGCTCGTGAATAAATTCCAAAGGTTCTCAAGACGTGGTCGCTTTGGAAAATCCTAAAGGAGCAATGATTCCTCATCCAGTGACCACAAGAAGAGGCTATGCCACAAATGCAAGAAGCCTGGTCACAACATTCAAGATTGTCCTCAGTGGGAAAAGGAATCAAAGAAGAAGAAATACAAGGATTACAGTTCTGATGACGCGAAGAAGAAGAAGAAATCGTCAAAATCTTCATCATCAAAATCCTCGAAGTCTTCATCTCACAAGAAGAGCAGCTCCAAGAAGGCTCGAGCATTCATTGGCAAGGAAATGGACTCTGAGGCTGAATCTGAGGAACATGAGGAAGAGGAGGCATCTGAGGAGTCTGAGTCTGGTGTGGCGAGTCTAGATCTCGCCACTGCGTTCGTCAGCAAGTGTATCTTCAACCCTGAAGAAAATGGCTACACCAACAAGGCTGATGAAGGCGATGATGACTACGCTCCCACCTATTGCTTCATGGCAAAGGGTGCCAAGGTACTCAAATATACCTTCTCTGAATCTAGTGAGAATGAATCTGATGAAAACCTCAAGCCCAGCTACTCTAAACTTGCTAAGATTGCTGTGAAACAACAAAAGGCTTTTGAAAAGGTTCAAAACATGCTAGACAAAAGTGATGATATGTTGGGAGAAGAAATGGATCGCACTAAAACCTTATTTGAAAATCTTGAGAGACTTAGGTCTAGGTTTGAAACCTTCAAGGTCGTCATAACACTCTCTTATCTGATCATGAGAAGCTTTCTTATGAATTTCTTCAGAGAAAGCAAGATCTTGAGAAGCTAAGAGTGAGTTATGAAGATCTTCATAAGGAGCGTGATTCATTACTTGCTCAACAAATCAGCGCTTCTCAGTGCATTGAACGTGAATCTGCTAATTCTTCACCTGAATGTTCAAATGCTGCTAATGCTACAAATTCTTCAACTGTCTCTGCTATCACTAATTCCTCATCTGAGGACATTGCTAGTATCCTTGATGATGTCGAAATTTGAAGGAATTGTACATGATGAGCATGTACAAAAGCCTCAAAGGGCATCAAACTCTTTGTGATGTGCTTAAAAAGCAGATCCTCAACAGGAACCCTAGGAAAGAGGGTATTGCCTTTGAGAGGAAACTCAATGCTGATGGTACATATTGGAAGCCTGAGCAGTACCCCAAAACCTCATGGGTTGCTGCAAAGGGACCTCCAGTTGATCCATCCAATTTATCTGGCTTTACATGTGAATCTCCTCATTCTTCTGATGAGTCATTTGACTCCAACTATAAACTGTTCAAAAATCAGAATGGTGAAGTATTTGCTAGATATGTTGGCACTAACTGCAGGAACGGTTCCCCCGTGAAGAAAATATGGGTTCCCAAAAGGTGCCTTGAAAATCTTCAAGTGAATGTCATCATGACACCACCAGTGAAGAATAGGAACCCCAGATCAAATTCTTCGTATGGACCAAATTCTTCATATGGATCCAAGTCCTCATACGGATCAAATTCCTCACGTGGATCAAACTCCACAAAAGGATCAAAGTCCTCATATGATCATCATCGTGCTAACACCTCTGTTTCCTAGGGAAGAGCTAAGGGCTATGAATATGAGCATTATACTTCTAATCATTATGTTCATAAGTCCTCGGAGAATTTCTCTGCTTATTCATATGCTTATCCTAACCCCTCTTATGTGAAACGAAATGGACTGGCTTCTATGCCGCCTTTCTCGTATGGAGCTCGCAGAGTGATGAATTCTTTGCCACCCCTTCAGATGTGGGTGGTGAAGAAAAAGAAATAATATCTTATGCAGGGTGAGGTCTCCGGGGCGATGCGTAAGCGTCTGAATAATTTCTTTGGAGACCTGAAATTGCACGAAGGACGCAGGCTAATCATGAAGGAATGAACTTTCATTTCTCACGTCCTCATGCTGCTTTATCTATTCTATTGCTTGATGAGATTGATCTGATGAATTGATGGCATATCCTTCACCGATGAAGTATATGAGTTCGTAAGCTGCACTAATTCATCTGCAGGATGATCAACCCAAAGCCACTAAGTGGGTCCTCGATAGTGGATGTACAAATCACAAGACTGGTGACAAGAATCTATTGATGGATGCTCCCTTATCTCCATCGCATCTGAAGCATATCATCTTCGCTGACAAAGGCAAAAGTCAGGTATTGGGTCTAGGTAAGGTTGCTATCTCAAAGGATCGGCACATGGACAAAGTCATGCTTGTCGAGTCCTTAGGATACAACCTCATGTTTGTCTTAATGCTTTGTGATCTTGATATGGTTGTTGTCTTTGGCAAGTATCGTGTGTTGTGATCATGGAAGCTGACAATTCCAAAGTCTTCGAAGGCTTTAGGAGAGGAGACTTGTATATTGTTGATTTCTCTCTGAGGACCACAACCAGTTGTGTGCCTACTTGCAAAAGCTTGGAAATTTGGCTATGGCATCGACGACTTGGTCATGCAGGCATGAGGAATTTGCAAACGCGTGCGAAGAAGAAGCATGTCATTGGCATTGAGAATGTCAAATTCCTCAAGGATCACTTATGCGGAGCCTGTGAAGCTGGGAAGATGACAAAGGCTAAGCATCTAGCGAAGACTATCATGACCACTACTCGACCATTTGAACTGCTTCACATGGATCTCTTCAGTCCTAACCATTATTCTGCAGTTTCAAATGAGGCATCTCAATATGGCTTTGTTATTGTTGATGATTACTCTCGTTACACATGGGTACACATTGTTACTTACAAACATGAAGTGCAGGAAGTCTTCAAACGATTTTCCTCGAGGGCTTCAACCAACTTTGGTGTGAAGATCAAGCACATCAGAAGTGACAATGGAACTGAGTTCAAGAATTCTGGTCTTGATGACTATCTTGATGAACTTGATGACTATCTGGTCCTTATACTCCTCAGCAGAATGGCGTCGTGGAGCGCAAGAACAGGACTCTTACTGAGATGGCTCGCACTATACTTGATGAATACAAAACGCCTCGTCGTTTTTGGATTGATGCAATTGATACTGCGTGCCACGTCATCAACAGAGTATATCTTCACAAATTCTTCAAGAAGACTGCCTATGAACTCCTCATTGACAAGAAACCCAATGTGATTTATTTCAAAGTCTTTGGTGCTAAATGCTGGATTAGAGATCCTCATCACAACTCTGAATTTGCATCGAAAGCACATGAAGGTTTTATGCTTGGTTACGGAAAGGACTCGCACACCTACAGAGTCTTCAACAATGTTCTTCACAAGGTTATTGAAACTGTAGATGTGCGGTTCGATGAAACTAATGGCTCGCAAAGAGAGCACCTACCTTCTGTGATAGATGAACCAGCACCTGAGGAATCTATCAAGTTCAAGGCTACTGAGGATGTCATTCCTACCGAAGAATCTGCTGAAGAATTCATTCCAGAACGTGAAGAACATCGAGCTGAGGCACCTAAAGAAAATGGTGCTGAAGAAAATGCTGATCAAATTCCTCGACGACAACCAGCTCATCCTCGCGTTGCAAAAGAAGTGCAAACTGAGAAGATCATCGATGACATTGAAGCACCAGGTCCTCTCACACTCTCAAGAGCTTCACATTTATCTAACTTTTGTGGGCACTTTGCTTTTGTCTCTATCACAGAGCCCACTAAGGTAGATGAAGCATTTCTGGAGCGTGAGTGGATTCAGGCCATGTAAGAAGAATTACATCAGTTCGAGCTCAACAACGTCTGGGAGCTGGTCAAACGTCCAGATCCTCGCAAGCACAATATCATTGGCACAAAGTGGATCTACCGCAACAAGCAAGATGAAAATGGCCTTGTGGTGAGGAATAAGGCGCGGTTTGTAGCTCAAGGCTACACACAGGTTGAAGGAATTGATTTTGATGAAACTTTTGCACCTATTGCTAGACTTGAGGCTATTCGCATACTTGCTTATGCTAACCATCATGATATCACTTTATATCAAATGGATGTGAAAAGTGCATTCCTCAATGGTAAGCTTGAGGAAGAAGTATATGTTGCTCAACCCCCGGGTTTTGAAGATCCAAAGCATCCTGACAAAGTCTCCAGACTCAATAAGGCCCTCTATGGCCTCAAGCAGGCCCCTCGGGCGTGGTATGATACTTTGAAGGAATTCCTCATGAAGAAAGGCTTCAAACCCGGTTCACTTGATCCTACTCTTTTCACTAAATCTTATGATGGTGAATTGTTTGTTTGCCAAATATATGTTGATGATATTATCTTTGGCTGTTCTGACCAAAGTTGTAGTGATGAATTTGCCTATATGATGAGTGAATAATATCAAATGTCTATGATGGGAGAGTTGAAATTCTTCTTAGGTCTTCAAATTCGTCAACAACACAATGGCATATTCATATCTCAGGAGAAATACCTCAAGGATGTACTGAGGAAATTCTGCATGCAAGATTGCAAAGGCGTCAAAATTCCTATGCCCACAAATGGCCATCTATGCACTGATGAAAATGGTATTGACTTCTATCAAAAGGTATACCGCTCCATGATTGGTTCTTTATTGTATTTATGTGCATCTAGGCCAGATATAATGCTTAGTGTGTGCATGTGTGCCCGATTTCAAGCTACACCGAAGGAATCACAATAAGGCTGTGAAGCATATTCTTTGATATCTAGCTCACACACCAACACTTGGATTATGGTACCCCAAGGGCTTAGCTTTTGATCTCATTGGATATTTGATACGTCTCCATCGTATCTATACTTTTTGATTGTTCCATGCCAATATTCTTCAACTTTCATATACTTTTGGCAACTTTTTATACTATTTTTGGGACTAACATATTGATCCGATGCCCGGTGCAGTTCTGTACATTGCATGTTTTTTGTTTGTGAAACCCAATATCAAACGGAGTCCAAAAGGGATAAAAATGGACGCAGAATTATTTTGGAATATTTGTGATTTTTGGGAGGAAGAATCAACGCGAGACGATGCCCGAGGTGGCCACGAGATAGGAGCCCACGCCCACTTAAAGAGGGCACGGCCCCCACTCTCGTGGGCCACCCGTAAGGCGGTTGACGCTCTTCTTTTGCCGCAAGAAAGCTAATTTTCGGAAAAAAATCACAGCGAAGGTTTAGGCCAATCGGAGTTACGCAGGAACATAGAGATAGATCCAATATCGGAGGGGCTCTCGCCCCTCCCAAGCCATTGGAGCCAAGGACCAGAGGGAAACCCTTCTCCCATCTAGGGAGGAGGTCAAGGTAGAAGAAGAAGAAGAAGGGGGCCTCTCTCCCCCTTGCTTCCGGGTGGTGGGAGGCTGCCGGGGCCATCATCATCACCGCGATCTTCACCAACACCGTCATCTTCACCAACATCTCCATCACCTTCCCCCTTCTATATTCAGCGGTCCACTCTCCCGCAACCCATTGTACCCTCTACTTGAACATGGTGCTTTATGCTTCATATTATTTTCCAATGATGTGTTGCCATCCTATGATGTCTGAGTAGATTTTCGTTGTCCTATCGGTGATTGATGAATTTCTATGATTGGTTTGAGTTGCATGTTTTATTATTGGTGCTGTCCTATTGTTCCCTCCGTGTCGCGCAAGCGTGAGGGATTCATTGTAGGGTTTGCAATATGTTTATGATTTGCTTATGGTGGGTTGCGTGAGTGGTGAAACACAAACCCAAGTAAGTAGGTTGTTTGCATATGGGATAAAAGGGACTTGATGCTTTAATGCTATGGTTGGGTTTTACCTTAATGAATCTTTAGTAGTTGCGGATGCTTGCTAGAGTTCCAATCATAAGTGCATAGAATTCCAAGTAAGGGATGATATGTTAGCTTATGCCTCTCCCTCAATTAGAATTGCAATAATGATTGCCGGTCTAGTAAGATAGTCAATTGCTTAGGGGCAATTTCACAACTCCTACCACCACTTTTCCACACTCGCTATATTTACTTTATTGCTTCTTTACTTACAACAACCCCTAGCTTTTATTTACGCTCTCTTTATTTTCTTGCAAGCCTATCCAAAAAACACCTACAAAGTACTTCTTGTTTTATTCTTGTTCTAGGTAAAGTGAACGTCAAGCGTGCGTAGAGTTGTATCGGTGGTCGATGGAACTTTAGGGAATATTTGTTCTACATTTAGCTCCTCGTTGGGTTCGACACTCTTACTTATCGAAAACTGTTGCGATCCCCTATACTCGTGGGTTATCAATATTCCGACTCTGACTATGCTGGTGATCGTGTGGACCGCAAGTCAACATCTGGCACATTCCATTTCCTTGGAAGATCTTTGGTCTGTTGGTCCTCGAAGAAACAGAACTGCGTATCAACATCTCTTCTTTGAAGCTGAGTACATTGCTTCTTTGGTTCTTGCTGTGCTCAATTGTTGTGGATGAAGCAAACTCTCAAGGACTATGGCGTCAATGTGAAGAATGTGCCTCTCTTCTGTGACAATGAGAGTGCCATCAAGATTGCTCACAACCCAGTCCAGCACTCGAAGACAAAGCACATTCAGATTCATCATCATTTTCTTCGTGATCATGTGTTGAAGGGCGACATTTCTATTGAGCATGTGAAGACTAAAGAACAGGTAGCCGATATCTTTACAAAGCCCTTGGATGAGAAGAGATTTAGCAACTTGCGGTGTGAGCTAAATATCTCAGAATCTTCGAATGTTCTTTGAAAAGGACACTCATCCTAACACTTATGCAAAAATTGATGACTTAGATGTGCAACACATGAAGAAACGTTTTTCTTCAATCAATGAAGACTAATACTCTAAGTGTGAAGAAATTAACGAAGAATTTGATTTCCAGAGCCCTACGACAATTGTACGCGGTGTCTGAAATCATCATTCTTATACGGTGGGTCACGCCACCACCAAAAGTTGAAAATCTTCAATTTGAGTTTTTCCTTAGCTTTTGAAATTCCTTAATTGTTCGTGTTCTTCAATTTTGCATTGTCTTCACTGCTTCCGTCATTTTTTCTTCATTGGCTATACACACACACACACACACACACACACACACACACACACACACACACACACACACACACACACATATATATATATATATATATATATATATATATATATATATATATAGGGAAAATCCATCCTACCACCCGGTGGTAGTTACCCCATATGTCTCATATACTACCATGTGGTACTATATATGCTACTTTATCATTTTAAATATATTCATATACCATATCTAAGATATTTCAAAGCAAGTTAAATGAAAAAATTACATATGAACCCATAGTTTTTGTTATATTTGTGAAATACGTACATATTTGTACGTAAAAAAGAGCATACTCAAAACATGGTATATACTACCTAAAAATTAGTATATATACTACCTAATCATTGTTATATATTACATACTACACATACATACTCTCAATTTTGACAGATACTACATACAACATACAAAACGCAAGTGGTGTTAACTACCACTGCTTGTATACACACACACACACACACACACACATCTGGGCTATTCTGTTACGCGTAACAGAATATTATTTTGTTACCCTACTTGAACTGACGGTTTCAGGTGGTTGTACTGATGATTTCGAGCGGTTGAACTGATGCTTTCAGTTTTGTTTAAGAGATCGTCTTCTTTAGTTCAAATTTTTTTTGCATTTTTTTTGTCAGAACGGGGCGTATAATATATCGTTGGAAAGCTCTTGGCAACTATATTTCAAGTATATTGAACGTTTTTGCAAAATAATTATGGTTTAAGAGCAGTTTTGAAAAAATCGTTTTTTCAAAACCGAAAACGCGAATCGTATTTTGGACTCAATTTTCAAACGGTTTGTCGGAATTGAGAAAATAAGATGGCATTGGAAAGCTGGTGAAAATCCGCATCTTCCACATATCTACTGTTTTTTCTAATTCTATACGACTTAAAAGTAATTTGGAAAAAGGTGAAATTCTGGGCGAAACGTATTTACACGATTTTTTACAACGGTTTGTCGGATTGATGCAAATGATACGTTGTTGGAAAGCTATGGAAAATGCGCAACTTTTTCGTATTGAAATGTTTTTCTAATTCCTTACGGTTTAAAAACGAATTCAAATACGGTCCAATTTTATTTTTAACGCAATTTTTTTAAAAAGTTTATCGGAACGGGGCAAATAATATACCTTTGGATAGCTATCAAAAATGCGAAAATTAGTCATGTTGAACGTTTCCTCTACTTTGCAACCGTTTAAGAGTAATTTGGAATACGGCATGACGGATCCTGCTGTTTTCTCGTCTGAAAAACAGAGTAGTCGTACTGATATATGTGTATGTTTGTACTGAGCTATTTTTTGTAGAGTAATTTTGAATGGTTCCGAAAAAGGGTACTTGTACTGATGTTTGCATGGGTTTGTACTAAGCGTGTTTTCACTAACTAGACTTTGCTCTGTTTTTGGGTAATATATTTGCTCGTAAGTTTTCAATGGTTTACTGTATCGTCGCCCCTGTACTTGCATGGTTTGTATGAATGATATTTTTTTTGCATAAAGAAAATATTTTTTTTACTTTTTTTGAACTAAACATTTTTTATAACGATGTTCTGGACTTCTCTTATTTTACGACTTGTACTTTTACCATTTGAATTGTATGGGGGTTTCTTTTTACTTCAACTTTTACAATTTGAATTTCTGTAATTTCTTTTATTCCAAACGGACCATCATTTTTAACTTGTACTAATCAATATTTTTAATTAAACCATTTTTCCTTTGTAGAACAGACCACCATTTTTGTTTGTATGGATCAGTTGTAGAACTTGAACGTCAACGTCACATAATTACATTTTGGACGGATCACCCTCTTCCATCTGGACTGACCACAAAACTTGCATCAGGAAACTCACAAAAACAAGGACTATTACAACGAAATCGACCAGAATGTATGAACCATATGATTTTTATCTCAATAAATACTATACACAGAACAAGCAGAACTTATTAAACAAGATGTTTTGAAGTTTCTCACATTAACACTTTTTATAATACAAAACCGAATGGTTCACTTTTACCTCCTCTTTTTAAATTATTACAAACTGATGAACTAAAATAAAATGGTGAGCACACTGCATTTTTGTACCACAGTTGGTAATAGGGGCACAATCCATGTGAATTGTATAAAAGGTAAGTACCAATAAAAATGGATTGCTGGTGTTTTTATAGAGTTTGTAGTACCATCAAAATCTAAGTTCAAAAAGAAACTTTTAATAACAACTACATTCATCTTGCCACCCATTCAGTGTTTGCTTTGACAAAATCCACACATTTAAAAAGTTTGTACTGGCGTGGGGAAGCCTCGGTTCTTTGACAAAAACTCTCATGTTCTCTTGACAGTTTTAATTTTATGCGAACTTACTAGTTTCCGGTTTTGAACTTATAGAATTTTATACCGCAAACTTCTACAGGTTTCTTTAATTTCTATGGAACAAAAACCGAAGGAGTCCGGACTCAAGAATTATCTGAAAGAGCGAAACCATAGTGTGAACTTATACGAGGCTTTTGTCGAATGGAGGAGACGACGTGATGCGTGAGCAAAACCCGACTCCTTGAATATCTGATAGTTTTTTGTCAATACTTCTTTTGAGTTCTGATTTCTGAACATTCCTAGTAGTTATACATGTACTGTGCGATACACAATTCTATCGTTGAGCCAGTTAGTTTAGAAAATCTGGAGATACTACATAACAATAGAAAGATGATTTCTTGAATATACAGGAGTCTGGACTCACGAAATAAGCTTAGAACCATATGGTGCTAGGCAACAAACATTCGTAGTCTTTGAATTAAAACTAAATCAAGAAATCGAACTGAGTGTGTGACGAGTTAGTTAATGTGAAATTGAACTGAGTGTTTCACATCACTCTATAGCACACCAATGCATACGCACATCCAGTAGTGAAAAAATGTGCATCAAGAGTAGCTACCATCTATCGTCATTGGCATGCATCACCAACAGAGAAACAAGCAGCAAGGTGCAGGAGCGGGGTGGCCGGTGGCCGAGGTTATGGCTAGAGAGAAAGAAGGGGAAGTGGAATTACGCGGCCGTTGAAGTGGGACTGACAGGAGGAGAGGGTTTTTCTTTGCTGAACTGATATACCTTTTCTTGTTTAATGAACAAAATATAATGCAAAACCTTACTGTTTTTTTAACACACACATCAAACTACGCATCGTACTGTTTTGCATTTCATTTTTGAACTGATGCAAATGTTTTTTCTGCACCTACACCTACCGATCGTTGAACTTAAGGTCACTTAGGAAAATTGTGCAAAATGGGAGAGATTGGCATGCAAGCGATGTATGCTCCAAACTGTTGTATCTTGGTCAAACCTAACAGAGAACAATGCCTCCTGGTATCATATAGGTACTAAGCAAACAATTTTTTGTCAGCTAATTGAGCTCCCACGGTTCATCAAATTATTCTAATGGTAAACTTTTAAAACAAAAATTCAACTCTCACAGGTACAACAATGGACAGGTTCAGTGCAAATAATTTCTGACCAAACTAACTCTTGCCACGGGGTGTGGAAAGGAGATGGGGGGTGCTCACTTGGGGGAAAGGAGGCATGGTGTCCGGCCGTGTAGGAGCATGGTGGCAGGGATTGACACCAATTACATCGTCCTTTACATACCGATGTACTACTAGTAGTCTACTAAATTGTTCTTATATGCATCCACTTTTGGAATTAAGAGTAAGAAGTATTGGCTGAAACAAAAGAGTACTCATTTCAAATAGGGAGTCATGTTCTTGTGCCTACATATTACAATCTTGATTTCTTACCGAGGGTGGCCAAGGCGACTAGCGGGAACTATAGTTGGTTGTGCTGACAACAGAATACACACCAAACTGACAACAGAATACACACCAAACTAATAATGAGTTTAGTACAGAAATTCTCTTTTCATGCACTGACGATATTTTCTTCTCTGTGTACCGGAGAACAAAGAACAAAAATACACACCAAACTGCCGATATAATACACATTGAAGAAAAGGGAATTTCTTCTCTTTGAACTGATGATAGAATACATACCGAACGGACAAGAGAACAATGTCTATTTGTGTTTTTGCTTTTTTCATGAATTGATGATATTTTACAAAAGACCATGTACTGACAACACTTCTTCAGCTTAGTGCACATTGTTCAATATTCTTTTGTCAGGTTATTTCATGGAAGGCAGTACAAGAAATTAGTGGCAATAATCAGAGTTCAGTTTTCAGTGGCAATAGGTGTAGTAAGTGAAGTTGAACTGACCTCGTCCATGGCGGAGGTGAACGGCCTCAGGTATTGGGATCGGACTTAAGGCTTTCATCAAGCATCACTAATTCAGTTTAATTTCACCTAGGGTATTTTTGTTTGAGTTGATCTCTTGTAGATCGACTAGTCCAGCGAGGAGAAACAATGTGAGGCGTGCCGCAGCTAAGCCATGACCTGCGCCGAAAAGTAAGCTCAACAGTCACTACGATGACCCAAATCCAACAGCAAAACTGAATATATGTAATACTCCAATACACACAGAATGCACACACTTAAGTTCAGAGAACCAACCCGTTTATGTTCAGGGAATAAATGCATTTAAGCTCAAAGAACAAATGCTTCAGTTTAGAACATAGTTCCTGAACTTACTAATTAGTATAACATGTTCTGACGCCGGCGGACAATGTGTACGGAGTAGCTCTATTTTTTCTGTGTGAATGTTTAAGAGGGAAATCAACCTTGAATTGTGGGAGAGAAGAGAAGTCTATGGCCGCGGGGATGCCCCATCGGCACCGACATCCAGCAGGGGAGCCTCCCATGGCAAGAATAACACATTGATCTTTTACGTGATTAATCATGAACTGATGATAAAATCCAGAGTGAACTGTGACACCTAGTGTATGTTTCCTTTTTGTACAGGGCATGATTGGAACTAGTACTAAGTAAGCAGTGTAGGGATTAGAAGAGTAGTGTATGTTAATCTCAATGCTCTTGAACTTGTCACGTTGCTTACCTCTGCATGTTTCAATAAATCCAGAAAATGTATGTCGCAAAGGAGAGTCGTTGAACGGCCACGAGTGTTGACGGTGAATGGCCTGTGCGCCACGGTGACGGCCGGAGACGAAGGCCTGCCGGAGGACAGGGGACTGCCAGCTCGGGGACAGGAGGCCCGGCTGTTCGAAGGATGATGTGTGGCGATTCGAAAGAAGGCTGGAGGAGAACACGGTGGAGCATCTCGGCGCGGTCTGCGCCTCCACCACGATGGTGTGCAGCGACGACGAAGTGGGGACAGACGGGCAACGACATCGGTGGTAGATGGGGCGCTCGTTGGCGCGTTGAGGGAGGGCGCGGGGCGGTGGCGCGCTGGGAGAGTTGGCCGACGGCAGCGCGCTGGAGGGAGGGCCGACCAACGTCGCGCTGGGAGAAGGCCGGCCGGCGGCACGCTTGAGGCGAGGCCACGAGGCGCTGGCCGGAGGAGGCCGGCCGGCGCTGGCCGAGGGAGGCCGGCCGGCGGCGTGCTGGGGAGGAGGCCGGCATTGGGGAGGGAGGCGGCCGGAGCTGGGGAGGGAGGCGGCCGGAGCTAGGGAGGAAGGCGGCCGGAGCTGGGGAAGAAGGCGGCCTGAGCGAGGGAAGACGGCCGCCGGAGCTGGGAAGGGAGGCGGCCTGAGCGGGGGAAGGAGGCCGCCGGAGCTGGGGAGGGAGGCGGCCTGAGCGGGGGAAGGAGGCCGCCGGTGCTGGGGAGGGTTGCGGGGGACGGTGCCCGGCGGTGGAATGTGGAGGTGAATCGGGAGGCTGCGGGGTGGGAGTGGATAAGAGGTTTTTTTTTTTTTGATCGAGGGCGCTGTATATAGGGGCGAGGGGTAACAGAATAATATTCTGTTACCGGTAACAGAACAGTCCAGCCCTATATATATATATATATATATATATATATATATATATATATGAGTTTATGTCCTCTACATCATTCACTTATTGCTATTTCTTCAATTGCTTTTTCTGCTAAGTTAATGTGATCGGACCCTTCCTCCTCTATGCTAAACTCAACCCAATCAATTCACAAATTCTTCATGTGCGTTCTATTTGAAACTCATTCAAAATCTTCACTGTGTCCTTGTCAGCTGAAGAATTTGCGAACTGAACTTTTAACTTATGCAAAATTTTCGGCTTTGCCGCTCAAACCGTTCCGCATCCCACGAAAACACTTATCTATTCACCCACGATCTCCACTTCTCAGTACGTGGGTGACACATGTCAAGCGAATGAGAAGGGTCAGGGGCACGTTCGTCCAAATTCTTCGGGCAAACAGTTTTTCACCGTGGCTATAAATACCCCTCCCCTTCCTCACTTCTCCTTTACTCCGCTCGACCTCACTCCATCTCGAGCTTCTCAAACCCTAGCGCCGCCGCTACTTCATCGTCGCCGGTGAGGAAGAGCTTCACTGCCTCGACCTCGTCGACGTTGTACTCGCGCCGGCCGCGGATTTCTTCACTCCGCCGCCACCGTAGCTGTCTTCCTCTGCCAAGTTAGGGCGTGGAAGATCTGAACTGATGAAGTTTACATCTACACCTCTCAGTTCGTCGTGTTCTTCGTCCAGGGTAATTAAAAGTTACTTTTACTGCCCTCTTTGATTCTAATGATTTCTACAAAATCTTCAAAGGTGTTTATTCTTCAAATTCCTCACACACTAAACACCTCACATGTCATTTGTTCTTGATTCATTTCTCTAAGCTATATTTTTCTTCAAGATTCCTCAATTGTGTGGATTTCTGATCTGCATAAGCCGTGTGGAACCTAAGACAAAGAACGCTTAGTGAAATTCTTCAAGACTCATCTGGTCAAATTCTTCAAACTTGTTCTTTTTGAAAAACCTTTGAGAACGCATATGACCTCTCCAAATTCCTCGCAACCATACTCTGTTCACAGGTACTCATGTCCGCTGCTGAATCACTAGGTTCTCATCAACTTAACTCATTTGCAGCGTTCCTTGAAGAAAAGTTGCATACATCTTTAGTTGTTCTCTATCTTTAGTTATGGATATGGAACACAAAATACCAAAAAAATTAGAGGTACTTGCTACTCATGTAGATGGGGTAACTCCTAAAACCCCTGATTCTCATTATGTGAGAGATGTTATGTACTACTTTGATAATACTGAGAAAACCCCATTCAACTTTATAATGGGAGACACGTTGGATCAACATGAATACTTTAGGGATTATCGCTCGACACAAAAAGGGAAACTATTATGGGATCAATTTATTATGTTGCGTTGGTATGCCCGGGATCTATGCTTGAGATATGATATTACTTGTTGCTCTAGGATGGAGGCTCCACACCTTCCCTTTTCATGCAAATTTAATGATAATGAAACCTTAGCTTCTTATGCTAATGGTATATATGATTACTATGATGTGGAACAAATAGAAGAATTTGTTGCTTTTAAGGCTGCCTATGATATTGAAGCTTTGTTTGAAAAGTATGAAGCTTTTGATGATGATGGTTATAGGCCTGAAAATCTTGCTATACTTGGATATTACTATGAAAATTATGAATACAATTACTATATTAATGCTTTTATGAAGAAAGTCAACACTGTCCAAGAAGAGATTAATATTTTGCAGGAAGCTATGGAAGAAGAAATTGATGAAACACTGAGCTCATTGGGTGAAAAAGATGAGGAGGAGAGCGAAGAACAAAAGGAGGAAGAGCGGATTAGCTACCCATGCCCACCTTCTAATTAGAGTAACCCTCCAACTCATACATTATTTAATTCCCCTTCGTGCTTACCGAAGGATGATTGCTATGATCCCTTGAATTTGTTTGAAATATCCCTTTTTGATGATTCTTGCTATGCTTGTGGCCAAGATGCCAATATGAATTATGCTTATGGAGATGAACTTGCTATAGTTCCTTATGTTAAACATGAAATTGTTGCTATTGCACCCACGCATGATAGTCCTATTATCTTTTTGAATTCTCCAAACTACAATATACCGGAGAAGTTTGTGCTTATTAAGGATTATATTGATGGGTTGCCTTTTACCATTGCACATGATGATTTTGATAGATATAATATGCATGTGCTTGCTGCTCCTACTTGCAATTTTTATGAGAGAGGAACTATTTCTCCACCTCTCTATGTTTCCAACACGATAGAATTGCAAGAAACTGTTTATACTATGCATTGGCCTTTACTATGTGTGCATGAATTGTTCTTTTATGACATGCCGATGCATAGGAAGAGAGTTAGACTTCGTTGTTGCATGATATATGTTACTTTGTGCTCACTACTAAATTACAAATCATTGTTAATTAAAATTGGCTTTGATATACCTTGGTATCCGGGTGAATTCATTACTTGAGCACTATATGCCTAGCTTAATGGCTTTAAAGAAAGCGCTGCCAGGGAGTCAACCCGGAAGTTTTAGAGAGTCATTTATTTCTGTTGAGTGCTTTTATATAGTTTAAAAACAAAAAAATAAAGAGGGGAACCTAAAATCTTTTCAAAAAGGAAAGTGAAAGTAAGAAAGACAAGCATCGTTGAAGTGGGAGAGCTCCTTGAACTTTGTTCATGCTCACGGCAACTTTGTGAATCTTGATTACAAAAACTTCTCAACAAAAATAATTATCCCCTTGTACAATTTCATTGTATTATAAAAATAATGTGCCAAGGTTTGCCTTTAGGATGTTTACAATACTTGTTGGTTTGTACGGTGCAGGACAGAAACTTTGGCTGTAGTGCACGATTTTTAATTTTTTACTGGAACATCAAATGGTTCTAATTCTTTTTGCACTGTCTTGCTGTAATTTGTTTTTATTTTTCCTATTTTGGGTTTTTTGGGGTACCAGAAGTATGGTGGATTTTCAGATTGCTACAGACTGTTCTGTTTTTGACAGATTCTATTTTTTTGATGCATAGTTTGCTTGTTTTGATGAATCTATCAATTTATATCAGTGGATTAAGCCATGAAAAAGTTATGTTACAATAGACACAATGCAAAAAACAAGATATGAATTGGTTTTATACAGTACTTAGAGTGGTGATTTGCTTTATTATACTAACGGATCTTACCGATTTTTCTGTTGAAGTTTTGTGTGGATGTAGTGTCTAATCAAGGATGTCTCGATATGAGGAAAAGGAAGAGAGGCAAGAGCTCAAGCTTGGGGATGCCCGAGGCACCCCAAGTAAATATTCAAGGAGAATCAAGCGTCTAAGCTTGGGGATGCCCCGGAAGGCATCCCCTCTTTCTTCAACAAGTATCGGTATGTTTTCGAATTCGTTTCGTTCATGCATTACGTGCAAGTCTTGGAGCGTCTTTTGCATTTAGTTTTCACTTTTCTTTTTTGCACCATGCTGGCATGAGATAGTCCTTGGTTGATTTATAGAATGCTCATTGCACCTCACTTAAATCTTTTGAGTATGGCTTTATAGAATGCTTCATGTGCTTCACTTATATCATTTGAAGTTGGATTGCCTGTTTCTCTTCACATAGAAAACCGCCATTTGTAGAATGCTCTTTTGCTTCACTTATATTCATTAGAGCGTGGGCATATCTTTTGTAGAAAGAATTAAACTCTCTTGCTTCACTTATATCTATTTAGAGAGATGTCAGGAATTGGTCATTCACATGGTTAGTCATAAAATCCTACATAAACTTGTAGATCGCTGAATATGATATGTTTGATTCCTTGCAATAGTTTTGCGATGTAAAGGTGGTGATATTAGAGTCATGCTAGTGGGTGGTTGTGGATTAGTAGAAATACTTGTGTTGAGGTTTGTGATTCCCGTAGCATGCACGTATGGTGAACCGTTATGTGATGAAGTCGGAGCATGATTTATTTATTGATTGTCTTCCTTATGAGTGGCGGTCGGGGACGAGCGATGGACTTTTCCTACCAATCTAACCCCCTAGGAGCATGCGTGTAGTACTTTGTTTTGATGACTAACAAATTTTTGCAATAAGTATGTGAGTTCTTGATGACTAATGTTGAGTCCATGGATTATACGCACTCTCACCCTTCCATCATTGCTAGCCTCTTTGGTACCGTGCATTGCCCTTTCTCACCTCGAGAGTTGGTGCAAACTTCACGGTGCATCCAAACCCCGTGATATGATACGCTCTGTCACACATAAACCTCCATATATCTTCCTCAAAACAGCCACCATACCTACCTATTATGGCATTTCCATAGCCGTTCCGAGATATATTGCCATGCAACTTCCATCATCATTATATACATGACCTGAGCATTTATTGTCATATTGCTTTGCATGATCGTAAGATAGCTAGCGTGATGTTTTCATGGCTTGTCCGTTTTTTGATGTCATTGCTACGCTAGATCATTGCACATCCCGGTACACCGACGGAGGCATTTATATAGAGTCATATCTTTGTTCTAGATATCGAGTTGTAATATTGAGTTGTAAGTAAATAAAAGTGTGATGATCATCACTATTAGAGCATTGCCCCAGTGAGGAAAGGATGATGGAGACTATGATTCCCCCATAAGTCGGGATGAGACTACGGACTTTACAAAAAAATGAAAGAGGCCAAAGAAGCCCAAATAAAAAAAAGAGGCCAAAGAAGCCCACCAAAAAAATATAAAAAATAGAAATAAAAAAAAGAGAAAAAAATGAGAGAAAAAGAGAGAAGGGGCAATGTTACTATCCTTTTACCACACTTGTGCTTCAGAGTAGCACCATGTTCTTCATAGAGAGAGTATCCTATGCTTTCACTTTCATATACTAGTGGGAATTTTCATTATAGAACTTGGCTTGTATATTCCGATGATGGGCTTCCTCAAACGCCCGAGGTCTTCATGAGCAAGCAAGTTGGATGCACACCCACTTAGTTTCAGTTTGAGCTTTCATATACTTATAGCTCTAGTACATCCGTTGCATGGCAATCCCTACTCCTCACATTGATATCTATTGATGGGCATCTTCATAGCCCGTTGATACGCCTAGTTGATGTGAGACTATCTTCTCCTTTTTGTCTTCTCCATACAACCTCCACCATCATATTCTATTCCACCTATAGTGCTATGTCCATGGCTCACACTCATGTATTGCGTGAAAGTTGAAAAGGTTTGAGAACGTCAAAAGTATGAAACAATTGCTTGGCTTGTCATCGGGGTTGTGCATGATGTGAATATTTTGTGTGGTGAAGATGGAGCATAGCCAGACTATATGATTTTGTAGGGATAACTTCTTTGGCCTTGTTATTTTGAAAAGACATGACTGCTTGATTGGTAGGCTTGAATTATTATTCTTTTTATGTCAAATGATAGATTATTGCTTTGAAACACTTGTGTCTTAATATTCATGCATGATTAGACATATGATCAAGATTATGCTAGGTAGCATTCCACATCAAAAATTATTATTTTTTATCATTTACCTACTCGAGGACGAGTAGGAATTAAGCTTAGATGCCGATACGTCTCCGTCAGATCTATAATTTTTGATTGTTCCATGCCAATATTCTTCAACTTTCATATACTTTTGGCAACTTTTTATACTATTTTTGGGACTAACATATTGATCCGGTGCCCATGCCGCCTCACATCATTGCATGTTTTTTGTTTGAAACCCAATATCAAACGGAGTCCAAAGCGGGATAAAAGCAGACGGAGAATTATTTTGGAATATTTGTGATTTTTGGGAGGAAGAATCAACGCGAGACGATGCCCGAGGTGGCCACGAGATAGGAGCCCACACCCACTTAAAGAGGGCGCGGCCCCCGCTCTCGTGGGCCACCCGTAAGGTGGTTGACGCTCTTCTTTTGCCGCAAGAAAGCTAATTTTCGGAAGAAAAAAATCACGGCGAAGGTTTCAGGCCAATCGGAGTTACGGATCTCCATATATACACGAAACGGTGAAACAGAGCCGGGACAGAACACAGAAACAGAGCCGGGACAGAACGCGCTACTGAGGATGTCATTCCTACCAAAGAATCTGCAGAAGAATTCATTCCAGAACGTGAAGAACGTCGAGCTGAGGCACCTGAAGAAAATGGTGCTGAAGAAAATGCTGATCAAATTCCTCGATGACAACCAGCTCATCCTCGCGTTGCAAAAGTAGTGCAAACTGAGAAGATCATCGATGACATTGAAGCACCAGGTCCTCTCACACGCTCAAGAGCTTCACATTTATCTAACTTTTGTGGGCACTTTGCTTTTGTCTCTATCACAGAGCCCGCTAAGGTAGATGAAGCATTTCTGGAGCCTGAGTGGATTCAGGCCATGTAAGAAGAATTACATCAGTTCGAGCTCAACAACGTCTGGGAACTGGTCAAACATCTAGATCCTCGCAAGCACAATATCATTGTCACAAAGTGGATCTACCGCAACAAGCAAGATGAAAATGGCCTTGTGGTGAGGAATAAGGCACGGCTTGTAGCTCAAGGCTACACACAGGTTGAAGGAATTGATTTCGATGAAACTTTTGCACCTGTTGCTAGACTTGAGGCTATTCGCATACTTGCTTATGCTAACCATCATGATATCACTTTATATCAAATGGATGTGAAAAGTGCATTCCTCAATGGTAAGCTTGAGGAAGAAGTATATGTTGCTCAACCCCGTGTTTTGAAGATCCAAAGCATCGACAAAGTCTTCAGACTCAATAAGGCCCTCTATGGCCTCAAGCAGCCCCTAAGCGTGGTATGATACTTTGAAGGAATTCCTCATGAAGAAAGGCTTCAAACCCGGTTCACTTGATCCTACTCTTTTCACTAAATGTTATGATGGTGAATTGTTTGTGTGCCAAATATATGTTGATGATATTATCTTTGGCTGTACTGACCAACGTTGTAGTGATGAATTTGCCTATATGATGAGTGAAGAATATCAAATGTCTATGATGGGAGAGTTGAAATTCTTCTTAGGTCTTCAAATTGGCCAACAACAAGAATGGCATATTCATATCTTAGGAGAAATACCTCAAGGATGTATTGAGGAAATTCTGCATGCAAGATTGCAAAGGCGTCAAAAATCCTATGCCCACAAATGGCCATCTATGCACTGATGAAAATGGTATTGACTTCGATCAAAAGGTATACCGCTCCATGATTGGTTCTTTATTGTATTTATGTGCATCTAGGCCAGATATAATGCTTAGTGTTTGCATGTGTGCCCGATTTCAAGCTACACCGAAGGAATCACAATAAGGTTGTGAAGCATATTCTTCGATATCTAGCTCACACACCAACACTTGGATTATGGTACCCCAAGGGCTTAGCTTTTGATCTCATTGGATATTTGATACGTCTCCGTCGTATCTATAATTTTTGATTGTTCCATGCCAATATTCTTCAACTTTCATATACTTCTGGCAACTTTTTATACTATTTTTGGGACTAACATATTGATCCAGTGCCCAGTGCTAGTTCCTGTCAGTTGCATGTTTTTTTCTTTCGCAGAAACCCAATATCAAATGGAGTCCAAACGGGATAAAAACGGACAGAGAATTATTTTGGAATATTTGTGATTTTTGGGAGGAAGAATCAACGCGAGACGATGCCCGAGGTGGCCACGAGATAGGAGCCCATGCCCGCTTAAAGAGGGCGCGGCCCCCACTCTCGTGGGCCACCCGTAAGGCGGTTGACGCTCTTCTTTTGCCGCAAGAAAGCTAATTTTCGGAAAAAAATCACGACGAAGGTTTTAGGCCAATCGGAGTTACGGATCTCCATATATACATGAAACGGTGAGACAGAGCCGGGACAGAACGCAGAAACAGAGAGATAGATCCAATCTCGGAGGGGCTCTCGCCCCTCCCAAGCCATGGGAGCCAAGGAACAGAGGGGAAACCCTTCTCCCATCTAGGGAGGAGGTCAAGGAAGAAGAATAAGAAGGGGGCCTCTCTCCCCCTTGCTTCCGGTGGCGCGGGAGCGCTGCCGGGGACCATTATCATCACCGCGATCTTCACCAACACCGCTGTCATCTTCACCAACATCTCCATCACCTCCCCCCTTCTATATTTAGCGGTCCACTCTCCCGCAACCCGCTGTACCCTCTACTTGAACATGGTGCTTTATGCTTCATATTATTTTCCAATGATGTGTTGCCATCCTATGATGTCTGAGTAGATTTTTGTTGTCCTATCGGTGATTGATGAATTGCTATGATTGGTTTGAGTTGCATGTTTTATTATTTGTGCTGTCCTATTGTGCCCTCCGTGTCGCGCAAGCGTGAGGGATTCCCGCTGTAGGGTTTGAAATATGTTTATGATTTGCTTATGGTGGGTTGCGTGAATGACTGAAGCACAAACCCGAGTAAGTAGGTTGTTTGCATATGGGATAAAAGGGGACTTGATGCTTTAATTCTATGGTTGGGTTTTACCTTAATTAATCTTTAGTAGTTGCGGATGCTTGCTAGAGTTCCAATCATAAGTGCATAGAATTCCATGTAAGGGATGATATGTTAGCTTATGCCTCTCCCTCAATTAGAATTGCAATAATTATTACCGGTCTAGTAACATAGTCAATTGCTTAGGGGCAATTTCACAACTCCTACCACCACTTTTCCACACTCGCTATATTTACTTTATTGCTTCTTTACTTACAACAACCCCTAGCTTTTATTTACGCTCTCTTTATTTTCTTGCAAGCCTATCCAAAAAAACCCCTACAAAGTACTTCTAGTTCTATTCTTGTTCTAGGTAAAGTGAACGTCAAGCGTGCGTAGAGTTGTATCGGTGGTCGATGGAACTTTAGGGAATATTTGTTCTACATTTAGCTCCTCGTTGGGTTCGACACTCTTACTTATCGAAAACTGTTGCGATCCCCTATACTTGTGGGTTATCAATATTCCGACTCTGACTATGCTGGTGATCGTGTTGACCGCAAGTCAACATCTGGCACATTCCATTTCCTTGGAAGATCTTTGGTCTGTTGGTCCTCGAAGAAACAGAACTGCGTATCATGATCACCGCTTCTTTGAAGCCGAGTACATTGCTGCCGGTTCTTGCTGTGCTCAATTGTTGTGGATGAAGCAAACTCTCAAGGACTATGGCGTCAATGTGAAGAATGTGCCTCTTCCGTGACAATGAGAGTGCCATCAAGATTGCTCACAACCCAGTCCAAAGACTCGAAGACAAAGCACATTTAGATTCGTCATCATTTTCTTCGTGATCATGTGTTGAAGGGCTTACATTTCTATTGAGCATGTGAAGACTAAAGAACAGGTAGCCGATATCTTTACAAAGCCCTTGGATGAGAAGAGATTTAGCAAGTTGCGGTGTGAGCTAAATATCTCAGAATCTTCGAATGTTCTTTGAAAAGGACACTCATCCTAACACTTATGCAAAAATTGATGACTTAGATGTGCAACACATGAAGAAATGTTTTTCTTCAATCAATGAAGACTAATACTCTAAGTGTGAAGAAATTAACGAAGAATTTGATTCCCAGAGCCCTACGACAATTGTACGCGGTGTCTGAAATCATCATTCTTATACGGTGGGTCACGTCACCACAAAAAGTTGAAAATCTTCAATTTGAGTTATTCCTTAGTTTTTGAAATTCCTTAATTGTTCGTGTTCTTCAACTTTGCATTGTCTTCACTGTTTCCGTCATTTTTCTTCATTGGCTATATATATTCGTCACCCTGGGTGAGGAATAGTTATTCTTCACCCCCCTCTATTTTACCATCAATGCACCGTAATTTTACGTTTCGTAAGTTTTGTCTGATTTTCGACACAAAAAGAGACCGTAAGAAAATATATCATCGTCATAAAAAATATTTTATGTTATGTAAAATTACAAACGTAAAAGCATAGTGTAAAATACACATAAACTGCAAATTTTCTTGTCTTATGACCTATATTTTTATTTTTTCTTATGTCAAATATTACGTAGTGAATGAATATGAATGTAACTATTTGAATTTCAAACGTAATTTAATTATGAAATGATCGTAAGATTACCTCGGGTGAAGAATAAGTTATTCTGCACCCTGGGTGATGAATAGCATCACTATATATATATATATATATATATATATATATATATATATATATATATATATATATAATCCATCCTACCACCCAGTGGTAGTTACCCCATATGTCTCGTAAACTAACATGTGGTACTATATATGCTACTTTATCATTTTAAATATATTCATATACTATATCTAAGATATTTCAAAGCAAGTTACATGAAAAAATTACATATGAACCCATAGTTTTTGTTATATTTGTGAAATACGTACATATTTGTACGTAAAAAAGAGCATAGTCAAAACATGGTATATACTACCTAAAAATTAGTATATATATATTACATATTACACATACATACTCTCAATTTTGACAGATACTACATACAACATACAAAACGCAAGTGGTGGTAACTACCACTGCTTGTAGGAAACATTTGTTATATATATATATAGACACACACACACACACACATCTGGGCTATTCTGTTACACGTAACAGAATATTATTTTTTTACCCTACTTGAACTGACGGTTTCATGTGGTTGTACTGATGATTTTCGAGCGGTTGAACTGATGCTTTCAGTTCTGTTTAAGAGACCGTCTTCTTTAGTTCAAATTTTTTTTGCAATTATTTTGTCAGAACGGGGCGTATAATATATCGTTGGAAAGCTCTTGACAACTATATTTCAACTATATTGAACATTTTTGCAAAATAATTATGGTTTAAGAGCAGTTTTGAAAAAACCGTTTTTTTCAAAACCGAAAACCCGAATCGTATTTTGGACTCAATTTTCAAACGGTTTTTCGGAATTGAGCAAATAAGATGGCATTGGAAAGCTGGTGAAAATCCGCATCTTCCACATATTTAATGTTTTTTCTAATTCTACACGACTTAAAAGTAATTTGGAAAAAGGTGAAATTCTGGGCGAAATGTATTTACACGATTTTTTACAAACGGTTTGTCGGATTGATGCAAATGATACGTTGTTGGAAAGCTATGGAAAATGCGCAACTTTTTTGTATTGAAATGTTTTTCTAATTCCTTACGGTTTAAAAACGAATTCAAATACGGTCGAATTTTATTTTTAACGCGAGTTTTTTTAAAAGTTTATCGAAACGGGGCAAATAATATACCTTTGGATAGCTATCGAAAATGCGAAACTTACTCATGTTGCACTTTTTATCTACTTTGCAACCGTTTAAGAGTAATTTGGAATACGGCATGACGGATCCTGCTGTTTTCTCGTCTGAAAAACAGAGTAGTCGTACTGATATATGTGTATGTTTGTACTGAGCTATTTTTTATAGAGTAATTTTGAATGGTTCCAAAAAACGGTACTTGTACTGATGTTTGCATGGGTTTGTACTAAGCGTGTTTTCACTAACTAGACTTTGCTCTGTTTTTGGGTAATATATTTGCTCGTAAGTTTTCAATGGTTTACTGTATTGTCGCCCCTGTACTTGCATGGTTTGTATGAATGATATTTTTTCATAAAGAAAATATTTTTTTTACTTTTTTTGAACTAAACATTTTTTTATAACGATGTTCTGGTCTTCTCTTATTTTACGACTTGTACTTTTACCATTTGAATTGCATGGGGGTTTCTTTTTACTTCAACTTTTACAATTTGAATTTCTGTAATTTCTTTTATTCCAAACGGACCATCATTTTTAACTTGTACTAATCAATATTTTTAATTAAACCATTTTTCCTTTGAAGAACAGACCACCGTTTTTGTTTGTACGGATCAGTTGTAGAACTTGAACGTCAACGTCACATAATTACATTTTGGACGGATCACCCTCTCCCATCTGGACTGACCACAAAACTTGCATCAGGAAACTCACAAAAACAAGGACTATTACAACGAAATCGACCAGAATGTATGAACCATATGATTTTTAGCTCAATAAATACTATACACAGAACAAGCAGAACTTATTAAACAAGATGTTTTGAAGTTTCGCACATTAACACTTTTTATAATACAAAACCGAATGGTTCACTTTTACCTCCTCTTTTTAAAGTATTACAAACTGATGAACTAAAATAAAATGGTGAGCACACTACATTTTTGTACCTTAGTTGGTAATAGGGGCACAATCCATGTGAATTGTATAAAAGGTAAGTACCAATAAAAATGGATTGCTGGTGTTTTTATAGAGTTTGTAGTACCATCACACTCAAAGTTAAGATCGACATAAGCTCGGTCGTGCTCGGCGAGAAAAAGATACATAAGTACACCGCGCCAAAGTATTACAAATCGACAAATATAATCAGCCACCTCGCTAGGACAGAGCATCTCGCACGCCTCTACTCTGTTGCTTTTCCATGTGCAGGAGGCTGTTGACGAAGCACGCAGTGACACAGCGGGCCATGGTAGCGACATGCGCAGTGACGCAGGTCTCCGAACTGATGGTCGCGACAAACTCGGCCACCCTGAAGCCACAGGGTTGGACTAAGCATGGCGCTGAAGTTGAGTAGAACATTTAGGAATTAGGATAAATAGGAGACAACAAACAGGTGAAGAAACCGTGAAGTGAAATGAGTTATGGAAGATAGTATGCATTTTTCTCACTAAAACAAACTTCTGTTTGTGTGCAACTTCTGTACTTGCATACATTTGGAGGGAGAAACACAGAAAATACAACCACATGGATAGACGTACATCACGGGGTAGCATGAACTCCAGGCACAACATTTTTTAAACTTCTTTTTGTATCTCGCAAACTGAAAATAAGAAGAAAGCAAATTAGAACACAAAGTAAGAAGAAAGCAGACCATCAGTGCTTGTGCGGCATGGATCCGTCAACCCTTTTGCATCCTAGTTCCAGCCAGCATGAGCTAGCACGTCCTGGATCGAGCTGCAGTAGTGCAACACAACTCATCAGAGATTAAAAGGTGAGTAGCAGCATGTACTGGAAGGGGAGAAAGCAACTATAGCACATGAGCATCCACGGGCAGAGAGAGATGCAGCAACTTCTCTCCACTTGAGACTAAACTCATATAAATTTTATTGTTGAACTTTCAGATATCTTTACAAGAATTGCATGGTTTTAGTGTTTTTGCTTTTACCTCGTTGCTTCTCTGAACTTACAAAATAAACTTTGTTACATGCGCTCATTAACATAACACCACACACCTGTTGTGCTATAGAAATAACATGGAAACACAAAGGAAATTGAACTTACGATTGTTAAGTAGATGTACTGAAAAGCATTAAAAAGATGAACTAAACTTACGGTCTCTTGAGATCTGAACTGATTGTGTTACAAGTAAACACAAAAATCCAAACGAGCTCATGTGAGTACATGTTAAAAAGATAATTGAGTTCATATATATTAATTGGAGAAGTTCAAACAAAATTTTTTTTAAGAAAAATGTACTTTTTTGCTATAACAACTATAGTCGTCTTGCCAACCCTGTATATTTAACCGGTTAAAAAGATAATCAAGTTCATGTATATTAAGAGGAGATGTTCAAAAAGAAACTTTTAATAACAACTACATTCATCTTGCGACCCATTCAGTGTTTGCTTTGACAAAATCCACACATTTAAAAAGTTTGTACTGGCGCGGGGAAGCCTCGGTTCTTTGACAAAAACTCTCATGTTCTCTTGACAGTTTTAATTTTGTCTGAACTTACTAGTTTCCCGGTTTTGAACTTATAGAATTTTATACCGCAAACTTCTACAGGTTTCTTTACTTTCTATGGAACAAAAACCGAAGGAGTCTGGACTCAAGAATTATACGAAAGAGCGAAACCATAGTGTGAACTTATCTGAGGCTTTTGTCGAATGGAGGAGACGACGTGATGCAGGAGCAAAACCCGACTCCTTGAATATACAGTAGTTTTGCTGTCAATACTTCTTTTGAGTTCTGATTTCTGAACATTCCCAGTAGTAATACATGTACTGTGCGATACACAATTCTGTCATTGAGCAAGTTAGTTTAGAAAATCTGGAGATACTACATAACAATAGAAAGATGATTTCTTGAATATACAGGAGTCTGGACTCACGAAATAAGCTTAGAACCATATGGTGCTAGGCAACAAACATTCGTAGTCTTTGAATTAAAACTAAATCTAGAAATCGAACTGAGTGTGTGACGAGTTAGTTAATGTGAAATTGAACTGAGTGTTTCACATCACTCTACAGCACACCAATGCATATGCACAGCCAGTAGTGAAAAAATGTGCATCAAGAGTAGCTACCATCTATCGTCATTGGCATGCATCACCAACAGAGAAACAAGCAGCAAGGTGCAGGAGCGGGGTGGCCGGTGGCCGAGGTTATGGCTAGAGAGAAAGAAGGGAAGTGGAATTACGCGGCCGTTGAAGTGGGACCGACAGAGGAGAGGGTTTTCTTTGCTGAACCGATAGGCCTTTTCTTGTTTAATGAACAAAATATAATGCAAAACCTTCTTGTTTTTTAACACACACATCAAACTACGCATCGTCTTGTTTTGCATTTCATTTTGAACTGATGCAAATGTTTTTTCTGCACCTACACCTACCGATGCGACTGAACTTAAGGTCACTTAGGAAAATTGTGCAAAATGGGAGAGATTGGCATGCAAACGATGTATGCTCCAAACT
This sequence comes from Aegilops bicornis, assembly GCA_021605145.1. NCBI lineage: Eukaryota > Viridiplantae > Streptophyta > Magnoliopsida > Poales > Poaceae > Aegilops > Aegilops bicornis. Next base: position 331,618,739 of record CM038673.1, read on the forward strand.
GTTGTATCTTGGTCAAACCTAACAGAGAACAATGCCTCCTGGTATCATATAGGTACTAAGCAAACAATTTTTTGTCAGCTAATTGAGCTCCCACGGTTCATCAAATTATTCTAATGGTAAACTTTTAAAACAAAAATTCAACTCTCACAGGTACAACAATGGACATGTTCAGTGCAAATAATTTATGACCAAACTAACTCTTGCCACGGGGTGTGGAAAGGAGATGGGGGGTGCTCACTTGGGGGAAAGGAGGCATGGTGTCCGGCCGTGTAGGAGCATGGTGGCAGGGGTTGACACCAATTACATCGTCCTTTACATACCAATGTACTACTAGTAGTCTACTAAATTGTTCTTATATGCATCCACTTTTGGAATTCAGAGTAAGAAGTATTGGCTGAAACAAAAGAGTACTCATTTCAAATAGGGAGTCATGTTCTTGTGCCTACATATTACAATCTTGATTTCTTACCGAGGGTGGCCAAGGCGACTAGCGGGAACTATAGTTGGCCGTGCTAACAACAGAATACACACGAAACTGACAACAGAATACACACCAAACTAATACTGAGTTTTGTACAGAATTATCTTTTCATGCACTGACGATATTTTCTTCTCTGTGTATCGGAGAACAAAGAACAAAAATACACACCAAACTGCCGAAACAATACACACTGAAGAAAAGGGAATTTCTTCTCTTTGAACTGATGATAGAATACATACCGAACGGACAAGAGAACAATGTCTATTTGTGTTTTTGCTTTTTTCATGAATTGATGATATTTTACAAAAGACCATGTCTTGACAACACTTCTTGACTTAGTGCACATTGTTCAATATTCTTTGTCGAGGTTATTTCATGGAAGGCAGTACAAGAAATTAGTGGCAATAATCAGAGTTCAGTTTTCAGTGGCAATAGGTGTAGTAAGTGAAGTTGAACTGACCTCGTCCATGGCGGAGGTGAACGGCATCAGGTATTGGGATCGGACTTAAGGCTTTCATCAAGCATCACTAATTCAGTTTAATTTCACCTTGGGTATTTTTGTTTGAGTTGATTTCTTGTAGGTCGACTAGTCCAAATGAGGAGAAACAATGTGAGGCGTGCGCAGCTAAGCCATGACCTGCGCCGAAAAGTAAGCTCAACAGTCACTACGATGACCCAAATCCAACAGCAAAACTGAATATATGTAATACTCCAATACACACAGAATGCACACACTTAAGTTCAGAGAACTAACCCGTTTATGTTCAGGGAATAAATGCATTTAATCTCAAAGAACAAATGCTTCAGTTTAGAACATAGTTCCTGAATTTACTAATTAGTATAACATGTTCTAACGCCGGCAGACAATGTGTACGGAGTAGCTCTATTTTTTCTGTGTGAATGTTTAAGAGGGAAATCAACCTTGAATTGCAGGAGAGAAGAGAAGTCTATGGTCATGGGATGCCCTTCGCAAGACCGACATCCAGCAGGGAGCCTCCCATGGCAGTAACACACATTGATCTTTTTTCTGTGATTAATCATGAACCGATGATAAAATCCGTAGTGAACTGTGACACCTAGTGTATGTTTCCTTTTTTGTACAGGGCATGATTGGAACTAGTACTAAGTAAGCAGTGTAGGGATTAGAAGAGTAGTGTATGTTAATCTCAATGCTCTTGAACTTGTCACGTTGCTTACCTCTGCATGTTTCAATAAATCAAGAAAACGTATGTCGCAAAGGAGAGTCGTTGAACGGCCACGAGTGTTGACGGTGAACGGCGATGGTGCCGGTGCAGAACGACACATGCGCGCCACGGTGGCCGGAGGCGAAGCCTGCCGGAGGACGAGGGGACTGCCCGGCTCGGGGGCAGGAGGCCCGGCTGTTCAAGGGCGATGCACGGCAGTTCGAGTTAAGCGCCGGAGGAGAACACGGTGGAGCATCTCGAAGGCGGTGTTGCGCCTCCACCACGATGGTGTGCAGCGACGACGAAGTGGGGACAGGACGACAGCGGTACTGGTGGTAGATGGGGCGCTCGATGGCGCGTTGAGGGAGGGCACGGGGCGGTGGCGCGCTGGGAGAGTTGGCCGACGGCAGCGCGCTGGAGGGAGGGCCGGCCGACGTTGCGCTGGGAGAAGGCTGGCCGGCGGCGCGCTCGGGAGAAGGTCGGACGGCGGCGCTTGAGGCGAGGCCACCCGGAGGCGCTGGGAGGAGGCCGGGCGGCGCTACTGAGGGGAGAGGGCCGGGCGGCCGGGAGGAGGCCGGCATTGGGGAGGGAGGCTGCCGGAGCTGGGGAAGGAGGCGGCCGGAGCTGGTGAGGAAGGCGGCCGGAGCTGGGGAGGAAGGCGGCCTGAGCGGGTGAGGGAGGCGGCCTGAGCGAGGGAAGACGGCCGCCGGAGCTGGGGAGGGGGGCGGCCTGAGCGGGGAAGGAGGCCGGAGCTGGGAGGGAGGCGGCCTGGCGGGGAAAGAGGCCGAGTCTTTGGGGAGGGTTGAGGCGGTGCCGTGGTGGAATGTGGAGGTGAATCGGGAGGCTGCGAGGTGGGGAGTGGATAAGAGGTTTTCTTTTTTTTTTTTTGTTTTTGATCGAGGGCGATGTATATAGGGGCGAGGGGTAACAGAATAATATTCTGTTACCGGTAACAGGATAGTCCAGCCCTATATATATACATATATATATATATATATGTATATGACTTTATGTCCTCTACATCATTCACTTATTGCTATTTCTTCAATTGCTTTTTCTGCTAAGTAAATGTGATCAGACCCTTCCCCCTCTATGCTAAACTCAACCCAATCAATTCAGAAATTCTTCATGTGCGTTCTATTTGAAACTCATTCAAAATCTTCACTGTGTCCTTGTCAGCTGAAGAATTTGCGAACTGAACTTTTAACTTATGCAAAATTTTCGGCTTTGCCGCTCAAACCGTTCCGCATCCCACGAAAACACTTATCTATTCACCCACGATCTCCACTTCAAGACGTGGGTGACACATGTCAAGCGAATGAGAAGGGTCAGGGGCACGTTCGTCCAAATTCTTCGGGCAAACAGTTTTTCACCGTGGCTATAAATACCCCTCCCCTTCCTCACATCTCCTTTACTCCGCTCGACCTCACTCCATCTCGAGCTTCTCAAACCCTAAGCGCCGCCGCTACTTCATCGTCAGCCCGGTGAGGAAGAGCTTCACCTCCGACCTCGCCGACGTTGTACTTTCACGCCGCTGGATTTCTTCACTCCGCCGCCGCCGTAGCTGTCTTCCTCTGCCAAGTTAGGTCGTGGAAGATCTGAACTGATGAACTTTACATCTACACCTCTCAGTTCGTCGTGTTCTTCGTCCAGGATAATTAAAAGTTACTTTTACTGCCCTCTTTGATTCTAATGATTTCTACAAAATCTTCAAAGGTGTTTATTCTTCAAATTCCTCACGCACTAAACACCTCACATGTCATCTGTTCTTGATTCATTTCTCTAAGCTATATTTTTCTTCAAGATTCCTCAATTGTGTGGATTTCTGATCTGTACAACTCTGGAACCTAAGACAAAGAACGCTTAGTGAAATTCTTCAAGACTCATCTGGTCAAATTCTTCAAACTTGTTCTTTTTGAAAAACCTTTGAGAACGCATATGACCTCTCCAAATTCCTCGCAACTATACTGCTCACGGTACTCATGTCCGCTGCTGAATCACTAGGTTCTCATCAACTTAACTCATTTGCAGCGTTCCTCGAAGAAAAGTTGCATATATCGTAAGATAATTCCAGTGTTCAAATTCCTCAACTGAAGAAAATGGCTGATGGAAAGAAGCCACGGAAAGGAGGAAAAAGGCCTGAAATCAATACTGCCTTTGAGATCCCTGATGACATATACAAAGAATATTGCACTCCTGATGAGGCCAAGTTTGGTAAGGAGGACAAAAATCAGCGCAAGGTGTGCATAGAGAGGATAAAAAGGAGATGGGCAAGAGAGTGGAGGGAGTATAGATATGTTACTCCCAAATACATGAAGAAATTCGCTCTAAATCCTCCATGCCCAAGACCTCCATTGGCACCTGGCCAAGAAGCAGATCCCACTAGCCTCAAGCGCGGTGAGGATTATCCTGATGAATGGGCCAAGCGCCAGGCCAAGCTGGCTAGATAAGCGAGAGAAGTAGTGAGGAAATTCAACGAAGACTTTGCTGATGCTGCTGCCACTGCTGAGGCCTCTGCTAGCAAGCCAAAGAAGGCCATGTCAAAGAATCCTGCGCATAAGCCAAGTGCTTCACCTTCACTGCCCTCAAGGCCAAGCTCCTCAGCAATGCCCTCACGGCCAGATTCCTCAAAGCCCTCACGGCCAAATCCTCAAACTGCTCCTCCAAAGTCCTCAGCTCCTCCGCCAAAGTCTTCGGCTGCTCTGACCAAATCCTCAGCACCTGTGCATCTCGCCACGTGCCAAAGGACTACTGGCATATCTATTGCCTCAGGAGCCTCTGCAAGTTCCTCAGCTGGCCCTTCTCTGCTGAAGAAGAAGACCACTGCGGGATGAGGTCCTCGACCAAGTCCTCACAAGAAGCAGGTTGCTTTCCAAGTGCCCTTTGATGATGATGAGGCTGATGATGAAGAACTTGCTGAAATCATCAGAGATAGACAAGCCAAGGTCGCTAGAGCCAAAGGAAGCAATGTGCCTCTGCTTTTGGATCCGAAGCTGATCCTAGACTTCATCGATCTCTGGCACAAGGATCCCAACACACCTTTGCCTGAGATGAACCTCACACCTGGTCAAAGTCATGTTTTGACAGCCTTCATTGAAGAAGAGAAATGGAAATTTGAGAAGGCCAGGCAGCTGAAGAAAGCTCAGTACAGGAAGGAGCGCTTCCTGAAGAAAAACGTTGTCTCTATGACAACTGAAGAACTAGTGAAGATCCAGGCTGAAATCAAAGGCCTCAGCGATGACTTCAATGCTTACTATGCTGATTGGCAAGGAGCCAAGGTTAGGTTTGTAAAACTGACAGAGAAATTCACTTCAAAGGTTGCAGCTCCATCGCAACCGGAAATTCCTCAAGCCGAAGCATCTTCTCAACCAATAGAAGAGCACACCAGCACCGCTGATGAAAATCAGGCTGCTGAAGAAAATGTGAGTTCGAGGCTGATGACCGCATTCCGGCCCGAAGAAATTGCCGGGGCATCCACTAGTGGTGCGCCTGAAGAAAATGAAGAAGTCGAGCAAGCATTGCATCAGTTGTGCCTGAAGAAATTCAACCAAATTCCTCTGCTCCTCCTGGGCCTACTCCAACTCCAATCCTTCCATCTGCATCAGATGTGAAGAAGACCAAGGCTGCAGAGCATGCAGCTGTGAAGAAAAGGAAGGCATGAACTTCATCAGATTCTTCAGCCCCGAAGAAGATGAAGCCATTGACTAGCTCATTTGACAACCCAATTGATGTTGTTCCTATCTCAACCATGCCATCAAAGGACCTTGTTCCTTTTGATGAAGATTATGTGATTCCAAGTGAATCCGATGAAGACATTCCCTCTGCTGCTTCCTTAGAGCAGATGGATGAAGAAATTGAAGTGGACGCAATCCCTTCAACTCCAATTGTCTCCTCGCCTATGCCTCAGTTCACTGCTGAAGAGTCCGGCGTTGAGGAATTAGATGAACAAAATTCTGACGTGGACATTGGGAGTACTACTCCATTGATGAATGATGATTTTGGGATAGTAAGCATCCCAACTCTCCTTTGTTCACGCCATTGCAACAAATCCCTCAGTCCCCAGCACATACTGTTCCATTGGGCTCTGAAGAAAATCACCCCACTTCGTCTGTTCGTGAAGAAATTCCAGCCACTAGTGCTGAAGAAACTGCAGCTGCTGAATCAATGAAGACACAGACTACCACTGAAGAGGAACCAGAAATTCCTCAGCCTGAAGAACCTGAGATTGCGATTCCTGAGGTTGTGATGCAACTGACTGACACTCCTCAACCCAAGCCAAAGGATCCATTCTCAAGGAAGCAAAAATTCAAGACTGATGATTTCTTCAGCGAGCATGTATTCTTCACTGGTTACGACCCCTATGACTCTGCTCGCATTAGGAAGAGGCGTTTCTGGACTGCCAGCCAGGCAAATTGTTGTTCCTCAGTGTTATTGAACAAAGACAAAGTCTTCGATCATGAGCACATTCCTCACGTGGATATGGAATCTCTGCCGTGCTTCGCACCAGTCCTCAGTGTTCTTCATGATGCTGGACTGTTAAATTTCTGCACTGACATATGTGATTGGAATGAAGAACTCATTCTTCAATTCTATGCAACGCTGCACATCACCGGAGACTCTGAAGATGTGAATTCATGGGTGCTGGACTGGATGACTAAAAACACTCACTACAAGGCACCAGCTATTGAATTGCTTCGTGCTTTGCCTCTCAGTCCTCCCCTTGAAGCTGCTCGTTGCATGTACCAAGAACCTGAACTTACAGACCACTATATGCAAGTGCTGATGAACCCATTGAAGCCAGGTCAGGCCCCAAGAACAAAATTCCTTGTGAAGGAATTACTATATGTGCCTCGGACTGTCTATCGCATTCTGACGAAGACATTGAGTCCTATCAAGGGCCACGACTTGAATGAAGAAGAAGTCGTTGGCATCGTGAAGAATCTGCTTTTCAATATCATGCATGGCGTTCCCGTGAACTTCCATGATTTTTTCATGAGGACTCTGGCCAATGTCGCAATGTCACCATTTGAGTTGAAGCCTTATGCTCCGTGGATTATGAGATTCATCAGAACAAGGTCTTCACTCAACTACAAAGCTGATACACTGAACCATTGCAGCTACTTGCCCCCGATTGAAGTCCTCAAACGGACATTTTCCTCAGCTGATGACAAGGGCAAGGCTACTGCTGTTATTGATGAAGGCATTCGTCCATTGGATGGTCAATTTCGCAAGGCTGCATCCTACTCCACCAATGACGACTCTGCCACTCATGACTCTGCTGCCAACGCAACCAAGTCAAATCCTCAAGGCACAACTCCTAGGGTGATGACTGATCGTGAGCTTCTCCTCAGTCTTCACCAGAAGGTTGATCGCAATCACAAATGGGTCAAGCGTCAGTTTGGTTCAATTCTTCACAACATGACTGCTACCCACAATGCAGTGAAGAAAAATCAGTACTACCTCCATGAAACCGTCAACCGTACCTGGGTTGTTCTATCTCACATTTATAGCAAAGAAGATCTGAAGAAAATGGGTCTCAAGGGAGATTTTGACTGGTCTGCTCCTCCAACGAAGAAGTACAAGAAGGTCAAGGTTCCTTCCTTGGTGGCCAGCTCCTATTCTTCATCGCGCGACACTGATGAACATGAAGACTTGGACGACACTTCGGCAGGCCCTACTACGACAAACGACCCCGACAACGATGGCGCTCCTCCATCATCTTGATATTCTTCAGGGGCGTTAGTCCTCAGTTTCGATCCTTTTGGTCATTCGATGACAAAGGGGGAGAAAGTTGAGTTAGTCTTCAAGCGGGTCTATCTTATATGGGCGTTTTTTTGCTAAGTTACAACTCTCGTTCTTCTGATGAATTTGCTGGATCGAGTTGTAAACTTAAACTCTATGGTGGCCTGATACTTTTGTTGTGATTTTCTGCATGCTTATTCCTCGCTAATGTTAATGCACGCATGCTGAATTACGTCAGTCACCATATTTCATCATGCATTTCAAATTCTTTATATTATATGTCAAATGCGTGTATGAATTACAAGATATAGGGGGAGATCTCCATGATTCCACTCTTCAAGTGTGCATTGCTTCAAAAGCAAATTCCTCACTATGCACATCTTCAGGGGGATTTCTTCTATATCTTGCAATCAAATTCCTCAATATTAGTATTTACACTTCATATATTTATCCCCGTTGAAAACTTAACCTATATTGTCATCAACCACCAAAAAGGGGGAGATTGTAAGTGCATCTAGTGAACCTTAGTGATGTTGGTGTATTGAAGACTTATAGGTTAAGGGACTGATGCGTTTGTGAGTGTACACAGGTCTATAAGTCTATGAGGAGTTTGATATTTACAGAGAAAGTCGACCCCTGAAAATGAAGTTCTTCGACTGAAGACTTTGGAATTCTGAAGACTTTGAAAGTGAAGAAATTGGTGTGACCTTGAAGACTTGGCATTCATTCGAGGAACATGAAGCGTGAAGACTTTTGTTTTCGTAGTTTCATTTTCTCTTTCTAGAGTCATAGGAAACACCGTCTTTGTTAAAGGGGGTCGAGGAAATACTAAGGAAAAATTTCCATGTGATGCTCAACTCAAAATCCTACACCTACCAATCCCTTCGAGTGAAGCCATTGGAAATCTCATACTGATTCGATCGGTTTCTTGATGACAGAGACGAAGTTCTTCCGGTCATTGAGAATTTGTTACGATTGAGGAGTTAGGAATTCGCCAAAGGCGGATTGCCTACACAGTGAGGAACATGATAGCCCTGAGGAATTTGATACTCAAATTACCGACCGTTGCTGTGCCTTGTGCCAGCTGTCCCAAAATATCTACCCACCTAACGGTCATATCACTAAAGGGCATTTATGACTTATCATGCCGGGCTGCTCCCTAGGCTATAAATAGCCGCCCCCTACAACCACTAGCTGGTTGGCTGCTCCGAGAGAAACTGACACTTGTCATTTGAGAGCATCCCATCCTCCGAGGACTTTGAGCGAAAATCATCGAGTGAGGAAAACCCAAACCCAAACACCTACAAACCCAAAGTGATTGAGCATCACTGAAGAGATTGATCCTGCATGGATCCGATGCTTGTTACCATTGAAGACTGTGCTTCTTCCAGACGGTTAGGCGTCATGGTCTAGAGCATCCAAGAGGAATTGTGGATCGTCGAGTGACCGAGTTTGTGAAGGTTTGGAAGTCACCCGAAGACTTACCACGAGTGATTGGGCGAGGTCTGTGTTACCTTAGCTCAAGGATAATACGGTGAGCATTGTGTGTCCGGGACTGTGTGTCCTCAGGTTTAAATACCTAGCCGCTCCAACCAGACGTACAACTGAGACAACAGTTGGAACTGGTCAACCAAATCATTGTCTTCACCAAGCTTACTGGTTCTATTTCCTCAACTCTTTCATTTCCTCATAACTATGTTGTGCACTTGTTCATATCTGTTTGAAGACTTTGACTGAAGACTTTCTCAATTTCCTCAGTTCAATTTGTTCAGTCTGTTTGTCTTCATCATGTGTTATCATGTGTTTTACGCTTTCTGTACTCTGTGCTTGTCTTCATTTCATCATGATGACCATGCTTGTGTTCTGCTATGTTTACTTTTGAGTACTTATTCCGCTGCAAGTAGTTCTTAAGGAATTTCCTCACCCGCAAATTCCTCAGTGAAGAATTCATAAAAATCGCCAATTCATCCCCCCTCTAGTCGATATAACGCAGTTTCATATCACAACTAAATAAAATTCTCATAGTTTAGAAACCAAATGAAACTCATGTTGTATCTGCAGCAATTGGCTCTCTCAAGTACTCCGGGCCAAACCCTGCTACCACAGCCTTGCAGAACCTGTACATGTATTCTAGGCACGTGGACTCACTCATACGGACATACTCATCAATCACATCACCGGATATTCTGTATGCAAGCATTTCTGATAAGAGGAGAAGCCAACCTCTCCCAGGGCATCCTCCTTGCATATGAAATAATCATTGTATGGCGCCCACCTTCCCGAATACAATTGAACATGTGTCTAGCCATCTGGAAGCGGCGTCGGAATAGCTTGTGTTTGAAGAGTGGGGGGAGGACTTGACATAGTCTTCGCAGAGTAGGGACATTCTCCCTGTTGCGTTTCAACGCCGGAGCATGACCCGGGATCGAGCACCTAAATATCGACTACTGCCTAGCAATGTGATCATGGACGACCAAAGTAGCAACCACAAACTCCTCATCGTCCGACGATGAATCGTCTGTAAGTGCATCTAGTGCCCCTTAGTGATTTTGGTGTATTGAAGACTTATAGGTTAAGGGTCTAATGCGTTTATGAGTGTACACAGGTCTATAAGTCTATGAGGAGTTTGATATTTACAGAGAAAGTCGACCCTAGAAATGAAGTTCTTCGATCAAGACTTTGGTATTCTCAAGACTTTCAAGACTTTGAAAGTGAAGAAATTGGGGTGACCTTGAAGACTTGGTATTCATTTGAGGAACATGAAGCGTGAAGACTTTTGTTTTTGTAGTTTCATTTTCTCTTTCTTGAGTCATAGGAAACACCGTACTGTTAATGGGGGTCGAGGAAATACTAAGGAAAATTTTCAATGTGATGCTCAACTCAAAATCCTACACCTACCAATCCCTTCGAGTGAAGCCATTGGAAATCTCATATAGTTCACCAATTTCTTGATCCACAGACGAAGTTCTTCTGGTCACTAAGGAATTTGTTCTGAGTGAGGAGTTAGGAATTCGCCAGTGCGGATTGCCTACACAGTGAGGAACATGATAGCCCTAAGGAATTTGAACCTCAAATTTCCGATTGTTGTTATCTTCTTGCCACTGTCCCAAAATATCTTATCCACCTAACGGTCATATCATTGAAGGGCATTTATGTCTTATCATGTCGGGCTGCTCCCTAGGCTATAAATAGCTGCCCCCTACAACCACTAGCTGGTTGGATGCTTCGAGAGAAACTGACACTTGTCAATTGAGAGCATCCCATCCTCCGAGGACTTTGAGTGAAAATCATCAAGTGAGGAAAACCCAAACCCAAACACCTACAAACCCAAAGTGATTGAGCATCACTGAAGAGATTGATCCTGCATGGATCCGACGCTTGTTACGTTTGAAGACTGTGCTTCTTCCAGACGGTTAGGCGTCATGGCCTAGAGCAACCAAGAGGAATTGTGGATCGCCGAGTGACCGAGTTTGTGAAGGTTTGGAAGTCGCCTGAAGACTTACCACGAGTGATTGGACGAGGTCTGTGTGACCTTACTTCAAGGAGAATACGGTGAGGACTTTGTGTCCTGAGCTGCGTGCTCAAGACTGGGTGTCCGGGACTGTGTGTCCTCGAGTTTAAATACTCAGCCGCTCCAACCAGACGTACAACTGAGACAGCAGTTGGAACTGTGTGTTCTATTTCCTCAACTCTTTCATTTCCTCTTTACTACGTTAAGTGCTTCATCATATCTGTGTTTGAAGACTTTGACTAAAGACTTTCTCAAATTTCCTTAGTTCAATTTCTTCAGTCTGTTTGTCTTCATCTTGTGTTATCCTGTGATTACGCTTTCTGTACTCTGTGCTTGTCTTCATTTCATCATGATGACCATGCCTGTATTCTGTTATGCTTACTTCCGAGTACTTATTCCGCTGCAAGTAGTTCTTCGCTAAGGAATTTCCTCACCGGCAAATTCCTCGATGAAGAATTCATAAAAATCGCCTATTCACCCCCTCTAGTCGATATAACACACTTTCAATTGGTATCGAGCAAGGTAATCCCTTGTTACGTGTGATTTTGGTTTAACACTTTGGAGTTTTAGTTATGTCGACCGCAGGTATGATCAAGGTCTCTGTTGGCTGTCCTACCTTCGATGGGACAGACTACCCCTACTGGAAAAATAAGATGTGAATGCATATTGAGACAATTGATAACGATCTCTGGTATGTTGTGGAAAATGGTGTTCCCTCTGTCTCACCCTCTGTCGGTGTCAAAACCGGCGGATCTCGGGTAGGGGGTCCCGAACTGTGCGTCTAGGCGGATGGTAACAGGAGACAAGGGACACGATGTTTGTACCCAGGTTCGGGCCCTCTCGATGGAGGTAAAACCCTACTCCTGCTTGATTAATATTGATGATATGGGTAGTACAAGAGTAGATCTACCACGAGATCAGAGAGGCTAAACCCTAGAAGCTAGCCTATGGTATGATTGTTGTTCGTCCTACGGACTAAAACCCTCCGGTTTATATAGGCACCGAATAGGGTTAGGGTTACACACAGTCGGTTACAATGGTAGGAGATCTACATATCCGTATCAGCAAGCTTTCCTTCCACGCCAAGGAAAGTCCCATCAGGACACGGGACGAAGTCTTCAATCTTGTATCTTCATAGTCCAGGAGTCCGGCCATCCGGACACCCCCTAATCCAGGACTCCCTCAATAGCCCCCGAACCAGGCTTCAATGACGACGAGTCCGGCGCTTAGATTGTCTTCGGTATTGCAAGGCGGGTTCTTCTCCAAATCCTGTGTACTTGTTGAATTGTGTCCGGCTTCTTGTAAATATCGCGCTCCTTGGCTTCCACGCCCAATAATGGCCATCTTCCACGTGTTGAACGAATACGAAAAGCCAGGGTATTTTTACATTTACCCCCTAGCTGCGCAAAATGAGCTGCCTATATAAGAGACAAGGATCTAGATCCGAATCACACCATCTTCCCTTCGCGAGCTTTTATCAGAGCGCATCTGACAGAAACCCATTCCATCATGGACAGTCGACGCGGCTCCTCCTCTCACCCTCCCAGTACTCAGCCTGGAGATTGGGAGAGATGCTCCGTCCCACACAGCGAGCTAGTGACGCTCCAAACCAAGGGGTTTCTTCGCCCAGCCTTCATGGTCCCAGTTCGAGCCGGACTCGCCACCTATAATGGCGGAGGGAAGGCGGAGAGCGTCCCCAATCCCTCCAAAGGAGAGCGGGTATGCCTTGTCCCTTACTTAATAAGAGGGCTCGGATTTCCAATTCATCCGTTTCTCCGGGGGCTACTGGAGTTCTACGGCCTCCAGCTGCACAACCTTACGCCTGCCTCCATATTGCATATTGCGGGCTTCGCAGCCCTTTGCGAAGTTGTTCTTGGGCGCCGAGGCTCATTTCGCTACCGTGGAAGAAGCTGTTTTGCCTTGTGCCCGTTCTCGGGAGGGGTCGATATATCAAGCGCGGAGCCAAACTATGGCGCATCACCGGACCGGATACCTATCCGAACCCCAAAGAAGGCGTCCAAGACCGGCCTTCGTAATGGTTTTATATAGAAGATGTCCCCCGCCGGACCCGCTCGGATCGGCCTTCCTGAATTCAATAATGCTCCTTTGAAGAAGCGGCTAAGCCGGGCGCCCACGGAGCCCTCGTAAGGAAAAACGACAGGACGCCCTTTACCCGATGAGCCGGATAAGATTACTAGCTCATTCTGCATCGACCATGATCGGGGTCATGGCCACATGCATCATGCGGGGGGTGCAACCGCTTCAGTATAGAGGCCACCCATGTGGGATTTCAATGGGGAGGATGATGCCACCCGATGCGGCCGTAAGGGGCCGGGATCGGTTGCTGTTCTGACGAAGGCCTTGTCCGCATTATACAAGGGAGAAGAGGAGGATTTCCTCTGCGTCAATCCACAGGGCGGATTTTCTATGTACGATCCTCCAGGAATTGCGCCGGGCCGTAAAGGATATAAACAACCCACCTCCACAACCTGAGGATTCGGAACGGTCCCTCAATCCGGCCTCCCAAGAGGATCCGGACATATCTGTGGAGCTGATCGATGGGGTATTTTACGAACTGAGCATCGACAATGCCTTGGTTGCCATTACGGCCGATTACCCCAGAATATTTCCAGCCTCACAGGTAATTGAGACCGAAGTCCCAATACGTTAGAAATGATCCCTCCGTGCTTATCTTTGACCATCGTATATCAATGGTGTTTTGCAGGGGGAGCCCTTGAGGCGGAAGGCCAAACCTGTGGTGGCTAGCCAACAAGGGGCAGCAAGGCCCAGCAGGCTGAAAAGAAGTACGGTCCGGATTGAGACGCCGGCGCCATGGTATGGCATGCCGCCTTATTCCCGGGTTTTATTCCTGGAAGGTATGCTAACGCCGTGCTTCCTTCAGAAAAAAGCGCCACGGACTATATCCGGAGAGGTTGCCAATCGAGCCTCCACCAGCCTGTGCTCCAAAGCCGTGTCCGTAAGTGGAGGTGAACACGAGGCGTGTGTCGGACGCTCCTCCAACAGAGGATGCCGACAGACTATCTGCCACCAATACCGAGGTGGAGAGTGCCATGAATCACAGGCGTCGCCGGACTGTTCTTCGTGACGCATGTTTCTCCCAAGAGGCATTGGATGCCTTCAATTCGGGAGACGCGCACCTCCGTGCCGCTCAAAATGGTCTAGCCAGAGCCACAGAGCAGTATGTGAAAGACATATGGGTGAGAAAATTTGATGGTTATATATACCAGTAGCCCCTGAGATTTGAAATAGTTAGAATAACTGATTTCAGGATCATTTATTGTGCATGATCTTACAAAAAAGAATATCCAACTGTCCCAGGAGCTTGAAGAGTGCAGAGCCCACCTTGAGGCCGCACAAGCTGCGACAGGGGAAGCCAAAGAGACCCCCTCTGGTAACATTCGCTTAAAAGATAAGTATGTTGTGAAGTGCGGCGTGTATATAGATCTGATAATAACATTGCAGATGGCGCCGGGGTAGATCCGGACAAGCAACAGCTCTTGCGCCGGTTAAAGGCCGGCGAGAACGTGCTTACGAGGGTGAGGCAAGAGAAAAATAATCTCCAAGATGCCAACACCCAGCTGGGTGAGGAACTAAAAGATGTTCGTGCCCAGTTGTCTGACTCTATTAAGGAGAACCGGCGGCTTCGATGCGGCATTTTTAGTAAGTGCTTAAACGAACTTTGAAAAAAGAGTTCGGCGAGGAAGTCGACTAATGAAAGTTATGTCTCAGAGGTATGCTCACAGCCGTCCTGCAGAGGACATGCCCGGTTCTACGGGTGACCTTCTTCCCGAAGTCTTACAACCGCACGAACGAGTTCGGCAGGTGATGAAAGGCGCCGCCTGTGCCTTGTGGCCATCTGCCTCCCTGCCCAAGGCCTTGGGAGCTTGCAGAGAGGCTCCAGGAGCCCGGAGGCGCTTCGATTATGGAAGATATCGGCTGCCGTCCAAGGCGCCAGGAGGCTCGGGCCATGGTGAAGACGCGGTACACGAAGGCTGACCCAAACCACATGGCCGAGGTCGGACCTATGGGGCGGATGGGAAGGAGATCCTGTGAGCTTAGTGTACGGCCGGTAGAATTGGCCGCATAAAGTATACCCAAGCAGGATTGTAAACTAGACAGCCTGTTAGATGGCATTGAAGAGGAATACAATCAGTCAAATTGACTATGTAATTTAAGGTGACATGTAAAATGCCTTCTAGCCGGATTGTAGATCGTTTTTCTTAGCGGACCTTTTCGCTTCAACCTCAGGACCCAATAGTCCGGAGTGTGTCTGAATACCCTCGCGGTTATATAAAAACCGGGGCATGCGCGGAGACCAGGTGTAGGGGTCATTAGTGCTTTATCAAACAAGTGCCCAACTAGTTATGTTATATGACATGGTTAGTAAGAAACATCTTCCAGGGAGAATAGTTCCGTTAGGGGTTCCTTTCCCTGGGAGGCATGCCCTAAAGTGCATGTCCGGACTACGAAAAAGCAGAAAAACATCTGGGGCAGATAAATAAATAGGTAAGAAATCTTCTTTTAGTTCACCGACCGAATATTCTCTTAAGAACGCTTAGCTTTCGCTTCACCCAAGATGAGGTACACATCCGGTGACCAAAGAAGTAATAATCGCAGAGGTGCTCCCTTTACCACCTAGCCAACAATCAGGAACGTAGGGGTAAGCACAGGAGCCAGGCAACCCAGCTTGGCCAAAACTTAAGTCATATCGATGCATATAATGGTGAATAAAAGGTACATGCGGAAGTGTGACACATGTATTGGGCATGAAGCCCTTATAATTAAGCTTCTGTGAAAGAAGCCCTCAGGTACAATGAGCCGATAGCGCGTCAAGTGTAAAAGTAACAATGCGCTAACGAGCCTTCCAAGGTTTGGAAGAAAAGGAGGAGAAGGAGAAAATAGAAGACAACTAAAATGTAAAATATGGACAGAGGGAGGAGACGAGGCTCGTAATCCAGCGCTTAGGCGTAGAATCTTCGGAGACGTCTTTGCGTTCCATGGGTTCGGCTCGAGTCGGTTATCCGATGCATCTCGCAGACGGTACGGTCCACCGGTCGAGGACTTGGTCGATGATAAAGGGACCTTCCCATTTGGGCTTTAGTTTGTCCTTTTTCTTGTCCGCAGCGAGGACTAGCTCGCCAACATTGTAAGTTTTGGCCCATACTTCTCGCTTTGATATCTTTGAGCCTCATTGTTCATAGAATGCGGAACGGGCTTTTGCTACGCCACGCTCCTCCTCCAAGGCGCCCAAACTGTCCCGCCGATCGAAGTTTGGCTTCTCTTTCTTCGTACATGCGCACGCCGAGGTGAGTCATGAATTATGTCGCAGGCGTAATCGCCTCTGCGCCATATACCATAAAGAATGGTGTGAATCCGTCGCGTGCGAATCGGTCCGCAGCCCCCGTAGTACGGAGTCGAGCTCCTCTACCCAAAGGTCGTGTTAGATTCCTTGAGGGACCGCACTAATCTGGGTTTGATGCCGCTCATAATTAGACCATTTGCTTGCTCAACTTGACCGTTAGTTTGAGGGTGATAGACTGAAGCGTTGTCGAGCTTAATGCCCATGTTTTTGCACCAGAGTTTGACCTCGTCGGCCGTAAAGTTTGTGCCGTTATTAGTGATGATGCTGTGGGGGACACCGTAACGGTGTACGACCCCTAATATGAAGTCTATCACCGGTCCGGATTCGCCGCCTTGACAGCTTGGCCTCTATCCATTTGGTGAATTTATCCACCATGACCAAGAGGGTATTTTTGCTTGTGGGTTCCCCTTTAAGGGGTCCGACCATGTCAAGCCCCTGCACTGCCAAGGGCCAGTGATGGGTATAGTTTTGAGGGCGGTGGGTGGCATGTGGCTTTTATTAGCAAAGAGCTGGCATCCGACGCATCGTTGGACTAAGTCCCGAGCATCCGCCCGGGCCGTCGGCCAATAAAATCCTCAGACGGAAGGCCTTGCCTACAAGGGCCCGGGCTGCGGCGTGGTGCCTGCCGAGTCCGGCATGTATTTCAGCCAGAAGATTCCGCCCTTCCTCTTCGGAGATACACCTTTGAAGGACTCCGGTTGTGCTTTTCTTATAAAGCTCTCCTTCATGGACTTTATAGGCTTTAGATCGCTGCACTATGCAGCGGGCCTCGTTTTGGTCCTCGGGAAGTTCCTGCCTGGTTAGGTAGGTTAGGAATGGTTCTGTCCACGGGGCAATGACTGCCATTATTACGTGGGCTGAGGGTGTTATTTCGTTGGTAGAACCACCAACTCTGTTAGAATGTTCGGTGTGGGGCAGTGCGGTTGGGTCCGGATTGTTATTTCCGGACTCTCCCTCCCATAGTACGGATGGCTTGAACAGCCTCTCTAGGAAGATGTTGGGGGGATAGCATCGCGCTTTGTGCAGATGCGTGCCAACACGTCTACTGCCTGATTGTTATCCCAGGCTATATGGTGAAATTCGAGCCCCTCAAACCGAGATGACATTTTTAGTACGGCATTGCGATAGGCTGCCATTTTCGGATCCTTGGCATCAAAGTCTCCATTTATTTGGGATATCGCGAGGTTCGAATCCCCGCGCACCTCTAGGCGTTGAATGCCCATGGAGACTGCCATCCGGAGACCATGTAGAAGGGCCTCGTATTCGCCGCGTTGTTGGAGTCCGTGATACATTATCTCGAGTACGTATTGAATCAGATCTCCGGTTGGGGACGCCGTAACGATATCAGCTCCTGTGCCAGCCAACATCTTGGAGCCGTCAAGTGTATTATCCAGTTGGAATATGCGCCGTACTCTTTAGGGAGTTCCCGGTCCATTCGGGCGATTTAAGTCGGCCAAAACTTGCGTAATTTAATAGCTCTCCGTGAATTATAGGTTATGTCGAACGGGAGGAGCTCAATGGCCCATTTGGCAATCCGCCCGTCGCGTCATGTTGTTTATAATGTCGTTAAGGGTACTTCGAGGCTGCTGTTATTGAACACTCTTGAAAGTAGTGTCACAGCTTTCGGGATGCCATAAACATCGCAGACGCTTATCTTTTGATAATGCGGGTACCGTGACTTGCATGGAGTTAGGACAGTGGACACGTAGTAAACTGGTTTTTGAAGGGGGAACTTGTGTCCGTCCGTTTCTCGTTCGACAACGAGCACCGCGCTTACAGCTTGATGAGTTACCGCGATGTATAATAGCATTGGTTCGCCCATGTTGGGCGCGGCCAGGACCGGGTTTGTTGCCAATATGGCTTTTATTTCTCGAGTCCGGCCATGCGGCATCCGTCCACTCAAAGTGTTCGGTGCGACGGAGGAGGCGATAAAGGGAAATTTTACAGGGTCCATTGAGCCATCCCTCCAGTACGGTTCCATGCCCTATAGAGGGTTTTTGCTTTTTGGTATTTAACCCAGGTGCCTGGCGATGATGCACCCTTTTATTTCGGACTGGGGTTGTATTCAAGGCCGGATTGTCCCAAAATCTTGCTTCGGTTTTCCAGGCGCTTTCCATCACACAGTACTTTCGTACTATGGACGCCAAGTCGGAAAAGCGTGTAATGTCACGGCGACTTATAGCGTTGAGGATCCCGTTGTCCGTGCAATTATTGCAGAAGAATGAGATTGTGTCCTCCTCGCGGCAGTCCTTTATCCTATCCATACCCAGGAGTAATCTGGCCCAGTAAGGGTGTACTGTTTCTGCGGGCTCTTGCCGAATTTGAGATAGGTCGCTTATGTTTGGGTGGGCGGGTGGAATTAAATCCGGGACCGCTCCCAATCTGAGGCTTAAGGGCCAAGGAGCTTCCGAACTTGGAAGCTTGGATTCTTGGATGTTGTCCAATGAATCTAGCCCGCTGCCTGACTTTAGGTTCAGGGCTTGCGTGACGTCCTCTCCTCCTCGGGAATCCGGCATGGAGGGATCGGGAATCCGGACGTAGCTAGTCCTTACGATAGAAGAAGGGTCGCCATATTGTTCCTCTACCACAGCAACGTGGTGGGTAACCTGGGGAGAGTTAATCTCTATCAGATCGGGTTTAGGCCCAATCTGATCATAGTCTGTAGCGACTCCTGTATGCGGCGATGCGATCCAAGAGCTCGTTTAAGGAAGAGAGCTCCATCAGATCTAATCGCTCGGTAGCCCGAGTTAACGTGAAGATTGCTTTCGATGACCCGAGAAGTCATCGTCGGCGCGGCGGCCGAATAGGCGGTCATAAGAAAACCGCCTAGCCGGAGAGTTTGGCCGACAACCAAAGCTTCTTTAGCAACAGTGCCGTCTTTAAAGACGGGATGAGGCATCCTTCCTGACGGCGCATTTACACGGAGGAACTCTCAATGAAAGCACCAATGTCGGTGTCAAAACCGGCGGATCTCGGTAGGGGGTCCCGAATCGTATGCCTAGGAGGATGGTAACAGGAGACAAGGGGCACGATATTTTTACCCAGGTTCGGGCCCTCTCGATGGAGGTAAAACCCTACTCCTGCTTGATTAATATTGTTGATATGGCAGTACAAGAGTAGATCTACCACGAGATTAGAGAGGCTAAACCCTAGAAGCTAGCCTATGGTATGATTGTTGTTCGTCCAACGGACTAAAACCCTCCGGTTTATATAGGCACCAAATAGGGTTAGGGTTACACAGAGTTGGTTACAATGGTAGGAGATCTACATATCCGTATCGCCAAGCTTGCCTTCCACGCCAAGGAAAGTCCCATCCGGACACGGGACAAAGTCTTCAATCTTGTATCTTCATAGTCCAGGAGTCCAGCCAAAGGCTATAGTCCGGCCATCCAGACACCCCCTAATCCAGGACTCCCTCACCCTCACTGAACGCCACCGATGTGAAGAGATTCAAGCAACTCGATTCTCAAGCGAAGAATGTCATATGTGGCCATCTGAGCAAAGGACAATATGGAAGAGTGAGTGCTTTGGAAACTGCTAAGCTTATCTGGGATAGGCTGTCCAAAGTGAATGAAGGAGTCTCAACTCAGCGTACTCTCGAGTTGATGTTCTTCGCAATCTCTTCAACCGCTTCAAAATACTCGACAATGAAAATGTTCAACAAACCTTCGATCGCCTCACTGACATCTCAAATGAGCTTCAAGCGCTTGGTGCCACTGACATCACCGACCATGAGGTGGTGAAGAAACTATTGAGATCGCTTGATTCCTCATTTGATACTCTGGCAATGATGATACAAGAGTATGTTGATTACAAGTCACTTGATCCCGCTGATATCCTCGAGAGGCTAAACACTCATGAGTTCCAGCTTGCTGAAAAGAGAGATCTCTATGGTTCGGGCTATGGTAGATCACGTGCCCTGAAGGCCAAAGCTGTATCTGAATCTGAAAATGAAGATTCTGGTAGCAGCCTTGGTGATCCTGAAGAATTGAGCCAGGAGCTAGCACTGCTCGTGAAGAAATTCCAGAAGTTCTCAAGACGTGGCCGCTTTGGAAAATCCTCAAGGAGCAATGATTCCTCATCCAGTGACTATAAGAGGAGGCTATGCCACAAATGCAAGAAACCTGGTCACTATATTCAAGATTGTCCTAGTGGGAAAAGGAATTAAAGAAGAAGGAATACAAGGATTACAGTTCTGATGACGCTAAGAAGAAGAACAAATCGTCAAAATCTTCATCATCAAAATCCTCGAAGTCTTCATCTCACAAGAAGAGCAGCTCCAAGAAAGCTCGGGCATTCATTGGCAAGGAAATGGACTCTGAGGCTGAATCTGAGGAACATGAGGAAGATGAGGCATCTGAGGAGTCTGAGTCTGGTGTAGCGAGTCTGGCTCTCGCTACCGCATTCGTCAGCAAGTCTATCTTCAACTCTGAAGAAAATGACCTCACCAACAAGGCTAATGAAGGGAATGATGACTACGCTCCCACCTACTGCTTCATGGCAAAGGGTGCCAAGGTACTCAAATATACCACCTATGAATCTAGTGAGAATGAATCTGATGAAAACCTCAAGCCCAGCTACTCTAAACTTTCTAAGATTGCCGTGAAACAGCAAAGGGCTTTTGAAAAGGTTCAAAACATGCTAGACAAAAGTGACGATATGTTGGGTGAAGAAATGGATCGCACTAAAGCCTTGACTGAAAATCTTCAGAGACTTCAGTCTAGGTTTGACAACCTTCAAGGTAATCATAACTCTCTCCTATCTGATCATGAGAAGCTTTCTTATGAATTTCTTCAAAAGAAGCAAGATCTTGAGAAGCTAAGAGTGAGTTATGAAGATCTTCAGAAGGAGCGCGATTCATTATTTGCTCAACAAATCAGTGCTTCTCAGGAAGAATTTGTTCCTCCATGCTTAAAGTGCATTGAACGTGAATCGCTAATTCTTCACCGAATGTTCAAATGCTTCAATTGTTACAAATTCTTCACCTGCCTCTGCTATCACTAATTCCTCATCTAAGGACATTGCTAGTATCACTGACAATGCAGGGCTGAAGGAATTGTACATGATAGGCATGTACAAAAGCCTCAAAGGGCATCAGACTCTTTGTGATGTGCTTAAAAAGCAGATCCTCAACAGGAACCCTAGGAAAGAGGGTATTGCCTTTGAGAGGAAAATCAATGCTGATGGTACATATTGGAAGCCTAAGCAGTACCTAAAAACCTCATGGGTTGCTGCAAAGGGACCACCAGTTGATCCATCTAACTTATCTGGCTTTACATGTGAATCTCCTCATTCTTCTGATGAGTCATTTGACTCCAACTATAAACTGTTCAAAAATCAGAATGGTGAAGTATTTGCTAGATATATTGGCACTAACTGCAGGAACGGTTCTCCTATGAAGAAAATCTGGGTTCCCAAAAGGTGCCTTGAAAGTCTTCAGGTGGATGTCCTCATGACACCACCTGTGAAGAATAGGAACCCCAGATCAAACTCTTCATATGGACCAAATTCTTCATATGGATCTAAGTCCTCATACGGACCAAATTCCTCACGTGGATCAAATTCCTCAAAAGGATCAAAGTCCTCATATGATTATCATCGTGCTAACAACTTTGTTTCGCAGGGTAGAGCTAAGGGCTATGAATATGTGCATTATTCCTCAAACCATTATGTTCATAAGTCCTCGAAGAATTTCTCTGCTTATTCATATGCTTACCCTAACCCCTCTTATGTGAAACGAAATGGTCTGGCTTCTTTGCCACCATTCTCATATGGAGCTCGCAGAGTGATGAACTCTTTGCCACCCCTTCAGATGTGGGTGCTGAAGAAAAAGAACTAATCTCTTCTGCAGGGTCAGGTCTCCAAACATGCTTTAACGTCTGAAGAGTTTGCTGGGGGCCTGACAAAAATGCCTGAAAGGACGCAGGCTAATCATGACGAAATGAACTTTCATTTCACACGTCCTCATACTGCTATATCTGTTTTTACTGCTTGATGAAATTCATCTGATGAATCTGATATCATATTCTTCACTGATGAAGTATATGAGTTCGTAAGCTGCACTAATTCATCTGCAGGATGATCAACCCAAAGCCACTGAGTGGGTCCTCGATAGTGGATGTACAAATCACATGACCGGTGACAAGAATCTATTGATGGATGCTCCCTTATCACCATCGCGTCAAGCATATCATCTTCACCGACAAAGGCAAAAGTCAGGTATTGGGTCTAGGTAAGGTTGCGATCACAAAGGATCGACACATGGACAAAGTCATGCTTGTTGAGTCCTTAGGATACAACCTTATGTCTGTATCAATGCTTTGTGATCTTGATATGGTTGTTGTCTTCGGCAAGTATCGTTGTGTTGTGGTTATGGAAGCTGACAATTCCAAAGTCTTTGAAGGCTTTAGGAGAGGAGACTTGTACATTGTTGATTTCTCTACAGGACCTCAACCAGATGTGTGCCTACTTGCAAAAGCTTCAGAAGGCTGGCTATGGCATCGATGACTTGGTCACGCAGGCATGAGGAATTTGCACACGCTTGCGAAGAAGAAGCATGTCATTGGCATTGAGAATGTCAAATTCCTCAAGGATCACTTATGCGGAGCTTGTGAAGCTGGAAAAATTACCAAGGCCAAGCATCCAGCAAAGACTATCATGACCACTACTCGACCATTCGAATTGCTTCACATGGACCTCTTTGGTCCTAATCATTACTCAGCAGTCACTAATGATGCATCTCAATATGGCTTTGTTATTGTTGATGATTACTCTCGTTACACATGGGTACACATTGTTACTTACAAACATGAAGTGCGTGAAGTCTTCAAATGATTTTCCTCGAGGGCTTCAACCAACTTTGGTGTGAAGATCAAGGACATCAGGGAGTGACAATGGAACCGAGTTCAAGAATTTTGGTCTTGATGACTATCTTGATGAACTTGGTATTACTCATGAGTTATCTGCTCCTTATACTCCTCGACAAAATGGCGCCGTGGAGCGCAAGAATGTAACTCTTGTTGAGATGGCTCGAACTATGCTTGATGAGTACAAGACGCCTCGTCACTTACGGATTGAGGCAATTTACATCGTGCCACATCATCAACATGGTATATCTTCACGAATTCTTCAAGAAGACTGCCTATGAACTCCTCACTGACAAGAAACCCAATGTGAGTTATTTCAAAGTCTTCGGTGCTAAATGTTGGATTAGAGATCCTCATCACAATGCTAAATTTGCACCGAAAGCACATGAAGGTTTTATGCTTGGTTACGGAAAGGACTCGCACACCTACAGAGTCTTCAACAATGTTCTTCACAAGATTGTTGAAACTGTAGATGTGCGGTTCGATGAAATTAATGGCTCGCAAAGAGAGCACCTACCCTCTGTGATAGATGAACCAAAGACCGAGGATTCTATCAAGTTCAAGGCTCGAGGATGTCATTCTTATCAAGAATCATCAAAGAATTCATTCCAGAACGTGAAGAACGTCGAGCTAATGCACCTGAAGAAAATGCCGATCAAATTCTGTCGGATTTCGGGTTCCGGCAGACCCTTAAGGTTCGAACACTGGGGTGTGCACGGAGATCTCGCCCTCTACCTACCTGCACCCCGTCGCCTCGCTTGGATCTAAACTACGAAAGGAACAACACAAGAGACACAAGGTTTATACTAGTTCGGGCCACCATTGTGGTGTAATACCCTACTCTAGTTTGTGGTGTGGTGGATTGCCTCTTGGGCTGATGGTGATGAACAATACAAGGAAGAACAGCCTCGCGAGGGTCTGTTCTTGGCCGGTGCGATGAACTGCTAGGGGGGAGTTCGATCGCTCTTTCTCTCTCTCTCTGGATTCCGGACCTTGGATCCCAGATGCCTCTACCCTGTGGGAGGCTAGTCCTATTTATAGACAGAGGCCCTGGGCCTCTCCCCAAATATTGAGCGGGAAGGGCGCCAACAATTTCCCATTTTGAAGGGGAACATCTGGTACACTTATCCTGACTAAAGTTGGTCCTCGCCTGTCAAAGGCTCTGGTGGTGATGCCGGCTTGGGCTCCACAATGACTTCCTTCCTGCCGTTGGCTGGTCTTGGTCTTGTTGCACCGAAATGGACACCTTTGCTTGATGCTCTCGCTGCGCTTGCTCCCTTTGCACCAAAGAGGAAAAGGAGGACATCGCGGGCTGGCGCCGCCTGGTGCCCTTGGTCGTCATGGCTATGCGCCATGGGCACCTCGTGAGGTACCCCGCCTTGATCTCTCCGCCTCCTCGCGAGCCAGCCTGATGAGGTCGTGCCTGAGGAAGCTCCCTGTCGTCCGCCCCGCGAGGCTTGGCCCCTCGCGAGGGTCTTGAGCTTGTGTTGATGAAGATGGGCCGTGATGGGCCCCCCTCGAGCCACACCGCAGGCTGTAGGCAGGCAAGTCTGGGGAGCCCCGTTCCCAGAATGCCGACAGTAGCCCCCGGGCCCAAGGCGCGCCCGGGCTTGGCCGAGCAGAGAGGCGAAGGGGCAAGTGCGAAGCGCCGCGGGCCCTAACAGCCTGCGGCCTTGGGCGCCGCGTGGCGGTTGATTGGACGTGGGCGGCACTGTTCCCCCACGCCTCCTTATTTTGTGCCATGCTAGGCGGACTCGTAGCCGCACACAGCCGCTCCCCTTTTTGCTGCTCGACCGTCCCCCACTCTTCCTCCTCTCGAACTCCAGCTTCGGCTCCCAATCCAATCTCAAACCTTCCCCCCCCCCTTCCGTAG
The DNA here is from genome assembly GCA_021605145.1 of Aegilops bicornis. Taxonomy (NCBI): domain Eukaryota; kingdom Viridiplantae; phylum Streptophyta; class Magnoliopsida; order Poales; family Poaceae; genus Aegilops; species Aegilops bicornis. Next base: position 331,643,779 of record CM038673.1, read on the forward strand.
CCATGGCTCCGACGAAGAAGGGAAGAGGGAAGAAGCCCGTGCCTCCACCTCGCTCACCGTCGTCGGCGGCCCCCGCCGTCGATCGGTCGATCATACTCAATCGAGAGGGCCTGGGCAAGGTCAACTCAGCTTTGGCCACCATATTCAACGAATGCGGGCGGACGAAAGCCTGGCCCGCGTCCCACTTCTCCATTGACAAGATAATCACTGAGGTCCGGTATTTCGCCAACGCCCTGTGGGCGGGGCTGGTTCCCCCCTTCTCCGATTTCTTCAATGTTGTGCTCTCCCACTATCAGATCCATATGATGCACTTGGGTCCAGAATCCATCACTCTTCTTGCGGTCTTCGCCTTTGTTTGCAAGGCGATGATGGGCATACTTCCCTCAGTTGCCTTGTTTCGCCACTTCTTCTCTCTGCGCCTTGTTGACCCCACCCAATGTTCAGGGTGTGTGAGCTTCATTGCTGCATCTGAAACATCGGCTTCAGGGATTGACTTCAGCCTTCCTCCGCTCAGCTTTGGGTTCCATAGCGGTGGCTGTACGTGGACGTGGGGGTGCCCAGCCCCCTGCTGTCGGAGCCATCTTCGCATGTCGTCCCCAATTCAGGCTGGGGCCAGGAGACGCTCACGAGTTCCCGGCTTGTCTTCGTCTGGCGCCGCTTTGCGTTTTTGAGGGAGCTCCCCGTGACGGCGCCCAAGGTGGTGAAGGAGTTCCTGCTATGCCGTGTCGCCCCTCTCCAACGTCACTCTCGCCGGATGTGGGCCTTCAGCGGGCGTGAAGACCGTATGAGGCTCCAGGAAGAGGACCTGACGCCTGAAGCACTGAGGAAGGTGCTCTTGGTCTTGACTGGGGACCCCACCCCTGGCAAAGATCCCAAGCACGGGGGGGGCTTGCACCTCTGCCCGAAAGGGGCGACTTTGTAAATCAGATGTCTGTCTTCGATGAATGGGGGCTGCGCCACAGACCTCGAGGCCTCGCGAGAACCCAGTGGTGGTGGCCGCCCTTCCGGGGCCATGGCGGCTCTTCCTCAAGTGGCGGGCGAGGAGGCATGGGCCGCCGGAGGCCGAGGGGCCTCCGCCGGGGTGACGGCGCGGGCGCTCTTGAGGGAGAAGCTCACGAGGCCCAGGCTGCCGCGGGCCGGGGTGGAGAGCAGCGCTGCCCAAGTGCTCATGGGCCGAGGCCCCTGGAGCCCCAGTTACTCTTCTTGGCGAGGTGACCGGCGGTGCGCATCAGGTAGACGCCCCCGACGCGGGTCGCCTTGACGCTCCTTCCTCGTCGCAGGCTGAACCATGTGCTCAACTCTTGGGTCGCTTCCGCGTGGACTTTGAGGCTCTCCGGAAGAGAAGGGAGGCCTTGGGTGATGATTACCCTTGTCGCCTGCTGAAGCGTAGGAAGTACTTCGCCACCGATGAGTAAGCCTTCTCCTTTTCTAGCTCCCGATCCTTCTGTTGCTTTTACTGATCCTTGCTCCGCAGGGCCCTTCCCGCCGAGCTCACGGAGATGGCTGAGGAGCCATCCCCCTTGGCTCCACCCTCTCCGCCGTCTTCGAGCACTCCGAGCAGCAGAGCCCTCGTGGTGAGGCCGGTCGGAGAGACGAACCATCCTGAGGCGCATCTCGTCCCCGCGCGCCTCACGACCCTCCTTCGCGAGCCTTCTCGTGGCATAGCCAGCCTGCCGTGGGCTTCTCGTCTGGTCGTCGACTGTGATTGGCTGAGGTATTCCCCGCGCTCTTCGTTAAGGGATGGGCTGGCTCCTGGCCGGGCTTCTGGTGAGGCGTGCCCGACTGCGTGGTGGCGCCAGCCATTGACCCGCCCGGAGGGGAGTGCTGATTCGTGGCCCTGGCGCTTGCTTGAGGCGGATGATGGTGTGGAAGACGATTGAAGGCGCCTGTCGGTGTACTAGAGTAGGGTACCCTAGTATCCCGCACTGCACGGACAGTTGCAGCACCACCCAGCTGCAAGGTTTGCCTCATCACCGTAATCTCCTCCGTGGCTCCCTTGGAGCCACTCAAGAACAAAGTATTAGATTGAGAAGACAAGGTCCCGACAAGAGGAGCTTGTCGGGAAGGCCACCTGTGCACGCAAAGACAAGGCCCCGGCAAGAGGAGCTTGCCGGGAAGGCTGAGCGCGACAAGCCTCCGGCGTGACAAGATTCAGCCGCTGCAAGGCGCTTGCCGCTGCATGCAACTCCTTCTCCGCTCTCGCCCAGCTCACCCAGCGACGTGTCGCCATGGGACCGTTCCATGGGCGCTGTCGAGCGGCTGTGCAGCCAGCGGAGAGCAGCGATAAGCGGGCGGCTGACAGCTCGCCATTGTGGCGAAGCGGAGGCGCACTGACGGTCTCTGTTACATTGTTTGGGCGACAACGACGGGCATTTATTGCTTTTGTCCCTTACCGCCGAGTTAGGTATTTTGCACTGTACCTTTGTTCAAGTAGGTGTACCAACTCCTGTTTTACATTTGTACCCCGCCTATGTTGCCACCTGCCGGAGACCCTTGAGCATATAAAAGGAGGCCCGAGTGCAACGTAGGAGACGCTCGTTCAAGGCGTCTTCGCAAGGTTCGGTTCATTCGACTGGCCATAGACTAGATACACTCACGCTAGGTTTGGTAGCTCGCATTGCTCCCTAGCAAGAACACAATAGATCAAACAAGCAGCAGTAGGAGTTCTATCTCTCCGGAGAGCTTCGAAGCTGGGTAAACCGCTCGTGTGCATCACCTCGATCCGCTCTTCGTGCGACCTCCGCCCCCCTCCGAACCACAAAGGGGCCTGCTCCGCCGGGCCCCATAGGTGTCCGTGGGTACGATCAGCCTCCCCGACATCTCTGGCGCGCCAGGTAGGGGGCTTCGCCGACAAGCTCTGGTCCCGACAAGGACGAATCCGTGCAGACACATGAACAGATACAGAAAAGGATGGTGCAGCGCCCAGTCTATTTTGTCAGCTCCCTCCTGCAAGGGGCTAGGTCAAGGTATTCTGGTGTGCAGAAATTGCTTTTCGGCCTCCTCATGGCCTCGAGAAAGCTGCGCCATTACTTCCAAGCACATGAGATCACAGTTGTCACTCGCTTTCCCCTGAAGAGGATACTGCAGAATCCAGAAGCGACAGGCAGGATTGTCGAGTGGGCACTGGAGCTGTCAAGCTTTGGTCTTAAGTTTGAAAGCACATCAACTATCCAAAGCAGAGCATTGGTAGAATTCATAGCAGAATGGACGCCAACGCCAGATGAAGAGATTCCGGAGAGGAGCATTCCCGTCAAAGAAGCAAGCAAAGAGTGGCTGATGTACTTTGATGGTGCCTTCTCGCTGCAAGGCGCCGGTGCCGGCGTGCTGCTTATCGCACTCCACCGGAGAGCACCTCAAGCACGTCGTCAGATGCACTTTCCCAAGGAGCAAGCGACAAACAATACCGCAGAGTATGAAGGTTTGCTTGCCGGGTCTCGTGGATCGCATGATGGACCTTGGGATCAAGAAGCTTATTGTCAGGGGTGACTCGTAACTCGTCGTCCGCCAAGTCAACAAAGATTACCAGAGTCCGTTGATGGAAGCCTATGTCGATGAAGTGAGGAAGCTGGAAGAGCACTTTGACGGCCTGCAAATGGAACATGTTCCAAGAGCTCAGAATGATATTGCTGATGGTCTGTCAAAGTGCGCCGCACTCAAGCTACCTGTGGAACCAGGGATCTTTGTGCTCAAGCTGACTCAACCGACCGTAACACCATCAACAGGCAGAATAAGAAGAGGAAGTTGGCCTCTGGTGACTATTTTCCCGGCTGCAGAGCTTCCCGAAGCCGTCGTTGCAAAGGTCCCCAAGATCAACACCAACAAAGGCCGAGGAGCAGTCTGCTCCAAGCTGCACCCTGTGGTTTGTTTCGTTGAAGCAGACGCCGCGACAAGTCTTGCTCCGGCAAGCTTGTCGGGAGCATCTAGCTCCGTAGAGCCATTGTGCTCTTGCCATAGAAGCTGATGTTCCCGCAGCAGCAGATGTGCCTTTAGTCCTTGTTGTCGAGCCACAAGCTCCAACATGGGCGCAGCAGATTGTCCATTTCCTTCAGACAGGAGAACTTCCCGAAGAGCAGGAAGAAGCGGAAAGAGTAGCCCGACAGTCAAGTATGTACCAGTTTGTCGATAGCATACCGTATGTAAGAAGACTCAACGGTGTGAAATTGAAGTGTATTACCGGGAAGATGGATGAAGCTGTTGGCGAGAGATACATGGAGGCATATGTGGTCACCACATTGGCGCCAAGAAGAGCACTTGCCGCAAAGCTTTCCGGCAAGGTTTCTTATGGCCGATGTACCCTCCAGGATGCAACCGCACAAGTAACCAAGTGTGAAGCGTGCAGTTCCATTCCAAACAGATACACCAGCCAGCTCAAGCTCTCCAGACGCATCCCTTTATCCTGCCATTTTCGGTCCTGGGGCTCGACATCTCGGCCCCTTCCCCGAAGCTGTCGGGGCTTTGAGTACTTGTACGCCGCCATCGACAAGTTCACAAAGTGGACGGAAGTGGAAGCGATGAGGAAGGTGACGCCACGATCGTGATCAAGTTCTTGGTCGATTGTTTGCCGCTTTGGAATCCCTAACAGGATCATCACCGACAACGGCACACAATTCTTAGTCGCACCTTCATGCAAGACGTCCAAGACCTTGGCGCCAAGGTCTGCTTTGCTTCCGTTGCTCACCCGAGAAGCAACGGTCAAGCGAGAGAGGCAATGCTGAAGTGCTGCGCTGGCTCAAGACCAGAACTTTTGACAGGCTGCACAAGTGCGAAGAAACTGGATCGAGGAGCTGCCGGTGGTTCTTGGTCGATCAAAGACGACGCCAAATCGAGCCATCGCCAGGCACCCTTTGCTCTAGTCTATGGAGCAGAGGCAGTTCTCCCACGGAACTTCGTTTACGGATCGCCGAGTACTCGCTTATGATGAGCTCGAGCAAGAGCAGCTGCGACAAGATGACGCTACCGCTCCTCGAGGAGGATCGATCTTCATGCTTTGGCGAGCCGCTCGCTACCAGCAAGCCTTGCGTCGCTACCATAGTCGCAGGGTTAGTGCCAGAAGTCTCGAGGAAGGCGACCTTGTTCTTCGGCGCGTTCAGTCCGCCAAGCATTCAAACAAGTTGACACCAAAGTGGGAAGGCCCTTATCGGGTGAAACGAGTCACTAGGCTGGCGCTGTCATGCTTTGAGACCGAAGATGGCATTCCGGTGAGCAACTCCTGGAACATTGAGCATCTTCGTAAGTTTTACCCATAGGGCGCGGTTGTCGGAACTGCTCCTGCAACCACCTTTTGTACAAGTCTTGCCGCTGTTGCATGTAATCTCAGACAAAGCCAAGCGCAGACCCGTGCACCAATAAAGCTCGTGTGTTGCGACGACTTGTCAAGTTCATGCTTTCATCAATTTATTGCATGCTTTGGCTAACACTTTGTGCAGCAACCACACCCGTAAACAGAATCGAGCCGCTAGGCTCCATAACGTTATTTCCTCTTCTTTCTCTTCTCTCAAAGAAAGGAAGGCTCCTCGCGCACAAGTTAACCAGGGGAGGAGGAGATAATACTATGGACCAAGCACAGCTCGAGGAAGTTTCACCTCATCGGGAAGCAAGAAATGTAAAAGCTAAGTTGCCAAAGTTTGAGCAATCAATTTTTAAATTTTCGTTATCTTCCTCGAACGATAGTACTTTGTATGGAAAACCCTGCGCGCAGAGGAACCAAATCGTGACTGGTCGCGCCTTAATTTGTTTCGAGTCCGCTCAACAACTTAAGTGAGCTGCGGCTAGTCCGTGACAAGGTTGCTTGTCGGTAGCGACCCGCCAAAGAAGTGCTGAAGTTCCGACTTTTCGGCCATGGCAAGGGTGCCTGCACCGCAAGTTTCCAAAAAGCGAGGGCAATAACGCACAAAGGAAGGAATCAAGTAGAGGAAATAACGTTGCATTGAACGATTCTCCTAAGATATAGTATATTACAGAAGAAATAGTCGCAGATCTAAAAAAATTAACTAAACATGATCAGCAGCGACAAGGGAAAGATAAGGGCGGCGGCCTAGTCCACGCGGTCGCCCTCGATCCGCTTGATCTTGTTCACCTTGTCCACAATGGGTGCGACAAGGGCTTTGAGATCCTCCACATTGGCTTCCGACGGCAAGCATCTGAGGACGCCGTTAAGGTTGAGGCCCGGGTTGCGGAAGGCCACCTTCATCAACACCTTCTCGAGGGCCCCTGCACAAACCTGGCGAGATTCCTCGGCAAGCTGCTTCGGGACCTCCTCCCGGAGTCGCCGGAGACCCGTCACCACGCCTTTGAAGAACAGGCTGAGCTTGACGCTGGGTTGGAGATGCTCGTCGGAGGAGTACGCGAGGTCCGCCATCCCCAGCTCCATCAGCTCGTTGTGGATGTCGGCAGCGGTGTCCACAAGACCTTCGGTCCAGTGCTCCACGCTCTCCCTCAAGGTGTTCTGACGGAGGCAAGATTCGCTAGCAGCTCCTCCTTGTCCTTGATCGCCTCCAACAAGCCCGCCTCCCGCTCTACGGCACTATCCAACGTCTGCGTCGAGTGGTCGATTTCAGCTGCAGATCCGCCTTGGAGTCCTTGGCGGCGTCGAGCTCCTTGGCCCTGTCAGCGAGACGGACCTGCAGCTCGCCCAGCGTGTGGGCATCCTTCTCGCGCTCACGCTTGAGCACGGCAAGCTCTTCGCCGCTCTTCTTGAGGGTGGCCTCCAGCTGTGCCACCTTCGCCTTCAGCTCTTCCTTGGCGGCCTCGGCGGCTGCGGCAGCGTCGCCCGCTTCTGAAGCGCCCGCCAAGCGACTCCTCACGCGGCAAGGTCCTCCTCGTGGCTGTCCAGGTTGACCTTCCGCTGCGCCAACTTCGCTTCTGCTTGGCGAGCTTCTCGGCAGCGGCCGCTGCTCCTCATCGGCTGCGGCCTTCTCAAGGATGAAGGCCGTGCGCTCTCTCGCGAGCTGCGCAGCGCGTCCGCCACGCCACGGAGGGCTTCTTTGTTGGCGCCCGGAGCTCCTCGGCGCGTTTCTCCATGTCCGCCCCGCCCTCGCGACAAGGGCTTCCGGGTCTCTAACGCTTGGCGGGCGCGGTAGAAAGCGACAACAGCCTCTTGGCTGCTCCTACTCGGACTTCGCCGCTGCTGCTACTTGGCGCGTCCACCAGCGTGGGCCAATGAGGCGAGTAGCTTCGCCGTCGAAGGTCTCGCCCTCGGCGCGCCGAGCTCGGCTCCTGGGGAGCTTGATGAAGACGCCGCCGGCCTTCGTGTAGGCACCGGGCTGGGGCCCTTGAACTGGCGCCCATGGCCAGCTGGGAGTCATTTGTCGGTGTAGCGCTTGCCACTCCTGCGGCCTCAGGGCCCGCCAAGACGACCGTCCGACCCTCGCCCGGCCTGCTGCGTGGCAGCCTCTCGCCAACAGGCTCGTCGACGACGGCCTCTTCTTCCTGACGATGACCTCTTCTTCCTCGACGGCGGCCTCGTCGGTGTTGCCACGCGTTTCCTCCTCGCCGGCGATTTCAACCTCCATCGGGTCTGCGTCGAGACGAAGAAAGAGCAATCAGCAGATATCCAAAGAAAGAGAAACAAAAGAAAGCAAGCCCAAGGGAGATTTTCGTGTAAGGGAGTTACCGCAACGGGATCCGCAGCCATGACCTCGACCACTTTGGAGGGTCGCTGGCGCCGTCCTTGCCGGGTAGCCTCCCTTGCCGGAGTGGCCTCCCTTGCCGGGGTGGCCTCCCTTGTCGGAGGGAGCTCCCTTGCCAGGGAGTCCTCCCTTGGCGGCGTAGTGGCAGCGGGCAGGATCTCGGAGGCGGCTTCCGAACCCTCCTGATGAGACTGCTGCTCTGCTCCTGCACAAGCCCACAGTCAAATATCAACAAAGAAGGGGCACCCCCGCACGCCCAATAGCAAGAAGAAAACTGCACACTTACTCTGGGGGCTGTCTTGGGGCTGCCTACAGGGAAGGGTTGCGGGTTCGGCAAAGCGGTCTCGAGACGCGTCCCGTCGCCAGGGAGAATCGTCCTCAACGACGACTGCCGGGATCTTGGCCCTCTTCGCGCTCTCTGGCCAGCATCACGAAAAGGAAAGAGTCGAGCAAGCAAATCAGATTCAAGATGAACAATAAAAATTGAAGACATACAAGCACAATCTCGAGAAGCTTACTCTCCGCCTTCCTCCTCGGAGCTGAGCGCGGAGAAGTCAAACTCCGGCCCGCCTCCGGTGCGATGAGGCGGGGGAGTGGGCTCTCTTGGCCGCTTAAGCGGAGGCGCCGGGCGGCGGCTGAGAAGATTCCGCCCGCTTGTCGCTGCAGTTTGGGGCGCTCCGCTGCAACCTCGCTTGCCGCGGTGGAGCTGCCGAGCGGCGCTGCATTGTGGGCCGACCTTGTCGCCCGGCTCGTCTTCAGCCCTGCGGAGACGCCTCCTCGGCGGAGCCGGGGGCTCCGCTGGTGGCAAGTCGCTTGGCGGCGGGGAAGAAGCGCCCTCGGCGGGTCCACTCGTCCCGGCCTCGAGCTCGACAAGCTCGTCCTCGCCGGCGACCTCCCCTCGCTCAGCAGAGCTTGCCGCCTTCGCCGTGTCCGCCTCCTCCACGATGAACCCGAAGACTCCAGCTGGCAGCGGCTGCCGCCTCCTCCGCCTGGTGGCGATCCACGCCATCTCCTGGTCGGTGGTGTCACGGGTGAGCCTCTTCTGCTCGTCGGCGCGGATCGGCACTTCTTGCAAATCATCGAAGAATTGCTGCACGACCTCGTCGGGGGGCTCCTGCCAGGTCGGGACGATCCCGTGGGAGTCGCACAGTGGCATCATGGCGCGGATGCGGTCGAGCGCCGAGTTGTTGCCTGATGGGGCGACCTCGCGGCAACCTGAACCACTCACGGATGTTCGGGTCGTTCTTGAACAGCTCGAGCAGCACCGAATCCAGCTCCATGACGGTGAAGTTCCAATTCAGGCGGGCGCAGCCTCATGATGTCCGCCGCATTCGGAACTCCCAAGCAGGCCTTCTCCTTTCACCGCAAGGGAAGCGTCTGGCGGCGAATGAAGTCCGCGCCAATCAAGCGCCAACAGTTAACCCGGCAAGCCCGAGGCGCAGAATTGGTCACAGCTATCTTCAGCCTCGCATCCTCGGCGCCAAGTTACTCCAATCCTTGCAGCGCGCAATTGGGGTTTGGCGACGGCAGTGAAGGGCTGGGTCCTCTTCTACGACCCAGCACCAGTTGGCTCTCCACTCCTCCCACTTGTTCCGAACTCCCCTCTAGGTAGGCCTCTTTCTTGCCGATCCTAGAGACCCAGCTATCCCTCCGGCAAGGGGCTCTCCTCTCTCGGCTGGGGAATAAAGAAATGGCGGAAGAGTGCCACGTTGGTGGACTCCGACAAAGTTTTCGCACAAATGCTTGAAAACTGCCATGGTCAAGATGGCGTTGGGTGAAATCAAGGAGGCGGGGCCAAAGGTGTTCATTATGTCGCAAAGAACTTCCGAATACGGCGGGCAAAGACCGCAATAGAAGAAAAGGGCGAAGAAAGGGTACCCTGTTGGGGCCAGATCAGCGGCGGAGGCGGGGAGCACCCTCGTGCGCGGATGCGCCCGAGTCTCCGTTGACCAGAAAAGATAGTAGACGTCCCGCAGCTCCCGTGCGCCGAGCTGCGGGGGGAAGACGGCTTGTTCCTTGCGCAGTGCCGCGAGCCGCTGCGCCTCGGCCGACTTGACGCCCTTCTCCTTATCGGCCTTGGGGCCATGGCGAGGGGGGCGGAGGAGGTCGACGGCGGTGAGTGTGCTTGTGGCGAAAGGGGGCGGAGCGTTGCTCTCTTCGCACCAGAGAAGACGAGGGGAGCGGCGGTGGTTTCTTGACAAGACAGCAATAGCAGGGGCGGTCGGCCTGCCTCTGTTTCCTCCGCTTATAAAGGGGAGGAGGGGGGCGGATGTTCCACTTATATTAATAAAGAACCCCCCACGACCGCGCCCACGATCTCTCGCACGACGCCACGTCCGGTGCGTGCCGTTAGTGGGGATCGTGGTGGGTCCGGGGCGGGTTGCGGCGTGGTCGAGGCCGCGTGTCCGTCTGCGATTCTGGGCCAGGCCCGACAAGCGCTTCGGCACCGTGTGCAGCCCAGCCGGGGCTCTGTCGGTGTACTAGAGTAGGGGTACCCTAGTATCCCGTACTCGTGCACGGACGATTGCAAAGACTCATGGCAAGGTTTGCCTCGTCACCACCAATCTCCTCCGTGGCTCCCTTGGAGCCACTCAAGAACAAAGTATTAGATTGAGAAGACAAGGTCCCGACAAGAGGAGCTTGTCGGGAAGGCCACCTGTGCACGCAAAAGACAAGGCCCCGGCAAGAGGAGCTTGCCGGGAAGGCCCGGAGCGCGACAAGCCTCCGGGCGTGACAAGGATTCAGCCGCGGCAAGGCGCTTGCCGCGGCATGCAACTCCTCTCCGTCTCCGCTCCAGCTCACCCAGCGACGTGTCGCCATGGGACCGTTCCATGGGCGCGTGTCGAGCGGCTGTGCAGCCAGCGGAGAGCAGCGATAAGCGGCTGACAGGCTCGCCGTCGTGGCGGCGGAGGCGCACTGACGGTCTCTCGTTACCTTTGTTTGGGCGACAACGACGGGCATTTATTGCTTTTGTCCCTTACCGTCGAGTTAGGTATATTGCACCGCATAATCGTTCAAGTAGGTGTACCAACTCCTGTTTTTACATTTGTACCCCCGCCTATGTTGCCACCTGTCGGAGACCCCTTGATCATATAAAAGGAGGCCCGAGTGCAACGTAGGAGAGGTTCGGTTCGCGTCTTTCTCAAGGTTCGGTTCATTCGACTGGCCATAGACTAGATACACTCACGCTAGGTTTGGTAGCTCGCATTGCTCCCTAGCAAGAACACAATAGATCAAACAAGCGGCGAGGAGTTTTATCTCTCGGAGAGCTCCGAAGCTGGGTAAACCGCTCGTGTGCATCGCCTCGATCCGCTCTTCGTGCGACCTCCGCCCCCCTCCGAACCACAAAGGGGCCTGCTCCGTCGGGCCCCATAGGTGTCCGTGGGTACGATCAGCCTCCCCGACAGCGCCCGGGAGCGTCGCGCTCTTCGCCAAGGGTTTCTTCGGAGGGCGGCTGACGCGGTGAGCTTGCTTGGTGAAGAGCTCACTGATGAAGACGCGCGCCTCGAGGCCGAGGGCCTGTGCCTGGCCGGGAAGAGGAGCGAGCTGAAGGCGGCTGTCGCCCTTGCGCGCCATCAGCGTGATCTTGACAATGAGGAGGCCAAGGCGTCGCTGGCGGCCTCTCGGGAGGTTCATTCTCGTGTCGTTGAGGAGGCTCGGGAAGCTGACCGGCGGCGAGAGGCGGCGGAGGAGCGGGCGCTAGAACTCCTGGCCCGATGCCGCTCACTGGAGGAGCAGGTGGAGCTGCACGAGACGGCCCTTGCATCAATGAAGGTGTCCTCAGGCGACTCGGCAGAGCTCCATAAGCGTGAGGAGGCGCTGACGCTGGAAGCTGCCAAACGCGCGCGCGAGTACGAGCGCCTGGAAACAAGGGAGCGCTTGGTGACGAGGGCGGAGAATGATGTCGCTGCGCGGGAAGCCTGTGTCCTGGAGGAGGTCGGGCATCGGGTGGCAACGGCGCGCTTGAACCTTGAGCGCAAGTTCGAGGAGAGGCTGGGGTTGATCCAGGTTGAGGCCGAAGGTAGGACCGCTGCCTTGAGGGCCAAGCAGGAGGAAGTGGCGCGGCGGGCCGATGCTTCTCGGGCCGCCCTTGAGGTGGCGCAGGAGGAGTTAACTACCTCCCGTACCGAGGTGCTTCTTCTTCGCCAACGGGTGGACGAGGCTGAGGCCGTCGCGCGACAGAATGCGGACGAGATACACCGGGCGCGGATCTCGGAGCATGAGCACGGCCCCATGCTCACCACGCTCCGGGAGAGAGCCAACACAACCTTGGGTAACATCTGCGAGGCGGCTGTTGGCGAGCCGCACGCCGTTAACTACGCCGGCAACCTTCAGTTCTTCACCGACGTGGTGACTCGGCTGGAGGTGCGGTCGGTCAGAGCCAACAGGTTGGTGGAGGAGAGGAGCCACGCCCTGCTCGGGTGCACCTTTTCTCGCGTCTTCAGCCATCTCCGGAATATGGACCCCACCCGACTTCGACGCCGCTTATCGCCCAGCATTCTGCAGACCGTCTGGCGACTGGCGACCGGGTGGAGGACAACGTGGACGCCCTCGTCAGAGCCTTCGCTTCAGATAACAATGGCGTGATCGTGGCTGCTGATGAAGGTGGCGTGGTGGACGGCCCTGATGCCGCTGGTGACAACGCAGAGAGCGATGGCGAGGCCAGCGACGCCAGCAACAGTTCAGGAGGTGCCCCTGAGGATGCATTAGGGGATTTATCCGATCGATCGCGCAAGATCGTTCCTGCTTTCCTTACCTGCACGAATAGAGCTCAGGTTTTGCCCTGACGGTTGTGAGGGCATTTTCGGAGGGGGAGCCCCTCATGTAAAACTTGTGTTTTGTGTATTAGTAGATGCTATATCGCCCGTACGCTTGCGCCAGGTGGCTGGCTAGTTTACCTTTGTCCCGTATGGGCCCGGAGATAGCCTGTGGAGGGCTATGGCGTCTCAAGTGTCTCCTGATCGAACCCGTAGGATCTGCAGTAAAAAACCTCCTGAGAGGATGCGGCGGCGGCAGTCTGGGCTGCACGCAAGCTAGGCCCAACCCGGCTCGCGAGGGGCTCACGAGGGGACGCAGCTGAGGCAAAACGGTAACCGGACCGCGAGAGATTGCTCGAACGAGACTAAGCACCCCTTCCCCAAACACACGCAAATCTCAAATTCGAATCCAACTTAAATCCAGCGGGAAAGTGACAACCAAAGGGAAAAGCAATGAAAGCGAGAAAAAGGCGCGTCGGCACCTAGTCTAGTCTTGGATGTCTTCTCACGGTAGCGGAGCTAAGTGCTGCCACTTTGGGCGTGGGAGGGAGCCCAGGGCTGAGGCCGTCACCCCTCGAGACTCGGGGCATGTACAGCCCCACTCATTATTACGTGAGAGTGTCACGGGCGGCGAGCTTCACGGGCCTTGGGCCTTCTTCACAGGTACCGTCCTTGCTTCATATCGCCAGACGAGGGCCCTGCCTTGCGCCGCACTCTAGTGCCATCAACGACAACCAGAAACCAGGACGCCGCCGATGGGGTAGAGCGGTCGCCAGCGGTTCCCCCGATGACCACGGGTCCTCCGCCAGGGGCAGGCCCTGAGGCACCTCCCTAGCAGAGGGCCTACCTCCTGAGAACGCCTTGCTCCGAACGCCGCGGTGGTGATGTCGGATCTCGGCCCCCTCCTGCAGCCCCCGACGCCCTCCTCCTGAGGGGTAGGAGACTGCGGGAGTGGGGCAGCCGCTCGCTGCGGCGACCTGCACCTCCTGCGATTCATGATTAGCGTATGCCTGCTCCTGAGGAATTAGCGGTACCCGATAATCGTCGCTTCTAGCGTGGCCGGTGGGGCCTTCACGGGGCTCTTGGAAGAGCTCAGCGTCCGTCGCCTCATCCCCCCAGCTTGGGCTGAGGAGCGAGCCTTGTTCGCCCCCGTGCTGGTGCCCTTGGTCCATCATGTGGGGCACGTATTCTTCTGGGGCTGTCATCCCGAAGGCCGCGCCATAGTGCTCCGCGTGCCATGCAGCTCTGCTTGAAGCACCCACCTAGGGGTGGTAGCGCGGCGGCCCACTGGGGCCGTGGATTGCGGTGAGTCCTTCTTCACTGGCCGGGAGCGGAGGCACCGCTGCCGCTGGCCCGGTGCTGACAGCTTCGCTGGCGTTGGAGTAGCCTTGGAGCCCGCGGCCGCGTGTGGAGCCCCCGCGCGGGCCGCCCTGGACCTGAGGTGGGAGCTGGGTGCAGAAGGGGTGAGCCCCCGAGGCGGCAAAGCCCAGGAGCTCTACCACCCGCTCTAGCAGCACGTCGCGGCCGCCTTCCAGCAGCCTGCACTGCAGTAGCTCCCGGGCCACCGTGAGCGCGACCCTCGAGTTCGCCTGCTCCCGGCGGGTGTACGGCGTCGCGGTCGCGGCGTGGTTGGAGGCCCTCGCTGCAGACCGCGCCTGCCGCGGCATGAGGGTTGTCGAAGACTGTCCGCATCGCTTGCTGACCCGCATGGCCTTATGACCGTGAGCTGCACAGGGCATGGGGTCGCCCGAGGCGAAGCGGCTCTGCGTGGCGGGCCAAGCCGCCCGAGGACCGGGGTTGCCCGCTGGTCGCGGACATGATGATGACGATGCTGACGGGACACGAAGTGGCGAGAAGGTGGATCCTGCGCACCCTACTGGCGCACCAAATGTCGGATTGGGTTCCGCAGACCCTTAAGGTTCGAACACTTGGGGTGCGTAGCGGAGATCTCGCCCTCTACCTACCTGCACCCCGTCGCCTCGCTTGGATCTAAACTACAAAAGGAACAACACAAGAGACACAAGGTTTATACTAGTTTGGGCCACCATTGTGGTGTAATACCCTACTCTAGTTTGTGGTGTGGTGGATTGCCTCTTGGGCTGATGGTGATGAACAATACAAGGAAGAACAGCCTCGCGAGGGTCTGTTCTTGGCCGATGCGATGAACTGCTAGGGGGAGTTCGATCGCTCTTTCTCTCTCTCTCTCTCTCTCTCTCTCTCTCTCTCTCTCTCTCTCTCTCTCTCTCTCTGGATTCCGGACCTTGGATCCCAGATGCCTCTACCCTGTGGGAGGCTAGTCCTATTTATAGACAGAGGCCCTGGGCCTCTCCCCAAATATTGAGCGGGAAGGGCGCCAACAATTGGCCATTTTGAAGGGGAACATCTGGTACACTTATCCTGACTAAAGTTGGTCCTCGCCTGTCAAAGGCTCTGGTGGTGGCCTTGGCTTGGGCTCCACAATGACTTCCTTCCTGCCGTTGGGCTGGTCTTGGTCTTGTTGCACCGAAATGGACACCTTTGCTTGATGCTCTCGCCTGCGCTTGCTCCCTTTGCACCAAAGAGGAAAAGGAGGACACTGTGCGGGCTGGCGCCCTTGGTCGTCATGGCTTGCATCATGGGCACCTCGTGAGGTACCCTGCCTTGATCTCTCCGCCTCCTCGCGAGCCAGCCTGATGAGGCCGTGCCTGAGGAAGCTCCCTGTCGTCCGCCCCGCGAGGGTCTTGAGCTTGTGTTGATGAAGATGGGCCGTGATGGGCCCCCCTTCGAGCCACGCCGCGGGCCGCAGGCAGGCAAGTCTGGTGACCCCCTTCCCAGAACGCTGACAAATTCCTCTACGACAACCAGCTCATCCTCGTGTTGCAAAAGAAGTGCAAGTTGAAAAGATCATCGATGACATTGAAGCACCAGGTCCTATCACATGCTCAAAAGCTTCACATTTATATAACTTTTGTGGGCACTATGCGTTTGTCTCTATCACAGAGCCACTAAGGTAGATGAAGCATTTCTGGAGCCTGAATGGATTCAGGCCATGCAAGAAGAATTACATCAGTTTGAGCTCAACAACGTCTGGGAACTGGTCAAACGTCCAGATCCTCGCAAGCATATTATCATTGGCACAAAGTGGATCTACCGCAACAAGCAAGATGAAAATGGCCTTGTGGTGAGGAATAAGGCACGGCTTGTAGCTCAAGGCTACACACAGGTTAAAGGAATTGATTTCGATGAAACTTTTGCACCTGTTGCTAGACTTGAGGCTATTCGCATATTACTTGCTTATGCTAACCATCATGATATCACTTTATATCAAATGGATGTGAAAAGTGCATTCCTCAATGGTAAGCTTGAGGAAGAAGTATATATTGCTCAACCCCCAAGTTTTGAAGATCCAAAGAATCCTGACAAAGTCTTCAGACTCAACAAGGCCCTCTATGGCCTCAAGCAGGCCCCTCGGGCATGGTATGACACTTTGAAGGAATTCCTCATGAAGAATGGCTTCACACCCGGTTCACTCGACCCTACTCTCTTTACTAAATCTTATGATGGTGAACTATTTGTGTGCCAAATATATGTTGATGATATTATCTTTGGCTGTATTGACCAACGTTATAGTGATGAATTTGCTTATATGATGAGTGAAGAATATCAAATGTCTATGATGGGAGAGTTGAAATTCTTCTTAGGTCTTCAAATTCACCAACAGCGCAATGGCATATTCATATCTCAGGAGAAATACCTCAAGGATGTTATGAGGAAATTCGGTATGCAAGATTGCAAAGGCGTCAAAATTCCTATGCCCACAAATGGCCATCTATGCACTGATGAAAATGGTATTGACTTCGATCACAAGGTATACCGCTCCATGATTGGTTCTTTATTGTACTTATGTGCATCTAGGCCAGATATAATGCTTAGTGTTTGCATGTGTGCCCGATTTCAAGCTACACGAAGGAATCACACCATAAGGCTATGAAGCATATTCTTTGATATCTAGCTCACACACCAACACTAGGATTATGGTACCCCAAGGGCTCTGCTTTTGATCTCATTGGATATTCCGACTCTGACTATGCTGGTGATCGTGTGGATCGCAAGTCAACATCTGGCACATGTCATTTCCTCGGACAATCTTTGGTCTGTTGGTCCTCGAGGAAACATAACTGCGTATCACTCTCTACTGTGGAAGCTGAGTACATTGCTGCTGGTTCTTGTTGTGCTCAATTCCTGTGGATGAAGCAAACTCTCAAGGACTATGACGTCGACGTGAAGAATGTGTCTCTCTACTGTGACAATAAGAGTGCCATCAAGATTGCTCACAACCCAGTTCAACACTTGAAGACAAAGCACATTCAGATTCGTCATCATTTTCTTCGCGATCATGTATTGAAGGGCGACATTTCTATTGAGCATGTGAAGACTGAAGAACAGCTAGCCTATATCTTCACAAAACCCTTGGATGAGAAGAGATTTAGCAAGTTGCGGTGTGAGCTAAATATCTTAGAATCTTCGAATGTTCTTTGAATAAGACACTCATCCTAACACTTATACAAAATTGATGACTTAGATGTGCAACACATGAAGAAACGTTTTTCTTCAATCAATGAAGAATGACACTCTAAGTGTGAAGAAATTAATGAAGAATTTGATTCTCAGAACCCTATGACAATTGTATGCGGTGTCTGAAATGATCATTCTTATAGGGTGGGTCACGCCACCACCAAAGTTGAAAATCTTCAATTTGAGTTTTTCCTCAGTTTTGAAATTCTTTAGTTTTTAAAATTCTTCAACTTTGCAAAATCTTCACTGGTTCCGTCATTTTTCTTCATTGGCTATATATATATATATATATATATATATATATATATATATATGTATATATGTATATATATATATGGGTTTATGTCCTCTACAACATTCACTTATGGCTATTTCTTCAAGTTGATCTTCTGCTAAGTGAATGTGATCGGACCCTTCCCCCTCTATGCTATACTCAACCCAACCTATTCACAAATTCTTCATGTGCGTTCTATTTGAAACTCGTTCAAAATCTTCCTTTGTGTCCTGGTCAAATTTGAAGAATTTGCGAACGGAACTTTTAACTTATCTTATCCAAATTTTTGGATTTGCCGCTCAAACCGTTCCGCTTCCCACGATAGACTTATCTATTCACCCACGATCTAACACGATCTCCACTTTTCAGTACGTGGGTGACACATGTCATGCGAATGAGAAGGGTCAGGGACACGTTCGTCCTAAATCTTCGGGCGAACAGTTTTTCACCGTGGCTATAAATACCCCCTCTCCCCTTCCTCACTTCCTTTACTCCGCTCGACCTGTCTGTCCCGCTCGAGCTTCTCAAACCCTAGTGCCACCGCTACTTCATCGTCGCCGGTGACGAAGAGCTTCGTTACCTCGACCTCGTCGTCGTCGTACTCGTGCCAGCCGCGGAAATCTTCACTCCGTCGCCGCCGTAGCCGACTTCCTCCGTCGAGTTAGGGCGTGGAAGATCTGCAGTGACGAACTTTACCTCTCCATCTCACAGTTTGTCGTGTTCTTCATTCAGGGTAATTAAAAGTTACTTTTACTGCCCTCTTTGATTCAAATGATTTCTACAAAATCCTCAAAGGTGTTTTATTCTTCAAATCCTCATAGACTAAACACCTCACATGTCATATGTTCTTGATTCGTTTCTCTAAGCATCATTTTTCTTCAAGATTCCTCAATTGTGTGGATCTTTGATCTATACAACTCTGGAACCTAAGACAAAGAACGCTTAGTGAAATTCTTCAAGACTCATCTGGTCAAAATTCCTCAAACTTGTTCTTTTTGAAAAACCTTCTGAGAACGCATATGACCTCTCCAAATTCCTCGCAACTATACTCTATTCACAGGTACTCATGTCATTGCTGAATCACTAGGTTCTCATCAACTTAACTCATTTGCAGCGTTCCTCGAAGAAAAGTTGCATACTTCTTCAGAGAATTCGATTGCTCAAATTCCTCAACTGAAGAAAATGGCAAACGGTAAGAAGCCATAGAAAGGAGGAAAGAAGCCTGAGGTCATGACTGCCTTGGAGATCCCTGATGACATATACAAAGACTATTGCACTCCTGATGAGGCCAAGTTTGGTAAGGAGAATAAAAATCAGCGCAAGGTGCGCATCCAGAGGATAGAAAGGAGATGGGCAAGAGAATGGAGGGAGTACATGTATGTAACTCCAAAGTACATGAAGAAATTCGCACTCAATCCTCCATGCCCAAGACCACCATTGGCACCTGGCCAAGTAGCAGATCCCACCAGCCTCAAGCGCGGTGAGGATTATCCTGATGAATGGGCAAAGCGCCAAGCCAAGCTGGCCAGGCAAGCCAAAGAAGCAGTGAGGAAATTCAATGAGGACTCTGCTGCTGCTGCCTCTGCTGAGGCCTCTGCTGTCAAGCCAAAGAAATCTATGGCAAAGAAGCCCGCGCGCAAGCCAAGTGCTTCACCTCCAGTGCCCTCAAGGCCTAGTTCCTCAGCAATGCCCTCACAGCCAGAATCCTCAAAGCCCTCACGGCCAATTCCTCATGCTGCTCCTGCTCCTCCAAAATCTTCAGCTCCTCCGCCAAAGTCTTCGGCCACTCCGACAAAGTCCTCTGCACCTGTGCATCTTGCCATGTGCCAAAGGACGGCAGGCATCTCCATTGCCTCAGGTGTCTCAGCTAGTTCCTCAGCTGCACCAAATTCTTCAACGGGTCTGTCTCTACTATAGAAAAAGGCCACTGCCAATGACGACTCTGCCACCCATTGGATGGTCAATTTCGCAAGGCTGCATCCTACTCAACCAATGACGACTCTGCCACCCATGACTCTGCCGCCAACACAGCCAAGCAAAATCCTCAAGGCACAAAGACCTGTGGTGATGACTGATCGTGAGCTTCTCCTCGGTCTTCATCGGAAGGTTGATCGCAATCATAAATGGGTCAAGCGTCCGTTTGGTTCAATTCTTCACAACATGACCTCAACCCACAATGCAGTGAAGAAAAACCAATACTACCTCCATGAAACCTTCAACCGTACCTGGGCTGTTTTGTCTCATGTCTATAGCAAAGAAGATCTGAAGAAAATGGGTCTCAAGGAAGACTTTGACTGGTCTGCACCTCCACCGAAGAAATACAAGAAGGTCAAGGTTCCTTCCTTGGTGGCCAGCTCCTATTCTTCATCGCGCGACACCGATGAGCATGAAGACTTGGACGACACTACGGCAGGCCCAACATCAACAACTGAACCCAACAACGCTGATGCTCCTTCATCAACTTGATATTCTTCAGGGGCGTTAGTCCTCAATTTCGATCCTTTTGGTCATTCGATGACAAAGGGGGAGAAATTTGAGTTAGTCTTCAAGCGGGTCTATTATATGGGCGTTTTTTTCTAAGATACAACTCTCGTTCTTCTAATGACTTTGCTGGATCGAGTTGTAAACTTAAACTCTATGGTGGCCTGATACTTTTGCTGTGATTTTCGGCATGCTTATTCCTCGTTAATGTTAATGCACGCATACTGAATTACATCAGTCACCATATTTCATCATGCATTTCAAATTCTTCATATTATATGTCAAATACGTGTATGAATTACAAGATATAGGGGGAGATCTCCATGATTCAACTCTTCAAGTGTGCATTGCTTCAAAAGCAAATTCCTCACTATGCACATCTTCAGGGGAGTTCTTCTATATCTTGCAATCAAATTCCTCAATATCAGTATTTACACTTCATATGTTTATCCCGTTGAAAACTTAACCTATATTGTCATCAATCACCAAAAGGGGAGATAGTAAGTGCATCTAGTGCCCCTTAGTGATTTTGGTGTATTGAAGACTTATAGGTTAAGGGACTAATGTATTTATGAGTGTACACAGGTCTATAAGTCTATGAGGAGTTTGATATTTACAGAGAAAGTCGGCCCCTAAAAGTGAAGTTCTTCGACTGAAGACTTTGGATTTCTGAAGACTTTCTGAAGACTTGGAAAGTGAAGAAATTTGTGTGACTTATGCACCTTGGATTATGAGATTCATCAGAACAAGGTCTTCACTCAATTACAAAGCTGATACTTTGAATCACTGCAGCTACTTGCCTCCGATTGAAGTCCTCAAACGAACATTTTCCTTAGATGATGACAAAGGCAAGGCCGCTGCTGTGATAGATGAAGGCATTCGTCCATTGGATGGTCAATTTCGCAAGGCTGCATCCTACTCAACCAATGATGACTCTGCCACCCATGACTCTGCCACCAACACAACCAAGCCAAATCCTCAAGGCACAGCACCCAGGGTGATGACTGATCGTGAGCTTCTCCTCAGTCTTCATCAGAAGGTTGATCGCAATCATAAATGGGTCAAGCGTCAGTTTGGTTCAATTCTTCACAACATGACCTCAACCCATAATGCAGTGAAGAAAAATCAATACTACCTCCATGAAACCTTCAACCCGTACACAGGGCTGTTTTGTCTCATGTCTACAAATAAGTAGATCTGAAGAAAATGGGTCTCAAGGAAGAATTTGACTGGTCTGCACCTCCACCGAAGAAATACAAGAAGGTCAAGGTTCCTTCCTTGGTGGCCAGCTCCTATTCATCATCGCGCGACACTGATGAACATGAAGACTTGGACGGCACTGTGGCAGGCCCTACTATGACAAATGACCCCGACAACGCTGGCGCTCCTCCATCATCTTGATATTCTTCAGGGGAGTTAGTCCTCAGTTTCAATCCTTTTGGTCATTCGATGACAAAGGAGGAGAAAGTTGAGTTAGTCTTCAAGTGGGTCTATTATATGGGCGTTTTTTTGCTAAGTTACAACTCTCGCTCTTCTGAAACTTTATTGGATCGAGTTGTAATCTTAAACCCGATGGTGCTCTGATACTTTTGATGTGTTCTTCTGCATGCTTATTCCTCGTTATATGTTAATACACGCATGCTAGATTACATCAGTCACCATATTTCATCATGCATTTCAAATTCTTCATATTATATGTCAAATGCGTGTATGAATTACAAGATATAGGGGGAGATCTCCATGATTCAACTCTTCAAATGTGCATTGCCTCAAAAGAAAATTCCTCACTATGCACATCTTCAGGGGGAGTTCTTCTATATCTTGCAATCAAATTCCTCAATATCAGTATTTACACGTCATATGTTTATCCCCGTTGAAAACATAACCTATATTGTCATCAATCACAAAAAAGGGGGAGATTGTAAGTGCATCTAGTGCCCCTTACTGATTTTGGTGTATTGAAGACTTATATGTTAAGGGTATAATGTGTTTATGAGTGTACACAGGTCTATAAGTCTATGAGGAGTTTGATATTTACAGAGAAAGTCGACCCCTAAAAATGAAGTTCTTCGACTGAAGACTTTGAAACTGAAGAAATTGGTGTGACCTTGAAGACTTGGTATTCATTTGAGGAACATGAAGCGTGAAGACTTTTGTTTTCGTAGTTTCATTTTATCTTTCTTGAGTCATAGGAAACACCGTACTGTTAATGGGGGTCGAGGAAATACTAAGGATAAATTTCAATGTGATGCTCAACTAAAAATCATACACCTACTAATCCCTTCGAGTGAAGCCATTGGAAATCTCATACAGTTCAGTCAATTTCTTAAGTAGCGAGAGGCGAAGTTCTTACAGTCATTGAGGAATTTGTTCTGACTGAGGAGTTAGGAATTCGCCAGTGCGGATTACCTACACAGTGAGGAACATGATAGCCCTGAGGAATTTGAACCTCAAATTTTCGACCGTTGTTGTGCTGCGCGCCAGGTGTCCCAAAATATCTTATCCACCTAACAGTCATATCATTGAAGGGCATTTATGTCTTATCATGTCGGGCTGCTTCCTAGGCTATAAATAGCCACCCCCTACAACCACTAGCTGATTGGCTGCTCCGAGAGAAACTGACACTTGTCAATTGAGAGCATCCCATCCTCCGAGGACTTTGAGTGAAAATCATCAAGTGAGGAAAACCCAAACCCAAACACCTACAAACCCAAAGTGATTGAGCATCACTGAAGAGATTGATCCTGCGTGGATCCGATGCTTGTTACCTTTGAAGACTATGCTTCTTCCAGACGGTTAGGCGTCATGGTCTAGAGCATCCAAGAGGAATTGTGGATCGCCGAGTGACCGAGTTTGTGAAGGTTTGGAAGTCGCCTGAAGACTTACCACGAGTGATTGGACGAGGTCTGTGTGACCTTAGTTCAAGGAGAATATGGTGAGGACTTGGTGTCCTGAGCTGTATGCTCGGGATCGGTGTCCGGGACTGTGTGTCCTCGAGTTTAAATACTCAGCCGCTCCAACCAGACGTACAACTGAGACAGCAGTTGGAACTGGTCTACCAAATCATTGTCTTCACCAAGCTTACTGTTCTATTTCCTCAACTCTTTCGTTTCCTCTTTACTGCGTTAAGTGCTTCATCATATCTGTGTTTGAAGACTTTGACTGAACACTTTCTAAAATTTCCTCAGTTCAATTTCTTCAGTCTGTTTGTCTTCATCTTGTGTTATCCTGTGATTACGCTTTCTGTACTCTGTGCTTGTCTTCATTTCATCATGATGACTGTCGGTGTCAAAACCGGCGGATCTCGGGTAGGGGGTCCCGAACTGCGCTCGTCTAGGCGGATGGTAACAGGAGACAAGGGACACGATGTTTTTACCCAGGTTCGGGCCCTCTCGATGGAGGTAATACCCTACTCCTGCTTGATTAATATTGATGATATGGGTAGTACAAGAGTAGATCTACCACGAGATCAAGGAGGCTAAACCCTAGAAGCTAGCCTATGGTATGATTGTTGTTCGTCCTTCGGACTAAAACCCTCCGGTTTATATAGACACGGGATAGGGTTAGGGTTACACAGAGTCGGTTACAATGGTAGGAGATCTACATATCCGTATCACCAAGCTTGCCTTCCACGCCAAGGAAAGTCCCATCCGGACACGGGGCGAAGTCTTCAATCTTGTATCTTCATAGTCTAGGAGTCCAGCCAAAGATGATAGTTCGGCTATCCGGACACCCCCTAGTCCAGGACTCCTCGGTAGCCCACGAACCAGGCTTCAATGACGACGAGTCCGGTAGCGCATATTGTCTTCGGCATTGCAAGGCGGGTTCCTCTTCCGAATACTTCATAGAAGATTTTGAACACCAGGATAGTGTCCGGCTCTGCAAAACAAGTTCCACATACCACCGTAGAGAGAATAATTTTTGCACAGATCTGCTGACGTATCCCGCGGTGTGACATTACACCACGGCCAGGCCTTTATATGAATCATTTTTTACTGTTCCACCTTAAGCGGCGTTTAGCTGGCGGTTTCCTTGGCACGTCTTATCAAAGCGGAGATCGTGCCCCCTTATTCCGGGTTTCTCATCAATACGAACGTGGGTAACCCATCCGCGCCATTGATTATGGCGCTTGGGACATAAGCGAGTTTTACTAGGCTGGTGGGGGACGCATAGCTTCGTCCGTCCATATAAGGGGATAAGGATCCACCTTTTCACCTACGCCTTCTTCCTCCTTTGCTCATCCATTTCACAAGACTTTCGAGCTCCAGCGCCCAAGTCCGCACATCCCACCTCAACCTTCTCCAATTATGTCCGGAGGCGGGAGGCAGGTGGATGGCCTCCTCCTCCGTCACGGAGGGCACATCACAAAGCTGCGGGAGGCGGATACTTGTCCGGCGACATCTCGTGTCGGCTCCCCAACAAGGGCAGCTCGTCCCCACCCCAGGCCCCATGAGAGGGTGTTGTTCCTCACCCACTTCCTCCACGGACTAGGTTTTCCACTTCACCCATTTGTCCGGGGGCTCATGTTCTACTACGGTCTGGATTTCCATGATCTGGCCCCAAACTTCATCCTCAATATATCGACGTTTATCGTCGTGTGCGAGGCTTTCCTCGCATCCAACCCCACGGTTTATGGTTGAAGACCTTTAGCGTCAAGCCGAAGATAGTGGGCGGCCAACAGGCGGAGTGCGGAGGCGCCATGGCGGGCAGGATGCCCAATGTTCTATGGCTCGAGGGATCCTTCATGGAGACAGTAAAGGGGTGGCAATCGGGGTGGTTCTACATCACCGAGCCGCGCGACTCCAAATGGGCGGCGGCCCCCGAATTCAGATCTGGCTCCCCCACACGGCTCACATCATGGAAAGAGATGGGCACGGCGTGGGGTGATTCGGAAGAGCTGACCGGACTCCAAACACGTGTCCGAAACACGGTGGACAAGAAGCTCAAGCTTGTCAACGTAGTCGAGTTATGCTCATCCGCCGGATTCTCCCGTGCGACAACGGGCCTTCAATTTGTGGGAGTTTGATCCAGCACAGCACTGGACCTTGAGCCGGCTCTTCGACACTACGTATGAAGATGCCTGGAAGGTGCTGTTCAAGGGCGCCGAAGCCCCCGCATCCGCTACCGAAGATCGCGGATTCAGCTCGCAGCATCAAGCCAGCGAGGTAAGTTATTTTACCCTGTATGGAACTCTTGTTTTTCATAGATTGACTCTACGTGGGATCTAAAACTCCCTAACCTTTGACAGGACTGGCTGAAGACGTCTGGACAGATTAACAGTCTGGCCCCTTTGCCAGAAGTCCCAGCGGACGCCCGATTGACGGGGCTGCTGGCTCCGGTACCTCATGTGGTGCCGGAGAAGAAGGCCAAGAAGGAGGCCACGGGAACTCGAAAGAGCTCCCGACGCCAGGTGCTGTCGGACTCACCGCCCAACAACTCTGAGGTGGAATCCTCCTCTGAGGAAGAGGAGGAAAAAGAAGCCTCTCCCCCGGCGAGGGAAGAGAGGAAAAGGAAGGCCGCCCAACTGGGGAGGCCGGAGGGTCCAAGAAGGGAAGGACCCTTCCTCCGTCCTTCACCACCAACGCCGACAACGACGAGGAGGAGTGGCCAACAAGGGCCAAGCCCCTGGCGAGATCATAAGTGTCCGGATACCCATGGCTTTTTTTCCATTGCATAGTGTTCTCTAATGCCGAATAATCATGCAGCCTGCCCAAGGGCGAGCTCGCCACTTCGTCGAGCGGGTCCCTGAGTTCGTCGGAAATGGAGAGTACTTCACTTCGGCCGCCTCCTCACCTCACGCCTTGGACGACGCCGAGGTGGGGCCCCAATGGGGCCTGGTCAAGAGGAGGTGGCGCAGGAGGCGCCGCAAGGCAACCTCCCGGACTCCAGGCGCGAGGGGATCTAAACCCCCAGGGGCTCTAAGCCCGACCCTCGTCCGGACTCCATACCGGAACCTTCAGCGGTTCCAAAGTCCGGCAAGCGGTCCCTTCGTAGGAAGGTTAAGACGCTGGTGTCCTCCGTCCAACCAGAGGCACCGGATAACTTACTGGAGGCGCTTAACAGCGCCTCCATCGAGGAGGAGTACCGCACTGTTATGAGTGCGGTGATCTAGAAAGTTCAGTCCGCCAAGAGCGGGCTGACCGAAGCCTGTACCAGCCTTCTAACAGGCTTTGAGGTAAGTTTAGAATATGTAAAAATATTACCGCATAGACAGTAGCCCCTGATGCTTAGTTCGTTGTTTGGAAAAAAAAGCCGGACTAAGGATCTAAAAAGATATACGCAGGAGTCTAACATAAGTATGTCAATATGGGAATGCAGGCTACGCTGTTGACCTCTGCCGCACTGACTGCGGAGGTCAATGCATTGAAGCAGAGCCTCGAGCGGTCCGAGAACGAGCTCGGCCAAGCCAAGAAGCATCTCGAGGACAAGGAAGGTAAGTAATACCTTATTAAAGAAATACCTTATAGAAAGGTTTCGGTTGCAAAAAAAAAACAGGAGTAACATGGGTACTGCAGGGCCACTGGCCGAGGTGGCGACCACAAGGAGGCGGTGTCCGCGTCAAAACAAGGCGGCTGGAGCGCCGAAGCGAGAGAAGGGGAGGCGCGGTGGCGGAGGTACTGCAAGAGCTCTGTGCTCTCGTGGAAAAACACGAGGGTTTGGAGCGTGACTCAAGACCCGAGAGTCCGAGCTTGCCTCGGCTCTTGAGAGTGCCAAAGCTGCTAAGGCCGAGGCCCAAAAAGCCCTCCAGAGATTGAGGCAATAAAGAAGATCTTGGCGGGTAAGGCATTCTTTATGCGAGCAAGAATGTAAAAGTCAATTATATAGTACTTACCGAATCCGAGCTCTCCAGGGAGGCGTTCGCAGGTCTGCCCGTGGTGTGGCTGATCTTTGCCCGCGTTCTACCGCGCCAAGGAGGGAGCTCGACGGAGAAGGTGTTCGGTCTCGGTATCTTTGAGGCGGACATCCGGTGCCCCTAAGCGACCGGTGAAGCAGCTGGTCGAGCTCACAAGGTCGCCGAACAGGCCATGAGGGGCCTCATAGTTCGGCTGTGGCCATTGGAAGCCATGCTCGGAGCTACTTTGGGCTAGTGCGGCGGCTGGTGGGCCTTTGTCCATGGATTGAAGTCATCAAGCACTCCGTCTGCATTGAAGATGCCCGTCGGGCCCTTGCCCGTGCTAAAGTGCATTGGGGCAAGCTGGATGCGGAAAAGCTTGTGACGGACGGGCCACCGAAGGGCAAGGAGCATCGCACGCCTGAAATGTACTATGATGGCATCCTGAAGGGTGCCCGCCGTATAGCGGATGAGTGCTCCAAAGATGTAATTTTTGAATAGACTCGCATTTGTTATCCTGTACATTGAAAACTTGTTCATATGCGCTAAGCAACGCTTGTTAATTTAAAATATTACCTTCTGTGCGGCCGTTTATCAAATTTGAGAGATGGCAAGTCGTTGGATTCAGCCCCCATGCCACGAGTCTTTGGGGTGTTCGGGATAAACTTGAGCGCTCTTGTTCCCATTCTTGGGTCCATCGAGGGAGGCGCTCAACGCAACGAACAAGGCAAACAGACTTATAATGCTTGAACACTCTTACTTAGCCATAGAATTCTATAATTTTAAATTTCGGTGAAGCCCCTAGTATTCGGAAGACCGAGTTCGGGGCGCTATCCACGCCTTGGCCGGACAATGCCGGTTCCTCGCTATAAGCGGCATAAGTCTTTAGGGACCCGAAAAAACCTCTCGAACAGCGACCGGCTCTCGCCCTATCATGACGGTCAGTTTTAGCTTTCTCATCGAGGTGCTCAACCCAGCTCAACCGGGCACAATCGCGGTGGTTCTCCTAGTGCTACCTTAGCCGATATAATGAGCGTAAGGTACCAAAACATAGGAGCCGGGCAAACCCAACTATTGACCCAAGACATGATTCGGAGCCGATGCATATAATGCTATAAGTTCGGGGTGCCGCACTTGTGAAAGTGTTCGGACTTATCACACCATAATTTTGGGGTACTTAAGCCCCTGGTGGATTGGCCGTACCAAAGTGTACGGGTGCAACATGTCATGAAATGAACATATATATAGACAAAGAAATCAATAATAGGCAAGAGCTATATATTGGTTATTAAAAAGAAACTGCAAATAAAAGCAGAATGATACAAATTGTGCGATAAGCAAGGGATGGGACTATTTAACATGTCCCCCTCCAGGGGTAAGCTGCGGGATGGTATATAAAACAGGTTGCTCGTATTAGAGACCACAGACGGTCGTATGATTTTCTACTTCCCTGGCTATTGCATCGTGTATTCGGCGCGA
This sequence comes from Aegilops bicornis, assembly GCA_021605145.1. Classification (NCBI taxonomy): domain Eukaryota; kingdom Viridiplantae; phylum Streptophyta; class Magnoliopsida; order Poales; family Poaceae; genus Aegilops; species Aegilops bicornis. The sequence goes on from CM038673.1 coordinate 331,671,784, forward strand.
TTGCCGGACAGGGCTTCTGGAGAACAGAGTCCTGAAAGTAAGAAAAAAAAGAAAAAGAATGACACAATCGGGAGCCGCTGGTGCGGTTGAGCCGCATTCTGGGCGTGCCGTGGTCGTGCCCCTCCCCTTAGGCCCATGGTATCTCCAGAGCATAGTTATGTGCGCGTCGTACTGGCTTCGCTGTTTCGCGAGGGCTAGGGTTGGGGCCGGATTGCTACGCGTGCTTGAATCGTGTCAGGCGGTCTTGTTGTAGGTTACTCCGGGCGCGCTTGACAGTGTCCGGACGTTTAGTGGCCGGACTCGAGAATTGCTGTGAGAGGCTGCTTTGCACCTCCGCCATGAGGGCCGCCGTGTGCTCCTCCATTCGGAGAGAGCGTTCGGTGTTTCCATTGACCGTGATTACTCCTCGAGGGCCTGGCATCTTGAGCTTGAGATATGCATAGTGTGGCACCGCATTTAACTTTGCAAATGCGGTTCGTCCAAGCAGTGCATGATAGCCGTTGTGGAACGGGACTATATCGAAGATTAACTCTTCGCTTCGGAAGTTATCCGGGGATCCGAAGACCACTTCGAGTGTAACTGAGCCTGTACAATTGGCCTCTACACCCGGTATGACGCCTTTAAAGGTCGTCTTTGTGGGTTTAATCCTTGAGGGTCTATGCCCATTTGCGCCTTTGTATCTGATAAAGCAGGTTCAGGCTGCTACCGCCAAATCCATCAGGACTCTGGTGAGGTGAAATCCGTCAATAATTGGGTCAAGAACCAATGCGGCAAAACCGCCGTGACGGATGCTAGTGGGGTGGTCCGTTCGATCAAAGGTGATCGGGCAGGAAGACCATGGGTTGAACTTTGGGGCGACTGGCTCCATCGCATATACGTCCCTTAGTGCACGCTTTTGCTCCCTTTTGAGTATGTGGGTTGCGTATATCATGTTCACCGTCCACACTTGTGTGGGAAAGCCCTTCTGTCCTCTATTGTTCAGCGGCCGGGGCTCTTCCTCGTCATCGCTATGCAGCCCCTTGTCATTGAGTTCGGCACTTAACTTGCCTGCTTGCTTGAACACCCAACAATCCATGTTGGTGTGGTTGGCTAGTTTTTCGGGGTGCCATGTATCCGCACAAGCAATCGAGTATTCGGTCCAAGTTGGACGGGCCTGGGTATTTCTTTTGAATGGCTTCTTTTCGCTGACCGGGTTTAGAGCCTCACGAATCCGGCATTGACTATCGTATCTTCATCATTGTCGCCCGTTAATGTGGCGCTTGTTCTTGTTCTTGACGCCGACCTGCCATTGCTATCCTTGGTATCCGAACTACCAGGGTTTTTGGTCAAGTTGTTGCTACGAGCTAGCCAGCTATCCTCTCCCGCACAAAAGCGGGTCATGAGTGTTGTGAGGGCTGCCATGGATTTCGGCTTTTCCTGTCCTAGGTGCCGGGCAAGCCACTCGTCATGGATGTTATGTTTGAAGGCTGCAAGGGCCTCTGCATTCGACGATCAATGATTTGATTTTTCTTTGTTAGGAACCGTGTCCGTAATTGTCCGCCGATTCTTCCGGCTGCTGAATTATATGGCTAAGGTCATCGGCGCTCGGTGGTCGCACATATGTGCCTGGAAGTTATCAAGGAATGCGGCTTCCGTGTCCTCCCAACAACCAATTGATTCTGGCAAGCTATTGAGCCAATGCCGAGCTGGTCCTTTAAGCTTGAGTGGGAGGTATTTGATGGCATGTAGATCATCACCACGGGCCATGTGGATATGGAGGAGATAGTCCTTGATCCAGACCGCAGGATCTGTGGTACCATCGTATGATTCGATGTTTACGGGTTTGAAGCCCTCGAGGATTTGATGATCCATAACTTCATCTGTGAAGCATAGTGGGTGTGCGGCGCCTCTGTATTGGGCTATATCACGACGTAGCTCATATGAGCTTTGTCTACTGTGTTCGGCCCGACCGGAGTTGCTGTATCCGGCGTGACGGTTATCATCACGTGTCATGGGGCGCCCACGCGATCCATAGATCGATCTTGTATGATTTTCCTTGTCCTCCAATATGTCTCGCAGGTCTGGCGCGTTTCCCCGTGCCTTGGTACTTTTCGAGCGACGCCGGAGTGCGGCTTGAATGGAGGGTCTAGAGGCCACTCTGTCGCGACCACGGGGTGGCGGTCGGCCGCATCATCATGTTGGTGATGTAGGTTTGGGTGCTGCTTCCTCTAATTGGGGTAGCAGCCTGCGTTGGGGTATCTCTTGGAGGCGTTCGAGTTCATACTCTTGGCTGCAAGGACTTGATCCATCCGCCGACTAGCAGGTCTTGGTCAGCTCTAAGCTGCTGCTGCTTTTTCTTGAGGCTGCTTGTCGTGGCCATAGGCCTGCGTTTGAAACGCTCCTGTTCGGCGGGATCCTCAGGCACGACAAATTCGTCGTCGTCAAGGCTTGCCTCATCTTCGGAGGGAGGCACGTAATTATCGTCCTCTACCTCTCTTTCTGCTGCACTGTCGTGCGGACTTGCTTCTCCCTCCTCCTGCGCTGAGTCCTGCTGGAGGGGGTTGTCTTCGGCGCTGTCCGGGGTGTTATTATCTCCGTCTTTGGAATCACCGCTTTTCTTTGTGGCGGATTTAGAGCGGCGCCACCGACGTCGGCGCTTCGGTTGCTTCTTGGAGGGGTCATCCTCCATTGTTCCATCGTCGTTCCCATCTTTTGGAATGTCCACCATGTATATGTCGTATGACGAGGTGGCCTTCCAGTGCCCTGTAGGCGCTGGTTCTTGGTCGTCTCCAGCATTGTCGTCCATACCGTCGATGTCTTGGTCGAAGTCGAGCATGTCGGTTAAATCATCGACAGTGGCTACAAAGTGGGTGGTGGGTGGGTGTTGAATTTCTTCGTCGTCCGCATCCCAACCTTCCTGACCATAGTCCGGCCAGGGCTCTCCTGATAAAGAGAGAGACTTTAGTGAATTCAGGATGTTGCCAAAGGCGAGTGCTGAAAGATGTCCGCGGCAGTGAACTCCATGACTGGCGCCCAATCGGATTCGATTGGCAGGGGCGCGGAGGGTTCGGAGTCCGGAGAGGAGTCCGGCACCTTGGAGTCACGGTCTTCGCAGCGACAGGGATTGTGTTCGGCTCAATCGCCAGAGATTTCAGCCCCGAGGTGGTGTCCAACCAACCATCCTCGATCGGTGAGATCGGCTCGAATCAATGTTCGGGCGGACACTAATCTTGACCTCCGGGACACCGCTCGCGGCAGAGTTAGATCATGCCCATTGAGATAGTGCGGCGCGCTTGGCTGCGGCTCGAATCCGTCGAAGATCAAGTCTCCGTGGATGTCGGCCGTGTAGTTTAAACTTCCAAATCTGACCTGGTGGCCAGGGGCGTAGCTTTCGATCTGCTCCAGATGGCCTAACGAATTGGCCCGCAGTGCAAAGCCGCCGAATACGAAGATCTGTCCGGGGAGAAAAGTCTCACACTGGACTGCATCGTTGCTGATGATTGAAGGAGCCATCGGGCCTATCGGTGACGACACAGAGGAACTCTCAATGAAAGCACCAATGTCGGTGTCAAAACCGGCGTATCTCGGGTAGGGGGTCCCGAACTGTGCGTCTAGGCGGATGGTAATAGGAGACAAGGGACACGATGTTTTTACCTGGTTCGGGCCCTCTCGATGGAGGTAATACCCTACTCCGCTTGATTAATATTGATGATATGGGTAGTACAAGAGTAGATCTACCACGAGATCAAGGAGGCTAAACCCTAGAAGCTAGCCTATGGTATGATTGTTGTTAGATCCTACGGACTAAAACCCTCCGGTTTATATAGACACCGGATAGGGTTAGGGTTACATGAGTCGGTTACAATGGTAGGAGATCTACATATCCGCATCGGCAAGCTTGCCTTCCATGCCAAGGAAAGTCCCATCGGGACACGGGACGAAGTCTTCAATCTTGTATCTTCATAGTCTAGGAGTCCGGCCAAAGATGATAGTTCGGCTATCCGGACACCCCCTAGTCCAGGACTCCCTCAATGACCATGCCTGTATTCTGTTATGCTTACTTCTGAGTACTTATTCCGCTGCAAGTAGTTCTTTGCTAAGGAATTTCCTCACCGGCAAATTCCTTAGTCAAGAATTCATAAAAATCGCTTATTCACCCCCCTCTAGTCGATATAACGCACTTTCAGCATCTTAATTGCAAATGAAGTTGTTGAAAAAGTATTCGTCTCCACTATCCATTTGTAACTGGCGGACGAAACGTCGAACACCTTGCGGGCGTGGTTGAAGAAGTCGGTCGGTGAAGAGCCCGCGCCTCTCCCAGACTAGGCAGCAAGCTTATCGACATGGAGGCGACCGTGGCGTTGAACATCGATCAAGGAAGCCGGGCTTGGAGCATTGCCAGTGGAGGCGAGGTGTGTGGTGTGGTCCGGTGGGGGTGCTATGATGGCGGCGAAAATAGGCCTGGCTCGCCAGTAAGAGTGGCCGTCGGGAGCGGTGTGTTTCTGGGCGAGTTTTGTGGGTGCGTGTGGTGGCCTGTGCAGTGGCCAACCGGCCGAAACTAGGAGATGACGATGAACGGGGGGAGGGGGGAGGGGGAGGGTGTCTGCTGTGGATGGGATAGGGGGATGAACAATGTGCCACCGACTGACGGGCCAGGGGGGAGGACAAGTGCGGGTGTCACGCTCGTCCGCACCGACGCAAACCCGGCCTAAATTTGAGCCTGAAATAGGTCGTGCGCGAACAAAAATAGACGCTCATCCGTTTGTGTCGGCATGTTGGGCCACGATTTATGTTGGTTTCCACCCAAACAGACGCGCACAAACAGAATGCATTGGCGTGTTGGAGTTTCCGTTACAACTTTGGTTTACATCACAAATATATACACAAGAAGGCGTGTGGGCATCTGAAAAGTTGAGTATCGTGATTTTTTAGGAAACATAGAATAGACTAAGTATTTGTTTAGGGATGAAAATGGAGCGGAAACGGACGGAACTGAGTGCTATCATATTTGTTTTCATATTCTTTTGCAGAAGCGGAAACGAATACAGAAACCCTGGAAATGAATACGGAAACAGATACTACCGGAAAGGACATGGAGCGAATACAAAGCGGATACGGAAACAGAAATAGGCATTGATCGGAACTTTAAAACCCCTTGAATCATAGAGAAATACATACAGAAATAAACAAATTTAATGAGTTGTTAACAGGGCTACAAAATAGTATCATTATGTTAGCAACTTAGTGTAGTATTGTAGTAGTACCGGACAATTGCGTATAGGGTCAAGCTGAGTACATGTGTAGTAGTAGAAGTTGGGCCTTAGATCCATTCTACTAATTGTGCCATTGTGTTCTCTTTGGTGGTTGGGCTACAAAGCAGCTATAGGTCTATAGTAAAAACAGAAATTCCATATTTACGGAAACGGGAAGTTCCATTTCCATGCATGTTCCACCGAAAAATACCGTTCCGTTTTTGTTTCCGTTTCCGCATAAAAAAATCCATTTCCGCTTCCGTTTTGCAAATTTCCGTTTCCGTTTTCATATTTCCTCTCCGTTTCCATTTTTCCTCCGGAAAAACGGAAAGTTCTCACTCCATTTTCATCCCTAGATTTGTTCTAAGTTGTCTTGTACTCTAAAATAGTCATGTACTCTAATATATAAGCCCACGAGGCTCAAGCAATACAATAACAATTCCACCAACTTTCCTAAAAAAGCCAACCTCTCTCTCTATCCTTTTAAGTGGTATCAGCCTAAACCCCGATCCAAAACTCTAGCTGCCGCCGCTTCCGCACTGCCCCTAGTGCGGTCGATCTCCATGATCGCCACCAGGGTCGCGTCCCCGTACCTAGGGTTCGTCTGCCGATTGTGTTGATCAGCTACCCTAGATAGTCTTTTTTCCGATCTATTTTTTCTCTTTCTCATCGATCTTTTAATAATTGTTCTTTTTGTTTTCTAATCTAAAATCGGTTTACGTCATTCGCTGCCATCCATGATCAACAATGCACCTCTACTTCCACATCAGACCGCGACCTCAATCCAGATCAGTTACATGCTGGAAGGGGGGTTCGAACTCGTTGTAAGCACTCGGCTCTAGCCAGCACACTATCCACCCGCGAGTGTAAAGGTTGTTCATTTTTCTTTCTTTATTTAGTTCTTCAGATCGGTTTATAAAGGTTGTTCATTTTTCTTTCTTTATTTAGTTCTTCAGATCGGTGTATTCCTTTTCTTTTTTTCTCATCTTCTTTGTTTTCCTCATTTCGCGTTTTTTTAATTCATGACCTTTTCCGTTAAATTTGTGAACTTCTTTAAAAAATCGTTGAACTCTTTTATAAATCTTTGAACTATTTTTGAAATTCGATGAACTTTTTTCATATTTGATGACTTTTTTTAAAATTCGATGAACTTTTTTTTAATTTGATGGACTTTTTTTAAAATTCGATGAACTTTTTTTAGTTACACGAACTTTTTTCAATTTGATGAAAAAAGTTCATCAATAATTTTCAAATTCAATGAACTTTTTTCAATTCGACGAACTTATTTTCAAATTCGATGAACTTTTCTTCAAATTCGATGAACTTTTTTCAAATCGGTGAACTTTTTTTCAAAATCGATGAAACTTTTTTCGAAAATGGATGAACTTTTTTCAGTTATGTGAATTTTATTCAAAATTGATGAATTTGTTTCAAAATTTTCATGAATGTTTTTCATTTTTTGTGAACTATTTTTTAAATTGATGGCGTTTTTCAAACTCAATGGACTTTCCTTGAATAGGGACAACGTTTTTTGCATGTTCACAAACTTTTTTCCGAAATCTGTGAAGTTTCAGTTTTTCTTTTAAAGAAAATCATGTATGGGCGGGTAGTTTTGAAAGTTTTGGAGCTGCATTCGATCACTAGTAAAGACATGACGTAACGGTTAGCTGAACGATGTAGGTAGGGAAGGGCGCAAGTTTAATTCCCAACAGGAGATATAATTTTTTTTTAATTCTATTTGACATTCAGCTTCCAACTAGGCTTCGAAAGAGCAGCCCACTAAGCTTCCCTGTAGGCACTAGATATGGTAACCGACGCAGAAGGCGCCCGTTAAGAGCTCCCCAATGACCCGGGCTTCACGTAGCAACGCGCGACGTGCGCTAGCGTTCAGTGGCCGGTCATTCGGAGCCATGTGGGCCGAGGCCATTGATGCGAGCATAAGGCCAACTCCAGCGCGCGACACCATCCCATCCGGCCCCTTCCGTTTATGGCAAAACAGACAGACCTCACAGCCAAGCGCGCGATGGCCTGGACCCATCTTGTCCGTTTAGTTTCCGGCCCGGCCCATTTCGAGCGCAAACATGTGCCCCGTTTGGGTCCAGGTGGTCAGCAAACGGACGCGCCGCTCATTCGCGTCGGGGTCGCGTGGGAGGCGGCCTACCTCCCACCCCCCAACATAAATGAGCACGCGCGGTCGGCCCCACCTGTCATCCGCCAAGGCGCGCAGTAGGCGTCCTTAAATGGGAAGCCGTGGACCGGTCACAGTCCACGCTCCCACTCCAGTCGCCGTGGGGGCCGTGAACTGGTGCCTTACGCCGTCGTGGTCACCGGAGCGTGAGACGTCCCCACGGGGCGAGGTGGTGTAGGCGCCTCCCATCTTCCAGGAGCCTCCCGCCTTTGAGGGACCGGCCCACTCTGGACGCCGCCGCCCTACATCGACCTCACTGCCGACGACGACGACAACGGCGACGCATGAGGAGACGACGACGGTCACGGCATCGACAGGCACGGCAGGAGCGCGCGGGCAGCGCTTTTCTTTTGTTTTTTATGTTAATTATGTCTATGTGAACTGTGGAACGGGCCCGCGATGTTTAATTATGTTCTTATGTTTTTATGTTTGCGTTTATTTTAAATTTTTCGGCATTTTTTTAGTTTTTGTGATTTTTTTAATTACGTCCACTCCGAACATGATTTGGGGTGCGACCGCATGTTAGGCGCACCAACACGGCAACGGCCTCAAGCGGCCATGAACGACCCCATTGCTGCTTCAAACGGACGATAGCAGGTCAAAACGGACGCCTGCTTGGGATCGTGCACTAGAGTTGGCCTAACATGTGTGGTCAGATGCTCCGTCCACCATCTGCATCCAGGCTAAGCTTTTCATGCAACGTCATGGAAGAGGACGTGTTAGACGTTATGGGTTGGATCCGATCTGGATCACCGCTGCCTCGCTCGTGTCGGCTCGTCCTAGTTCACGCTGCCTGATACCAGCATCCAGCGGCAAAATTTCATGTTTTGACCCTTCTGCGATACAAATTCAGGATCTGACCCCAGTTGGGAAAAAATTCGGAATTTGACCCTTTTGCTACCGCCAGAGCCCCTGGCGGTAGGGTGTGGCTGGGTTTTGCCTTCGCAAAGTTTCTGTAACGAAATATGGAAGTGCCCTGGCGGTAGGTTCACCCTACCGCCAGGGGGGTTGGCGGTAGGCTGTGTGACCCTACCGCCAGGGTCCTTGCCGGTAGGGTCCTGTGTTTTATTGTTTCAAGTTCATTTGCTTGCTTCTTTTCAAAAATAATATCACAGCAATATGACAACAAGTTTCACAAATATGACAGCAATATCACAGATCTTAAACAATTAAACTTGGGCATCCCATACACATTAACAAAACTTGGAGTCCATAGAACATTTCAAACAAACTTCAACTAATTAGTAAATGGAGTTCCACATAGTTTCACAAATAGCAAACACATAGATCCACAAATAGCAAACACATAGTTCCACGTAGTTTCACAACCACAAGACAAGTTCAAAGCAAATAGCAATCACTAGACAACCCAAACTACAAGAGCCAATTATCCAAGAGCAAAATCAGTTGCTCCTTCCCCTCTTGGAGGTACGGTCCTCGTTAATCTCTGAACAAGTCTCTTCAGTCTTCTTCTTGGGCCGTCGAGTAACCAGTCTCTGGAAAGGGTCCGGACTCAGCAAATCCTTCTTCTTCAGATTCCTCTTCGGTAGCTGAGGTGGTTGAGATGATTGAGTTGGTGGAGGTCCATAATCTTCATCGTACTCCTCCTCCCCGTTGCTCTCATCCTCCTCCCCTTCTTCATGTGTGGCCTCCTCATCCTCCTCCTCCTCAACCAACCTAGACGACGAGGGAACATGGCTCGATGAGCCGATGTAAGCCTGTGTGGCTACAGGCTGATAAGCTTCAACCGACCCAGCTCCAGCAAAACCAAGCATCCCTACTAGCTTGCGACAATGCTTCACGAACTTCTACACTCACAATGAAACAAGGGCATAATAAGTATCAGGTTTATGATTGCAAGTGAACAAGATGCATCTGTTTCGAAGAGGCTGAAATTGTACCTTCATCGTCCCCCTCATTTTGTTCTCAGATTGTACGCTCCCGGGGGCATCACCTAGTGCATCTGAGGCTTCAAAAATGCATCTGTTCAGCTCACCAGACTGCAACGGCATAAGTCATTCAGGATGATGAATAAAATAATTTAAATACAACAGTCGGTTCAAACTTACCACTCTGTTGATGAGGGGTGCAAACTCCCTAAATCCACTGTGCATGTCTCTGATGCCGGTCTGGTAGGCCTCTTCCTCGGGGTCATCCCTCTCTAGCTCCGCGTTATCTTCCTCTGTCCACCTAGGCATGAGCCGAAGACGGTGCTTCTGGCCATCATCGTACCACCTCATGTGTCGGTCCAGGTAAGCATCCCAGTCAGTCACTTTCCTCTCCACGTCTTTCCGATACCTCCGTTGGTTCCACTCTGTCACATGAGTTTTATGCTCCTCTCCCCAGTCTGTGATCGACTGATTCTTCTGCCGGCTCATCCTGCAAGGCATAGGCCACAAGAAACATCATAATAAAGTCGCCACGCAATGAAATCATGGGCACGGAGAACAAAGCGCTCACAGGTGGAGCGCGTGGCTTCCGGTATCGGTGGGTGGGCCCTGTGGGGTATGCTGATACATCCCAAACTGCGTGGCCACGCGGTGTGGCAAGTGCCACTCGACGGCGAACACACAGGTCATAGGCACGATGCACCGCCAGAGACCACGGTCCGCATCGCACATCACGTTCAGATCAAAGTCCCACTCTCGGTCATGATACGGCCACCAGTTTACCTGTTACATATACGTTGGTAAGTTCCCACTCTCGGTCAAAAGTGGAATCAAAGAGAAAGGTGTTGAGCGAGTTCATAAACCAGCGTATGCGTCAAAGCGTCCAACTCGTTGGTGTAGGTCTTGTACGAAGTCTTGTTTAGGCCCGTGTAGAGTTTGACAACGACCCACTCGTAAGCTACGGTGAGTTGTCGAGTCTTGTCGCCGTCTTCGCTATAGGCACCCCATGGGCGTCTTGGCATCTTCTCCGGATGCCCCACCGGCAGCCGCTCCCACATCCAAATGGAGAAGGCCCAGACAAAGCCACCCATATTGGACTTATCTCCCGTCCTCTGCGTTGCGTCGTCAAGCTGCAAAACATCAAATGAGGATCAGATATAACAAAATGTCATGGACATACTTTCATAGGTAGGCAATTAGATACTCTCTTACTGGACGGTATAGGTAGGCGAGATATGCGGTCCCCCAACTGTACCCTGCATCCCAGTCCGCTAGGAAGAACAGATAGGACTAGTTGGCAGAGTTCCCAGAGCTGTCTGGAAACACGACCTCCGTGAGAAGATACCACATGTAGGCCCTTGCGTACCACTCCACAGTCGTCTCATCGGCGTCTTTGGGGCATGTCTTCCGGTGCTCCGAGAGCCAGGGCAACGACACACCGGATGTACTGTTACCCTTAGCACTGGGGCAGTCGTCGATGAGGGTGGTAACCCTCTGCTGCCAGTTGGTCCTCTCCACTCGCCCGGTGAGTGCATGACCCTCGATCGGCATGGCAGTAATCATCGACCAATCCTCGAGGGTCACCGTCATCTCCCCGCATGGCAGATGGAAAGAATGGGTCTTCGGTCACCACCGGTCAATCAAAGCTGTCAGAGCTGCATGGACAAGCGTCGGCGGCTGACGCTTGAACTGCAACACAAAACCCAACAGACGGGCTCTCTTGAAGAACGGCGTGTAGCGCTTGTCGTAGTCCATATGCCCATGAACCCCGTAACCCCTCATGCGCAGTGGCTGGAGCATCTGTAAAAAAGTGAACGCCAAAAGTTAGGAAATTATTTTCATCAATCCGAAAAAATTGATCAATATTTCATTCATATTACTTACCTCTCCGTTCCCTATGAAATGGGCACGATGACCCTTGTCGAATGCGTAGTCAAGCATGGAGTACCGTGGGCCGATGTTGTCCGCAAGAGGTGCCCGCCTTAATAAAATTTGATAAACAAAAGCATCATAAGCATAAGCATACATAAACAAAAAATCAAAACAAATCATATCAACATGCATCATATCAAAATAAAATCTTAAGCATATTCCTCCAACAACATCTACTACACATGATGGATCAAATCATATCAACATTCATCATATCAAAAAAAATCCTCCAACATCCATCATATCATCATATTTTTAAACATTTTTTTAAATAGAATTCATCTTGAATGTATTTTCTCCAAACAACATCTTCATATCATCATATCAACATGCATAATAAAACTACAATCAAGTCCTCTCACATGCATTACATCATAATTTTTTTAACAAAAAAATTATGAACTAGGGTTCATCTTCATGCTACCTCTTTAGCATGCGTTGGTTTTCCCTTGAAGAGGAAAGGGTGATGTAGCAAAGTAGCGTAAGTATTTCCCTCAGTTTTTGAGAACCAAGGTATCAATCTAGTAGGAGGCCACACGCAAGTCCCTCGTACCTACACAAATAAATAAGAACCTTGCACCAACGCGATAAAGGGGTTGTCAATCCTTCACGGCCACTTGCAAAATGAGATCTGATAGAGATAATAAGATAAATATTTTTGGTATTTTTATGGTATAGATTGAAAAGTAAATATTGCAAAATAAACGGCGACGGAAATAGCTAGTTGACGGAAGATTAATATAATGGAAAATAGTCCCGGGGGCCATAGGTTTCACTAGTGGCTTCTCTCAAGATAGCATAAGTATTACGGTGGGTGAACAAATTACTGTCGAGCAATTGATAGAATAGTGCAAAATTATGAGAATATCTAGGCATGATCATGTATATAGGCATCACGTCCGCGACAAGTAGACCGAAACGATTCTGCATCTACTACTATTACTCCACACATCGACCGCTATCCAGCATGCATCTAGAGTATTAAGTTCATAAGAACAGAGTAACGCATTAGGCAAGATGACATGATTTAGATGGATAAACTCAAGCAATATGATATAAACCCCATCTTTTTATCCTCGATGGCAACAATACAATACGTGTCATTTCCTTTCACATCCTTTGGGATCGAGCAATGCAAGATTGAACCCAAATCTAAGCACTTCTCCCATTGCAAGAAAGATCAATCTAGTAGGCCAAACCAAACTGATAATTCGAAGAGACTTGCAAAGATAACCAATCATACATAAAGGAATTCAGAGGAGATTCAAATATTGTTCATAGATAATCTTGATCATAAACCCACAATTCATCGGATCTCGACAAACGCACCACAAAAAGAATTACATCGAATAGATCTCCAAGAAGATCAAGGAGAACTTTGTATTGAGATCCAAAGAGAGAGAAGAAGCCATCTAGCTAATAATTATGGACCCGAAGGTGTGAGGTAAACTACTCACACATCATTGGAGAGGCTATGGTGTTGATGCAGAAGCCCTCCGTGATCGATGCCCCCTCCGGCGGAGCGCCGGAAAAGGCCCCAAGATGGGATTTCACGGGTACAGAAGGTTGCGGCGGTGGAAATAGGGTTTCGTGGTGCTCCTGGTTGTTTTCGGGGTATATGGGTATATATAGGAGGAAGTAGGTTGGTGGGGATACAAGGGGCCCACGAGGGTGGGGTGCGCGCCCAGGGGGGCAGGCGTGCCTCCCTGCCTTGTGGCCTCCTCTTTCGTTTCTTGACGTCCACTCCAAGTCCTCTGGATCAGGTTTGTTCCAAAAATAACTCTCCTGAAGGTTTTATTCCGTTTGGACTCCGTTTGATATTCCTTTTCTGCGAAACACTGAAATAGGCAAAAAAACAACAATTTGCACTGGGCCTTGGGTTAGTAGGTTAGTCCCAAAAATAATATAGAAGTGCTTAGTAAAGCCCATTAAACATCCAAAACAGATAATATAATAGCATGGAACAATCAAAAATTATAGATACGTTGGAGACGTATCAAGCATCCCCAAGCTTAATTCCTGCTCGTCCTCGAGTAGGTAAATGATAAAAACATAATTTTGATGTGGAATGCTACCTAGCATATTTCTTAATGTAATTTTCTTTATAGCGACATGAATGTTCAGATCCGAAAGATTCAAGATAAAAGTTTAACATTGACATAAAAATAATAATACTTCAAGCATACGAACAAAGCAATCATGTCTTCTCAAAATAACATGGCCAAAGAAAGTTATCCCTAAAAATCATATAGTCTGGCTATGCTCTATCTTCATCACATAAAGTATTTAATCATGCACAACCGCGATGACAAGCCAAGCAATAGTTTCATACTTTTGATGTTCTCAAACTTTTTCAATCTTCACGCAATACATGAGCGTGAGCCATGAACATAGCACTATATGTGGAATAGAATGGTGGTTGTGGAGAAGACAAAAAGGAGAAGATAGTCTCACATCAACTAGGCGTATGAACGGGCTATGGAGATGCCCATTAATAGATATCAACGTGAGGGAGTAGGGATTGCCATGCAACAGATGCACTAGAGCTATAAGTGTATGAAAGCTCAACAAAAGAAACTAAGTGGGTGTGCATCCAACTCACTTGCTCCACGAAAAACCTAGGGCATTTTTGCGGATGCCCATCATTGGAATATACAAGCCAAGTTCTATAATGTAAAATTCCCACTAGTATATGAAAATGACGGCATAGGAGACTCTCTATCATGAAGATCATGGTGCTACTTTGAAGCACAAGTGTGGTAAAAGGATAGTAACATTGTCCCTTCTCTCTTTTTCTCTCATTTTTTTATTTTTTTATTTGGGACTTTTTCTCTTCTTCTTTTTTTATGGCTTATTTTTTCTTCTTTTTTTCTTTTTTTCCTTTTTGTCCGGAGTCTCATCCCGACTTGTGGGGGAATCATAGTCTCCATCATCCTTTCCTCACTTGGGACAATGCTCTAATAATGATTGTCATCACACTTTTATCTACTTACAACTCAAAAATTACAACTCAATACTTAGAACAAAATATGACTCTATGTGAATGCCTCCGGCGGTGGACCGTGATATGCAATGAATCAAGAGTGACATGTATGAAAGAATTATGAATGGTGGCTTTCCACAAATACGATGTCAACTACATGATCATGCAAAGCAATATGACAATGATGGAGCGTGTCATAATAAACTGAACGGTGGTAAGTTGCATGGCAATATATCTCGGAATGGCTATGGAAATGCCATAATAGGTAGGTATGGTGGCTGTTTTGAGGAAGGTATATGGTGGGTGTATGATACCGGCGAAAGGTGCGCGGTATTAGAGAGGCTAGCAATGGTGGAAGGGTGAGAGTGCGTATAATCCATGGACTCAACATTAGTCATAAAGAACTCACATACTTATTACAAAAATCTATTAGTTATTGAAATGAAGTACTACGCGCATGCTCCTAGGGGGATAAATTGGTAGGAAAAGACCATCGCTCTTCCCCGACCGCCACTCATAAGGAAGACAATCAATAAATAAATCATGCTCCGACTTCATCACATAACGGTTCACCATACGTGCATGCTACGGGAATCACAAACTTTAATACAAGTATTTCTCAAATTCATAACTACTCAACTAGCATGACTCTAATATCACGAACTTCATATCTCAAAACAATTATCAAGTATCAAACTTCTCATAGTATTCAATGCACTCTATATGATAGTTTTTATTATACCTATCTTGGATGTTCATCATATTAGGACTAATTTTATAGCCAAAGTAAACTACCAGGCTGTTCTAAAAGACTCTCAGAATAATATAAGTGAAGCATGAGAGATCAATAATTTCTATAAAATAAATCCACCACCGTGCTCTAAAAGATATAAGTGAAGTACTAGAGCAAAAATATTTAGCTCAAAAGATATAAGTGAAGCACATAGAGTATTCTAATAAATTCCGATTAATGTGTGTCTCACCCAAAAGGTGTGTACAACAAGGATGATTCTGGTGAACTAAAAAGCAAATACTCAAATCATACAAGACGCTCCAAGCAAAACACATATCATGTGGTGAATAAAAATATAGCTCCAAGTAAAGTTACCAATGGACGAAGACGAAAGAGGGGATGCCTTCCGGGGCATCCCCAAGCGTAGGCTTTTGGTTGTCCTTATATTTTACATTGGGGTGCCTTGGGCATCCCCAATCTTAGGCTCTTGCCACTCCTTGTTCCATAATCCATCAAATCTTTACCCAAAACTTGAAAACTTCACAACACAAAACTCAACAGAAAATCTCATGAGCTCCGTTAGCGAAATAAAATAAAACACCACTTCAAGGTACTGTAATGAACTCATTCTTCATTTATATTGGTTTTAAACCTACTGTATTCCAACTTCTCTATGGTTCATAACCTCCGATACTAGCCATAGATTCAATAAAATAAGCAAACAACACACGAAAAACGGAATCTGTCAAAAACAGAACAGTCTGTAGTAATCTGCATCT
Source organism: Aegilops bicornis (assembly GCA_021605145.1). Taxonomy (NCBI): domain Eukaryota; kingdom Viridiplantae; phylum Streptophyta; class Magnoliopsida; order Poales; family Poaceae; genus Aegilops; species Aegilops bicornis. The sequence goes on from CM038673.1 coordinate 331,687,519, forward strand.
AACGCAAACTTCTGGAACTCATAAAAATCTACCAAAATAGGAAGACCTAGATAATTTGTTTATTGATCTACTTCAATTGGAATCAGTATTTTATCACGTTCCGGTGATTTTTAATAATTGTTTTCGTGAGCAGAAAATTCCTGACTTTTTCAGCAAGATCAAATAACTATCATCCAAGAAGATCCTATAGGTTTTACTTGGCACAAACACTAATTAAAACATAAAACCACATCTAACCAGAGGCTAGATCAAATATTTATTACTAAACAGAACCAACAAGCAAGAAACAAAAATAAAATTGGGTTGCCTCCCAACAAGCGCTATCGTTTAACGCCCCTAGCTAGGCATAAAGGCAAGGATAGATCTAGGTATTGTCATAATAATGGTAAGGTAAATCAAAAAAACTCATCTCATATTCCCTACGTTCAGCAGCAAGTTTTCTTTGTGGCAAGCAAAATTAATCAAAAGGGTTAAATTTAATGGGACAAAAGTCCCCAAGATCAAGCTTGGGAGGTGTGGGTTCCTCCTTTGGCCCCTTATATTGCACAACCAATTCATCATTATAAGCATTCTTTTGGAAATAAGTCATGAACCTTTGTTCAAGAGAAAGCCCTAACCCGTTGTTCGGAATAGCAAAGTCATCATTGAGTTCAGAAATTCTATCAACTAGAACATCGGTAGGAACCTTTTTTCTAAGGTTTTCATTGTAAGCAACATGATTTAAAGATCGTAAACGCATTAAGTCTTCTTGATTAAAAAGGATAGCTTCTATGGGTGGACGACCAGCGTCCACCCTATAATGCGCAAAAATTTCATCGGCCAAAAAGATAGTAGCCGCTCGCTTAACAGAAGAATGCTCGATATTGGAAAACTCTAGAAAAATCCTTTGTATGCAAGGATGCAAATGGATAAATTGTCTTTCAAGTTCAACTATGAGCAAGGATATAGCATCTGCAAGACTACTAGTTTTATGAAGAATAGACCCACTCATAGAGAGCAGGGCACCAGCACAAGTAAAGAAATCTTGAATAACTCCTTTCCCAATAATATTACCGCTACCAATCCGAAACTTTTTAGTGTGTAAAATAGTGGGATCTTCAAGAGGATCATCAAAAACATCAAAATTTTCCATGTTATTATCCTTATCAATGATAACCTCCCCAGTTTCAGACATGACGGCAGCACAGAGAACGAACACACAAGAAGCAAGCAAAGAATAGGCGAACAGAAAAAGAGGGCGAATAAAACGGCAAGGGTGAAGTGGGGGAGAGAAAAACGAGAGGCAAATGGAAAATAATGTAATGCGAGGTATAAGAGTTTGTGATGGGTACTTGGTATGTCTTGACTTGTGCGTAAACTCCCCAGCAACAGCGCCAGAAATCCTTCTTGCTACCTCTTGAGCATGTGTTGGTTTTCTCTTGAAGAGGAAAGGGTGATGTAGCAAAGTAGCGTAAGTATTTCCCTCAGTTTTTGAGAACCAAGGTATCAATCCAGTAGGAGGCCACACGCAAGTCCCTCGTACCTACACAAACAAATAAGAACCTTGCAACCAACGCGATAAAGGGGTTGTCAATCCCTTCACGGCCACTTGCAGAAGTGAGATCTAATAGAGATAATAAGATAAATATTTTTGGTATTTTTATGATATAGATAGAAAAGTAAGGATTGCAAAATAAACAGGGACGGAAATAGCTAGTTGACGGAAGATTAATATGATGGAAAATAGACCCGGGGGCCATAGGTTTCACTAGTGGCTTCTCTCAAGATAGCATAAGTATTACGGTGGGTGAACAAATTACTGTCGAGCAATTGATAGAATAGTGCATAATTATGGGAATACCTAGGCATGATCATGTATATAGGCATCATGTCCGCGACAAGTAGACCGAAACGATTCTGCATCTACTACTATTACTCCACACATCGACCGCTATCCAGCATGCATCTAGAGTATTAAGTTCATAAGAACGGAGTAACGCATTAAGCAAGATGACATGATGTAGACGGATAAACTCAAGCAATATGATATAAACCCCATCTTTTATCCTTGATGGCAACAATACAATACGTGCCGTTTCCCTTTACATCCTTTGGGATCGAAAGCAACGCATAAGATTGAACCCAAAGCTAAGCACTTCTCCATTGCAAGAAAGATCAATCTAGTAGGCCAAACCAAACTGATAATTCGAAGAGACTTGCAAAGATAACCAATCATACATAAAAGAATTCAGAGGAGATTCAAATATTGTTCATAGATAATCTTGATCATAAACCCACAATTCATCAGATCTCGACAAACTTGCCGCAAAAAGAATTACATCGAATAGATCTCCAAGAAGATCAAGGAGAACTTTGTATTGAGATCCAAAGAGAGATAAGAAGCCATCTAGCTAATAACTATGGACCCGAAGGTCTGAGGTAAACTACTCACACATCATCGGAGAGGCTATGGTGTTGATGTAGAAGCCCTCCGTGATCGATGCCCCCTCCGGCGGAGCACCGGAGAAGGCCCCAAGATGGGATCTCACGGGTAGAGAAGGTTGCGGCGGTGGAAAATAGGGTTTCGTGGTGCTCCTGGTTGGTTTCGGGGTATATGAGTATATATAGGAGGAAGAAGTAGGTCGGTGGAGCTATGAGGGGCCCACGAGGGTGGGGGCGTGCCCAGGGGCAGGCGTGCCTCCCTGCCTCGTGGCCTCCTCGTTCGTTTCTTGACGTCCACTCCAAGTCCTCTGGATCATGTTTGTTCCAAAAATAACTCTCCCGAAGGTTTCATTCCGTTTGGACTCCGTTTGATATTCCTTTTGCATTGGCCCTTGTGTTAGTAGGTTAGTCCCAAAAAATATATAAAAGTGCTTAGTAAAGCCCATTAAACATCCAAAACAGATAATATAATATCTTGAAACAATAAAAAATTATAGATACGTTGGAGACGTATCACTTCACACTAACATATGAACTATTGATTAGAGTTCATATTCAATACTACTAGTTACTAAAGAACTAAGAACTAGAACTACAATCAAGCTAGAACAATCTTAGGTGAAAAAATCCAATCTAAGTTCAAAAATATGAGGGATTTCAAGCAAATAATGCGTCGAATCGGAAGCAAGTTTGGAAAAACTAATTAGAGGGATTGGAGGAGCTTAAGTTACTCTCTTCGGGGCCATCTCGATCCGCAAAAATGATGAAGAAATGGTGAAGATCCAAGGGGGAGAGTGGAGGAGATGAGAGAGGGAGAGAGGGGCGAGTTGGGGGAGAAAGAAAGGAAACTGCCGACGGGGGGGGGGGGGGAGGGGGAGATGGGCAGGGGCGCGGGATCTCAGGCGAAATAACTGCCTGGACCCTACCGCTAGAGGCTCTGGCGGTTGGATAGGCTACCGCCAGGTGCCCTGGCGGTAGGGTGCGACGGAGGGGGACGCCGGTTATCTCCGCGTGCTGACGTGGATTAGTACCCTACCGCCAAGGCCCCTGGCGGTAGCCTGTCTAACCCTACTGCCAGAACCCCAACCGGGGTCAGATCCTGAATTTGTATCGCAGAAGGGTCAAAACACGAAATTTAGCGGCATCTAGCGTGCCCGTCCGTGTCTTCTCGGTCTTGCTGGTCACGTCTTCGATCTAATCAACGTGAATATTGTTGTCAACTACACGTGTTTCTCCATCAATCGAGCAACGAGCTGTAGTTGCATCATCTCGTCGGACCGTAGTGTCGCCGCCTCATGGTTCTTCTCACGGCTGCCCCAACCTGCGCGCCCCCGTTGCGTCGTTCCTTAGGGCCATGTCATCGTCTCGAGGCCGTCCTCACTGTTGCATAGACTCACGCGTTGCCACTGCGTCGCCCCTTCTTGTCGGAGCACAGCGGCGCGTATTCCACGACGCCGCCCTGAGATTTTCCCCGGTGTTGCTTCGACCCGCATGCTATGATACCTCCTTTTAGTGATCCCATACGAACAGAAAAGTGTGTCGCACACCTATTTCCACAGAAGTGACCTTGGGTTATCGAATCCACGAGAGGAAGATTCTCTTGAAGCAATGGTCTCTAGCAAGCTTATGTTGAAGTGTCAATTTCAGCTTTTGGCTGGATGAAACAAGCAAATAGTGATTCAAACACTTATAATAAAATGAGGTACGAGTATGAGGTCTTAATGCTTACAACCATGTATTTGTGTTGGGACCAGATATGATCTTAATTTGTGCGCTGGAAGTCACCTATCGAGATGTGCTTGTTACGAACCGAAGTGAGGGATGTGTCCAAATAACATCTTGACCGACACGAGTCCTGCATTTAGAATCAGTTGTCCTACCGCATGTCCTATCCATCGCACGGGGTTGTCTTGATGATTAAGATAATGAAATCAGACAAGAGCTTTGGGCGTTTAATGACTACATCTCATAAATCCCCGAGGATAGGATCCGTGTTACCCTACTAAACCTTATTACTGTCACCGGTGTTCTGTATAACAGTTCACGGTCTCCTTGCTCCTAGCCTCAACGCGGCTCGATCTCCATGATCCTGGGTAACTAAGGGGATGAAGATCATGAATAAGACAAGAGACACGGAACAATTTTGCTTCACACATACAAGATGTTAATTCAAAGCCCTTCCATTGATCCCTACAATAAATACAGAGTGTTGCAAGGCTTATGCCTCAACTCACCTTACCAAACTAATCACACATGAAAATCAGATCGCGAGAAGAAAATATTAAAAAACACATCTTGAAGATTGATTGATTGCAAATATGTCTTAACATCTTAGATCTTTTTAGTAATACACAAGTTCTACTAAAGCAGCGCCAACTAATATGGATCAGGTGGAGTTTTAGATATAAATGCCCTTTTGGGTGTGTTTTAGAAAAGAGAAAAGTCCACATTACAACCCTAAACTAACTAGTTGGTTTAACACTAGTGCTGAAAAGCCTAGCTACAGCGTGGCAAATTGGCCTTACTGACGTTGGGTGGCAACGCCACCAATATGGCACTAGTGATAAATTTACTGGTGGTGTTGGAGCACATGTCGGCATAATTTGTGTGCCAACGATGCTAGTAGCCAACGCGAGCAGTAAGTGTATGTTAGCACTGACATGCTATGTTGGCGCCACGCCACCAATTATATTTTTTGCCTATATACATGCAACTAGGTAATATACCACTGCATCAACTAGTTCAATAGTTAAGTACTACATCACCTTAGCATAATAGTTAATAGTTCAAGAGCTAAGCTGTTGTATAGGTGCTACGTCCTCAACTCAACAAACTAGATAGCCTAGGTAGTCGATCACACTTGATCAAGGATTTCCTTGATCTGTCGAATCTTGTGCCTATTGTTTTCTCCCACTTTGAGAAAGACTGAAAATAGTAAAATACTCAAAGTTATAATATATTTGAAATAAACGCTCTAACTTTAATAACTAAAAGTCTTAAAAAATAATAATAAAACCTAAAAATAATAAGACATTCAAGGTAATAATATATTCAAAATAAATATTCTTAATTTAATAACTAAAAGTCTAAAATAATAATAATAAGATTCAAAATAATAAAAGACTCAAAGTAATAATATATTTAAAATAATATTCTTACTTTAATAACTAAAATATCAAAATAATAAAAATGCTTAAAATAAAAAAATTAAACTAATAGTATATTCAAATAAATATTCTTATGGTGTATATAGAAATTAAACTCCACCATTAGACTAATTATCTTTGCGTTTATAGAAATCGAACATCGCCACTAACTTGAAGCCGATTAGTACAGATGCATCCACCAATTCGTGGCATGTCAGTACAGCCCCTTCCCCTTCTCGTGGGGAAGGGGCTCCATGGCATCAATTGCACCATACTCGGCAAGTGATGAGGATATCAATACCATTGTTACACCCACGGCTCCTGCTGCTATACATACTGGACCAATTACTAGAGCTCGCACACGCCAATTAAATTATCAGGTACTTTCGTTTCTTGGTAATGATTCTAATGTTCATGAGAATATGATGCTGCCTAAATTGGATACATTTGTTTGGCTTACAAATGAAGGGTCTGGTGTCGGTGTCAAAACTGGCGGATCTCGGGTAGGGGGTCCCGATCTGTGCGTCAAGGCTGATGGTAACAGGAAGCAAGGGACACAGATGTTTACCCAGGTTCGGGCCCTCTCGATGGAGGTAAAACCCTACTTCCTGCTTGATTAATATTGATGATATGGGTAGTACAAGAGTAGATCTATCACGAGATCGTACAGGCTAAACCCTAAGAGCTATCCTATGATGGTATGATTGTAATTGTAATCGGCCTTCTAAGGACCAACCTCTCCGGTTTATAGACACCGGAGAGGGCTAGGGTTTACATGGAGCCGGTTACAAGAAAGGAAACACAATATCCGGATCGCCAAGCTTGCTTTCCACGCAAAGGAGAGTCCCATCCGGACATGGGTCAAAGTCTTGAGTCTTGTATCTTCACGCTTCAATAGTCCGGACGTTGTACACAGTCCCGGTCCGGATACCCCCTAATCCAGGACTCCCTCGTTAGCCCCTGAACCAGGCTTCAATGATGATGAGTCCGGTGTCACAACCCTAGCATTGGCCTTGCTTGTCATTGCATCATCATCTTGCATCATGTTTAAATTTCTCAGAAATTTGAAATGGGGACTTGTGAAAGCCTCAGAAATAATTTCTGAAAATGACCAAGATAAAAATTGCTTCAAATAGGTCCAAGAAAATGTTCATGTTTCTCTATGAAAATATTGGACAGAAGTACAATTCAAACCAATATTTTTAGGAGCTCATAAATATTTATTTTGGGTATTTGAAGCAAAGGCAATAACTGTTTGCATTGGATTTATATCTGCTATATATCGATTATGTGTCCAATAATTCTGAGAAATTGTGAGGGGCTTTGGAATAATCCTTTTAGCCCCTGTAAAATTATCAGAAGAAAGCAAAATGGTTTAGTGCTTAAAACTAAATCAAAACAAATAACAGAAAAGGAAACAGAAAACAGAAATGAAAAAAAGAGTCTTACCTGGGCTTACCTCCTGTGCAGCCCACATGGCAGTCCAGCCACCTGGCGGCCCAGCCCACCTGATTGCAGTCATCCCCAACCTCCCGCCAGAGGATGAGGCGTGTGCTCTCAGCTGGCCCACGCCATGAGGCCACCTCCTGCTTCTGCCGACGCAGGAGAGGCTCCAGAAGCCGCCACGCGCCACCCCGGTCCCTCTCGCCCATCGCTCGCCCCTGTCCCTTCCCCTAGCCCCCTCTCTCTCTTGCAGCCGAGCGCCGTCCGAGCATAGCCGTCGCCGCCGCTCGCTATTGCCGTAGGCACCGCCTCCCCCTCGCTTCTCTGACCGGCCCAGAGGCTCCGCCTCGACCCCCTCTTTCTTCCACCCCGAGCCACGCCACCGCGGGAGCCCCACATCGCCGCCACGAGTTGTCTTCCCTGAGCACGGCCGCCGAACTCCATCGACGGATTCGTCGCCTTCCGTTCGTCCCCGAGCCAGCTGAGCCTGTCGTCGGCCTCACCGTGAGCTCCCGGTCCTTTCCCCCTTAAGCACGTCATCGTTTTTGTCCCGTAGCCGCCGATTCCACCGGAGCCGCGAGCTCGGCTCCGCCGGCCATGTCGCCGCCGTGGCCAGGGCCACCGCAGCTCATACCCGCGCACGTCACCGCACTCAAAGAACCTCCCGGAAGGCCAACGCCGCCGCCACAGCCTCCCCGCCGTGCCCGCAAAGACCCCACGCGCACATGGCCGAACTCCGGCCGCCGCCTTTGAGCTCGCCGCCGTCGATATAAGTTGCCCCCGACATAACTGACTGCACCACTCTACGCGCGGGATCTCCAGCGTGACGTAGATGCCCTCCGCCGGCCATTTGGTCGCCGGAGGAGGAATCCCGAGCCCCTCCACCGCGTCTGGCCTCGCCGGCGTCATGTCGCCGGTGGGTTTGACCCCGCTGACCGTTGACTGGGTGGGCGGTTTGACCTGGTCAGCGGCGTGTGGGCCACCCTTGTTAATTATTGGTTAGGTTAGTTTAGCGCTAATTAACTTAGATTAGTGCTTAACCTAACACTAACTAACTCTGTTTAGTTAGTTAACTAACCATTGACACGTGGGTCCCACAGGTCAGGTTTGACCTGGCCAACCCAGTTGACTGCTGACATCATAGTGACGTCATGCTGACGCATTAATTCGATTTCTGGATTTATTCTTATACAGGAAATTCCAGAAAATAGTACAAACTTCTAAAATTCATAGAAAATCAACCGTAGCTCCAAATCAAATAATTTATATATGAAAAATGATCAGAAAAATCCAATATATCCATCTGTACTAGTTTCATGCATGTTTAAACAAGTTAACTTGCTGTTAGTGCAAAACATGATAAAACACTATTTAAGATCACAAATGTGTTTGAACTTTGAATCTTTTGTTCAAAATAGCTCAAACCCATCTGGTTGTACTTGCATTAGCCCAACACACTCATTTTGCCATGTCACATTCATGCATCATATTGTCGCATTGCATTGATTGTGTTCTTCCTTGTTTGCCGGTGTTTGTCCCCTCTCAGTAAACGATGTACCGACGATGAGTTCGATGACACCGATGAAGAACTATATTATCTTTAGAAGTGCCAGGCAAGCAAAACCCCCTTGTTCATTCCGATATAATCCCACTCTCTCGCTCCTGCTCTTTTTTACTGCATTAGGACAACAACGATTCATCTGTTACTTGCTGAGGTAGTTGAACCCCTTTATCCTCTGCATGACCTGTCATTGCCACAGTAAATAGATGAAACCCACTAGCATGAGTAGGAGTTGTTTGAGCCTATTCGCCTACTCATTCATGCTTGTTTGTCATGCCTGCTCTTGCTTAGAGTTGAGTCGGTCCGATTCATCGAGGATGAATCGGAGGTGTGTGAACATGTCCTCTTGTTGAGAGCTAAGTGTGTGAACACGATTTGGTAAAGGTAGCGGTGAGAGGCCATGTAGGAGTACATGGTGGGTTGTCTCATTGCAGCCGGCCCTCGAGGCCCGAGTTACGTGTTTGTGATCCATGAACAGTTACAACCACGCATTGGAATGCTTAAGTGCCCCTCTCGACTTATTAATCTACCCGATCTCTGTCCGGGAGTTGCAACTAGTTTACGGTGTTTGTAGGTAGTGTTAGTAGTCTACCAAGTGGCACCCGATGCAGGTGGGCTTGGGACAGACTAGGCACCATGGCACAGTGTACCAAGCGTAGAACCACCCGTCGAGGTGGGCTTGGGAACCTGCACACATCGTTTGGGGCCGTGGCGACACCCGGCCGGATCTCCTTGCGTATGGAACCCGAATAGGCGATAAACACGGGCCGAGAGACTTGTGTGGTTAGTCGGTCGTGGCCGACTCCCTCGCCAAAGCTTCCGCTTGAAGGTTGCCGAGATACACGAGGTGTACATGGCGGTAAGTGGCGAGAGCGTGTGTGAAGAAGTACACCCCTGCAGGGTTAATATGATCTATTCGAATAGCCGTGTCCGCGGGAAAGGACTTCTGGGTTGCCTATAACAGTTCATAGACAAGTGCAAGTGGATACTCTAAAATACGCAAGATAAGCGTGAGTGCTATGGATGGCGTTCTCATAGGGAGACGGGAGCGGATCCATAGTGGTGTATTGATATGGTGAATATGTGGACTCGTGTGCGCCACCTCAAAAGGGTTACTTGCAGTCGTAGTTCAGGATAGTCACCGAGTCAAAGCTGGCTTGCTGCAGTTAAACTCCACCACCCTTTTGTTGATACCGATGCATATGTAGATAGTTCTGATGTAAGTCTTGCTGGGTAGTAGTTCCGCATGGACTTCGATGTTTAGCTTGTTACCTCAGCTACGATCTTGTGCCCTCGGCAGGATCTGGTAGATAGTCAGGCTTCTAAGACTTTTTCATTTGTAGATGTCTGTACTCAGACATGTTAAGCTTCCGCATGTGCTTTGACTTGTATGCTCTGAATGTTGGCTCATGAGACCCATGTTTGTAATATCTCGCTCCTCGGAGCCTAATGAATAAATACTTGAGTCGTAGAGTTATGTTGTGATGCCATGTTGTATTTACACATATCGAGCACATTGTGTGTATGATTGAAATGCTTGGTATGTGTGGGATCCGACAATCTAGTTGTTTATCCTTGGCAGCCTCTCTTATGGGGAAATGTAGTCTAGTGCTTCCATGAGCCATAGTAGTCCGCTACAGTTGCTTCACCGGAGTCTCGCTAGCCCAAAGACTACTCTTGAGGACACTTGACTGGCCGGCATGTGTTTCACTTTGTTCCTGTGGTTCTGCCCTTCGGGAAATGTCACGCGGTGACATCCGAGTCTGCCTAGCACCTTTCTACCGGGTTCCCGAGTCTTGTTAGCCAGTGCTACAGCCCGAATTCACACGCTGGCGACCGACATGCTCGATGTGATTCATGTATGCCTGTCCCCATGGGTTAGTGCCGCTTTGGGTTCACGACTAGCCATGTCGGCCCGGGTTCTTTGTCATATGGATGCTAGCGACACTATCATATACGTGAGCCAAAAGGCGCAAACGGTCCCGAGCCATAGTAAGGCGACACCCATGGAATACCGTGCGTGAGGCCGCAAAGTGATATGAGGTGTTACCGGCTAGATCGATGTGACTTGGAATCGGGGTCCTGACATCCGGCGCGCAGTATTGTCGTCGGCATTGCAAGGCGGGTTCCTTCTTCGAATACTCCAAAGTACACATTCTGACGAATAGTGTCCGCCTCCAATCAATGTTGTGCTCCTCGACTTGATTGCCTCAAGAATGACCATCTCCACGTGTCGAGCGAATGTGAGGAGTCGAGGCATTTTTGCATTTTCCACCCTCGATCCTCCGGGCTAACCGTCTATTTGAAGGGACGGGGATACTCAGATCCAAACCTCACTCTCCCTCCCAGAGCTAGCATCCAACGGAGCGCTCCGCGAAAAGCCATTCCAGCATGGCCAGCCATCGCAGCTCTTCTCCTCGCCCTTCCCGTTCCAAGTCGGGGGATTGGGAAGAGTGTTCAGTTCCTTATAGTCGCTTGATAGAGTTACAAACCCAAGGGTTTCTCCCGCCAGTGTTCATGGTTCCCGTCCGAGCTGGAATAGCCACTTATGACGGAGGGGAACAAGCTGAGGGATCTCCCAGCCCATCTCCGGGGGAGCGTATATGCCTCATCCCACATCTGCTGAGGGGCGTCGAGTTCCCTATCCATCCGTTTCTTTGCGGGCTCCTGGAGTTCTACGGCCTCCAGTTACACGATCTTACCCCTGCCTGCATTACGCACATAGCGGGGTATGTTGCCCTTTGCGAGCTGTTTTAGGCTGCGAACCACACTTCGGATTATGGAGGAAGCTGTTCTGCCTCGTCCCCCGCACCCAGGGGGAGTCCCTATGTCAAGTGGGCAGGGCCGAAGTATGGCGCATTGCCGAGACCGGATACCTGTCTGGCACTCCTGAGAAGGCACCAGAAAACTGGCCTTCAGAGTGGTTCTATATAGACGACGTCCCTCTTCCGGATCCAGTCCGGACAGGTCTTCCGAAGTTCAGCAATGCCCCGCCGAGAGCATGCCTAAGCTGGCGCCCCCGGGGCCCTCAAGAAGAGGACACAAGGGAAATATTCCTCCTGATGAACAGGATAAAGTTACTGGTCAAATCCGGACTGACGATAGTTGAGGTTATGGCGATATGCATAAGACGGGGAGTGCAGCCGCTCCAATATCAGGGGAAGCCTATGTGGCATTTCAACGGGGAAGACGACGCCACCCGCTGCGGCCGTAAGGGTCCGGACTCCGCTGCCGCTTTGGCAAGGATATTGTCCGATTTGTACAAAGGGGAAGAGGAGGAATTCCTTCACATAAAAACGTGAGAGGGATTGTCCATGTACAACCCCCCAAACTGGGTAAGTTGTCATTCTTTTCCCTGCTTTACTCACCCTAGCATTCTTCTGCTAAGATTACTTGCATCAATGCTCCTGAGCAGGAACTAAGGAGGGCTGTAGAAGGAATCTTCAGCCCCTCCCCGCAATCAGAGGACCCTCGAAGGGCCCTAGATCCGGGACTTAAAGTTGATCCGGATATCACTGTGGAGCTTGTCAACGGGGTATTCTATCAAGCGAGCTGGGATGGCGCCCTAGTGGCCATTACAGCCGACCACCCTGGACTGCTCCCCGCGTCATGTGTAAGCCGAACTAGAAAACCCTATCCTTCAAAGAGGACTCCCCCGGGTGTTATAATTTACCATTGAGGCGTCGTTCTATTTGTAGAAACAACGGCCGGAGCGAGCGGCCGAGCCCCTAGGGACTCGTCAACCATGGGCGTCCGGATCGGGCAGGCTCAAGAGGAAGGCGGTGAGGGTTGACCCACCGCTACAGAGGTAAAGTAATAACTTGTCTTGTAATTATAGAATTTGAAATATGACAGCGCCCTTTGTGTCTGGCAGGAAGAGGAATAACCAGACTATATCCAGAGACCCTACCAATCACGCCTCCACCAGCCGGGTTCCAGAACCGGCTTGATGAGGCGGTTCTGAGGCCAGCACCGCATAGTTCCCTGACGGAGGATGCGGATATGCATTCGGCCACAAACTCCGAAGTGGAGAGCACCACGAATCACCGGCGCCGGAGGGCCGTGCTCCGGAACAACATGTTTTCCGAAGAGGCTTTTAATGCCTTCAATTCAGCGGACACATACGCCCAAGATGCTAGGGGCGGGCTTGCCCAAGCGACAAACCAGTATACCAAAGAAATACGGGTAAGAAATTTTTATAAGCATGTGTAGCAGTAGCCCCTGAGACTTGAAACGGTTGGAACAACTGTTTTAAGGATCAACTTATGCACAGGTCCTTGTAGATAAGAATGAGCAATTGTCTCGGGAGCTGGAGGAATGCAAGGCCAACTAACGGCCGCAGTTGCCAAGTTAGAGGAACCCCAAAAGCACTCATCTGGTAACAATTGTCACAATTGTACGAAGATGCACCAGTTAGTGAATGGCTGATATAACAAGTCTAACAGAAAATTCTGCAGACAATCCCGGGGTGAATCCGGAGGGCGCAAGAGAGGATGCATCGCATCTCAACAGGCAGCTGGAGGCTGGCGAGCGCATTCTTGTGCGAGTTAGGCGGGAGAAGAACGATCTTCAAGATGCCAAAGTCCAGCTGGACATGGAGTTAAAAGATCTCCGCGCTCAGCTGGCGGACTCCGTGAAGGAGAACAAAAGGCTTCGACGCAGCATTTACGGTGAGTGCCTAGACGAACTGTAGTATAGTTCGGCGAGGAAGTATATTGAAAGAACTTTACTTGCAGGAATGTTAACGGGTCGCCCTGAGGAGGAGATGCCCTCATCGGCAAGTGATTTACTGCAAGACCTTTCGCAACTGCACGAGAAAGCTCGGCAAGTGATGCAGGGTGTAGCTCACGCTTTGTGGCCATCAAGCTTGCTGCCGAATGGCATGGGGGAGCTCGTGGATATGCTTCAAGGAGCACGGCGGCGCTTCTGGCTGTGGAAGGTGTCCGCTTGCCAGCAAGGCGCAAGAGAAGCCTAGGCTATGGTTAAGACGCGCTACACCAAGCTGGACCCGAACCATATGGTCGAAGTAGGACCGGCGGGGCCCGATGGGCAAGAAATTCCCGTGAGTCTGGTATATGACCAGGTAGCGTTAGCCGCTAAGAATTCGCAACAGGATTGTAAGCTAGATAGCCTGTTGGACGGTATAGAGGAGGAATATAGTCAGTCTAAATGACTGTGTAATTTAATGGACATAATTAGTCCCTAGCCGGATTAAAATCATTTGTCATCGCGGAACTTTTCGCTTCAGCCCCTGGATCCTATAGTCCGGGGTGTGTCCGAATACCCACTCAGTTATACAAAACCGGGGTATGCGTGGACACCAGGCGTAGGGGTCATAAGTGCTTGAGCAGACAAGTACCCAACTAGTTATGTTATATTACATGGATAGTAAGAAACATCTTCCGGGGAGAATAGTTCCGTTAGGGGTTCCTTTCCCCGGTAAGCATGCGACAATGCACATGTCCGGACTGCGAGCGATTGCGAGGATCTGAGAACTTCTGGGATTTGCGTTATAATAAACGAATACATCTTTTGTTCACCGACCGAATATTCTCTTAAGGAAGCTAGCTTTCGGCTTCACCCAGTCTAAGGTACACATCCGGCTGAACCGGCAGTATCAATCGCAGAGGTGCTCTCCTTATGCCCTAGCCGAATTAACGGGAACGTAAGGCATAAACACAAGAGCCAGACAACCCAGCTTGGCAACATCTTAAGTCATATCAATGCATATAATGGTGAAGAAAAGGCACATATGGAAAAGGAATGCATATGTGATGGGCAGAAAGCCATGTGAGTAATTATTTTTAGCTTCCGTATAGGAAGCCCCCAGGTATTGCTTACACACTTAGTGCGGCCGGAGTTATCCGGAAATCCGCACTGTATTGAATACTTTGTGTGAAGAGAGAGAAATGAGAAGAAAGGAAAAAGGGATGGAGCATAATTAAAAAGTAGGGGTAAGGAGACGAACACTGAGTTCGACGTTTAGGCATAGAATCTCCGGAGTCTGGCCGCGTTCCATGGGTTCGGCTCGAGTCTGTTATCGGATGCATTACGTTGACGGTATGCTCCTCCGGTGAGAACTTTGTCAATGATGAAGGGACCTTCCCATTTGGGTTTGAGTTTGTCCTTCTTCTTCTCCGTTAGGCGTAGAACGAGCTCGCCAATATTGTAAGTTTTGGCCCGCACTTCTCTGCTTTGATATCGTCGAGCCTGCTGCTGATAGAATGCGGAACGGGATTTTGCGACATCGCGCTCCTCCTCTAGGGCATCCAGGTTATCCTGCCGATCTAACTCGGCTTCCTTCTCTTCGTGCATGCGTACGCGTGGCGAATCATGTATTATGTCACAAGGTAGTACCGCTTCCGCACCATACACCATAAAAAATGGTGTGTATCCGGTGGTGCGATTGGGTGTGGTCCGCAGCCCCCAGTCTGTAGTCGAGCTCCTCTACCCGGTCGTATCCGATTACGTTAGAGATCGCACTAGTCCGGGTTTGATGCCGCTCATGATGAGACCGTTTCCCGTTCGACCTGGCCGTTTGTTTGGGGGTGGTAGAGCGGGCGTAGTCGAGCTTAATGCCCATTTTGCCGCGCAAGTTTTCACGCCGTCGGTACCGTGAAATTTGAGCCATTATCGGTGATGATGCTATGGGGACACCGTGTCGATTAATGCGACCCGGATATGATGTCTATCACAGGTCCGGATTCGGCCGTTTTGACTGGTTTGGCTTCTATCCATTTGGTGAACTTGTCCACCATGACCAGTAGGTATTTTTTCTTATGACTTCCCCCTTTAAGGGGTCCGACCATATCTAGCCCCTGCACCGCGAAGGGCCAAGTTATGGGGATTGTTTGGAGAGCGGTAGGGGCATGTGACTACGATTGGCGAAGAGGCGGCAACCGACGCAATGTTGGACAAGGTCCTATCGTGCCTTTCGGGCCGTTGGCCAAAAGAAGCCTGTACGGAAGGCCTTGCTGACTAGCGCTCGAGCCGCAGCATGATGTCCGCCTAGTCCGGCATGGATTTCAGCCAAGAGTTGCCGCCCTTCCTCTTCGGAGATGCACCTTTGGAGCACTCCGGTCGCACTTTTCTTGTAGAGTTCCCCCTCGTGGACCTTGTAAGCTTTAGAGCGCTGGACTATGCAGCGTGCTTCGTTTTGGTCTTCGGGGAGCTCCTGCCTATTTAGGTAGGCTAAGAAAGGCTCGGTCCACGGGGCAATTACGGCCATGATTTCGTGGGCCGAAGATGTTATTTCGGTGGCGAGCCCCGATTGTGTCGAGATGGTTCGAATGCTGGGATGTGCTCGGGTCCGTGCTGGTATTGCCGGACTCCTTCCCATACTACGGATGGCTTGAACAGCCTTTCCGGGAATATGTTAGGTGGGACAGAATTCGCGTTTGGCGATCACGGGCAAGGACGTCCGCCGCTTGATTATTTTCTCGAGCCACATGGTGGAATTCGAGCCCCTCGAACCGAGCTGATATTTTGAGGACGACATTACGGTAGGCCGCCATTTTTGGATCCTTAGCATCGAAGTCTCCGTTTATTTGTGATATTGCGAGGTTCGAATCCTCGCACTTCCAGGCGTTGGATGCCCATAGAGACCGCCATCCGAAGACCATGCAACAAAGCCTCATATTCGGCTGCATTGTTGGAGTCTGTGTAAAGTATTTGGAGGACGTACTGGACCGTGTCAGGACTACACATGCTCCCAGTCCGGCCAGCATTTTAGAGCCGTCAAAGTGCATGATCCAGTTGGAGTATGCGCTGTACTCTTTAGGGAGTTCGGCTTCCGTCCATTCGGCGACAAAGTCGGCCAAGATTAACGACTTGATGGCCCGCCGTGGTTTGTACATTATGTCGAACGGAAGGAGCTCGATGGCCCATTTAGCAATCCGGCCCGTAGCGTCGCGGTTGTTTATTATGTCATTGAGTGGTTCTTCGGAGGCTACTATGATCGAACACTCTTGAAAGTAGTGTCGCAGCTTAGGGATGCCATGAAGACCGCGTCGCTATTTTTTGATAGTGTGGGTATCGGGATTTGCATGGGGTGAGGACTGTGGATACGTAATAAACCCGGCTTTTGGAGCGGGAATTTGTATCCATCAACCTCTCGTTCGACGGCAATACTGCGCTTACAACTTGGTGTGTTGCCGCTATGTATAATAGCATAGCCTCGCCGGTGTTCGGCTTGTTAGGACCGGATTCTTGACCGGTAAGATCTTTTTTTCATCGAGTCCGACCGCGGCTACATCCGTCCATACGAAGTGTTCGGTGCACCGCAGGAGGCGGTAAAGAGGCAATGCCTTTTCTCCTAATCTGGAGATAAAGCGGCTCAAAGCAGCCACGCATCCGGCTAGCTTCTGGATGTGCTTGAGGTCTGTTGATATAGCCAACTGAGATAGAGCTCGGATTTTTGTCGGGTTCGCTTCAATTCCTCTATTGGAAACAATGAAGCCCGGCAGTTTCCCTGATGGGACGCTGAAGACGCGTTTTTCCGGATTCAACTTAATGTCGTATGTCCGGAGGTTATCGAATGTGAGCTTCAGGTCATCTATCAGGGTTTCGACGTGTCTAGTCTTTATGACCACGTCATCCACATATGCTTCCACTGTTTTGCCGATTTGTTTTTCCAGGCATGTTTGAATCATGCGTTGATAGGTTGCGCCAGCATTCTTGAGCCCAAAGGGCATAGTGTTGAAGCAAAAAGGGCCATATGGCGTTATAAAAGTTGTTGCAGCTTGGTCAGACTCTGCCATATTTATTTGGTGGTATCCAGAATATGCGTCAAAAAAACACAGCGAGTCATGTCGGCTGTGGCATCGATGATTTGATCGATGCGAGGGAGGGGAAAGGGATCTTGGGGCAAGCCTTGTTGAGGTCTTTGAAGTCGACGCATAGGCGCCAGGATTTGTCCTTCTTTGGTACCATCACCAAATTTGCCAGCCAATCCGGATGTTTGATGTCTCTGATGAATCCAGCCTCGAGTAGCTTGGCTAACTCTTCCCCCATTGCCTGTCGTTTGGGCTCTGAGAATCGCCTTAGGGTCTGCTTGACTGGTTTATATCCTTTTAGGATATTGAGGCTGTGTTCGGCTAGTCTGCGTGGGATGCCTGGCATGTCCGATGGGTGCCAGGCAAAAATGTCCCAATTCTCTCGTAAGAAATCTCGTAGTGCGGCGTCAACCGCGGGGCTCAGCTGTGTCTCGATGGAAGCTGTCTTCGTGGGGTCCGTTGGATGGACCTGGAATTTGACTATCTCGTCTGCAGGCTTAAATGAGGTGGACTTGGGTCGCTTGTCTAGTATCACGTCGTCCCTGTCCACGGTGGCCCTATGATGTTGTTAACTCTTCGGCTGCTAGGGCTTCAGATAATGCTTCCAAGGCTAGAGCTGCGGTTTTATTTTCGGCGCGAAGTGCAACGTCCGGATCACTGGCTAGAGTGATGATTCCATTGGGTCCGGGCATTTTAAGCTTCATGTACCCATAATGGGGTACAACTTGAAAGCTTGTAAATGCATCCCGCCCTAGAAGGGCGTGGTATCCGCTGCTAAAGGGAGCCACCTGGAATGTGATTTCCTAGGACCTATAATTCTCCAGGGTGCCGAATACCACATCGAGTGTGATTTTTCCCGCACACCGCGCTTCCCGAGTAGGGATAATTCCCCTGAAGGTCGTGCCGCTTTGTTCAATGCGGCTTTTATCAATCTCCATCTTGCTGAGTGTTTCTTCATAAATCAGATTTAATCCGCTTCCGCCGTCCATGAGTACTTTAGTGAGCCGAAAGCCATCTACGATCGGACTAAGGACCAGAGTGGTTGGTGCCCGAACAACCCGGAATCGAGGTTCATCACCGGCATTAAAAGTTATAGCAGTGTCGTTCCAAGGGTTTATTTTTGCCACATAGTAAATTTCAGCGGAGCTTCGACGAGCTCGCTTGCGCCTATTGTTCGAGGCAAAAGTCTCGAAGACTGTTAGTACCGTATTGTGTTTCTTTGGCAGGATGTTGTTCCGCTTTATGGCCCACCGGAAGATCCTCGCCACTTTTTGCCACTGCCGGTGTATCCAACATGCCTTAAGGCTATGAGTAGGTGTTGTATCCGAGTATCTTGTGGAGCTTACATGGCCCGTCGAGCCATTCTTCCAATCTGGATCCCATACAGGGTGGGCTTTGGTTTCTTGGGGTTGGGTCAGACGACTTACGAGAGTTCGTCCGTTTAGTTCGGGCAAAGGTTTTGGTGAGAGCGGTACTATCCCAAAATTCTGTTTGGGTCTTCCAAGCGCTCTCCATCGCACAGTACTTCCGTACTATGGTTGCCAAGTCCGCGAAGCGTACTATGTCGTGGTGGCTTATAGCGTTGAGGAGTCCTTCGTCTGTGCAGTTTTTGCAAAAAAGTGAGACATGTTCTATTCGCGGCAGTCCCTGACCTTGTTAAGCGCAAGGAGGAATCTGGCCCAGTAGTGATGTACGGTTTCCTGGGGCTCTTGCCTGATGTGGGAGAGACAGTTTATGTCCAGGCAGGTGTTGTTAGCAGAATCCGGATTTTGATTTGATCTAACGCCCCAGGACGCGGGTGGTCCCGAGCTCGACAGCTCAGAGTCCGGAGTGCCCAATTTCTTCGGCCCAATGCCCGATTCTAAGTCCGGGACCTGGGTCAGGTTTTCCTTTGAGCAGATCTTTGGCTCAAGGAGTTCGGTGATCCGAACATAACTTGTCCTCAAAGTTGAGGGGCAATCCGTGTGGTTCCCCACTATCGCTACCTCATGGGTGGCGGCGGGGACTGATATCCCTTTGGTCGGGTTTAAGCCCAATCCGGTCGTAGTCAGAAGCGACTCCAGAGCGGCGATGCGATCCAAGAGTTCGTTCAGGGAGGAGAGCTCCATTGGATCCATCTGTTCGGCAAGTTCCGAACTGACGCGAAGGTTAAGATTGATGACCCGAGAAGTCATCGTCGGCGCCACCACCGATGGGGCGGCCATAACGAAGCCGCCGAGCCAGAGCATCTGGCCTACAGCCAGAGCCCGCTCCGAGGTAATGTCGTCCTTGACAGTGAGACGAGACATCGAGCCTTGTGGCGACGTCACAGAGGAACTCTCAATGAAAGCACCAATGTCGGTGTCAAAACCGGCGGATCTCGGGTAGGGGGTCCCGATCTGTGCGTCAAGGCTGATGGTAACATGAAGCAAGGGACACAGATGTTTACCTGGGTTCGGGCCCTCTCGATGGAGGTAAAACCCTACTTCCCGCTTGATTAATATTGATGATATGGGTAGTACAAGAGTAGATCTATCACGAGATCGTACAGGCTAAACCCTAAGAGCTATCCTATGATGGTATGATTGTAATTGTAATCGGCCTTCTAAGGACCAACCTCTCCGGTTTATAGACACCGGAGAGGGCTAGGGTTTACATGGAGCCGGTTACAAGAAAGGAAACACAATATCCGGATCGCCAAGCTTGCTTTCCACGCAAAGGAGAGTCCCATCCGGACATGGGTCAAAGTCTTGAGTCTTGTATCTTCACGCTTCAATAGTCCGGACGTTGTACACAGTCCGGCAGTCCGGATACCCCCTAATCCAGGACTCCCTCGTTAGCCCCTGAACCAGGCTTCAATGATGATGAGTCCGGTGTCACAACCCTAGCATTGGCCTTGCTTGTCATTGCATCATCATCTTGCATCATGTTTAAATTTCTCGGAAATTTGAAATGGGGACTTGTGAAAGCCTCGTAAATAATTTACGAAAATGACCAAGATAAAAATTGCTTCAAATAGGTCCAAGAAAATGTTCATGTTTCTCTATGAAAATATTGGACAGAAGTACAATTCAAACCAATATTTTTAGGAGCTCATAAATATTTATTTTGGGTATTTGAAGCAACAACAGCAACAACAACAACAACAACAACAACAACAGAATAAAGAATAACAAAGAAAGAATAAAGAAGAATAACAAAGAATAACAATAACAAGAACAACAAAGAAGAATAACAAAGAAGAATAACAAAGAAGAATAAAGAAGAATAACAACAACAACAATAACAACAACAAAGAAAGAATAACAAAGAATAACAAAGACAACAACAAAGAACAACAACAACAACAACAACAACAACAACAACAACAACAACAACAACAACAACAACAACAACAACAACAACAACAACAACAACAACAACAACAACAACAACAACAACAACAACAACAACAACAACAACAACAACAACAACAACAACAACAACAACAACAACAACAACAACAACAACAACAACAACAACAACAACAACAACAACAACAACAACAACAACAACAACAACAACAACAACAACAACAACAACAACAACAACAACAACAACAACAACAACAACAACAACAACAACAACAACAACAACAACAACAACAACAACAACAACAACAACAACAACAACAACAACAACAACAACAACAACAACAACAACAACAACAACAACAACAACAACAACAACAACAACAACAACAACAACAACAACAACAACAACAACAACAACAACAACAACAACAACAACAACAACAACAACAACAACAACAACAACAACAACAACAACAACAACAACAACAACAACAACAACAACAACAACAACAACAACAACAACAACAACAACAACAACAACCACAACAACAACAACAACAACAACAACAACAACAACAACAACAACAACAACAACAACAACAACAACAACAACAACAACAACAACAACAACAACAAGTCGCGAAATAGCACTCCGCCGAGTGAGCCGTGTCCCTCTTGAGCCTGACTTCTGTGGCTCCGCCGAGTGAGCCGTGTTCCACCATATTATCAACGTGAATTACTTAAAAAATTGCAGCGTTTAAGACAAGGAAAAAATTCTGTAGAGGAATATTATCATGAATTACAAACTGGCATGTTTAGATGTGGTATTGTTGAGGATAATGAAGTTATGCTTGCACGTTTTATGGGTGGATTAAATAGAGAGATTCAGACCATTCTAGAGTATAAGGAGTGTAATAATATCACTCGTTTATTCCATCTTGCTTGTAAAGCTGAACGTGAAGTGCAGGATCGACAGGCATTGGAGCGCACTAACTTTTCTGCAGGTCGATCTTCATCATGGACACCACGTGCATCCTCTACTTTCACTGCACCATCACGTCCATCAGGTGCCACCTCCAGCCGGGCTACAAGAAAGCAGGCACAACCACCACTATCTGCCAAGAGCATACCTGCCGGGCCTACACAGAGCTCTTCTTCTTCCATGGCATCAATAGGGCACACAAGTGATATTATTTGTCATCGTTGTAAGGGAAGAGGTCATTATGCGAGAGAATGCAAATCTCAGCATGTGATGATTGCTACTGAGGATGGTGGTTATGAGTCCGCTAGTGACTATGATGAGGAGACTTTAGCTCTTATTACATATGAAGAACACGGTGGAGATGATTTTGATCATGAGAAGCAATACATGGCTCCTGAAGACGCTGACGGGTATGAATGTTTTTTGCTCAACGTGTTTTGAGTGTGCAGGTTACACAAGCTGAGCAAAATCAGAGGCATAATTTGTTCCATACAAAGGGAGTTGTGAAGGAACGTTACATTAGCGTCATCATAGATGGAGGGAGCTGCAACAACTTGGCTAGCATGGAGATGGTGGAGAAGCTATCTCTCACCACAAGACCACATCCACATCCTTACTACATCCAATGGTTCAACAACAGCGACAAGGTTAAGGTAACACGTCTTTGTTCGTGTGCATTTTAGTATCTCTACTTATGCAGATTATGTTGATTGTGATGTGGTACCTATGCAAGCATGTTCCTTATTACTTGGTAGACCATGGCAATTTGATAAAAATTGCATACACCATGGTAGAAACAATCAAGATACCCTTGTTCATAAGGATAAAAATATTACTTTGCTTCCTATGACTCGATTCCATTTTGAAAGATGATATTAATAGAGCTAATAAAGCAAAAGCAGAGAAAAATAAGAGTGAAAATCAGATTGTTGCAAAAGAATTTGGGCAACAAATGAAACCTAATAATAAACCATCTAGTGTTGCTTCGAAATTAAATTGAAAAGTGCATGTTTACTTGCCACAAAATCTGATATTGATGAGCTAGATTTTAGCAAATCTGTTTGCTATGCTTTTGTGTGCAAAGAGGCATTATTTTCATTTGAGGACATGCCTTCCTCTTTGCCTCCTGCTGTCACTAACATTTTGCAGGAGTTCGCTGACATCTTTCCCCAAGACGTGCCACCGGGATTACCACCTATTCATGGGATTGAGCATCAAATTGACTCAATTCCCGATGCATCGCTACCCAACCATGCACCATACCGTACCAATCCAGAGGAGACGAAGGAGATTATGCGTCAAGTCCAGGAGCTGCTCGACAAAGGTTATATTCGTGAATCCCTTAGTCCTTGTGTTGTTCCTATTATTCTAGTGTCGAAAAAGGATGGTACATTGCGTATGTGTGTTGATTGTAGAGGCATTAATAATATTACTATTCGTTATCGTCATCCTATTCCTAGGCTAGATGATATGCTTGATGAATTGAGTGGCTCTACAATATTCTCCAAAGTTGATTTGCGTAGTGGATACCATCAAATTCGTATGAAATTGGGAGATGAATGGAAAACTGCATTTAAAACTAAGTTTGGTTTATATGAGTGGTTAGCCATGCCTTTTGGGTTAACTAATGCATCTAGTACTTTCATGAGATTAATGAATGAAGTTTTACGTGCTTTCATTGGACGATTTGTGGTAGTCTATTTTGATGATATACTGATTTATAGTAAATCTTTGGAGGAACATTTGGAACATTTACGTGTTGTTTTTATTGCTCTACGTGATGCACGCTTGTTTGGTAACCTTGGAAAGTGCACCTTTTGCACAGACCTAGTATCTTTTCTTGGCTATGTTGTTACTCCTCAGGGAATTCAAGTTGATATATCCAAGATTAAAGCTATTGAGAGTTGGCCTCAACCCAAAATGGTCACACAAGTGAGGAGTTCCCTTGGCCTCGCTGGTTTCTATAGGCATTTTGTGAGAGATTTCAGCACCATTACTGCACCTCTCAACGAGCTTACAAAGAAGGATGTGCCTTCTGTTTGGGGTAACGCACAGGAAGAAGCCTTCATGGTATTGAAAGATAAGTTGACACATGCTCCTTTACTCCAGCTTCTTGATTTTAATAAGACTTTTGAGCTTGAATGTGATGCTAGTGGAATTGGATTAGGAGGTGTGTTATTACAAGATGGCAAACCTGTTGCATACTTTTCTGAAAAATTGAGTGAGCCTAATCTGAACTAGTCTACTTATGATAAAGAATTATATGCTCTTGTTCGGACCTTAGAAACATGGCAACATTATTTATGGCCCAAGGAATTTGTTATACATTCTGATCATGAATCTTTGAAACACATTAAAAGTCAAGCAAAACTGAACCGTAGACATGCTAAATGGGTTGAATTCATTCAGACTTTCCCTTATGTCATTAAACACAAGAAGGGTAAAGAAAATGTTATTGCTGATGCATTGTCTCGTCGTTATACTATTGTTTCACAACTTGACTTTAAAATATTTGGTTTGGAGACCATCAAAGATCAATATGTGCATGATGCTAAATTTAAAGATGTATTGCAGAATTGTAAGGAAGGGAGAACTTGGAACAAGTTCGTCGTTAACAATGGATTTGTGTTTTGTGCTAACAAGCTATGCATTCCAGCTAGCTCCGTTCGTCTTTTGTTGTTGCAGGAGGCGCATGGAGGAGGATTAATGGGACACTTTGGCATGAAGAAGACGGAGGATATACTTGCTACACATTTCTTTTGGCCAAAGATGAGACTAGATTTTGAGCGTTTTGTTGCTCGCTGCACTACATGTCAAAAAGCTAAGTCACGACTCAATCCTCATGGTTTATATATGCCTTTGCCTTTACCTAGTGTTCCTTGGGAGGATATATCTATGGACTTTGTTTTAGGTTTACCTCGAACAAAGAAGGGGAGGGATAGCATATTTTTTGTCGTGGATAGGTTCTCGAAAATGGCACACTTTATACCATGTCATAAAAGTGACGAAGCTGTTAATGTTGTTCATGAAATTATTCGCTTGCATGGTGTGCCAAATACTATTGTTTTAGATCGTGATACTAAATTTCTTAGCCACTTTTGGAGATGTTTATGGGCTAAGTTGGGGACTAAACTGCTTTTTAGTACTACTTGTCACCCACAAACTGATGGACAAACTGAAGTCGTAAATAGAAAATTGTCTACTATGCTTAGGCTGTTTTGAAGAATAACAAGAAAATGTGGGAAGAATGCTTGCCTCATATTGAGTTTGCTTATAATCGATCGCTGCATTCTACTACTATGATGTGCCCTTTTGAAATTGTGTATGGTTTCCTACCTCGTGCACCTATGTATTTGTTGTCTCTTCCATCTTCGGAGAAGGCTAATTTTGATGCTAAACAATGTGCTGAATTGATCTTAAAAATGCATGAGTTAACTAAGGAAAATATTGAGCGCATGAATGATAAATATAATCTAGTTGGAGATAAGGGTAGAAAACGTGTTGTCTTTGCACCTAGAGATCTTGTTTGGTTACATTTGCGTAATGATAGATTTCCTAATTTGCGCAAATCAAAGCTAATGCCACGTGCTGATGGTACTTTTAAGGTGTTAGAGAAAATAAATTATAATGCATATAAACTTGAGCTGCCTGCAGATTTTGGGGTTAGTCCCACTTTTAACATTGCAGATTTGAAGCCTTATTTGGGTGAGGAAGATGAGCTTCCGTCGAGGAAAACTTCATTTCAAAAAGGGGAGGATAATGAGGACATCAATACCATTGTTACACCCACATCCCCTGCTGCTATACATACTGGACCAATTACTAGAGCTCGCGCACGCCAATTAAATTATCAGGTACTTTCTTTTCTTGGTAATGATTCTAATGTTCATGAGAATATGATGCTGCCTAAATTGGATACATTTGTTTTGCTTACAAATGAAGGGCCTGACATGGATAGGAGGGATGAACACTAGAGCAAGACCAAGCATGGAGATGATGGCATGCGCAAGGAAAACAAGAACAAAGTTACGAGTGATGATTTCAAGACTTTGAAGCCACCATAAGGAGTGCAAGAAGCGTTGGACGAAATATACAAGATGCCACTTCATAAATTTCGTCCAGAGGCTATTCTAGGTGCTGCGTCACCTTATTATTGGACCAGACCCATGTAATTTCGAAATACTTAAGTATAGGCTGTTTTTAGTCCGTATGTGTGGGGAAACAAGAGTTAGGGTTGGTTTCGGACCCCTCCTCCAAGGGCCACGAAATCCCCCCCCCCCCTCTTCCTCCATATATACAGCCCTTAGGGCATCGTTTAGACTTTGGGTTTTGTTTAGATTAAAGTTCGCCATAGCTGCAACTTCGCGTACTTCGTTTGTGTTCAACAACCAGACAAAGGCGTCTCAGAACCCCACCTTGATCAATAAAGCTTTCCTCTTATATTCGCAATATCCAGATTGCAATCTTAGTTTCTTGCTTGTTCTTCATTTGCTTGCAGGAAACAGACCTTCGTGGTCAGGTTGATCGTGCTCCGGCATGGTCAATAACCTCTCGGAGTTGGTTCAGCGATTGCTAAGGCGCGACGTCCTCGCACGTTCGTAGTCGGATCGTCAAAGTCGACTTCCTCCAAAACGATAGCCACCATTCATCGAAAGACGGGACACCTTTGCCTCTATCAACAAGCATCTCGCCATCCGCATCCACCATAT
Organism: Aegilops bicornis; assembly: GCA_021605145.1. Lineage (NCBI taxonomy): Eukaryota > Viridiplantae > Streptophyta > Magnoliopsida > Poales > Poaceae > Aegilops > Aegilops bicornis. The sequence goes on from CM038673.1 coordinate 331,713,887, forward strand.
CTTTAGAATAGGCCACCACGAGCTGGGCGTGGGCGGCCGCGATCTGGGCTTTGGCGGGCTCCGTCGTGGTAAGGTATGCTGCGTAGGAACGTATGGCTGCTCGAACTATCTCGGCGATTGCCAACTCTTCGCCCGTGGGTTGCCGACCATTGTCAGAGAAGCTTCGTTCGATTTGTGTGGTAACCGCCACGAGCTGGGCGTGGACGGCCTCGACATGGTCGTGGGCGGCCTCCATCAGGGCTAAGGCCGCCGCTGCGGAATGGAAAGATGTTGTGCCGCTCTCGCTAGTTGCTATCCCCGAGGCAGATGCTGCCGCCGCCGCCTGAGAAGCAACAACGGTCGTTTGGGCTGCCTTGACCGCCCGGACGCAGATTGCGGTCGCCCTCATGAAGCTTGTTAGCACGTGCCTGGTGGCTGCGGCTGCGCTCTCGCTGGAGTGGGCCGCTGAAGTGTAGCGAACAGACCCGAATGGATCTAGTGCTCTGTGCTCAGTGTCATCCCTGGATCAGTAATGCTGACACCACACAGTACTTCGAAGGATTTATAGCAGAGTAGCAATCACACTTATTACATCGTTGTCCACAAGGGAACTTAATACAATAATATGGCTTAAGGCCATCTAAAGATAACAGCGGAAGGCTTGGAAGACAAGTGAGTCCATCAACTCCATCGGCATCACTGAGTATAGAACCACGACCTAACATCTTACTCGACGTGCGAAAAGTGCGCAACGTGAAAAGTTGCAGCCCGAAACGGGTTAGCACATGGAATATGCCGCAATGTAACACATAGAGAACAATGAAGCAACAAGCCTATACTACATGCATATATGGCTGGTGGTAAGGCTCTCTGATTACATTTTTGCATAAAGCTGATTTTTCCCTACATCAAAGGAATAATTTTATTTAACTATCATGGTGGTTGTTAAACATTGAGAATGGTTGACAAAGATCCTCAATCCCAATTTAAAGTACTCATTAAAACCCAATAACTTTATTATTAGAAGTAACATGTTGAGATTCACATGATATTCAAGTACTAGATACTCAAGATGTCCATAACCGGGGACACGGCTAATCATGATTAGTTTATACACTCTGCAAAGGTTTGCGCACTTTTCCCCACAAGACTCGATCGCCTCCATTTGGTTCTCGTGACTACATGGTGTTTGAGAGGCGGATGACCGAGACATAGTCTTTCGAAGCGCTTAGCACCTTACATGTGGGTAGACCGTACCAACCTACATCCCCTACATCAGCTAGCCTACCCATAAGAGTTCGCACAACTTAGTCAACTACGCCAGAGCCCATAATTGGCTTGTGGCTGCACACGGAAGTTTCGGTTTGAATAATCTTATGATCCCTTAGAGCACGGGTGGCGGTCCGAAGAAATACAGAGCAAGTCCTCAGAGAAACCAGTGCCTCAATCCACCCAGATGTGTGTTTTGTTTGCAACCTTATATAATCCATTAATTAACAATCTAAAATCTGTCATGGATTTTCACTCACCCAATCCACGTCTACTAGCATAGCATGGCATAATTAAGCAAACGAGAAGTAACTCCCAAGGTTTCATAAGTAAAACAGTAATAGGTACTACCTCAATCGACTTCCCATCCCACAATTTAATTAGATCCTAAACATGCAAGTGTTTGAGGGTTGATCTAATGCATAAAACTGGGTAGTAGAAAAGGTATGATCAAAGTGTTACTTGCCTTGCTGATGATCCGCGAGTCCTAGAGATTCGAAGTAACAAGCGGCGCACTCCGGGTGATCTAACGCAGACAAACAACAAGCATACAATAAGTACTCATCTAATGCACAGGAAATCTCGAATAAAAGATCTAACCAGATAGTTCAACTTAAGAACCCTGGTTGCAAAAGAATCGAATCAAATAAAGCATCGAAAGTCGGAACTCGAGAGAGAACGACTTGATATAGCAATCTGAAATTAAGTCAAAATTTTACAGTAGCAAAACTCTATGTAAGTAGGTTAGTCGGAACGGCGGTTTCATAACGAAACTCCAGGCGCTTGAATCACCCGATTCGATAAACGAGCAAGAAATAAAAGCAGAATTGAAAATCGGACCGTAAATCGAATCAAAAATAATGGATTAAATCCGATTTAAAAGAAAACGACGAACGGATTAAATAACGGACGTTCGTTATCAGAACTAATCCAATGAACGCGTTTCATTGAAACGAACGGTCGGTGAACGTTCGCTAAATAAGAAAACCGAAAAAATAAAACCGTCTAGGTTTTTGAAAAACCGAACATCACAAAAAAAAACCGGATCGGTCTTTTAACAAAACCGTATCGGATCGGATCGGCGGCGGCTACCTCCGGCGGTTCGCCGGCGGGCTCGGCTGGTCGGGCGACGGGCGGCGAGGTAGGTCGGGAGGGGCGGCGAGGCTCCGGGGTCCGGCCGGGCGAGGGCGGCGAGGGCGACGGCGGGCGGCCTTCGGACGGCGGGCCTTCTGGACGGGCGGGCGGCTCGGGTGGAGGTCGGGCGGGCGGGTTGAGGTGAGAGAGAGGGTGGGCGCCGGGTATAAATAGAAGGGGGCCGCGGGTGGCTTGGAGGAGGGCAAGCCGGGTCCGGCGTGTCCGACCGGACACGGCGGGCGGCGGTGGTGGCGTCTTGTGGCGGGCACCAAGGGCGGCGTCTTGTGAGGGAGAGAGGAGGCGGCGGCGGGCCGGCTGGCTGGCTGGGCCTTGGCCCGAAGTAGCGTTTTTTTAAACAAAACAAAACGGATTAAAAAAATACCAAACGAACTCGATTTTAATAAAATTAATTTTCCCCGACTCCTAAAAATGAGTCGAACAAAATGAACTTTAAAAACGGCAAACATGCATAAATTTTTTAAATGCTCATTTTTGCCTAAACAAAATAAATCTTCCAAAACCAAATTTTTGATTTATTTATAATATCTTCATTTTTCCTAAATATTGGGAAAGTCATATTATTCCCTCTCTTAAGTTTTTATAGGAAAAACTTTATGAAGATAATTAAATAAATCCAATGATCCTATTTTCAAAATTTGAGAAATCCCAAATATGAAAATAATGAAACTTCCAACTCTCCGAGGGTCCTTGAGTTGCGTGAAATTTTCTAGGATCGGAAAATGCGAGAAAAATATGATATGCATGATGACCTAATGTATAACATTCCAAATTGAAAATTTGGGATGTTACATGAAGTTTCCCTCACGACGCGGGTCCATGTCCCCATCTTTCACCGGCGACGATTGAACAGTGAAATGATATTTGAGGAGCGGGCTAGTGTGCTTGACACTCCGACGGTGCTCCAAGATATTTTGTGATGCATCCCACACGGTTGATGATAATAAACTGTGTGCGATCTACTTGATTTTTCGTCTTGATTTGAATTACGTAATGGGGTAACAGCTGCAAAGGATGGTGTTTGAATTTCTAGAACTTTTATCTGCAGTGAACATGCAACTATGGGTGTGTTGTCAAAAAAATTGGATTTATTTAGGGTTCGTTTGGATGTTTTTATACATTAACTTGGTTTTGTAGGTATTTCAGGTGCATAATTCAAATTTGAACTACATGCACATGCTCCAGTGCATATAAACGGGTTGAAAAATCAAATTTGTGTCCTTCGATGCATGCTTAGGTCACATGCAAGAAATGGGAATGAATGTCAAACACCCTGCCACCGTCACTCGGCCGCAAACATTGAGATACTTGGTTTTTAAATTCTAATAAATCCAAAACTCGTCTGAAATTCATGAAACATGGCATGCTATCATGGAGCGGCATCAACATGTCGTGGTGAAAATATTGTCCCATTTGGAGCAGGTTTGGGTATAAGCTTCACCCAAACCGGAGCTTCTCACAACAAGCATGATGGTTTCGGTAGGGAACGTGCCACCTTTGGGGACGAAACGATATATGTTGCCTCTTATTGCTTTCAAAAAATTTCTAGTGTCAACATAGAACAACAGGAGTGTTGTGTTTAATTTTGGATTTTTTTGGGGTTCGTTTGGACATTTTTATACATTAACTTGGTTTTGTAGGCATTTCAGGTGCATAATTCAAATTTGAACTACATGCACATGCTCCAGTGCATATAAACTGGTTGAAAAAAGAAATCTGTGTCCTTGGTTGCATGCTTATGTCCCATGCAAGAAATGGGAATGAATTTCAAACACCCTGCCACCGTCACTTAGCGCAAACATTGAGATACTTGTTTTTTAAATTCTAGTAAATTCAAAACTCATCTGAAATTCATGAAACTTGGCATGCTATCATGGAGCGGCATAAACATGCCGCGGTAAAAAAATTGTCCCATTTGGGGAAGGTTTGGGTATAATCTTCTCACAAACCAGAGCTTCTCACAACAAGCATGATGGTTTCGGTAGGGAACGTGCCACCTTTGGGGACAAAACGATATTCGTTGCCTCTTATTGCTTTCAAAATTTGTCTACTATCAACGTAGAACAACAGGAGTGTTGTGTTTAATTTTGAAATTTTTTGGGGTTCGTTTGGACATTTTCATACATTAACTTGGTTTTGTAGGCATTTCAGGTGCATAATTCAAATTTGAACTACATGCACATGCTCCAGTGCATATAAATTGGTTGAAAAACCAAATATGTGTCCTAGGTTGCATGCTTAGGTCCCATTCAAGAAATGGGAATGAATTTCAAACACCCTGCCACCGTCACTCGGCCGCAAACATTGAGATACTTGGTTTTTTAAATTCTAGTAAATCCAAAACTCGTCTGAAATTCATGAAACTTGGCATGCTACATGGAGCAGCATCAACATGCCATGGTAAAAATTCTGTCCTGTTTGGGGCAGGTTTGGGTATAAGCTTCTCACAAACCAGAGCTTCTCACGACAAGCATGATGGTTTCGGTAGGGAACGTGCCACCTTTGGGGACGAGACGATAACCGTTGCCTCTTATTGCTTTCAAAAAAAATTAGTGTCAGCATAGAACAACAGGAGTGTTGTGTTTAATTTTGGAATTTTTCGGGGTTTGTTTGGACATTTTTATATATTATCTGGGTTTTCTAGGCATTTTATGTGCACAATTCAAATTTGAACTACATGCACATGCTCCAGTGCATATAAATTGGTTGAAAAATCAAATATGTGTCCTTCAGTGCATGCTTAGGTCCCATGCAAGAAAAGGGAATGAATTTCAAACACCATGCCACCGTCACTCGGCCGCAAACATTGAGATACTTGGTTTTCAAATTCTAGTAAATCCAAAACTAAATGAAATTCGTGAAACTTGGCATGCTATCATGGAGCGGCATCAACATGCCACGGTAAATTTTTTGTCCCATTTGGGGTAGGTTTGGGTATAAGCTTCTCACAAACCAGAGCTTCTCACAACAAGCGTGATGGTTTCGGTAGGGAACGTGCCACCTTTGGGGACGAAACGATGTCCGTTGCCTCCTATTGCTTTCAAAAAAATTCTAGTGTCAACATAGAACAACAGGAGTGTTGTGTTTAATTTTGGAATTTTTCGGGGTTCGTTTGGACATTTTTATACTTTAACTGGGTTTGCTAGGCATTTTATGTGCATAATTCAAATTTGAACTACATGCACATGCTCCAGTGCATATAAATTGGTTGAAAAATCAAATATGTGTCCTTCGGTGCATGCTTAGGTCCCATGCAAGAAATGGGAATGAATTTTAAACACCAGAACCTTTATTGATTGCGGCCGAAACATTGAGATACTTTGTTTTTAAATTCTAGTAAATCCAAAACTCGTCTGAAATTCATGAAACTTGGCATGCTATAATGGAATGGCACCCGACATGTTGTAGTATTTTTCATGTCCATTTTGAGAGAAGGCGCACTTGAATAACAACCAACAAAGGCATTTTGAAACAAATAGCTGCCACTGTAACGTCTCAAACATTTTGTATAATTTAAATTGTGTGCGTTCTGTTAACCTTTCTCGTGACGCCACGCCTCACTCTTTTAATGGCTAGGAGGTGTCATGCGGACAGGTGCTTGAGTGCTTGACTAAACAGGAGGCGTGCGAGCTGTACTCCAAATCGGAGGCTCACCGGGAAGCGAGCCATTTGACTTCCATGGCCGCCCGCCTTGCTTGAATCCTCTCCATTAATGGCGCCCAAGCTGCAGTTTAATATGGAATATAAAGCACTCATCGCAAACGTTTTAGTTAGAACACCTGTATGCAAACCGACAGCTTCCTCGGGAAGCCAAGAGAAAATGTGCCGAGCAGGATTTCTGCAGCTCTTGATCGCAAACATTTTAGATAGAACACCCGTATGCAAAGTGAGAGCTATGGTCTTCCCCCTTAAGTCGAAGGAAAATTCGCAGCGCAGGATTTGTGCATCCCTTCAACGCAAACGGTTGTTTTGGATGACCTGTGTGCAACCACATACAAACAATCTTACCAAACTGTTTGACAAATGGCAATGTTACTAAATCAACAAATGTCAATCTTTCCAGTTTGACAAATGGCAACATACCCAATATGACTTCGAGCCATCGTTTGCTAGAACAACAAACTTCGAGCCACCGTTTGGCCAAAAGAACGCCCCCACGCGCTGTGCAATCTTGTGCTGTAAGCCGTCTGTGGAAGCGGGGTGACAAGACGTGCAAGAGGAGGACGAAAGGACACGTACACATACGGTTAATACAAAAAAATGGTTGCAATTTAATTACCTACCGATTGCTCTCTAAGCTACATCGGTATTTCCCCAAAGAGGAAGGGATGATACAGCACAGTGACGGTAGGTTCCCTCAGTGAAGAAACAAAGGTTATCGAACCAGTAGGAGAACCAAGCGACACAACGTAAACAACACCTGGCAATCCGACGTGTTAAAGGGGTTGTCAATCCCTTTCGGGTAACGATGCCAGAAAATTGTAGTAGATTGAAATAATAGATCACAAATAAATAGAGTGCAACAAAGTATTTTTGTATTTTTGGTTTAATAGATCTGAATAAAAATGCAAAGGAAAAGTAGATCGTAAGAAAATATATGAGGAAGAAGACCCGGGGGCCGTAGGTTTCACTAGTGGCTTCTCTCGAGAAAAATAGCAAACGGTGGGTAAACAAATTACTGTTGGGCAATTGATAGAACCTCAAATAATTATGACGATATCCAGGCAATAATCATTACATAGGCATCACGTCCAAGATTAGTAGACCGACTCCTGCCTGCATCTACTACTATTACTCCACACATCGACCGCTATCCAGCATGCATCTAGTGTATTAAGTTCATGGATGACGGCGTCATGGGAATGGGGGTCCCCAGACTTGCCTGCCTGCGGCCCAAAGTGTGGCTCTCCCAGCGGCCCTGTACGGCCCATCTTCACCAGCAAACACTCAAGACCTTCACGAGGGGCCAAGCCTCGCGAGGGGCCAAGCCTCGCGAGGCGGACGACACAAGACCTCCTCGGGAGCGGCCTCGTCAGGCTGGCTCGCGAGGGGCAGAGAGATCAAGGCAAGCCATGACGATCAAGGCTAGGTGGGCGCCAGCGATCGCAGCATCCTCGTTTCCTCTTTGGTGCTAAGGAGGCAAGCGCAGGCGAGGAGTACTGAGGCATCATGCAAAGGTTTCCATATCGGTGCAACGAGACCAAGACCAGCAGGACGGCAGGATGGAGGTCACCGTGGAGCCCAAGACGGCGTCACCACCAGAGCCTTTGGTAGGAGAAGACCACCTTTAGTCAAGATAGCTTGTACTAGCTGCCCCCTTTCAAATTGGCCGTTGTGGCATCCCTTTCCGCTCAATATTTGGGAAGAGGACCAACACCTCTATAAATAGGACTAGCCACCACAGTAGGAGGCAACTAATTCAGGTCATATGGAACGGATTCAGATCATCCTCATCCACACAAGTCCATCAAGAACAAGACCAGCTCTCCTCAGGAGGCTGTTCTTCCCTTGTACTGTTCATCATCAGCCCAAGAGGCAATCCACCACCACCACACTGGAGTAGGGTATTACACCACAACGGTGGCCCGAACCAATATAAATCTTGTGTCCCTTGTGTTGCGAGTTCGTCGAGTTTAGCCTTACAGATCGCAGTGAGGGTGAGGGCGTGATTAGGCAGGGGGATATCTTCGCGCGCACCCCAGTGTTCGAACCTTAAGGGTTTTGCCGGAACCCGAAATCTGACATTTGGCACGCCAGGTAGGGGTGCGCCGGAGTTTTCCTTCTGCCGATCCGCATCCCATCGCTTCACCACCTCCATGTCGGACACCCGTCGAGCCCGTGCTGAGTGTAGGGCCGCCCTCGCCGCCCGCATCGCTCAGACGGCTCCTGTCGGCGGGCCTCCCCGTTGTTCTTCGTCGCCTGCCGCCAACGCTGCCACCGATCCGGCAGGGAAATAGCAGCAAGCATCCTCATTACACCCCCTCGGTGCGGTGGGACGGCCGCACTGCCACCCCGTCGCTGACCCCAGCCGACTCGTCGTCTCACGCTCATCGTGCTCCCACGGACGCACAGGCCGCACTGCTCATGGCACGCGAGCTCCTGCGCTACCGCCCCGTCGACGACCTCTACGAGGACTGGCTCAACCGCATCGCCGAGCTCGTCAGCACCGCAGGGGGCTCTCCCGTGCCATCTCTCTCGCTGCCTCGTGCTCCCAGCTGTAGGCGACGTGGCCCATGGAGTGCCTCTGCCACCTCTGCCCCAAGACGGCATCCTAGCGCCAAGGCGCGTGGCCCCTCGGCGCGACCCATCGCGTCTGGCGCCCACGCGAGAGGAAAGAAGCTGCCAGGAAATCCCTCGGCCGCGAGAGAACGTTCTCGTGCTCCCCGCACCACTATGACAAGACCCTGCACCGCATGCGGTGGCGGTGCATGGACATCAAGGGCAGGCTCCACATCAGCAAAGGGTCTTGGTGGCTACCACGGGCTGACGCGCCTTCACCCCTGAGCTGCGTAGCATCGCATGGCCGGGCAAGTTCAAGCCATACCTGCCTCCTCGCTATGACGGCACCCCCGACCCTGCGGAGTTCCTGCAGCTCTACGTGCTGAGTATCGAGGCGGCCAATGGTGATGAGAAAGTCATGGCAAACTGGTTCCCAATGGCTCTCAAGGATGGCGCTCGTTCATGGCTCCTGAACCTGCCTCCGGGCTCAATCTCCTCCTGGGACGAGAGGCGTGATCGCTTCGTTGCCAACTTTTAGGGTACTAACGACTGCCCTCCGACCGCGGGGGACCTACGCCGCATCAAGCAGCAGCCAGGGGAGACCCTCCAGAAGTACATCCAGCGCTTCAACAACATTCGCCTCAAGAACCCCAAGGTGACGGACGAGGCCATCATCTCCGCGTTCTTTGATGGCGTCCGCGATGTCAAGATGGAGGAGGAGCTCGCCATCCACGAGGAGCTGTGCACGACCTTGGAGCTGTTCAACCTGGCGACCAAGTGCGCAAGACCTGAGGAAGGGCGCCTTTCCCTCCTCGAGCTCCCAGCTACTGACCCTGAGGAGAAGAAGGCCAAGGCCAAGGACGTGAAGCGCAAGGGACTGGCCGTGCTCGCAGCAGAGCCGGATACGAAACGCGGTCGGGACCAGCCCGAGTCATCCAAGTGCAGCCGACCATTCTGGGCCTTCCACAACATTCACAGCCACAACACCAACGACTGTCAAGAGCTCATGGCCATTCGAGAAGGATGCTTCGGTCGGTGCCCTGAGCGCAACGATCGGGGCTACGGCTGAGGAGGAGGACGTGGCGGAGGATGCTTGGACGATCGTGGCCCACGCCAGGAGTGGCGTGACCGGCCTCGCGAGGACGGCTGGCAGGACCAACCTCGCGAGGGCGCCTGGCGCGATCAAATTTCACGAGGACCGCCCTCAGGGCAATGCTGGACTTCCACCGCTGATACGTCTCAACGTATCTATAATTTTTGATTGCTCCATGCTATTATATATTATGTTTGGATGTTTAGTGGGCTTTATCATACACTTTTATATTATTTTTGGGACTAACCTATTAACCCAAGGCCCAGTGCAAATTGCTGTTTTTTTGCCTATTTCAGTGTTTCGCAGAAAAGGAATACCAAACGGAGTCCAAACGGAATGAAACCTTCGGGAGCGTGATTTTTGGAACTAACGTGGTCCAGAGGACTTGGAGTGGACGTCAAGAAATCAATGAGGAGGCCACGAGGCAGGCAGGCGCGCCTGCCCCCCTGGGCACGCCCCCACCCGTGTGGGCCCCTCATGGCTCCACCGACCTACTTGTTCCTCCTATATATACCTATGTACCCCGAAACCATCGAGGAGCACCACGAAACCCTATTTCCACCGCCGCAACCTTCTGTACCCATGAGATCCCATCTTGGGGCCTTTTCCGGTGCTCCGCCGGAGGGGGCATCGATCACGGAGGGATTCTACATCAACACCATAGCCTCTTCGATGATGTGTGAGTAGTTTACCACAGACCTTCGGGTCCATAGTTATTAGCTAGATGGCTTCTTCTCTCTTTGGATCTCAATACAAAGTTCTCCTCGATCTTCTTGGAGATCTATTCGATGTAACTCTTTTTGCAGTGTGTTTTTCGAGATATGATGAATTGTGGGTTTATGATCAAGATTATCTATGAACAATATTTGAATCTCCTCTGAATTCTTTTATGTATGATTGGCTATCTTTGCGAGTCTCTTCGAATTATCAGTTTGGTTTGGCCTACTAGATTGATCTTTCTTGCAATGGGAGAAGTGCTTAGCTTTGGGTTCAATCTTGCGTTGCTCGATCCTAGTGACAGAAGGGGGAATGACACGTATTGTATTGTTGCCATCGAGGATAAAAATATGGGGTTTATATCATATTGCTTGAGTTTATCCCTCTACATCATGTCATCTTGCTTAATGCGTTACTCTGTTCTTATGAACTTAATACTCTAGATGCATGCTGGATAGCGGTCGATGAGTGGAGTAATAGTAGTAGATGCAGGCAGGAGTCGGTCTACTTGTTGCGGACGTGATGCCTATATACATGATCATGCCTCGATATTCTCATAACTATGCTCAGTTCTATCAATTGCTCGACAGTAATTTGTTCACCCACCGTAATACATATGCTATCTTGAGAGAAGCCACTAGTGAAATCTATGGCCCCCGGGTCTATTCTCCATCATATAAGTTTACATCTATTTTACTTTGCGTTCTTTACTTTCACTCTTTATCATAAAAATACCAAAAATATTATCTTATCATCTCTATCAGATCTCACTTTTGCAAGTGGTCGTGAAGGGATTGACAACCCCTTTATCGCGTTGGTTGCAAGGTTCTTATTTGTTTGTGTAGGTACGAGGGACTTGCGTGTGGCCTCCTACTGGATTGATACCTTGGTTCTAAAAAACTGAGGGAAATACTTACGCTACTTTGCTGCATCACCCTTTTCTCTTCAAGAGAAAACCAATGCATGCTCAAGAGGTAGCAACCGCTGCCGCCATCGCCAAGAAGGAACGACGACCACCTTCGGGACGAGGGGGCTGGGGGCTTCCAGGAGCCGCATGCTATCTTGACAGAAGCCACTAGTGAAACCTATGGCCCCCGGGTCTATTTTCCATCATATTTAATCTTCTGTCAACTAGCTATTTCCGTCGCTGTTTATTTTGCAATCTTTACTTTTCAATCTATATCATAAAAATACCAAAAATATTTATCTTATTATCTATATCAGATCTCACTTCTACAAGTGCCCGTGAAGGGATTGACATCCCCTTTATCGCGTTGGTTGCAAGGTTCTTATTTGTTTGTGTAGGCACGAGGGACTTGCGTGTGGCCTCCTACTGGATTGATACCTTGATTCTCAAAAACTGAGGGAAATACTTACGCTACTTTGCTGCATCACCCTTTCCTCTTCAAGGGAAAACCAACGCATGCTCAAGAGGTAGCAAGAAGGATTTCTGGCGCCGTTGCCGGGAAGATTCACGCACAAGTCAAGACATACCAAGTATCCATCACAAACTCTTATCCCTCGCATTACATTATTTGCCATTTGCCTCTCGTTTTCCTCTCCCCCACTTCACCTTGGCCGTTTTATTCACCCTCTCTTTCCGTTCGCCTTCTTTTTCGTTTGCCTTTTTCTCGCCAGATCTATTTTATGCTTGGGTTACCATGTGCCTTCTATTTGCTTGCATCTTTGCTTGATAAAAATCTATTGATATGGATCCACTTAAATTGTTCTACTTGGATCATCTTCTATCCTTATGCGCTCGTGCTGAAACCCCAACTAGCCTAGTTGATGGGAAATCTTTAGATGAGCATGCTCATTTTGTGCGTCATCGTTTGTCTGAAAAAGGGAGACACTTATGGGATCAAAAAAACAGTTTGCTATGTTATGCTTGGAATCTTTGTGAAATTTATGATTTTACTTGTTGCTCTAAGAACCCTAAAAAACACCTTCCCTACCTATGTGAGTTTAATGATACTGAAATCTTATCTTCTTATGAAAGGGTGTTTATAGTTACTATGGTATCGAACAAATTGAAGAATTTGTCGCTTTTAAGGGTGCTTATGAAGTTTCTTCTTTGATTGAAAAGTATGATATTACTCTCTACGAATCTGAGAATTTTGACATACTTAAATATTGCTGTGAAAACAATGCTCATAATGTCTATGTTAAAGAATTTATTAAAAGAATGACCGCTGCTTCAGAAGAAAATAATGATATGCATGAATCTATAGATAATTATGGTTCCGATGATTTTATTGAAATATCCCTTGATGAACATGATGCTTGCTATTCTTGTCGCCATGATGCCAATATTTATGAAGATGAATTTGCTATAGTACCTTATGTTAAACATGAGATCATTGCTATTGCACTGTAGCGACCAGACCTCAAATAGTCTGATCTCTGTGCATCAGTGTCATCCTTGGATCAGTAATGCTGACACGCACAGTACTTGACGGATTTATAACAGAGTAGCAATCACACACTTACTACATCGAATGTCTCAAAAGAGAACTTAATACAATAAATATGGCTTAAGGCCATCTAATAACGATAACAAAGAAACGCTTTGAAGATAATCTAGTCAATCAACACCAACAGCATCAAAGAGTAAAGAACCACGACCAAAGGCACCTTACTCGTCGTTCTGAAAAGTCTGCAACATGAACGTTGCAGCCCGAAAACGGGTCAGCACATGGAATATGCTGGCAATGTAACACATAGAGAGCAATATGAAAGAGTAATGCTATACTACATGCATATATGGCTGGTGGAAAGCTCTATGGTTACAGTTTTGCATAAAGCCAATTTTTCCCTACTACAAAGGAATAAATTTTATTTAACTATCATGGTGGTTGTTAAACATTGAGAATGGTTGACAGCATTCTTAATCCTAATTAAACATCAACATTAAAAACCCAACAATATTAATTAAAGTAACATGATGAGATTCACATGATAATCCAAGTACTAGATACTCAAGATGTTCATAACCGGGGACACGGCTAACCATGATTAGTTTGATACACTCTGCAGAGGTTTGTGCACTTTTCCCCACAAGACTCGATCTCCTCCGTTTGATTTCTCGCACTACATGATGTTTGAGAAACGGATGAACGAGACATAGTCTTTCAGAAGCGCTAGCACCTTACGAACGGGTAGACCGTACCAACCTACATCCCCTACATCAGCTAGTCTACCACTGTAAGAGTTCGCACGACTTAGTCAACTATGCTAGAGCCCATAGTAGCTTGTGGATGCACACGGAAGTTTCTAGCATGAATAATCTCATGGTCCCTTTGATCCTGGGTGGCGGTCCAAAAAGAAACAGGCAATCCTGGAATACCCAAGTACCTCAATCCACCCAGATGTGTGTTTAGGTTGCCACCTTAAATAAACCATTAATTAACAATCTCACATCTGTCATGGATACACTCACCCAATCCACGTCTAATGGCATAGCATGGCATAATAGGCAAACATAGAAGTAACTCCCAAGGGTTTGATATTAAAACAGGTAATAGGTGCTACCTCAACTACTTTCCCAAAACCCACAGTTTAATTAGATCATAATCATGCAATGTTTGAGGATTGGTCTAATCCATAAAAACTAGGTATGAAAAGAGGTATGATCAAAGTGTTACTTGCCTTGCTGATGATCCGTGAAACCTAGAGACTCAAAGTAAGAAGCGGCGCACTCCGGGTACTCTATCGCAAACAAACAAGCACACAATAAGTACTCAACTAATGCACAGGTAAAACTCAAATAAAAGATCTAACCAGAAAGTTCAACTTAAGAACTCCGGTTTGCAAATAGAATCAAATCAAATGAAGCAACGAAAGTCAAACGGCGAAAGAAACAGGCTTCATTTTACTAATCTGGACCTAAGTCAAATTTTACAGTAGCAAAAACTTGTTTGATTTGATTATTCGGAAAGAGGGTTTCGAAACGAAACTCTAGGCACTTGAATCGCCTGATTCCGATAAACGAGCGAAAAGTTATACTAGATCGAAAATCGGATCAGAAATCGCGATCAGAAAAATCGCGAAATAAATCCGAGAAAAAGAAAAACGACGAACAGATTAACGAACGAACGTTCGTTATCTGGATCTAAACGGTGAACGCGTTCGTTAAAACGAATGAACGAGCGAACGCTCGCTAATTAACCTAAACCGGAAAAAAATCAATCTAAAAAAACGAAACGGATCTAAAAAAACCGAACGAAAACCGAACGGTTTAAAAAAACCGGCCGGGTCAACCTCGTGGCGGCTCATGAGCGGCGGTCGTGACGGCAATGGCGGCGGCTAGGGCGGCGGTGGCGCTGGGCTGGGGTGGCTTGGACTGGGGGTCGGCTCGGGCGCTATTTAAAGCCCTCCCTCGGAGGAATTCGGGCCTAACACGGCCCGTAGGTCGGTTCAGTTTGTTTAAAAAAAATAGTTTCACGCAGAAAAACTAACGAAAGAAATACTAAACGGACTCCAAAAATCCCGAAATAAATTTTCCCCGGCTTCTAAAATCAAGCCGGACAAGATGAACATTTATTTGGGGCCTATATGCAATTTTTAAAAACGCGCATTTTTCCTAATTCAAATAAAATAGCGAAAAACTCCAAATAAAAATCTTATTTGATTTTTTTATTAAATCTTCAATTTCCTTTATTTTGGGAAAGTCATTTTATTCCCTCTCTCATATTTTGACAATAGAAATAATTGAATATAAAATAAATAAAATCAAATGATCCTATTTTCAAAATTTGAGAAAACTCAAATATGAAAATAACGAAATCTCCAACTCTCTCCGTGGGTCCTTGAGTTGCGTGAAATTTCTAGGATCGGGCCAAAATGCAATAAAATATGATATGCAATTGATGGTCTATGTATAACATTCCAAATTGAAAATTTGGGATGTTACAAACCTACCCCCCTTAAGATGAATCCCGCCCTCGAGATTCGGGTTGGCTAGAAAATAGGTGAGGGTGGTCCTTCAGCAGATCTTCCTCTCGCTCCCAGGTGGCTTCATCCTCGATGTGGTGGCTCCACTGAACTTTGCAAAACATAATAACCTTGCTGCGGGTGACTCTGCTGGCATACTCGAGAATTTTGACTGGTTTCTCCTCGTAAGTCAAATCATTACCCAACTGAATAGCTTCCAGCGGCACGGTATCTCTTAGTGGTATATCAGCCATATTTGCGTGGCACTTCTTCAACTGGGAAACATGGAACACGTCGTGATCTCCTGACAATCCTTCGGGCAATTCCAACTTGTAAGCAACTTCTCCCATGCGCTCCAAGACTTTGTATGGTCCCACAAAACATGGCGCTAACTTTCCTTTAACTCCAAAGCGCTTAACTCCTCGAAGTGGTGATACTCGAAGATAGTCTCTATCTCCGACTTTGAAAACTGTCTCCTTGCGTTTAGAATCCGCATAGCTCTTCTGCCTAGACTGGGCTACCTTGAGCCTATCGCGAATCAACTTCACCTTCATTGAGACTCCTTAATCAAATCTGGTCCAAACAAGCTGGCGGTCTCCAACTTCATCCCACAACAACGGGGTTCTGCACCTCCTTCCGTACAAGGCTTCGAAAGGGGCCATCTTCAAACTGGTTTGATAGCTGTTGTTATAAGAAAACTCCGCATGTGGCAAGTTGTCATCCCAACTTGACCCATAATCCAATGCACATGCTCTCAACATATCCTCCAAAATCTGGTTGACTCTCTCGGTGCATCCATCATGCGTGGGTGAAAAATTGTACTAAACTCTAGTCTGGTTCCCAAAGTTTCGTGCAACTGATTCCAAAACTTTGAGGTGAATTGGGTTCCTCTATCTGATACGATACTCCTCGGAACTCCATGTAGACATACAATCCTGGTCATGTATATCTTAGCCAACTTGGCACTGCTGTAGGTAGTCTTCACTGGGGGTGAAATGAGCTACCTTAGTCAAACGATCGACTACAACCCAAATCAAGTCATAGCCTGAACGAGTCCTGGGTAATCCCGTGATAAATTCCATGCCTAACTTTTCCCACTTCCATTCAGGTATCGGCAATGGCTGTAACAATCCTGCCGTCTTCTAATGCTCTGCCTTCACTCTCTGACATACATCACAAACTGCTACAAACTCCGCAATATCCTTCTTCATTCCGGTCCACCAGAATGTGTCTTTCAAATCCAGATACATCTTGGTATTTCCTGGGTGAATCGAATACGGCGATTCATGGGCCTCTTGCAAAATCAACTTCCTGATCTCCGGATCACTAGGCACATAAACGCGGTCCTCAAACCATAGGGTATCGTGCTCATCCTCACAAAATCCCTTAGCTTTTCCCTTGATCATTTCTCCTTAATAGAGGCAATCTCCTTATCAGTCTTCTGAGCTTCTCTGATCTTATCCATCAACATAGACTATATCTCCAATGCTGCTACATAGCCTCTCGGAACTATCTCCAAACATAGCTCTCGGAATTCCTCGGCTAACTCCCTTGGTAACCCTCCGGTCATTAGTGTGTTGACATGGCTCTCGCGGCTCAATGCATCTGCTACTACGTTAGCCTTTCCGGGGTGATAATGCAATCTCATATCATAATCCTTGATGAGCTCCAACCATCTCCTTTGCCTCAGATTCAACTCCTTCTGCGTGAAGATGTACTTCAAGCTCTTGTGATCCGTGTACACCTCACAGTGGTTTCCAATGAGAAAATGTCTCCAAGTCTTCAGTGCGTGCACTACGGCTACTAACTCTAGATCATGTGTAGCATAATTCAACTCATGGGGCTTAAGCTGTCGTGAAGCATACAAAACAACTCTTCCCTCCTGCATAAGCACTGCTCCAAGTCCTCGACGTGAAGCGTCGCAATACACCTCATAATCCTTACCGATCTGGCGAGAATCAATCTTGGCGAGGTAACCAAACGTTTCTTCAACTCTTGAAACTAGCCTCACATTCCTCGGTCCAATTGAACTTAGTGTCTTTCTTCAACAACTCGGCATAGGCTTCGCAATCTTCAAGAAATTCTCAATGAATCTCCGGTAGTATCCTCGCCGGTCAAGGAAACTCGGATCTCTCCAACTCGTTGGTGCTTCCCATTTGTCACAGTGGCAACTTTAGTGGGATCCATCGCTATACCTTCTCCGGATATAACATGTCCGAAATCCAACTTCCTTCAACCAAAACTCACATTTTTGAACTTGGCATATAAGCGATGTTCTCTGAGCTTCTCAAGTACTAAACGCAAATGCTCCTTATGCTCTTCTTCACTCTTCGAGTAAACCAAAATATCATCAATGAACACCACGATGAACTTATCCAAAAACTCCATAAACACCTTGTTCATCATGTTCATGAAATAGGTAGGTGCGTTAGTCAGCCCAAATGACATAACGGTATACTCATACAGCCCGTACCTGGTGGTAAAAGCCGTCTTAGGTATATCCTGCTCTCGAATCTTTAGCTCATGGTATCCTGATCGCAAATCGATCTTGGAAAATACCTTAGCTCCTTGAAATTGGTCAAACAAGTCGTTGATCATCGGCAACGGGTACTTGTTCTTAATGGTCACTTCATTCAATCCTCGATAATCAACAACCATTCTTAATGATCCATCCTTCTTCTCCACTAGAAGTAGTGGCGATCCCCAAGGCGAAGAACTTGGGCGAATAAAACCTTTATCCAGTAACTCCTTAATTTGCTTCTTAATTTCTTCCAAATCTTGTGCGGGCATCTGGTACGGTCTCTTTGATATCGGCCCTGTGCCTGGCAATAGCTCAATCATAAACTCAATGTCTCTATCCGGTGGCATGCCTGGAAACTCTTCTGGGAACACGTCCGGGTAATCCTTCACCACTGGTACTTCCTCCTGCACAACTCCTGATAAGGAATTTACTTGTGTCCTCTCGGCTCATGCCGTGACACATACTTGATTCTTCTTCCTTCTGGGGTGGTAAGAAAAATCGACTTACTGGCGCAATCAATGTTCCCTCCATACTTTGATAACCAATCCATGCCTAATATCACATCCAATCCTTGTGATTCCAAAACTATTAGGTCCGAGGGAAACACATAGTTACCAATCCTTAATGGTAATCGATCACACCACAAACTAGCCATATATTCTACTCCAGGCGAAGTTACTAACATGGGTGACCTAAGGGCTTGGGTTGGCAATTTATACTTATCCACAAATCCCCTTGATATGTATGAATGCGATACACCAGTATCAAAAAGAACGACTGCAGTAAATGTCTTAACCAAAAACTTACCTATTACTGCATCCGGCTGAGCTTCAACCTCCTCCATGGTAACGTGGTTCACTTGTCCCCTGTTGAAAGGTTTCGGCTTATTCCCTGAGCTTCCATTGACATTTGCATTCTGGGCTTCAGGACATTCATTTGCATAATGTCCAGTCTTCTGACACTTAAAGCAAGTGACTTGGCTCATGTCTCTCTTGGCTGGGGTTGACGGGTTGGTGCGGTTTTGTCCATCGCTTCCTCCATTCCCATTTCCATTTTTGGAACCATTATGATTGTGCGAGCTACCTCCTCCATGGGTATGCTGAAATTGTCCTCCCGGTTTCAGGGTAAAGCATAGCTTCTGCTGAGCTCCAGAATTGTACTTCCCCTGTCCATACTTCCTCTTGCGGTTGTCAATCTGCTCGCTTCCCTTCAATCATAAGAGCACGATCTACCAAATCCTAGTAGTTATTGAAAGTTGCTACCATCAACTGCATGCTCAGTTCATCAATCAGTCCTTCCAGAAACTTCTCCTGCTTAGCAAAGATCTCGTAGTAACGCGTCATCTGGGGCATAACGTGCTAACTTACTAAAATCCTCCACATACTGGCTTACAGTGCGTCCTCCTTGGCGTAAGTTGCGAAACTCATGCTTCTTCATGGCCATAGCTCCTGCTGATACGCAGCAAGACGGAAAGCTTGCTGAAATCGATCCCATGTGGCGGTGTCAATAGGGTGTGTAGCTGTGTAATTCTCCCACCATGATCTTGCGGGTCCATCAAGTCGATGTGCGGCAAAACGCACTCTTTCCGCATCTGTGCATCCTGCGGTGGTCAGCTCCTTCCAACCTTGCGGAGCCAATCATCTGCAACAATCGGCTCGGTGCTACTTTGGAAGACACCGGTGATTTAGCCTCAAGAAACGAGTCAAATGGTCAACAGGTGGTGGTGGTGGTGGTGGGTTGTTGTTGTTGCCTTCGTTCTGTACCAGTGTTTGAATCAAGGCATTCTGCTGCTGAATCAACTGAGTGATCTCCGTTGGGGAAACAAATTCGGTGTCGCGTCTCGGTGGCATCTGAGGGGTTTAGAGAAGATGAGAATATAGAATGGAATGAGGTCTAGTGAGAAAACACTACCCATATGCACATGAGACAAAAACAATCAATATCACTCCAATCAATTCAAACAAGGGCATACAATGGTCTAACTATCGTTACAAAAGTGCTTGGACTAAACTAGATACAATGGGGGTAATTCTACTACTGTTATGGTGGTCAACTAGAAAAACTGCTCCGATGAAGACTCCATGATATCCGCTCCAGCTTCATCAACATAGTCATCATCGCTGTCGTCGGGATCCGAGTCGGTGTCGTCGATGATGATATAGTTATTCGGGCAAGTGGAATCGTCATCATTTCCTCCTGGCGCGGGGTCTCCCATGAAAACTCCTAGCTTCCTGGTTAAGTGGTCATTCTTCTCCACTAGTACTTCAATTTCTTCCATGTAATCTTCACGTGTAGCCTTGAGTTCCTCTTCTAGCTCCTTGATCTTGGTCATAGCCTTCTGCAGATCCTCCATGCCTACGCACATCTGGTTCTCCTGACGTCGGATGTGCTGGTTTAACTCCTGGATATATGCTGCGATCGATCTATCCCTCCTGGTGCTGATCATCTCCCATTGTTCATCTCTGCGTCCATAAATCTGGTAGATAGTATCCTTGAGATCATTGCGGTAAACTTCTCCAATACGTCCCATGGTGATGTGGGCTGCCATGCTGTTTCCTAGACTCCAGGTTGGTGCATCAAAGGAAAACTCTATGGCTCCGTGACTGGTGCGAATGTCCTTCCTGGAATTTGAACATGAATCATCCAGCGCTCCTCTTCGGGTAAAGTGGCGTTGTAGGTCCCGGTGAAGCTTGGTACTCCAGTGTTCAGGTATCTAGTGACTTCCTTCAAGTGGCATCCAAAGGGTGTATCTTCATCCGGTTGTGTGAACTTATTCCTTGCATCCACCATCCTAAAGAGTAGAAAAGATGAGGAGTCAGAAATGAGAAGAAAGAGTAGTGAACTAGGGCTTTATCTTAGTGGTCGTGTGCTACAGTCAGCGTGTGCTCTCATACCATCTTGTAGCGATCAAACCTCAAACAGTCTGATCTCTGTGCATCAGTGTCATCCTTGGATCAGTAATGCTACACGCACAGTACTCGATGGATTTATAACAGAGTAGCAATCACACACTTATTACATCGAATGTCTCAACAATAAATATGGCTTAAGGCCATCTAATAACGATAACAGCGGAAGGCTTGGAAGATAAGCGAGCCCATCAACTCCAACGGCATCACTGAGTATAGAACCACGACCTAAGGCACCTTACTGTCGTAAATGCGAAAAGTCTACGCAACATGAACGTTGCAGCCCAAAAGGTCAAGACACATGGAATATGCTGGCAATGTAACACATAGAGAGCAATATGAAAGAGTACTGCTATACTACATGCATATATGGCTGGTGGAAAGCTCTATGGTTACAGTTTTGCATAAAGCCAATTTTCCCCTACTACAAAGGAATAAATTTTATTTAACTATCATGGTGGTTGTTAAACATTGAGATTGGTTGACAGCATTCTCAATCCCAATTAAACATCAACATTAAAAACCCAACAATATTAATTAAAGTAACATGATGAGATTCACATGATAATCCAAGTACTAGATACTCAAGATGTCCATAACCGGGGACATGGCTAACCATGATTAGTTTGATACACTCTGCAGAGGTTTGTGCACATTCCCCACAAGACTCGATCTCCTCCGTTTGATATCTCGCACTACATGATGTTTGAGAAACGGATGACCGAGACATAGTCTTTCAGAAGCGCTAGCACCTTACGAACGGGTAGACCGTACCAACCTACATCCCCTACATCAGCTAGTCTACCACTGTAAGAGTTCGCACGACTTAGTCAACTATGCTAGAGCCCATAGTAGCTTGTGGCTGCACATAGAAGTTTCTAGCATGAATAATCTCATGGTCCCTTTGATCCTGGGTGGCGGTCCAAAAAGAACCAGGCAATCCTGGAATACCCAAGTACCTCAATCCACCTAGATGTGTGTTTAGGTTGCCACCTTAAATAAACCATTAATTAACAATCTCACATCTGTCATGGATACACTCACCCAATCCACGTCTACTAGCATAGCATGGCATAATAGGCAAACGTAGAAGTAACTCCGGGTGGCTTGGCCTGGGGGTCGCCCCGGGCGCTATTTAAAGCCCTCTCCCGGAGGAGTCCGGGCCTAACACGGCCCGTAGGTCGGTTCAGTTTTTTTATTATTAATTACGCGTAGAAAAACTAATGAAATAAATACTAAACAGACTCCAAAAATCCCGAAATAAATTTTCCCCGGCTTCTAAAATCAAGTCGGACAAGATGAACATTTATTTGGGGCCTAAATGCAATTTTGAAAAACGCGCATTTTTCCTAAATTCAAATAAAATAGTGAAAAACTCCAAATAAAAATCTTATTTGATTTTTTATTAAATCTTCAATATTCCTTCGTTTTGGGAAAGTCATTTTATTCCCTCTCTCATATTTTGACAATAGAAATAATTGAAGATAAAATAAATAAAATCAAATGATCCTATTTTCAAAATTTGAGAAAACTCAAATATGAAAATAACGAAATCTCCAACTCCCTCCGTGGGTCCTTGAGTTGCGTGAAATTTCTAGGATCGGGCAAAAATGCAATAAAATATGATATGCAATTGATGATCTATGTATGACATTCCAAATTGAAAATTTGGGATGTTACATGCACCCATACTTGATAGTTCCTTCGATGAAAAGCATGATTGTAATGATGTTATTATAAATTCTTTTAATGTCAATTGTGTTAATGATATGCAAAACCTCAAGCTTGGGGATGCTTGTTTTGCTATGACTACTATTTGTTGCAATGATCATGATTGGGGTGATTCTTCTTATGATCTTGAAAATTTATTTAAGCCCCATGATGAATATGAGATTGATAATAATGTTCGCAATAATATTGAAAGTGGGTTTGGAATAGTGTCAACTTTAGATCCCACATATTTGGATAATTTTCAATCTTATGCAGTTTTCGATAAAAGTGGGTTTGGAGAGGTCATGACTTTAGTTAATGATATTCCCAATATTTTGGAAGAGTGTCAACTTTGCATGCATGTGGATCATATAGAGGAAATTTTATGTGATAGCTATATTGTTGAATTTGAATATGATCCTACGTGTAATTATTATGAGAGAGGAAAATATGGTTGGAGAAATTTTCATGTTACTAAATTACCTCTCGTTATGTTGAGATTGCTATTGTTTCTCACTTCTTCCTTGCATATGCAAGTATTTGCTTGTCTTGATAATTTATTTGCCTATAAGATGCCTATGCATAGGAAGTATGTTAGACTTAGATGTGTTTTTCACATGCTGTACGATGCTCTCTTTGTGCTTTAATTCTTGTCTTTGATGTGAGCATCATCGAAATCTCAATGCCTAGCTAGGGGCGTTAAACGATAGCGCTTGTTGGGAGTCAAGCCAATTTTATTTTTATCCCTTGCTTTTTGTTCCTGTTTAGTAATAAATCTTTAATCTAGCATCTGGTTAGATTTGTTTTTGTGTTTTAATTAGTGTTTGTGCCAAGTAAACCTATAGGATCTTCTTGGATGATAGTTATTTGATCTTGCTGAAAAAGTCAGAAACTTTCTGCTCACGAAAACAATTGTTAAAAATCACCAGAACGAGTTTGGTAGATTTTTCTGAGTTACAAAAGTTTGCGTTAGATACAGATTACTACAGACTATTCTATTTTTGATAGATTCTGTTTTTCGTGTGTTGTTTGCTTATTTTGATGAATCTATGGCTAGTAATGGAGTTTATGAACCATAGAGAAGTTGGAATACAGTAGGTTTAACACCAATATAAATAAAGAATGAGTTCATTACAGTACCTTGAAGTGGTGTTTTGTTTTCTTTCGCTAACGAAGGTCATGCGATTTTCTGTTGAGTTTTATGTTGTGAAGTTTTCAAGTTTTGGGTAAAGATTTGATGGATTATGGAACAAGGAGTGGCAAGAGCCTAAGATTGGGGATGCCCAAGGCACCCCAAGGTAAAATCCAAGGACAACCCAAAAGCCTAAGCTTGGGGATGCCCTGGAAGGCATCCCCTCTTTCGTCTTCGTCCATCAGTAAATTTACTTGGAGCTATATTTTTATTCACCACATGATATGTGTTTTGCTTGGAGCATCTTGTATGATTTGAGTATTTACTTTTACTTTACCAAAATCATCCTTGCTGTACACACCTTTTGGGAGAGACACACATCAATCGGAATTTATTAGAATACTCTATATGCTTCACTTATATCTTTTGAGCTAAACAATTTTGCTCTAGTGCTTCACTTATATCTTTTAGAGCACAGTGGTGGATTTATTTTATAGAAATTATTGATCTCTCATGCTTCACTTATATTATTTTGAGAGTCGATTAGAACAGCATGGTAAATTGCTTTGGCTATAAAATTGGTCCTAATATGATAGGCATCCAAGTTGGATATAATAAAAACTTTCATATAAGTGCATTGAATACTAGGAGAAGTTTGATACTTGATGATTGTTTTGAGATATGGAGATAGTGATATTAAAGTTGTGCTAGTTGAGTAGTTTTGAATTTGAGAAATACTTGTGTTGAAGTTTGCAAGTCCCGTAGCATGCACGTATGGTAAACATTGTGTAACAAATTTGAAACATGAGGTGTTCTTTGATTGTCATCCTTATGAGTGGCGGTTGGGATGAGCGATGGTCTTTTCCTACCAATCTATCCCCCTAGGAGCATGCGCATAGTGCTTGGTTTTTGATGACTTGTAGATTTTTGCAATAAGTATGTGAGTTCTTTATGACTAATGTTGAGTCCATGGATTATATGCACTCTCAACCTTCCATCATTGCTAGCCTCTTGATGCCGTGCATTGCCCTTTCTCACCTTGAGAGTTGGTGCAAACTTTGCCGGTGCATCCAAACCCCGTGATACGATATGCTCTATCACACATAAACCTCCTTATATCTCCCTCAAAACAGCCACCATACCTACCTATTATGGCATTTCCATAGCCATTCCGAGATATATTGCCATGCAAGTTTCCACCGTTCCGTTTATTATGACACGCGTCATCATTGTCATATTGCCTTGCATGATCATGGAGTTGACATCGTATTTGTGGCAAAGCCACCATGCATATAATTTCATACATGTCACTCTTGATTCATTTCCCTTCCCGGTACACTGCCGGAGGCATTCATATAGAGTCATATTTTGTTCTAGTATCGAGTTGTAATCATCGAGTTGTAAATAAATATAAGTGTGATGATCATCATTTATAGAGCATTGTCCCAAAAAATATAGAAAAAAAGAGAAAGGACAAAAAAGGCCCCAAAAAAGGGAGAAATAAAAAGGGACAATGCTACTATCCTTTTTCCACACTTGTGCTTCAAAGTAGCACCATGATCTTTATAATAGAGAGTCTCTTGTTTTGTCACTTTCATATACTAGTGGGAATTTTTCATTATAGAACTTGGCTTGTATATTCCAACAATGGGCTTCCTCAAATGCCCTAGGTCTTCGTGAGCAAGCAAGTTGGATGCACACCCACTTAGTTTCTTTTGTTGAGCTTTCATACATTTATAGCTCTAGTGCATCCGTTGCATGGCAATCCCTACTCCTTGCATTGACATCAATTGATGGGAATCTACCTAGCCCGTTGATTAGCCGCATCAATGTGAGACTTTCTTCTTTTTTGTCTTCTCCACACAACCCCATCATCATATTCTATTCCACCCATAGTGCTATATCCATGGCTCACACTCATGTATTGCGTGAAAGTTGAAAAAAGTTTGAGATTACTAAAGTATGAAACAATTGCTTGCCTTGTCATCGGGGTTGTGCAAGATGAGAGCATCTTGTGTGACGAAAATGAAGCATGGACAAACTATATGATTTTGTAGGGATGAGCTTTCTTTGGCTATGTTATTTTGAGAAGACATAATTGCTTGGTTAGTATGCTTGAAGTATTATTATTTTTATGTCAATATTAAACTTTTATCTTGAATCTTTCGGATCTGAACATTCTTGCTACAATAAAAAAAATTACATTGAGAATATGCTAGGTAGCATTCCACATCAAAAATTCTGTTTTTGTCATTTACCTACTCGAGGACGAGCAGGAATTAAGCTTGGGGATGCTTGATACGTCTCCAACGTATCTATAATTTTTGATTGCTCCATGCTATTATATATTCTGTTTTAGATGTTTAATGGGCTTTATTATACACTTTTATATTATTTTTGGGACTAACCTATTAACCCAATGCCCAGTGCAAATTGCTGTTTTTTGCCTATTTCAGTGTTTCGCAGAAAAGGAATACCAAACGGAGTCCAAACGGAATGAAACCTTCAGGAGCGTGATTTTTGGAACAAACGTGATCCAGAGGACTTGGAGTGGACGTCAAGAAATCAACGAGGAGGCCACGAGGCAGGCAGGCGCCTGCCCCCTGGGCGCGCCCCTACCCTCATGGGCCCCTCGTGGCTCCACCGACCTACTTCTTCCTCCTATATATACCTACGTACCCCGAAACCATCGAGGAGCACCACGAAAACCTATTTCCACCGCCGCAACCTTACAGCACTGTGAGATCCCATCTTGGGGCCTTTTCGGCGATCCACGGGAGGAGAATCGATCATGGAGGGCTTCTACATCAACACCATAGCCTCTCCGATAATGTGTGAGTAGTTTACCACAGACCTTCGGGTCCATAGTTATTAGCTAGATGGCTTCTTCTCTCTTTGGATCTCAATACAAAGTTCTCCTCGATCTTCTTGGAGATCTATTCGATGTAACTCTTTTTGCGGTGTGTTTGTCGAGATCCGATGAATTGTGGGTTTATGATCAAGATTATCTATGAAAAATATTTGAATCTCCTCTGAATTCTTTTATGTATGATTGGTTATCTTTGCAAGTATCTTCGAATTATCAGTTTGGTTTGGCCTACTAGATATATCTTTATTGCAATGGGAGAAGTGCTTAGCTTTGGGTTCAATCTTGTGTTGCTCAATCCTAGTGACAGAAGGGGAAACGACACGTATTGTATTGTTGCCATCGAGGATAAAAATATGGGGTTTATATCATATTGCTTGAGTTTATCCCTCTACATCATGTCATCTTGCTTAATGCGTTACTCTGTTCTTATGAACTTAATACTCTAGATGCATGCTAGATAGCGGTCGATGTGTGGAGTAATAGTAGTAGATGCAGGCAGGAGTCGGTCTACTTGTTGCGGACGTGATGCCTATATACATGATCATGCCTCGATATTCTCATAACTATGCTCAGTTCTATCAATTGCTCGAGAGTAATTTGTTCACCCACCGTAATACATATGGTATCTTGAGAGAAGCCACTAGTGAAATCTATGGGCCCCGGGTCTATTCTCCATCATATAAGTTTACATCTATTTTACTTTGCGTTCTTTACTTTCACTCTTTATCATAAAAATACAAAAAATATTATCTTATCATCTCTATCAGATCTCACTTTTGCAAGTGGTCGTGAAGGGATTGACAACCCCTTTATCGCGTTGGTTGCAAGGTTCTTATTTGTTTGTGTAGGTACGAGGGACTTGTGCGGGGCCTCCTACTAGATTGATACCTTGGTTCTCAAAAACTGAGGGAAATACTTACGCTACTTTGCTGCATCACCCTTTCCTCTTCAAGAGAAAACCAATGCATGCTCAAGAGGTAGCAACCGCTGCCGCCATCGCCAAGAAGGAACGACGACCACCATCGGGACGAGGGGGCTGGGGGCTTCCAGGAGCCGCATACCTCTCAGCATATCTTCAAGCAGTTTTCTCGCGAGGTGAACGTAGTCCTCCCCAGGCTCGAGGCCACGCGCTCGCTCAGGTGGTCCAAGTGCGCCATCACCTTCAGCTCGACGGACCAGCTCAAGTGCGCGGCCACAGCTGGCGCCCTCCCGATGCTTTGCTCGCCCGTCATCAGTTACGTACAAGTCACCAAGACCCTCATCGACAGCCTCCATGTGCCATACGATCAGCTTCAGCCTACCAAGCCTTTCTCGAGTGTAACCGACGGTTCCACCACACCGATAGGGCAGGTCCGCCTCCCTGTCACCTTCAGACAGCGTACCAACTACCGCACTGAGCTCATCGACTTCGACATCGCCCACATCCGTCTGCCATACATCACCATCCTTGGGTCCCGGCCCTGGCCAAGTTCATGGCAGTAACACACCACGGCTACAACGTCCTCAAGATGCCAGGGAGCGGTGGGATCATCACGGTCCTGTGTGATGAGAGAGATGCAGTGTGCTCCCTCGAGCGCGCCTTCCAAGCAGCGTCAATCGAAGACCCCGACAATAATGCAGCACAGTACCCTCCTAAGGTCGCTCCCAAGAAGAAGAAGCAGCTACTCCGCACTGGGCCTCAGGAGAGCGGCGCCGCAAGTGGCGCCTCGTCAGGATTGGCGCCCACGCCTGGGGCGCCTCCCTCCCTCGCATAGGAAGGCGCACCCGGCGCCCTCTTCGGGCAGGGCTCGGGGGCTCTCTTCTAGAGGGCCTCCGACCTTGCCAATATCACGAGGGAGGCGCTCGGGCACCACTTGGAGGCGTGCTTCACGGAATGTTTCCCTCAGGAAGACATCGGGCGAGGAGCGCCCAGCGCTCAGGAGTTCATTGCCAAGACCACTCAGGAACTGCAAGACGCGAGAGCCATGCGCGGCGACCGCCGCTCACCTGGCGCGGCTCCCCATCCAGGCGAGGATGGTGGGTTGCGCGTCTGCATCGACATCCCAGGGCTCAATAGAGACGCGTCTCAGGAGCTCTTCTGGCCTTCGCGTGTGGGACACTGCGAGGGCCCACCTCACAGCTACGTTCGCATGCCCTTTGGCCTGCCGAGCGTGGCGTCCGCCTTCCAACGCAACCTGCGGAGCACCCTGGCGGCTCAGGAGGCCAGGCACCATGCAGTCCTGGCGGAGATGGAGACGGTCCACAAGGAACCGCCTGGACCCCCAGAGCCTCTAGAGGCTCAGGATCCCGGTGGCTCGTGAGGAGCAACCCCTGCACCACGCATCTTCAGCTGCCCCAACATGCCTTCAACAACAGAACCAGGTGACATTTTCCAAGTTCATTTAGCTAGGAGCGCCCCTCGGGCTGCATCATTCCCAGGCCGCATGGGTCTGTCCCTGCGGCATTTCCCCTTTTATGCCTTTAGCTTACGCTGTTGGGGCACCCCTCGGGCTACATCATCCCCAAGCCGCTCGGGTCTAGCCCGGTGGCATGTATCGTTCTTGCATTTATCTGAGCTAGTTCGCTTTCCATGCGTAATCTATCTATGGCTATCACTTGCTTGATTGACACCTACCACGGGAGCTGCACATGCTGGCATGGCGCTTGTGCTGGGGTCCGTCCCTGCAACATCGACAAATCTGAGTGTTCGAGCTCTGACCCGCGGCACGCCCCGCGCGCGTCACCTCACCAGGCCCTCAGTGCCTTCATCCTCTTATGGAGCGACCAGTGGCCGGCCGGCATTTACAGTGGCAGTCTGCGCCCCTCCTCGTGTTGAGTTGCAGGAACCTCTCGAGGACAACAGCGGGCAGTACCGCGGGCTCCCTCTTCTCCCATGCGATTCGCTTGCACGTTGAAAGGGGGCTCCTGAGCATCACGACTCGGGAGCTCCTACTGGCTCTCCAGCCCTCACCCCCTGGCCTTGAACACGGCATCGCGACCTGGCATACCAGTGGCGGCTAAGCTCGCTTGAGGGCCGGGACCTGAGGACGTAGAGCACCAAGGAGAGCATGAGGAAGAGGAGGAAGCACACATGGGCCTAACTTAGCTGCGTCGCGACCGCCAGCGCACGAATTTGGCACAACGCAAGGAATCGACTCCAGGCTACCAAGATAAGTTCGCGCTCGGAATCCACCAATCGCTATGACACGAGATCCTCACTTGCTGCATCCCTGTCACGGCAGCGTTGCCCCCCCTTTCTTACCTCTTGATGGCCGCCTGAGCGCTAAAGGGGACCTCCTGAGCATCTCGTCTCAGGAGGTCTTACTGGACCTTGGGCCGGTCACCTCCTGGCCTTGACCACGGCATCACGACCTGGCATACCAGCGACGGCTGCAGCCTGCCTGGGGACAGGGACCTGTCAGCATAGAGCACCAAGCCGCCGCGAGGAAAGAAAGGGGAGACTGAGCTGAAACAGGACACGCATCCACACAATTTCATAATAAGGATAATATCAACAAAATACATTACAGGCCCTTTACACCCCCGCGGGGCTCTTCACGATTCCTCGCAGGGAACAAAATAAAGGAAATTCAAGGATCCCTATCTACACACGCCAGCGCGGCCGACGCCTTCATCAACAGCGGGCCATGGGAGGCCGTAGCCAACCCCATCCAGATCAGCGATGGCGGCGGCCGGACGCTCCAGCCTTGCTCCGGGCGCGTCGAAAGCTCGGGGCACATAGCTGTCGTTGCTCGTCTCCGGAGTCTCGTAGAGCTCAGGAGAGTCGCTGGACTCCCAAGCATCGATGCTGCTGCTGGAGGAGCCGCTGGTGGGGCGGTCCTGACGCCCTTGTCCCAGACAGCACTCCAAGCGGCGGCCTTCCGCGTCGAAGACCTTGAAGAACATGGTTGAGGCATCGTCATACTTGAAGTGGATCGCAAGGGCGCCTTCTACACGGCAAACCCGGGAGACCTCACCCCAGCCTCGGGTCATGAAGATCTTGCCCGAGGAGATGACTTCAACTTTCGCTCCGGTCGCCGAGGAGTCGTAGTCGGCGTGCTGCAGCCATAGCTCCAAAGGGACCCTCGGTGGCATCTCGGCGGAGAAGAACTGGGGGAAGCGGATCCAAGTGCGCGGAGGCATCACCGCCCATAGCACAAGCTCGCGCGAGGAGTCCACGGCTTGGATTCCTGGGGCGACAGTGTGCGTCATTGCGGCACGGTGACCGCGGCCCCGGCGCGGGCGGCGGTGCTCGCCGCCTCTTCCTCTGGAGCCCTCAGCTTGGGCGTACAGAGGCAGCGGGTACCCGGGAGGAGGTCGCTCGTACCAAGGCCTCATCACCTCTGACCTCACGACAACGTCACGGCGTTGGGCCGGCCTCTTCTTTGGTGGAAGCGGCCCGGGCTCGTCGCGGGGAGTTTTTCCTTTCTCTGCGGCCGAAAACCTCCGAATAGGCGCCATTGGTGTTGCTACTAGCAATGAAGCAAGGGAGAAGAAGCGAGCAGAGCAGGAAGAGATGGGCGACGGGGGCTCCGCCCCCTCCTCATTTATAGCAGGAGAAGGCCAACCGGCGACCCCCACGATCGCAGGTAATGATTACCCTTTTTGCATGCAGCAGGGACTCGTCAAGTCGGGCAGTTGCTGAGGCAGCATGGGGAAGCGGAGACGCCCACGTCCAATCAATCGCCACGCGTCGACCAAGGCCGCAGGCTGTTGGGGCCCGCGGCGCTCCGCACTTGCCCTTTGGCTTCGCCTCGAAGCCAAGTCCGAGCGCGCCTTGGGCCCGGGGGCTACTGTCGGCGTCCTGGGAACGGGGGTCCCCAGACTTGCCTGCCTGCGGCCCACGGCGTGGCTCTCCCATTGGCCCCATACGGCCCGCCTTCACTAGCAAACACTCAAGACCTTCGCGAGGGGCCAAGCCTCGCGAGGCGGACGACACAAGACCTCCTTGGGAGCGGCCTCATCAGGCTGGCTTGTGAGGGGCGGAGAGATCAAGGCAAGGGGTACCTCGCGAGGTTTCCCATGACGCAAGCCATGACGATCAAGGCCAGGCGGGCACCAGCGATCGCAGCGTCCTCGTTTCCTCTTTGGTGCTAAGGAGGCATGCGCAGGCGAGGAGTACCGAGGCATCAGGCAAAGGTTTCCATATCGGTGCAACGAGACCAAGACCAGCAGGATGGCAGGACGGAGGTCACCGTGGAGCCCAAGACGGCGTCAACACCAGAGCCTTTGGCAGGCGAAGACGACCTTTAGTCAGGATAGCTTGTACTAGCTGCCCCCTTTCAAATTGGCCGTTGTGGCTAGGGGTGGAAAGTGGTAGCGGATAATCTGAAATATCCGATATTCGTATTCGAGAAAATGCCTATTCGTATCCGAAACATCCGCATCTGAACCAAAGTGGAAATGGAAATTATCCATATCCGTATTTATTAAACAAATATAAAATAAAATATGGTAGGAGATTTTGACACAAATATGGATATGGAAGTGGATATATCCGTATCCGAATAAGATTATGGGAGGTAATTTTCAAAATTCTAGACCCAGTATTCCAATTATCCAACATAAAAGCCAAATAAGGGGTCAAATTTTACTCTTTATATGATTAAACTTATAAATTATTATGCATTACAATATTAATTATTCATAAACCTATTTATCATTGACTTATTGTATGTCACAAGTTGATTATTTTAGGTCACAGAGCTATCGACTAATTTACTTAAGAAATATGTTGATATTATTCGTATCCGTTCCGAATCAAGAAAATATCCGATACGTATCCGTATTTGAATAATATCCGAGCCGCATCCGTATCTGATAACATCCGTATTTGGATTCGTATCCGTTTTGTAAATACGAAAATGGAAGTGGTAAGAGCACTATCTGATCCGCATCCGATCCGTTTCCACCCCTAGTTGTGGCATCCCTTCCCGCTCAATATTTGGGAAGAGGACCAAGGCCTCTATAAATAGGACTAGCCACCACAGTAGGAGGCAACTGATTCAGTTCATGTGGAATGGATTCAGATCATCCTCATCCGCACAAGTCCATCGAGCACAAGAGCACCTCTCCTCAGGAGGCTGTTCTTCCCTTGTACTGTTCATCATCAGCCCAAGAGGC
Source organism: Aegilops bicornis (assembly GCA_021605145.1). Classification (NCBI taxonomy): domain Eukaryota; kingdom Viridiplantae; phylum Streptophyta; class Magnoliopsida; order Poales; family Poaceae; genus Aegilops; species Aegilops bicornis. Next base: position 331,746,491 of record CM038673.1, read on the forward strand.
AATCCACCACCACCACACTGGAGTAGGGTATTACACCACAACGGTGGCCCGAACCAGTATAAATCTTGTGTCCCTTGTGTTGCGAGTTCGTCGAGTTTAGCCTTAGAGATCGCGGTGAGGGTGAGGGCGTGATTAGGTAGGGGGAGATTTTCGCGCGCACCTTGGTGTTCGAACCTTAAGAGTTTTGCCGGAACCCGAAATCCGACAATGGAAAAACGAAGTAATGCAGTAAGAACAATGACTTGATGTAGACAAGATTTGTTTATCTATGGCATTAGATATAGATCCTATCTTTTTATCCTTAGTAGCAACGATACATACGTGTCATTTCCCTTTCTGCCACTGGGATCAAGCACCGTAAGATCGAACCCACTACCGGGCACCTCTTCCCATTTCAAGATAAATAGATCAAGTTGTCCAAACAAAACCCAAATATCAGAGAAGAAATATGAGGCTATAAGAGATCATGCATATAAGAGATCAAAGAAACTCAAATAACTTTCATGGATATAAAAATATATAACTGATCATAAACTCAAAGTTCATCAGATCCCAACAAACACACCGCAAAAGAGTTACATCATATGGATCTCCAAGAGACCATTGTATTGAGAATTCAGCGAGAGAGAGAGAGAGCCATCTAGCTACTAACTATGGACCCGAAGGTCTACAAAGAACTACTCACGCATCACCGAAGAGGCACCAATGGAGGTGGTGAACCCCATCCGAGATGGTGCCTAGATTGGATCTGGTGGTTCTGAACTCTGCGGCGGCTGGATGAATATTTCGTTGACGCTTCTAGTGTTCTGGTATTTTTGGGGTATGTATAGAGCAAAGAGGTGGGCCAGGGGGCACCCGAGGTGGGCACAACCCACCGAGCGCGCTGGGCCTCTGGCGCGCAACAGTGGGTTGTCCCCTCCTCGGGACTCCCCCCAAGTGCAACCAGGGCCCAACTTCTTTCTTTTGGTGCATAAAAAATCATCGCGAAGTTTCGTTGCATTTGGACTCCATCTGATATTGATTTTTTGCGATGTAAAAAACATGGAAAAAAACAACAACTGGTACTTGGCACTATTTCAATAGGTTAGTACCAAAAAATGATATAAAATGACTATAAAATGATTATAAAACATCCAAGATTGATAATAAAACAACATGGAACAATAAAAAAATTATAGATACGTTGGAGACTTATTAGCATCCCCAAGCTTTACTCCTACTCGTCCTCGAGTAGGTAAGTGATAAAAACAGAATTTTTGATGTGGAGTGTTGTTCAACATGTCATATCATATTATTTTCTTTATAGCATGGACATTTGGACTTTTATGTGATTCAAAGCAATATTCTAGTTTTGACATAATAATTTAGATACTCAAGCATATCAACAAGCAACCATGTCTTTCAAAATATTAATGCTAAAATAAGCAATCCCTAGACCATCATGCTCAAACATTGATCCATTCATGAAACACACTCGAATATTAACTGAACATAGTACTTAAGTACAACCATATTGCCTCCAAGTTGGTGCTTTTTATGAGAGAAGATGGAGACTCAAGTTTCAAAATAAAATTGCATAAAGTATAAGAAAGGCCCTTCGCAGAGAGAAGTAGGGATTTGTAGAGGTGCCAAAGCTCAAAGCGAAAAATTAGAGATAAAAATATTTTGGGAGGTGTATCCATCCCACCAACGAAAACGACTTAGAGTTCCCAACACTTTCCATGCTAGATATGCCATAGGCGGTTCCCAAACAAAAAATAAAGGTTATTCCTTTTTCCACCATATTTTCACTTTCCATGGCTAACCGTATCCACGGGTGCCCTCCATATCAACACTTTCAAAGGAATTTATTTGACAACATAAAGTAAATTCATTTTTGCATTTCGGGAGTGGGCATCCCTAAGACCTTTGCCTTACTCCCGTGCAATGACAAGTGAATAAACACTCATCTTGAGAATAACACATCTAGCATGGAAAATATTAGCCACCTGTTACTGTTCCGCGAGCGAAACAAACACACAAAAGAGAAGTTTATTTTGAAAATTAGAGATGGCACATGCAAATTTGCTTAGAACGGCAAAATAATACCGCATATAGGTAGATATAGTGGACTCATGTGGCAAAACTAGTTTAAAGGATTTTGGATGCACAAGTAGATATCATACTTGGTGCAAAGTGAAGGCTAGCAAAAGATTGGGAAGCGACCAACCAAGAAACCAATAATCTCATAAGCAAGCATTAAGCATAATTAACACCGAATAATGCACCACAAGTAGGATATAATTTTCATTGCATGATTATTGACTTTCGTGCATGCATAGGGAATCACAAACCTTAACACCAATATTCTTACTAGAGCACAATTACTCATCAACATAACTCACATATCACATCATCATATCTCAAAACTATTACTAAGAATCAAGTTTATTTTGTCCAATGATCTTTATGACATTTTTTTCTTTTTCTTTATCCCTCTTGGATATCTATCACTTTGGGACTAATTTTCATGTGTTGATTTTCATAAGCTCAAACAAATATAAGTGAAGATCATGAGCATAACAAATTTTCTTTCTCTCAAAATAATTTAAGTGAAGCAAGAGAGAATTTCGTCAAAAATAACAAATCACACCATGCTCAAAAAGCTATAAGTGAAGCACTAGAGCAAGTCCTAACTCATAAAAGATTTTAGTGAAGCATAGAGAGCAATTCTAACAAGTCATGACATAATTTTAGCTCTCACAAATAGGTGTGTCCAGCAAGGATTGATGACTTAAAACACAAAATAAAACAAGCAAGGACACATATCATACAAGACACTCCAAGCAAAACACATATCATGTGACGAATAAAAATATAGCCTCGAGTAAAATACCGATAGTTGTTGGAAGAAAGCGGGGATGCCACTCGGGGGCATCCCCAATCTTAGTTGGTTGCTCATTCTTGGATAATAGCTTGGGATGCCGGGGCATCCTCAAGCTTAGGCTCTTACATCCTTCTCATTGTAAGATAACCCAAAACTTGAAAACTTCAATCACACAAAACTCAACAAAACCTTCGTGAGATCTGTTAGTGTAACAAAAATAAACCACTACTATAAGTGCTGTGTCAAACCAATTTTTTTATTATATATATTGCATTCCAACTTTTCTATGGCAAAAACTCATCAAAGAAAATCATAGAGCCATCAAAATAAGCACACAACACAAAGAAAACAAAATCTGTCAAAACAGAACAGTATGTAGCAATCTGATTTGTTCGAATACTTCTGGAACTCCAAAAATTCTGAAAAACTAGGACAACCTAGATAATTTGTATATTTATCTTTTGCAAAAAAAATTAGCATTTAATCATGTTCTTGTCAATTTTGACAATTATTTTCATGAGCACAAAGTTTCTGTCTTTTTCATCAAGATCAAACAACTATCACCCAAGAAGATCCTGTCGGTTCTACTTGGCACAAACACTAACTAAAACACAAAAAACACAATCATAACAGTAGAATAATTGTGTAAACACTCAAGAACAGCAAGCAAAAAGCAAAAATAAATGTTATTCATTGGGTTGCCTCCCAACAAGCGCTATAGTTTTACGCCCTTAGCTAGGCATAAGGCAAGGATCTAAGTTTTGTCATCTTTGGTTTGAGATCCATAAGATGCCCTCATGATTGATTCATAAGGTGGCCTGATTTTTGTACTAGGAAAGTGTTCCATACCTTTCCTCAAAGGAAATTGGAACTTAATATTGCCTTCTTCAATATCAATCACGGCACCGATAGTGCGTAAAAATGGTCTACCAAGAATAATTGGACAAGACGGATTGCAATCAATATCAAGAACAATAAAATCTATGGGCACATAATTCCTATTTGCAAGAATAAGAACATCATTAATTCTTCCCATAGGCTTTTTAATAGTAGAATCCGCCAAGTGCAAATTCAAAGAACATTCTTCAAGATTAGTAAGACCAAGCACATCACATAAAGATTTCGGAATTGTAGAAAAACTAGCACCCAAGTCATACAAAGCAAAACACTCATAATTTTTAATCTTGACTTTGATAGTAGGTTCCCATTCATCATGCGATTTTATAGGAATTGAAACTTCTAATTCCATTTTTCCTTCAAGAGCTTTCATCATAGCATCAATAATATGTTTAGTAAAAGCTTTATTTTGTTCATAAGCATGGGGTGAATTTATCATGGATTGCAATAAAGAAATACAATCAATCAAAGAGAAACTATCATAATTAAAGTCTTTGTAATCCAAAAGAGTGGGTGCATCACTAGTTAAAGTTTTGACCTCTCCAAACCCACTTTCATCGATTTTCTCAACAAGATTTTCACCCTCTGAAATATTGGGATGCCTTCTACCTAAAGTTGACTCTTCTCCAGTCCCTTTTTCATCATTCTTAACTTTACTAAAAAAAGAATCAATAGAAGAAACACCAATCATTTTAAGATCTTCATCATCTTTGCAAGAATAATCACTACAAAAAGCTTTCTCTAAAAATTCTCTTTTAGCTCTAAGGATAGTAGTTATTTTATTACTTTCATCCATAGAAACATAAAGAGCTTTAATTGATTCATCTACTTTAGGCACAAAAAATTTCATCTTGAGAATTTCCACATCATGAGCAATTCTATCAACACCTCTAGACAAATCATCAATCTTATTCAACTTTTCTTCTATGGAAGTGTTGAAAACTTTTTTGTGTTGATAAATTCTTTAATATTATTCTCAAGATAAGAGGTGTTCCTATTATTATTGTAAGATTGATTTCCATAGGAATTACCATAATTATTAGAGGAATTACTAGGAAAAGGCCTAGGATTAAAATTTCCTCTATAAGCATTGTTGTTGAAATTATTTCTAGAGATAAAATTCACATCAATGGCATCACTATTTTGCTCAATCAAAGTAGACACAGGCATATCATTAAAATCAATAGGAGAACATTTACTAGCAACCAATTTCATAAGAGCATCAACTATATCACTCAAAGAAGGAATTTCTTCAACCGAATTAACTTTTTTACTAGTAGGAGCTCTTTTGGTATGCCATTGTGAATAATTTGCCATGATATTATCAAGCAATTTGGTGGCTTCACCCAAAGTAATTTCCATAAAAGTACCACCCATGGCGGAATCTAAAAGATTACGAGAAACAAAATTCAATCCCGCATAAATGTTTTGTATGATCATCCAAAGATTATTTAACCCATGAGTTGGGAAATTCCTTAGCATCATTTTCATCCTTTCCCAAGATTGTGCAACATGCTCATGTTCAAGTTGCTTGAAATTCATGATCTGGGTTCTAAGGGAAATGCTTTTTGCGAGAGGAAAATACTTAGTGATAAAAGCATCTTTGCACTTATTCCAAGAATCGATACTATTGCGAGGCAAAGAAGAGAACCAATTTTTTGCAGAATCACGCAAAGAAAACGGAAATAATTTCATCTTGACCACATAATTGTCAACATCTTTTTTCTTTTGCATATCGCATAACTCCACGAAGGTATTAAGATGGGACACGACATCCTCATTGGGAGTACCGAAAAATTGGTCTTTCATAACAAGATTCAGCAAAGCAGTATTAATATCACAAGTCTCCGCACTAGTGGCGGGAGGAGCAAGCGGAGTGCCAATAAAATCACTGTTGTTGGTATTTGAGAAATCACATAATTTGGTGTTCTCTTGAGTCATGATGACCACACAACATGATTGCACTCAAAAACAGATCCGGCGAGAAAATGGTGAACAGAAAAGAGAAGCGAATAAAATGGAAAATTTTTGTGAAGTGGGGGAGAGGAAAACGAGAGGCTAAAGGGAAAATAATGTAAATTGCAAGGAGATGAGATTTGTGATTATGAACCTGGTTATGATGAAGATCCTCCCCGACAACGGCGCCAGAAATTCCTTTTGATTGCTCTCTGAGCTATGTCCGTATTTCCCCAAAGAGGAAGGGATGATGCAGCACATCGATGGTAGGTATTTCCCTCAGTGAAGAAACCAAGGTTATTGAACCAGTAGGAGAACCAAGCAACACAACGTAAACAACACCTGCACACAAATAACAACACCTCGCAACCCGACGTATTAAAGGGGTTGTCAATCCCTTTCGGGTAACGATGCCAGAAAATTGTAGTAGATTGAAATAATAGATCGCAAATAAATAAAGTGCAGCAAAGTATTTTTGTATTTTTGGTTTAATAGATCTTAATACAAATTCAAAGGAAAAGTAGATCGCAAGAAAATATATGAGGAAGAAGACCCCGGGGTCATAGTTTTCACTACTGGCTTCTCTCGAGAAAAATAGCAAACGGCGGGTAAACAAATTACTGTTGGGCAATTGATAGAACCTCAAATAATTATGACGATATCCAGGCAATGATCATTACATAGGCATCACGTCCAAGATTAGTAGATCGACTCCAGCCTGCATCTACTACTATTACTCCACACATCGACCGCTATCCAGCATGCATCTAGTGTATTAAGTTCATGGAAAAGTGGAGTAATGCAATAAGAATGATGACATGATGTAGACAAGATCCGTTTATCTATGGCGTTAGATATAGATCCCATCTTTTTATCCTTAGTAGCAATGATACATACGTGTCGTTTCCCTTTCTATCACTGGGATCGAGCACCGTAAGATCGAACCCACTACTGGGCACCTCTTCCCATTGCAAGATAAATAGATCAAGTTGGCCAAACAAAACCCAAATATCGGAGAAGAAATACGAGGCTATAAGAGATCATGCATATAAGAGATCAAAGAAACTAAAATAACTTTCATGAATATAAAAAGTTATAACTGATCATAAACTCAAAGTTCATCAGATCCCAACAAACACACCGCAAAAGAATTACATTATATGGATATCCAAGAGACCATTGTATTGAGAATTCAGTGAGAGAGAGAGAGAGAGAGCCATCTAGCTACTAACTATGGACCCGAAGGTCTACAAAGAACTACTCACGCATCATCGAAGAGGCACCAATGGAGGTGGTGAACCCCATCCGAGATGGTGTCTAGATTGTATATGGTGGTTCTGGACTCTGCGGCGGCTAGATGAATATTTCGTCAATGCTTCTAGGGTTCTGGTATTTTTGGGGTATTTATAGAGCAAAGAGGCGGTCCAGGGGGGCACCTGAGGTGGGCACAACCCACCAGGGCGTGCCCTGGTGGGTTGTTCCCTCCTCGAGACCCCCCCCCCCCAGGTGCAACCAGGGCCCAACTTCTTTCTTTGGTCCATAAAAAATCATCATGAAGTTTTGTTGCATTTGGACTCCGTTTGATATTGATTTTCTGTGATGTAAAAAATATGGAAAAAACAACAACTGGCACTTGGCACTATGTCAATAGGTTAGTACCAAAAAATGATGTAAAATGACTATAAAAAGATTATAAAACATTCAAGATTGATAATAAAACAACATGGAACAATCAAAAATTATAGATACGTTGGAGACGTATCACCTACTATACCCCCGTCCTGGTTTATAAGTAAGATTTAACTAATAAAATATGAATGCATGTCGCCAAAGATTATATTGTTGGATTTGTATTTGAACATAGTTTCCAGTTATACAATTTTGGTAACATGCATTAACACTTTTTTGGTTAAATTTAAGGTTATATACCAGCAAGCGTTTGCCCGCAACACACACGGCTGATTCCATCACAAATAGTTCGGATGGATCAACTGCATGCCACGTATTGCACACGCAACTCTAACCTGATTCATGCTTGATGTCTCCGACATCGCTCACATAGTCCATCTTATTTGCCATGTATCACTGTGCCGGCCTATGCTCGCGTCCCTCTGCAAGCTCTGCTCGCCGTTAGGCGCCGCAGCGCGCTATGCTCGCCGTTAGGGCCGCGACGCACTCTGCTCGCGTCCGTTGGCGCGCTCTGCTCACGTCCGTCGGCACGCTCAGCTTGTGGACAGCTTTTCCTTGCGTGTTCAACTACTATATGCATATATATATATATATATATATATATATATATATATATATCTATATCTATATAGTTGCTTGCCGTTGAGGCAACGGCGGAGCGCTCTGCTTGAGTCCCTCCGTGCGCGCCTTTTCAGCGGTTGTGCGTGTGCACGATCACGTCGGGGGCCCCATATGCATGCGGTTGCGCCACGCGCGTTGCCACGCGAAGCAGTTACGTGCGGCACAATGGAGTTACACGCTGCAAATTAGAACTGCCATCAAGGCCTGCCGACATTCCAGGTCGTTCGGCTTCTCCTTTAATTCCTGCGGCCATTATAACCTTAGTCTCTTCAACCTTTCGATCGCGCCCCACAATACAACAAGCACACCCACGACGACACATAGAGAGGGGATGTCCAGCGGCGCTCCAATGGAGTTCGGTGAGCATAGAGTGGAGACCCACGCGAGGGAGACGGATCTCTCGATGGTGTACACCATCGACCCGACCGTGGTGGACGACTACATCAACAGCGTTGAGCAGTTGCTTGCTCGAGACAAGTACAAGGTGGTCGGCATCGACCTCCAGTACACCACCGGTCATCCCGACATAGATCAGAAGGTTGCCATCGCCCAGTTGTGTGTGCGCTATCATGTCCTCATCTACCACTACTGCATGGCCACAGAGTCTTGCGACTGTTACAACAGGTTTGTCAACAGCACCGACTACAAGTTCGCCACGGTGGAAACCACCGATGATGTAAAAGCGCTCAGTGTTACGGGCTTGGCCTGCAAGAACTTTGTTGAAATTCGTGACCATTATAGGGTCTGGGGCAGCATGAAGAAGGACTCACTGGTTGAACTCGCCTCGGCCATCATCGACCCCTACTACGAAAAGATGAAGCAGGATGCCCAGAGAACAAGTCCCATATCTTGGCACAGGGCTTGGATGCGGCAACTGGATGAACCTCACCTTAGGTTCGCGGCCAAGAGCGTGTACACATGCTATGAGATGCATAGGCGGATCGTTGACATGAGGAAGTGCCTCGTTACCCAAATCGACAAGCCCGGATCGAGCCACAAGCAGAGCAAGCGTCACAAGAAGTAGATGATGATCAGATGATCGTTTATGCTAGTTAATCATGCATGTAATATATAGTTTACTTTATTGGTGTGTGGAAATGTCATGTGTGTAGTATCCACCTATGTAATTATGCATGTAATAGTTTACTTTGGTGTGTGCAAATACCATGGTTGTAGTAGCCACCTATGTAAGTGGATGTTTAATTTGGTTATGCAACCATGTTCTTATAAGTGTGTGTGTGGGTGTGTGTGTGTATGTATGTATATATATGTGTGTGTGTGTGTTGTTGTTCTGTATGCAATCCCCTCGCACAACACACACGTCTTATTAGCAGCAACCATCTGTGTTATTATCGGTCTTCGCACACATTTACGATTCTGAGACACATTTTACCGCGTATCACACACATCTTGTTATATTGAACCGTTTTTGTCCTCTTGTCTCAACACAAACAGTTCATCCGAGTGAACCGCATGCCGTATATCGCACACACCTTGATCTGGCTGGCCGTTTCTTTTATGTTGCCTAATCACAAACAGTTCCTCTGAGTGAACCGTATGTTGTATATCGCACACACCTTCATCTGGATGCCCGTTTATTTTGTTCCTCCTCATCGCAAATAATTAATTGAACTGAACTGTATGCCCTACATCGCACACGCAACTTGAATCTGAACCGTGTTTGATGCATCCGTCATCGCAAACGGTTTGCACCCTTTTGACGGTTTTTTACACCACCATTTGCGATTATTGCATCGCACGAAGGGTCTCTGATCATAGTGTGGTGTTAGCAGCATCCTGCAGTAGTGCTAGAATCTTATACACGTGAGAGAAGTTACATCTCTAGTTGATATCCCTATTCTTTCATGTCCACCGTTTCATTCTCTTTTTATATCTTTGGTGGCTCGGTGGAAGCATTCGTTGTATGAGTGCGTGTCTTACCTCTTTGCATCTTATTGCACTCATGTTTGGTGAAGTTTGTTGTCCTCGTGCTTGTCTTGACAAGACTATTATTTCCTATCTTCACCATGGGTTGTCACAAGCTTTGATTTTTAATTTGCTATTAGTGAGCTTGTGAACCCATTTGCTTGATGTGTGTGTGGGAAGGACATGTCCGGCACCTTGTATCTCATTTACTCAAGACTATGTTGATGCTTAATTCTCACCCTTATATTAGTCTTCTCAAGTGCTTTGACGTGACTCACACACATCGTTTTGGTTGTGCCTATTATTAGGTTGCCTCATTTAGATGTCGCTCAACCATATGTTTGTTGCAATTGCTAGGCTTCTTTTCTTGTCTATGCTTGCTTGCAATTGTTTTGTGTTCCTATTGATTTTGGGGGAGTGATGATCCTATTTTATGCACTTGTATCCAAATAAAAAAATTCTAAATAATGCACAAATCATGGGGAGCTTCTCTATTTTACTTAGAACACTCCTTTGCTAAAATCATAATATTCTTTTATCCTTCCGGCTCGTCGGATCTTTTGATTGCTTGCGTCACTTTGTATTATGCAAATGAGATCAATTTGTGCCATGTGTTTTGTGCCATGTGCCTTGCTCTTATGCTAGGCTCAAAGTTGTATAATAGTGGATTCACCTGTGGATATCATGTTCTTATCAATTACAACCTTTTTGTGTATATGGGTTTCTTTGTGGATACATATCATGATTATTATTGGCTGCTTAGAAATTTTTATACATAATAAAGTTCATATCTTTCCTTGATATCATTTATTCCTTGCCGGCCACTTTGTGTGTTACTTTTATTCGTATATTGGCTTCGATAAGAGGTTGTGTCGTGAGTGCTTGTACGCATTGCATATATCCTTGCGCACTCATGTGTTTTGGATGTATTTTGGACCCATACTTGACATCATAATCACATTGGATATTCCTATTTTATCTTGTCCAAAATATGTTCTTTGGATATTTTGAATGTTTTCCTCCCATGTTTAATCTTATTTTCATATCATACTATCTTGTTGCATTCTAGATCCTAAATACAGGTTGAGCTCCTCAAATTTTTCATCATTGAATATGTGCATTTGATTTCACTCACATTTTCGTGATATGCACACATTAAGGAGGAACTCATACTATATTAGTCTTCTAGATTATTATTTTTCATCCATTTTGGCATTTTTTGCCAATGGGGGAGAAATCTAGAGGGTTTAAGATAAGTATTTTTGTAGTGCTTGTTGTCACTCATGCATATCTACCCTTGTTATATATTCTTGTTGCATGGATGAGTATTGTATATAGAGAAATCTTCTCCTAGTTCATGTCAACCAATATATGCAATGACATTCAAAGTTCATTCACATATGCATGTATTGTGGGGGAGTTTGCTCTATATACTATGGGTGTACTATCATCACATGCTTGTGTAGTGTCTTGATGATAGTACAACCATCCCAAGTATACAGTTTATCCTCGGATAAATTGCATGCTTGTTTAAAATTCATTATATAAACCCTCTTTTTGAGATTGTCATCAATTACCAAAATGGGTATATTGAAAGTACATGTAGTCCCCATGTGTGGTTTTGGTGATTAATGACAATCCTAATGGACTAATGTTTGCATTGAGTTATACATTTGAAGGAAAGTTCCATTTCCAATGCATGAAGAATATTGGATGCACTGAAGGATGTTTATTCCATGGTGATGCAAGAAGGAGATAGAATGGATTCGAAAAGAATGACATATACATATTGTGGTGCATGCATCAAGGTTGAGCTCGGTGATTGAATCAAATACGATCAAGATGAATTCCATGTGATGAACAAGATGAGATCTATATGGAGTTCATTAAGGATCTCAGATGTTATCATGCTCAGGCTTATGGGCTGAACCATGATGGATCAAGATCTTGAGAGAATTATTAAAGAGAAGAATTCTACATATGCTTGAAGATAGGATCATTATGAGCTCATATGTTGAGTCATGGATTAGTATGTCTTGAAGCAAGTAATTCAAGTGAAGAATTCATTGTGCCTCTTAAGATACTATGTTGGAGTATGAGAACAAGAAAATGATGTCCAATATGATATTCAAGGAGAAACTTGATATGGTCATGTGAATTAAGATATTAGTTATTATGTCTTGAAGAAATGACGCATGGTGAAGATATCAATAGGGCCTTCAAGACATCAATATTAATCATGGAGCAAAGATAAATGTTGACCAAGATGAAGATCAAAGATTGACCTCTAAGATGGTCAACGCACAAGCGCATATCATGTGCCACATGAGATCTTGTGGTAATTCTCATGAGCTTCGTTCTCATCAAATGATGTCATCAAGTAATTAATGATGATGTACAAGTGAAGATGAATGCAAAGCAAAGCTTCCCACATTGTGCATGGGGGAGCTACTTGAAGACTTCTCCAATGTCTTGCCTTCAACTTGAGCCATGAAGAAACACCAATATAAAGCTCAAGTGAAAGGCTCTAATCAAAGGTATTAGTTCGTTTGGCTTTATATGTGAGGATCAATGACCGTTGAAAAGGATATATGCTCAAGAATTAGTTTCTGGAAGCTATCTAGTATAGTTCTTTTATGATTCTTGAGTTATAGGGATCCCACGCTATTAAGAGGGGGTCAAAGGGGTTAGTGATGGATTTTCTCAAGTCAACATCATCTATTTCTGTTCTTCTCACATCATATTCCAACATAGGCATATTTCATTCCTACCCAATGCAAATACAAAATGCCTACACACCTACCAAAGAAAATCTATAGCCAACTAGGTTCCCAAAAGTATATGATCTTACCTTTCCATACTTTGCACCCTCCATTTTGGTTTATCTTGGGTGGTTCTCTATGTGAGGACCTGGAGCTTTTCCATAGCTTCAAAACGAGCCCAAGATCATCAAATCGGAGTCCGGACGTGGAAGTTATGCATGTTTTACTTTTGGGGCGGCTGCAGTTTTTGTGTTGGCCGGATGTCCGGCCTTTTCCTCGGATGTCCGGCCACTGCTATCCAGAGGGCGTCTAGTTTGTGTGAAATAGCCGGATGTCCGGCCGAGATGTCCAGAAACCTTACCGAAATGTTGTTTGTGTACGCCGGATCTCCGGCACTTGGCCGGATATCCGGGGCCCCAAGTTTGGCCAGACGTCCGGGCTTCGGCCAGATGTCCGGGACCTGTAACCTATTTTTCTGCGTACATGTGTGCACACTTCAGAGCATCCGTATGTCCGGGACCTGTAACCTATTTTTCTGCGTACATGTGTGCACACTTCAGAGCATCCGTATGTCCGGCCCGACACAACCACTTACACTCCAACGGCCATATTTGCACTACCACTATATATATCCCTCTACCCATCCGGTAGAGGGTTGACCACTTCATCCCAAATCGCCCCAAGAACACAAGTGGCTCCCTCTCACTTCTCGTACACCAAATATTAGATCCCGGAGAGATTCGTGAGAGTTCTTGAGAGTTTTTTCAATCAAGTGATAGATCCACTCCCTCTCCCTCTCTTGACCAGAGGAATTCGTGATTTGAGCAAGTCTTGAGCATTTCCCCTTTGTTCTTGTTACTCTTGGAGGTTGGAGACTCCTAGGCGGTAGGAGTGCTTTAGTGAGGAATCAACTTGTGATTTGTCCCCCGGAAAGTTTGTGAAGGTTTGGAAGCCGCCTCAAGGTCTACCACTAGTGGTTGAGAATCGCCTTCGTGGTGATATCTCAAGGAGAATAGGGTGAGCCTTCGTGGTGTTCGTGTGCCTTCATGGTAACATACACCTCTCTAACGGTGACTAGCTTCCCTCCAAGGAAGTGAACATCGGGATACATCCTCGTCTTCGTGAATTTGGTTATCCCTAACCCTAACTCCTTACTTGTGGTTTACTTTGGTCACTTGACTGTGCATTCACTATATCTTGTTGTCCTCATTATGTTGTGTTGGCCATTCCCTTGAAGAGATTATTTAGGCCTACACTTTATATTCGCAATTCATACTTTCTACTATTGTTCTATCTTTTGCTTAGTGTGAATTGCTAGCTTGTAACATTCATTTCCATATCTTGTGACATAACTTGTGTAAGTTTGTAGTGCTTACTTGAGTTTGCTTGTATCATTCAATTCCATATATTGTGATACAATTTGTGTAAGCTTGTATTGCTTACTTGTGGTTGTGTGTATTATTCATTTCCATATCTCGTGATATACATTGAGTAAGTTTGTGTGATTTACTTGTGCTTACTCATATCCTCGTTGTTCTCATCTTGTTTATCCTAAGTTGTTGGTGCACTTAGTGAGCCGTATATTTAGGATTTGTGCTTGAAAAGTATCCGCTTAGTTTATTTCCGCATTAGGATATAGCCAAATCCGTAAAACATTTTAAAACGCCTATTCACCCCCTCCCCCCTCTAGGCGACATCGTGGTCCTTTCACTTTTGTACAACTCTCGTTTCAGATTCTTTGGAGGAAAACTTCTCTTCAAATGGGAAGGACCCAATGTCATTGAGGAGGTTTATTGATCTGGAGCCATTAAAATAAATAATGCCGATGGTACTAACCCGAAGGTTGCCAATGGGCAAAAAATAAAACATTATATCTCAGGTACACCCATTAATGTTGAAAGCAATATTATCCAAACTATGACACCAAAAGAACACATAAAAGAAACCTTCCGGAACACTCCAGAATCATGAAAAAAGAGGAGTCATGTGATACGGTAAGTAAACGGACTCCGAAAAATCTGCAAAAATATTTTCTGTCAGTTTTGGAATATATAAAAATTAGGAAAATAAGAAACTACCAGGAAGGTGACCCTGGTGGGCACAAGACACCAGGGCACGCCTGGCTTCCCAGGCGCGCCCAGGTGGGTTGTGCCCACCTCGGGTACCTTCTGGACTCCGTTTTTCTTCCGTTTGCTTGTTTCCCAAGATAAAAAATCTTTATATACCCCCCGAACCGATTGAGCACCGTATCGCGGAGAAATCTCCTATTTTCTTTTCCTTGCTGTTTTCTGACAGACCAAATCCACCATGGCCGCTTCAAGCTCCTCCAAGGACATGTTATTCGAGAACGTCATCAACCCATATTTGCGGGAGGTGATGCAGCACCCTCGGGCTATCCAGATGCATGAGGGGGTGCTCCACATCCGTGATGTGCAAGGTCCCAAGGAGACGGGAACCATGGAGGCCAGGCTTGAAGCTATGGAGCAGGAGGTCTTCCGGTGCAAGGGGATGGTGGAACATGGACTCAATGCCAATCACCTCATGATCGCGGACTACACCCATGATCTAAAGGTGGATGGCAAGTCCATGAAGGACATCGTCTTCACCTTCAACGATTAAATCAACTTCCTCCAAAGCCAGGTCTATGATCTCCAAAACCAAGTCTTTGAATATGAGGTGAGGTTTAAAGGTATAAGTTTGGCTACCAGTTGCAGGACCTGTGAGACACACTCCTCCTCTTATGATCGTGAGCCTCTGCCATGGAAACCTGAAGATAAGATCGCCTCTACTTCATCACCAACCACCTCCTTCTTCATCATCAAAGGAAACTTGTGTATCGGGTATGGGCATTCCCCTTGGCTTGTGCCAAGCTTGGGGGAGGTGTCCCGGTATTGTATCACCTCCATTATCTTTTTCCTTTACTTATCTTAGTTCAATTCATAGTTATCTTTTGATTTAGAAGAATAAAAGTTTAGTTCGATCATTTCTTTTCGAGAGTTTGTTTAGTGATCTATCCTTGTAATCGTGTGCGAGATATATAATAAAGTTTAGTTTGAGTTTTGTTTTCTTTACTTTCATGTTCAATAAAAAGAAAGGAAATAAATGAAAAAGACCATATGATAATCTTATGGTAAGTAATGACATCACATAAGGAAGAGTATAAGTAGGAAATTTTATTGGAGATTTACAAACATAACATTCGTCAATGATGCAATTCATGAAAGAATTAATAAGGGAAGAGAAGATTCACATGAAAATACACTATCCTAGACATATTTTGTGATTGTGAGCCCCCTGTCGGGGAGGCTGATCGTACCCACGGACACCTATGGGGCCGGCGGAGCAGGCCCCTTGTGGTTCGGAGGGGGGCGGAGATCGCACGAAGAGCGGATCGAGGCGAGGCACACGAGCAGTTTACCCAGCTTCGGAGATCTCCGGAGAGATAAAACTCCTACTGCTGCTTGTTTGATCTATTGTGTTCTTGCTAGGGAGCAATGCGAGCTACAAAAGCTAGCTTGAGTGTGTCTAGACTATGGCCAGTCGAACGGACCGAACTAGCCGAACCTTGCCCAAAACGCGAACCTCCTCTACGTTGCACTCGGGCCTCCTTTTATATGCTCAAGGGGTCTCCGGCGGTGGCAACATAGACGGGGTACAAATGTAAAACAGGAGTTGGTACACCTACTTGAGCGATTATGCAGTGCAAAATACCTAACTCGACGGCAAGGGACAAAAGCAATAAATGCCTGTCCGTTGTCGCCCAAACAGCGATTACAGAGGCCGTCAGTGCGCCTCCGCCGCCACGATGGTGAGCCTGTCGGCGCCGCTTATCGCTGCTCTCCGCTGGCTGCCTGACCCCGCCGACCGCGCGCCCATGGAACAGTCCCATGGCGACACGTCGCTGGGTGAGCTGGAGCGGAGACGGAGAGAGGTTGCATGCCGCGACAAGCGCCTTGCCGCGGCCGACTCCTTGTCGCGCTCGGAGACTTGTCGCGCTCCGAGCCTTCCCGGCAAGCTCCTCTTGCCGGGGCCTTGTCCTCTGCGTGCACAGGCGGCCTTCCCGACAAGCTCTTCTTGTCGGGGCCTTGTCTTCTCAATCAAATACTTTGTTCTTGAATGGCTCCAAAAGGAGCCACGAAGGATCTTGGTGGTGACGAGGCAAACCTCGCCGCTGGTGTCAGAACCGTCTGCAGGTGCATCGGGTACTAGGGTACCCTACTCTAGTACACCGGCAGAGCCCCGCCTGGGCCGCATACGGTGCCGAAGCGCTTGTCGGGCCAGGCCCGTAATCGCACGGACACGCCGGCCTCGACCACGTCGCAACTTCGCCCGGACCCACCACGATCCCCACTAACGCACGCACCGGACGTGGCGTCGTGCGAAGATCGTGGGCGGTCGTGGGGATTCTTTATTGATATAAGCGGAACGTCCGCCCCCCTCCTCCCCTTTATAAGCCGAGGAAACAGAGGCAGGCCGACCACCCCTGCCATTGTTGTCTTGTCAAGAAACCACCGCCGCTCCACTTGTCTTCTCCGGTGCGAAGAGAGCAGCGCCCGCCCTTCTTCGCCGCAAGCACACTCACCGCCGTCGACCTCCTCCGCCCTCCTCGCCATGGCTCGAAGGCCGATAAGGAGAAGAGGCGTCAAGTCGGCCGAGGCGCAGCGGCTCGCGGCGCCGCGCAAGGAGCGAGCCATCTTCCCCGCAGCTCGGCGCGACGGGATCTGCAGGACGTCTTCTACCTTTTACGGTCGGCGGAGACCCGTGCGCATCCGCAAGACGAGGGTGCTCCGCTTCATGGCTGATCCGGCCCCAACGGTGTACCCTTTCTTCGCCATTTTCTTCTATTGCGGTCTTTGCCCGCCGTTTTCCGAGTTCTTTTGTGACATAATGAACACCTTTAGCCTCCGCCTCCTTGATTTCACCCCCAACGCCGTCTTGACCATGGCGGTTTTCGCACAATTGTGAGAAAACTATGTCGGAGTCCACCGAACGTGGCACTCTTCCGCCATTTCTTTGTTCCCAGCGTCGAGAGAGGAGAGCCACTTGCCGGGAATAGCACAGGTCTCTAGGATCGGCAAGAAAGAGGCCTACCTAGAGGGGAGTTCGGAACAAGTGGGAGGAGTGGAGAGCCAACTGGTGCTGGGTCGTAGGAGGACCCACGGCCCTTCACCACCGTGGCGCCAAACCCCAATTGCGCGGCAAGGATTGGAGTAACTTGGTATTTGGAGGATGCGAGGCTGAAGATAGCTGTGACCGAATTCTGCGCCTCGGGCTTGCGGGTTTCTTGTTAGCGCGGTTGGCGCAGACTTCATTCGCCGCATCGCTTCCCTTGCAGGAAAGGAGGAGGCCTGCTTGGGAGTTTCGAGAATGCGGCGGACATCATGAGGCTGCGCCCGGGCCTGAATTGGAACTTCACCATCATGGAGCTGGACTCGGTGCTGCTCGAGCTTTTCAAGAACGACCCGAACATCCGAGTGGTTCAGGTTGCCGCGAAGTCGTCCCATTGTGCAACAACTTCGGCTCGATCGCATCCATCGCCATGATGCCACTGTCACGACTCCCACGGGATCGTCCCGACTGGCGAGCCCCGACGAGGTCGTGCAGCAATTCTTTGACGACTTGCAAGAGGTGCTGATCCGCTCCGACGAGCAGAAGAGGCTCACCCGAGACACCACCGAGCAGGAGATGGCGCGAATTGTCACCAGGGTGGAGGAGGCGGCAGCAGCCGCTGCCGCTGGAGCCTTCGGGTTCACCGTGGAGGAGGCGGAGGCGGCGAAGGCGGCAAGCCTTGCCGAGCGTGGGGAGGTCGCCGGCGAGGACGAGCTCGTCGGGACCGAGGCCGGGTCGAGTGGACCCGCCGAGGGCGCTTCTTCCCCACCGCCAAGCGACTTGCCGCCAGTGGAGCCCCCGGCTCCGTCGAGGAGGCGTCTCCGCAGAGTTGGAGACGAGCCGGGGCGACAGACCGGCCTACAGCAGAAGCCGCCGACGCTCGGCCTCCACCGCGGCAAGCGAGGTTGCCGCGGGAGCGCCTCACACTGCGGCGACAACAGGGGTGGAATCTTCTCAGGCCACCGCCTCCGCCTCCGCCAAGCGGCCAAGAGAGCCCACTCCCCCGCCTCATCGCACCGGAGGCGGGCCGAAGTTCGACTTCTCCGCGCTCAGCTCCGAGGTGGAGGGCGAAGAGTAAGCCCTTGAGACTTGTGCCTGTATTTCTTCAATTTTTATTGCTTCATCTTGAATCTGATTTGCTTGCTCGGACTCTTCCCTTTTCGTGACGCTGGCCCAGAGAGCTGCGAAGAGGGCCAAGATCCCGACGATCGTCGTTGAGGACGACTCCCCCGTGGCGGCAGGGGACGCGTCCGAGACCTCCTTGCCGGACCCGGCGACCCTTCCTCTGAGCAGCCCCCAGCACAGCCCCTAGAGTAAGCGTGCAGTTTTTCTCCTTACTACTAGGTGTGCAGGGGTGCCCTTTCTTCGTTGATTTCTGACTGTTTGTTTGTGTAGGAGCGGAGCAGCCTCATCAGGAGGGCTCGGAAGCCGCCTCGAGATCCTGCCCGGCTGTCACCACGCCGCCAAGGGAGAACTCCCGGCAAGGGAGCTCCCTCCGACAAGGGAGGCCACCCGACAAGGGAAGCCACTCGGCAAGGGAGGCTACCTGCAAGGGGACGGCGCCGGCCGACCCTCCGGTGGTCGAGGCCATGGCTGCGGATCTGCAGTGTAACTCCCTTACATGGAATTTTCCCTTGGGCTTGCTTTCTTTTGTTTCTCTTTTTGAATATCTGCTGATCGCTCTTTCTTCGCCTCGACGCAGACCCGATGGAGGTCGAGGCCGCGGCGAGAGGAAACGCACGGCAACCCCTGGCGAGGCCGCCGTCGAAGAAGAAGAGGTCGTCGTGGAGGAAGAGGCCGCCGACGAGCCTGCATGGGCGAGGAGGCTACAGAGGCTGCCGACGGAGGCTGGGCGAGGGGTCGGGCGATCGCATCGACGGCCCTGAGGCCGCAGGAGCAGCAAGCGCTACACCGACAATGACTTCTGGCCGCCACAAGGCCAGTCCGAGGAGCCCCAGCCCGTGCCTACCAAGGCCGGGCGAAGGTGTCTTCATCAAGCTCCCCGGGAACCGAGCCTGTGGCGCCCGGTCGAGGGCGAGACCTTGACGGCGAAGCTACTCGCCTCCATTGGCCGACGCTGTGGACGCCAAGCAGCAAGAAGGCGAAGTTCGAGGAGGAGCAGTTGCTGAAGAAGCCGCTGTCGCTCTACCGCGCAGGCAGCCAAGTTGGAGACCCGGGAGGCCCTTGTCGCGAGGGCGGAGCGGACATGGAGAAACGCGCCGAGGAGCTCGGGCGCCAACAAAGAAGCCCTCCGCGACGTGGCGGAAGCGCGGGGGCAACTCGCAGAAGAGCGCACGGCCTTCATCCTTGAGAAGGCCGCAGCTGATGAGGAGCAGCGGCTGGCTGCCGAGAAGCTCGCCGCGCGGGAAAGTGAGTTGGCGCAGCGGAAGGTCAGCCTGGACAGCCACGAGGAGGACCTTGTCGCGCGTGAAGAGTCGCTTGGCGGGGCGCTTCAGGAAGCGAAGGACGCTGCCGCAGCCGCCGAGGCCGCCAAGGAAGAGCTGAAGGCGAAGGTGGCACAGCTGGAGGCCACCCTCAAGAAGAGCGGCGAAGAGCTTGCCGTGCTCAAGCGTGAGCGCGAGAAGGACGCCTACACGCTGGGCGAGCTGCAGAGCCGTCTCGCTGACCGGGCCAAGGAGCTCGACGCCACCAAGGACTCCAAGGAGGACCTGGAGCTGAAACTGACCACTCTGACGCAGACGTTGGATGGTGCCAGAGAGCGGGAGGTGGGCTTGTTGGAGGCGATCAAGGCCAAGGAGGAGCTGCTGGCAAATGTTGCCTCCGTCCAGAACACCTTGAGGGAGAGCGTGGAGCACTGGACCGAAGGTCTTGTGGACACCGCCGCCAATATCCACAACGAGCTGATGGAGCTGGGGATGGCCCACCTTGCGTACTCCGACGAGCATCTCCAACCCAGCGTCAAGCTTAGCCTATTCTTCAAAGGCGTGGTGGCGGGCCTCCGGCGACTCGGGAGGAGGTCCCGAAGCAGCTTGCCGAGGAATCTCGCCAGGTTTGTGCAGGGCCCTCGAGAAGGTGTTGATGAAGGTGGCCTTCCGCAACCCGGCCTCAACCTTAACGGCGTCCTCGGATCCTTGCCGTCCGAAGCCAACGTGGAGGAGTTTCAAAGCCCTTGTCGCACCCATTGTGGACAAGGTGAACAAGATCAAGCGGATCTAGGGCGACCCGCGTGGACTAGGCCGCCAACCTTATCTTTCCCTTGTCGTTGCTGATCATGTTTAGAAAACTTTGTTAGATCAGCGACAAGTTATTCTGTAATATACTGTATCTTAGGTGAATCGATCAATGCAATGTTATTTCCTCTACTTGATTCCTTCCTTTGTACGTTTCTGCCTTACGCATTTCAGGGGACTTGTCGGTGCAGGGCACCCTTGCCGCGGCGCCGAAAAGTGCGGAACTTCAGCACTATTTGGCGGGGTCGCTACCGACAAGCAACCTTGTCGCGGACTAGCCGCAGCTCACTTAAGTTGTTGAGCGGACTTGAAACAAAGTAAGGGCGCGACCAGTCACGAGTTGGTTCCTCCGCGCACAGGTTTTCCATACAAAGTACTATCGTTCGAGGAAAATAACTTAAAATTTTAACAAGTTGATTGCTCAAACTTTGGCAACTTAGCTTTTCTGTCTCTTGCTTCCCGATGAGGTGAAAACTTCCTCGAGCGGTATCTGGTCCATAGTATTATCTCCTCCTCCCCCCCTGGTTAACTTGGGCGCGAGGGGGTCTTCCTTTCTTTGAGAGAGGAAAAAGAAAAGGACCTAACGTTATGGAGCCTAGCGGCTCGATTACGCTTCGGGTGTGGTTGCTGCACGAAGTGTTAGCCAAAGCATGCAATAAATTGATGAAAGCATGAAGTTGGCAAGTTGTGCGCAACACACGAGCTTTACTGATGCACGGGGTCTGCGCCCGGCTTTGTACGAAGGATTACATGCAACAGCGGCAAGACTTGTACAAAAGGTGGTTGCCGGAACGGATTCCGACAACCGCGCTCTATGGGTAAAACTTACGAAGATGCTCAATGTTCCAGAGTTGCTCACCGGAATGCCATCTTCGGTCTCAAAGCGGACAGCGCTGAGCCTAGTGACTCGCTTTCACCCGATAAGGGCCTTCCCACTTCGGGGTCAACTTGTTTGAATTCTTGGCGGACTGAACGCTACCAAGAACAAGGTCGCCTTCCTCGAGACTTGGGCACTAACCCTGCGGCTATGGTAGCGGCGCAGGCTTGCTGGTAGCGGCGGCTCGACAATGACCGAAGGCGATCCTCCTCGAGGAGCAGCGTCATCTTGTCGCAGCTGCTCTTGCTCAAGCTCATCATAAGCGAGTACTCGAGGCGATCCGTGATACGAGTTCCGTGGGGAGAAGCGCCTCTGCTCCATAGACTAGAGCAAAGGGTGCACGGCGATGGCTCGATTTGGCGTCGTCTGATCGACCAAAGAACCACCGGCAGCTCCTCGATCCAGTTTCTTCCGCACTTGCGCAGCCTGGCCGAAAGTTACGGTCTTGAGCCCGCAGCACTTCAGCATTTGCCCTCTTCGCTT
The DNA here is from genome assembly GCA_021605145.1 of Aegilops bicornis. NCBI lineage: Eukaryota > Viridiplantae > Streptophyta > Magnoliopsida > Poales > Poaceae > Aegilops > Aegilops bicornis. The sequence goes on from CM038673.1 coordinate 331,768,868, forward strand.
GACCGTTGCTTCTCGGCCGAGCAAGCGAAGCAAAGACCTTGGCGCCAAGGTCTTGGGCGTCTTGCATGAAGGTGCGACTCAGTAAATTGTGTGCCGTTGTCGGTGATGATCCCGTTAGGGATTCCAAAGCGGCAAACTATCGACCAAGAACTTGATTGCCGACCGTGCCACCTTCCTCATCGCTTCCACTTCCGGCCACTTTGTGAACTTGTCGATGGCGACGCACAAGTACTCAAAGCCCCGACAGCTTCGGGGAAGGGGCCGAGGATGTCGAGCCCCGGACGAAAATGGCGAGGATAAAGGGATCGTCTGGAGAGCTTGAGCTGGCTGGTGTATCTGCTTGGAATGGAACCGCACGCTTCATACTTGGTTACTTGTGCGGTTGCATCACGGAGGGCTGTCGGCGGAAGAAACCTTGCCGGAAAGCTTTGCCGGCAAGTGCTCTTGGCGCCAATGTGGTGACCACATATGCCTCCATGTATCTCTCGCCAACAGCTTACATCCATCTTCCCCGGGAATACACTTCAATTTCACACCGTTGAGTCTTCTTCATGCATCACGATGCCGCCGACAAACTGGTACATACTTGACTGCCGGGCTACTCTTTCCGCTTCTTCCTGCTCTTCGGGAAGTTCTCATGTCTGAAGGAAATGGACAATCCGCTGCGCCCATGCTGGAGCTTGCGGCTCGACAACAAGGGCTAAAGGCACATCTGCTGCTGCGGGAACATCAGCTTCCACGGCAAGAACTCGCGACCTGCCGGAGCTTGATGATCCCGACAAGCTTGCCGGAGCAAGACTTGTCGGGAGCGTCTGCTTCAACGAAACAAACCACGGGTGCAGCCGGAGCAGATCGCTCCTCAAAGCTTTGTTGGTGTTGATCTTGGGGACCTTTGCAACGACGGCTTCGGAAGCTCAGCCGGGAAAGTAGTCACCAGAGGCCAACTTCCTCTTCTTGCTCTGTCCAATCGATGGTGTTACGGTTGGCTGAGTCGGCTTGAGCACGAAAATCCACGGTTCCATTGTGTAATCTTAAGCGCATCGCACTTTGCGAGCCGTCAAAGTGCTCTTCTAGCTTCCTCACTTCATCAACGTGAGGCTTCCATCAACGGACTCTGGTAATCTTTGTTGACTTGGCGGACTGACGAGTTGCGAGTCACCCCGACAATAAGCTTCTTGATCCCAAGGTCCATCTGCGATCCACGAGACCGCAAGCAAACCTTCATACTCTGCAGTATTGTTTGTCGCTTGCTCCTTGGGAAAGTGCATCCGGACGACGTACTTGAGGTGCTCTCCGGTGGGTGCGATAAGCAAGACGCCAAGCACCAGCGCTTTGCAGCGAGAAGGCACCATCAAAGTACATCGACCACTCTTCGGGCTTCTTTGACGGGAATGCTCGTCTCAGGAATCTCTTCATCCGGCGTTGGCGTCCATTCTGCTATGAATTCTGCCAATGCTCGCTTTGATAGTTGATGTGCTTTCAAACTTAAGACCAAATCTTGACAGCTCCGGTGCCCACTCGACAATCCTGCCTGCCGCTTACGGATTCTGCGGTATCCTCTTCGTGGAAAGCGAGTGACAATTGTGATCTCATGTGCTTGGAAGTAATGGCGCAGCTTTCTCGAGGCCATGAGGAGGCCGAAAAGCAATTTACGCACACCGAATACCTTGACCTAGCCCCTTGCGGAGGGAGTCGACAAAGTAGATCGGGCGCTGCACCGTCCTTTTCTCAGATCTCGCTCATGTGTCCGCGGATTCGTCCTTGTCGGGACGAGCTTGTCGGTGAAGCCCCGCTTGTCGCCATTTGGATGTGCTTGCCGCGGTTCTTTGGCTCGTCATCCGCCTCCCTCTCCGCCACTAACGCAGCACTAACCACTTGATTGGTTGCCGCTATATATAGCAACAACTTCTCTTGTGGCTTAGGTGCGACAAGTGTCGGAGTGGAGGACAGGTATCTCTTTAAGTCCTGCGCAGCCTCCGCTTCGGAGTCCATTTCTTTGGACCTGCCTTTTTCAAAATCTTGAAAAATGGCGGGGCGTGCTCAGCAGAGACCTAGAAATAAACCTGCCGAGAGCAGCCACGCAACCGCAAGTCTTCAGACATCCTTGACGCGCTTTGGTGCTTCAATCTACTCAATGGCCTTGATCTTGTCGATTAGCTTCAATCCCCACGAGACCACGAAGAACCCGAGAAGCTTGCCGGAAGGGACTCCAAACACGCACTTCTCGGGGTTGAGCTTGAGGTTGATCTTGTGCAGATTTGCAAAGGTCTCGTCCAAATCTTGAACCAAAGTTGCTTTGTCCTTGCTCTTGACCACTATGTCATCCATGTAGGCTTCTACATTTCTGTGCATTTGCGGCTCAAAAGCGTCATGGACTACCCTTGCAAATGTTGAACCAGCATTCTTCAAACCGAAAGGCATCCCTATGAAATAAAGTATGTGCCACATGGTGTGATGAATGCGGTCTTCTCCTCATCTTCTTCAACCATGAAGATCTGATGGTACTGAGTAGGCATCAAGAAACGAAAGCAAATCACATCCGGCCGTGGAGTCAACAATCTGGTCAATGCGCCGCAAGGGAAATGGATCTTTGGGACAAGCTTTATTAACATCCATGAAGTCAATACAAAGTCTCCATTTCCCATTTGCCTTGACGACTACTGAGGATTGGCCAACCACGTAGGGATGGAGCACTCCTCGACAAGGCCTGCTGCTTCCAGCTTCTTGATCTCTTCGGCTATGAATTCTTGGCGCCCACCGCTTGCTTCCTCGACTTTTTGCTTGACGGGCGCATGAGGACAAACGGCCAGGCGGTGCTCAATCACTTTCCTGGGAACACCGGGGATATCAGACGGTTGCCATGCAAACACGTCGACATTCGCCCGCAGGAAAGCAATGAGCGCGCCTTCCTATTTGGGATCGAGAGAGGCACTGATGGTGAAGGTACCACCAGCGCCGTCCTCCTTGGCGGGCACCTTCTTGGTCTTCGGCGGAGCCATCATCTTCTTGCACTTGCTGGTGGAGCTCGATGGTGCGTCCTCGATGGTAGCGCGCACTCAAGAGGTGCGCTTGCGGAGTGAGCATCGAGCCCTTGCGGACTTGGACTTGGTCTTCTTCCCGGAGCTTCAGCGGCAAGTGTCCGGCAACTGTCGCCGCCTTGCATCCCGGAAGATCTTGTCGGCATGATAAGGGCATCCTTCTTGTCGCCATGGACAGATATGACGCTTATCGGGCCCGGCATCTTGAGTAGGTTGTATGCGTAGTGAGAGGCTGCCATGAACTTGGCGAGTGCTGGACGGCCAAGTATCCCATTGTAAGGCAATGGGAAATCGGCGACGTCAAACGTAACCCTCTCGATCCTGAAGTTCAGCTCACGCCAAATGTGACCGCAACGTAATCTTCCCCTTGGCTTGCTCCTTCCCGGATTGATTCCTTGGAAGGTTCCGGTCTCTTCGAGCTCGTCGGGGATTTGAAGCTTCGGAGCACCGCGGAGGAGATCAGATTCAAGCCGCCCCACCATCAACTAACATTTTGTGACCTTGAGGTTGCGGATGGTTGGAGAGACCAACATCGGCAAGCACCCGACCGCTTGATTATGCGATCGTGGTGGTCCTCAATATCAAAATGATAGGCGTCTTGGACCACTTCAGAGGCTTGCGTGACTCTACGGATGGTTCCGCTGCATTGACCTCCCCGTGATCCATTGCTTGAGTTGGCCGTGGGAGGTATGCAGGGAAGCACCTCCGGCCAACGCAGAAGAACCTCTGTGGCTTTCTACGAAACTCCTGCTCATCGTCATTGCGTCTTCCATATCTTCGTCGTCATCATCATCTTCATCCTTGTCGTGGCAGCGGGAGGTCGATCTCCTTGTTGCTACTTTGACTTTGCTGCTGGCGTCCTCCCGGCCGGACGCTTTCTTGCTTGCTCCCCGGCACCTTCCTGGGCCTTCTCCTTGTCTCGCCGCTCGTACTCAGCTCTCTGCTGTTCGACGAGCTGCTCGACCTTCTTGCAGCTCTGGAGATCGTGGCCCTTGGTGCGGTGGATTTTGCAGTACTGCTTGCCGGAGCCGTCCTGCTTGTCGGCGGCCGCCACCGACTGGTGGTTGGCGTCAGCAGCAACCTCCTTGCCGGAGCCACCAGCCTTGGTGTTCTTGTTGCCAACTCCGTTGCCGGACTGCTCGACAGCTAGCACTTCTCTGCTTTTCTCCTTCCTGTTGCCTCGCCGCCGGCCCTTCGTTGCCGGGCGGTGTCATCCTTGTCGACCGCTTCGCATTCTCTCCCGAGTCTCCTCCTTCCTCGGCCACAAGACACTTGTCGGCCAAGGCGTACAGCTTCATTGGCGTCCTTGACTTTGCACATCGCCATCTCCTCCTCATCCTGCGGTTCCGCACATTACGATGAAATGCGGCGATCACCGCGGCAGGGTGGACGTGCGGGATGTTGTAGTGCACGCGCTGAACCTCTGAATGAACTTGGCGCAGGACTCTCCTTCCTTCGGCGAGTAAGTGAAGGTCACTCTCTTGGCCATGAGGTTTGTGGCCACCGTGAAGGCGCCCAACAAACCGATGGCACAGATTCGCCCAAGTAGATATGGAGCTGTCCGGCAAGTGCATGAGCCAAGATCTGACGTTGGGCTTGAGGACGAGCGGGAAGTAGTTGGCGAGGATCTTGTCGTCTCGTCCCCCCGCAGCCTGCACCGCGATGGTGTAGATGCTGAGGAACTCCGACGGATGCGCCCGGCCATCATACTTCTCAGGCACGTCGGGTTTGAAGTATTTCTGGCTGGGCCACTGGACTTGCCGCAGCTCACGAGTGAACGCAGGGCAACCTACCACAGACGGCAAGTCGCTGGCTCCTCCGGCGCGCGCGCATGTCAACAGAAGGCCCATCGCGCTTGTCGGATCGACGTCGCGCTTCTCTTCGACGCCGATGCGAAGTTCGAAGCGTCCTCTTGTTGTCGCTCATGAAGAACTTGGCGCTGATCGCGGCGAAGCGCGGATCCGACGACGCAGTGGAGTCGCTGTCGAGATGGATCCGTTGGCTCGGCGATCTTGGCCTTCTTGGCGGAGAGTGCACGGTGGTTGCACCTCCGACAGTCTCGTCGCCACCGGCTCGTGGCTTGTCGTCACGCCGCGGTAACGATGACATTGGTTGCCGCGGAGCGTCGCCGTTGGCAAAGCCGATGAGGCTCTGGATAGTGGCCCTCCACTCGTCGACCTTGTCGGCCGTTGGAGGGTAGTCGAGGAGCAGCTGAGCTCTCGCCAGAGCCTCCGCTGGAGTAGTGGGTGGCATTGGAGAGCGGTGCGAGGAGCGGGACACGCTCGGACTTCTAACCACGTTAGAAGGAGCAGCACCCCGTCCGGGCGACCGTATCTCACTCATGCCAGCATGTTGGCGCGCATGCTGGTCTTGAGGGTCTCGATCCAACGAACGTATGGCGTTGTGAACGCCATGACGTTGTTGGTCCCGCGTCTCCTGAGACGGGCGCGGGGGATCTTGTGACGCCGAGGTTTGCGGTGCCTTGTCCTTGGACTTGGCAACGTCGCGAACACCTTCGCCGGGCGCCGTTCCTCCGCCAGGCGTCGCCCCACCACCCGTTCGCTGTGGTGAGGGTGGGTACGACGCGACGGCTCTGCTACCGCCAAGCCTTCTTCTTCGGTGGCATGTCGAGGAAGATGTTGATGACGCTGCTCGTGTGAACGCCGGATCAGATTCACACGGCCTCGACGCTTCTACCGGCGCGCGCCCGGAGATGTCGGGGAGGCTGATCGCACCCACGGACACCTATGGGGCGGCGGAGCAGGCCCTTGTGGTTCGGAGGGGGCGGAGATCGCACGAAGAAGCGGATCGAGGCGAGGCACACGAGCAGTTTACCCAGCTTCGGAGATCTCCGGAGAGATAAAACTCCTACTGCTGCTTGTTTGATCTATTGTGTTCTTGCTAGGGAGCAATGCGAGCTACAAAAGCTAGCTTGAGTGTGTCTAGACTATGGCCAGTCGAACGGACCGAACTAGCCGAACCTTGCCCTAGCTTGAGTGTGTCTAGACTATGGCCAGTCGAACGGACCGAACTAGCCGAACCTTGCCCAAAACGCGAACCTCCTCTACGTTGCACTCGGGCCTCCTTTTATATGCTCAAGGGGTCTCCGGCAGTGGCAACATAGACGGGGCACAAATGTAAAACAGGAGTTGGTACACCTACTTGAACAAAGGTACGATTGCAAAATACCTAACTCGATGGCAAGGGACAAAAGCAATAAATGCCATCGTTGTCGCCCAAGCAATTAGCGAGAGGCCGTCAGGTGCGCCTCCGCTTGCCACGATGGTGAGCTGTCGCGCCCGCTTATCGCTGCTCTCCGCTGGCTGCCTGACCGCTCGACACGCCCATGGAGCGGTCCCATGGCGACACGTCGTTGGGTGAGCTGGAGCAGACGGAGAGAGGTTGCATGTCATGACAAGCGCCTTGCCGCGGCCGACTTTTGTCGCGCTCGGAGACTTGTCGCGGCCTGAGCCTTCGGCAAGCTCCTCTTGCCGGGGCCTTGTCTTCTGCGTTCGAGGCGGCCTTCCCGACAAGCTCTTCTTGTCGGGGCCTTGTCTTCTCAATCAAATACTTTGTTCTTGAATGGCTCCAAAAGGAGCCACGAAGGATCTTGGTGGTGACGAGGCAAACCCTGCCGCGGGGTGCTGCAACCGTCCGTGCACGAGTACGGGGTACTAGGGTACCCCTACTCTAGTACACCGACACCCCCATCAAAATATTGTATGCCAAAATTGTTGACGTTGCACAAGGAAGACAACGTAATGATTTATGTTTGTTCATATTCACATAGAAGTTATATTGTCATAGATACTTTAACTTGTGGTGCTTGCCCCCTATCTTTGCTAGCCAAAAATTCCGCACTAAGTAGAGATACTACTTGTGCATTCAAAAACCCTTAAACCCAAATGTTGTTTTGAGAGTCCACCATACCTACCTATGGATTGAGTAAGATCCTTCAAGTAAGTTGTCATTGGTGCAATAAGGCAATAAAAATTGCTTCTAAAAGTGTTAGATCATTTAGTGTAAGAGAAAATTGAGCGTTGTACGAACTTGTGATGGCAAAGAAAGGCTCATAGAAGACTATGTGATGGTTGAGTATGTCGACTCGCCAAAAAGGCTCCGATACGTGACCCTTCCTGAAAATATGATGAATTGTAGTTACAAAGTTGACTGAGAACATAGTTTGTTGGTTTTCAATAGAGTTTATGCTTTATCCTTCGATGTTGTGATGAATTGTTACTTATTCATGAGAAGTCTATGATGAAAGTTTTATGATAAAAGTTATGTGATAAAGTATTATGTTAAAGTTTGTTGTTGTTATAATAACATACATGATGCTTCCATGTCCGTATTTTGTTTTTATCGACACTTCTCTCTCTAAGCATGTGGACATGTTTCTCGATTTCGTTTTCTTGCTTGAGGACAAGCGAGGTCTAAGCTTGGAGGAGTTGATACGTCCATTTTGCATCATGTTTTCTACTATTATTTATATTGTTTTTATGCATAGTAATGCCTTTCGGAGCAATTCTAATGTCTTTTCTCTTATAATATGCAAGGTACACACAAAGAGGGAGAATACGAGCAGCTAGAATTCTGGACCTGAAAAAGCTACGCCAGTTACCTATTACGCACAACTCCAAATGAGCTGAAACTTCACGGAGATTTTTTATGAAATATATGAGAAATATTGGAACCAAAAAGTACAAGAGGGGGCCCACCAGATGGGCACAACCCACCTGGGCGCGCCAGGGAGCCTAGGCGCACCTTGCTGGGTTGTACCCTCCTCGGCCCACCTCCGATGCCCCTCTTCTGGTATATAAATCATTTTGACTTTAAAAAAAATAAGGAGAAGACTGATACGTCCATTTTGCATCATGCTTTTATATCGATGTTTATCGCATTATGGGCTGTTATTTCACGTTATGTCACAATACTTATGGCTATTCTCTCATATTTTACAAGGTTTACAGGAAGAGGGAGAATCTTGCAATTTGGAATTCTCGGCTGGAAAAGGAGCAAATATTGGAGACCTATTCTGTGCAACTCCAAAAGTCCTGAAACTCCATGGAATGTCTTAAAATAAATAAATAAAATCGTCGCAGAAGATGAAGGCCAGGGGGCACACCCTGCTCACGAGGGTGGGGGGTGCCCCCCCCCCCCTGGAGCACGCTCCCTACCTCGTGGGCCCCCTGGTGGCTCTCCGATGCCCATCTTCTCCTATATGAAGTCTTTCGATGAGAAAAAAAATCAGAGACAACCTTTGGGGACGAGACTCCGCCACGAGGCGGAACCTTGGCGGAACCAATCTAGGGCTCCCGTGAGCTGTTCTGCCGGGACACTTCCTCAGGAGAGGGAAATCATCGTCATCATCATCACCAACGCTCCTCTCATCGGAGAGGGCAATCTCCATCAACATCTTCACCCGGCACCATGTCATCTCTAAACCCTAGTTCATCTCTTGTATCCAATTCTTGTCTCTAAGTCCGGGATTGGTGCTAGTAGGTTGCTAGTAGTGTTGATTACTCCTTGTAGTTGATGCTAGTTGGTTTATTTGGTGGAAGATCATATGTTCAGATCCTTTATGCATATTATTACCCTACGATTATGAACATGAACATGCTTTGTGAGTAGTTACGTTTGTTCTGACGACACGGGAGAAGTCTTGCTATTAGTAGTCATGTGAATTTGGTATTAGATTCGATATTTTGATGAGATGTATGTTGTCTAACCTCTAGTGGTGTTATGTGAACGTCGACTACATAAAACTTCACCATTATTTGGGCCTAGATGAAGGCATTGGGAAGTAATAAGTAGATGATGGGTTGCTAGAGTGACAGAAGCTTAAACCCTAGTTTATGCGTTGCTTCGTAAGGGACTGTTTTGGATCCATATGTTTCATGCTATGGTAGGTTTACCTTAATACTTTTGTAGTAGTTGCGGATGCTTGCAATAGAGGTTAATCATAAGTGGGATGCTTGTTCAAGTAAGAACAGCTCCCAAGCACCGGTCCACCCACATATCAAATTATCAAAGTACCGAACGCGAATCATATGAACGTGATGAAAACTAGTTTGACGATAATCCCATGTGTCCTCGGGAGCGTTTTTCCTATTATAAGAGTTTGTTCCGCTTGTCCTTTGCTACAAAAAAGGATTGGGCCACCTTGCTGCACTTTATTTACTCTTGTTACTTGTTGCTCGTTACAATTTACCTTATCACAAAACTATTTGTTACCACTTATTTCAAGATTTGCGAGAGAATACTTTGCTGAAAACCGCTTATCATTTCATACGCTCCTCGTTGGGTTCGACACTCTTACTTATCGAAAGGACTACGATAGATCCCCTATACTTGTGGGTCATCAAGACTCATTTCTGGCGCCGTTGCCGGGGAGTGTAGCGCCTTTGGTAAGTGGAATTTGGTAAGGAAAAATTTATATTGTGTGCTAAAATTTTCTGTCACTTGTTACTATGGAAAGTAATTCTCTGAGGGGCTTGTTCGGGGTATCTTCACCCCGTCCGATGAAAGCAAAGAGTTGCTCCTCAACCCTCTGAACCTATTGAAAATGAAACTCCTTTTGAAGTTCCTTCGGTATGATGGAAAAACTGCTGGCTAATACTTTTACGGAGATGGAACAAAGCATCTGATGAACATCTACTCTATGTGGATGAAGTTTGTGGATTATTTAAGCTTGCAGGTATACCCGATGATGTTGTTAAGAAGAAGCTCTTTCCTTTATCTTTGAAGGAAGACACATTGACATGGTATAGGCTATGTGATGATACGGGATCATGGAACTATAAAAGATTGAAATTGGAATTTCATCAAAAGTATTACCCTATGCATCTTGTTCATCGTGATCGCAATTATATATATAATTTTTGGCCTCATGAAGAAAAAGCATCGCTCAAGCTTGGGGAGGCTTAAATCAATGTTATATTCATGCCCCAATCATGAGCTCTCAAAAGTGACAATTCTTCGAATTTTTATGCTCGGCTTTACGATAACAATCGCACCATGCTCGATACTTCTTGTCTTGACTCTTTTATGATGAAGACTATTGAATTTAAATGGAATTTATTGGATAGAATTAAACGCAACTCTGAAAATTGGGACCTCGGCGAAGGTAAGGAGTCGAATTATGACACCGAAGTTTGATTGTGTTAAATCTTTTATGGACACCGATATTTTCCGTAAGTTTAGCACTAATTATGGACTTGACTCTGAGATAGTAGCTTCTTTCTGTGAATATTTTGCTACTTATGTTGATCTCCCTAAGGAGAAGTGGTTTAAATATCATCCTCCCATAAAAGTAAAAGTAGCTGCACCTATTAAAGTTGAAGAAAAGACTGTCACTTATAATGATCCTATTGTTCCTACTTCTTATGTTGAGAAACCACCTTTCCCTGTTAGAGTAAAGGATCATGCTAAAGCTTCAACTGTTGTTCATAAAATCAATATTAGAACTTATACACCTCCTGAGCAAGTTAAAGTAGAACCTAATATTGCTATTGTTAAAGATCTCTTGTCTGATAATATTGATGGGCATGTTATTCAATTACGTGGTGAAACTGCTAGAATTGCTAAACCACAATGCTAAAGATAAACATAGACCTGTGGTAGGCGTGCACATTATTTATGTTAAAATAGGAGATCATTGTTATCATGGCTTATGTGATATGGGCGCTAGTGCTAGTGCAATACCCATTGAATTATACAAAGAAATTATGCATGATATTGCACCTATTGAGTTAGAACAAATTGATGTCACAATTAAGCTTGCCAATAGAGATACTATTTCACCAAAGGGAATTGTTAGAGATGTTGAAGTCTTGTGTGGGAAAACTAAATATCCTGCTGATTTTCTTGTTCTTGGTTCTCCACAAGATATCTTTTGTCCCATTATATTTGGTAGACCCTTCTTGAACACTGTTAATGCTAGGATAGATTGTGAAAAGAATGTTGTTACTATTGGCTTGGATGACATGGTTCATGAGTTTAATTTCTCTAAATTTAGTAAACAACATCGTGAGGAAGAATTGCCTAGTAAGGATGAAATTATTGGTCTTGCTTCTATTGCCGTACCTCCTAGTGATCCTTTGGAACACTATTTGCTAGACCATGAAAATGAGATGTTCATGAATGAAAGAAGGGAAATAGATGAAGTATTCTTTGAACAGGAACCTATTCTGCAACATAATTTGCCTGTTGAAATCTTAGGGGATCCTCCTCCACCCAAGGGTGATCCCGTGTTTGAGCTTAAACCGTTGCCTGATAATCTTAAATATGCTTATCTTGATGAAAATAAAAATATATCCTGTTATTATTAGTGCTAACCTTCGAGCATGAAGAAGAAAGATTATTGAAAACTACGAAAAAGCACCGCGTGCCGCTATTGGATATACTCTTGATGATCTTAAGGGCATTAGCCCCACTCTATGTCGACATAAAATAAATTTGGAAGCGGATGCCAAACCAGTTCGCGATCCTCAACGATGTTTGAATCCTAAAATGAAAGAAGTGGTAAGAAAAGAAATACTCAAGCTTACGGAGGCAGGTATAATTTATCCCGTTCTTTGATAGTCGATGGGTAAGTCCTGTCCATTGTGTCCCTAAGAAGGGAGGTATTACTGTTGTCCCTAATGATAAAGATGAATTGATTCCGCAAAGAATTATCACAGGTTATAGGATGGTAATTGATTTCCATAAATTAAATAAAGCTACTAAGAAAGATCATTACCTTACCTTTTATTGATCAAATGCTAGAAAGATTATGCAAACATACACATTATTGCTTTCTAGATGGTTATTTTGGTTTCTCTCAAATACTGTATCGGCTAAAGATCAATCAAAGACTACTTTTACATGCCCTTTTGGTACTTTTGCTTATAGGCGTATGCCTTTTGGTTTATGTAATGCACCTGCTACCTTTCAAAGATGCATGATGGCTATATTCTCTGATTTTTGTGAAAAGATTTGTGAGGTTTTCATGGACGACTTTTCCGTCTATGGATCCTCTTTTGATAATTGCTTGAGCAATCTTGATCAAGTTTTGCAGAGATGTGAAGAAACTAATCTTGTCTTGAATTGGGAAAAGTGCCACTTTATGGTTCGTGAAGGTATTGTCTTGGGGCACAAAGTTTCTGAAAGAGGTATTGAAGTTGATAAAGCCAAGGTTGATGCTATTGAAAAGATGACATGTCCCAAGGACATCAAAGGTATAAGAAGTTTCCTTGGTCATGTCGGGTTTTATAGGAGGTTCATTAAGGACTTCTCAAAAATTATCGGCCTCTGACTAATTTATTACAAAAAGATGTACCATTTGTCTTTGATGATGATTGTGTAGAAGCATTTGAAATACTTAAGAAAGCATTAGTCTCTGCACCTGTTGTTCAGCCACCTGATTGGAAGTTACCCTTTGAAATTATGTGTGATGCTAGTGATTATGCTGTAGGTGCTGTTCTAGGGGAAAGAGTTGATAAGAAGTTAAATGTTATCCATTATGCTAGTAAGACTCTAGACAATGCTCAAAGAAATTATGCTACTACCGAAAAGGAACTTTTAGCAGTTGTGTTTGCTTGTGATAAATTTAGACCCTATATTGTTGATTCTAAAGTAACTATTCACACCGATCATGCTGCTATTAAATATCTTATGGAAAAGAAAGATGCTAAACCTAGACTTATTAGATGGGTTCTCTTGCTGCAAGAATTTGATTTGCATATTGTTGATAGAAAAGGAGCTGAGAACCCCTTGCAGACAACTTATCTAGGTTAGAGAATGTTCTTGATGACCCACTACCTATTGATGATAGCTTTCCTGATGAACAATTAAATGTCATTAGCACTTCTCGTAGCACTCCATGGTATGTTGATTATGCTAATTATATTGTTGCTAAATTTATACCACCTAGCTTCACATACCAACAAAAGAAAAAGTTCTTTTATGATCTGCGACATTACTTTTGGGATGACCCACATATTTATAAAGAAGGAGTAGATGGTGTTATTAGACGTTGTGTACCTAAGCATGAACAGGAACAGATCCTACGCAAGTGTCACTCCGAAGCTTACGGAGGACACCATGCTGGAGATAGAACTGTACATAAGGTATTGCAATCTGGTTTTTATTGGCCTACTCTCTTCAAGGATGCCCGTAAGTTTGTTTTGTCTTGTGATGAATGTCAGAGAATTGGTAATATTAGTAGACGTCAAGAAATGCCTATGAATTATTCACTTGTTATTAAACCGTTTGATGTCTAGGGCTTTGATTATATGGGACCTTTTCCTGCCTCTAATGGATATACACATATTTTAGTTGCTGTTGATTACGTTACTAAGTGGGTAGAAGCTATTCCAACTAGTAGTGCTAATCACAATACCTCTATTAAAATGCTTAAGGAAGTTATTTTTCCGAGGTTTGGAGTCCCTAGATATTTAATGACTGATGGTGGTTCACACTTTATTCATGGTGCTTTCCGTAAAATGCTTGCTAAATATGATGTTAATCATAGAATTGCATCTCCTTATCACCCACAGTCTAGTGGTCAAGTAGAATTGAGTAATAGAGAGCTCAAATTAATTTGGCAAAAGACTGTTAATAGGTCTAGAAAGAATTGGTCCAAGAAACTTGATGATGCATTATGGGCCTATAGAACTGCATATAAGAATCCTATGGGTATGTCTCCGTATAAAATGGTTTATGGAAAAGCATGTCACTTACCTCTCGAACTAGAACATAAGGCATATTGGGCTATTAAAGAGCTCAACTTTGATTTCAAACTTGCCGGTGAGAAGAGGTTATTTGACATTAGCTCACTTGATGAATGGAGAACCCAAGCATATGAAAATGCCAAGTTATTTAAAGAAAAAGTTAAAAGATGGCATGACAAAAGGATACAAAAGCGTGAGTTTAACGTAGGTGATTATGTATTGCTATACAACTCTCGTTTAAGATTTTTTGCAGGAAAACTTCTCTCTAAATGGGAAGGTCCCTACGTTATTGAGGAGGTTTATCGTTCCGGTGCCATAAAAATCAACAACTTCTAAGGCACAAATCCAAAGGTGGTAAACGGTCAAAGAATCAAACATTATATCTCAGGTAATCCCATAAATGTTGGAACCAATACTATTGAAACCGTAACCCCAGAGGAATACATAAAGGACACTTTCCAGACCGTTTCAGACCCCGAAAAGGAATAGGTATGTGGTACGGTAAGTAAACCGACTCCAAAACAATTTTTAAGGCAATTTTTCTCCGTTTTGGAATATTTAGAAAAATAGAAAAATAAGTGGAAGTCCGGGAAGGACACGAGGCCTTCACGAGGGTGGAGGGCGCGCCCTACCCCCTGGGCGCGCCCCCCTACCTCGTGAGCACCTCGTGTGCCCTCCGCACTCCGTTTTTTTGCACGATACGTATTTTGGTCGGTAAAAATTCATTATATATTCTCCCGAAGGTTTTGACTCCCGTATCACGCAAATATCTCATGTTCATGTTTCGAGCTGTTTTACATCGAGGGTTGTCAAGGCCGGGCATCATGTCGTCCCCTCCTCCGACAATGGTGATAAAGATGCTTGGCTAATGAAGATAGAGCTAAAGAGGGAAGAACCCATGGAGATCAACAAGGATGAAAGGATCAAGGAGGCCACGGAGGACCAAGCTCCGGCAGCAGAAGACACCCTCCAACTTTCACAACTTTCTCACCCCAACTAAAATTGAAGCTTTCAAGATGATTGAGTTAGCCCGTATTCAAAACAAGTATCTCACAAGTGAAAATATTTTGTTGAAGGAGCATATTGTTGCACTCAAAGGCATTATTCGCAAGTTGGAGGACCTCTTACGCTCGATGTGCGACTATCCAACACCTCCACCTTCACCGACAAAGAAGGAGACATAATCACATGGTTATGGCCACTCCCCTTGGCAACTGGCAAGCTTGGGGGAGGTGCCCCGGTATCGTATCACCATCACAACTTCTACCTTTACCGTTTTTCTTAGTTCGATCCTATTAGTAATATCTTGATTTAGTAGAATAAAGTCATGGCATGATCTAGTTTTGAAGTTTTGCTTTATGATCCCTCTATGTAATCGAGTCCGTGAGCTATATATATAACAAAAATTAGTGTTGAGTCAAGGGCTTGATTACTTTGCCATGATCTTGAGTGAATAAAAGAATAGAATAAAAAGAAACAAAGAGTTCATATTGATCTTATTGAAAGTAATGACTTCACATAGAAAGAGTATGATGATTAAAAGTTGTTGGGAATTGGCAAATATAGCTCCGGTCATCGTTGCAATTAATAGGAAGTAATAAGGAGAGAGAGGTTTCACATATAGATATATTATCATTGACATCTTTTATGATTGGGAGCACTCATTAAAATATAACATGCTAAAGAGTTGATGTTGGACAAGGAAGACAACATAATGAGCTATGTTTTCTTGTATCTGAGATAAAGTATGTTGTCGTGGATCCTCTAACATGTTGAGCTTGCCTTTCCCCCTCATGCTAGCCAAATTCTCAGCACCAAATAGAGATACTACTTGTGCTTCCAAATACCCTTAAACCAGTTTAGCCATGAGAGTCCACCATATCTACCTATGGATTGAGTAAGATCCTTCAAGTAAGTTGTCATCGGTGCAAGCAATAAAAATTGCTCTCTAAATATGCATGACTTATTAGTACAGAGAAATAAGCTTTCTATGAACTTGTTGTGGAAGTAATAAAAGCGACGGACTGCATAATAAAGTTCCACATACAAGGGGCAATATAAAGTGATGTTCTATTGCATTACGATTTTGTGCATCCAACCATAAAAGCGCATGGCAACCTCTGCTTCCCTCAGCGAAGGGCCTATCTTTTATTATTATCTTCTACTCTATGCAAGAGTCACGGTGATCTTCACCTTTCCTTTTTCATTTTATCCTTTGGCAAGGCCAGCATGTTGGAAAGAACATGATATATATATATATATATATATATATATATATATATATATATATATATATCTAATTGGATGTAGGGAGCATGAATTGTTATTGTTGACATTACCCTTGAGGTAAAAGGTTGTGGGGCAAAACTATAAGCCATCTTTCTCTGTGTCTGATTAAAACTCCGTAACCACAAGTATTGCGTGAGTGCTAGAAATTATGAAGGACTAAGTGATAGTTGAGTATGTGGACTTGCTTTTAAGCTCTGACATAGACTCTTTCTGATGTTATGATAAATTGCAATTGATTCAATGACTAAGGTTATACTTTGCTGGTACCCAATAAGGTTTCTGATTCATACTTTTGCATTGTGAAAAGATCATCACTTGAACATAAGTAATCATATGACAAATCTATATATGTTGCTGTTATGGGAATAATCATGATGCCTTCATGTCCGTATTTTTTTTCGACGCCTCTACCTCTAAACATGAGGACATATTTATTGTTATCGCTTTCCGCTTGAGGACAAGCGAGGTCTAAGCTCGGGGGAGTTGATACGTCCATTTTGCATCATGATTTTATATCGATATTTATCGCATTATGGGCTGTTATTTCACGTTATGTCACAATACTTATGGCTATTCTCTCTTATTTTACAAGGTTTACATGAAGAGGGAGAATGCGGTTTGGAATGCAGAATTTGGAAAAGGAGCAAATACTGGAGACCTATTCTGTGCAACTCCAAAAGTCCTGAAACTCCACGGAATGTCTTAAAATAAATAAAGAAAAATCGTCGCCAAAGATGAAAGCCAGGGGGCCCACACCCTACTCACTAGGGTGGGGGCGCCCCCCCTGGGGCGCGCCCCCCTACCTCGTGGGCCCCTGGTGGCTCTTTGATGACCATATTCTCCTATATGAAGTCTTTCAATGAGAAAAAAATCAGAGACAACCTTTCGGGATGAGACTCCGCCGCCACGAGGCGGAACCTTGGCGGAACCAATCTAGGGCTCCCATGAGCTGTTCTCATTGGGAAACTTCCCTCTAGGAGGGGAAAATCATCGTCATCATCATCACCAACGCTCCTCTCATCGGGAGAGGGCAATCTCCATCAACATCTTCACCAGCACCATGTCATCTCCAAACCCTAGTTCATCTCTTGTATCCAATTCTTGTCTCCAAGTCCGGATTGGTGCTAGTAGGTTGCTAGTAGTGTTGATTACTCCTTGTAGTTGATGCTAGTTGGTTTATTTGGTGGAAGACCATATGTTCAGATCCTTTATGCATATTATTACCCTCTGATTATGAACATGAATATGCTTTTTGAGTAGTTACGTTTGTTCACGAGGACGAGAGAAGTCTTGCTATTAGTAGTCATGTGAATTTGGTATTAGATTCGATATTTTGATGAGATGTATGTTGTCTAACCTCTAGTGGTGTTATGTGAACATCGACTACATAACACTTCACCATTATTTGGGCCTAGAGGAAGGCATTGGGAAGTAATAAGTAGATGATGGGTTGCTAGAGTGATGAAGCTTAAACCCTAGTTTATGCGTTGCTTCGTAAGGGGTTGTTTTGGATCCATATGTTTCATGTTATGGTTAGGTTTACCTTAATACTTTTGTTGTAGTTGCGGATGCTTGCAATAGAGGTTAATCATAAGTGGGATGCTTGTTAAAGTAAGAACAACACCCAAGCACCGGTCCACCCACATATCAAATTATCAAAGTACCGAACGCGAATCATATGAACGTGATGAAAACTAGTTTGACGATAATCCCATGTGTCCTCCGGAGCGTTTTTCCTATTATAAGAGTTTGTTCCGGCTTGTCCTTTGCTACAAAAAGGATTGGGCCACCTTGCTGCACTTTATTTACTCTTGTTACTTGTTGCTCGTTACAATTTACCTTATCACAAAACTATCTCTTACCACTTATTTCAGTACTTGCAGAGAATACCTTGCTGAAAACCGCTTATCATTTCCTTCTGCTCCTCGTTGGGTTCGACACTCTTACTTATTGAAAGGACTACGTGTCGGTGTACTAGAGTAGGGGTACCCTAGTATCCCGTACTCGTGCACGGACAGTTGTAGCACCCCGCGGCAGGGTTTGCCTCGTCACCGCCAAGATCCTCCGTGGCTCCATTGGAGCCATTTAAGAACAAAGTATTAGATTAAGAAAACAAGGCCCCGGCAAGAGGAGCTTGTCGGGAAGGCCACTCGAGGCATGCATAAGACAAGGCCCCGGCAAGAGGAGCTTGCCGGGAAGGCTCGGAGCACGACAAGCCTCCGGGCGCGACAAGGATTCAGCCGCGGCAAGGCGCTTGTCATGCATGCAACTTCTCTCCGTCTCCGCTCCAGCTCACCCAGCGACGTGTCGCCATGGGACCGTTCCATGCGCGGCGTGTCGGCGGGTGCAGGCAGCCGGAGAGCAGCGATAAGCGGCGCTGACAGTTCGCCATCGTGGCGGCGGAGGCGCTGACGGTCTGTTGCCTTTGTTTGGGCGACAATGACGGGCATTTATTGCTTTTGTCCCTTGCCGTCGAGTTAGGTATTTTGCATCAGACCTTGTTCAAGTAGGTGTACCAACTCCTGTTTTTACATTTGTACCCCCACCTATGTTGCCACAGCCGGAGACCCTTGAGCGTATAAAAGGAGGCCCATGTGCAACGTGAAAGGGTTGGGCTGGTTCGGTTCATTCGACCCACCAGAGACTAGATGCACTCACGTTAGGTTTTGTAGCTCTCATTGCTCCCTAGCAAGAAAACAATACATCAAACAAGCAGCAAGAGGAGTTTTATCTCTCGGAGAGCTCAGCTGGGTAAACCGCTCGTGTGCATCGCCCGATCCGCTCTTCGTGCGATCTCCGCCCTCCGAACCACAAGGGGCCCGGTCCGCCGCCCCATAGGTGTCCGCGGGTACGATCAGCCTCCCCGACATCTTTGGCGCGCCAGGTAGGGGGCGTCGAGGCCGTGTGAATCTGATCCGGCGTTCACACGAGCAGCGTCATCAACATCTTCCTCAACATGCCACCGAAGAAAAAGGCTTCGGCGGCAGCAGAGCCGTCCGCGTCGTACCCACCCTTACCGCAGCAAACGGGTGGTGGTGCGAATTTGGCGGAGGAACGGGCGCCGACGAAGGTACTCGCGACGTTGCCAAGTCCAAGGACAAGGCACCGCAAACCTCGGCGTCCGCGCATCCCCCGCGCCCATCTCAGGAGACGCGAGACCAACAACGTGATGGCATTCACAACGCCATACGTTCGTTGGATCGAGACCCTCAAGACCAGCATGCGCGCCAACATGCTGGCACGAGTGAGATACGGTCGCCGGACGGGTGCTGCTCCTTCTAACGTAGTTAGAAGTCCGGCGTATCCCGCCTCGCACCGTTCTCCAATGCCGCCCACTACTCCAGCGAAGCTGCTGGCGAGAGCTCGGCTGCTCTCGACTACCCTCCGGCCGACAAGGTCGACGAGTGGAGGGCCACTATCGTAGCCTCATCGGCTTTGCCAACGGCGACGCTCCGCGGCAACCAACGCCATCATTGCCGCGGCGAGACGACAAGGCACGAGCCGGTGGCGACGAGACTGATGGAGGTGCAACCACCGTGCACTCTCCGCCAAGAAGGCCAAGATCGCCGACTCACCGGATCCACCTCGACAGCGACTCCACTGCGTTGTCGGATCCATGAGCTTCGCCGCGATCAGCGCCAAGTTCTTCATGAGCGACAACAAGAGGACGCTCGAACTGCGCATCGAAAGTGAAGAGAAGCGCGACGTCATCCGACAAGCGCGCTGGGCCTTTTGTTGATATGCGCGCGCCGGAGGAGCCAGCGACTTACCGTCAGACGCTGTAGGTTGCCCTGCGTTCACTCGTGAGCTGCGGCAAGTCCAAAGGGCCCAGCCGTAAAAAACTTCAAACTGGCGTGCGGAGAAGTATGATGGCAGGACGCATCCGTCGGAGTTCCTCAGCATCTACACCATCGCGGTGCAGGCTGCCGGGGGACGGGACGACAAGATCCTCGCCAACTACTTCCCGCTCGTGCTCAAGCCCAACGTCAGATCTTGGCTCATGCACTTGCCGGACAGCTCCATATCCTCTTGGGCAGATCTGTGCCATCAGTTTGTTGGCGCCTTCACAGGTGGCCACAAACCTCATGGCTAAGAGAGTGACCTTCACTTGCTCGCCCAGAAGGAAGGAGAGTCCTGCGCAAGTTCATTCAGAGATTCACCGTGTGCACTACAACATCCCAGACGTCCACCCGCGCGGTGATCGGCGCATTTCATCGTAATGTGCGGAACCGTAGGATGAGGGAGGAGATGGCGATGTGCAAAGTCAAGGACGTCGGTGAGCTGTACGCCTTGGCCGACAAGTGTGCACGCTACCGAGGAAGGAGGAGACTCAGGAGAGAATGCGAACAGGATCGGCGGTGAGGACACCGCCCGGCAAAGAAGGGTCGGCGAGGGCAACAGGAAGAAGAAAGCCGAGAAGTGCTAGCGGTCGAGCGGTCGGGCAATGGAGGTGGCGACAAGAACGCCAAGGCTGGTGGCTCCGGCAAGGAGGTTGCTGACGCCAACCACCGGTCGGTGGCGGCCGCCGACAAGGTGACAGCTCACGGCAAGCGGTACTTCAAGATCCACCGCACCAAGGGCCACGACCTCCGTGAGCTGCAAGAAGGTCGAGCAGCTTGTCGAACAGCAGAGAGGTGAGTCTGGCGGTAGCGACAAGGAGAAGGACCAGGAAGGTGCTTTGGGGAGCAAGCAAGAAGCGTCCGGCCGGGGAGGACGCAGCGGCAAGGCCAAGCAGCGACAAGGAGATCGACCTCCCAGCCGCGACAAGGATGAAGATGAGGACGACGACGAAGATATGGAAGACGACGACCGATGAGCAGGAGTTTCGTAAAGCCACAGAGGTCCTTTGCGTTGGCGGAGGTGCTTCTCGCATACCTCCCACCGCCAACTCAAGCAATGGATGCGGGAGGTCAATGCAGCGGAACCATCCGTAGAGTCACACAAGCCTCTCAAGTGGTCCAGACGCCTATCATTTTTGATATTGAGGACCACCCCGATCGTGATAATCGCGGGTCGGGTGCTTGCCGATGTTGGTCTCTCCAACCATCCGCAACCTCAACGTCACAAAAATGTTAGTTGACGGAGGGGCCGGCTTGAATCTGATCTCCTCCGCGGTGCTCCAGAAGCTTCAAATCCCTGACAGCGAGCTCGAAGAGACCGGTACCTTCCAAGGAATCAATCCGGGAAGGAGCAAGCCGAAGGGGAAGATTACGTTGCCGGTCACATTTGGCAGCGAGCTGAATTTCAGGATTGAGAGGGCTACATTCGACGTTGCCGATTTCCCATTGCCTTACAATGGGATACTTGGTCGTCCTGCGCTCGCCAAGTTCATGGCAGCCTCTCACTACGCCTACAATCTACTCAAGATGCCAGGCCCGATAAGCGTCATCTCTGTCCATGGCGACAAGAAGGATGCCCTTATCTGTGCCGACAAGATCTACCGGGATGCAGCAGCCGCGACAGATCGCCAAGCGCTTGCTGCTGAAGCTCCCGAGGGGAAGAAGACCAAGTCCAAGTCCGGCAAGGGCTCTGATGCTCACTCCGGCAAGCGCACCTCTTCGGAGTGCTGCGCTACCGTCGAGGACGCACCATCGAGCTCCACCGGCAAGTGCAAGAAGATGGTGGCTCCGCCGAAGACCAAGAAGGTGCCCGCCAAGGAGGGCGACACTGGTGGTACCTTCACCATCGGTGCCTCTCTCGACCCTAAATAGGAAGGCGCTTCGTTGCTTTCCTGCGGGCGAATGTCGGCGTGTTTGCATGGCAACCGTCGACATCCCCGTGTTCCTGTGGAAGTGATTGAGCACCGCCGCCGTTTGTCCTCATGCGCGACCCGTCAAGCAAAATGTCGTGAAGCAAGCGGTGGAGCGCCAAGAATTCATAGCGTAAGAGATCAAGAAACTGGAAACAGCAGGCCTTGTCAGAGGAGTGCTCCATCTAACGTGGTTGGCCAATCCTGTAGTCGTGCGCAAAGCAAACGGAAAATGGAGACTTTGTATTGACTTCACGGATGTTAATAAAGCTTGTCCCAAAGATCCATTTCCCTTGCCGCGCATTGACCAGATTGTTGACTCCACGACTGGATGTGATTTGCTTTCGTTTCTTGATGCATACTCAGGATACCATCAGATCTTCATGGCTGAAGAAGATGAGGAGAAGACCGCATTCATCACACCATGTGGCACATACTATTTCATACGGATGCCTTTTGGTTTGAAGAATGCTGGTTCAACATTTGCAAGGGTAGTCCATGACGCTTTTGAGCCGCAAATGCACAGAAATGTAGAAGCCTACATGGATGACATAGTGGTCAAAAGCAAGGACAAAGCAACTCTGGTTCAAGACTTGACGAGACCTTTGCAAATCTGCGTAAGATCAACCTTAAGCTCAACCACGAGAAGTGCGTGTTTGGAGTTCCTTCCGCAAGCTTCTCAGGTTCTTCGTGTCTCAAATGAGGGATCGAAGCCAATCCCGACAAGATCAAGGCCATTGAGCAGATTGAAGCACCAAAGCGTCAAGGATGTACGAAGGCTTGCGGTTGCGTGGCTGCTCTCAAAGGTTTATTTCTAGGTTCTGCTGAACGCAGCCTGCCGCTTTTTCAAGATTTTGAAAAAGGCAGGTCCAATGAAATGGACTCGAAGCGGAGGCTGCGCTGCGAGACTTGAAGAGATACTGCCTTCCACTCCAACACTTGTCGCACCTAAGCCACAAGAGAAGTTCCTGCTATATATAGCGGCAACCAATCAAGTGGTTAGTGCTGCGTTAGTAGCGGAGAGGGAGGCGGATGACGAGCCAGCAACCACGGCAAGTACATCCAACGACAAGCAGGGGGCTTCGCCGACAAGCTCTGGTCCCGACAATGATGAATCCGCGCAAACACATGAACAGATACAGAAAAGGATGGTGCAGCGCCCAGTCTACTTTGTCAGTTCCCTCCTGCAGGGGGCTAGGTCAAGGTACTCTGGTGTGCAAAAATTGCTTTTCGGCCTCCTCATGGCCTCGAGAAAGCTGCGCCATTACTTCCAAGCACATGAGATCACAGATTGTCACTCGCTTTCCGTCAAGAGGATCTGCAGAATCCGAAGCGGCAGGCGGGATTGTCGAGTGGGCCTTTGGAGCTATCAAGCTTTGGTCTTAAGTTTGAAAGCACATCAACTATCCAAAGCGAGCGTTGGCAGAATTCATAGCAGAATGGACGCCAACACGGATGAAGAGATTCCGGAGACGAGCATTCCGTCAAAGAAGCAAGCAAAGAGTGGCTGATGTAATTAGATGGTGCCTTCTAGCTGCAAGGCGCCGGTGACGGCGTGATGCTTATCGAACCCACCGGAGAGCACCACAAGTACGACGTCCAGAAGCACTATCACAAGGAGCAAGCGACAAACAATACAGTATGAAGGTTTGCTTGCCGGTCTCGGGATCGCAGAGACCTTGGGATCAAAAAGCTTATTGTCGGGTGACTCGCAACTTGTCGTCCGACAAGTGAACAAAGATTACAGAGTCCGTTGATGGAAGCCTACGTTGATGAAGTGAGGAAGCTAGAAGAGCACTTTGACGGCTGCAAATGGAACATGTTCCAAGAGCTCGAGAATGATATTCTTGACGGCTGTCAAAGTGCGCTGCACTTAAGTTACACAATGGAACCAGGGATTTTCGTGCTCAAGCTGACTCAGCCAACCGTAACACCATCAATCGGACAAAGCAAGAAGAGGAAGTTGGCCTCTGGTGACTACTTTCCGGCCAGAGCTTCCAAGCCATCGTCATAAAGGTCCCCAAGATCAACATCAACAGTCTTTGAGGAAGCGCTCCGGCTGCACCCTGTGGTTTGTTTCGTTGAAGCGAGACGCCCCGACAAGTCTTGCTCCGGCAAGCTTGTCGGGAGCATCAAGCTCGGCAGGCCGCAGGTTCTTGCCGTGGAAGCTGATGTTCCCACGGCAGATGTGCCTTTAGTCCTTGTTGTCGAGCCGCAAGCTCCAACATGGGCGCAGCAGATTGTCCATTTCCTTGAGACAGAGAACTTCCGAAGAGCAAGAAGAAGCGGAAAGAGTAGCCCGGCAGTCAAGTATGTACCAGTTTGTCGACGGCATACTGCATGTAAGAAGACTCAACGGTGTGAAATTGAAGTGTATTCCTGGGAAGATGGATGAAGGCATTGGCGAGATACACGGAGGCATATGTGGTCACCACATTGGCAAGAAGAGCACTTGCCGCAAAGCTTTCCGGCAAGGTTTCTTCGGCCGACAGCCCTCCGGATGCAAGCGCACAAGTAACCAAGTGTGAAGCGTGCAGTTCCATTCCAAACAGATACACCACCAGCTCAAGCTCTCCAGACGATCCCTTTATCCTGGCCATTTTCGGTCTGGGGCTCGACATCTCGGCCCCTTCCCCGAGCTATCGGGGCTTTGAGTACTTGTACGCCGCCATCGACAAGTTCACAAAGTGGCCAAGTGGAAGCGATGAGGAAGGTGGCGGCACGGCCAAGATCAAGTTCTTGGTCGATTGTTTGCCGTTTGAATCCCTAACAGGATCATCACCGACAACGGCACACAATTCACGAGTCGCACCTTCATGCGACGCGTCCAAGACCTTGGCGCCAAGGTGCGCTTTGCTTCATTGCTCGGCCGAGAAGCAACGGTCAAGCGAGAGGGCAAATGTTGAAGTGCTGCGCGGGCTCAAGACCAGAACTTTCGACAGGCTGCACAAGTGCGGAAGAAAGCTGGATCGAGGAGCTGCCGGTGGTTCTTTGGTCGATCAGACGACGCCAAATCGAGCCACCGCCGGACACCCTTTGCTCTAGTCTATGGAGCAGAGGCAGTTCTCCCCACGGAACTTCAGATACGGATCGCCTCGAGTACTCGCTTATGATGAGCTTGAGCAAGAGCATGCGGCAAGATGACGCGCTTGCTCCTTGAGGAGGATCGTCTTCAAAGCCGTCAGGCGAGCCGCCGCTTCTGACAAGCTTTGCGTCGCTACCATAGCCGCAGAGTTAGTGCCAGAAGTCTCGAGGAAGGCGACCTTGTTCTTCGGCATGTTCAGTCCGCCAAGAATTCAAACAAGTTGGCGCCAAAGTGGGAAGGCCCTTATCGGGTGAAACGAGTCACTAGGCCTGGCGCTGTCCGCCTTTGAGACCGAAGATGGCATTCGGTGAGCAACTCTGGAACATTGAGCATCTTCGTAAGTTTTACCCATAGGGCGCGGTTGTCGGAACCCGTCCCGGCAACCACCTTTTGTACAAGTCTTGCCGCAGTTGCATGTAATCCTTTGTACAAAGCGGTATGCAGACCCGATGCATCGATAAAGCTCATGTGTTGCGCACAACTTGTCAAGTTCATGCTTTCATCAATTTATTGCATGTTTTGACTAACACTTTGTGCAAAGAACCACACCCGTAAGCGAGAATCGAGCCGTTGGGCTACATAACGTTATTTCCTCTTCTTTTTTTTTCTCAAAGAAAGGAAGGCTCCCTCGCGCACAAGTTAACCCGGGGGGGGGGGGGGGGGGGGAAGGAGGAGATAATATTTTGGACCCGGCCCCCCACGAGGAAGTTGAACCACAACGGGAACCAAGAGACAAAAAAGCAAAGTTGCCAAAGTTTGAGCAATCAATTTTAAATTTTTAAGTTATCTTCCTCGAACGATAGTACTTTGTATGGAGAACACATGCGAGAGGAACCAACTTCACGGCTAGTCGCGCCCTTACCTTGTTTCGAGTCCGCTCAACAACTTAAGTGAGCTGCAGCTAGTCGCGACAAGGTTGCTTGTCGAGCGGCACTCGCCAGGCTCTTGACGTTCCGCACTCGGCGCTTCATGGCAAAAGTGCCCGCACCGACAAGTCCCCAAATGCGTAAGGCGAGAAACGCATTACAAAGGAAGGAATCAAGTAGAGGAAATAACATTGCAATGATCGCCTAAGATAGAGTATATTACAAAATAACTTGTCGCTGATCTAACAAAGTGTTCTAAACATGATCAGCAGCGACAAGGAAAGATAAAGTTGGCGGCCTAGTCTCACGCGGTCGCCCTCAATCCGCTTGATCTTGTTCACCTTGTCCACAATGGGTGCGACAAGGGCTTTGAGCTCCTCCACGTTGGCATCTGGCGGCAAGGATCGGAGGACGCCGTTAAGGTTGAGGCCCGGATTGCGGAAGGCCACCTTGATCAACACCTTCTCGAGGGCTCCTGCACAGACCTGGCGTGATTCCTCGGCCAGCTGCTTCGGGACCTCTTCTCGGAGTCGCTGGAGGCCCGTCGCCACGCCTTTGAAGAATAAGCTGAGCTTGGCGCTGGGTTGGAGATGCTCGTCGGAGGAATACGCAAGGTCTGCCATCCCCAGCTCCATCAGCTCGTTGTGGATGGCGGCGGCGGTGTCCACAAGACCTTCGGTCCAGTGCTCCACGCTCTCCCTCAAGGTGTTACGGACGGAGGCAGCATTCGCCAGCAGCTCCTCCTTGGCCTTGATCGCCTCCAACAAGCCCACCTCCCGCTCTCTGGCGCTGTCCAACGTCTGCGTCAGGGTGGTCAGCTTTAGCTCCAGATCCACCTTGGAATCCTTGGCGGCGTCGAGCTCCTTGCCTCTATCGGCGAGACGACTCTGCAGCTCACCCAGAGTGTAGGCGTCCTTCTCACGCTCACGCTTGAGCACGGCAAGCTCTTCGCCGCTCTTCTTGAGGGTGGCCTCCAGCTGTGCCACCTTCGCCTTCAGCTCTTCCTTGGCGGCCTCAGCGGCTGCGGCAGCGTCCTTCGCTTCCTGAAGCGCCCGCCAAGCGACTCCTCGCTGCAAGGTCTTCTTCGTGGCTGTCCAGGTTGACCTTCCGCTGCGCCAACTTCGCTTTCTGCTTGTGGCGCGCTTCTCGGCAACCAGCCGCTTTGCTCCTCCTCACCGCGGCCTTCTCAAGGATGAAGGTCGTGCGCTCTTCTGAAGTTGCCAAGCGCTTCCGCCACGTCGCGGAGGGCTTCTTTGTTGGCGCCCGGAGCTCCTCGGCGCTTTCTCCATGTCCGCTCCCGCCTCGCGACAAGGGCTTCCCGGTCTCTAACTTGGCTGCTGGTGCGGTAGAGATAGCAGCTTCTTCAAGCTGCTCCTCCTCGAACTTCGCCGCTTTGCTTGGCGCATCCACCAGCGTCGGCCGAGCGGAGGCGAGTAGCTCGCCGTCAAAGGTCTCCCTCGACCGGCGCCCTGGAGCTCGGTTCCCAGGGGAGCTTGATGAAGACGCCTTCGCCGGCCTTCAGGTAGGCGCCGGGCTGGGGCTCCTCGGAGCCCGCCACCGCAGCAGCGGCGGGGGAGTCGGCTGTCGGTGTAGCGCTTGCCGCTCCTGCGGCCTCAGGGCCGTCAGTACGATCGCCCGACCCCTCGCCCGGCCTGCGCCCGGCACCCTCGGTGGCCTCCTCGCCAACAGGCTCGTCGGCGACGGCCTCTTCTTCCACGACGACGACCTCTTCTTCCTCGACGGCGGCCTCGTCGGTGTTGCCGCGCGTTTCCTCCTCGCCGGCGGCCTCGACCTCCATCGGCTCTGCGTCAGACGAAGAAAGAGCAGTCAAGCAGATGTTCAAAAAGAGAAACAAAAGAAAGCAAGCCCAAGGGAGATTTTCGCGTAAGGGAATTACCTGCAACGGGGTCCACAGCCATGGCCTCGACCACCTGGAGGGTCATCGGCGCCGTCCCTTGCCGGGTAGCCTCCCTTGCCGGAGTGGCCTCCTTGCCGGGTGGCCTCCTTTGTCGGAGGGCGCCTCGCCGGGAGTTCTCCCTTGGCGGCGTAGTGGCAGTGGGCAGGATCTCGGAGGCGGCTACCTAGCCCACCAGATGACACTGCTCTGCTACTGCACAAGCACACTGTCAGATATCAACAAAGAAGGAGCACCCTGCACACCTAATAGTAAGAAGAAAACTGCACACTTACTCAGGGGGTGTCTTTGGGGGCTGCTCTGAGGAAGGGTTCTTTGGGTCCGGCAAGGCGGTCTCGGACGCGTCCCCGTCGCCACGGGAGAATCGTCCTCAACGACGACCGTCGGGATCTTGGCCCTCTTCGCCGCTCGGGCCAGCGTCACGAAAAGGAAAGAGTCGAGCAATCGGCAAATCAGATTCAAGATGAAGCAATAAAATCGAAGAAATTCAAACACAATCTCGAGAAGCTTACTTTTCGCCTTCCTCCTCGGAGCTGAGCGCGGAGAAGTCAAACTCCGCCTCGCCTCCGGTGCGACGAGGTGGAGGCATGGGCTCTCTTGGCCGCTTGGCGGAGGCGTCGGCGGTGGCACGAGAAGATCCGCCCGGTTGTCGCGGCCGTGTGGGGCGCTCAGCGGCAACCTCGCTTGCTGTGGGCGCGTCGTGGCGCTTCTGTGGGTCGGTCTGTCGCCCCGACTCGTCTCCAGCCTTGCGGAGACGCCTCCTCGGCGGAGCCGGGGGCTCCGCTGGCGGCAAGTCGCTTGGCGGTGGGGAAGAAGCGCCCTCGGCGGGTCCACTCAACCCGGCCTCGGGCTCGACAAGCTCGTCCTCGCCGGCGACCTCCCTCGCTCGGCAAGGCTTGCCGCCGCCGCGCGTCCGCCTCCTCCACGGTGAACTCGAAGGCTCCAGCGGCAGCGGCCGCCGCCGCCTCCACCTGGTGGCAATCCGCGCCATCTCCTGGTCGGTGGTGTCGCGGGTGAGCCTTTTCTGCTCGTCGGAGCGGATCGGCACTTCTTGCAAATCATCGAAGAATTGCTGCACGACCTCGTCGGGGGGCTCCTGCCAGGTCGGGACGATTCGGTGGGAGTCGCACAGTGGCATCATGGCGCGGATGCGGTCGAGCGCCGAGTTGTTGCACAATGGGACGACCCCCCGCGGCAACCTAAACCACTCGGGGTGGTCGGGGTCGTTCTTGAACAGCTCGAGCAGTATCGAGTCCAGCTCCAAGACGGTAAAGTTCCAATTCAGGCCCGGGCGCAGCCTCATGATGTCCGCCGCATTTTGGAACTCCCAAGCAGGCCTCCTCCTTTCCTGCAAGGGAGCGTCTGGCGGCGGCGAAGGAAGTCCGCGCCAACCGCGCCACGGTCAACCCGCAAGCCCGAGGCGCATGATTCGGTCATGGCTATCTTCACCGCATCCTCCGGCGCCAAGTTACTCCAATCCCTGCCGCGCACTATTGGGGTTTGGCGCACGGCGGTGAAGGGCTGCGGATTCTCCTCTACGACCCAGCACCAGTTGGCTCTCCACTCCTCCCACTTGTTGCGGAACTCTCCCTCTAGGTAGGCCTCTTTCTTGCCGATCCTAGAGACCCAGGCTATCCCTCCGGCAAGTGGCTCTCCTCTCTCGACGCGGGGAACAAAGAAATGGCGGAAGAGTGCCATGTTCGGGTGGACTCCGACAAAGTTTTCGCACAAATGCGCGAAAACTGCCATGGTCAAGATGGCGTTGGGGGTGAAATCAAGGAGGCGGAGGCTAAAGGTGTTCATTATGTCGCAAAAGAACTCGGAAAAGTGGCAAAGCCCGCAATAGAAGAAAAGGGCGAAGAAAGGGTACCTGTTGGGGCCAAATCGAGGCGGAGGCGGGAGCACCCTCGTGCAGCGGATGCGCCTGAGTCTCCGTCGACAGAAGAGGTAGAAGATGTCCTGCAGCTCCCTTGCGCCGAGCTGCGGGGGAAGATGGCTCGCTCCTTGCGCCTTGCGCCGCGAGTTGCGCTTCGGCCGACTTGACAGCGCCCTTCTCCTTATCAGCTTTGAGCCATGGCGAGGGGGCGGAGGAGGCCGACGGCGGTGAGTGTGCTTGTGGCGAAAGGGCGCGCTGCTCTCTTCGCACCGGAGAAGAAGAGGGAGTGGCGGTGGTTTCTTGACAAGACAGCAATGGCAGGGGTGGTCGGCCTGCCTCTGTTTCCTCCGCTTATAAAGGGGAGGAGGGGGCGGACGTTCCGCTTATACTAATAAAGAACCCCCCACGGCCGCGCCCATGATCTCGCCTGACGCCACGTCCGGTGCGTGCCGTTAGTGGGGATCGTGGTGGGTCCGGGCGAAGTTGCGGCGTGGTCGAGGCGGCGTGTGTCCGTGCGATTACGGGCTGGCCCGACAAGCGCTTCGGCACCGTGTGCGGCCCAGGCCGGGGCTCTGTCGGAGTACTAGAGTAGGGGTACCCTAGTATCCCGTACTCGTGCCGCAGACGATTGCAGCACCCCGCGGCAGGGTTTGCCTCGTCGCCGCCAAGATCCTCCGTGGCTCCATTGGAGCCATTCAAGAACAAAGTATTAGATTAAGAAAACAAGGCCCCGGCAAGAGGAGCTTGTCGGGAAGGCCACTCGAGGCATGCGAAGACAAGGCCCGGCAAGAGGAGCTTCTTTGGGAAGGCTTGAGGCGCGACAAGCCTCCCGGGCGCGACAAGGATTCAGCCACGGCAAAGGCGCTTGCCGCGGCATGCAACTTCTCCGTCTCCGCTCCAGCTCACCCGGTGACGTGTCGCCATGGGACCGTTCCATGCTGGCGTGCCGAGCAGGCTGTGCAGCCAGCGAGAGCAGCGATAAGCGGCCGACAGGCTCGCCATCGTGGCGAAGCGGAGGCGCTACCGACGGTCTCTGGTAATCGCTTGTTTGGGCGCATAAATGACGGGCATTTATTGCTTTTGTCCCTTGCCGTCAGAGTTAGGTATTTTGCACTGTACACTGTTCAAGTAGGTGTACCAACTCCTGTTTTTACATTTGTACCCCCACCTATGTTGCCACCTGTCGGAGACCCCTTGAGCGTATAAAAGGAGGCCCATGTGCAACGTAGAAAGGGTTGGGCTGGTTCGGTTCATTCGACCCACCAGAGACTAGATGCACTCACGTTAGGTTTTGTAGCTCTCATTGCTCCCTAGCAAGAAAACAATACATCAAACAAGCAGCAGTAGGAGTTTTATCTCTCCGGAGAGCTCCGAAGCTGGGTAAACCGCTCGTGTGCATCGCCCCGATCCGCTCTTCGTGCGATCTCCGCCCCCCCTCCGAACCACAAGGGGCCCGGTCCGCCGGCCCCATAGGTGTCCGTGGGTACGATCAGCCTCCCCGACACTACGATAGATCCCCTATACTTGTGGGTCATCAAAGACTTTTGGGACGAAGCGCCGCCGTCTCGAGGCGGAACTTTGGCAGGAGCACTTTTGCCCTCCGGTGGAGGGATTCCGCCGGGGGAACTTCGCTCCCAGGGGGGGGGGGAATCACCGTCATCATCATCACCAACAACTCTCCCATCTTGGGGAGGACAATCTCCATGAACATCTTCAACAACACCATCTCCTCTCAAATCCTAGTTCATCTCTTGTGTTCAATCTTTGTACCGAAACTATAGATTTGTGCTTGTGGGTGACTAGTAGTGTTGATTACATCTTGTAATTGATTACTATATGGTTTATTCGGTGTAAGATTATATGTTCAGATCCACTATGCTATTTAATACCCCCCTGATCTTGAGCATGATTACCATTTGTGAGTAGTTACTTTTGTTCTTGAGGTCACGGGAGAAATCTTGTTGCAAGTAATCATGTGAACTTGATATGTGTTTGATATTTTGATGGTGTGTATGTTGTGATTCCCTAAGGAAATGTGAACTTGATATGACACTTCACCATATTGAGCCTAAGGAAATGCATTGTGGAGTAGTTATTAGATGATGGGTTGTGAAAGTGACAGAAGTTTAAACCCTAGTTTATGCGCTATTCCGTAAGGGACTGATTTGGATCCAAAAGTTTAATTCTATGGTTAGAATTTATTCTTAATACTTTTTTCGTAGTTGCGGATGCTTGCGAGGGGGTCAATCATAAGTAGGAGGTTTGTTCAAGTAAGAACAACACCTAAGCACTTGTCCACCCACATATCAAATTATCAAAGTAGCGAACACAAATCAAACCAACATGATGAAAGTGACTAGATGAAATTCCCGTGTACCATCAAGAACGCTTTGCTTATCATAAGAGATCAAAAGGATTGAGCTACCTTGCTGCTGTAGCGACCCGACCCGAATGGATCAAGTCTACGTGGCAAAGTGTCATCCACGGATCGGTATCTTTGACACACACGATTACTCGAGGATTTATAACAGAGGTAAATCACATGTATAAATAACGTAAATACTATTACCTCAATTCAAATATAGCGGAAGCAACAAGGTTGTGGATTCCCATCAACACCAACGGCAAAGTTGAGTGTAGAAATCGTAACCCTAACGTATCACTTACTCGTCGTCTGAAAAGTTTGCAACATGAAAAGTTGCAGCCCGAAAACGGGTCAGCACATGGAATATGCTAGCAATGTAACACATAGAGAGTAATGAAAGAATAAGCCTATACTACATGCATATATGGCTAGTGGAAAGCTCTATGGTTATAATGTTTTTGCGAAAAGCCAATTTTTCCCTACTGCAAAGGAATAAATTTGTTTAACTATCATGGTTGTTGTTAAACATTGAGAATGGTTGACAGCATTCTCAATCCCAATTAAAAGTACTCATTAAAAACCCAACAATATTAATTAGAGTAACATGATGAGATTCACATGATATCCAAGTACTAGATACTCAAGATGACCATAACCGGGGACACGGCTAATCATGATTAGTTTATACACTCTGCAGAGGTTTAGCACTTTTCCCCACAAGACTCGATCGCCTCCATTGGATTTCTCGCACTACATGATGTTTGAGAAACGGATGACCGAGACATAGTCTTTCAGAAGCACTAGCACCTTACATGTGGGTAGACCGGTACACCTACTTTCCCCTACATCTGCTAGTCTACCCGTAAGAGTTCGCACAACTTAATCAACTATGCGAGCCCATAATGGCTTGTGGCTGCACACGGAAGTTTCTAGTTTGAATAATCTCGTGATCCCTTTGAGCACGGGTGGCGGTCCGAAGAAATCTGAGCAAGTCTGATAGAAACCAGGTGCCTCAATCCACCCAGATGTGTGTTTAAGTTGCCACCTTAAATAAACCATTAATTTAACCATCTCACATCTGTCATGGATACACTCACCCAATCCACGTCTACTAGCATAGCATGGCATAATAAGCAAACGTAAAAGTAACTCCCAAGGGTTTGAAAATAAACAGGTTATAGGTACTACCTCAACTACTTCCCATCCCACAATTTAATTATATCCTAAATCAATGCAATGTTTGAGGATAGATCTAATGCATAAAAACTGGGTATGAGAAAAGACATGATCAAAGTGTTACTTGCCTGCAACGTTGATGAAGATGATTCACACTCAAAACTCTTGATAGGTCTACTCGTCACACTCCGGTCAATCTATTGTAAGCAATCAATAGTAACCACACATAAGCAATCACTCAAAAGATCAGAAAGAACGAAGAAGACAATTTGAAAAGCATCAAAACCAAGCAAATAACTCTTGCAACATAAAACAATTTCTAACAGTGCCAAAATTATGTGAATTTGGCCTTATCAGAAAGTTTAGGTCAAGAGCTTCGATTTGCAAAAAGAATCAACATAAGCAGAGTTCTGAAACTCAAGTTATGATCAAACGAAGTTCAAATTCAAATCTTACCTAATTCAAAATTTAAACTTTCAAAAAAATGTTTGAGTTGGATTACTGGATAGAGGGGATCATAACGAAGTGGGTGTTGGTTTCGATGAATTTGGACTAACGGTTGAAAAGTTGTGATGTTTTGAAAATCAGGGACTAAACTGAAAAATAAAATCTACACCTAGGTCCCTGGCCATGTGTCAGAAATCTATTGGTTAAAAAACCGTTCGCTGCGAAGGCAAAGCAGTGAACATTCACTAAGTAAGGAAAAACGATTCGAATAAAATAAAAAAACTAATCTAATCCTATCCATCTAACCTAGATCGAACGGACGAGGAGCACCGCGGCGGCTTATCAGCAGTGGTGGGCGCCGACGTCCGGAGAAGGAGACGGCAAGGCCGGGTCGCCGGGTGGTTGCCCGTGTCCTCCGGCGAGGCTGCTGGGTCGGGGAGAAGCGGCGCGAGGAGGGAAGGCGATGGCGGGCGTCGGTGGAGGTCGAGGTGTGACAAGCGCGGCAGCGGGCAGATCTCGTGAGGCGGGAACTCCAGAGGGCGGCGACGGCTGCGTTTTATGCGGCAAAGGAGGAGGAACGGGGCCCGGCGGTATAAATAGGAGGAGGGGGTCGGCTTGCGTGAGGGGCAGAGGGAGAGGAGTCCCGCCTGACACGGCGTCGCCGTTGAGGAGTGCTGGAGTCGGACTCCGGCGGCGGGTAGGAGAAGGTCCCGACAGGTGGATCCCACTGTCGATTGCTATGTGGCAGCGTCTTGTGGAGGAGAAGGCGAGGCGGAGGCGGTTGGTATGTGGAGGCAGCTATTCTTGGCTGGGCTGGGTATTTGGGTCGGCCCAGATTAATGAGAGGATATATTTTTTTGTTAAAAAACATTTTCGGACAATTGAAATAATAAAAACAAATTAAATGAAAATATTATATACGCATATAATATATCAAAATTTGCAGAAAAAGATTTTCTACAACATGGACATTTTTATAATGCCAAATAAAATCCACACAAAATCAAATAAAGCAAAGAGTGCTACTGCTCTAATAAAATCCAACAAAAATCATTTTAAAAATACCAAAATGACTTCAAATTTATTTCTCTCCAATTTTCTGATGTAGGGAATCATGTTACCCTATTTTCTGTATATTTTATTTTTGAAGAAAAATAATTTGAATAAAACTCCAATAACTCCAAATTGAAAGTAAATTCAAAAGAACTTTGAATTTAATTCTTTGAAACTCCCAACTCATATTTCATATAATTTGAAGAAGTCATTTTATCTTCTCTCATGAAAATCAATGAGTTGCATGGAGTTTATGAATCAAAATATTTCCAAAATAAATTCAAATATTTTCAAATACCCCTTGTCATTTAAATAAATGGAAGAAGTCATGTCATCTTCTCTCCAGGGTTTTGTGATGAAAAGAATTTGAATTCATGAAGATCAGAAAAGGAAATAAAAGTTTGGGAAAGTCCTTTTATTCCCTCGCATTTAACTTTCAAAAGGTTCAAATTCACTCACTTTCAGTCAATCAATCAAACAATCAATTAAAACTATCTATTTGTTTATAACATTCCAAAATTTAGAATTTTGGAATGTTACAGCTACACATTTGTTACCGTTACCGTTACCGTTACTTGATTGTAACAAATTATCTTGCTACCAAACTACTCATTACTTATAATTTCAGTGCTTGCAGAGAATACCTTGCTGAAAACCACTTGTCATTTCCTTCTGCTCCCCGTTGGGTTCGACACTCTTACTTATCGAAAGGACTACGATTGATCCCATATACTTGTGGGTCATCAAACGCTGCTTGAATCTCTCCCAACCCCCATTCAGATTAATTAAAGTCCACATCGATTGCATGTCACTCTCTCTCGAACTGACAAATATGCACCTTCCATCCAAATCGGTGGCCTTCCTCGCATGTGGACCAAGACCACCTCACCATCCAACTCCAAGGCCGTTGTACCTGGCCACCAGCGCCCAACCTCCACCGGCATATCGACCCGCTTCAAGCCTCCCCATTGAAGGCTTTTGTTCCGTGCCTCCTCGTTGCATCCCAAGTTCCTTCCTCTTCGCGCACCCACCAGCACCTTCCCGTGCATGTCTGACTATCTGCCCCTGCTTGTCTACTGCAACGCATGGTTCTCCCTAGCACGCTCGCTTGTTGCTTGCGCTCCGCTCGCTGCTGCTTCTCTCGATTGCTGGAGCCGTAACTCTATTGATTGCTATAACCGCTTCATTGGTGGTTGTTTCTTTTTTCTTTTTCTTTTTCCGATGACAAGAGAGAGGTTTATTTATTTACTGGGTGGATCCCACGAGTTAGGAGAGGTCAAAGTTGACATGGTGTTGCGTTGTGAGGAGTCAACACAGTCGATACCGCTCATTACGGTCAAAACGAGGTAAAACCAGCCGGAGGGTTGATTTCTGAACCTAATGAAAAGTTAACGGAAATGGCCCACACGTGTGGGCGTTAACCATCTCGACCACACGCAGCGATCACCGTTGGGTACTTTGTGCACGAATCTTGGCACAATCCGGTCGTTTTTCTGCGCCACGTAGGACGAGGCGCGTGTGCGGTGTGCGAGACAGTTCGCCCGAACGTTTGTTGCCCTCCCGCGGTCAGCGGTTGCCACTCGGGGGCATGCGGTGGAACTGTTATGCGCCCGCACGCCACGCGGCTACCGCGGTTGACGTCAAACACGTCGCGCACCTCCCCCTCCCTCTCCCTCACGGTTCCATTTACCCACCCCCGCAGTTATTGGCACAACGCACTTCGCATTTCAAACCATTGGAGGAGAAGAAGAGGGAGAAGGCGGCAATGAGGCGGAAGAATCGGCGGTGTTCGCGGCCGTCGGTGGTGCTCGCGCCGGAACGGAGCGGCCAGCCGGGCGCCTGGATTGAAGGTAATGCTCGCTCCAACTCTCACAATCCCTTCTGCATTTTCCCCCTTCCCTCCTGTTCGATTCCTCGGTCGAGATTCGTAGAGATTGAGCGATTTAGCGATGCGTCGGTGTTCCATGGCGGCGGAGTCTGTACTAGCCGTTTTAGTGGCCTTGGGCAGTTTAAATCGCCCGCCGCCACGGCAACCTCATCGGTGTGGTTATGCTGTCGAGGCACGCACTAGTTGTGCCTTGGGATTGGGCGAGTGTCTCCCGGTTTGTTAGTTGCGCATTGGTTCGAATTGGTGTTTGCAATCAGTTCGGGGAGAACTTTGAGGTTGAATTTGAAGTCTTGTAGTTGCCATTGAACCCTAGATCTAGTTAGTTGTTTTTGAAACTGCGGTATGAGGCAAAGCGTGGTAGTTTGATTAACTATCATGGTGTATGGCAACTAACTTCATGAATGAATGTGATAGTTGCCACAAACATGCTTTCGCATGCGGCAACTAACTTCTTGAAATGGCTGTGATAGTTGCCACAAACAAGCTTTCCCATGCGGCAACTAATTTGTTGAATGACCGTGATAGTTACCACACACACGCTTTTCCATGTGGCAACTAATTTGCTGAATTCTTGTGATAGTAGCCACAAACATGCTTTTCATTGTGGCAACTAATTTTCTGAATGATTTGTGATAGTTGCCACCTTGTATGAATGGTAAAGTGTAGTAAACCGGTAGTCAATACAGTTTTAGCAACCAAGCGCCTTTGAACGGCAACTAATGTGCACATCAAGCGTACTGTTGCCACATGGATAGTATTTTCTTGTGGCAAATAGAATGTGTACACACCGTATGCATTGCCATACCGTAGACAGGACAATGTGGCAAATTGGTTGCATAACATGGCAACCAACTTTGCATATCAATTGTGTCAGATGCCATACATATGCTTTCCATGTGGCAAGTTTTTGTCTGACCACATTATGTCTGTTGCCATGTTACAGTCGGTACAATGTGGCAAATTCATTGTACTGCAGACGCATTTTTTGTGTTTTGCCACAATGACTTGTGATATCTGAACACACTGTGGCAATTTTCAGGTTCTTGATTAGATGTTTTTCATTGCCTTTTTGTATTATGTGTTGCATTTTAACATGGCAATTTCAACCTAGGACATTTTTGCCGCTGAACACATGGAATTTCATTGGTGTATCTAGGATAGGGTGTGAGCGGCCACATCTTAGTTTTTGTGATGTGGAGGATTTTGTGACTTTCTATCGTACTATCTTGGGCTAACATGGCAACTTCAATATTTCGTTTTCAAGTGCATTTACGATCTATACACTTTTTTTTGAAAATGTAACCAATGTGCTTACTTGCCACATTTATGTTTTCGACAATCACAGGAGGAGTGCGTGCGTGTTCATGTGATATTTTGCACTCACTAGTTGACATTTTCTGTTAGGTGACAACTACTTACATCTTGCATTTTCATTTCCACCGTGACAATTTGGTATGTTCCTATCTCAGGCAGAATGGCTCGTGGTGATCATCAAAATGATGATGATGATTTCATGGATCCACCACAGCATAATCGGGCAATCGGGCGGAGAAAAGAGGGTGATGAGGTAACTGTCCACACCCCCCTCCTCCGGCTTATATTCTTGGTTGCCACCTCAAGCTTGCAATCTTACATCATGAACTAAAATTTCATGACATTGCAAAACATGGCAACAATCGATCACTTTTATGCATTTTTTTGCGGAAGAAGAAAGCGTATTCACAACAGAGCCTCCCAAGAACAGTGACTATGTTGGTGACAAATTACCGGCGATCGGAAGGAGCTGTTGCTTTGAGATTGGTATCACGAGCTCGATGAATGTCCGGTGCACGAACCTTGTCAACCACGTATGCGATCGGCTTGGTGAGATTTACGACCCGCCTCCGAAATTTGTGATTCGGGGCGTGGAAGACTACCGTTGAACGAGGAATCCGTGTTCTGCACTTTGGGTGTGCCTCGTGGACATATCAAAGTCCTGTACGAGGTCAATAACGAGATCGAGGAAGCGTTGTCCCCCCGTTTGTTTCCTGAGTTGGAATCCATGCCGAACACGTCTGCACTGGCAGATTCGCTGCAGGCCATGATGACGCATGGAGATGTTTTTAAGATGAAGCTACTCATGTACCTCACCTCAGCTGTTTTTGCGCCGACCACTTCTCTTCGCCCAAGCAACAAATGCTTCCCCATCACGTGAATGATCCATCTTTACTACTTTATTTTCCTTCAATCTTTTGGCTCCGATGTCATGTGTAAAGCTAGTCCTTTGCCGGTGTTTTTGATGTTTTTTCCATTTGATTTACGATACGGCAACCTTTTTGTCCTGAAATTTTGTGCAGTGCAGCGGATCTAAAAATGTGAAGAACATGAACTGGTGTAAGTTTATTGCCGACTTCACATGATGCATTCTCAAGCAAGATGTACCAAAAGGGTTGTCATTGCATTTAATGGTATTTTTGCCAGTCCTTTACGTGAACACTCTTTTTTAACACACTTTTATTCATGCATGGCAACTTTGATCATAACAAGATGGCAAGCGCCATAATGACAATATGGCAATCGGCATAATGATAATATGGCAACTGCCATCATATTATTATGGCAACTGTCATCATACTATGATGGCAACTGCCATCATAGCAATATGGCAACTGCCATCACACTATGATGGCAATTAGCACATACAAATGGCAACTTCTTCTTTTCTTCTCTTCTTCATGCACCTCTACTTGATTATCATGGGAACATATATTATCCTATTTTTTCCATAAAGTACCCATGATGGCAACTAATATTTCTATCTTTTTAAAATTGTTTTACATCAGCTCATGTCGTCATTTGTCTTGATCATCCCTTTGTGGATTTCAACTTTGGGACGGAGGCCCGCCGCCCTACGCACAAGTTCTTTGTTCTGCGTGGACTATCAACATTGTCAAGGCTGTGCTTGCCGCAGACAAGGTTACTGACACCAAATATGGAAAACTGCAGGTTAGTTCTTGTTTCTTTGTCCACACGGCATGCTTACAAATTTGACATGAGGCAACCGTCTGTGGTTCATAAGATATGACTACCTTTTGTTATTCATGGCTGTCTGCGTATTGTATCCATGTCTCACTCCACATGGCAACTCTTTTCATTCGTGCTGAAACTTACATTCTCTCTCTTACGTCCTAGCTATTTTTTTTGTTTTTTCCAGCTGATGGCCAAGCATGCTATAGACTACATCGTGTTTGGGGGGCCTCAAAACTTTGGAAAGTGGATGGACGTGCACTCAGCTCCGTCTTGCCCTACCGAGGTAATCAAAAGATCTACATCTATGGTTTGCCGTGGATTATTTTTGATGGCGCGCAAGTGACTGCAGTACAGGTGGTTATTGATGCTTCTTTGTTTCGTGCACAGGCGAGGGCACCTGTTGAGCATCTAATAGGGCAGTTTGCATCCGGAATGACCGGCTTGCTCAGGAAGTTGGTTGAGGGTGGGCGTCCCTCGATGGCTCTAACGGTGACAGCAGTTGCGAGGCAGTTCACTTCATTTGTCCCAGAACGTACACATCAGCCAACCGGTTGCCGTGGCCGGTATGAATACAACAGTTCCCAAGAGCCTGCTGACACACAAGATGAACTAGATGGAGACGCTGGTCTCAGCAAGGATAACGACGATGACATGGAGAATGTGCAACAGGACACCGATGATGATGAACATCTTTGAAGTTCGCGAGGTGGTAACAGGGCAAGGATGCAACAGATGTCCCCAACCGGAGAAATTCAAAGAA
Source organism: Aegilops bicornis (assembly GCA_021605145.1). Lineage (NCBI taxonomy): Eukaryota > Viridiplantae > Streptophyta > Magnoliopsida > Poales > Poaceae > Aegilops > Aegilops bicornis. Next base: position 331,809,096 of record CM038673.1, read on the forward strand.
CATACGGCTGTGAGAGGCGAGGGGGTGTTGCCATCAAAGAGGGGGAGGGCTCCAGAGGGTGTTGGGCAGGGTTCTCCTGGCAAGAGGTCTAGGACCGATCCCGTAGCTGCCAGGAGGAGGTTCAACTTTAATTTTAGTTTTTTGGTTTGTCTATTTTCTTGGAACAGACTCATCTTTTTTTGCACTTGTTTTTGTCAAGCGCGGCAACGAGTTTGCTGTCTGACAATTGCCACCTTTTTTTCCTCCATCTCAAACGTGCAATGAGCCGACACCGGTGGACGAAACGATTCTGAAACAGCGCCAACGCCAACCCGTGTTCTGCCGGTTGAACAAAGGCGCCCCATTGCGGTGACACCTTCCAGGTCATCTCCTCGTACGATGAAGACCAACACCGGGGATCCTGTCGTGTTGCCAGACCTGAGGAAGGCAGTCAAGAAGTAGGTTTTTCCATGCGCTTTCATTGACATAGTGCTATATTTTCTTGATTTTCCAATGCATCTGTTCATCTTGTCACATTGTCTTCTCACATCGCCTGCGTGGCAACCGCTGTTTTTCAAATGATTTTTCCTTCCTTTTAAGTGTATGGCAACTCCTATTGGTTTTTACATGGCAACTGGCATCTAGGCCAAATGGCAACTTTTACTGTACCTAATGGCAACTGCCATCTTTACCGTTGGCTTGTGAGCTCATCCCATACCTAGGTTTGAAATTGCATTCATGGCAGTTCAGACATTTTTATCATTCTTCAAGTTAGCTAACATGGCAACTACTGCTGGATTTTGTATGGCAACTGCTAACTATGACACATGGCAACTCATGTTCCCCTTACATGGCAACTACCAGCTTTTCCACTTGTTTTTCATTTTTTAAGATTTCTACCATGGCAAACATATTTTTGTTCATTTTTAATACATTTTCATGTGCTTTATTTTTTGCAAGGTGAAGAAGACTACTACAGCAGGGGCCAAGCATATCAAGAAGGACCCACCCAACGCGCATTCAAAGTTGTCAGCAGGGGGCAACTTCAGATGTACATGAGGCGCCAGGCGACAATCTTCTGCTGCACCGCCAATCGCCCCACTAACTCGATGCAAGTGGCCGACCATCTCCGCCGGTTGTAGATGTGCAGCTAGAACAACGAGCATCCGTACATCGGGAGTGACGAGTCGGTATCTGCCGGGACAGCTGAAATATTGCCAACTCTTACGGCAATGAAGGATCTTCTTTGTGAGCCATGCCACCCCATCGGCAAGCGTTGAAGTGGGCGCCCCGAGACCAACCTAAGCAAGGAAGATTCCGCTCATCGACATCGATTCCAAGCGTGTGCGTGGTGGCACTCCTGTGTCCACGACAGAAGCGGCTGAGGCGGCAGTTCACAATGATATGCCATCTATAGGTGAGAGTCCTGGTACAACAGCTCCAGCTCCTGTCGGTGCAGATACTGCTAAGGCGACTGTTTCGCGTGCTGGTCTTCCACCTAGGCATCGTAGCCCCCGCAAGCAATCAACAGACATACCCAACGCACCTGTAGCTAGGAGCGGAGAGACGAGTCTGGTTATGTTCTGCATCCACACTGTTCCCGCCACCTGCCAAAAGCAATGTGATGGAGAAACCGGAAGACCGGAGCACAACTGATGCAGGTGTCAATCCGGGCACGAGTGACGCAGGTGAACCCCTGGAGCAGACTGCGCCTTTACCCGCAGTGGAAATCCCCAGCATAAATCTGTGCACTTCCAGGCTCCCAGTCAATGTGGGTGTCCCCTACAGCCCAAACAAGAAGATTGTCGCGAAGCTGCGGGCCGATATCACCGACAACACGCCCGCCATACAAATAAGCCCGATCATTACATGGCGGCCAATTCAGATATGTTTGTCGATCTTTCACCCTTGGATTACGCCCGCCAAGTCGTTCGTGGTTCGCCAAGAGGCATGAGAGGCACTCAATGGCCTTCACCCCACCGAGCTTCAGCCTTGGCATCACCAAGATCAACCGGTGGTGCGGATCCTATGCCAGTTGCCTTTGCTTTCCCGGGAGGCATGCCCGCAATGATGGCGCAGCCAATGGTCGAGGGCAGGAAGGTTGTCAAGTTCGCAGAGCCGATAGTGCAAGGTACATTTATCATGTCCTTATGATTTTCTTGTATAAATCTTTGTAGTTTTACTTTTATCCCAATCATATTTTTTGGGGGTTCTCACTTGTGATGGCAACTGACATGTGATGACATGGCAACTGGATTTGATGCACCATGTCACCTACATTTTTTTTGCTACCATGCTGCATTTTACATTGGGCAACCACATGGCAACTGAAGTTTATTCAACATGGCAACTATATTTGTTGTCACATGGAAAAATACAGTGCAATACACATGGCAACTGGATTTGCTGCACCATGTCACCTGCAGTTTTCCATACGGCAAGCACATGGCAAGTGGAGTTGACACAACATGGCAATTGTAGTTGCTATGACATGGCAACTACAGTCCAACTAGATGGAAACTACAGTGCAACTACATGGCAACTGTAGTTGCTATGACATGGCCACTGTAGTTGCACCACACATGGCAACTCCCCTCTTTTTGTACCTACATATCACATCATGCACCCTATCTTCTCACGATCCATCTGTTTTTGATTTCTAGGTATCCTAATCCACTTTTTTTTATCCTTGCAGCCACCCCTGGGGAGATTTCACCGTCACTTGATGAAGCTTACCGCAGGATCGAGGAGGCGACATTGCAGAGGAGGTCCTCACGAGGGCAAGGGCAATCAAGTTCCAACGTGCTGCAGACACGGTATCTGAGGATACCATTAGGAGTGCCACCCTGGTTACGTGAGGCGGCAGAGGGTAGTTCACCCACCTCCCGCGAAAGACTACGAGCCCGAATTCGGGGCCACTAAGAACAGACCCAAATTGCGATATTGTCAAGCGGTTTGGAAATGCGAGGGCCAGCAGCAAGCACATGAAGGAGCTGAAAGCGTAAATGACCACACCCCATAATCTCTCATTTTGCTTTGCTCCTTTTTTACCATTCATTTTCTTCGTACTTTCTATACATGATCCGCTTACGTTTTAGTTCTTTCATTTTTTTACTTAGTAGGCATGATTCTTTCATGTCATATCGTTTTCATACATCTCATGTTTGGACAGAACCAAGGTCATTCAATGTGAAGCGACGTACGTCGACCTGGGTGATCTTGCCGAGTCCGTGAGGCCAAACGGTAAAATGTCGACGAATGTAGTTGCATGCGGGATCGACTACATCAACAATCACACGGATGTGTGTGCCGACAAAATAATCATGCATTACAGTGTGACCTGCAAAATATGGGATGGTGACTTCCACCACAAAATCCTGAGGAAGAATTTTGCTCAACACGGTGAATTCAAGCTCACACTGAAGGAATATGCTTTTAGCTGGTCGTCTTCGGAGGGCGTTGTTGGATTGGGGGTGGGGGGGAGGGGGTGGGGGTGAGGGTGCGGGGGGGAGTGTGGGGGTGTGGTTTACGGTGGGAAGGGCCTACGGATCTGCTCTGGTTGCCATGGCAACCAGAGAAGGCCGGCGATGGAGGTAGGGGTTCGGGAGGTGGGAGAAGATGGCGGCAGTCGGGGTTCGGGAGGTGGGAGAAAGAGGCGGGACGGCTGGATCGTCTTGAGCTCTTTGGGTCCTCAGCCCTTTGTCTGTGAGGTTGCCACACCGGACGTGGGCCCGTGCTTTTGTCTTGTGCGGACGTGGTCGTGCGGGCTGGTTCCTGTCCATGCCACACGAGGCGTGCGGGCGGGTTTCTATCCATGCCACACGTGTGGCAGTTATCGGGACCCAAAGTTAAAGGTGCAACCGGTTTTAGAGTTGAGGTTGAATTTTAAACCGAATGGTTAGTTCAGGTTATAATATGGACTTTTCTCCTTAGGCCTCATTTGGTAGAAGTGGATTTGAGAGGTTTGGGGTGGTGGGGATTTTAGGGGATTTGGTGAATCCCCTCCTTCCACCCAATCCTCTCAAATCCCCTTGAAACCCCCAAACCCCACTAACTACAATTCCCTTCATATGAAAAACTTATTTGGTAGGCAGGGATTGCCAAATTTAGATAAGATAGTGCAAACATTTAAAATGCAATCTTTACAAGAAAACATCATATTAAGAGCTTGCTACAGAATTGTAAAGGTCACCTAACAAAAGCTGTGACCTCATGAAACTTGCTACAGGGGAATAATCTTCCAGATTTCTTGAAGCAACGACATAATTTGGCATGACTTGGACCAATATCTCATCACAACAATATCAAGTATATCACGGTAACAACATGATTTCTCATATGACATGACTTGGAATAAAAAATATCTCATCCATGATCTTTCACAGCAACACCATAATTTTGCAACAAACATAATGAAACACGGGACTTGTGCAATAGCTCACAATCAGTTATATTATTACAGACCAAGCAACGTTGAAAATAATGTTGTCATGCAGACGAATTGCTCTTAGTGATGTCATCATCATCCAGTTTTGAGCGACCAAAAGTTTGTCCAGATTGTTTAATCTTGCTTCTCTGGTTGCTCGGGAACACGATTATTAAACAAAAGCAAAATGAGAGTGACAAAGCTTAAATAGGCCAACCTATGTTCTAGTACTCCAGGTCTTACGAGAGTGACAACACAAAAGCAAAAGTTTGTAGGCAAAATTATGTATGCTAAGCTACAGAATGGTCATCATCATAACTTATGAAGAGTTGAGGTTTCAATGCTCGAGAAGAAGTCCATTATATGAAAAAATAATAAGCCACCACGCTTAACAGCAGCCATGCTTCGAGCACCGCCACCCAGATGCAGCAATGATGGACAAGCATCGCTGCTGAACATTCAAAAAAGGCCAAAATTTTGGACCGGTTAGTACTAATACCGGGCCCAAACGAGAAGTGCGAATTTCAGCCGAAATTCCTTTTTTTCGGACGAAAGCCAAATCCCTGTACTACACAAGTACAGAAAAAAAAGGTTAAGCTTGTGTGACTGCTTCCATGCTTGCTCTTGCACTATGTTTGAAATCATGTCAAATTCCTCCACCCTGCACTTTGAAAGATCTGCATCTTTATTATATGCAAAACTGCTTGTAATTTGGTAATGAGAGTACATGTGAACCAAAAAAAAAGTAGTTTAATTCATATTAATGCTGCACCTTGTGCATGCGTAAGCATTTGATTTGATGACAAACTCCCTTTCTCTCAAACTAGCAAACACACTCCCTCGCAAAAAAAAAAAAAACCTAGCAAACACACTGTTAATATCACGGAAGGCAGAGATCCTCACCTCACGTCGGTGCTAGGTGGTAGGTGAAATTTGAGGATAATTGGCCATGAGCAATTTAGTTGGAGGCCTCCTTGCAAGTCTTCTTCCTCCAAACCCATTTAAATTGACAAGAACATCGACTCAGCTCAAATCTTCATACTATATAGTATATTTACCCATTAATTTTGCCAAATATTATTATGGAGGCTGCCAAATCTTGCCATATTGTTGGCTTTGCTCCTAAAGTCAGGTTGTTTTAGACAGCCAAGAACAAGAGTACACTGAAACTACTGATTTTATTTTTTTGAGAAACAAGTGTTACAAACTCAAGTGGTCGGGCAGTATTCAGACTACATCAAATCTCTAAGTCTATTAGGGACGCTTGCTGCCAATTGACAAGAATACATAGCCCGATGGTCTGTGGCGGCTGCACCCACCAACCCGATCCTTGTCCAAACAGAAAGGCAACATCTGACCGGTCCAAAAAAAGTTACTAACCCACAAAAAGAAACAGGAGAAAGGAGTCGGCTAGCTTTCTTGCAGACTATACGTACATGTGAAACATAGAATCATATCACGCAAGTTATACAACAGGTCAAAAAAATCTTTAAAAAATAAAATAAAGTAACAGCCAACAGATAACTATAGTAGTTAGGAAGAGCAACTTTAGTGAAGAAAAATATTGAGCTGGATAGCTTAATGTCATCTAGATTGGTATGCCATGCTCAATTGCATTTTGGGTCATTAGAACATGAAATGATTGGATCTGCACTGAAAGGTGAAGGGGTTTACAAGTTGTAATCTGGCAAAATTCGGTTCTCAACTTTCTTTTCCTATATCTTCCATTGTATAATTGCAGCACACAGGAAAACTGAAGCTATTTCAAGGCTTGTGACAAAGCTGCAATGGTTATCTGATATCTACTTGTTCCCTTGATAGACATATTTCTCTTGCTCGCTCTGCATGAACTAGACAGATAGCATTGTAAAACTGCGGAAAACCTGTAAACATTTCATGCCAAAATGGCAATTTCAGCCACAATGCAATAATCGAGACAAACATGGCAGTCTGCATTTCAGAACAAGGATGGCAACTGCAACCTCTGTTGGAAAAGGCAGTGCCTAGGAGGCGCTTAGGCACGCCTAGGCACTAGGCAATGCCCAAACGCCTCGCCTAGGGCATAAATGGAGGTCTAGGCAGGGCAAGCAAGGAATTGCCTACCCAAGCGAGAAATCATGCCACATACTACACTGATATGCCAAACGGGTTATATTCCAATGGCACTAGACAGTTATTTAACTTATTTATATGCCCTAAACTAATATCAACACCCATATAATAATCGCAAATACACTATGAGTAAAAACTATATTACCGCCTAGGCCGCGCCTAGGGCGCTTAGGCACCGCCTAGGCACTAGGCGAAGGCCAACCGCCTCGCTTACGCCTACCGCTTTTTCCAACCTTGACTGCAACCTGATCATCTCAGCACATTTTTTGTCAGCGAGCCATCAACACTTGCGGCAGGAAAAGTCTGCATAGTACCAACTCTGTGCCAAATAGTTAGAAAGATGCTTTCTATTGCATTGCATTATACTAATGTGGAGTTGGAGATGATAGCTTCAACAAGCACATGGTTGTTAAGCTAAGAATTGGTGTACATTGTAAGGAGCCATCCTATCCTAGTCAAGAAATGAAATCATCTAGCATTGCTAAATGCATTCGTAAAAGGGAAGTCCATGGTGCTCTAAAGCTGAACACCGGTTTCATGTGTTCATCTGATTCCATTAGATGAAGTTGTCAAGAAACGACCTTCTACTTACGCTTAAGACAATATCTAAGACAATCCAGATCCAAATGTCTTTGGGTCAACAATATGTCGGTGATTATACTTTGGCAACAACAGATCTCATGCACATATCAATATCTGCATCTCCAAACTGTGGGCCAACTCTCTTGGCAGAATAATTAGTTGTTTTATTGCCCGATATAATCCTCATGTATCATTAACAGAATAGGTTAACCACGGAATCAATCAGCTATGGCAATTGTGACGAGGAAAGGACCAGGGAGCTGGGGTAGGGGACGCCGTTCTTGGCGTGCTCGCCGGTGAGGACGAGGCGGACGGAGGGCGTGCGGGCGGTGGCAGCCATGGAGAGGAGGGGGGGGGGGGGGGTTGGGAGGGGCTGCGATGACTAACCACCGGTGAGAAGTCCAGTAGGCCGGAGGAGATCGCCAACGTCAAGTCGGGCGGCGCGGCGTCGACGGCGTCGTCTCGAGTCGGGGCGGCCAAATCCTCGAGGGAGGCTCGATGATTCTGAACCGCGTGGGAACAGGTGGGTCGAAGGGGAATCGACGGGGTTGGGCCGAGAAAACCCTGCCTATCAAATGGGCCAACGGGTATTCGGGAGGAATCTGGGCCTCGCGGGGAAATTCCGCTGAAAACCCCTCCAATACTCGCGAAACAAACGAGGCCTTAGGAAAAAAAGTCACAAGATGGACTTGGACTTCCCACTCTCCTCCGCCTCCGACGACGATGGCGGCGACACACCGAGACCACCTGGCCGCGCCATCTGCCACGCCGGCTGCGGCCGCCCGTCCCGCGTCTGCCTCTGCCCGCACATGCCCCACTCCCCGCTCCACACATCCACCACCGTCGTCGTCCTCCACCACCCCGACGCCCTCCACCGCAACCCGCTCTCCACCCTTCCCCTCCTCGCCCGCTGCCTCGCCAACCTCCACCTCCTCCCCGGACGCCGCCTCCGCCCCTCCTCCACCCCGCTCATCCCCCCTCCTCCCTGAACCCCGTCCTCCTCCTCTTCCCTCGCCCGCCGCCTCCGACCTCGCCTCCTGGTGCCGCTCCACGCCTCCCTCCGCACGCTCCAACCCCATCCTCCTCATCCTCGATGGCACCTGGAAGCAGGCCAAGGAGATGCACGCCGCTAGCCTCCCGTTCCTCTCCTCGTTCGCCATCCCCGTCTCCCTGCCCGTAGACAGCGGCGTGGACGGGGACAGCATGTTCGAGTCGGAGCTCGTGGTGAAGAAGGAGCCGCATAAGGGTTGCGTGAGCACAATGGAGGCAGTCGCAAGGGCGCTGCGGCTGCTTGAGCCGGAGGGAAGCGGTGCGGAGATCGAGGAGACGATGGTCAGGGTTCTCAGGGCGATGGTGGCCTTCCAGTCCGAGCATCTGCAGCACCGTGCCATGAAGCCGAGAGTGAAGCTGAGGAAGAAGAAAGATATCAAGAGGGAGGAGGAGATGAAGAGGAATGCCTGATTGTTGTGACTGAATTTCTGCGGATTTGCGTTCCTCTGTTGTTCAGAGACCATCACTGTCAATCACCAAGGTCTGATCTCCTTTTTTCTAGCACAGTGCTGGTAGTTTATTTACTTAGCTTTGCACTGTTGGTTGTTTTGACCACTGACTAGATGTAAGAAAATTGAAGTGAGTTCGGTTATTTGATTTTGAAGGTTTTGGCACGGAACTTTGCTGCAACAGCATATGCCAAGATGTCTATGCTAGATCGGAGAATGATCCTTTTGTGTGTTCCCCCTAATCCAGGAAGTTTCAATTGTTCCTTAGTTGAAATATCCTGTCTAGTGAATAGAACACCATTAAATTCTCATTGTACTGTCGCCGAAAAAGTATCATTCCACTGAGTAAACTACACAGATTGATGATACCAGCACACTGCATGATCGATATTGGTACTGTTGCTATGAGAAACTAATGGTACCTAAAGAGCATTTACTTATCAAACTGGCTAAGACCAAGCTTGACAATAAAAACACAATGATGTGCCCTGTTCAGTAATTGAGAAACTGTGCTAGAGGCCTGCATTTTTGTCCACTCGGTGCCCATGCCATCTTTACCTCAGAAAGCATGTAATTGTTACCGTAAAATCCAAGTAGATTAACCCTCATGAGTGCACATAAACACCTTCTTCATATAGTGTTCTTTTATGCAATTCACAAATCAGTAGATATCATCAAACACCATGAGTTTGCTGTCATTCGGCTTGCATTAGTATCCAACTTCTATCTCTAGTTCTTGCCCACCTTAAAGGCTTTTTTTTTAGATAGTGAACCGCTCCAAGCGGTATAAAGGCTCAAATTTTCACTGCTTGGACTGTCTTGTACTTTCTTGAGGACCTTAAATCTCATGGGGATTACGCATGTCACATTTTTGTCCTTCTCTACACGTCCAATACATCACACTTTTTTAATATTTGACGAGAAGGAATTTGATTTCATGGAGACAGACATGAACTAGAACTCAAGAAGGATGATATTTAAGGGCCTACCATGGAAAGGTATCATCTACCCAAAGGCACTTCTGAAGACCAGTGATAACTAAGGAACCTTTTACACTCTACAATGCAAGTTTTCCAAATGGCTTTGAGCGTCAGTGCCAGCCTCTGCGGGTTATGGTGGGTAGAGGTGGGTTTTGAAAAGATAAATCTTTCTAGACATAGCAGTTATCTCCATAGGGCTGTGGCTCTGTCCTTGATCCAGACTGCACGCTCTCTCTGATGTCATGGATTGCATCTCTGCATCGTCCGGCATTCACCCTAGCCCCCATGATGTGATCCTGGGAAGTTTTGCTCCTTCCGCCGCATTAAGAAATATAAGAGTGAGACAGTCATATCTGTGGGGTGCTAGCGGTGAATTATGAGGAACTAAGGTAGTAAACATACGGTTGTTTTACTATTATGCGAATCCCATTTGGCTTCTCCATTGAAAAGGGTTAGCTGGTTGCTTTTATTGCCAAGTGTGTCTGCAAATTTGATCATCTGTACATCTGTGAAGCTTTAACATCAGAGGAACTACTGCTGGCTTGGCATGAACTTATTTTATACTCCCTCCGTAAACTAATATAAGAGCATTTAGAATACTAAAATAGTGATCTAAACGCTCTTATATTAGTTTACAGAGGGAGTACTAGACAATACCCCGCGCGTTGCTGCGGGAGCTCTTAGTCGTACGCACATGATAATACACAAATTAAATAACTTCGTTTGCATAGTAGATACATAATCTTAAGATGGAAAAATGTTATGGACATGGTACTTGGAGGATAATTATAAATATTGAAAATGTGAATTATGCTATAAGGATATGACATATATATGTAATCTCATATGACTTACATAAATATTAATTTATGTAAAGACACTAAGAACAGGGATTTAGAAATGGGGACACTATAAATGGAAATGTACAAATTTTCTAGTTGAGATACTATGTGTACTTCCGATCTGCAAAGAATGAATGATAATGCATACACCAATAGGTAAATCAACCTTCAACTATGCATACTTCAGGCCTGCAAAGAAAGAAAATAAAACACGAATATTAGCCATTGTAGTAGAGTAGCTTTTTATGCTTGATAGTGAGTGATGGAGCGCCAGTATTTGACAATAAGAACAAAATGAATCACGCCATTGAAGCAAAAGAGTACCAAATCATTTTCTCTTTTCCCTCAAAAGCGAGTTATAATTTATTTTGTATCAAAAGTCTGGCCTGAAAAGAGCATGACAACTTATACATAGATAAGCACCGAGATCCAAATTATCAAGTTGCAGCCAGAATTTGTTTGCAGCAAATAAATTGAAGTGAAAATTAATAAGCTACATTAAGCAAACAATAAAAAGAATGAACTTCCTATGGCTTAGGATCTCAAACTCATTGGTATACCGACAAAAGTTTATCCCCACAACACAGGAGGATAACATCATATTAACGGAGTCGCAAAGGAGTCATGTCTATCTATGTGTGACAACAAAAGTATTTAGTTAAATAACATCATGTCTGGATTCATAACCTAGATACTTGAGCAGAAGAGGACATGTAAATCAATGATCCAGCAAGGCTTAGTGGACGGAGATGAGCGGCGACTGGAAAAATATATAAAATAAAATGGTTGAAACTTAAACTGAATATATACCATAGCATAGATAATGTGCGCTGTTGCTGATGACATGTTCAAATATATCTACTTTGCTCGAGAAAGCAGCATAATGATTTATGTCATCTTTGTACATTTGCTTCTACTTTGTCTGAACATCCGAAGAACCACTTTCTATATCTTCTGTGTACTGCAAGGCACAACATACAAAAGACCAAATGCTAGAAAATGTGAAGTACATCATAAGGATTTATATTAAACCGTCTTTACTCCTCTGGAAACAAAGTTCTCATGAATGTAGGCCTGAACAAACTAAATCTTCCCATACAACTGAATATTGCATTTCATACTTTAATCTTCTCAGTTCCTAAGAAACACAAAATTGCAGTACAGATCGACAGCTTTGAGGAAAATCAAGGAAAATGTCCCTCTGATATAATTACCAAACTCCGTCAAAAATAGAAGCATACAGTATATACCTTTGAAGAAACACATCCCACTAGACTTTGTCTATATGCTTTATCAGTATCTACAACGTTTAACAGCAGATCAATCTGTGGCATGCGTGGAGGCTGCTCTTTGCAGGCTCCCGCCTGTGCCTCTTATGTTCCCGTTGCTCGAGCTCCAGGTTGGTTCTGCGGATGGGAGGGAAGCATGCATGTATAGATGTTTCTCCCCTCGTGCCGCTCTCTGTACATCGCCACTACCTGTCATGGCAAGTGACTCTGGGAGTGAGGTCGTCATCGAGGGCGTGACTCCGGTGCTACAATGTATGCCTGAGTTGCAGGTGTTAAGTGTGGAACCATCTTCGCCTATATCGATGGTGCTCTCGAAGGTGGGCTCGCTTGGGGCGGTGACGGTTGCCTCGACGCCCTCTCCACCTCCGTTGGAGCCTAGTCAGTCGGAGTATGCATGTGTGGAGGGTGATGGTCCAGACATGGCTAACACGCGATCGCTTGAACCCTTTGGAGGTGTGGTTCCTATGGCTGATAAAAATTTTGTGGCCGGAGTGTTGGTGCCTAATCCTGGTGTCCTTTTAGCCACCAAGATTTGTGAATTCCTATCCAACCTGGACTCTGAAAACTCTGGAAAGACGATTGGATGCCTCTTGGAGGAAAAAGCTTTGAGGGAGAAGCACAAGAAGGGTGGCGACTCTAGATCTAGCATCCTCAAAGAGAAATCTTGCAGGAGCAAAAGCAAGAAGGATAGCGCTAGAGGGGAGGCGCAAATGGTTCCATGATGGATGGTTCTCGGCTTTCTGAGTTTCTGATGTGTTCTCGGTCATGGGGGTGTTTTTATTCGATGTGTTTTCGTCGATTTGCATTATGTCGATTGGTTTTCTTTTGCAGTACAGGGACCCATATGTTGCGGGTTGCAGTAGTAGTGTGTTGGGTGCTTCGGTCCCGTGGCTCCATGATTTGGGAGTAGTTCACATGTGGATGGGGTCGTGATTTTGAGCATGGTTATAATGGTTTTCGTCCGGTTTTCCATAAATTAACTAGGCAACTCTCTTCTTCTTAATTAATGGATGAGGCAAAACTTTCGCCTCCGTTTCAAAAAAAAAATTTGTCCTACAACTTACCTTAAATGGATGGGTGCGTAGGGAAAGTTACAGCAGCCGACTCCATCTCCTTTCCCAGGTACTCCTCCTCACGGGCTACATAGCCAGGATAGGAAACACAGAAACCTCATCCACACATTAGGTTGCCAGCAAATTTGCTCCGGAGTCACATGTACTATCCGTCGAATCGCCCACTGGAAAAGCCTCCCACCATAAACAACAACAGAAACAACATGAAGTCCCCTGGCTAGGCCATGACCAGCACACCCAGGCTGCCGCTCGCCTTTTCTACTCGAGCCACCGAAGGAGACTTCCAGCTGCATCCTCGTTAGTGGCTTTAGAAGCCGCATATGAGTCCCGCAACATCGGACAGGAAGTGAATCAGGTTCCGGTGCGTCGGCCATGGACAATCCTCACAATTGAAGAAGAATCCAAGCCTTCGTCTTGACTCTAGCTCGCCGGAGGCGCGAAGATCCTCGAACAACCGCAAACTCTGTCCCCAAAACAGGGCCTGCAACCCTAGCACCTGTTGCCCCCTCGGTCGCCACCATCGTACCCGGTGCAGCTCCCGACGGCGCAAATTTCGGCCACCCGGATCCGCAGCAGTCCGACGCCACCAACATCAAGCAGACGGGAAACAACTGGTACAAACCTTCTTTCTAGCGCCACCATCTTCACCTTCCCGATGAAATCGTCGGGGCACACAACTTCCGCTAAGCCTATATACACCACCACGCGAAGATGTGGGGTCCCCAGCCCTTTCGGCACCTTCAGAAGCGGAGGGGACTGCCGGATTCGCCGGCAGGACTCCTCTATCGCCCGCCCTTCGCGCCCTCTCTCTACACATCTCGGTTAGGAGGGAGAGGAAACAACATGGGATTTATTACGCTAGTGGAACCGGGCGTGCCATTGAAGTTTTTTTTCCCTCTAGTGCTAGTGCTGACGTGGCAGCTTGTGCTTTTGATCGGGCCCTCATGTAAGCGAGTAGTAGAACGATGACATGGCTGACCTGCTGATGTGGATAGACTGTATATCAAGAGAAATAACATAGTGAGGATGAGCTATTTAGGTATTATATATAGGAAGTATTCCTTAGATGAGAACTTAGTACTTGGCCTCCTGCCCATTAGTTACTCCATAAAAACAAAGTACTTATTCAGAGGTGCAGACGAAAATTGCTAACAATAACAAGATAACCACCCTAGTATGTCTGTGTGTTGTGCAATGTTAAAAGTGATTTTGTTATAGATAAATAATCACATTTTGCAAAAAAAAAACATTAACCAGGTTGGAGAACTTGATCAGCAGCAGTAACACACCTTGGTTTCCTGGGCAGCTTGTGCAATGAAACTAGGAAACGTTGTTACAGTCTGGAGGGGAAGGCTGGAGACATCTCTGCTACGAATCAAATGTTTGATTTGTTCAGTGAACGGCTGAAAGGTGTCAAAAAGTCCATTCTTGCTGCTAGATTGATCTGGTATTTATGTACTGCTGGAGTCTTAGGGCCTGTAAACACCACCCTTTATTTAGATTTTTTTTTTAGAAAAGGAGGATGACCCTCAGCCTCTACATCTGGGAGATGCATACGGCCATTTTATTAATTATTTTTGAAGACCTTACAAAGTATTATAAACAATATTCTTGAATCCACCATCTCGGCAACATATGCCGCTACTCTTATCCATATGATGCAGGGATGCTAGTTGGGCCACTACCCAAACCACTCACCTAAACCTAACATCAAAAGCCGGAAGCCCGGTGAGCCACATCGGGTGCAGGGCACAATCCGTCGAGACACACTCTTGTGTCGTCGCAGCCATCTTCCATGTGTCCGTCTTCGTAATATATTGAGTCTTCTACCTTGTGTAGGCCACTCCGCCATCGACGTTACCATGACGCTAGACGGCTACCTCCTCCCGCGAGTCCATCTTGGCGCATCCCGGGCAGCGCTTCCACGGCGCCTTGCCGCCGACAACTTCGCCGCCATCAATGAGTGAGATGAAGTACCGCTCCACCGCGGCATGTATCGTCTGAGCGCCAGATGTAACAGCTCAAAGGCAACAAAGAACTGGCAACGCTAATGCCATCACCCTACACATGGCGCAGGACGAAAGCCGTTGGAGCAGCCGCAAGTGAACAAGGCCGGCACGAGCCGCCAGCCGCCACCACCAGAACCACCACTACACACCCGCCACCACTACTATCCCCGGACGACGCCTCCAAGAAGGAATACGACGTCGCAATGCCGTCGCCGCCCAACCAGGGGACCAAGGTCTTCACCACTAAGGTAAGGCGGAAGAGGAGGAGGAACCTCACAAAGCCTCCAAGGAGGATCGGCGCCAAAGGCGTCGACTACTGTGGTCAGCCGCTGGCCAAGGGGTTACCCCAGTTCCAACTCACAACCTCGAACTCCCAACCACCCGAGCCAAGGACAACACCAAGAGGACGCCGCCACCGGAATCGAAGGGATCGAGCAGATCGGGCAAGATGAGGCGGGCCTTCTCCACAAGACGCCACGCGGTCCGCGAGGAGACCACCGTCGCGACCCACGCTGCCGCCCCTTTGCTACCCATGCAGCCAAGAGGACAGCCATCCAGCCCACCGGCGCCACTCCGCCGAGGGATCCACGCCGGGCACACCATCCGGGCTGCCGCCTGCGTGCCCTAGGCCCTCCACGAGATGCAGAGCAGCCAGATCCCCGCCGCCACCATCATAGATGGCCATGAGCCGGGGCGCACCTCGGCGGCGGAGCGGAAGGAGGAGTGGGGAAGGGGGTGGCGCTAGGTTGGGAACCCTCGAGTCGCCTCGGAGAGACAGCCGAGGTCGAGCCAGCCAGACCCTTTATTTAGATTTTAAGCCTGTTAGATTGCCCGGCACTGGATTTGTTTGCAATATGATTCACATTGTATCCTCCGAGGCTCCGACCCTCGATGACCTGTGCTTAAGATGAGATGAGCTGCGGCCCATCAGATTCATCATACTTATATGGGAGTAGAGGGATCACATTCTGTAGGCCAAACAGGGACATGGATGCCAGATAGTAGTGTAGTGTATTTCATTTCAGTTGGTTTTAGAGAAAAGGAATTACGCCCAGCTTTATTGTATTTGTGTTAATAGCTCCTGGTCTCGTGGCAACACAATTGGAGTCGCCACAGCAACCAAATTGCACACTCGGAAGGGGGCATCCTACTGCTTGACTTGCATGTTGCACGGTGGGAAGGCCCAGACTGAGGTCAACGAGCTGGTCTTGGGGAGAACAAACGATGCCTTTTCCACCAAGGAAAATGACAGAACCGCCAGCATCGATGCCCCCAGGACCCGAGAAGACACACTGCTGCTGATGCAGCGCTGCCTACAGGCTACAGCTACCTGCCCTTTTTGCGTCTCGCATCTTGTTGGAATTCGGCAGGGTAGGGCTGGCCTTCAAATTTGTCGTCAGACTCATGCTCGGTTGACCGAACAATGTTTGGAGTAGCCTTGACTGAGTAAGAGCATGTCTAGTAGAGCCCTTATATCTAAAAACAATAATAGAAATAACCTATTTTTACGGGTTGGGCGAAAAAAAAACGTGTAGACTAGCCCTTAAACCCTTAAAAAAATTAAGAATCGGACCTGCAAACCCTCTCCAACCTGTAGAAGTGAGGATTGGGGTGCAAAATCTACCCGAACCCTCACTTCGACCCGGCCACGCGCGGGAGGGAAATTTCCCGTCCCCAACCTCCTCCCGCGCCTCCCCCGAGCCGCCGCCGGCCGCATCTCGGGCCGCCGCCATCCGCCCCTTGGCCGACCGAGCCGCCTCGGCCGCATCTCGGCCGCCTCCGCCTCGAGCTCCGCCACCGCCGCCGGCCGCCTCTCGGGCCACCGTCGCCCCGAGCTCGTCCACACCCCCGGCCTCCACCCCCGCGGGCCGTCCAAGGTGAGCTCCCCTGCTCCTCCTCTGTCTCCACACCGGCCTCCACAGCCGAAGCTTCGCCGGCCATGTTTCCTGTATTTTTGTTACAGAGCAACACTACATTTTTTGTTTTGCGTTGTGTAGATGGATGCGTTGTCTGATGATTCTGGTTGGTCGTCATCGGACGGTTCGGACATTGAGGACTTGCTTCAAGACGATGACGTTGAGATGATGGGCCTCCTCGACGTGCAAGAGTTTGAAGACCGTGTGAAGCTGATGGATCAGAGGAGAGGGTCGAAGATGGGGCGAGTCACCATCTACCGGAACCGCTGTCTCGGACACGAACATTTGATGCGAGACTACTTCGCGGAGGTACCGACATACCCACCTCGCCTCTTCCGGAGAAGGTACCGAATGCGCCGTAGTTTGTTTGTGAAAATTGTCACCGATTGTGAGGCCGCCTCAGATTACTTCAA
This sequence comes from Aegilops bicornis, assembly GCA_021605145.1. NCBI lineage: Eukaryota > Viridiplantae > Streptophyta > Magnoliopsida > Poales > Poaceae > Aegilops > Aegilops bicornis. The sequence goes on from CM038673.1 coordinate 331,826,216, forward strand.
GCGTCGTAGATCCGCCGCCGGTATCATGGGGTTTAGTGCGTACCAAAAGATATCGGCTGCAATGCGGGTGCTCGCCTATGGCATACCCGCGGACTATATGGACGAGTATCTTCGCATTGGACAAGATACAACCACGGCGTCCGTTCGTAGGTTTGCAAAATTGGTCATCCGGTTGTATGGTGATGAGTATCTTCGGGCACCCAACGAGGAAGATACAAAGAGATTGATGGAGATGAATGAAAAAAGGGGACAGCCGGGATGCTTGGTAGTCTTGATTGCATGCATTGGAAATGGAAAAATTGTCCAAAGGCATGGCAAGGAATGTATTGCGGTAAAAGCCGTGATGCTACCATTGTGCTTGAGGCCGTGGCATCGGAGGACACATGGATTTGGCATGCATTTTTGGTTTGCCGGAACATTCAATGATATCAATGTGCTCAATAGATCTCCTTTGTTCAAAAGATTAGTTTCTGGGATGCTCCAACTTGCAACTATAAAATAATGGACAATGAGTACTCAATGGGATACTATCTCACCGATGGAATTTACCCCGATTGGGCAACTCTTGTGAAGTCCATCAAGGAGAAAAATGGGACGCCCTTAACCAGAAAAGAGGCTCATTTCACCAAGGCACAAGAGGCAGCCCGCAAGGATATTGAGAGAGCTTTCGGTGTTTTGCAAGCAAGATTTGGCATAGTTCGGGGTCCAGCTCATTTTTGGGACAAAAAAACCTTGGAGAACATCATGAAATGTTGTATGATTCTATACAACATGATCATCGAGGATGAGAGAGGGTTAAAACTGCCTTGTTTCTATGACAATGTTGGTACTCGTGTGCAACCGGAAAGAAACCCTTGTCGCATACAAGCTTTTCTTGAAGCACATTGTCAGATTGAGGATGCAAACACTCATGGTCAGCTCCGGGATGATCTAGTAGAGCACCAGTGGCAGTTGGCTGGGCGGCGCCAAGGCCCATGATCTATCTTTGTTTACTTTTCTATGTCCTATTTGATTCGAACAATTATTATAATTTGCTTCAAAACATTGTTGTAATAAACTGAATGATTATTATGTGTTTGAAAGTACTATTCGGTGTTACTGAGAAGATGAAAATTGTGATATGTCAAATGACAATTTTAAGGGTTGGGGTTGGGTCAAAGACTAGAACCCTCAAACCCAACCCTTATAACCGTGAAGGACAAGTGATTGAGAGAATAAAACAGAATATCGGGGTACAAGACGATACGCTGCAAGCTAAATACCTTGGTAAGCCGACCTCGGTGGGATGTTCCCCATCGAATTGTTTTAACTTTCTCACTGGTAGGCTTTGGAAACATCTAAATGGATGGAGCGATAGGCCTATCTCAAGGGCAGGGAAAGAAGTTCTCCTCAAAGCTGTAGCTCAAGCAATTTCCACCTATGTTATGAGCTGCTTTCAAATCCCTATTGCAGTATGTGACAAACTAAGAAAGCCTATTTCCAACTTCTGGTGGGGAGTTGATAATGGGAAGAAAAAGCTTCACTGGAGATCATGGGAGTGGCTTTCTACACCGAAACATTTGGGGGGTATGGGCTTTCGCGATATGGCGATCTTTAACCGAGCTTTGCTCGGGAAACAATGCTGGAAACTATGGACTAAACCTAATTCATTGTGTGCCCAAGTGTTGAAGGGACGCTACTTCCCTGATGGGGATTTCTGGAATCCGCGATGTCCAAGATCATCTTCTTATACATGGCGCAGTATCATGCATGGCAAGGAACTGCTGCAGCAAGGCCTTCTTTGGAGAGTAGGAGATGGGAAATTTATAAAGGTGGCACGAGACAACTGGATACCAGACCTGCCATTTGGTATAACCTCCATAATCACTTCTCTTACTGAGAATCAAACAGTTAACTCCCTAATGAAAGAGAACGAACTGTGCTGGAATGAGGATATGGTTAGAGACCTCTTTCCTAGAGAGATTGCAGGGATGATTCTTAGTATTCCAATAAGTTCTGATGGTTGTACTGATTTTCCCTCTTGGCCCCATACTAAGAGTGGTATATACTCAGTGAGGTCTGCATATAATCCGGCCAGATCAAAAATATTCTGGAAAGATCGAAGAAAGGTTACCAAAGGTGCGACGTCCAATCAAAATATGATGGAAAAGGCCTGGAGGAAATTATGGTCAATTCAGTGCCCTAACAAGATGAAGGTAGTTCTATGGAGAATGGCTCATAATTGTGTCCCTACTGGTATCCAACGTCAAAAGCGATCAATCCCAGCAAGGTATGATTGTCAATCTCTGTAATAGAGAAGAAAATGTGGAACATTGCTTTTTCCAATGCCAATATGTGAAAGAAATATGGAAGGAGTTGAAGAAATATTATGATATTCGTCTAAATCTAAAAAACTTTGTTCATATCAGACAATGGTTAATGGAATGGCTTACTCAAGCTTCTGAGTTGCACCTCATGATTTTTGCGGTGGCAGTATGTGAAGGAAATATGCCCTAGAGGCAATAATAAAGTTATTATTTATTTCCTTATATCATGATAAATGTTTATTATTCATGCTAGAATTGTATTAACGGAAACATAATACATGTGTGAATACATAGACAAACAGAGTGTCACTAGTATGCCTCTACTTGACTAGCTCGTTAATCAAAGATGGTTATGTTTCCTAACCATAGACATGAGTTGTCATTTGATTAACGGGATCACATCATTAGGAGAATGATCTCGATTGACATGACCCATTCCGTTAGCCTAGCACTTGATCGCTTTAGTATGTTGCTATTGCTTTCTTCATGACTTATACATGTTCCTATAACTATGAGATTATGCAACTCCCGTTTACGGAGGAACACTTTGGTACTACCAAACGTCACAACGTAATCGGGTGATTATAAAGGAGTATTACAGGTGTCTCCAAAGGTACTTGTTGGGTTGGCGTATTTCGAGATTAGGTTTTGTCACTCCGATTGCTCGGAGAGGTATCTCTGGGCCTTCTCGGTAATACACATCACATAAGCCTTGCAAGCATTGCAACTAATGAGTTAGTTGTGAGATGATGTATTACGGAACGAGTAAAGAGACTTGCCGGTAACGAGATTGAACTAGGTATTTGTCACGCCCAATATGCGACCCTATCCAAAAGGAACTCGAAGGTCCCACCAAGGATAGACCCGCATATTGAAACGCTTTTGCAAGGTGGATATCATTACATCAACATTACATAATAGAGGGGATACATACATAAGGCACAAATGCCACAAGAATACATCAACATCATAAACAAGAACAACATCCGTCATGGATGAAACATAAATGAAACTCAAACGACATCCACCTCGCTAGCCTGTGCTGCCGACCTGGAACCTATCCCCGATCGAAGAAGCGGAAGAAGAACTCCAACACAAATAACCATCGCTCTCGGCCATGATCATCGTGACAACTCGTACCTGCAATCGGTGGTGTAGTAATCTGTGAGCCACGAGGACTCAGCAATCCAATTACCATGGGTATCAAGACTAGCAAAGCTTAAAGGGAAATGGAAAGGGTAAAGTGGTGAGGTTGCAGCAACGACTAAGCATATATGGTGGCTAATCTACGCAAATGAGAGCGAGAAGAGAATCAAAGGAACGGTCGTCAACTAGTATTGATCAAGAAGTGATCCTGAACACCTACTTACGCCGACATAACCCAAGAAAACCGTGTTCTCCTCTCGATCAACCCGAAAAGAGACACTCACGGTTACGCACACGGTTGGTGTATTTTAATTGAGATCAACTTCGGGTTTTCTACAACCGGACATTAACAAATTCCCATCTGCCACATAACCGCGGGCACGGCTTTCGAAAGTTTATACCCTGCAGGGGTGTCCCAACTTAGCCCATGACAAGCTCTCGCGATCAACGAAGGAATAGACCTTCTCCCCGGGAAGCCCGATCAGTCTCGGAATCCCGGCTACAAGACATTTCACAGCAATAAAACAAGACCAGCAAAGCCGCCCGATGCGCCGACAATCCCGATAGGAGCTGCACATATCTCGCTCTCGTGGCAACACCGGATAAGCGAAGCGTCAGAACCGACGTAACCCATGTTGCCAAGGGATGGTCCCGACGGTGCTCTAGTTTGGACCAACACTTAGACAAGCATTGGCCCGGGGCTGAATAAAGATGACCCTTGGGTTAATTACTCCCAAGGGAAATATAGGTGGTGGTGAGGCAAATGGAAAAACCAATGTTGGGCCTTCTTTGGAAAAGTCTTATTCAAAGCGAACTGTCAAGGGGTCCCATAAATCACCCGACCGTTAGGGACGCAAAATCCGGGAACATAATACCGATATGACGGAAACTAGGGCGGCAAGAGTGGAACAAAACACCAGGCATAAGGCCGAGCCTTCCACCCTTTATCAAGTATATAGATGCATTAATTAAATGAGATATATTGTGATATCCCAACAAGTAAACATGTTCCAACAAGAAACAACATCTCCATGTTCCAACAAGGAACAAACTTCATCTTCACCTGCAACTAACAACGCTATAAGAGGGGCTGAGCAAAGCGGTAACATAGCCAAACAACGGTTTGCTAGGAAGGATGACAACGAGTTAGAGGTTCATGGCAATTTGGGATGGCTTGATAAACACGTAATAGGTAGCGCAGCATAGCGAAAGAACGAAGCAACTAGCATAGCAATGATAGTAGTGAGATCCAGGGTAGCGGTCATCTTGCCTGAAATCCCGCAAGGAAGAAGAACGAGTCCATGAAGAAGATGAACGAGTCCATGAAGAAGATGAACGAGTCCATGAAGAAAATGAACGGATGACGCCGAACCAAGCGTAGACGAACGAATCCTCACGATCGCAACGAAACGGGAACTAACAAGAAGCACACAACATAGTAAACACACCACACATGAACAAGACATGATGCACAACAAACATGATGCATGACAAATCTAGATGAAGCTACTCATGGCAAGAGATGATGCAAACAAGAGCAACACATCAAAGCAAGTTTAAATGAGGCCTAAACAACATATAACAATTCCAGAAGTCCTCATATGCAAATTTCGAAATTGGTCCAGATCTGAATAAACCTTATGTTCAAGTTGTTAAACAGCAAGTTAAGATGCACCACAATGATCTACACGAAATTCTAGTCAAGTTACATATAAAGTTCATTAGATTCGGAGCTACGGCCTAGAAGATATGAGCAAAACAAGTTAAACATGGCATTGATGCAAAATGCACCCAAACCTCAAGCAAAACACCTCAAAACAAGGATCCAACATGATAATATGAAACTACATGCAAAATCAAGCAAGTTTCATATAGAGACCACCCAAAACGGAGCAACGGTGCAACACATACACTCTATACAAGTCATAACAACAATCTGTCCAAAACAGCAACTAGGCATATTGCAAGCATCAAAACAACATGCTACAGGACCTCAACACAATAACAAAAGGCATGGGCATGATGTACAGGTAAAGCATGACAAAACATGAACACTGAGCTAACTCCAGAAATCACTAGAACATGCTCAAATACACATGGCAAGATTGCAAATAATAACAGTTTCAGGCATTGGCAGAAATAACATCGGGTTGCAATGTTTAGAGCTATGAAACAACATGTTACTGGAACTTATCATGGCAAACAAAGGCATGGAATGAATCTACTAATTGCATATAACAAAAGTCCTTTAGTGACCATAAGCCAAAAAGGATCAGAAAATATGATGGCACCCACGTAAACATGGCAAGTTTTATTACAGATTTAAACATGGCAGGAACAACAATAAGTAGGCATGTTGGTGAGCTTGAACCACTCACCACAGAGCAATACATGGCATGGCAAAGCAACCAACAGCAAGAAGACATGGCATAGAAGCTATACATGGCAAGAACAACATCATAGCATATATGGATCAACCACAACAACCTTGGCAAAATTGAATAACATGTAAACAATCTGCCAGGAAACATTTTATAGCAAAAGTAGAGCTCGATTGACTCAAGCTATGGCACTCCATAATTGCAAACAAGGGCATGGATGGATAGAGCAAGACATGTATAACAAAACATCCTTACTGAAGTATCTCAAAATATGCATGGATCTCTCGGTAGCATCAAGTTAACATGACATAAAAATAACAGCAAAACAGAGCTGAAATCAGCAACAACAAGACACCTAGTTTGCATGCTTGTGCTAGTCACCACATAGATCACAAAAATACATAGCAAGCACCACTGTAAAGAAGACATGGCATATTACAAAACACATGTAGGACTCCAATTCATAGGATGCACACATTAATCATGGCAAAAATGACAAAAGTGCAAGTTCTGTTAAGAAACAGGAACTAACATCACATAGCACTCTTCTAACAGCATTTCGGGCATCAAGATGAGCTCAAATGAAAATGATGCAATGAGATGAAATGATCTACTCATCGAGGCGAACATTTTGACATATTACACGCGCAAAACGGAGCTACGATGACAGAGATATGATGCAATGAAAATGGCACGAAATATCACACATTAGAGGACTTAGACGAAAATTAGAGGGGGGGAAAAGTCAACCGGACGACGAGGTACAGGGACGGAGTGGATCGGGGGAGGCGTGGCCGTTTGGATGGGTGAACGGGTGGATCTGGTCCACCCGACCGGATCCGGACCCGAACGAACTCCGGCGAGGGCGGCGCCTCCATGACGGGCAAGCGACGAGGAGTTTCCTGGAGGCGAGACGGGCCGGAGGAGGCCGCCGGTGAGGGGCTGGCAAGGGCGGCGTGAGCTGGCGGCCGGCGGGACTGGGCGGGGCCAAGGACGAGGCGCTGCGGAGCCTCGGCCGGGCGGGCGAGGCCAAGGGGAGCAAGGGCGGGCGGGGAGCGAGGTTCATGGGCGGCGGACCTCTCCGGCGCAAGGGCGAGCCAGAGGCTGGGATGCCAAGGCGGCTCGCCTGGCTTGCTGGCCGCGGGCGGGCGTAGGGCCACGTGGCGGGGAGAGGACGGCGCGGCGGACATGTCCGTCGGCGGGGGAAGAAACGTCCGGCGGCGCGTGGGGAAAATCTAGGGTTAGGGGAAGAATTGATCCGCGAATTCGAAGGGGAAGGTGTATTTATAGGTAGAGGGAGCTAGGAGAGTCCAAATGAGGTGCGGTTTTCGGCCACGCGATCGTGATCGAACGGCCGAGAGCATGGAGGGGAGTTTGCTGGATTTTGGGCCACTTAGAAAGGGAAGTTGGGCTGCAACTCAAAGAGGGCTTTGCGGTTACCACCCGGTTAACCGTTGGAGTACCAAACGACCTCCAAATGATCCAAAACTTGACAGGCGGTCTACCGGTGCTATACCAAGGCCGCTTGGCAAATCTCGGGCCATTCCGAGACCGTTTAACACCCGCACATGAAAAGAGGTAAAAGGGGGCGCCGGGAGACATAGGAGTGCCGGATTGCAAAACGGACAACGGGGAAAATGCTCGGATGCATGAGACGAACACGTATGCAAATGCGATGCACATGATGACCTGATAAAAATGCAGATGATGACATGGAAAAGAGAGACACGCAAGCACATGACATGGCCATGACGGCGAATAACTGGCAGACACCTGGCGCATCGAATCCGGGGCGTTACAGTATTGGATACCGAGATCGAATCTCGGGCAAGTAACATACCGATGACAAAAGGAACAACGTATGTTGTTATGCGGTCTGACCGATAAAGATCTTCGTAGAATATGTAGGAACCAATATGGGCATCCAGGTCCCGCTATTGGTTATTGACCGGAGATGTGTCTCGGTCATGTCTACATTGTTCTCGAACCGTAGGGTCCGCACGCAAGGTTTCGATGACGGTTATATTATGAGTTTGTGTATTTTGATGTACGAAGGTTGTTCGAGTCCCGGATATGATCACGGACATGACGAGGAGTCTCGAAATGGTCGAGACATAAAGATTGATATATTGGACGGATATATTTGGACACCGGAAAGGTTAGGAGAAGTTTGGAGCTCGGAGGTTACTGGAACCCGGGAGGTATATGGGCCTTATTGGGCCCATGTAGGAAGAAGGGAGAAGGAGCAAGGGAGGCGCGCCCCAAGCCCAATCCGAATTGGGGAGGGGGTCGGCCCCCTTTCCTTTCTCCTTCCCCTCTTCCTATTCCTACTACTAGTACTACTTCCTAACTACTAGTACTCTTTCCTTCCCTCCAAATAAGATAAGGAAAAGAGAGGAAACCTACTTGGAGTAGGTTTCCCCCTCCTGGTGCGCCTCCCCTTGGGCGGCCACCTCCTCCCTCCCTCCTTTATATACGGGAGGGGGCACCTAGGACACACAAGTTGATCCTTGAGATCGTTCCTTAGCAGTGCGGTGCCCCCTCCACCATATTCCACCTCGGTCATATTGTAGCGGTGCTTAGGCGAAGCCTCGCGACGGTGAAACATCAAGATCGTCCTGCCGTCGTCTTGTGGAACTCCCCTCCCGGAGCTTTGCCGGATCGAAGCCCGTGGAGCGCCATCGAGCTGAACGTGTGCCAAGAACTCGGAGGCGCCGGAGTAACGGCGCTGTGATCGGCTGGATCGTGAGGAGAACGTCGACTACTTCCTCTACGTCATCATCGACTCGGAGGTGCCGGAGTAACGGCGCTGGGATCGGCAGGATCGCGAGGAGAAAGTACGACTACTTCCTCTACGTTGTGATCGCTTCGCCACGGTCTCACGAGTGCGTAGACAACACTCTCCCTCTTGTTGCTATGCCATCACCATGGTCCTGTGTGTGCGAGGGAAATTTTTGAAATTACCGCGTTCCCCAACGGTGGCATCCGAGCCAGGTTTTATGCGTTGATGTCATATGCACGAGTAGAACACAAGTGAGTTGTGGGCGATACAAGTCATACTACCTACCAGCATGTCATACTTTGGTTCAGCGGTATTGTGAGATGAAGCGGCCCGGACCGACATTACGCCAGACGCTTACGCGAGACTGGTTTCACCGTTACGAGCATTCGTGCTTAAAGGTGGCTGGCGGGTGTCTGTCTCTCTCACTTTAGTTGAACCGAGTGTGGCTACGCCCGGTCCTTGAGAAGGTTAAAACAGAGTCTATTTGACGAAGTATCGTTGTGGTTTTGATGCGTAGGTAAGAACGGTTCTTGCTCAGCCCGTAGCAGCCACGTAAAACTTGCAACAACAAAGTAGAGGACGCCTAACTTGTTTTTGCAGGGCATGTTGTGATGTGATATGGTCAAGACGTGATGCTATATTTTATTGTATGAGATGATCATGTTTTGTAACCGAGTTATCGGCAAGCTGGCAGAGCCATATGGTTGTCGCTTTATTGTATGAAATGCAACGCATACGTAATTGCTTTACTTTATCACTAAGCGGTAGCGATAGTCGTAGAAGCAATAGATGGCGTAAACGACAACGATGCTACGATGGAGATCAAGGTGTCGCGCCGGTGACGATGGTGATCATGACGGTGCTTCGGAGATGGAGATCACAAGCGCAAGATGATGATGGCCATATCATATCACTTATATTGATTGCATGTGATGTTTATCCTTTATGCATCTTATTTTGCTTTGATTGACGGTAGCATTTTAAGATGATCTCTCACTAAAATTATCAAGTAGTGTTCTCCACGAGTATGCACCGTTGCCAAAGTTCGTCGTGTCGAGACACCACGTGATGATCGGGTGTGATAAGCTCCACGTCCATCTACAACGGGTGCAAGCCAGTTTTGCACACGCAGAATACTCGAGTTATACTTGACGAGCCTAGCATATGCAGATATGGCCTCGAACACGGAGACCGAAAGGTCGAGCGTGAATCATATAGTAGATATGATCAACATAAGATGTTCACCATTGAAAACTACTCCATCTCACGTGATGATCGGTTATGGTTTAGTTGATTTGGATCACGTGATCACTTAGATGAATAGAGAGATGTCTGTCTAAGTGGGAGTTCTTAAGTAATATGATTAATTGAACTTAAATTTATCATGAACTTAGTACCTGATAGTATCTTGCTTGTCTATATACATTTGTAGATAGATGGCTCGTCTTTGTTGTTCCGTTGAATTTTAATGCGTTCCTTGAGAAAGCAAAGTTGAAAGATGATGGTAGCAATTACACGGACTGGGTCCGTAATCTCGAGGATTATCCTCATTGCTGCACGGAAGAGTTACGTCTGGATGCACCGCTAGGTGCCGTGCCTCCGCCGATGTAACCGACGGCGTTAAGAACGTCTGGCGAGCAAAGTCGATGACTACTCTATAGTTCAGTGTGCCATGCTTTACGGCTTAGAACCGGGTCTTCAACGACGTTTTGAAAGTCGTGGAGCATATGAGATGTTCCAAGAGTTGAAGTTGATATTTCAACAGTAATGCCCGGATTGAGAGATATGAAGTCTCCAATAAGTTCTATAGCTGCAAAATGGAGGAGAATGGGTGCATCGGTGAGCACATACTCGTAATGTCCGGTATTACAATCACTTGACTCAACCGGGAGTTGATCTTCCGGATGATTGTGTCATTGATGTAATTCTTCAATCAACGCCACCAAGCTACAAAGGCTTCGTGATGAACTATAATATGCAAGGGTTAGTAAAGACTATACCGAGCTCTTCGCAATGCCGAAAGCTGCGGAGGTAGAAATCAAGAAGGAGCATCAAGTGTTGATGGTCAATAAGACCACTAGTTTCAAGAAGAAAGGCAAAGGGAAGAAGAAGGGGAACTTCAAGAAGAACAGCAAACAAGTTGCGCTCAAGTGAAGAAACCCAAGTCTGGACCTAAACCTGAAATCGAGTGCTTCTACCGCAAGCGACTAGTCCTTTGGAAGCGGAACTGCCCCAAGTATTTGGCGGATAAGAAGGATGGCAAAGTGAACAAAGGTATATGTGATATACATGTTATTGATGTGTACCTTACTAGAGCTCGCAGTAGCACTGGTATTTGATATCGGTTACATTGCTAATATTTGCAACTCAAAGCAGGGACTACTGATTAAGCGAACACCGGCAAAGGACGAGGTGACGATGCGCGAGGAAATGGTTCCAAAGTCGATGTGATCGCGGTCGGCACGCTTACCTCTACATCTACCTTCGGGATTAATTTTAGACCTAAATAATTGTTATTTGGTGCTAGCGTTAAGCATGAACATTATATCTGGATCTTGTTTGATGCGAGACGGTTATTCATTTAAATCAGAGAATAAAGGTTGTTCTATTTATATGAATAATATCTTTTATGGTCATGCACCCTTAAAGAGTGGTCTATTTTAATGGATCTCGATAGTAGTGATACACATATTCATAATGTTGAAACCAAAAGATGCAGAGTTGATAATGATAGTGCGACTTATTTGTGGCATTGCCGTTTAGGTCATATCGGTGTAAAGCGCATGAAGAAACTCCATCTTGATGGACTTTTGGAGTCACTTGATTATGAATCACTTGGCACTTGCGAACCGTGCCTCATGGGCAAGATGACTAAAACACCGTTCTCGGTACTATGGAGAGAGCATCGATTTGTTGGAAATCATACATACGGATGTATGTGGTCCAATGAATATTGAGGCTCGTGGCGGATATCGTTATTTTCTCACCTTCACAGATGATTTAAGCAGATATGGGTATATCTTCTTAATGAAACATAAGTCTGAGACATTTGAAAAGTTCAAAGAATTTCAGAGTGAAGTTGAAAATCATCGTAATAAGAAAATAAAGTTTCTTCGATCCGATCGTGGAGGCGAATATTTGAGTTACGAGTTTGGTCTACATTTGAAACAATGCGGAATAGTTTGAACTCACGCCACCCGGAACACCACAGCGCAATGGTGTGTCCGAACGTCAGAATCGCACTTTACTAGATATGGTGCAATCTATGATGTCTCTTACAGATTTACCGCTATCGCTTTGGGGTTATGCTCTTGAGACGGCCGCATTCACGCTGAATAGAACACCGTCAAAATCCGTTGAGACGACACCTTATGAATCGTGGTTTAGCAAGAAACCAAAGTTGTCGCTTTCTTAAAGTTTGGGGATGCGATGCTTATGTGAAAAAGCTTCAACCCGATAAGCTCGAACCTAAATCGGAGAAATGTGTCTTCATAGGATACCCAAAGGAGACAGTTGGGTACACCTTCTATCACAGATCCGAAGGCAAGACATTTGTTGCTAAGAATGGATCCTTTCTAGAGAAGGAGTTTCTCTCGAAAGAAGTGAGTGGGAGGAAAGTAGAACTTGATGAGGTAATCTGTACCTTCTCCCTTATTGGAAAGTAGTTTATCACGTAAACCAGTTTAGCGACATCTACACCAAATAGTGAGGAAGTTGATGATGTTGATCATGAAACTTCAGATCAAGTTACTCTGAACCTCGTAGATCAACCAGAATAAAATCCGCACTGCAGTGGTACGGCAATCCTGCTACGGAAGTCATGCTACTAGATCATGATGAACCTACGAACTATGAAGAAGCGATGGTGAGCCCAGATTCCGCAAAATGGCTTGAGGCCATGAAATCCGAGATAGGATCCATGTATGAAAACAAAGTATGGACTTTGGTTGACTTGCCCGAGGGTCGGCAAGCAATAGAAAACAAGTGGATCTTCAAGAAGAAGACTGACGCCGACGGTAATATTGCTGTCTACAAAGCTCGACTTGTCGCAAAGGGTTTTCGACAAGTTCAAGGGATTGACTACGATGAGACCTTCTCACCCGTAGCGATGCTTAAGTCTGTCCGAATCATGTTAGCAATTGCCGCATTTTATGATTATGAAATATGGCAAATGGATGTAAAGACCGCATTCTGAATGGGTTTACGGAAGAAGAGTTGTATATGATGCAACCGTAAGGTTTTATCGATCCAAAGGGAGCTAACAAAGTGTGCAAGCTCCAAATGATCCATTTATGGACTGGTGCAAGCATCTCGGAGTTGGAATAAACACTTTGATAGTGTGATCAAAGCATTTGGGTTTATCTGCACTTATGGAGAAGCCTGTATTTACAAGAAAGTGAGTGGGAGCTCTGTAGCATTTACGATATTATATGTAGATGACATATTATTGATCGGAAATGATATAGAATTCTGGATAGCATAAAGGGATACTTGAACAAGAGTTTTTCGATGAAAGACCTTGGTGAAGCTACTTACATATTGGGCATCAAGATCTATAGAGATAGATCAAGACGCTTAATTGGACTTTCACAAAGCACATACCTTGATAAAGTTTTGAAGAAGTTCAAAATGGATCGTGCAAAGAAAGGTTTTTTACCCAGACATAAGGTGTGAAATTGAGTCGACTCAATGCCCGACCACAAAGCAGAAGATAGAGAGAAAATGAAAGATGTTCCCTATGCTTCAGCCATAGGCTCTATCATGTATGCAATGTTGTGTACCGCACTGACGTATGCTTAGCAAAGAAGCTTGGCAGGAAGGTACCAAAGTAATCCAGAGTGGATCATCGACAGCGGTCAAGAACATCCCGAAATACGAAAAGGACTAAGGATATGTTTCTCGTATATGGAGGTGACAAAGAGCTAGTCGTAAATGGTTACGCCGATGTAAGCTTTGACACCGATCCGGACGATTCTAAATCGCAAAACCGGATCGTGTTTTTGTTAAACGGTGGAGCTGTCGGTTGGTGCAGTTCTAAACAAAGCGTCAGAAGCGGGATCTACATGTGAAGCGGAGTACATAGCTGCTTCGGAAGCAGCAAATGAAGGAGTCTGGATGAAAGAGTTCATTTCCGATCTAGGTGTTATACCTAGTGCATCGGGACCAATGAAGATCTTCCGTGACAATATCGGTGCAATTGCCTTGGCAAAGGAATCCAGATTTCACAAGAGGACCAAGCATATCAAGAGACGCTTCAATTCCATTCGGGACCAAGTCCAAGTGGGAGACATAGAGATTTGCAAAGTACATACGGATCTGAACATTGCAGACCCGTTGACTAAGCCTCTTCCACGAGCAAAACATGATCAGCACCAAGACTCCATGGGTGTTAGAATCATTCTTGAGTAAACTAGATTATTGACTCTAGTGCAAGTGGGAGATCAAGGAAATATGCCCTAGAGGCAATAATAAAGTTATTATTTATTTCCTTATATCATGATAAATGTTTATTATTCATGCTAGAATTGTATTAACCGGAAACATAATACATGTGTGAATACATAGACAAACAGAGTGTCACTAGTATGCCTCTACTTGACTAGCTCGTTAATCAAAGATGGTTATGTTTCCTAACCATAGACATGAGTTGTCATTTGATTAACGGGATCACATCATTAGGAGAATGATCTGATTGACATGACCCATTCCGTTAGCCTAGCACTTGATCGCTTAGTATGTTGCTATTGCTTTCTTCATGACTTATACATGTTCCTATAACTATGAGATTATGCAACTCCGCCACGGAGGAACACTTTGGTACTACCAAACGTCACAACGAATCGGGTGATTATAAAGGAGTATTACTGTGTCTCCAAAGGTACTTGTTGGGTTGGCGTATTTCGAGATTAGGTTTTGTCTCTCCGATTGCCGGAGAGGTATCTCTGGGCCTTCTCGGTAATACACATCACATAAGCCTTGCAAGCATTGCAACTAATGAGTTAGTTGTGAGATGATGTATTACGGAACGAGTAAAGAGACTTGCCGGTAACGAGATTGAACTAGGTATTGGATACCGAGATCGAATCTCGGGCAAGTAACATACCGATGACAAAAGGAACAACGTATGTTGTTATGCGGTCTGACCGATAAAGATCTTCGTAGAATATGTAGGAACCAATATGGGCATCCAGGTCCCGCTTATTGGTTATTGACCGGAGATGTGTCTCGGTCATGTCTACATTGTTCTCGAGCCGTAGGGTCCGCACGCTTAAGGTTTCAATGACGGTTATATTATGAGTTTGTGTATTTTGATGTACGAAGGTTGTTCGAGTCCCGGATATGATCACGGACATGACGAGGAGTCTCGAAATGGTCGAGACATAAAGATTGATATATTGGACGGATATATTTGGACACCGGAAAGGTTCCGGAGAAGTTTGGAGCTCCGGAGGTTACCGGAACCCCCGGAGGTATATGGGCCTTATTGGGCCCATGTAGGAAGAAGGGAGAAGGAGCAAGGAGGGGCGCGCCCAAGCCCAATCCGACTGGGGAGGGGGCCGCCCCCTTCCTTTCTCCTTCCCCCTCTTCCTATTCCTACTACTAGTACTACTTCCTAACTACTAGTACTCTTTCCTTCCCCCTCCAAATAAGATCAGGAAAAAGAGAGGGAAACCTACTTGGAGGAGGTTTCCCTCCTTGCGCGCCTCCCCTTGGGCGGCCACCTCCTCCCTCCCTCCTTTATATACGGGGAGGGGGCACCCTAGGACACACAAGTTGATCCTTGAGATCGTTCTCAGCCGCAGTGCGGTGCCCCTCCACCATATTCCACCTCGGTCATATTGTAGCGGTGCTTAGGCGAAGCCTGCGACGGTGAAACATCAAGATCGTCACCACGCCGTCAGGTTGACGGAACTCCCTCCCCGGAGCTTTGCTGGATCGAAGCCCGTGGAGCGTCCTCGAGCTGAACGTGTGCCAAGAACTCGGAGGCGCCGGAGTAACGGCGCTGTGATCGGCTGGATCGTGAGGAGAACGTACGACTACTTCCTCTACGTCATCATCGACTCGGAGGTGCCGGAGTAACGGCGCTGGGATCGGCAGGATCGCGAGGAGAAAGTACGACTACTTCCTCTACGTTGTGATCGCTTCCGCCACGGTTCACGAGGGTACGTAGACAACACTCTCCCCTCTCGTTGCTATGCCATCACCATGGTCCTGTGTGTGCGTAGGAAATTTTTTGAAATTACTGCGTTCCCCAACAGTATGGCATATATGGGAGAATAGGAACTCATGTCGCAATGGTTAGGTACTCTCTCATCCTACTCGTGTTGCTGGAAGAATTAAAGCTTATATTGATTTTATCTTGCTGAATAGCAACAGATCAGCAGGCTCCAACAAGCGTGAGACATCGACATCAATTCAAAAATGGTCTCCGCAGCCGGAAGGTCTGCTCATGATCAATGTGGATGCTGCGATTTTCTCAGAATTTGGACGCGCCGGATTTGGAGTGGTAATGCGGGATCGCCAGGGACTGGTGCGAGCCGCTTGCCGGGGATTTCTCAATCATGTACACTGTCCTGACGTGGCTAAAGCCCATGCTGTTCGCCAAGCACTCATCCTTGCTGAAAACACAGGGGTCCAAATGTTCCAGGTGGCCTCTGACTATCTCTCGGTGATTAGAAAAATCCAATAACAAGGCTTGGACAGATCCCTGACTGGTGCTATAGTCTATGATATTAAGAGTAGAGCTACGAAGTTTACATCTTGTACTTTTAGACATGTTGTTCGTACGTGTAATGAGGCTGCTCATGTTTTGGCCAAATCGACGGAGCAAGATTCCGGTTCTAGTTGGTTTAATGAGTGCCCTGATATGATCAGGGCCATTATCTGTAATGAACAATGTTGAATGAATGAATAGGAGTGGCCCATTTATCAAAAAAAAAAACCTTATAACAGAATATTCCTTCCGTTATAAGGGTTGGGTTTGAGGTTCTAGTCTTTGCCCCTGTTTTTCAACCCTTAAAAGTGTAAAAAATGGCAATTCTCAACCCTTAAAACTAGTTTTAAATTTAAGGGTATGAGGGCTCTACTAGACATGCTCTAAGCTTGACAAAGGAATTGCGGCCGGCAAACTTATAGGAGTAGTTTCAGAACTAAGTTGTCTTGTTGGAGATATCTTTTCCAAAAAAGGCAGAATGCATACATTAAATAAAACCAGAATGTACCAGAACTTCCTTGCAGTGAAGTCATGAAGAAATCAACACAGTTATCCATCGTGGTGCGTCATGGCCAAAGCTCGTTGTTGTTCTGGGCCTCCGCCTCACCGGAGCAACCTTGCTGAAACTCAGGAAAGTCGTCGATGCAGACAAAAGATGCTGCCAACCGCAAATTGGATGGGACAATGTGGATGGAAAGACGCCGGTGAGTGCGAATTGGATGGGACGATGCAGACAAAAAGACGCATGAATTGGATGGATAGTTGTCTTGGAGAAGTCGGTGCCGAGAAGGGCCAAAAGACAATCCTAACCCCGACCCGACAAAGGAGGGGGACACAAACCTCATAAGTTCCTCAAATGAGCCAGATCTGACTAAGCTTCATCAAGCGGAGATGAAACTAGAGAACGAAAAGACGATGCAATGTCATCCCTCTACATGACATTGTCGTCGTGAACAGACGCTAATCGCGTCAGACCAAGTGCCCATACATCCACTCCATCCTTCGACTCGTCGACACCGAGGAAGGACATCGACATGAGGAAAACCGATGAACCATTATTCTCATTGCCACCCCCCGTCCCAACTTCACCAGCGACGGAGAGCTTGAAAACCGTATGTAACACGGATCTGGATACTCAGATCCTTCTCCCATCCTACTGCCATCGTAGAGTCCGGCGGAGGCCAGGGTAACCCGCGGCATTGGCATCGGGTTGAGGGAAAAATTTGGCTGCCTCATGATTGCCTCCTCTGTGTTAAACCCTAGAATTGTGCCTTTTAGACTTCTGTATTGTTGGACGGGCGATACTCAACATCGGTCGATAGGTAAAAGCGCCAGATCGATCGCCCTACCCAACGTTAGATGGCCTTGTAGGAAACTATTCGATCAAACTTGCTCGTGTCCTCTCGTCCTTAGCCCCACCCATCTGTCCCTTGCAGACCACATGTTCGCACCGCCCATCCCTATCCATGCACTCCGGTTGGATTTCAGCGCCATTCCGACGAGCTCGCAGCACATGCCGCCTCGATAGCCGGTGAGGTCGTAACACACATTGTCGTGATTGCCGGTCGTAGCACCATGGTTCGCCCGTCACAGCTCCAGTAGCCACTGGACGAAGCAAAGTGCCTCACCGGTGTCAGCAAAAATGTGCGTCGGTCGCAACATCCTTGAGGCGTGTTCGGGCGTGTGGTGCTCGTCGTAGCTCCCTTTGTCGCCTCTTGCAGCACACCGTGCCAGATCAAATCATTGAATACTCAGGGTTAGTCCATTGTAAACTTCCTTAGGCCTCATGAAGGATTTTCTTAGGAAAAACATAGGAACGAGTATTTCGAAGGAAATTTTTTATGTATGCATTCGGTTTATAGGTAATACATACATGAATTTCATAGAAATACTATTCATTTTTTGTGTTTCTTAAGGAAACTACATATCCACTTAAAACACATTTTACATGTAGGAACGAGGCAAGTCAATTTCTTAAAATGTCAAATGTTATTCTATTAAATTTCTATACTACTTCTAATTCCTACCATGAGCCTTTAGCAAGGTCAATGTTTTGACCCTCTGCACTGCACTGCTCCCCTATTGTTTAGCAGCAAAGACGGAGCAGAGCAGACAGCCTCCGCGCCGCGCGCGTCCTTCCAAATGTCGCACCCCCGAGCTCGGCTCGGCACCGTCCCGACAACTCCTCCCAGCCCTCCCTGCCCACCCAAAACTCGCGACCCCATGCGACGGACTCGAGACCACGCAGCGTCGACGCCATGCACACCCTCGTTCCACCTTCAGCTCCGGTTCCGTCCTTGTGATCGACCGCGCGCGGCCGCGTCCTGCACGCTCGCACCTAGCCTATAGCGCCAATGGCGTCGACGGGGAAGAAGATGAACCAGATCCCTGCGCCGGCCGGCCGCCTCTGGGAGGCCAGCATCCGCAAGCTCACCACCATCCGCCGCGGCGCTTCGGCCTTTCCGGCCGCCGTCGCCGCCGTCGATGGCCTGGTTGACCCTGCCGGAACCCTCGCCGTCACCTCCTCCAGCACCGCCTACCAGTACAGCGGCAGCGAGGACGCCGACGGTGCAGCCGCCGAGGAGGGCGAGGAGGAGGAGGCGGGGTCCTCGCTCGGCGAGCCCACCCACTCGGAGCAGCTGCTCGACAGCGGGGACTTTTACCAGGGCGACCTGCGCGGGGACCTCCCGCACGGCACCGGCAAGTTCCTCTGGACGGACGGCAGCATGTACGAGGGCGCCTGGCGCAGCGGCCGCGCAGCCGGCCGCGGCAAGTTCTCCTGGCCCTCGGGCGCTACCTACGAGGGCGACCTCGCCGGCGGCTACATGCACGGCCAGGGCACCTACATTGGCGAGTTCGGGGACACCTTCGCCGGGCTCTGGGCCAACAACCTCCGCCACGGCCGCGGCACGCAGGCCTACGCCAACGGCGACGTCTACGACGGCCACTGGCGCGACGGCCTGCAGGATGGCCACGGCCGGTACATCTGGCGCCACGGCCACGAGTACATCGGCACCTGGAAGGCCGGCGAGATGCATGGCTGCGGGACCGTGATATGGTCAGAAGGCGACCGCTACGACGGCTCCTGGGAGGACGCCAAGCCCATGGGCCAGGGCACGTTCCGGTGGGCCGACGGCGGCATGTACATCGGCACCTGGTGCCAGGAGGCCGGCGTCACGCACGCCAAGGGCGTCTACTACCCGCCGTCCGGAGGCCCCGCGGTGCCCGTGCCCCGGGAGCCCCGCGACGCCATCACCAAGTTGCTGGAGGAGCTGGAGGTTACCGAGGGGAAGACGGTGTCTCTGCTGCCATCGCAGAAGATCCTCACATGGCCCGGGGTGGAGGCCGTGCTGAAGAAGCCCGTGTGGCGGCCGCCGGAGGTCGGCGCCGACCAAGGGAGGGTGTCGGTGTCGAGCGTGCGCCGGAGAAGCAGCGTGTCGGACCTCGACAGTCTCACTGCCGGGGAGGACGGCGGCGAGGATGCCAGCACTCGGGCAGACCGGGCATGGTCGCGGACGCTCTCGTGCATTCGCGCGCCGCCAAGGCCGGGGAAGAAGCAGGGCGAGACCATATCAAAGGGGCACAGAAACTACGAGCTCATGCTCAACTTGCAGCTTGGCATCAGGTTTCTTTCCTTTTCCTCTTCTCCTTGGCTACCACCATCACTGCACTGCATCCATTGCCATTTCCTCTCCGTTGTTGCTGGCTCATCCATTCATATTCATTTTGCCGCCGCCATTGGGTGCACAGGCATGCTGTGGGAAGGCAATCAGCGCCGACATCACTGGATCTCAAATCATCAGCATTTGATCCCAAAGAGAAGGTGTGGACAAGGTTTCCTCCCGAAGGATCCAAGCACACGCCGCCTCACCAATCGTGTGATTTCCGGTGGAAGGACTACTGCCCGTTGGTTTTCAGGTCTGCTGCATGCATGCTGTCTCTCACTTGCTTCCAAACACGGTGCTATAATTTCTTCTTCTGTGATCCGACGCAGGACATTGCGCAAGCTCTTCGACGTCGACCCCGCGGATTACATGATCTCGATATGCGGGGATGATGCGCTCCTGGAGCTCTCATCACCCGGCAAAAGTGGAAGCTTCTTCTACCTCACCAACGACGACAAGTACATGATCAAAACAATGAAGAAAGCAGAGGTCAAGGTAGGTTCTTCTCTCCACCTTAGCTAGCCCACACACACAAGATTTAAGCATGTCTGAGATGGATCACGGTTTTGATCATCAACAGGTGCTTCTTAGGATGCTTCCGGCCTATTATAAACACGTCCGCAATTACGACAACACTCTAATAACAAAGTTCTTTGGCCTGCACTGTGTTAAAATCACAGGGGGCATTCAGAAAAAGGTTAGAGGATGCTTTCAGAAATTGGTCAGTGCATTAAGATTCAAGATGATTTTATATATTACTGTAATTTGATATGGAATACAGGTTCGGTTCGTGATAATGGGGAATCTTTTCTGCTCCCGCTATTCAATCCATCGGCGTTTTGACTTGAAAGGATCTTCGCTTGGGCGCATGACAGACAAGCCCCTTGATCAGATTGACGAGACCACCACGCTCAAGGATCTTGATCTCAATTTCATTTTCCGGTTAGCGGGATCCTGGTTCCAGGAATTCTGCAGGTACATCTCCCATCTGCCGGATTGCACAGGATTCTTTTTCCTCTCATTTTGTTACTTACATGTGCTATAAATAATCTTATGTAAAAGAATCACAACTGTATTTGAGGAGACCTAATTACCCACTATGCTCATGACTCGTTATATTTCTTACCAGGCAAGTGGACAGAGATTGCGAGTTGCTGGAGCAGGAGCGGATCATGGATTACAGTCTTTTGGTTGGCGTTCATTTCAAGGATCGGTGCAAAGATACGTTGCCCCCATGACTGCTTCTTAAAAATACATGCAATTAGAAAACTATTCGGTAGATACATTGGAAGCCACGAGCCTGATTTATTCTTCTTCTTTTTTTTCCCTTCTTACAGACAGCGGCAATGCTGACAATGGGACACCTACTACCACGGATGAAGATTCTGAGCAAAAAAGGTATTTGCACCATACATTTTAGAAGCTTTGAAGAATCATAAGATGCTTTGCATTACATTTTTCCTTTACTCAGCTTAGGCTGCTCACTTCATACCAGCAACTTCTGCATTGCATTCATCTTGATATTGACAAACACTGACCTCGTTGGTGCAGAAAAGCACAAGAAAAACTAGGCATTAGCATGCCCTCAAGGGTGGAGAACATAGTGAGAAATCCAGAAAGTGAATCCCTGCTCATCGGCGAGCCCACGGGCGAATTCCAGGACGTGATCCTCTTCTTCGGGATCATCGACATCCTGCAAGACTACGATATCAGCAAGAAGCTCGAGCACGCCTACAAATCCATGCAGTATGATCCCAACTCCATATCTGCGGTCGACCCCAAGCAGTACTGCAAGCGATTCCGAGACTTCATTTTCAGGGCTTTCGCGGAGGATGTACAGTAGCGACTCCATTGACAAGCAGAAGATTTATACTCAAGAGAGCAGGCCTTAACAGTTGGCTGGTGATTCTTCTTTGCCCACCATCCAGTATTCTTTTGTAGGTAACATAATCGATTCTTTCGGTTGTAGACGGCAGCACGTCGATATCACAGTGATTTCTTCTTCATGTATGTGTTCATAGATTTTGTACATCTACTGAATCTTCTCTGTGCTTATGTAATTAGATGTAGGGTGACTGTATTCATGCCTGTTGGTATGAAAATCATGTAGAACAGAGACTATTGTTTATGTAACCATTCCTACTTGTTTTCCTCTTCTTCCAAAGAGCTATTCTTTGCGCATAGGGTCAATTCATCCATCACTATCAGTTTACCTAGTTACAAACCAAACATATGTCCTTTTACCTAAATTAACCATCAGAAGCTTCTTTTATCAAAATTAACCATTAGAAGCTCACAAAACTTGCATTTTAGATCCCAAAAGAAGTTCAGAAAACTGTTTTTGGAATCCCAACAAAAGCTGAAAAACTACAGAGAGAATAGAAGTCCTAACAAGCATGCTAGAGATACTCCCTTGTCTGAGTTTATTGGATCTCGTCGTAGGGTCACACTTTGACAAATTTAAGTAATAAAAATATGAACTATACTATATGTTATAAAAATTATACCATGGTATTACTCTTTCAAATACACATTGAATATTGGCAAGTTTTAACGTGCTCCTAATATCTCCGTTTGAGTTTATTAGTCCTTGTTGTATTTTGGGATAAAGTTTGATCACATATTTGACTAGCAAAATGTTAGAGCATCTCCAACAGCGGTAGCGCGGCGCGCTAAAAAAGTTTTACAATGCTAAAATAGTGTTTTGCGCATGCCAGGTTTACCAGACGCACAAAAACACGTTGCCCAACCCGGCGGCCCCACATGCAGCAGCCCGTGTGCACAAGCCGGCTCCCCAAATTTGCTGCCCCACAGCCCGCGTACGCTAAAGTTAGAGCATCTCCAACAGGCGCGTAAAACAATTTTTACAGCGCAAATAGCGGTTTTTTTATACAGCAGTATACTGGCTCCGGTCACGAAAATATTGATATGAGCCGCTCCAACAAAGCGCTATAAAAATTGATATGAGCAACCAGAACACATACGAACGATATTTTGAAACAACATATAGATAAAATTCAACGATACAAATAGCATAGTTCAACCAACCACCACAAACTAGTCCGATACGAATAAAATAGATAAAAACTACAGTGTAACTAAAACTAGAAACTACTCCGAGTCGTCCTCCTCCTCACTGGTGTCATCCGACCTCGACAGAAACGTGTCTTCCCACCAAGGATCGTTGTCGTCAAAGAATGACGTCTGCCCTAGGTCGCACTGTGATATTGCCATTGCCATTCACCGATGCTTGTCCGCCCGTTCTGCGCGCCGCTTTGCCCTCCTCTCCGCCCAGAAGGCGTTCTCGTCAGCGACGTCCTGCGGGTAGCGCTGGCGCCACTCCGCCATGGCTTGCTCATCTGCCTCAGCGATGAGGAGGTGGCGTTGCTGCCTACGGTGTTCCTGACGGTCGGCGTCGGTTACTAGTCGTGGCGGAGGCGCAAGTTCCTGTGCCTACTCGCACGTCCACACGTCGTGGAAGTTCATCTGCGAGCGTGGCCTCGAGAGGCGCCACGCAGCCGCCCCGTACGCGTGGGCGGCCTCGTGCGCGGCCTTGAACGTCCCGAGAACGAGACGCGCGCCACCGGAGCCGATCTCCGCGTAGAACGCGTGGGAAGGGCTGACGCGGACTCCGCGGTAGCCGGAGCTGCTCCGGCGGCGCGGCGGCATGTCGGCGGCGGGGGAGAAGGGCGCAGCGACGACGGCGGGGCGCCAGATGCGAGGAAGAAGAGGGCGGCGGGGGGAAGAAGGGGGTGGCGGGGCACTCGAGTGTGCGGATGATGGCTCGGGCGCGCGTGTTTTATAGAGCTTGCCGCACGCGGTGCGCTGGGCCGTTTTTTCGCGCGCGCGGTTCTTTCCCGTGCCAGCTGGAACGCGCGAAACCGCTCTACGCGCACGATTTTTAGCGCCGCTGTTGGAGATGCTCTTACAACTTCGTTTTTGTGCGGGCTCTATTTTACAGCTTCTGTTGGAGTGTTGTTTTTGGTCGTGCGCGCCGCGCGGCTTATGTAACTCATCTATTGAAGATGCTCTTAACGCATGTCACCAAAAATTATATTGTTGCATTCGTGTTTGAATGTAGTTTTAGATGATATTATTTTTTGCTACTTATAATATTTAAAGTTAAAATCATGATCATAATATGATCCAAAACATGGACGGGACTAGTGAAACAGGACGGAGGTTACATCTGGGATCCCAACGGAAGCTCATAATTGTGAATCAAACTGTGGTTGGATGGTTAGAGGGATTGTGGTATCCCCAGCCCAGCAGGGTTCAAGTCCTGGTGATCGCATTTATTCATGAATTTATTTAAGTATTTCCGGCGATGCACATTCAGTGAGAGGAGACGTTCCGGTCGATGACGAGATGCCTACAGTGACTTCGTAAATTTCAAGATGATATGCCTGCCCAGTGTTTCGAAGGTGCTCATAGGGATAGGATGTGCGTGTGTGCGTTTATAGGGATGAGTGTATGTGCGTGTATAGGAGCGCTTGCGTCTGTATTATGTTAAAAATAATAAAAGGTCATAATTTTTTTTTGATAAAGAAAGCTCAGAAATTACAAAGAGAACAAAAGTCCTAGACAATTAGGATGAAAAAACAAGGTCCTGCCACATTTGGGATCCCAACGGGAAGTTCAGAAACTACAGAGAGAACAAAAGTCCTAAAACAATTATGCTACAAACAAGGTCGTACGTACTGCCACATTTGGGATCCATGGGGCCAGGGCAGGGCAGGCCACCCTACAATTCTACACAGTTCTTCTACATATCATGCACGGAGAAGCACCGCGTCACTTGCTCCGTCAGCCAGTCCATTGCGCTTCTCAGTCGCCCCGCTATGCCGATGGATGCCACGACGAGCACAGCAATGTACGCCGAGACCCCGACGACCAGCGCCAAGACGTAGGCAGACGTCCTCACCCTCCGGCAGCTCCCAGCGGCGTACGCCCCCATGAGGCCAAACAGGTCCAGGATCATGGCGGCGTGCAGCGCCAGGAGCGCCGGCGGCGTGTCGCTCACCCTCTTGATCAGCAGGAGGACCATGATCACCAGGGACGCCATGAAGGACGTCGCGTTGCAGTAGAAGAAGGCCTTGTACCGGCGCGGGTAGTTGCTCGTGAGAACCGGATCGCCGGCGGTGTGGCCGGTGGCGTCGCCCCATAGGCCGCCCGGCGGGCTCATCGCGGCCTGGTACGTGACGGCGGCGGCGAGCGCGGCGAGCAGCAGCAGGTATTTGGGCAGCTTCTCGTCCCAGAGATCACGCGCCCCTCCGACGCCGACGGCCGTGCCATGCCGCCCGTCGCCTCCGGCTTGGTCTTCGCCCGCGCCGAGCTTTGACAGGAGCCTCTTGGCAAGACCTCGCGCCGTCTCCGACAAGACCAGCGTGACCTGGAGAGCGATGCAGAGCAGAACTGCGAATGTCAGAACGAGGACGTAGATCGAGGTCGACACCTTCCGGCAGCTCCCTGCGGCGAAGGCGCCCATGAGGCCGAGGAGGTCGAGGATCACGCACACCCGCAGTGCGTAAGACCGTATCCCTCTCGCCGAGAGCTTCCTGTTCACCAGCAGCATGATGACGGCAAGGGACGCGACGAAGGCCGTCGCGTTGCAGTAGAAGAAGGCCACGTAGCGGCGCGGGTAGTTGTCGTTGAGCACCGGGTCGCCGGCGACATGGCCGAGCTTGCTCTCTTGCCAGAAGCCGCCCGGCGGGCCCATGCCAGCTTGGTAGGTGAGGCTCGCCGCAAGGATTGCAAGAAGCAGCAGAAGCTTCCGCCTCTTCTCCAGTGTCCGTTCGACGTCCGCCTCCTCCTCCCCCTGCTCGGGGTGCTCGAACAGCTCCTTGAGCCAGCTGGGTGCGCACTGCTCCATCTTCTCACTCAACGCTTGGATCCATGCCGGGCGAGCCGGCCACACTTCTAACATGAAGACCACGACGTGGATGCCGACGTAGAGGAACACCGGAACGACGAGCAGGGAGACGTACACGGATTTGGACACTTGCCGGCAGCTCCCGGCGGCGTAGGCGCCGATGAGGCCAAACAGGTCCAGGATCATGGCGACCTGCAACGCGCAGTACTTGATCCCCTGGGTGCTGAGTATGTTGCTGAGGAGGAGTATGAGGATGACCAGCGACGCGACGAAGGCGGTGGCGTTGCAGTAGAAGAAGGCCAGGTATCGCCGGGGATACGTGATGTGGAGGATCGGGTCGCCGGCGAGGTAGCGGTGGCGAGCGTCGGCGGCGGCATCGCCTTGCCAGAAGCCGCCCGGCGGGTTCAGTCCGGCTTGGTATGTGACGCTCGCCGCAAGAATCCCGAGGAGCAGCAGATACATCCGCGATTTCCTCAGAATCTGGTACGCGTCGTCATTGCCGTGCTCGGATGCTCTGCTTTGCTGCTGATTTTGCTGCTCCAAGTCCAATCTCTCAAATTTGTTGAGGTACCTGTCAAGTGCTTGTTGCCAGTCGTGGATCAAATTCTTCACGGGCTCGCACAAGAACACGAGTGCCTGAATGGCGATGTAGAGGAGAACGGCGGCCACCAGCGCGACGACGTACATGGAGGTCTTGAGGCTCCGGCAGCTCCCGGAGGCGAAGGCGCCCATGAGCCCGACCATGGCCGCGCCCGTGCACACCCAGAGTGCGCATGACCGGAACCCGTGCTGCGTCACGGTGTTGCTCATGAGCAGCATGACGACGACCAGCGACGCGACGAACGCGGTGGTGTTGGAGTAGAAGAAGACCATGAAGCGGGACGGGTGCTGGACGCGGAGCATGGGGTCGCCGGCCAGGTGGTCGCTGTCCTGGCTGCCCGGCCAGAACCCGCCCGGCGTGCTGACACCGGCCTGGTACGTGATGGTCGCCGCCAGCGTCGCGAAGATGAGCAGGTACTTGCGCGCGCGCTCCACTCTGTCGGCCGGCGTGACCTTGTCGCCGCGCGCTGTCGGGGCGAAGAGCACGAACACGAGGACATGGGCGGAGACGTAGCAGCCAACCAAGGCGACGAGAACGAAGACGTAGGCGGACATGGCCGCGTCCCTGCAGCTGCCCGCGGCATAGGCCCCCATGAGACCGAACTGGTCGAGCAGCATGGCGGCCTGGAGCGCGCGCAGCCACCGCCGGCGGTGGCCGAGCGAGCGGACGAGCAGGAGGTTGACGATGACGAGGGAGGCGACGAAGGCGGTGGCGTTGCAGTAGAAGAAGGCCTTGTATCGGCGCGGGTAGGTGACGAGGAGCACCGGGTCGCCGGCGAGACGCGCGCCTCCGTCGGCGCCGTTGTCGGGCCAAAACCCGCCTGGCGGACTCAGCCCCGCGGAGTAGGTGACGGAGGCCGCGAGCGTGGCGAGGAGCAGCACGTACTTGCGCAGCTCCCAGAGGAACTCCGCCTCCGCGGTGGCACTGTCGACGCCGATGCCGGGTCGTGGAACGGCCGGTGCCGTAGCTACCCTCTCGAGGCTAACGTCAAGAGCAGCAGGCGTCGCCATCGCCGGCTCCCGGCGTCTAGAAGTTCAGAGCTCGTGGACGGACGGAGACAGACGCTCGCTCTCGCTTGTTGCGAAGCTCTGAATGTGAGCTGCTCAGTGGCGAAATTGGGGTGGTTTTATTGAGATTTGAGAGCGATGGTCCGTGGTCGCGAGGAATGTTCTTGGATGGTCGCGAGGGGATCGTGGAGATGTCATGCCAATTTCGCGGGAGCGAGGACGCGGTAAGAACGTCGGTCTTGTCACGGCGACGCGGCCGGGGACGGGAGGACGGTGAGTGCGAAGCTATTGACTGCGGTGGCACACTGGTGGCTTTCGGCGGCATCGAAAATACACGGAAAAAGCAAGGTCCGCGCTTACAGGTACTTTCTAATTCGGTCAAGTGATCTATATGAACCTGAATATTTGATCAATTATATAACAATTTTTTTAGTTGGAATATAACAACTAAAAAACTAAAATTGAAAATACATATAATTATTGAATATGATTATGTAGCAAAATATTACAATTGAAAAGCCTTTTGCAAGCATGATTACGGGTTGAGGTGGTCCTTTTCTCATGCATAATTACATGTTGAGTTAACATAGTTGCATGTTGAGATAAATATGCTTTTTTTAGGGTCGCACTAACTACCACACGTGTGGCAGGAAGGGAGACGCACCACACGTCTCTAATGTAAACAAATTGTCAAGTCATCGCATGCATGCATGTAGGAATCTCTTTGGATTTTCAGTTTTTAAAATGTTTTTTATCTCTTAAACGAAAAATCCGATTGAAAATCCGTTTTCACCATTAAATCCCTCGTGATGAGATCTTCGAAACTAGATTCCATGTTGATATGTTTGATTAATTTTTTTTTTGGATTAAAAGTTGCCATGTCTATTGCATATGAATTGCCATGATGTTTACACTGAAGTTGCCATGATATGTTTCAGCTATTTTCTTCTACATTTAAAAGTAAATTTTGACATTTATAAAACGGGGAATTAAGAAACTAGACTTGCCATGAACCATAAACTAAAATTGCCATGATACATGCACGTAAAATTGCCCTGGTTCATACAAAAAATAATTTTCATGGTCAAAGTACTGGAGTTGCCATCATCAAAATACTAAAATTGCCATGATCTATAAACTAAAATTGCCACATGGCAACTTTAGTTTAAGCCCTATGACAACTGCAGTGTAAACATCATGGCAACTTCTGGCAAAAAAAAATTCATCGAAACATATCAACATGGGGTCTAGTTTTGAAGATCTCGTCGAGACGGATTTATTGTTGAAAACAGATTTTTAGTTCGCTTTTTTATTTAGGAGATACAATATTTTTAAGCCGAAAACCAAAAAAAATTCTGCTGATATCATCTATTCATACGTGGCAAAATGAGTGGTGGTGGAGGCGTGTGGGCGATGTGCAAACGCCCACACGTGTGGGTGTTAACATTTCCGTTTTTTTATTTAAATTGAGATAAATATGCTAGTATAGTGCTTAGTTATAATAGGATTCCGCCAAGTGATCTCGCGGGTATCTCTATCAAATCGTTCGTCTTTGGTTACAGAAGTTGCTAGCCGGAGTTCTTAGAGTAACTCTACAAGGGCAGTCGCGCTATAAAGGTTGGTCACATGATGTAGGAACTTAGATTCGTCATATCCCATTCCGCAAATTATTTTCTCGTTTTCTGATTCAAACACTTTGGTTGTCTTCAAAATTAAACATTTATCATATCAAGCAATCATGCACATAATTCTTAACATGTTGAATCAACAAAGGGATCTAATTGCATTCGCAAAAAAAACATTACACTGACACATGCAAACCACACATCGCCGGTGTGTGCACGGTCCCATTTCCCTCCTCTGAGGTGCGCGTCGTCCCATCCTCTGGAGTTTGTGACCCTAGACGTATGATCACCATTCACGTCTCCTCCGAAAATGCTCTGATCACTGGATCCATGGGCATCGGGATCCAACATGATGAACCGGTTCTCCTCGATGACTCGATCTTGCGACAATCGTGCCTCCTCAATTTGGAGCCTACGCGCCTCCATCTCTTCATGGCGCCGTCTGCTCCCTCGCATAAGATCCTACCTCACCCTCTTTTCATGGATCCTCTTCTCCTCCATCTTCAACTTCTTTTTGCTTCCTCTTCTCGGTTACTCGTTCCGTGATCTCATCAAGTCGTTGATTTTTTTCATCGCATCCGCCTCTCCTTGTCTCTTGAGCATCTCCTTCGCTCCCTTCTTCCCATCAACAGAACCCATGCTCGACGCAGGAGTGGGACTTCTAGGCACCCTTTCCTCTACGTTACCACCATGTTCTTCATCGTTGTCCATCTCCCAGAAGATGAATTGCTCCACTTCCCACTTTTTTGAGGAGCCTCATCATTTCTCGATTTCCACTTGTTGGTGCCTTCAGACATATTCCAATAATGTTGGAGGCCAAACTATTTACCCTTCGACTTGGCCATTTGTTGGTACCTCTCTTGGACTATATTATCCTAAAACATACAAATGACCAAACAAAATAGAATGCTCAAAGTGGCGCGAGTGAGGCGCATTCAAAAAACAACAAGATTGCTTATATTGTGGTCAATAGTAAATCACTAGGAGGAGTGTGCTTCACTTGCTCCAAAGAACCCGCCCAACGGTTGCACATCTCTTGAGTCATACCCCCATCGGTTTGTGAGAGATTAGAGGGTATGATTCGTAGACGCCCAAGGTGATGTATGAAATATTCCTCAATGTGCTTTCAATACTTTGCGCTCATTTGATCTTTCCATGTGACTGCATAAAGAGTGATCTCATGCCATCCCCTCAAAAAGCAATATCCTCACTTACAGTATAGTTTGGGGCCTGAATTGCTTTATCCTCGTTGAATTGGAGGGTTGGAATTGATCAAATTCGGTATCTTGACCGTCTGCATCTAGTTGATCAAAATGCGACAATGATGCGTCGTCAAGATCAAAATCATTATTCTCGAGAAATCACCCATCATATTATGGAGAAATGATTCGTCATTGACCATTGTCCCTCCCCCCAAATTCGCAAAATCCCGACCTATAAATAACCATTGCACATTTGCCAACATTTTCCCACGGTCACGTTGCATTTAATTGAACCAATCCAAATACAAGAGAAATGATGACTTTTTACCTCATTGATGTTCCTAGTCCGACCTTAGACTGGGAAGGCACCTGAGTTTCACCTGTAGCCAGGACAAAGGGATGAGGAGCAAGGGTGCGACCTACCCCTGTCTTCATCCTCGGTCTCTTTTTTATGCGGTGTTGCGGCACAGGAAGGGGGGATGTCGGTGCCTGCTAGTGGTCGTATAGGGTTTTGTTACCTATGTGCATGAGTCGTCACTGGCAGGGTGCATGAGGTGCGAGCCTAGGTGGTGCTGGTGGTGAGTGCTATTTTTACACTCATCTAACATGAGTTTAAAACGAGATATTCATTAAAATTGAGATATTCACTCTGATATTGCTAGTAATGACTTATGAATGCAAAGGATTCCAAATATCCGATCTTCATTTTGTTTCCACGAGAAATGGGATATTTATGGATGGAATTAAGCCAGTACATGGAAAGGAGTAAAGTGGAGATACACTGGTACGCGTCAGTCCTATACAAACGGTTTTCAACCCCTTTCTGCGATGACATTCGGAACCGTCGCCTAGTTAGTGACGGTGATAGGGGGGGTCCTTCCAACACGACCCAAAAACTATCGGGGATAGGGACCCTATAGTACTCCTACTCGTTTCTGCTCGCATTGACATTGCAGTCAGTATTCTGTAGTGCTACATTTACGATGCGCGGCCCATCACAAACGGTTCACTATTATACAACATGTATGATGCGCGACCCATCACAAACGGTTCACTATTAAGAAGATTAGCTAATCGTCGTACGAGTGTCGGACAGGATTACGAAACGTCGGACCGTTGTAACATCATCGTACACGACAACTATCGCACACGCTATTCTGTGGTGCAACGTTTACGATGCATACTTCATCAAAAACAGTTCATGGTTGCGAATCGTGTACGATAAGGCAACTAACACAAATGTTTAGTTTGCCCGTACCGTTTGTGATATTGTCTGACATCGCACACGCTTTGGAAACGGAAACTGTGTGCATGCTTGCACAAGTTTCCTCTCTGTGAACCGTCTCGGATTATGGTGTATATCGCAAACGTTTGTGTTTTACCAACTGTGTGTGCCGTAACAACCTGGAGAGCGTAATTTCACCGTAATTTAATTGCTGTTATTTCAAATTGTATCGGATTTGAATTTGAATTTGAATGTATGCTACAGCTTTATTCATATCCATCAGGTTCAAACGATCAATGCATTATTCAGTTCATAGGTACATATGTTCAAGAGTTACATAAGAACCAAATAAAGAATGATGAACCATAGTTGTATACTTGTACTATTAAAGACGGTAAAGAAAGAGGTGAAATATATTCTGGTTGCTGAACAAGGTGAAGCGGAATGCCCATATTGTGCCCTCCTCCATGCAGAAGGCACGCACGACTCTAGTCCAACCCCTTGTGATGGCCGACCTCCCATCCATCACAGTCTTCATGAAAACATCTAGATAATCATCGTGTTCTGGTAGAAATACTTTAACCTTTGTAATGCCCACCAATCATGTAGTTTGAGAGGTAATCTTGAGTAAACTACTTTGGCAACCAGTGCAAAGGAAAAATATTCAGACATTGTCATCTAACACAACTCATTATGGGCAGTAAAAAGAAGGCTGCAGAGTTCTTACTTACCATCCTGCAGTTCGTTGTTGTCTTGGATAAAGTGTAAACAAGTAGTTTAATTGCCATCTTTGGACCCATTTTACTAACAACCTTTATCAGCTTCCTCACTTGATGCTGGTTCATCGATATCTCATTGCCCCATATGCAGAAAGGGTCGAACCATGGATCTTTACCAATGACATATATGTACCTAAAAGCACCAAGTTAATATTAGAAGCTAAACGACAATTGCACAATGATATAGTACAACACTCTTTTTTAATATGTCTATATACATCCGTATGTGGTAGTTCATTTGAAATCTCCAAAAAGACAAATATTTAGGAACGGATGGAGTATCTTATAACATCCAATATACTCACATATTAGATGAATTAACATCTTATATTATGGGCCGGAAGGAGTTTAGTGCATTCTTACAAATTATCGGTTTGATTAACTGCTGCTTTGTATCCATGGGTTACGCTTAGTTTGAGCTAGTTCGGGCTCAAATAGCCCTAAAGTATATCTAAACATGAGGGCTAGTTTGAGCTAGTTGCATCTATAACCCATAAAAAAAACTATCCAACCCAAGATGTGCTAATTGGAGCTAGTTCTCCTAGTGCATTTATTGTCAATCTAACCCTGCCATCCAAACAACTCTTTGGATGGAGTTAGTTCAGGGTTAGTCATGAGCTAGAAACTAACTCTAACCTCCAGCTAAGTTAAGTATCCAAACATGGCTGTGTTGTTGTTGTTGCTGCTGCCGCTCTTCTACGTATATCTAGACATTATTAGAACATTAATGTAGCCTAGGATTGCATATTTAGACATTAAGTACAGTGCATGTTGCTATGTAGCCTCAGATATATTACATATGGCCCTAGTTAACCTAACGATAAATGGGTTGCAGATATATTCAGTTAAAAGTCCGATTCACCGATTAGTCCCTTATCAGCCGCCGACCTATATGGTACCAGCTACTAATATCCTGAACAGTGAGGAGATATAAGCCATGGGATGAAACTAACCTCGATGGAAAACAACCGTCGTTCCCAAAATTATCCTGTGTGGGTACATCGAGAAGCATGTTAAGCACAACAGGCTAAACATCAACCAAAATTATCCATGACAGACAAAATAATCTCCAAAAGATAGCTTAAGTGTGCAGGTTTAAGCATGCTAGTAAAGCAAAACAAGTGGAAAGGTGTGCTAACTGCAATAAGCCTAACATTTAACAACAAGCAAACATAGTCATTCAAACTGTTATTGTGTCGGTCTAAGTACACCGGTTATTGTTAAATAAAAATGGAAATGCGTGTTAACTACAAGATGCAGAAACCAAATGTAGTCATTCATAGTGGTATTATTGAAATTGGTACTGATGAAATTGAACTGCACAGTTCATACTTGCACATATAGAACACCACATTGTGAATAACTGGAATAAACAAGGCATACTACGAACAACCAAAGATAGCATTTGAAACTGGACATATGCTAACTACAAACAACCGAACAATCAAAAAACTTTAAAAGAGGCATATGCTAGCTATAACGGGCTTAACAGCAAGCAAATATATGCATTCCTATCGGTATGTTTAAAACTGGATTGATGAAATGTACTGCATAGTAAATAATTGCACATATAGAGCATCACATTGTGAACAACTAAAATAAACAAGGCATACTGCAAACAACCAGATATAGCAATTAGAACTGGACATATTCTCACTACACTACAAAAGGGACTCGACAAAACAAATCATGGGTTTCCCCCTGTGAAGTGGCACGACAAAACAAATCATGGGTTTCCTCACTTGTCACAGATGGGCTCATTCTCGTGGGAAGAGCACATACCCTGGATGCGCTCCATGTTGTCGCAGATGGGCTCCTTCCCCTTGGAAGAGCACGGCTGTAGGGTGCCCTCCCTGATGTCGCAGACGGGCGCTTTCCCCTTGGAAGAGCGGATGGACTCTTTCCCCTTGGAAGAGCCGGAGAGGGTGCCCTCCTCGTGGTCGCTATCTATGAGGTCTGACTTGGAAGCTGTGGGTCCCAAGCCAGCGCCGCAGAACGTGTCCTTCAGAAATGACAAAAGGGGCTCGATGGCGATGTAGAATGGCAAATTGTTGACAGCGAGTGAGGGAGTCCTGGACTAAGGGGTCCTCGGGCGTCCGGCCTGTTGGACATGGGCCGGACTAATGGGCTGTGAAGATACAAGACCGAAGACTCTGTCCCGTGTCTGGATGGGACTCTCCTTGGCGTGGAAGGCAAGCTTGGTGACCACGTATGAAGATTCCTTTCTCTGTAACCGACTTTGTACAACCCTAGTCCCCTCCGGTGTCTATATAAACCGGAGGGCTTAGTCCGGAAACAGATACAATCATATAGGCTAGACTTCTAGGGTTTTAGCCATTACGATCTCGTGGTAGATCAACTCTTGTAACACTCCTATTCATCAAGATCAATCAAGCAGGAAGTAGGGTATTACCTCCATAGAGAGGGCCCGAACCTGGGTAAACATTATGTCTCCCATCTCCTGTTACCATCGACCTTAGACGCACAGTTCAGGACCCCCTACCTGAGATCCGCCGGTTTTGACACCGACATTGGTGCTTTCATTGAGAGTTCCACTGTGCCGTCCCCAAAAGTTTCGATGGCTCCTTCAATCGTCAACAATGATGCTGTCCAAGGGGAAACCTTCCTCCCCGGACAGATCTTCGTGTTCGGCGGCTTCACACTACGGGCCAACTCCCTTGGCCATCTGGAGCAGATCGACAACTACGCCCCTGGCCATCAGGTCAGATTTGGGAGCTTGAACTATGTCGCGGACATCCGCAGAGACTTGATCTTTGATGGATTCGAGACCACGGCAGCCGCTCCCTATCCCTATGATGAACATGACTTAAATCTGTCATCGGACCATACTCGTGAAATTGCACTCAGAATCGCCCAAATTTAGATCCGGAGCAGATCGCGCCATCTGAGGACAGGAAGCTCAACCCCGCCACGGAAGCCGCAGACTCCACGGCGTTGGAGCCGCACACAGACCTAACCTCGGGTGATATCTGTGTCTTCGGAACCTCGGACTCATTTCTGGTGATAGTTCCGAACCATGTGCGTCCACTTATGTCGAGCTGGATCGGTCATCGATCGCCGAATTCAGCGCAGTGGACATCTTCCGACACTCGCCTTTAGGCGACGTTCTGAACTCATTAAAAAACCTGTCCTTAGCGGGGGACTCACAAATTAACTATGTCCGTTCGAATCGGAGGTCGATGATGGAATTTCGCTTCCCACCTGCCACCCACTACATAGCCACTGTCGAAGACTTAACCTACATGCTCGATTATGGCTCCGAAGACATCGACGGTATGGACGACGATGGAGATGAGGAGCATGGCCAAAACCCGCCGTTTACCGGACGCTGGACAACCACTTCTTCGTACGACGTATACATGGTGGATACACCCAAAGAGAATAACGACGAGGACAAGGAAAGTCCAGTTGAGGATGAGCCCCCTAAGACACAACCAAAGCGCCAAGGCCGCGCCATTTAAATAGCACCGCAAAGAAGGACAACAACACAGTCACAGGAGACGACCACACTCTGGATGGTGCCGAAGACAGAGAAGATCTCGACGAACAAACGGCCAAAACAGGACGATCGGGAAGATGGGCAAGTTAGCCCTGATGAACAAGCCATAAACGACGACTCGGAGGGCAGCACTTATCTTCCACCCGCCGAGGATGAGGCAAGCCTTGGCAACGAGGATTTTATCGTGCCCGAGGAACCTCTCGAGCATGAGTGCTTTAACCGCCAGCTAATAGCCACTGCAAGGAGCCTGAAAAAGAAGCAGCAACAGCTTCAAGCTAATCAAGATCTGCTCAACGATAGATGGACTAATGTCCTAGAAGCCGAAGAATACGGCCTTAAGCGCCCAGCCAAAAGCTACCTGAAGCGAAAATTGCTACCTCAGTTCGATGATGAGGCGCCGGAGCTCGCACCATCATCGCGCAATGCGGCTGACCGACCACCACGCGGTCGGGATAAAGCGGCAACTCAAGCCGAACACCAGACCTCCCCACCTCGCCGTAAAGGCAGGGATAAAACAGCTCGGAGTTACACATATGACCTTCAGCAAGACCTAGATAGTAGAGCAAGACATACAAGATCGATCTACGGATCGTGAGGACGTGCCTCGACATGCGACGACGGCTACCTATTCGGACGTGACAAACCTAGTCACACCCGGGCCGAAAACCGCAGACGAACTCCATTGGAGCTACGTCACGATGCGACCCGATATAGGGCGCCGCACACCCTCTTTGCTTCACTGACGAAGTAATGGATCATGAATTCCCAGAAGGGTTTAAACCTGTAAATATCGAATCATACGATGGAACAACCAATCCCGCGGTATGGATCGAGGATTTTATTCTCCACATCCATATGGCCCGCGGAGATGATCTTCACGCCATCAAATACCTCCCACTAAAACTCAAAGGGCCAGCTTGACACTGGTTAAACAGTCCACCTGAAAATTCTATTGGCAGCTGGGAGGACTTGGAAGAAGCCTTCCTTGACAACTTCCAAGGTAGATATGTCCGGCCACCAAATGCCGATGACTTAAGTCACATAGTTCGGCAGCCTGGAGAGTCAGCCAGGAAATTCTGGACTAGGTTCCTAACTAAAAAGAATCAGATCGTTGACTGTCCGGATGCCGAAGCCCTAGCGGCCTTTAAACATAGCATCCGTGACGAATGGCTCGCCCGCCACCTCGGCCAGTAAAAGCCGAAGTCCATGGCAGCCCTCACGGCACTCATGACCCGCTTTTGTGCGGGTGAGGGTAGTTGGCTGGCCCGTAGCAAAAACACAGCAAGTGAAATGGGCACCTCCGGGGTCAAAAATAGCAACGGCAAGCTCCAACGCAGCAGACACAAACGCCAAAGCAATGGTGACAACACCGATGACACGACAGTCAACACCGGATTCAGTGGCTCCAAGTCCGGTCAGCGGAAGAAGCCATATAAAAGAAACAATCAGGGACCATCCAACCTGGACCGCATACTCGATCATCCGTGCCAGATCCATGGCACCCCAGACAAACCAACCAATCATACCAACAGAGATTGTTGGGTTTTTAAACATGTCGGGAAGTTAAATGCCAAGAACAAGGAAAAGGGATCGCAAAGCAAGGACGATGACGAGGAGCCCCGACAACCGAACACAGGGGGACAAAAGAAGTTCCCCCTCGGGTCAAAATGGTGAACATGATATATGCCACACACATCCCTAAGAGGGAGCGCAAGTGCACGCTCAGGGACGTCTATGTGGTAGAGCAAGTCGCCCCAAAATTCAATCCATGGTCGTCATGCCCGATCACCTTTGATCGCCGGGATCACTCGACCAGTATCCATCATGGCGGTTCACCCGCACTGGTCCTCGACCCAATCATTGATGGATTCCACCTGACGCGAGTCCTCATGGACGGTGGCAGCAGCCTCAATCTGCTCTATCATGATACAGTGCGCAAAATGGGCATTAACCCATCACAAATCAAGCCCACAAAGACTACCTTTAAAGGAGTCATACCAGGTGTAGAGGCCCGCTGTACGGGCTCAATTACACTAGAGGTTGTCTTCGGATCTCCGGACAACTTCCGAAGCGAGGAGTTAATCTTCAATATCGTCCCTTTTCGCAGCGGCTATCACGCACTGCTCGGACGAACCGCATTCGCTCGATTCAATGCGGTGCCTCATTATGCTTACCTCAAGCTCAAGATGCCCGGACCACGCGGCGTCAAAATAGTTAATGGAAACACGGAACGCTCGCTCCGTACCGAGGAGCACACGGCTGCCTTAGCAGCAGAACTACAGAGCGACCTTTTCAAGCAGAACCTTAATTCGGCGGTCGAGCCCCCGGACACTATCACGAGGGTCCGGACTATTCTGCAGCAGGACAGCTCGGCTCGTCAAGAGCTCTACTAGCAATTTGGCCTCCGTACCAGCCCTGATGAAGTGGCGACATTCGCGCCGCGCGTACATAACTACGCACTCAAAATACCATGGGCACAGACGGAGGCATAACTAGCTTGTGATCCACAATACCGCTTGACCGCTCCCGGACACATATACTTTCACTGTTTCTTTTCTACTTTTCAGGTTTCTTTTTCACAGGCCTTCCCTGATGGCTTGATCGCAGGTCCTTACAAAGGACAAATACACCAAGCCGGCAGTCAGCTTGAACGTAGAGGGGAATTTCTAGGTGGTTTCTTTAACGACCACTCTACCTGTTTCCAGGGCCCACACACAGCTCTCCCTTGGTCATGGCATGTTAAATAGCCTGTTGCTTATCCACTATTTGTATCAATGCGCTTTGACGTATTAATCAAATTATAATGGAAACAGTTTACGTCCCAAATTTTAGGGCCCCTGCTCATTGCCTTTGCTCCTTTTCTGTTTTCCTTCTTTTTATTAATAAGCTTATCAGATAGCACCCGTACACTATGGTATGTTTCAATTTGCCAGGGGCTTCATAGTGCCCTACACTATGGCAACAAAGTCCGAACACTTTTTACAGTATAGTTCGGCACCCCGAATTTAGCACTATATGCATTGGCTCTGAATCATGTCTTTGGTCAATAGTTGGGTTGGCCGGCTCCTGTGCTTGCTACCTTACGTTCCGCTATATCGGCTAAGGTAGTAAAGGGAGCACTACTGCGATTGTGCCC
The DNA here is from genome assembly GCA_021605145.1 of Aegilops bicornis. Lineage (NCBI taxonomy): Eukaryota > Viridiplantae > Streptophyta > Magnoliopsida > Poales > Poaceae > Aegilops > Aegilops bicornis. The sequence goes on from CM038673.1 coordinate 331,865,177, forward strand.
TAGTTTACCCGAAGGAGCACCTCAGTAGAGAAAGCCGAAAACTGACTGTCATGATGCGGCGAGAGCCGGTCAGCTCTTCGGAGGTTTCAAATTGTTAGAGATTTTTTCCGCATTACGCGAAGGATCGGTACTTACCCGATCAGGTGCTTATAGCATTCTAGTTCGGATACTAGGGGCTGCACCCACATTTTTTATTGTCAAACTCCTATGGCTAAGTGAGAGTGCTAAAGCCGCATAGTCTGATTGCCTGGTTCGATGCGCTAAACACCTCCTTCAAGGACCAAACAATTGGATCAAGAGTGTTTAGATTCCATCCCGAACACCCCCATACTACCTACATAGGGGCAGAAGCCGATGACTGGCCAACTCTCAGATTTGATACAAAACGGCCGCACAGGAGGTAAATTTTTTTCTCTTTTTTTAAACATAACAAAAATTATATTACATAACAACTTTGTTTCAGCATAAAAGGCAGAGACAACATGAATGTATTCATTCAAAGATAATGTCTTTCGCACATTGCGTCGCCACAATGCGAGACCCCTCCAGGACGTCTTCAAAATATCGCTCGGGCGTGCGGTGCTCCTTGCCCTCAGGCGGCCCCTCGGTCACAAGCTTGACGGCATCCATCTTCGCCCACCAGACCTTGACGCGGGCGAAGGCCATGCGCGCACCCTCGATGCAGATCGACCGCTTGATGACGTCCAGCCGAGGACATGCATTCACCAGCCACTTCACGAGGCCGAAGTAGCTGCTGGGTATAGCTTCGGCAGGCCACAGCCGGATTATCAAATCCTTCATGGCCAGTTCGGCCACCCTATGCAACTCGACCAGATGTTTTAGCTGATCGGTGAAGGGCACTGGATGTTCTGGCGCAAGGTATTGCGACCAGAACAGCTTCTCCGTTGAGCTCCCTTCTTCGGCTCGAAAGAACTCCGCAGCGTCTGACACACTGCGCGGCAGATCCGCAAATGCCCCTGGAGAACTTCGAATCCGGGTTAGTAAGACATACTTCTTCTTTACATACTTGCTTTGCATGCTAAACGCCTTACCCGCCGCGATCTTCTTGGCCTCCTGGATCTCCTGGAGGGCGCCCTGGGCGTCAACCCGGGCTTCTTCCGCGCTTTGGCGAGCGTTGGCGAGTTCGGCCTCTCGAGCCGAAACATCGCACTCCAAGGCTTCACATTTCTTCACAGCATCCTGGAGCTCTTGCTGGACCTCGTTAAGCCTGTCCTTGAGCTTCTTACGGGCGGCTTGCTCCTTGGCGGCTTTCTCCTCGGCTCCGACCAGGGCCTTTTTAAGGGCCTCGACCTCAGTCGTCGCTCCTACACATATCATAACACTACGGTCAATACACATCATTTATTCTTTCCGAATATATAGCGAGTCATTACATACCTTGCTGGTCTTCTAGCTGCTTCCTCGCTTGGCCGAGCTCCTCCTCGGTCCGCTCCAGTCTCTGCTTTAGTCCGGAGACTTCAGCAGCTTGTGAGGTCGCGACCAGCAACGACGCCTGCTCATTCATACAAGACACATTTAGTTAGTTTCCTGCAAAAATGAATTGATCCTCTGTCCGGCCTTGCTTTCCGAACACCGGACAGTGTCTCAGGGGCTACTGTCTATATTGGGATTTTTTTCTTTTGCATCGCTTACCTCAAAACCTGTCAGCAGGCCACTGCAGGCTTTGGTCAGTCCGCTCTTAACGGACTGAACCCTCTCAATCACCTTACCCATAAGGATACGGTGTTCCTCCATAATGGAAGCGCCTCGTAGCACTTCCAGAAGATTGTCCGGTGCCCCTGGTTGGACAGAGGTCGCCGGTGGGATAGGCACACCTCCGTCTTTCAAAGGAGGCTGCACGCCGGACTCCAAGGCCGTGTAGGTCTCCGGAACCGTATCCAGATGGGGGCCAAACTGAACATGGCCCTTATCGCGAGTCTCCATGGGGATCTTCTCCCCCATGTGTCTGGCGGTCGAGGTTTCGCCCTCCGGGGCCACCCTGCCGGCCTCCTGGGACTCCCCCTGGCCTGGAAAGATCCTTCGTGACAACACCTTGGCGTCGCCCTTGGTCGTGGGAGAGTAAGCGGCCGGCGGTGACTCGCTGGCCATCGCCTTCGAATCCAACGAGCCTCTTGAGGAGGATCGCTGGGAGCTGTCGTGGGCCAGACTGCAATAACATAATTAACCATATTAATGCCATAAAGAAGGGAAGCCGGGTACAGGGATGCATCTGGGCTTTTTTAGTACTTACGATGCGGCATGGGGTTTGCTTCGGGGGGGTCGCTCTGGGCTGCTGTCAACGTCCCACGCGGAGTTATCTGCGAGGGGGCCCTTGCCCCTCTTGGGCACCTCCGCTTCCAGATTTGTGGAGGCTGTCCTATTCTTCCTCCCCCCGTCTAGGGGAGAGTTGCTTTCCTCCTCCTCGTCATCATCTTCGGCGGCAGAGGAGTGAGTCTTGTCTTCGGACATCACGTCTGAAGTGCCCTTACGGCGGAGGCCACCTCGGCCCCCCTTGGCCTTCTTCTTGGCCTTCTTCTCCGGTGGCTGATAGGGCGCCGGGACCAGCATCTTCGCCAGGAGCGGGATGACTGGTTCTTCGGGCAGCGGAGCCGAACATTGAATCCGCTTCGCTTTCTCCGTCCATACCTAAAAGGATAAATTAGCAAAGTTTAGTTACCCTCCTTGGACAAGCAAGTAGATGGTACGCCTTGAGATGTGAAGGACTTGCCGCATTGGCGGGGTGGGCAAGATCGTGCCCATGGTCCAAGTCTATGGCCGGCGGCTTCTCTTCGCCCTTGAAGAGCAGCTTTCAGGCATCTTCGTGAGTGGTTCCGAAGAGCCTCACTAAGGTCTGGTGCTTCTCTGGATCGAATTCCCATAAAGGGGAAGTTTGGCTTTGGTAGGGGAGGATCTGGCGAACTAGCATAACCTGGATCACGTCGACGAGCTTGATGTTTCTGTCCAGCATGCTTTGGATGCGCGTTTGCAGCGCCATCAACTCATCCGACGAAGACCAATTTGGGCCCTTCTCCACCCAGGAGGTCAGCCACATTGGAGCTCTGGACTTGAATTCGGAAGCCGCGGCCCAAGTGGCGTCGCGTGGCTCTGTGATATAGAACCACAGCTTCTGCTACTCCTTGACAGACTCCACAAACGTGCCTTTGGGCCATGTAATGTTGGGCATCTTGCTCACCATGGCTCCTTCGCACTCCGCGTGTAGGCCATCCACCACCTTCAGCTTCACGTTGAAGATCTTGAGCCACAGACCGAAGTGGGGCTGGATGCGGAGGAAAGCCTCGCACACGACTATGAATGCCGAGATGTTGAGGAAAGAGTTCGGGGCTAGATCATGGAAATCTAGCCCATAATAGAACATAAGTCCGCAGACGAAAGGGTGGAGAGGAAACCCTAGCCCACGGACGAAATGAGGGAGGAACACCACCCTCTCGTTGGGCTTCGGTTTAGGGATGACTTGCCCCTTGGCCGGAAGCTGGTGGGCGATCTCCTTCGCCAGATACCCGGCCTCCCGAAGCTCGGCGATGTCCTTCTCCTTGACGGAGGAGGCTATCCACTTGCCTTGCCCTCCAGAGCCAAACATGGTTGAGTGCTTGCTCGAGGTGGAAGAGACGAGAACTTGGGTGCTGGAGCTCGAGAATGGAAGGGCAGAGGAAGAAAGAAGGCATGGGTGAAGAAAGGGAATCCTTATCCCCTTATAAAGGCAGTGAATATCGAACGCCTCCCCACTCGCCTTAAAACTCGCCTATTCCCAAGGGCTATGCAAACAACACGGTTGGATTACCCACGCCCGTATTGATGAGAATCCCGCAATAAGGGGACACGATATCTGCTTTGGCAAGACGTGCCAATGGAAACCGCATCTTGAAACGCGGAACGACAGACAAAAACGGTTCGAAATAATGACCGGGCAGACGTGATGTCATCTTGCAAAAAGTTGTCAGCGGATGGGACTCATGAAATATTATACTCTCTACGGCTGTGTGTGTGGTACTTGTGTTGCAGATCCGGACATGTTCGTTGCGTCCGAAGACTATCTTGGAGTATTTGGAAAGGAGAACCCGCCTTGCAATGCCGAAGACAATCTGCGCACCGGACACCTCATCACTGCACAATTCATACTTGCACATATAGAACATCACGTTGTGAATAATTGGAATAGACAAGGCATACTACGAACAACCAAAGATAGCATTTGAAACTGGACATATGCTAACTACAAACAACCAAACAATCAAAAAACTTTAAAAGAGGCATATGCTAGCTATAACAGGCTTAACAGCAAGCAAATATATGCATTCCTATCGGTATGTTTAAAACTGGATTGATGAAATGTACTGCAGAGTAAATAATTGCACATATAGAGCATCACATTGTGAACAACTGAAATAAACAAGGCATACTGCAAACAACCAGATATAGCAATTAGAACTGGACATATTCTCACTACACTACAAAAGGGACTCGACAAAACAAATCATGGGTTTCCCCCTATGAAGTGGCACGACAAAACAAATCATGGGTTTCCTCACTTGTCACAGATGGGCTCGTTCCTGTGGGAAGAGCACAGACCCTGGATGCGCTCCATGTTGTCGCAGATGGGCTCCTTCCCCTTGGAAGAGCACGACTGTAGGGTACCCTCCCTGATGTCGCAGACGGGCGCTTTCCCCTTGGAAGAGCAGATGGACTCTTTCCCCTTGGAATAGCCGGAGAGGGTGCCCTCCTCGTGGTATCCATCTATGAGGTCTGACTTGGAAGCTGTGGATCCCAAGCCAGCGCCGCAGAACGTGTCCTTCAGAAATGACAAAAGGGGATCGATGGCGATGTAGAATGGCAAATTGTTGACAGCAAGTGAGGGAGTCCTGGACTAAGGGGTCCTCGGGCGTCCGGCCTGTTGGATATGGGTCAGGCTAATGGGCTGTGAAGATACAAGACTGAAGACTCTCTCCCGTGTCCGGATGGGACTCTCCTTGGCGTGGAAGGCAAGCTTGGCGACCACGTATGAAGATTCCTTTCTCTGTAACCGACTTTGTACAACCCTAGTCCCCTCCGTTGTCTATATAAACCGGAGGGCTTAGTCCGGAAATGGATACAGTCATACAGGCTAGACTTCTAGGGTTTTAGCCATTATGATCTCGTGGTAGATCAACTCTTGTAACACTCATATTCATCAAGATCAATCAAGTAGGAAGTACGATCATATTGCCTCCTAGTTGGATCTTTTTATGAGATAAGATGGAGACTCAAATTCAAAAAATAAAAAATGCATAAAGTAAAAGAAAGGCCCTTCGTAGAGGGAAGTAGGGATTTGTAGAGGTGCCAGAGCTCAAAGCGAAAAACTTAGAGATAAAAACATTTTGGGAGGTGTATCCATCCCACCAACGAAAACGACTTAGAGTTCGCAACACTTTCCGTGCTAGATATGCCATAGGCGGTTCCCAAACAGAAAATAAAGTTTATTCCTTTTTCCACCATACTTTCACTTTCCATGGCTAATCAGTATCCACGGGTGCCCTCCATACCAACACTTTCCAAGGAATTTATTATTTGACAACATAAAGTAAATTCATTTTTTTGCATTTCGGGACTGGGCATCCCTAAGACCTTTGCCTCACTCTCGTGCAATGACAAGTGAATAAACACTCATCATGAGAATAACACATCCAGTATGGAAAATATTAGCCACCCGTTACTGTTCATGAGCTTAAACAAACACACAAAAGAGAAGTTTATTTTGAAAATTAGAGATGGCACATGAAAATTTGCTTAGAACGGCAAAAGAATACTGCATATAGGTAGATATAGTGGATCATGTGGCAAAACTGGTTTAAAGGATTTTGGATGCATAAGTAGAGGTCATACTTGGTGCAAAATGAAGGCTAGCAAAAGATTGAGAAGCGACCAACCAAGAAACAAATAATCTCATAACCAAGCATTAAGCATAATTAACACCGAATAATGTACCATAAGTAGGATATAATTTTCATTGCATGATTATTGACTTTCGTGCATGCATAGGGAATCACAAACCTTAACACCAATATTCTTACTAGAGCACAATTACTCATCAACACAACTCACATATCACATCATCATATCTCAAAACTATTACTAAGAATCAAATTTATTTTGTCCAATGATCTTCATGACATTTTTTCTTTTTTTCTTTATCCTTTTTGGATATCTATCAGTTTGGGACTAATTTTCATGTGTTTCTTTTCATAAGCTCAAACAAATATAAGTGAAGATCATGAGCATAACAAATTTTCTTTCTCTCGAAATAATTTAAGTGAAGCAAGAGAGAATTTCTTCAAAATTTTACTAACTCTCAAATAAATCTAAGTGAAGCAAGAGAGCACTTCTTAAAAAAAATAACAAAGCACATCGTGCACAAAAAGATATAAGTGAAGCACTAGAGCAAGTCCTAGCTCATAAAAGATTTAAGTGAAGCATAGAGAGCAATTCTAACAAGTCATGATATAATTTTGTCTCTCTCAAATAGGTGTGTCCAGCAAGGATTGATGACTTAAAACACAAAATAAAACAAGCAAAGACTCATATCATACAAGACGCTCCAAGCAAAAAACATACCATGTGACGAGTAAAAATATAGCCTCGAGTAAAATACCAATGGTCGTTAGAAGAAAGAGGGGATGCCACTCGGGGGCATCCCCAAGCTTAGTTGGTTGCTCATTCTTGGATAATAGCTTGGGATGCCGGGGCATCCCTATGCTTAGGCTCTTCTATCCTTCTTTTATCCATCGTAAGATAACCCAAAACTTCAAAACTTCAATCACACAAAACTCAACAAAATTTTCGTGAGATCCGTTAGTGTAAGAAAAATAAATCACTACTATAAGGCCCTGTTTGGTTCGGCTGTGGATTTCTAAAATCAGCTGTGAAAAATCTGCTGTGGAGAAACAACTGTGGAAAATCTGATGTGAAAAAGATGTAGGTCATTTGGCAAACCAGCTGATACAGCTTTTTCAGATTTTGGCCCGCAGCGGAATCAGATTTTGGAAAGCACGTCCTGGGCTGCTTCCTCTTTTGGTTCAGATTTTGGCAGCGGATTTCTGGAATCGGATTCTGCTGGGTTCGCCCTTTGGTTTAGATTCTGTTGCGCGACAGCGGAATCCGTCAATAAAAGCTGAACCAAACAGGGCCTAAGTGTTGTATCAAACCAGTTCTTATTTTGTTTTTGTATTATATCTACTGTATTCCAACTTTTCTATGGCAAAAACTTATCAAAGAAAACCATAGATCCATCAAAATAAGCACACAACACAAAGAAAACAGAATCTGTCAAAACAGAACAGTCTGTAGAAATCTGATTTGTTCGAATACTTCTGGAACTCCAAAAATTCTTAAAAACTAGGAGAACCTGAATAATTTGTATATTGATCTTTTGCAAAATGAATTGGCATTTTATCACGTTCTTGTGATTTTTAACAATTATTTTCGTGAGCACAAAGTTTCTGTCTTTTTCAGCAAGATCAAACAACTATCACCCAAGAAGATCTTATCGGTTCTACTTGGCACAAGCACTAATTAAAACACAAAAAACACAATCATAACAGTAGCATAATTGTGCTAACACACAAGAATAGAAATCAAAAAGCGAAAATAAATTTTTTCATTGGGTTGCCTCCCAACAAGCGCTATAGTTTTACGCCCTTAGCTAGGCATAAAGCAAGGATCTAAGTTTTGTCATCCTTGTCCCTTGGAAAGAAAAGGGAAAATATCCTATCAATGGAATTTAATTTTCTATTTTGTGAAAGCACATGGCCATTGATAGCAGAAGAAAGATTAAGCAAAATTTGTATCTAAACTAGCCTTCATCTCTTTAATTATTTCATTTTGATAAAAGCACATAAGAGTAGTTGATTCAACATTTTCTCCTTTGGGGTTCCAAAATATGGCTTTCATCTTCTCATAAGTTTCAACGGCATCCCCATCAAGAAAACCGTTTTCAAATATAGAATCTAAAACTTGCTTGAGGGAAGAAGGTAAACCATCATAAAAGCTTTTCAAGTATATTTCTATCTGATATTGGGGCACAAAGCTAGCTCGAATTCTCAACAACCTATCCCAAGCATATTTCAAAGATTCATCAAGTAAATAATGAAAAATTATGGGATCATCTTCATCACAAAGGTTAAGATTTTCCTTAACAACCCCGGTAGATCCTCCCATAGCATCATTGTTTATGAGCTTGGAGAGGACAGATGGGTTATCCAAGGCATTAAGACTAGGGAGAAAACCCTTAGCTCTTTTGAGATCAGACATGGCGAGAAAACGACAAACGAAAAAAGAGAGGCGAATAAAACGACAAATTTTTGTGAAGTGGGGGAGAGGGAAAACGAGAGGCAAATGGCAAGCAATGTAAATTGCGAGGAGATGAGATTTGTGATTAGGAACCTGATTATGTTGAAGATCCTCCCCGGCAACGGCGCCATAAATTCCTTTTGATCACTCTCTGACAATAGCGCCAGAAAAGCTCCTGTCTGCTAGGACTACGTCGGTATTTTCCAGAGAGGAAGGGATGATGCAGCACAGCGATGGTAGGTATTTCCCTCAGTGAAGAAACCAAGGTTATCGAACCAGTAGGAGAACCAAGCAACGCAACGTAAACATCACCTGCACACAAATAACAACACCTCGCAACCCGACATGTTAAAGGGGTTGTCATTCCCTTTCGGGTAACAATGCCAGAAATTGGTAATAGATTGAAATAATAGATCGCAAATAAAATAAAGTGCAGCAAAGAATTTTTGTATTTTTGGTTTAATAGATCTGAATGAAAATGCAAAGGAAAAGTAGATCGCAAGCAAATGTATGAGAAAGAAGACCCGGGGCCGTAGGTTTCACTAGTGGCTTCTCTCGAGAAAGATAGCAAACGGTGGGTAAACAAATTACTGTTGGGCAATTGATAGAACCTCAAATAATTATGATGATATCCAGGCAATGATCATTACATAGGCATCACGTCCAAGATTAGTAGACCGACTTCTGCCTGCATCTACTACTATTACTTCACACATTGACCGCTATCTAGCATGCATCTAGTGTATTAAGTTCATGAAAAAACGGAGTAATGCAATAGGAAAGATGACATGATGTAGACAAGATCCGTTTATCTATTTCATAGATATAGATCCCATCTTTTTATCCTTAGTAGCAACGATACATACGTGTCAGTTCCCTTTCTGTCACTGGGATCAAGCACCGTAAGATCGAACCCACTACCGGGCACCTCTTCCCATTGCAAGATAAACAGATCAAGTTGGCCAAACAAAACCCAAATATCGGAGAAGAAATACAAGGCTATAAGAGTTCATGTATATAAGAGATCAAAGAAACTCAAATAACTTTCATGGATATAAAAAGATATGACTGATCATAAACTCAAAGTTCATCAGATCCCAACAAACACACCGCAAAAAGAGTTACATCATATGGATCTTCAAGAGACCATTGTATTGATAATTCAACAAGAGAGAGAAAGCCATCTAGCTACTAACTACGGACCCGAAGGTCTACAAAGAACTACTCACGCATCATCGGAGAGGAACCAATGGAGGTGGTGAGCCCCATTCGAGAAGATGTCTAGATTGGATCTGGTGGTTCTGGACTCTGCAACGGTTGGATGAATATTTCGCCGACTCCCCTTGGGTTCTAGTATTTTTGGGTATTTATAGAGCAAAGAGGCGGTCCGGGGGGCACCCGAGGTGGGCACAACCCACCGTGGCGCTTGGGCCTCCTAAGCGCATACAGTAGGTTGTCCCCTCCTCGGGACCCCCCCCCCCAAGGTGCAACCAGGGCCCGTTGTGTTCCTTCTGGCCCATAAAAATTCTCTGCGGAGTTTCGTGGCATTTGGAATTCGTCTGATATTGATTTCATGCGATGTAAAAAACATGGAAAAAACAACAACTGGCACTTGTCACTATGTGAATAGGTTAGTACCAAAAAATGATATAAAATGACTATAAAATGATTATAAAACATCCAAGATTGATAATATAATAGCATGGAACAATAAAAAATTATAGATACGTAGGAGACGTATCAAGGGTGTGTTTGCGCGCCCGAGGAGGTTTTGGTGTGTGTGTGTGTGTGTCGAGGGGGGCGGGGGTGTTTGAGGAAATGACGCGGGTACTGAAAATTTTGCTACGCGGTAGTCAAACGCGGAAGTGAAATGCCGGGGCTATTGAATATTTTGATGATAGTGCATCGCACATGGTCCGGAGATAACAACCGTGTGTTACGAAACAGAAAAACCCTCGAGGCGGGCAGATATTTTCTAGGGATGCAGGCGGGATTGGGAACAAGAAATATCGGACACGGTCCAGATTTAACAACCGTGTGTTATGAAACAGAAAAACCCTCGAGGTGGGTAGATATTTTCTGGGGATGCAGGCGGGATTGGGAACAAGAAACATCGCAGACGGTCCGGAGATAACAACCGTGTGTTATGAAACAGAAAAACCCTCGAGGCGGGCAGATATTTTTGAGAGGGGGAGCCTCATGGAGCCCAATGTACTGTGCGGATGTGTGCGTGACAGGGGCACCAGCGTGGCACATGGTTAGTTTGAGTGAACCATGTCTGTTGCATCATCAAACTTGTCTAATGTTAATAAATTTGGCGAAAAATGACGAGGGAGAGGGTCAGAACACGAACACACTTGCATGTGGACCAATTTTATGTATGAAAAGGGTGGTTCGATTTTCAAATACCAAATGCAACTTCGATGTGGCACCTGTCTCGCAAAGCGCACGGTATTGCTTGCCCCCACCCCCCTCGTGTTGGCACGAAGGGAATACTAAGCTATGAATGCATGCCCCTCCCCCAACCGAGGTTCACCTAGCAAAGTGCGATTTAGCTAGCAGCCCCCCTCCCTCGTGTCGGCACGAAGGGAATCCTAAGCTATGAATGCATGCCCCCCAAACCGAGGTTCACCTAGCAAAGTGCGAAGTAGCTAGCAGCCCCTCCTCGTGTCGCCACGAAGGGAATCCTAAGCTATGAATGCATGCCCCCCCAACCGAGGTTCACCTAGCAAAGTGCTAAGTAGCACCCCCCCCCCACACACACTTTCATTCAAGGGCCAGAGAGGCATATCTCACCAAGATGGATCATAAAATGGACCAAGAATAATCCACCTTGGTCGTACAACCTCTCTCTTGTTGTTGGTCAAAGTGATGGCCGTCCATGTGACCCCGGAGATGGGATAGCTCGCCAATAATCACGCAAGTAGCTAGTCCACGAAGACAACCACTGCATGCATGTGGCCCAAACATATGTATGGAGAGGTGTGTTTTTGAGTAATAATGGAACAACTTTGATGTGGCACCGTGATTTCGAACTAGAAATCCCCACACCGAGTGAGGGGTAGGTTGACGATGCATATGTATGTTACACCACACTTCAAGCCAACGACGGGGATTCATGCATGCATGCGTCCATAGTATATGTGCTCAAACTAAAGGTCTGAATCTCACCATGACCTATACTATGATAACACGAACCAAATGAAGAATCCGCCATGGTAACCTATCTCTTTGTTGGTCAAGGTGATCACGGATGTCCACGCAGGCCCATGAATATATAGGCTTGTTACTGATAATCACGCGAGGGAGTGTACCGTTCGAAGGCAGCCACTACATGCATATATATGGAGGTGATGCGTGCATGCATGTTTGAATACCATTTCACAACATTGATGTGGCGCGTGCGTCAAAAATCATACACTAGCTCCCCACACAGAGCGAGATCGATTCATGATGTGTTGTCGTATTAGCCACTTCGACTCGATGGGAGGGATTCATGCGTACACATGCATGTGTGTGTGCTCAAACTATATCATGCATGTGATCCCAAAGCCAAAATAATAATCCCCTCCTAAGTCAAATTAACCTCTCTTGTTGTCAGGCAAAAAGTAGTGATGGACCAAGCGGGCCGACAGATGGAAATCATCGATATCGTTGATAACCGCTTAAGTGGGTGCGGGAGGACAACCACCACCGCTTTGCATGTGGGCCAAACATATATATGTTGAATACCCAAAATGCACAACTTTGATGTGCCACATGCCTCAAAAACCGTAAACCATGCACCCACACAGAGTGAGGTTCATGAAGCGTACTACATATGATGGTCCCCTTCCCCCCTCTTCACCGCATACTATATGCTCCTGCCGTAATATATGTACAACCCAAAAGAATCCTCATCGATGGTGAAATTAATTAACCTCTCTTGATGTAGGTCAAAGTGATGCATGCATGCATCGACGATGGCCTCGTGGGCCCATAGATGGAAGCATCACACGTGAGTGTCCTAGCTAGGATAACCACCGCGTGCATGCATGTGGCCAAAAAGGTGTTGTGTGATGTCTGAATAGCCAATTCCACAATTTTGATGTGGCACGTGCCTCGGAAACCAAAAAGTCCCGACACTGAGTGAGGTGTACTTGTTCACGGACGCGTACGTATAGTATATATGCTAGTCCCCTCCCACCTCTTCGACGCGTACTACATACCACCATAACACAAACAAAAAAGATTCTACCTTGCTGGTCAAATTAACCTCACTGTCGGTTGTTCATCAAAGTGATGGATGACGACCTCGCGGGCCCACAGAAAGCGTCACACGCGAGTATCGAGTGTCTTGTAGGATAACCATCGACTGCATGTGGCCAAAACATGTATGTATGAAAGGGTTGTGTAATGTTTTAAATAACAATTTCACGACTCTGATGTGGCACCAGCCTGCCTAAGAAAACGGCCAACCCACACGGTGGCTCACAACTCGTAGTGTCTCGCGAGCCACCCGCCACCCCCAGACGCACACACCCACACACACACCACGAATCCACCGCAACTATGATGCATGTTAAATTAATTATCCCGCGGTGAACATATGTTACCAAAGGAGGGACGTTTTAATTTCAAAAAAATCACAGAGATCATTAAGACGTTTTAGTACATTAATTGATTGATTTTCTACGGGTATAATGTGCAAAAATCAAATTTGAGCTACATGCACACGTGACAGTGCACCTAAATGGATTGTAAAAACACGTGTGTCTCACTAGGTGCATGTTTACTCCCCGTGCAACAAATTTCAAACATTGAGAATCTTGATTTTTAAATTCTAGTACATCCAAAACTTATTTGAAGTTCATGAAACTTATCATGTTGTCATATTGACACCAATACAAAGTGGCATTGTACTTTTTTTTGTCAAATTTGAGACCAGTTTTGATGTAATCTTTATCTAATTACAAACGGGAGATTATTAATAATTGGGAACCAATATCCCAAATGGATTATTTATTTGAACCGTGAGCGTTAGACCAACAATGGATACGTGCCATGCTTTGGTTAAGCAATAAAGCGGCAGCATTAATCGTCCAAATAGAAAAACAATATATGTGCCACCGCGACACATGTGCCGTCTGCGGCGAGCGTGAGTTGACGGGCAGCGTGCGGCAGTCCGGCTCGCAGCGACGGGAGGCGTGCGTGCAGTGTGTGTGAATTGACGAAGGCGTGCTCGCTGCATATCATCGAGAGGCGGCAGTAGCTGTGTGAAACTTCGGTAGGCATGCCCGGCCAGTCCGATCTGTGAGCTCACCGGGGAGGCGAAACCATCGGTTTGACCGCCGCCCGCCTCTCTCCCACAACTTCCACTACTCCATATTAATGGTCCGCCCGAGCGGCCGCACCCCCAGCCTCGCCACACACACACAATCCTCTCTCTTTGCTTGCATCCTCGATGCCGCTCTCAGTCCTCAAAGCCGTCAGTGTATGAGGATGCCACCGAAGTGCCCCATCAAAGGGAGTGGCGACGTCGGGGCTGCTAAAGCACCGGAGCACGGCGTGGAGATGGAGACAGAGGTTGCCATCACCGCCGGCGAGTTATCGATGCACCCTGACGTCGTTGATGGTGTCGAGCTTCCACAGCCGGAGGCGGAGTTCCACACCGACTCTGGTGACGACCCGACGTCGATTCCGGCGACCACTCCGGTGACGACTCCGATGACAACCGACAGCTGGTTAGTCATCTATACCCATTTATGTGTCAAATAGATCATACGGTTTCTCTGGTTACCCCTGCCTCCCCCTTTTTGGAATAGAAATTCTATGGTTATGTTCTCCCAATCCATGAAATCTGAGTAAGTTTCGTTGGATCCGTGTAGTGTATTGATTGTTTGAATGGTACAAGTGATAAGTGATTAGTTGTCTCATCTATGCAAATGATTTCTGCTAGTAATGTGACTAGGGTTAGTGTTCGTGCTAATAATTCCTAGCGAGGACTTGACAATTGATTTTGAATGACCTACATATGTTTGTGCCATTATTTTCTTCAAGATATGTCAAATCCACAGTACTCCCGGGAAGCCTGCAAACCATACCCACAGAGATTGTTGGGTCTTCAAGCAGTCCGGCAGACTCAACACCGAACACAAGGGGCTCGACACACCAAGTGAGGATGATGACGAGCCCCACAAGCAGAGCACCGGAAAACAAAAGAATTTCCCACAAGAGGTTAAAACAGTAAACTCACTTCACGTGATAAAAGGAAAAAACAGAGCGGCGCCCATTAAGACGCGCGCCGCACATACTACCCTAGCGGAGTACCAACACTGGTTGTCAAAACCAATCACCTTCGACCATCAGGACTACTCCGAAAGTATCCGGAACGCAGGATGGACTGCCTTGATATTGGATCCCATAATCGACATATTCCAATTTACATAAGTCCACATGGATGGCGGCAGTGACATAAACCTGATATATCAGGACACAATCCGCAGGATGGGGATAGACCCAACCAAAATTCGCCATAGCAACACCTCCTTCAAAGGGGTAATGCCAGGCCTGTATGCCCATTGTAAGGGCTCCCTACTGCTATAAGTTGTGTTCGGCTCACCCGACAACTTCCGCCGCGAAAAGTTAACCTTCCACATTGCCCCATTCGAAAGTAGCTATCAAGCACTCTTTGGGCGTGAAGCTTTCCGCTTTAACGCAATACCGCATTATGCATCTCTTACACTTAAAATGCCCGGTCCACGCGGCATCATCTCATTAAAAGGGAGTATTAAATGTTACTCGAGCACGGAAGAATGCGAGGCTGCCTTGACAGCCCCACACCAATCCAGCTCCGCTAACCAAAGCAACTGAATAGGTAATTCGAACCTCGGACACGGCTAGATGAGTCCGGCGCCTACTAGCGGCATACCCCCGTACAAGGGGCTGCACGCATGTACAACAAGAGACAATAAAGCTCAATTTTTTTCACTTCTCGAATCGTACTCTGTTTATTTAATATAAAGTACATTTTTCGCACAATCTTTTTTTCTTTTCAACTAAGTTCCTCTCTTTTACAGATGAACAACGTGCTACACCCATCCAGGAAACGGCACAACGGAGACATAGGCGCAGACGCAAGAGGGACCCGTGTAAGGATTCCTTTCAGATTAAGACCCCGCTTAAACCTTTTTTACTGTTTCTTGTTGATATACATCCCCGGTTTCTAGTTATAACCGAGGAGGAGGTGGCGTTTGGCATCGTCCGCGTAATTTTGCACGCACTGGACACCGTGGGCTTACTACCAAGGGCATTGTTACGCCCGCTTTATAAAAGACCGAATACCTTAGGGAGTGTTCGGCGTCTCGAAAGTTATGCCTTATATGCATCAGCTCGAATCATGTCTTTGGTCAAATGTTGGGTTTGCCCGGCTCCTCGTGTTTTGCTGCCTTACGTTCCGTTCTATCGGCTAACGCGGCACTGTGGAGAACTATCTGCGATTGTGCCCGGTTCGCCGCAAGCACCTCGAGAGAAAGCCGAAACCGGCTGTCATGATATAGCGAGAGACTGGTCAACCACTCGATGACTTGCCGGAATGTTTAGAATTCCTCCGCATTAACGAAGGACCGTTTTCGGTCAGGCACATACGCACCCCGAATTCGGGAGAGTGCGGTGCCCCCAGGGGCTATATAGTAGCCCCACCCTCGAACTCCTATGGCTAAGTGAAAGTGATAAAGCATTATAGTCCGGTTGCCTAGTTTGCTATGCCACCACCTCCTTTATAGGACCAAGACGTTGGATTAAGTGTGAAAGCGCGACTTCTTTGCAAACACCCCCGCACCATGTGCGTAAAAGTCAAGACTCCCATCTTTCAGGTTATATATACATATACATCAACGGCCGCACAGGGAGTAGTTTACTACTTGAAAGCACAAGTATAAAAAGCTCTTATATTATGTTGAAACGTTGTTTCATAAATTGTACATGTCATTCAAACATAACATCCTTCGAGCACTGCGTCTCTATTAAACGAGCGCCCTGCAGGACTTCCTCAAAATAGTGCTCGGCAGGTACTCGGCTTCTGTCCGAATCCTGGGATGCAACGTCGGTGGCCTTCATCTCCGCCCAGTATGTCTTGACACGGGCAAGAGCCATCCGCGCTCCCTCTATGCACGCCGACCGCTTCATTGCGTCGATACGCGGTACCACACCAAGGAACTGCTGCACCAAGCCAAAATAACTCTTGCCGGGGTCCGCTCGCCACAAATGAGTCATGACATGCTTCATGGCAAGTCCAGATAATCGATTCAGCTCGGCCCATTCGGCCAACCGATCGGTCAACGGAAGAGGACGCTCCAGACTATGGAATTGCGACCAATATAGCTCTTCCCTTCTGTGCCCCTTCCGGCCTCGGAAGTGCTCGATCACGTCCGCAGCGCTCGCCGCTAAGTCCAGATAAGCATCCTCCGAACTCCACAACTTGTCCAACTGAGCATACTTCAGATCCGTATATTTCCTTCGCAGCAGAAAAGGCTTTCCAGCAGCAACATCCACAGCCTGACGCAGCTCCTCCTTTGCAGCTCTCATTGCGGAGCGGGCATCCTTGGCTTCGGCGGTGGCCTTTTTCAGTTCCTCTTGCTCCGCTTGACGTTCTTTTTCAAAAACCCCGCAGCGGTCGGTAGCATTCTTCAACTTTATGGCCATATCGGCCATTTCCTATTTGCTTCGGCAGTGGGCAGCCCGTTCGGCTTTTAGCTCTTCGCCTCCCTTAAAGCGGCTGCATTACTATTTCGGGCTTGCTCTTTCGCTCGGGCGAGTTCCGCCGCAGCTCCTCCACAGCAGCGGCACCGTATGCGTCAAAAGCATACAAGTAGTAAGGAATGGGCGTCAAGCTCCCTTACCAGGTGTCCGCGGAGAAGTCGCATACCTTGTGACTCGTCAAACCGTTTATTGACCAGCGCGATGTCCGCATCCGCCTCGTCAAGTTGCAGCCAGTAGTTCGGCAAATTCATCGATCCGGCTGGCCACGGACGCCCGCCACCTATTTAGGAGCGGCGATATGTTATAATCGAGATTATGATCCTTGGCACGCTGCCAATTTTGACAACATACCGAGTCTCGGGGCTACTATCTATACAGGCGCATTCTATATGCATAATCGCCGAAGGTACATCATTTTGCGTACCTCAAACCCCGTCAAGAAACTTCGGGCGGCTTCATGCAATCCGCTCTCGGGCCGAGGCAATTCTTTCAATCACCGTACCCATTAGAGCACGGTGATCTTCTAAGATAACCGCCGCCCGGCAGATCCTTGACTCCTCCGACCTTACGCCCGATTGGCGCCGGACCTCCCGGCCCCGCCGGACTCGGGGAAACCCTCCGCGACGACACCTCAGGGGCGTCCACCTCACATGAAGGTGCGACAGGTGGAGGCGTTTCGCTCTCCATCATCTCCGGAAGAAGATCCCCCGAAGACGAGCTCTGCTGAGAAGAGCTGAGATCCGAACTACAAGGTACAATTTCGGTTATCTTGAAATAAATGCAGGATGTTCCTTATTTACAAGACCCTTCTTTTTACTTATTGCTCATTTGGAGGGCTGATCCCTCGGGAAATAGTGCGGCTGGGTTACTTCCCAGCCACGGACTCTCCGACGAAGATTTCTTTCCCTCTTTGAGGCCTTGACCTCCGGATCTTCCGAAGCGGTCCTCTTCTCTCCTTGGAGGGTGGGATTTTCGATCCCTCCTTCCTCAGAAACCTCCTTCGTGGAGGTAGTTGCTTCCCTGCTCCCCCTTCGCCTTCTTTAAAAGGTGCGGCCTTCAACATCTTGGTCAGCATGGGATCCGGCGTGGTCTCTGGGAGGGGAGCCGGACACCTTATCAACTTTGCCTTCGCTATCCACTCCTGTTCAAGAAACAGCTCCTTTAAGGGCAAGTCTATGATAAATGAACGGACAGCCTGTCCGGATACAGGACTACTTACTTGAGTATCTGAGCGATTGCAGCTTAGTCCAGCGTCCTCAGTCAGGTCCGGACACTTCTCTTGTGATCCGAAGAACAGTTTATACATCTCCATGGGTGTTGTACCCATAAAATGTTGGAGAGCTCGTGGTCCCTCCGGATTGAATTCCCACAGACGGAGGGGGCGACGTTCTTGAGGCAGAAGCGCCCGAATCAACATAACTCGCGCCATCGCGACCAGATTGATCTCTCTTTCTTGGAGGTCTTGAATACGGCCTGCAATGAGGAACGCCCTTGGACGGCCCAGTCGAGCCCCTTGTTGACCCATGACGCCACGGCTGTGGTGGACCTAAGCGAAGGCGGAAGCGCCACCCATTTGGTGCCCACAGGAGCGGTGATATAAAACCACTCCGTTGCCACAAACCAAGCTCCTCTTGAAAAGAGCCCTCGGCCACGGAGCATCAGCACACTTGCTTATGACCGCCCCTCCGCATTCTGCTTGTTGCCCCTCGATCATCTTCGGCTCCACCTTGAAGGTCTTGAGCCACAATCCAAAGTGAGGGGTAATATGGAGGAAGGCCTCACATATGACAATAAATGACGAGATATGGAGGATGGACTCCGGATTCAAGTCATGGTAATCCAGCCCATAATAAAACATGAGCCCTCAAGACAAAGGGATCCGTCGGGAAGCCTAAACCCGAAGGAAGTGTGACACGAACACCACGCTCTCGCCGGGCTCGGAGTGGGAATGACCTGCCCTAGAGCAGGCAGCCTATGCGAAATCTCGCGGTTAGATACGGCATCTCGCAGCTTTAACACATCTTCTTACGTGACGGAAGAAGACATCCATCGGCCGAGCTGGTCGGAGCCGGACATCGTCGAAGGTCCGAAGCGCCTAAATCTAAAGCTTTGGGTGTTAGAACTCGAAGCGCGAGGCGAACACGATGGAGGGTGGAAAAAAGAAGAGGGCCTTGGTCTCATTATAAAGAGGTCGAATACCAAGAGCCCTCCCCGTGGTCAATTATGACTCACCTTCGATAGAGGAGGCGTGCCAACAGGCACGGTTGGGTTACCCACGTCCGTATTTGATGAGAATCCCGGAATAAGGGGGCGCGATGTACGCTTTGATAAAGACGTGCCAGGGAAACCGCCTCGCTAAACGCGCTGAGGTGGAACAGTAAAAAAGGATTCATATAAAGGCCTGGCCGTGGTGTGATGTCACTCCGCGGAATACGTCAGCAGATCTGTGCAAAAGTTATTCTCTCTACGGTGGTATGTGGAACTTGTTTTGCAGAGCCGGACACTATCCTTGTGTTCAAAACCTTCTATGAAGTATTCGGAAGAGGAACCCGCCTTGCAATGCCGAAGACAATATGCGCGCCGGACTCGTCATCATTGAAGCCTGGTTCAGGGGCTACTGAGGGAGACCAGGACTAGGGGGTGTCCGGATAGCCGAACTATCATCTTTGGCCGGACTCCTAGACTATGAAGATACAAGATTGAAGACTTCGTCCCGTGTCCGGACGGGACTTTCCTTGGCATGGAAGGCAAGCTTGGCGATACGGATATGTAGATCTCCTACCATTGTAACCGACTCTGTGTAACCCTAACCCTATCCGGTGTCTATATAAACCGGAGGGTTTTAGTCCCAGAGGACTAACAACAATCATACCATAGGCTAGCTTCTAGGGTTTAGCCTCCTCGATCTCGTGGTAGATCTACTCTTGTACTACCCATATCATCAATATTAATCAAGCAGGAGTAGGGTATTACCTCCATCGCGAGGGCCTGAACCTGGGTAAAAACATCGTGTCCCTTGTCTCCTGTTACCATCCGCCTAGACGCACAGTTCGGGACCCCCTACCCGAGATCCGCCGGTTTTGACACCGACACCAGGTCTAAAATGCCGCCTTTGTATGTAGGTGGCGAAGTGTCCGGAATCCAGCCGGACTGATGAATTTGCCGAGCTAAAGCGGCAACTTGACGTGGCAGATGCCGACATCGTGCTTGTTAACAAGCGGCTTGACGAGGCACAAGGTATGTAATCCCTCCGCCGCACTGTAAGAGGAGCTTATGCCAGTATCTTACTATGTGTGTGCTTGATGCAGATGGTGCGGCCGCCGTGGAGAGTCTTCGGGCGGAACTTGCCCGAGCCAAGGAACAAGCCAGAAAAAGTGATGCGGCTGCCGAGAAGGCCCTTGAAGAGCTGAGAGCCGAACAGGCTGCTCACTGCCGAAGCAAGAAAGAGATGGCCGAGATGGCTGTGAAGCTAAAGAGCGCTGCTGATCGTTGCAAGCTTCTTGAAAAAGAAGACCGGGTGGAACAGGCGGACTTGGAGAAGGCCGTTGCCGATGCAAAGGATGCTCGCTCTGCGATGAGAGCTGCGAAGGAGGAGCTGCGTCAGGCTGGAGAGATCGCAGCTGGAAAGCCCTTTATGCTGCGGAGGAAGTTTTGTGATCCTAAGCATGCTCCGTTAAACCGGTTGTGGAGTACGGCAGACACCTATCTGGATTTGGCAGCGAAGTCTTGCCGATGCGACCGAACACTTTCGAGATCAAGAAGATCGCGAAGTGGAAAAGCTCTTCCGTCGCAGTTCCACAATCCAGGCGCCCTTCGCCGATGGCCGATCGTCTGGCTGAATGGGCCGAACTGAATAGGTTGTCCGGACTCGCCATGAAGTGCGTCATGAGCCATCTGTGGCCAGAGAGATCGGAGCCGAAAAGTTATTTCAGCTTGGTGCAACAGTTCCTTGGTGCGGTGCCGCGTATTAATGCAATGAAGAGGTCAGCATGCATAGAGGGTGCACGGATGGCTCTTGCCCGTGTCAAGACATACTGGGCGGAGATGGAAACCACCACTGTTGCATCTCGAGATTCGGACGGAAGCCGAGTACCTGTCGAGCACTATTTTCTAGAAGTTCTACAAGGCGCTCGTGTAATAGAGACGCAGTGCTCGAAGGATGCTATATTCGAATAGCATGTGTTATTGTAAAACAATATTTTGATAAATTGTAGAAGATTTTTATACTTGTGCCTTCAAGTATTGTAACACCTCCTGTGCGGCCGTTTAAGATATATATATATATATAATCTGAAAGATGGCGATGTCTTCAACCCCCACGCAAATAATGCGGGGGTGTTCGCAGAAGGCGCATTTTCACACTTGATCCAACGTCTTGGTCCTACAAAGGAGGTGATAGCGCAGCGAACTAGGCAATCGGACTATAATTCTTTATCACGTTCACTTAGCCATAGGAGCTTGACAGTGAGGCTACTTAGATAGCCCCTGGTGGCGACCGTGCTCGCCCGAATTCGGGGCGCGTATGTGCCTGTCCAGGAAACGGCCCTTTGTTAATGTGGAGGAATCCTATAGATTCCGGTAAGTCATCGAGTGGTTGACCAGTCTCACGCTATATCATGACAGTCAGTTTTCGGCTTTCTCTCGAGGTGCTACTTTGACGAACCGGGGCACAATCACAGTAGTTCTCCTGGTGCCGCCTTAGCCGATAGAGCGGAACGTAAGGCAGCAAAACATAGGAGCCAGGCAACCCAACATTTGACCAAAGACATGATTCAGAGCTGATGCATATAAGGCCAAACTCGCGACGCCGAACACTCCCTAAGGTTTTCGGTCTTTATGAGGGCGAGCGAGACAACGCCCTTAGTTATAAGCCCCTAGTGTCCAGGTACGCGCAAAAATTCTGACGTGGCCACATGCCAAGACGCCAGCCTCCTCCTTGGTTATACCAGAAAAAACCAGGGGATGTGTATCAACAAGAGACAGTAAAAAAGGTTTACGCAGGGTCTTAATCTGAAAGGAATCCTTGGAACGGGTCTCGCTGCACGTCGCTGCCAGGTGTCTCGCAGTTGTGCCGTATCCTGGACGGGCGCAGCACGATGTTCATCTGTAAAAGAGAGGAACTTAGTTGAAAAAAGGTCGTGCCGAACATAAGTTATACTAAAATAAACAAAGTATAAATTGAAATGGGTAAAATTGAGCTTGATTTTCTCTTATTTTATATGCGCTGAGCCCCTAGTGCAGGAGTATATGGCTATTAAGCCTTTATCAGTTATATGTTTATACCGGACTCATCTAGCCGTGTCCGTGGTCTTAACGACCTGTTTAGATGTTTTGGCTGGTGAAGCCGTTTTATTGTGGGGCTGTTAAGGCAGCCGCACAATGGGGAGGGCACACTCAATGTTTTCCCTTTAATGAGATGATGCCTAGTGGACCGGGCCTCTTGAGCGTAAGAGACGCATAATGCGGTATTGCGTTAAAGCGGGCGAAAGCTTCGCGTC
Source organism: Aegilops bicornis (assembly GCA_021605145.1). Taxonomy (NCBI): domain Eukaryota; kingdom Viridiplantae; phylum Streptophyta; class Magnoliopsida; order Poales; family Poaceae; genus Aegilops; species Aegilops bicornis. Next base: position 331,887,754 of record CM038673.1, read on the forward strand.
CGGCAGTGCTTGATAGCGACTTGAGAATGGGACGATGTGGAAAGTTAGCTTTTCGCGGCGGAAGTTATCGGGGGAGCCGAATATAACTTCAAGCCGGAGAAAACCCATGCAATGGGTATCCGGACCTGGCGTTACCCCTTGAAAGGAGGTTTTGCTGTGGCGAATTCTTGTTGGGTCTACCCCCATGCGGCGGATTGTGTCCTGACATATCAGGTTTAGACCGCTGCCGCCATCCATCAGGACATTTGTTAAGTGGAGTCCGCCAATTATTGGATTTAATACCAAGGCAGTCCAGCCTGCATTCCTGATACTTCTAGAGTAATCCAGATGATCAAAGGTGATTGGTTTTAACAACCAGTGGTGAGACTTCTTTGGGATAGGCCGCATGGCGCGTACCTTTATGGGCGCCGCACGTTTTGTTACATGAAGTAAGTTTACTGTTTTTACTTCTTGTGGAAAATTCTTTTGTTTCCTGGTGCTCTGCTTTTGGGGTTCGTCATCGTCTTCGCTTGGTGTGTCGAGCCCCTTGTGTTTGGCGTTGAGTCTGCCGGATTGTTTAAAAACCCAGCAATCTCTGTGGGTATGGTTTGCAGGCTTCCCAGGAGTACCGTGTAGCTGACATATCTTGTCCAAGATTTTGTTTAAGTTGGACAGCTCGTCCCTATTATCTTTGAGGGGCGGCTTTTTCTGATTCTGCCGTGATCTTTTGAATCCGGCATTGACTGTCATGCTCTTCGGACTGTTTTCCTTAGTCCGGCGACGGTCCTTGTTGCGTCGCGGTTTTCCGTTTCCATCCCTAGTTTCGGATGTACTTGGGTCGCTGGTGCTACATCTTGCCAACCAGCTATCCTCTCCTGCGCAAAAGCGGGTCATGAGACTTGTTAATGCGGCCATTGTTCTTGGCTTTTCTTGGCCGAGGTGTTTGGCGAGCCATTCGTCTCGGACGCTATGTTTAAAAGCTGCTAAGGCTTCGACGTCCCGACAGTCGACTATCTGATTCTTTTTAGTAAGAAATCTATTCCAGAATTGCCGAGCTGACTCTCCGGGCTGTTGAGTTATGTGACTGAGATCGTCTGCATCCGGAGGGCGGACATAGGTCCCTTGAGAATTTGTTCGGAAAGCGTCCTCGAGCTCTTCCCAACTTCCAATTGTGTTTTCAGGAAGGCTTTTGAGCCAATGCCGGGCTGGCCCTTTAAGCTTGAGGGATAAGTATTTTATGGCGTGGAGGTCATCTCCTCTGGCCATATGTATGTGGAGGATATAATCCTCGATCCAGACTCAGTGGTCATTGTTCCGTCGTATGCCTCTATGTTTACGGGTTTGAATCCCGCTGGAAATTCATAATACAGGACCTCATCGGTGAAACATAGGGGGTGTGCGGCACCCCTGTATTTGGGTGTGCCGTGATGTTCTGATACTGGTTTTGTTGCATTGCTTACGAGAGCTTGCTTTCTTGGCCCATAAATAGATCTAGCTGGGCCATCTTTTTGATGCGAATCCTTGAGTGGGTCGCATGCCGGCTTGAGTGCGGCGACGCTTCCCGCTTTATGCTGGCCATGGGGTCGTCTATCCGACCGGGTGGCTTTCTTACTTTTTGAGTGCGGGGGCTCTAAGGCCTCTTCGTCAAATTCAGGTAGCTTTCGGCGGATAGCTTTTAGTGTATGATCGCCGCTGTATTTGTCTGCGGTATTGAGTACTTTGCTCCATCTGATTCTGAGTGCATCTTCCACAGTTTTTAGCTTCCGCTTCTGCTTTTTCAGGCTGCGTGTGGTTGCAACAAGCCTTTTGTGGAGGTTCTTCTGCTCCGTGAGCTTATCCGGCGTAAGGTCGTCCGGAGTGCCGTTTTCGCCGGGGACGGGTTGTTCGGTTTGTTTATCCAAGTTGTCCTGTTCGGACGGTTGCTCTAAGGCATGCTCGTCATCCACCGGCTCGTCCTGCTCTATGGCTGAGTCTGTATGGCTGCTGTCTTTGTCGAGGCGGGGCTTGGAGCGGCGCTTACGTTGCCGCTTTGCTTGCTTTTCGAGAGAACGATCCCTCGTTGCATCCCTGTGTTCCTCGTCGTCGCTTCCTTTAGGTGTGTCCACCATGTACACATCATGAGATGAGGTGGCTGTCCAGTGCCCTATAGGCGTTGGTTCATGTGTGTCTCCTACATCGTCGTCCATACCGTCAATGTCTTCGGAGTCGAAATTGAGCACGTCGTTTAAATTATCGACAGTGGCGACCAAATGGGTGGTGGGTGGGCTTTGAATTTCTTCGTCGTCTGTATCCCAACCTTGCTGACCGTAGACTGGACAGGGCTCTCCTGATAAAGAGAGAGACTTTAGTGACTTCAGAATGTCGCCGAAGGGCGAGTGCTGAAAGATATCTGCGGCGGTGAACTCCATGATCGGCGCCTAATCGGATTCGATCGGCAGGGGCGCGGAGGGCTCGGAGTCCGGAGAGGAGTCTGGCCCCTCGGAGTCACGGGCCTTCCAGAGTGCCGGGCTGGTGTTCGGCTCGATTGCCTTTGGGATCGTAGCCCCCGAGGTGGCGTCCAACCGCTCATCCTCGATCGGCGCAGTTGGCTCCGAATTAAGGGTCGGAACCGATGCGTGTGCGGCCTCCAGGGCACTATTCGGCGGCAGAGCTAGATCATGCCCACCGTGTGATAGCGGCGGCGCTTCGCGGGCTCGAATCCGTCGAAGATCAAGTCCCCGCGGACGTCAGCCGTGTAGTTTAAACTTCCAAGCCTGACCTGATGACCAGGGGCGTAGCTTCCGATCTGCTCCAGATGGCCAAAAGAATTGGCCCGCATTGCGAAGCCGCCGAAGACGAAGATGTGTCCGGGGAGAAAAGTCTCACCCTGGACTGCATCGCTATTGATGATCGAAGGAGCCATCGGGCCTAAAAGCGACGACACAGAGGAACTCTCAATGAAAGCACCAATATCGGTGTCAAAACCGGCGGATCTCGGGTAGGGGGTCCTAACTGCGTCTAGGCGGATGGTAACAGGAGACAAGGGACACAATGTTTTACCTAGGTTCGGGCCCTCTTGATGGAGGTAAAACCCTACGTCCTGCTTGATTAATATTGATGATATGGATAGTACGAGAGTAGATCTACCACGAGATCGAGGAGGTTAAACCCTAGAAGCTAGCCTATGATATGATTGTTGTATGTTGTCCTACGGACTAAAACCCTCCGGTTTATATAGACACCGGAGAGGGTTAGGGTTACACAAAGTCGGTTACAATGGTAGGAGATCTAAATATCCACATCGCCAAGCTTGCCTTCCACGCCAAGGAAAGTCCCATCCGGACACGGGACGAAGTCTTCAATCTTGTATCTTCATAGTCCAGGAGTCCGGCTGAAGGTATAGTCCGGCCATCCTGACACCCCCTAATCCAGGACTCCCTCAGGGGTCCTGAGCTATGGATCTGGACGATGGGTAATAGTAGACGAGGGACACAATGTTTACCCAGGTTTGGACCCTCTTGAAGAGGTAAAACCCAACATCTTGCTTTGATTGTATTGGTGATGAAGTATTGAGTACAAGATGATCAACCTCGAGATCAAATGTCGTGTTCTAAACCCTAAGGCTGGTAATTGTGATTTTTTCTCTATAGGCTAAAACCTCTGGCTTATATAGGCACCAGGGGTATCTAGGGTTACATATGGTTGGTTCCAACTAGGAATAATCACGCCATCAGTTGGAGTTGTCCTTGAAGTACACGCTAAGTCTTCGGTAGTGCCATCTTGATCACGTTTGTGTTCGAGGCTTCCGGAGTCCTTCCTTGTCGAGATCGGTGGGCCATATGCTCGGCCCATGGACTGTGGGCCAACTAGGTTGATACCCCTATTCTAGGACACTGGCAGTGGCCCCTGAACTTGTGTTCGAAGCCAAGGACGTAAGATCCATTCAGACCAATGTTTCCAGTTTGTAGTCTTCGACTTGGCAAGTGAGTTATTCCTCCAGCTGGCTTTCATTTAGATCCGAGATCTTCTTTATTCAAAGCAATTATTGAACTTCCCTTTAACAGGATTGCCTGCCGACCACATGTTTTCAGGGGCGTACATCGGCACCCGAAGTCCCGAGATAGCTTAGCCTCAAAGGCCTGCCAGTGAGTGTGAACAGTGTTTTCTTACGTGATAATTTTTACCGAACTGCCAGCACCTATGGCACTAAGTGATCCAGTTCTTGTAACTTGAATCACGACCCGAGGCAGCTTTGTTATTGACACATCTCATCAATGCATAGATCATGCTCTATTTTTTGGTGGATATCATCAACGAATTGTTTCACCCAATGCGCGCATAACGACATGAGAGGTTGGAACATGGCAATTCATACGGTGCAGTAAGGGGACTCTTGGTCTTTTACTGACCTATAAAAGCAAAGTATTTCCATCCCACTTTCCCCCACGCTTCCATCTCCTCGCCATTGCCTACAGCCTTCGGAGCTCTAGCGCCCCAGATCAATTCCCAAACCTCCAAGTTCCTCCAAGCATTCACCCTCCTCCAGTTATGGCCGACGCAGAGTTTAAGGGAAAGTGGGTGCCTTCCATCATCACGGAGGGCACCATCGACGAGCTCTAAGTCACGGGTTACATACCAGCCGGACCCGTCTGCCAGATGCCGGAGCCTGGCCAACCCATCCCTACTCCCAAGCTAGGGGAGAGGGTGGTCTTCATCCCCCATCTTGTCTGAGGTCTGGGGTTCCCCCTCCATCCCTTTGTGAGGGGGCTGGTGTTCTTCTACGGGCTATACTTCCACCACCTAGCCCCAAATTCCATTCTTCACATTGCAACGTTCATCACCGTCTGTGAAGCTTTCCTCTGCATCGAGCCGCACTTCGGCATGTGGCTGAAGACATTCTACATCAAACCGAAGAGCAGCGGTGCCCAACTTGCCGAATGCAGCGGGGCAATGATAAGTAAACTCTAGAAGGTGATCTGGCCACAAGGCATCTTTGTGGAGACGATTAAGGTGTGGCAGCGGGAGTGGTTCTATATCACCGAGCTGCCCGCCAAAGGCCAATTGGGGATCTCCGCCTTCATGGCCGAGCCTCCGAGGAGATTGGTATCCTGGATGAGGAAAGGCCTCGATTAGGGAAACCCATGCAAGGTGGAAGCACTCCATAAGAGGCTCAATTCATAGATTGGGCACGACATCAAGCTGGTGGACGTGATTCACGTGATGCTCCAACGCTGCAATCTTCCCCTCCAACTCCGGGCCAACCTGATGTGGATGTACAAGCCTGAAGACATGGGATGGTGCAGAACTTCTTCCGCACCAATCTGGACGGCATGTGGACGGCGTTGTTCAAGCCGTCCAAAAACAAGGTCCCCAAGAAAGGACAAGACTGTGGCCTTGATGCCGACCATGGCCCATCTGAGGTAAAAGTAGTTCATTCATAGCGTTTTACCGTTTCTGCATCTTATGTCTCTTTAATAGAGCAATCATGTCTTATTCCTCTAAAATCAGGCTTGGTGCAACAAGGCAGAGAAGATTAACCGTCGACGCCATTGCCCGAAGAGGCCCACACTCCTCACCTCGAAGCTCTGCTGGTCGAGTAACCATATGTGGGTCCGGCTAAGGAGAAGAAAGAGCCGAAGAGGAACAGGGAGGGACTATGGATCCGAGAACCCTCGAACGCCCGGTCCGAGGACACCGGCGTCTCCTTTGCTCGCGAGGATGAGGAAGATAAGGACGAGGAAGAAGAGGATGAGAGGGAGAGGGATGATGCTTGTAATCTGCGTTGATAATTCCACGAAGAGGAGAGGATGATGCAGCACAACAGAGGTCAGTATTTCCCTCAGTTATGAAACCAAGGTTATCAATCCAGTAGGAGAACCAAGCAACACTATGTAAATATCACCTGCACACAAACTACAAATACTTGCAACCCATCGCGTAAAGGGGCTGTCAATCCCTCAACGGTATTGAGATAGAATAAATTGTATGAGATTTGATAAATAGATCTAACTAAAACACAAAATAAAAGAAATAAAATAAAATTGCAGCAAGGTATTTTTGGGTTTAATATATGACAGGAAATAGACTCGGGGCCATAGTTTTCACTAGAGTCTTCTCTCAAGAAAATAGCATACGTTGGGTAAACAAATTACTGTTGGGCAATTGACAGAAAAGCAAATAGTTATGACGATATCCAAGGCAATGGTCATGTATATAGGCATCACGTCCAAGATTAGTAGACCGAAATGATTATGCATCTACTACTATTACTCCACACGTCGACCGCTATCCAGCATGTATCTAGTGTATTAAGTTCATGGAAAAACAGAGTAATGCATTAGACAAGATAAACTCACTTATGAATAAACCCCATCTTGTTACCCATAATAGCAGTGATATATGCGTTTCATGTCTCTTTCTGTCACTGAGATTGAGCACCGCAAGATCGAACCCATCACAAAGCACCTCTTCCCATGGCAAGATAAATCAATCTAGTTGGCCAAACCAAACCAATAAATCAGAGAAGAAATACAAAGCTATAACAATCATGCATAAAAGAATTCAAAAAAGACTCAAATAATATTCATGGATAGATCTGATCATAAACTCACAACTCACCGGATCCCAACAAACACACCGTAAAAAATAGTTACATCAAATAGATCTCCATGAACATCGACGAGAACATTGTATTGAAGATCAAAAAGACAGAAGAAGCCATCTAGCTACTAACTAGGTGAAGGAAATATTCCCTAGAGGCAATAATAAAGTTGTTATTTTATATTTCCTTATTCATGATAAAGGTTTATTATTCATGCAAGAATTGTGTTGATCGGAAACTTAAATATATGTGTGAATACATAAACAAATACCGTGTCCCTAGTAAGCCTCTACTAGACTAGCTCGTTGATCAAAGATGGTTAAGGTTTCCTAACCATAGACATGTGTTGTCATTTGATAATGGTATCACATCATTAGGAGAATAATGTGATGGACAAGACCCATCCATTAGCTTAGCATAATGATCGTTCAATTTATTGCTATTGCTTTCTTCATGTCAAATACATATTCCTTCGACTATGAGATTATGCAACTCCTGAATACCAGAGGAATGCCTTGTGTGCTATCAAACGTCATAACTTAACTGGATGATCATAAAGATGCTCTATAGGTATCTCCGAAGGTGTTTGTTGAGTTGGCATAGATCGAGATTATGATTTGTCACTCCGACTACCGGAGAGGTATCTCTGGGCCCTCTCGGTAATACACATCATAAGCTTGCAAGCAAATGACTAAGGATTTGGTCACAAGGTGATGTATTATGGAATGAGTAAAGATACTTGCCGGTAATGAGATTGAACTAGGTATGAAGATACCGACGATCGAATCTCGGGCAAGTAACATACCGATGGAAAAGGGAATTATGTATGTTGTCATAACGGTTCAATCGATAAAAATCTTCATAGAATATGTAGGAGTCAATATGGGCATCCAGGTTCCGCTATTGGTTATTGACGGAGAGGTGTCTCGGTCATGTCTACATAGTTCTCGAACCCGTAGGGTCCGCACGCTTAATATTCATGGACGATATAGTGTTATATGAGTTATATGTTTTTGTGACCGAATGTTGTTCGGAGTCCCGGATGAGATCACGGACATGACGAGGAGTCTCAAAATAGTCGAGAGGTAAAGATTGATGTATAGGGCGATGGTATTTGGACACCGGAAGTGTTTCGGGACGTACCGGGAAGGAATCGGGTCACCCAAAGGGTTTCCGGGCCCCCCCCCCCCCCCGGCAATTTATGGGCCTTATGGGACAAAGGAGGGGATAGACCAGCCCACAAGGGGGCTGGTGCGCCCCCCCTTTGTTTGGCCAGCCCTAGGGAAGGAAAAGGGGGAGGGCTAGCCCCTCCTGCCTTTTCCTCTCATGGGAGAAAGGAAAAAGGGGGGCGCCACCTCCCCTACCTTTCCCCGCACTCCAAATAAGGAAAGGGGGGCGCAGCTTGGGAGGGAACCCAAGTAGGATTCCTCCTACTTGGGCGCCTCCTTTGGCTTCTCCTCATTCCCTCCCACCTATATATATATATGTGGGAGGGGCGCGCCTAGCACATAACAGACAATTGCCTAGCCGTGTGCGGCGCCCCCTCACTACAAAAAAAAAGACACATCCGTGACATTTTGGGCCGAACGAATTTTTTTCTGTCATACTTCTGACACTTCTATGACAATAATTGTGACAAAACACGGTATCACCATAGATGTGGTGGGGTCCTACTTCTATGACACAAAATCATGACAGAAAATGGGCTTTTTGTGCTGGGCGGGCCGGAGACGCAGCTGCATGACATTCTTTGGGCCGTCCATGACGAAAAAAACCGTGGTAGAAGCGAGGGCGGGGAAAATATCAGGGTGTTCCCGGTTACGGTGGGTGGTCGGGGCCGAGCGATGCGCGTTTCTCTCGTACACGCTTTGCTGCGGTGCGAGGCGTTGGGCTCTAATCGAACTCCGAGCAATTGCACCGCAGGCTACGCGTTCTTCGAACCCGGGCGATCGATCGATGGTCGTTAATCGAACCCGATCGAGCGATTCTTCGCCATCTTGCTAATCAAGCCGATCGATGCCGCCTCTGGATGAACAATGAGCGTTCTTTGGGGGGGGTTGGATGAGCAGTTCCGGTGGGGTGGATGGACAGGACCCGTGGTGTTGCCTCTGGATGAACAGGACCCGATCGATCGAGCTGGTTGGGGCTGGATGAACAGGACCCGTGGAGGGCTGGATGAACAGGACCACTCCATGGAGGGCTGGATGAGCGATGAGACGGTGGAGGGCTGGATGAATAGTAGCCCGTGGAGGGGTGGTTGAACAGGAGCCCGTGGAGAGGGTTGGTTGAACAGTAGCCGGTGGAGTAGCGCGCGGTGGAGGCTGGATGAACAGGAGCTCGTGGATGAACAGTCGCAGGTGGAGGCTGGAGGAGGTCGACGGTGGATGAACAGTAGCCCGTGGAGGCTGGAGGGGGTCGACGGTGGAGATGAACAGTATCCCGTGGAGTCCTGTTTTGCGGTACGCCACACCCCTCCCGATGAACAGGACCCCTGTTTCGACCGTAGCGCTCCAACACAAATCCGTTTCCTCCGTTTTGCGGTACGCCACACCCCTCCCGATCAACAGGACCCCCGTTTCGGCTGTAGGAGGTATGTTTCCTCCGTTTTGCGGTACGCCAGACCCCTCTCGATGAACAGGATCCCATTTTGACCGTGGCCGGTCGAACACAAGGCCGTTTCCTCCGTTCTGCAGTACGCCAGGCCTCGTTTCCATCGGCTGTTCTGTCCAAGCCCTCCTGATGAACACGACGGCGCATTCCGTTCTGACCCAGCCGGTTGGCTCCCCATGAACACGACGACGACGTTGTTTCTCTGTTCCGACCAGCCATGTACACGAGCCCTGTCCATACATATGCGCGAGTAGGCGTTCGAGACCCTGCCCGTATGTACGTACGTGGCCGTATTTTCTTTCTTGCACACTGGCCGCTGTACGTATGTGTACATGCTACGGGTGCGCCTCTACTATGACACGTGCGCGCCTCTACATCGACCAGTATGTACGCATTACGTTCGCGACTGCACGACAACGCTACGTACGCTTCGACCAGGTGGGTCCCGACTGTCAGGCACTTCCTTGCCTGCGAAGATGTAGATGGTGGGTCCCAGCAGTCTGGGGGGCGAATCGTTTTTTTTCTTTTTTGCCCGGACGCACTTCATTGTGTGCGAAGATGTAGCTGGTGGGTCCCAGCAGTCAGGGGGAAACGTTTTTTCGCAAAATACGGTGGCCCGTCCGGTGGGTCCCCGCTGTCAGGTGGAGGAATAATTATTTTGCACGTAATAAGGAGGCACTTCCTTCTTTGTGGCCGTGGACCCAGTTGTCACCTCTCCACGACGGTCCATGTCCGATGAAAGCCGTTCCTTGACCACGTTGACCACGCTACCGAGAGCACCAGGCGGTGGACGGCGGTGAGGCCTAGGAAGGGGACGGCGAGCCGGGAAGACGGCGGTGGATGCCCACGCATAGAGGAGTACGAGGGTTCACCGGTTCGGCTGCGGTGTGAGGCTGCCGTCGCTCTGAGAATAACGGGGGTGTGGGTGAGTAGAGGGATGGCACGGCCGATGGTGGGAATAGTAGGGGCGGTGAGGCCTCATGGCAAAGACACCGGTAGCCACGGAGGCAGGAGCATGCGGCACGACCGGGCGCTGCTTTGGGCCGGAGCAAGAAGACCAGAGGTTGAAGAAGCACTACGGCCGTTGGATGGACATCGTACAGTCATTGGAGCTAGAATCGTTCATATTGACTAAGTTGACAAAGCACTCCGTCCCCGTCAACTTAGTAGGCCCACAAGTCAGCCTCCCACCAAGGTGGGTCCCAACCAGCAGGGGGAGTATTCATTTTTTTGTGCGTAATAAGGAGGCACTTCCGGTGGGTCCGAGCTGACAGCGGGGGGAACGTTTTTTTCACGCAATACGGTGGCCCGTCCGGTGGGTCCCAGCAGTCAGAGGGGAAACGTTTTTTTCAATACGGTGGCCCATCCGGTGGGTCCCTGCTGTCAGGTGGATGAATCATTATTTTCCGCGTAATAAGGAGGCACTTCCTTGCTGCCGTCGTGGACCCAGCTGTCAGCCTCTCCACATACAGTCCACGTCCGATGGAAGCCGTTCCTTGACCACGTTGACCACGCCGCACCGAGAGCACCAGGGCGGTGGACGACGGTGAGGCCTAGGAAGGGGACAACGCGGAGCCGGGGAAGACGCGACAGTGGAAGAATGCCTGGAGAGGAGTACGAGGGTTCACTGGTTCGGCCGCGGTGTGAGGCTCCCGTCGCCGCGGAATAACAGGGGGTGTGGGTGAGTAGAGGGATGGCTTGGCCAGCGGTGGGAGTAGTAGGGGGCGGTGAGGCCTCCGCGGCATCACAGCCAGCCACGGGAGGCAGGAGCATGCGGCACGACCGGCGCTGCTTTGGGCGGCTGGAGCAAGAAGACCAGAGGTTGAAGAAGCACTACGGCCGTTGGATGGACATCGTACGGTCACTGCAGCTAGAATCGTTTATATTGACTAAGTTGACAAAGCCCTTGGTACGCGTCAACTTAGTAGGCCCACTAGTCAGCCTCCGAAACGGTGCGCCCCAGATGTCAGGGGGAGGAATCATTTTTTGGGCGGCTGAAGCAAGAATATCCGAGATTGAAGAAGAAGCACGACATCCGTTGGATGGACATCCAACGGCCACAGCTGCCAGAACCGTGTGTTGTTGACAAAGCCTTGCATACGCGTCAACTTAGTTTCTTTAGGGGACGCGTCAACTTAGAAGGCCCACAAGTGTGTGGCAGAGAACATATAGCCCATTTGGGATTTGTAAGAATGTACAACCCATTTTTTAATTCTAATGGAATTTACTACAGCCCATTTACAGTTTGTTAAAAGTACAACCCATTTTCTAGCTAGGACAACGATTAATAATTTCAACGAACCGCTCAAAACAGAATTCAAAAAAATTCCCACATTTCTATGGGATGCAAAATATTTTTATCTGAAATTTCTAGTCAGATTAAATATAATTTCAAAGTAAAGTTGTATTACGTTAAAATCCAACGGAATATTGCGCGTGCAACAAGTAATGATATTAAAATTTCCAAATTCCAAAATAATATATTTTTTAAACTAATTAAGCGTTTGGTGCATTTTTTATAGTTACTATCCAGTTATTATAATTACATTCCATTTATTATTTCTTAAAGTCCATTTTCTTGTTAATCCTAATGCATACCTCCTAGGAAAGTTTGCAGCCTAACGGGGCAGAGAATAACAAGTTGACCCGGATATTGTGTACAACTGCCGGCCCAGTTGCATTGCTGATGTTGAAAAAAAGGCCTGTGTAGTACAGTACAACCTAACATGGCTACTCAACCCACATTCATCGACGCCGGAAAGGCCCAAACAAGGCTTCTGTACAACTTTTTGAAGTCACTGAGCTCAATTAATAACTTAAGAAAAAAGTTAGATTACAGTGGAACCTAATTAAAAGCTGTCACGAGCAAAGAAATAATTCAACGGGTCCAACTTGTGTGTGTGTGTGTGTGTGTGTGTGAGAGAGAGAGAGAGAGAGATACCCATCGGTCGATGCTCGTAAATACATCTTTCAGCCATACACATTGCTGATGCTCAGTAAAAACTTATATAGTTGACACAATCATATAGAACATCATAGCACACTGAACTTGCATACATAAATTTCACGCAGGCGGCACAATCAGGATGGAAGCAGTGGATCGCTATGGGTAGGGCTATGTTGAAACCAACGAACTCGTACATCACGGTTCATCGTCTTTATCAATGTCAGGGAAATATCTTGAATGTTGTGCAAAGAAAACAGACAGACAAGACAATAAGTTCTGCTAGCACATTAAGTTGACGTACAACCCTTTCTAAAAAAACTTCAGGTACAAAATTAGAACAGGTCACAATCAAATGTACGGGCACATCAGTGCTTCACACCCATAGCTCGGATTTAACTAGTATCTGACAAGATTCAGTTGTTACCTCAAATTAGAGCACATCCAGGCAGCCAGCTCTGCCTCTTCTCCCAAAGAAGCAGTGGCCTCCGCCGCGCAATGGAGTAGGCCCCGTGCCATCCATCGTTCCGAGCAACACGGGGAAAGTCTGACGTTGACTCCTGTAATGGATGTCGTCGACGGACCCTGGCACCAGCGGCGGCGGCAGGACTTCGATTGATGGATTGACCACTTCTTCGACATGCACGAAAACTCGATACAGGTACATGCCTAACGTGGTCCGCGGCGGCCTTGGTGGCGATGAATAGTACAACCCCGGTTCCTGCACCAAAGATCTCAACACCAATCACCTTCGGTATGGTGGACGGCTTCTTCATCCATGCCATAACCGCCGAGCCCAAATGTCCGGAGGAACAAACATACTTACGAGCTCACCTCCAAAGTTGTTGATAAGCTCATTCATGGACTCGCTGTTCCAAGCACGTCGAGGCATGCCGTGGAAGGTAAGCTTTGTTAAAAACTCAAGCTCAGAGGGAACCGAGCCCCATCCTGGGTGCCACCAATCAAAGCTCACCAGCGCGCCATCGCAGAACAAACGCCGGGAAGATTCGAACACACGACTGCAGTCGAAAGTTTTCTGGAACCTAACGAATAAATCAGCCGGTGGCGGACAGACTTCGACGAGCAAGTCACTTATTTGTATGCCATGCGCAATGCTAAGAGCTTTGACAAGGTCGTCCGGCGAGATGGGAGGCCGGTCGCCGTTGATGGTTACCATCAGCACTTTGCCAGCAAACTGGTCGTCAAGCGCCGCCATGTCACTGTTGAGCGACGGCTTAGCGGCGATCAAGGCGGGACAAACCTCAGGATCTCCGACTCGAGATCCGTGTTGACCGCGACATGATAGTGAGCTTGAGTACAGGAGTACAGGAGGGGATTTGGGGAATCGTGTAGGAATCGAGATTCGGATGTGGGGAGGGGCGGAGATTGGGGATGAAAAGGTAGCTTGAATTTGAACACGCGCTAATATGTTCTCGGCCAAGAAGCGCATTTAAAAACACCGGTGGCGCCCACATGTCGGCCTAAGAGTCCTTATTCTTTCTTTTATGGAGAGAACGGCCTTTTTTTAGGATCTTTTGAGAGCCCGGCCTGAGAGTCACAATTGACCTGTTTGGCATTGCGTTACTACTCGGCCCATATTCAACGACACCACACTGGCCCAAACAAGTGTACATCATCGAAAAGACACTGAGCTCAAATTATATAAATTGAAAAAAGGAGATACACTCACGAACCTTTGGAGAATGGTGATGCCCTCATTTAGCCCACCAAGTAGTTCGATACAATAAACGATTCGAAACAACGATATATACAACATTCAAACACCGACTAGTGACTACTATCGACATAAACAAAGAAGACATGATAGTTCATAAGAAGTCTTGCTACACCACCAAAACGCACCCATCTCGCAACGCCAGGACTCTCGTGATCCGCATTTAGAATGACATTCTAAACAGAGGCAACTATTACATAGTAAGAGTGACATAGACGAGGATGACCAAATGACAAGGAATGTGCATAACAAAAGAAAGAACTACCCATCCAGAACAAGAAGCAAAGAAAACAAAGTCATTCGAAGAGATGATCCAACACCATCATAATTTGCAGCCCCGCTTCAGCGGCCAATGATCCGGAGACACCAGTACTCCACCCTTTCGATGCAACAGCCCAATTACCTATCAACTTGAAGGCTTGAACCACATCATTGCCTGTCGTAATTGAGACATCCAAGGATCAAAGTTAATCCGGATGCCTTTGTCATTCTCACCTTCTTTTGGCTGCAGGCTGTATCGTTGACAATCAGGGGAGTTTGCTCCCGAACTCCTAGGGCTCGCTGTGTAGACACAGTTTTCCATAGCAAACAGAGCCTCTCTGCCATCAAGGTCCTTGCCAACGGTGATCTCCCGGTTAATCGGATAATTGATTCCGAGAAAAAGAGAGTGTGAACCCAGGCAGTTTACTCGCCTCCAACTAAAAAATCCTGAAGGCCCCAACAAGCTGGTATCCTGCTCATAGACGTAACAACCACTGTCTGGATACTCACGTATTTCAGGGTGCTTGTATGTAGTGGGTTTTTTGCAATATAACTTTTTCGGCTCATGTGTCCGAATGATCATCAGTCTTTTGCCGTCGTCTGATCGAGCGAGGAACCAGTTGTGCTTCCCTGTTTTTGGCAAAGGTGGTGTGATTACAAAGGGCGGTAACTGTAGGGACACTGCATCATATCAAAAAGGACATGCATTGTTAATGTAAGATCAACATTGTTCAGAGTATGAGTAGGATAATGCAAGAAACAACATTGATAAGTCCCTGTTGGAACTGGGAGGAAAATACAAGGAAATGTATACTAGGTTCGAAAATATAGAAGTGCCATGCATGTTTATACTCATGTTATCTCGCAATCGATTCTTCACAGGAAACTACCATGTCATGCATGTTATGGACTCATGTTCTGTCCTCACAAACAAATTCTTCAAGGTAACTAACAGACCATGCATTGTTATATACTCGTGTTCTATGGGCAAAATTTTTGTGAGGATATTATTCTAGCCATTGATTCTTTGAAGGGCGAATATAGGTATGTACACATGGTAAGCATTACAGGATTTCACTACTTCCAAATATAGAGTTCTCCATATGCACATTTACTTCTCTAATGTATGGTTAGATGAAACCAACAGTGTGGTGCATGTTTATACATCATGAAAATGAGGAAACTAACATGGCCATTGATACACACTCATATTTAGTAGTAGTATATAGATTACTATAAAATAAGGAGAATATCCATATATTCCTAACCGTTTGATTATTCAGGGGTACAAATTGGCTGCAATGGCATGATCACAACCGCATGAATTAACTCATTCCAAATATAGCTGATTTACGGCGTCTCTAATACATTGCCATAGTTTTACTCAAATTCTGCTCAAATAGGGATATGCCAATCATCACAAAAAGTTCAAACAGTGTCATGGCGTCATCATTAACATGAGATGGAAACAACTTACACGCATCGTCCCAGCAATACGTGGTGCCATCTGCTTTGTTGATCGCGTAGATGATGCCATTGTGTTCAATAGCATCACAGAAGTGTGTATCAGCTTTGACGATGATCCACTGCGAGCTGAGTTGTCTCCAGCTAACGAAGGCACCGACATAAAGATAGGCGAGTCCGCGATCGAACAAGGCAATTAGCTTGAAGTCTGCGTAATTCGCATGTCGTGTGGACACTTGGCAGATTACAATCTTCTGCAGAAGAAGGTCCGTCCAACTGACATGGTAATCTAGATTACTAGGACCGCGATGGTAAAACTCTATATAATCCAACGGAGGAAGGATAATCTCATGGGAGGTCTGGAAGTTCACGAGCACCAACTTTTTACCGTCTTCTCTGAAGGCATCCATCCAGTGGGAGTTCATGCCGACCCAGTACGTACCTGCCAAGAAGTTTCGGGCGATGGTGATCGGATCAAAGTCGAGGGAAATGATGTACGGCGACCCACTACATACCTGCAAAGAAGTTTCGGCTAATGGAGGTCGGATTGAAGTCGAGGGGCATCATGTACGCCTCCGTATCATGGTGAGCCAATCTCGCAAGACCAGGTAGCAGCAAGCAGGGTGTCTTGAAAAGCTTTGGCCTCGCTTTGATGATGGCCGTGTGCATGCCCCTCGAGCATGCAGCCAGCCGCAGGCGCTCAACATATCCATACACGAACTGTGAGGTCGAAGACGTCACTGGGGAGATTGCTCCAATCGCGGCTCATATGGATCCTGCGCGGTTTGCGTTCGGCCATGGTGGAGTTTGGAAGGTGGGGTTTTGGGGGGCTTGAGTTACGGGGGAGAAGGATGTCGGTGCTGGAGCGGCTAGCGAGGGAATAGTGGTACTGGGGAGGCGAGCGAGGCGAGGGAATGCGGGGGCACAGTGAGATAATGAAGAGTGACCTCAGGATCTCCGGCGAGGTAGAGATGGAGATGGAGTGGTGCTAGGGGAGAGGGAGACGAGGCGAGGCATGCTATACAGCGGTGGTGACAGTGACTGCACAGTGCACAAGGTGAAGCTGACTTTGGTAACCCGGACACGCCGCCTGGACTGGTGTCACCTCGGGCGCAGGGTCTTGTCACTTCACTGTGAGGACCAGATGAATACTAGTATTTTGACCATCAAGTGTACCACAGTTGTACTACTACTACTAGTAGGAGTAGTAGGAACATGAGTACACTCCCGTGCTAGCATGCCTCTGGGTTCACTTCATCCTCCAGCTATCATCCATATTGTGAGCAGAACCAAATTCTCGTGCATGCGGAAGCGCGAAGAAGGACTTTTCTTTTTTGAGGATAACCGCATATTCCTTAACCGTAGTAGGAACATGAGTAGTACTCCCTCCGGTCCTCTTTTGTCTGCGCATAACTTTTTTCAGTATTTCTCTAATTAGTCTGCGTATATACCCTTTTGCATGCACCCATTTCCCTCCATGCCCCGCATTCACAGCATTAATTAGCGTACGCATGAGCAGCTGCAGCCAGACTCCAGCCAATAAACTGCAGCATGCAAGTGGGCCATTCTGTGCGTGTGGGAGAGAGAAAAGGCAACCGAAGAGCCCGTCCAATCCATTGCATGCAGCAGTCAAACCACCGCAGCTCTCCTCATGCATGCGCATAACTTCTCCCATTTACTTCTCCATCGGGAACCGATTTTCCTCGGCTTTTTCACTACTCCTTGATCTTCATTTGCATCCAAACCACACTGCATTCACATTGTTTTAACCTCAGCATGCAAGAAGAAGAAGAAGAAGAAGAAGAAGAAGAAGAAGAAGAAGAAGAAGAAGAAGAAGAAGAAGAAGAAGAAGAAGAAGAAGAAGAAGAAGAAGAAGAAGAAGAAGAAGAAGAAGAAGAAGAAGAAGAAGAAGAAGAAGAAGAAGAAGAAGAAGAAGAAGAAGAAGAAGAAGAAGAAGAAGAAGAAGAAGAAGAAGAAGAAGAAGAAGAAGAAGAAGAAGAAGAAGAAGAAGAAGAAGAAGAAGAAGAAGAAGAAGAAGAAGAAGAAGAAGAAGAAGAAGAAGAAGAAGAAGAAGAAGAAGAAGAAGATGTTGCACCAAAGAGGGCATTATGGATGGATGAACTATTTCCTCTCTTGTAAAAAAATATTCCCTCTCTATGTATATTGATATAGATGGACTATTTCGATGGTGTGCATGTCTTTGGAACAAGTAGTAGCATGGGTGCGCTTGACTATAAGGATCTATTTATCCGCCTAGCTTTCTCTACTACTCCTTCCAGTGATCGGTATGCAATGCATGTGTCCATAGACATGACAACTTGTCCACGGAAGTTCAACTACGGCGACCATCACTTTTCATCCACTGCCACTCGCGATTCCCACGGCACCACTTCCCCCGACGTGTGCCTCACCCCTCTCGGCCGCACCGCCCCTCTGCCTTTGTGTGCATGACATGTGGGCCACCTTAAATGCGGCGAGCATCAAGTTTCTACCACAGCCACACGCGATTCCCACGACGCCGCATGAACCCATGACACCACACGTCCCCCGACCTGCGGCTCACCCCTCTCGGGCCCACTGCCCCTCTAAATTTGAATTTGAAACTTATAAAATGAAAAGATTCAAAACAAATAAACTGGGAGAGAGGGAGTATATCGTAGCATGTGTCCCATATGAAACAAGTCCCCTAGTTTGTCACCGCGAAGATGCGGTTAGAAAGGAGCACAGTGTCTTCAGATCAGATGGCAACAAATCGGCCGCAGACAGCATGGTCCACCTTTGGCCGCCATGTGCAAGGTTCGTGCTATCTTATTCAATCTCACCGTGGTTCTATCGTACCAATTCATGCGGTGGCCCGTTGCATGGCTGATCCCAATGTTGGACAAAGGTTCTACGGGAACGGTGTCACCGTTGTAAATTTTGTGCAGATTGATGTTGGTACCCTCCCGTACATATGCAAGCCAATCTCCACTCGCACCGAGCCTAACCTGTGAAACAGTGGGCGGGGGGGAATTAGGAAATGGACACGGAAGTAGTCTTTAGAATGCATTAACTATGTGATCAAACTCATCTTACCTGCTCATCGGAGGAAACCCGAGTGCCCCTCAACATTGGCATCTCAAGGGGTGTCAACTTGCAACTACGGCCACGCCGCGCTAGAGAGACCCCCAAGGAAACATCCTCGTCGTTCCATGGAACATCAAGATGCATTTGTATGAGTAGTTTATCTTGTGAGAGAAAAGGATGAACGAGGGAAGGCCTCTAGAGATAGAGATAGACACTAGTACTACCAATGTGCTGGCCCGTGCGTTGCAATGGATCCAAAGTAGTAGAATAATACTTGTTCATGTGCTTGAAATATAAACACTCTAGTTTTGATATACATGTGTCAGCAGACATGACAGCTTGTCCATGGAAGTTGAACCACGGTGACCATCACATTTCTTGTTTCTACCACTGCCACACCCACACGCGATTCCCACGACGCCGCTCCAACCCTACCTATAAGCACGACGTCCCCCGACGTGGATATGGATCCTTTAAGGTGGCTATCATTGCCTTACCCTGCCTTTCCTTCGCTGACTGGTGGGACCCACACTTGCGGGTCCCACATGTCAGTGATAGAATGGTAGGATTGTTCACGTCAGGGGATCCTCATCCCCCCGACGTGCGCCTCATCCCTCTCGGCCCCACCGCTCCTCTGCCTTTGTGTGCATGACATGCGGGCTAGCTAAACTGCGGCGACCATCAACTTTCTACCACAGCCACACCCGATTGGGCCGCGGTTTGCTCGCTCATTGCCAGGTTCGATCCGTACTCCCGCACCATCGAATTTTCATCCAATAGCTGTGACACATTTCGTCCCGGGCATCAATCCTCGGTTGGAGTACTCTTGTACTCTTGGTAGTACTGCCGATGTGGCCATCTACGCCTCGTAACACCTCGACGCCCACCGTGGCACCTCGCCACGCCACGCCACCACCGGCGGTTCATCTCGAACGAGTGAGTCGCGAACCACACCACCACCATGAGAATGACATGTGGGCCAGCCGCATTTAAGGTCCGCATGTCATTGACTCATAGGCCGGGCACTAAGCCACCGGGTTCGCCTGGGCCCCGAGAGGAAATGTAACTCTGCGGCAGGCCTTGTGGTGCTCCCCAAAGATCGAGCTCGTGCCAAACCCAGAATTTGTTTCTTACTACTACCAACTACTAGTAAGGTACACGTTCATTGCACGCATGAGATTCTGGTGGTTTGTCCATTATGCTTCTACATGTGGAGTCTTCTAGATTCTACATGTGGCAAAATCTGGTGGAATGTAGATGATATCCAATGGCCAGTAGTGCTCGGATTTGCCATCTTTGTACCGTCGGATTGGCTTCATCCAATGACCAACTTTCAAAGTTATGGTTTGGTTTGCAGCCTAAGGTTGTCGCGCCTAAGCTTAGGCGTGCCACAATTGTGTTTGGTTGCGTTCTCGTCTCAGCATAGTTGTTCCCTCTTCATGCATGCTCAACTCAACACCGCTCTTCATGTATGCTCTCTTCATGCATGCTTCTAGTGTATTTGTGCTAATCTAGTGTGGACTCATGCACCCTCCATGCACTCTACCAAACACCCAAAAATGTGTCGAGAAGGGAACTCTTGGGATCATGCACCCTTCATACACCCTACCAAACACACCAGGCATGTGTTTGGTTCATTGCTACACTTGTGGCTTGCCACACTTTTCTAGCTACATGGTCCACATGTCGACTCAACTTCTTGCCAAATCTTGCCACACTTGTGGTGACCATTTTGTTAGCCACATTTTTTGTGGCAGACACACTTTGCCTAAGCTTAGTTGTGGCAAAGTTAGTCATGAATGAAGTTCAACCATGGAGTCTTCTAGATTCTATATGTGGCAGAATCTGGTGGAATGTAGATGATATCAACGGCCACTAGTGCTCGGATTTGCCATCTTTGTACCGTCGAATTGGCTTCATCCAACGACCAACTTTCAAAGTTATTCACACACTATATAGGGGGTATAGATATAGATGTGCCGGCCTGTTGCAATGGATCCAAAGTATATCTGTTTAGTGGAGTGCACTCTAAACACATTATCTATTTATTTTTCTCTAACCTTTGGTAGCCATGCCAACAAGCCACATAAGCTTCATGGGTGCCCCCCACATCATATTATTCATACTACGTTGACTGAAAAAAAAGATAAATCACCCAAAACAACATCTTCCCATTTTTTGTTCCTACGATGCTGTGTCGTGCATGTACCTACTAGTTGTATAGTGCTAGTACTAGTTGTATAGTACAAACTTGGTACTAGTCGGAGTAGAGTAGTACGGAATGCTCCTACTCTACCAATGAGGCCCATCTGACACCAAATTTCTTGGCTTCCGTGCTACAGCTAAAACTTCCCCTCGTTTCTGTTTTCCAACCCAGCGGCGGGCGGGGTGCGGTTTGCCAATAGTCGGTTTACTCAATGGCGGTCCCATATGAAAGTGAAAATGCTAGGCAACACGCATTCCCTAAGCTATGTGTCATGCCGGATGGGTCGTGGAGTACTCGATTCCAGGCGTGTGGGGAGTGCGGCCTTGAACGCGGCATGCCTTTTCCTTTTACTAGCAATGTGCTCGTGCATTGCGACGAATCCAAAGTAGTAGAATAGTAGTACTTGTTCACAAACTTGAAAGGAATCACTCTTGTTTTGATATACTCCTAATATATTACTCCCTCCGTTCCTAAATATTTGTCTTTTTAGAGATTTCAAATGGACTATCACATACGGATTATATAGACATATTTTGAAGTGTAGATTCACTCATTTTGGTCCGTATGTAGTCACTTATTGAAATCTCTAGAAAGACAAATATTTAGGAACGAAGGGAGTACTTTTCACTCAAAATATATTTCTCAGGCTGTTTTGATGAGGTGAGGGAGGGATGTGGTTGCTTTCAAGATAATAAGGGGTTTTCTACAAATTGGAGCAGAGAAGTGGGCTATTGTTGCAAAAATGCCACAACTTACCTCAGAACAATTAGATGCAGATCTAATTGTCGAAGCTTGACGGATGGCAGACACACCACCATCACCAACCTGAGTCTTTTATAGGAGTATATATTTCTCAGGCTGTTTTGATGAGGTGAGGGAGGGATGTGGTTCCTTTCAAGATAATAAGGGGTTTTCTGCAAATTGGAGCAGAGAAGTGGGCTATTGTTGCAAAAATGCCACAACTTACCTCACAGCCGTTAGATGCAGATCTAATGGTCAGAAACAACGGATGGCAGACACACCACCATCACCAACTGAGTTTGTTATAGGAGTAGGAGTAGAGAAACATGTATAAATTGTAACATTTTGGTTCTGGTCCTTAGCACGATCGATAGATAGAAATAACGATTGGAAATGCTAGGGCGGGGCTATTTCCGACAGATAAGCAGGATATGTAGTAGCTAGGTTGGCGCGTCGTCGGTTTGGTCACACGCAGTCCGACATGTTCTAGTGTTTCTAGCAAGATGCCCGTGCGTTGCACGAAGTTGATGGAAAAGGTAAGCACAACTTATAAATTGACGGATGGAGTACTAGTTACAGTGATGCATATAATTAAGCAAAGGGATCGCACATGTCGGTATTGACTGGAACGAGAATGCAACAACACAATAAGAATTAAGGCCACGATGATGATGCGATCGCAGTGGTGGTTATAGAAGGTAAGAAGAAAGATGCATCCATCAACGTACGACCTCCTCCTCCTCAACTTAGTGCGTCGGGCCACCGCCCGACAGCTAAGGAGCGGCGGCTTTTGTGGCGAGGTCGAGGTGCTTCTCAGCAAAGGCATCCAAGGCTTCCAACCGATTGAGGATGGCCAACGTCGTAGCGTCCTCACTGGCCTTGTAGATACCTATGTACACGATTTGCTCGTACACGTGGATGTGTAGGTCGACGAATTCTTGCAGGGCGAGGCGCCTCAAGGCAAGCGCGACCTCCAGGTGGACATTCTTCATGGCGTTGGTGGGCAGTCGCAGGGCCACCAGTGCTTGAAAGAGGTTCCGTCCATGGAGACCGATTAGGGTGGCAGGCAATGAGGAGCTCGGGCGCGCGGGCTGGAGGAGTACATCAATGTCGTCCGCGAGCTTCTTGAGGACGGTGAACTTGTTGGTGGCGGCAACGATCATCTGGTCCAACTGAGAGTCGTAGTTGGCGTCGACAGCGGCCATCCACCAGCCGGTCTCCAACACCATCTGGAGACGATCCTCGGCGCCATGCTGCAGGCTGACGTCGTGGACCATCTGGCACAGCCGCTGGCCGCTTCGGCGTGCATCGCCGCCATGGAGTGCAGGTGAGCTCTTTTGCGCTTAGTGTAGGTGCTTAGGCAAATTCTTAGGTGCGTGCGATGTGGTAGATGCATTGGAATGGAGGGGCGCCTTTATATGAGGGCAAACTGCGTTGCATTCACATCGTGCAGCCTCTTTTCCCGGTCCTCCTCCCATTACTTCCCTCATGCATTAATTGAAGGAGGATGCATTGGCCGTTCAACATTTTGGGAACCGCTACTCCCTCCCTCGTATGCATTAAAGCAGTATCGGGAACTGCGCCGCCCGTTGTCAAACCGAATAGTACCGCGTCGCCTGCTGCACGCCCGGCTGAACAAGCCTCCTCGCCTCCATCAAACCCCTCCGTTAAATCCGCATGCAAACTGAGAAACCTACTCCGGCCACACGTCCGTTCATGAGCGGGCCGGAATTAAACGCAACACCGGTCGAGCTCCTCCCGTCCGCCCTCAATTTAAACGAGGCCAGACGCCGGCCAAGCTCCTACTGTCCGCCCTCTATTTACAAAAGGCCAGACAGACAGCGGGCAAGAATCGCACCCCTCCGCCGCTCCACCATCTCCTCCTTCACCATTTTCTCCACTCTTCCGATGGCTTCCGAGGAGCCGTTCTCCGGCATATTACCCCGCTGGGTGGCCCGCCGAGCCCTCCGGATACGGTCGAGGCCTCTCGGTGCTTCACCAACCTCGCTTGGCCCGACGAAGCCAGTTGCCGCCCCAAGTAGGCGCGTGGTTCAGCAACTCGCTGCTCCAGTTCAGCTCGATGAGGAGTGCCGAGTTGCTCCACGCCGGCACGGCGGCAAGCACACCGGTACGGGCGTCGTCACTACCGCGTCGTGCATCAAGGCCACCCGATGTCTGCGTGCCGCGCCTCCGTGTCCGTGGGCGCCTCCGTACTGCGGCAGCACCATGCAGGCAGAGACAGAAGCCGGGTGCGTCGAGAGCGACGAGTCGGTGGCCAGCTTCTCCGTGTCCACCGCCATCATCGAGGAGAAGTAGAACACGGGAGGCCGCCGCCACTTGGGTCCCATGAAGGCCACCGCTGAGGCGACGACTACGCATTTAGGTGGTTTCTTTGCTTCTTTGTCTCTTCCGAGGAACTTCGTCGACCCCGCAAAGTGTCTGCTGGACATGAGGAAGACAAAGGGATCCGCGGGCGGCCATTTAGATTATGTACTCCCTCTCCAGCTGGCCGGAAATTTTTGTTCTAAGAATGGATAAATTGTATGTATCTATAACTAAAATAAGTCTAGATACACCCATTTCTAGGACAAGTATTTCCGAATGCAGGGAGTATTAATTATACCAAGAGAGCCGGCTTGGCACCGCTTAGTTCATGTAAATGTAATGAAATCCATCATGCTTATATGAAGATCCGGCTTTTTTATACGAAATCCTTCATGCTTATATGAAATCAGTCCGTGTTTGCACGAGTTTCATCTGGTTGGTTAGAGTTGTGAAAATGTATGCCGCTGGCATTTGATGTCGTCCTCCGCGGAAGGAAGCGGGAGGAAATTTGCCGGCTGCCGTTGGAGATGCTCTTATGCTAGAAATAATAGTGACATCCAATCCATTTGAGTTAATTGCGTGTATGATTGTCCCTCTATAAAAAGTTAATTGCATGTACAGTGTACAAGCGACTTGTAGGGTGGCTACAGCTTCGTACAAAAAGTTAAAAAGAAATAAGTCCATCCTTAATCTTGTATTCTAAGTACTCTGTGGGTTCCATTGTCAGTACAGTAGCGAAAGAAGTATATATATATATTAAATAAGTAATATATAATATAAAAAATTAAGTTAAAGACAAAATTCGAACTCATGTCATTGCGTTGCGAGCATCCGGTGCTAACCAGTCCAGCACATTTTTGTTGTAGACCATGCTGGAGATATATCTCCATGTCTACTCTTATACTCCATCGGTTCCTAAATATTTGTCTTTTTCAGATTTCAAATGGACTACCACATACGGATGTGTATGTAGACATATTTTAGAGTGTAGATTCACTCATTTTGCTCCATATGTAGTCACTTGTTGAAATCTCTAAAAAGACAAATATTTAGGAATGGAGGGAGTAGAAAACAGAGTTGGTGATGATGGTGTGCGTGTCATCCTGAAATATAGGCCGTTGGATTTATATCTAATGGATAGGAAGAAAACTATGGCAATTTTGCAAGAATATACCCACACCCCTCTCCACGTTCGCAAAAACGGCCTTCCCTCGTTCATCCTTTTCTCTCACAAGATAAACTACTCATACAAATGCATCTTGATGTTCTGTGCAACGCACGGGCATCTAGCTAGTTTCTTTTAAAATAGTTACTGCAATAATTGGGTTGAAGTGATATATTTTATGTCTGCTCTGAATGATTTCAGATTCACTAGTAGTAACAAAGAAAAGGTTGCCTTGTTAATTAACAGAAAACGGGGTGAAAACTATCACATGAGGCCGGTAAAACGAGGCACACCTGGGTTCTGATCATCATCACTACTGTTTGTCTTGTATGAGCGATCTACATATCGAGGGGCTCTTGGCGAGGCACGAGACACAATGTTCGAGAGAGAAACCAATTGATGATTATGATCGGATCGAGTTGTCACCCTTCAGCTGTCATTGTTGGGGTGGGGGGAGGGGGAGGGAGAGAAAGACGTATCGAGAGTGTGCGCGGTAGGCACAAAGGCACAACTAGCGAGTGTGTGTGTGTGTATGTATGTGTGTGTTTGAAAGAGGAGTAGATAGATTACTATCAAGATCGAGGTGTCGGGTAGTGTGTGTGCGTGTGTGTGTTTGAGAGAGAAGCCAATCGATAGATTAGTATCAAGATCGAGGTGTCACCCTACTCCTTCGGTGTTGGGAAGTGTGTGTGTGTGTTGTTGTGTGGGTGTGGGTGTGTGTGTCGGCGGGAGGGGGGGGGGCAGTGACACTTACATATCCCTACTCATATAAAAAACAGAGTTGGTGATGATGGTGTTCCTGCCATCCTGCAATATATGCCATCCGATTTATACCCGACGGATAAATAGGAAATTGTGGCAATTTTGCAAAAAGATACCCACACCCCTCTCCGCGTTTGCAAATAAGGCATTCCCTCGTTCATCCTTTTCTCCCACAATATAAACTACTCATACAAATGCATCTTGATCTTCGGTGCAACGCATGGGCATCTTGCTAGTAGGGAGAACGAGTTTGTGTGACACATATCTAGCTATATTAAGGGATAGGTAGATAGCATTTGTGCGAGGCATACTTAAAGCATCACAAAGATAAACAAAATTGTGTGCATGCAAGTGCCGGAAAAATGAAGCGAGAAACAATGTGTGTGTGTGTGTGAGAGAGAGAGAGCGAGAGAGAGGGAGAGAGAGAGAGCGAAATCTCAAAACAAAAGGTGCTCTGCTGGAATCCCATTGTATGTATTCATATGGTTCCGGAACTCGAGTTAACCTTAGGCATATGTGTGAGAGACATTATTATACTTTGAGACATTAGTGGTTGTGGGTGGGGCGGAATTAAAGGGGTGGGCGTGTTAAACGGAGAGAGCATGTGTGTTTCTGTGTGAGAGACTTGTAGGGGCCAGGGTAGAAAGACGAATTCTAACCTTGACGGAGGGAGAGAAATACACGAAGTGCGCGTGTGTGATTCCGATGCCCACAGGGAAATGAGATATGTATGCGTGTGAGAGAGATTGCACAATTCATTCATGTATCACCATCTAACGATCGTGGACGTGCATCGCTTGAACATAAATCAATATCTACTTCGTATCGTGGCCAAAGGTACATTATCGATTCAACGCTATAAATATTGGACACTCACATATCACATTTTTTCTATTTAAATAAACCTTTTCAGTTGTGCATGCCAAAGTTACAGTGATGTTTCTTCAAACAACCAGTGTAGCTATCATGTACATGCACCATTGTTACTCTTGCATTCAAAATCATTAGTCTTGGATGATTTAAGGTTCTATTATGAAGTAATATATGTAATATTGATATATGAATTCAACAGGTACGCAATTTATGAAATGGAGGCTATGTAATCATATGAGGTAACACTTTTAAGTAGCGGACTACAATATCCATTTCTTTTTGTGCGCCTCTACACTAACACGTCAATGCATTATGTTTAAAGTAAATAACCAATTGCACTAAATTATCTATTTACACGAGAAATACATAGGCTGAGCGTTTGATCCCTTTTTTTGTGAACGCGCCACTACACCCGTACGATTGGTTGCGCCCATGTGAACATCCAAGTTATCGGCGCATCATCCCGAGTTATTGTCTTCTTTTCTGGGGTGGACTTCACACCAGTTATTAACTGCTGACGCGTGCCCCGTGTACACAGTCTCGCATGACCTTCCTGCTAGCACGGTCCAAAATTAGTTGAAACTGGATCCGAACGATCCCGCGGGCGGCAAAATCTCCCGCCTCCTTCTAAAATTTCCGCCACCTTAGTCTTTAGCATGCGAAATTCCCCTTTTGTCCTTGGTGAACGGAGACCAACAGTTACAATACCGCCCTCATCTATATAATAGGTCGGGGCTGCTTTGGTAACTTCTGGTTCCCCCCACCACACGGCACCCCCATTTCCTCTCCCCCTCCCGCAAAAACGACTAACTCCACACCACCAGAGCATCTCACATCACGCCGCCCGTACTTCATCGGCCTTTCTCCCCTCCCCTCTCGAAACCCTAGACTACTCATCCACCGGCGTACCAGAGCCCATTCACTGCCAGCGGCGTCCACCTCGTCGGATCTGCTTCTGCGGCCGCATCTACCCCTCCCACCTCCCCTAGAAACAAGTAGACTGCTCATCCACCACTGTACCACAGCCCATTCAGTGCCGGCCTTGTCCACGGCGCCGGATCTACTTCGCCGGTACTCTCATCAACTGCAGCGCATCTGCAGCGGCTCATTCGTACTCCCCACCAGAGACACTTCATCCACACCCCCCCCGGAGCCGCCCCACCGACGCCCCCGTCGACGGCCTCTGATCCTCTTCGCCGACATCTTCCTCAACCCTACCGGAGCCGCTTCGCCGACACCATCGTCAACCCCACCGGAGTAGCTTTGCCTTACCATTTTCAACCCTACCGGGGCTGCTTTGCCAACTCACAAGTCCACGGCCTCAGATCCGCTTCCTAGCAACCTCATCCAACCTACTGGAGCAGCTTCTGACGCCCATCCATGGCCGCAGATCTGCATCGTCGACACCATCCTTAACCAACCACCGGAGCAGCTTCACCTACGCCCTCGTCCACGGCCACAGATCCGCTTCGCCCACACCTAGTCCACTCTACTGGAGCCGCTCCACAAACACCCTACTCGACGGTTCTAGATCTCCTTACCGGACCCCGACAGCCAGCGCAACGTCATCACCCTTGACGTTTCTAACCTGATTCCCACCGTCTGGCAAGATGCCAAGCACCCGCCACGGCCTAGGTACTTGTCACCTTTAAACCTGTCCAGCATCACCTGCCCGATGTACTTCAAATATACTAATAGGTCATTTGTTACTGTTTTGCGGTGGCAAAATCTACAAGGACGATGTTTCTTCCGGATCTAACAGCTTGGCCAACCAAGATCTGGACGAGGCATTGCTATGATCTTGTAAGCGTCTCTCTCTCTCTCTTGTATTGTTCTCGCGGCTCGCCGTGCTTTGCTAGGATTTTCGACCGATAATCCCTTTGTGCGAGACAATGATTTTCTACTCTTGGCTGCTAAATTAGATATGTAGATGTCATACATGATACTACCTCGTACCTCCGTTCCTAAATATAAGTCTTTCTCGAGATTCCACTATAGGCTACATACGGAGCAAAATGAGTGAATCTACACTCGAAAGTGCATCTATATACATCTGTACGTGGTCCATACTAGAATCTCTACATAGACATATATTTAGGAGCAGAGGCAGTACATTACACAAAATCGTAGGTGGCATGTAGGAATTCCAGTACACTACATTAGGCTCCCTTAGAGTGCCTGCTAGTCCAGCACACAGAGTCATGGCTAGTTTATGCTACACACACAATCATTAATTGGTGGTTTAAATATGCGCAAGGGATATGCAATGTATTATCATGTAGAGATGTCTGAAATTAGCCATGTCAACTTGCAGATAGGGTTACACAATGAAAAAGTACAAGATGTATGTGGCAATTTCATGGAACATCGCAAAAGAAAGGAGAGCCAATGGTGAGCCTATACAGTGTGCTATGGTACGTCACTCCTCCATTGCAATCATCGTGACATGTTATTTGTATGTCAGTTCTATTGGCCAAGTTTCTTAGGGACAGTTATTACGAGTTATCCTAAGAAAATAAGCACCTGTGAATATAAGCTCCATGTAATAAGCCAACCAGTTCTTTTCATTGCATTTTCAGCTTATCTTTGGTATGATCAGTGAAAAGTCTAGATTGCGTTATATTTTTCATTTTGCTGCCCATATGAAAATTAATTTGACTTGCAAACATCACAAATTGAACCCAGCGCAGTAATTAATATGATAGGAAAACAGACCATCACTATTTGCTCAAAATGCAAATACAAAGATACCATCTACTTGGCACAATCTACTTTGGTCAATGTTTTCCATAGAGATCCCATTGCCTAATTTAAATGAAAAACGCATGACCCACATTTAAATGAAGAACAATTATTTATTGAAATTCGATGGTCCAAGTGGCTAGTTATTATCATATAGCAGCACCACCTGAAAGCATCATATAGCAGCAGCAGTAGCTCATAGCAACTCATCATATAGCAGCAGTGTGCAATTCATCATATACCAGCAGCAGCTCATAGCAATTCATCATATAGCAGCAGCATGAGCAGCTCATAGCAATTCATCATATAACAGTAGCAGGAGCAGCTCATAGCAATTCGTCATATAGCAGCAGCAGGAGTAGCTCATAGCAATTCATCGTATAGCATCAGCAGGAGCAGCTCATAGCAATTTAAATACATTATAACTGAGCACTATTCCAGCCCTCTCAGACCATTAGTGCTTTTGACCATCAGATTTGCACTTCTAAACGTTTTTGGCCGTTCGATCAAAGTCTTGGCACCGGAGGAATGGGCAGCTGCTCCTGTAACAAAACTGAAGGCATTTGGTTAACTAGGCCTGGTTCTGGCTCGAAGCGAAGCCCATTTAGACCTCACGTGGAACACGAACCATCGCTTCGTTTCGAGTTCTACGACGTTCTCTCACAACATGCCTCCCCATCCCTAACCGTGCTTGGCGGCGGTGGCGGCAAAACGCCCCCCTTCAGGCTCGAGGTGAGCTCTCTCTCTCTCTCTCTCTCACCATTGCAGCATTGCAAACAACACCGTGGATCAGGACCGCAATAGCGTGTGCGCCCCTTCCTCATCACAGTGGCGTTGCGTCCTCCTCTCACGACCAGGGCAAAAACCAATCTTGTATGCGAGATTGCGAGCAGGTCGTCAGTTCGTCACACCACCGCATCTGAATGTCCGCAGATTCCTCCATCTGGTTGTTGTGTTGGTAAGTATGCAAGCATGCCATCAGTTCATCACACCACCGCATCCGAATACGCAGATTCCTCCATCTTGTTGTTGTGTTGATAAGAAAAATAAGATAGCCTACAGGTTCGAATATTAAATCCAGCGATTCATGAATATACTTTTAGGACGGAGGATAAGCTAAGCAACTATTATTATATTCTCCACCTAATTTCCATCTACCTGCAATCTTATTGCTATATACACCTACTACTGAA
This sequence comes from Aegilops bicornis, assembly GCA_021605145.1. Classification (NCBI taxonomy): domain Eukaryota; kingdom Viridiplantae; phylum Streptophyta; class Magnoliopsida; order Poales; family Poaceae; genus Aegilops; species Aegilops bicornis. The sequence continues at coordinate 331,918,400 of CM038673.1, forward strand.
TTTTTTAGGTTGAGAAAAGTTGCATACTCAAAATATTGAAACCTTAGTTTGTTCATGGTACATGATATCAATTTGAAATATTGTACTATCTATGCATATGTTCTATGAGAAGCTTGTCAGTATGTTTTCTTGATATTCCATCTCTGATGTGTACTTACTTAAATAATTTACTTGTGATATTTCCCTTTTTAGGATCAGAAGTGTGCCTTACATTAGGGGAAAATATGTCTATAGCTTTACTTTAGATAACGCAATCTCACATCAAGTCTCCCGTTTGTTTAATTACAAACCCCAATAACATTTCTCTAATACAGTGTCAGCAATTGGACTGAAATTGGGAGATATCCATTTTAGTTGTCTAAGAATTTGAGGTAATATATATGCATCTTCTGCCAGTTAAGGTCTTCTTTACGCTGGTTTTACTTGCTTTGTATAATTTTCTCAATCTCATTTCTTAATTTTTGGCACAACTTTAAAAGAAACAATAAAAATGATGGATGGAAATTTGCAGTGTGAAAAATAAAGACAGTATGAAACATGAAGAACAACCACAAAATATGGTATGCCAGGGACAGGGAAAACATGCTACACCTATTTATATCCAGTTTATCCATGGTGAATTCCTATCCATGTCTAGATTTACCATGCCCTGATGGTCGACCTGTACCAATCTGCTTCACTTCTACATTTTATTCCATGTGGTTAATTTGTACCAAACAGCGATAATGTGTTCTTGTCGGGGGTTGGATGCGACATATGCCAAAGGATGGCTTATCATGGTGGGGGCGAGTAGAACGTCGCCGGTGCCTGGAAGCGGGATGAGGCGTAGGCATGCACGCCGGCGAATCTTACCCAGATTCAAGGCTCTCCGAGGAGATAACACCCCTACTGCTGCTCTGTGTGGTCTCCGCGTGATCACTATGGCAAAGTGGGTACAAGGTTGCTCCTTGAGCTGTGTTCTGGAGGAGGAGGAGGCAAGGCTAGCTCCCTCCTTCCTGTATTCTGTGGTCTAGTGCTAATGGGGTCGAACCCTTTGCATGTGTGCCCCGGGGGGTTTATATAGGCCTTCCCCCCGGGGGTACAATGGTAATCCGGCTGGGCGGGTCCCGGTAGTCATCTCTCAGCCGCCGTCTTCTCCGCTGACCTCGGGGCCCGCCGTGGTGGGCCCCACTGACTGGTCTGCACGGAGCCGACAGCCTTGTCCGGCCGCGGGCGGGCTTGCCGACTGCAGACATCTGTATCCATGCTTCTAATGACGTTGTCTTGGTCATGGGGTCATGGCAAGGTTGCCGCCCGACAGGCGATCCTTTATTGCCACTCCCGTCTTATGTCAGTTAATGGCGTGCGGGGCCCGTGGGAGGGCCGGCCGACTCTTGAGGCCGACTCCCACGGGTCCGTCTTGTGGCGCTCGCCGTCTTGATGCCCTCACGACCGGCGGGGGCTGCCGTCTATGGGTCGACAGCAGGCCGACGTGGGCCTGTGGCTCCGCCATCAACTCGACGTTGTGGCTGGCATGGCAACGATGTCATGGCCACGGACGGAGATCTCCGTGGAGTGCAGCGTCTGTGGCCATGCCTTCCTTGGTCGAGGGGCCAGGCGTGGACTTTGCAGAGGCCACGCCCCGTCCCATTCCTTCTTATGAGAGCATGAGGTGGTTGGAGTCGCCGGCCGACTCCCCATAGCCGGCTTCTCTGGAAGCAGCTAGCTAGGAGTCGGCTCATCTTAACGTTGCCCATGGGACTCGGCCGTGAGTGGGTAGCCGGCAGCGCTGCTGCCGACTCCCAGAGGCGGCTTTCCGTCCTGGGGTTCTTGAGGGGCGTAGCCTGCCCCGATGTCTTGAAAGGTTCTGGGCTTCGGGTTAGCCTACCCGTGGCCCATTACTCCGACAGTAGTCCCCGAAGCTGGTGAGGCACCGAGGGAGACACGTCGAGGAGCCTCGGCAGTTTCTTCCTTCCGGTGATTGGATCTGGGCTTCGCCCGCCGTCTTTCTTCAAGCTGACTATCGGGAGGCGAACTTGCTCGGGCCGTCTTTCTTCAAGCCGACTATCGGGTGCCGGACTCGCTGGAGGCCGCCTCGTCTCTTGAAGAGTTTTGAAAGTCGTGGCGGGATCCAGACGGCGTGCCTGAGAAGCTTCCAGGTAGCCGCCCATTGCGGACCCGCCGTGTGGCGCCACGTGGCCGGGCCAGTCTGCCCACCCACGCGCGCGACGGGACAGGCCCGCAGGCGGGGCCCGCCACTACCGCGCCTCGGCCTTCGAACGGATCCGTTGCGGCCGAGCGGGCGGTTGGGATTCCTGCGCGATAGCGCGCTTGATAACTTCGTGCGATAAATCGTGAAGTGCCGTGGGGTCCTGGGCGCAGTTAATCCCACGACGCCCCTCGGCTTCTTAGCCTAGGAGCCTATAAGTAGGCGGAGGGAGCGGGCGGCGAAGCACGCGCGCGCATTCCCTCTGCTTCCTCTGCTTCCTCTTCCTTTTCCCTTCCTTCGCTGCCGCCGCGTCGAGCCTCATTATGCCCGTGGCGATGAGTTCTTCTTCTGCCGCCGCGCCCGCTGCCGTACACTCCGGCATGTGGGACGGCTCTGAGGTCGACGACGACCACATCGATTTTCTTCGCAAGACCCGTCGCCTCCCCGGCGAGGACTCGTCTGCAGCGCGCCGCGGCGGGCGGGGGGTATCGCCGGTGCCGGAGGAGGGCGAGCGGGTCATATTCCGCTCGCACCTCATGCACGGCCTAGGGCTGCCGGCGAGCGGCTTCTTCCGCTCCTTCTTGGAGTTCCACGGGCTCCAGCCGCACCACCTTACGCCGAACACGATGGTGCTGCTGGCTGCCTTCGCCACCCTATGTGAAGGCTTCCTCGGCGTCCTCCCCACCATCGAGTTGTGGGGGGAATTCTTCAGCTCCAAGCTCGGCACGCACGTTGCCGGCGTGCCAGCCCAGTGCGGTGCCTTCATCGTGATGCGGAGGTCGGTGGCCGACAACCCGTTTCCCCCCATCTTGCTGATCAAGTCGGTGAAGATGTGGCAGCGATCTTATTTCTACGTGAAGAACGTCGCCCCGGAAGGCGACTGGGTCAACCTGCCGCCTTACGAAGCCGGCGCGCCGGCTGGAAGGCTCCCCAGCTGGTCCCACCGGGCCAAGACGCTGACTCCTGCCGGCGCCGCCGCCGTCGCGCGACTCCGAGTGCTGACGCAGTCGGAGGGTCTGATCGGGGCCGACTTGCTAGCCACCTTCGTGGCGCGCCGAGTCCTCCCACTCCAAGGCCGGCCTCACATGATATGCCAGATGAGTGGCCACCGGGACCCCAGTCGGATGTGCTCCAAGGACATGCCCCACGCGGAGGTGGCGGACACGGTGAACTACATCGCGAACTGCGGTCTCTTGGGAATTGGCAGTTTGGGGAATTGCCAACCCCCCGCCTGTGGTAAGTCGTCTCTCTTCTTATTCCAGTTTCTTTCTTCAGCTGAATCCGACTTATGATCTTTTTTAGTACTTGAACCAGAACCCTCTCGTCCAGCCTTCGGCCGGCACCGCGGGGCCGGCCCGCCAATTTGTCCCCGATCGGGCGGAGAGCGACGCCGACGACCCCGACTTGGGGGCGGCGGTGATGGAGGCCGACGCCGAAGGAGGAGGTGAAGGAGGAGAAGGCGGCCTCAGGCCTTCGGCCACCTTTGCCGACTGGCCTGCTGGCGACTTTGAGGGGGAAGTCGCCCCGCGCCACCAACCAAGAGCCGGCCACCATGGTGCGAGTTCGTCCGCCGCCTTGGGTGGTCTAGGCGGCGCGAGGAAGCGCCGGGCCGGGCCGAGTTCTCTTGGCGGCCGGGAGAAGAAGTTCAAGGGGGCGGCCGCCGCGACCAAGCGGGAAGAGGCGGTCGCGAAGGCCAACCGCTTCCGCAAGGAGGTGAAGAAGCCGCCACTGGTCTCTGCGTAAGTGCTTCCATCTTTTGCCTTATTTTCTTCTGGTGGATTTTGTCCAAATCTTTTACATGCTTTCTCTGTTCCAGAGCTCCCCTCACCCTTGGGAGGGTTACCGCCGCCTCCATCATGGGGTCGGCAGAGACGTCCGCCTCCACTCGGCGGATTGACCCCGCCGCCGACCTCCGGGAGGCGACGGAGCGGAACGCGCAGGAGAAGCGCGACGAGGAAGAAGCCGCCCGCCGAGAGAAGGCGGAGGCCGAGAAGGCGGCCGCCTCCGCCTAGAAGAGGTTGGATGAGGCCGAAGCCGCCTTCGCGGCGAAACAGCAGGCCGAAGAAGCCGCGCGCCGCCAGTCGGCGTTGCTCGTCATCCCGCTGAACTCGGCGCGGCCTCCGGATTTCACGGAGCAGACTGGGGAAGCCGGCAGCAAGAACCCCATCATGGAGAGGGAAGGCGGCGAGGCCTCCATGTCAGACACGGCCGTGCCGCCGCCGCCGCCTCCGCTACCCTCTGGGAGCGTGCAAGGCGAACAGCCGGCGGACCCGCCGGTGCCGCCGACTAAAGGCGAGGCCGTGGCGCAGCTGCTCCTTCAAGTCGCCTCGCCAACGCGCCGCCATCTTGAGAAGGCGATTTCGGCGCCACGCCCCTTGGAGACCGGCGCCGCCAGCTCGGCACTCCCCGATGTCGAGGCAACGAGCGCCGCGCCCGTTGGGTGGGTGCGAGGAGGCGGCACAGGCCCGCTGAACCAGGCGCCTGCTGACGCGTCGAGCAAAGCTGCGGTGAGGGCGACGCCATCCAGAACTGCACCAAGGCGCATCTGGCGTCGCTAGCAGCCGTCCGGGTATGTTTTCTTCTGACTTTGTTTTTCTTGTTCTTCTCTGTGGGGGCACGCCAGCGCACCCACTGGGTGTAGTCCCCGAGTTCCGAGCCGGCTGCTGAGCAGGCGGGTCGGAACTCTATTGGCGAGCTCTAAGCATTTACGTATGTTTGAAATATTTATCACATGATTATCATAACCTCCGGGTCACCGCCTTCAACCGCAATGTTGAAGAGCTGGGCAAGCGGACTGCCGACTTGTCGGAGAGCCGGAGTGAGTTCTCCTTCTTCGCGGGGGCGCGCTGGCGCACCCGCGGGCTGTAGTCCCCGAGATTCGGGCCGACTGCTGAGCAGTCGGGCCGGATCTTCCCGGCGACCTTCTTTGATGACGACTTAGCGCCTTCTTCTTTTTTCTTCAGAGGCCAACGCCGTTCTTCAGCAGCAGCTGGGCGAAGACAACACCGCCTTGCGGGCCAAGGAGGCGGAGTGTGGCAAGCTCGTCGCAGAATGCGACCTGCTGGCTACGCAGCTTGCGGAGCAGAAGGAGCTGCTCACGAAGGCGCAGGAGGAGGCGGAGAAGAAAGAGACTGCACTTCTGGCCGAGTTCGAGACCGAGCGCTCCTCCTGGACCGACAAGGAGGCAATGCTGACCTCCGGCTTCCATGACATTGAGGATATCGTCGATGGTGAGTTTTCTTTACTCTCTTCTTTGAGCCGCCGACTGCAGGTCGGGCCGACTCCTGATTTTCTGACTTGCTTCTTTTCCGTCTTTGGCAGACTTCTTCCCTTGGCCACACGCAACCTGCCACACAAGCCATCGAGGCTGACCGCGAGGCGCAGAGGGCAACTGGTGAGGAGATTGCCGCCAACGCCCCCCGGACCCTTGATGAGCAGCTTCTGAGCATCGAGGCTCGTCTGCGGCCGGCCCACCGGATGCTGCGCCGACTCCAACGTGTCGGCGCCCAGGCGATTGCTGCCTTGTGGCCAGACATGCCGATCCTGCGCACTCCCAGTCGGACTACCGACTGGCTGGAGGTCGCAGCTCGCCGTCTTGAGGCTTGGAAGGGCTCCTCGGCTCGGGCTGGAGCACGCCAGGCCTTGGAGTTCGTCAAGGAGTGGTATCCGGACCTGGACCTGGACCAGCTGGCCACGCTCCGGGCAGAGGCCCAGCCGGATCTGGCAGCCGCGGAAGACGCCCTTGTCAAGCGCGCCGTGGCGATCGCCGAGTACGCCGATACCGGCGTTTTCATTCCTGAGCGGACTGACGACGGCGAGGAGGCACCACCAGAGTTGGTTGGGATGAACCCGGACTACGACGAGGACTCGGTGGAGGTGATCGGCTCCAGCGCCGAGGAGGAAGGCGAGGCGGAGGTCGGAGACGAGACGGAGGCGCCAGAAGACGGAGCGGGGGATCAGCCTCAGCTCGACCGGCGCCTCCCAAAGAACGAGCCGCGGTTCGACCGACTGGCCGGGCTGCAGAGATGATCAAGCCGAGACCGCCCAGCCGGCCGCCCCAGCGCCCGACACCGCCGTCTCCTCCGACCCTCCAAACCCGTCTGCTGTCTCCTAGGCTGCTGCCTTGTCTTTATTTATCTGCTTTAGTAGTCTTTGAAGAACTTGTTAATTTGCACAATTCCACCCGCGGGGTGTATTTTGAACTTCAGTTCAAAGATTCGGCCAATCGGCCTATGTTATGTAAATATTTATCCGAGTTTTATCATTTCTTGCTCATTGCTCTCTTGGCTTTTTCCTTTGCCGCCTTCCCCTCGTTGCCGTCTTCGCCAGTCGGACAGCCGCTCTGCGGACTTCCGCTAGATCAAGTGCTTGGCTACTTTGGGGAGGCAAGTACTTGGCCGTTCTAGAGTCTTTTTAACAAGTTGGATAGAAAGCGACAAGCCGACTACTCAGGAGTCGGCTTTGCGAAGAGCGGCTACAAAGCCGGCTTAAGCTATGCTTATGCTTTGAGTCCTTAGCCATTTTTCATGTGGGCGCCTATTCTTCCTTACTCCTACCCACCAAACAGTCGCTCTGAGAGCTGTGGCTTCTGACAGGAGACGGCTTAGGCACCACACACTACTTGTCCGACTGCAGGAAGCATTTCATAGCGCAAGGCGGCGAGTCCCCGGGCCGACTAGTCGAGCCCCGTGCCAAGCGGCATAACAAAAAGTGGTATACTCGAAGGCATAATTCTTATCATACAGATAACAAAAAAAGTCAGTCCCCGAGCTCGTCTCGTGGGGCCCGAAGTCTTGGTACTTTTAATACAAAGGGTAGCGTGGTACATACTGCATCAACTGTGAAATCTTCAGAGAAGATTTGCATTCCATGGCCGTTCCGTCTCTTTGCCGGAGTCATCCCTCTTGCGTGCTCGGGGCTTCTGAGCGTCGATCAGATAGTAGGAGTCGTTGCCCAGCACTTTGCTGATGATGATGGGGCCTTCCCAAGGCACCGACAACTTGTGCTGGTCGGCTGTCCGCTGGATCAGTCGGAGCACAACGTCGCCCTCTTGGAAAGATCTCGGCCTGACCTTCCTGTTGTAGTATCGTCGTAGGCTCTGCTGGTAGATACTGGACCGGCTGAGTGCCAACAGCCGGCCCTCTTCCAGCAGATCGACGCTGTCTTGGCGTGCTTCTTCTGCTTCCTCCTCGGTGTACATGGTGACTCGTGGGGAGTCGAACTCTATGTCCGTTGGGATGACGGCCTCAGCACCATAGACGAGGAAGAAGAGCGTGAAGCCGGTCGACTTGTTTGGAGTTGTGCGCAGACTCCAGAGGACGGCTGGCAACTCGTCAAGCCAACAACCGGCCGAACGCTCCAGTGGTTCGACCAGTCGAGGCTTGATGCCAGACAGGATGAGGCCATTTGCCCGCTCCACCTGGCCGTTTGACTGCGGATGGGCAACAGACGCTAAGTCCAGTCGGATGCCCTGCATCGCGCAGAAACGGGCCAAGGCGCCTTTGGCAAAGTTGGTGCCGTTGTCGGTGATGATACTGTGTGGTATGCCGTACCGAATCGTGATGTCGGAGATGAAAGTCACGGCAGTCGGGCCATTCAACTTCTTGATGGGCTTCACTTCTATCCACTTGGTGAACTTGTCCACCGCGACAAGTAGGTGAGTCAGGCCTCCTCGCGCCGTCTTGAAGGGTCCCACCATATCCAGGCCCCAAACAGTAAAGGGCCAGGCGATGGGGATAGTCTTGAGCGTTGAAGCCGGCTGATGCGGCTTGGAGCGAAACTTCTGGCACCCCTTGCACTTCTGGACCAACTCCTTGGCCTCTTCTAGGGCAGTCGGCCAAAAGAAACCGTGTCGAAAGGCTTTGGCGACGAGTGCTCTTGAGGCCGCATGGTGGCCGCACTCGCCTTGATGGATGTCTTTGAAAATTGCTTGGCCTTGCTCCGGCTCGACCTAACGCTGGTAGACACCAGTGACGCTGCGCCTGACCAGCTCTCTATTGACTATGGTGTAGGCTGCCGCTCGGTGTTGTACTTGCCGAGCCAAGGTCTCATCGGTTGGCAGCTCTTTGCTCACTAGGACTTGAGGATGGGATGCGCCCATGAGGGTGCTGCTATTTCTTCGACTGCCAGAACTGCGACTTGGACGAGGGCGGCTGGGCTGGGAGGCGACGGGCTGGAGTCCGCGGCCGTTTGCTGGATTGATGAAGTCCCCGGGCCGACTGGCGCAGTCCCTGGGCCGAGCTCTGGAGTCTTTGGTCTGGTCGCCGCAGTCCCCGGGCCGAGTTCCAAAGTCCCCGTGCCGGCTTCAACTGCGGCGTTCTTGGAGCCATCTGCAAGAGTTCTTGTGCCGTCTACTGGAGCTCTTGAGTCGGATCCGACTTCTTCAGGGGAGCCGGCACATAAATGGAGTCTGACTCTGGTGAAGGCTTGATAGACGGCTTGAGGCCGGACGGTATTGCTTGGCGTGTGGAGCCGATTCATGCCAGGGTATCTGCTTGGTCGTTGTCGTTTCTTGGCACGTGGAGGAACTCGCACCCCTCAAAATATCCACTGAGTTGCTGCACGAGGAAGCGGGTAGCTTGCCAAGTTTGCATCCTTGGTGTCCCAGTCGCCAGATGACTGCTGGACTACGAAGTCGGAGTCGCCATAACACAGGATCCGGTGAATGCCAAGTTCTTTGGCAAGCCGGAGCCCATGAATGAGCGCCTCGTATTCGGCGACGTTGTTGGAGGCGGCGAAATGGATCTGCAGCGCATACTTGAGCTTGTTGCCTTTAGGAGAAGTGAGGACAACGCCGGCTCCCAAGCCAGTGCGCATCTTCGAGCCGTCGAAATGCATCCGCCAATGGGTGGAGTCGGTCAAGCGGCAGGTAATCGGGTCTCGGCCTACCGACGAAAGTCGGCTGCTTGCGACTTGATGGCGGTGCGGGGCTGATAGTAGATCATGTGGGGGGCCAACTCTATGGCCCATTTGGCTACTCGGCCAGACGCATCTCAGCTTCCGATGATTTCGGCTAGTGGAGCTGTGCAAACAACAGTGATTGGATGCTCTTGAAAGTAAGGCTTCAGCTTCTTGGCGGCAAAGTGTACGCCATAGCACATCTTCTGGTAGTGGGGGTAGTTCTGCTTGGAGGTCGACAGTACTTCACTTAGGTAATATACCGGTCTCTGGACAGGTAGTGCCTTGCCTTCCTCCTTGCGTTCAACTACGATGACTGTGTTGACTACCCGGCTGGTGGCGGCAATGTACAGGAGCATGGGCTCTTTGGGATTCGGAGCCGCCAGCACAGGGGGGGTAACCAACTTCTTCTTCAGCTGGAGAAAGGCCTCGTCCGCCTTGTGGTTCCACTCGAAAAAAGTGGTCTTCTTCATGAGCTGGTACAAGGGGAGAGCTTTCTCGCCCAGCCGACTGATGAACCGGCTGATGGACGCCAGGCAGCCAGTGAACTTTTGCACGTCCAGCAGTCGGCTGGGTACCTCCATCCTCTCGATGGCCTTGATCTTCACAGGGTTGCATTCTATGCCGCGTTCGGAGACCAGGAAGCCGAGAAGTTGGCCGACTGGTACTCCAAAGACGCACTTCTCAGGGTTGAGCTTGATCTGGAATCGGCGCAGGTTCTCAAAGGTCTCCTTGAGGTCTTCCAGCAGTGTTCCACGCTTTTCCGTCTTCACCACCACATCATCCACGTAGACGTGGGCGTTTCTGCCGAGTTGCTTGAGGAGGCACTTCTGCATGCAACGCTGAAAGGTGGCGCCGGCATTCCTCAAGCCGAACGTCATGGTCAGGTAGCAGAAGGCTCCAAACGGCGTGATGAAGGCGGTCTTCAGTCTGTCCGCCGGGTTCAGCTTGATTTGGTGATATCCTGAATATGCATCTAAGAAGCTCAACAGCTCGCATCCGGCTGTGGAGTCTATCACCTGATCAATTCTCGGCAGGGCAAACGGGTCCTTCGGGCATGCTTTGTTGAGGCTTGTGTAGTCAATACACATCCACCACTGCTTGTTCTTCTTCAGCACCAAGACCGGGTTCGTCTGGAAAAAACACTTCCATAATAAAGCCGGCTGCAAGGAGTCGGGCTATCTCTTCTCCAACAACTCTTCTGTTCTCTTCTGACAGGCGGCGCAAGGGCTGCCTGACGGGCTTCACATCAGATCGGACATGTAACTTGTTCTCGGCGAATTCCGTCGGTACACCTGGCATGTCTTTGGGGGACCATGCGAAGATGTCCCGATTCTCACGGAGGAAATCGACGAGCTCGCCTTCCTATTTGCTGTCAAGGTTCGCACCTATGACAGCGTACCTCTCCGGGTGCTCCGGGTCCAAGGGTATCTTCTTCGTCTCTTTGGCCGTCTTGAACGAGCCCTCAGCTTCCGACTCCTTGGGGTTGGGCGACATCTCTGGCTGCTTGCCGGCCATCGCCACCACCCGATCAAGAAGCCGCTTCTCAGCTGCGATCACCAGGGACTCGGCCAGCCGACTGCTCTCAGCCGCACAAGCGGACGACTTTCTGTAGTCGCCGGCTATGGTCAGAATCCCCTTGGAACTCGGCATCTTCATCTTGAGGTAGGCGTAGTGGGGGACCGCCATGAACTTGGCCAAGGCATGTCGGCCTAGCAACGCATGGTACGGGCTCTCAAGGTCCACCACTTCAAACCAGACTGACTCTCGGCGGAAATGATCCTTGTCTCCGAAGAGGACATCTATCAGAATCTTGCCGATTGGTGAGCAGGAAAGGCCAGGGACGATGCCGTGGAACACAGTCCGACTGTTCTGAAGCTGTCTTTGCTTGATTCCTAACTTCTCCATGGTATCCTTGTACAGGATGTTGATGCTACTGCCTCCGTCTGTCAGCACTCACGAGAAGCGAGCGGCCCGCCTATCTGTGGCAAAGGTGGCATCCAAGACCAGGGCGTAGGAGCCCGGATTCGGCATCACCTCTGGGTGATCAGCTCTGCTCCAACTGATAGGCTTCTCGGACCAGTGCATGAACTCTGGAGTAGCTGATGCTACTGCATTCACCTCTTGCTGCTGCAGCCGCTTGTTGCGCCTGTCGTCAGCCACACTGGTGAACACCACATAGGCCCCATGCTCTTCTGGGTATTCGTCTTGTACTGCGCCGACTGGCCTGACAGCCGGCTGCTGGGGTGGAGGCGGAGGCGGCTGCCCAGCAGGCGGGGGAGGCAGGAGGCCGTCTCCCTTGGCGATCCTGGTGAGCCAGTGGCACTTCCGGGTGGTGTGGTTTGACGGCTTCAAGGCCATTGTGGAACTTGCATGGACCATCTAGAGTCTGCTCGTAAGAGAAAGCCGGCAACCAGTTGGACTTGCCGCCTTTCGGTCGCTTGGACGGAGGGCGCCTTTCTGGCTGCTGGTCTTCGACTGTCGCAACCTGCCGACTGCTGGAAGCCGGCTGCGGGGCCTTGCGCTTGTGGTCATTCTGCTGCTGTCGCCGACTGGCGTCTCCAGCCGGAGTCCTGGGAGCCTGAGGGGCCACTTTGCCAGTCGCACTAACTTGAATCTCCGCCTTCATGGAGGAGTCAGCTGTGGCGTACTTGTCTGCTATGATCAGCAGCTCGTCGAGGGTTTCAGGCTCGTCGTAGAGGAGCTTGTGCTTGAGGAGGGTGCCTTCTCTGCAGTCGGCGGTGAAGTACTTGATAGCCTGCACCTCGTGCACGCCCTCGCAGGAGTTCCGCAGCTCGGCCCATCGCGTGAGGTAGTCGCGAGTCGACTCGTTGGGGCCCTGCACGCACAAGGAGAGCTGGCGAGGCTTGGGAGGTTGCTTGTACGTGCTCGTAAAGTTGCGGACGAAGGCCTCGGTGAAGTCGACCCAGCTGTTGATGCTGCGGGGCTTCAGGCTGTTCAGCCATGTCCGGGTCGTGCCCTGGAGCATGAGCGGAACATACTTCACGGCAACACGCTTGTTGCCGCTCGCTATGTCGACGGCCGTGGCGTAGTCGACCAACCAATCTTCCGGCTTCACGGAGCCGGTGTACTTGGGCGTATCTCGAGGGAGCGTGAACCCTTTGGGAAAGGGCTCATCTCGGATGCGGGGCCCGAAACAGGGCGGGCCCAACTCGTCTTCTTCTTCTAACGCCAGGGATCGGCGAAGTCGGTCGATCCGGTGGTGGTCTTCATTCTCTCCGACTCCCTCTCGGCGGCCAAGGCGGTCGCCGAGAGTCGGATGGTAACAGGCGGCAGGGAGACTCGCCTTTCCTTGCGAAGAGGTGGGGGCAGACAGTCGTCCCGTCGTTCCACTGCTCTCGGGCGGTCGTCTTGGTCGCGCTCGATGGTGATGCGAGTCCGACTGTGGCTGATAGCCGGATCCTTGTCTTTTCTTCCGCGGATACCGCCAGTCGGCGTCCGAGACGTCGCGCCTTGATCTCGGCGGGGAGGCAGGTTGTCGTCTTGCCGCTACGGCGCCTCTGTGCGGCAGCCGGCTGCGTTCTGCGCGGCAACCGCGTCGAGGAGCCGCTGGACTCGCTCCGTCATCAGGCGGCGCTCTTCGCCTTCGAAGTTGTCCAGCTCGTCTGCCGCTGCTTGGGCGGCTCAGATGTCCTTCGCAGGCGTGGCGTATACGGGGCGATCTGCCCCGAACAGGCTGGCGATGGCAACGCCGCGCTGCCGGACCGCGCCTAGGCGGCTGGGCCCGATTGAGCGGCGAGCCACCTGGCGTGATCCATCTCCCGCTGGTAGGCCTCTGACAAGCGCCTCATGCTTGCCAACTTCTTCGCGCCTTCGACGAGCTGGAGGCGGCGTGCCTCCAGTGTCTCGGCGTCAGCACCTTCTGGAATGGGCGCATCCAGGTCTTGCAGAGCCGCGTCGAGCGGGTCGTGAGCTCCGCCGTCGGAGTGCTCGCCATGACCGATGACGAGCACCTCTATGACGGTGCTCCCGCCGCTCTCCGCGCGAGGGAGCGGCTCGTCGTAGACCACCACGTTGGTAGGGAACGCGTCGAGCGACGCGGTGTCGGAGTCGACCAGCATCTGGTCGGTGGAGCCTACGGACTCCAGGTCCACGGCAGGCTCGCCGGCGACGTGGATTTGGTCGAGGAGGCTATCAGGGCCGCCCGTGCCTGCGTCGGATGCAGGCTCGTCGGAGAGGCGAACCTCGTCGACAAGTTCGGCGAGGCCGCTGGCTGCGCAGGCGACCTCAACGCCGTGCAGCGCATCGGTGCAAACTCCATCTGGCGTGCCGGGCTGGCTGCGCTCGCCAGGGAGTAAGAGGGTTCCCGTCCAGAGCAGGTCTCCGGACGACGGTGCACCTTGCCCCATGGTGGGCGCCAAATGTCGGGGGTTGGATGCGACATATGCCAAAGGATGGCTTATCATGGTGGGGGTGAGTAGAACGTCGCCGGTGCCTGGAAGCGGGATGAGGCGTAGGCATGCACGCCGGCGAATCTTACCCAGCTTCAGGGCTCTCCGAGGAGATAACACCCCTACTGCTGCTCTGCGGGGTCTCCGCATGATCACTATGGCAAAGTGGGTACAAGGTTGCTCCTTGAGCTGTGTTCTGGAGGAGGAGGAGGCAAGGCTAGCTCCCTCCTTCCTGTATTCTGTGGTCTAGTGCTAATGGGGTCGAACCCTTTGCATGGGTGCCCCGGGGGGTTTATATAGGCCTACCCCCCGGGGGTACAATGGTAACTGCTGGCGCTGGGTCCCAGCCGCTCATCTCTCAGCCGCCGTCTTCTCCGCTGACTACTGGGGCCCGCTGACGGTGGGCCCGGCCGACCGGTTCCAGACGGAGCCGACAGTTTTGTCCGCCATTGTGGGCGGCCTTGCCGGCTGCGGATTACTGTATCCATGCTTCTAATGACGCTGGCTTGGTCATGGGGTCATGGCAACAGTGCCGCCGCCCGACGGGCGATCACTGTTGCCACTCCCCGTCTTGTCTGGTTAATGGCGTGCAGGGCCCGTGGGAGGGGCCGGCCGACTCTTGGAGGCCGACTCCCACGGGGTCCGTCTTGTGGCGCTCTCGCCGTCTTCAGTGCCCCCGCTGACCGGCGGGGCCTGCCTTCTTTGGGTCGTACAGGCAGGCCGACGTGGGCACAGGGCTCCGCCCACTGGGGCTGACGTCAGGGCTGGCATGGCAACAGCGCCGTGCCGGACGGAGATCTCCGTGGGTACGGCGTACTGTGGCCATGCCTTCCCTTGGTCAGGGACGGGCGTGGACTTTGCAGAGGCCACACCCCGTCCCATTCCTTCTTATGAGAGCATGAGGTGGTTGGAGTCGCGGGCCGACTCCCCATAGCCGGCTTCTCTGGAAGCCGCTAGCTAGGAGTTGACTCATCTTAACGTCGCCCCTGGGACTCGGCCGTGAGTGGGTAGCCGGCAGCGCTGCTGCCGACTCCCAGAGGCGGATTTCCGTCCTGGGGTTCTTGAGGGGCGTAGCCTGCCCCGATGTCTTGAAAGGTTCTGGGCTTTGGGTTAGCCTACCCGTGGCCCATTATTCCGGCAGTTCTATAAAGGATTTTCTTCACACTTAATATTTTTTGAATATTTGGTCTGTTCCACATGGTACAAGCTAGCAAACACATTGTTTGAATGCATCAAGCGCTGGATTGAGCAAGTGAGTTCTCAATATTACGAGTTGTTCTATAAAGGATTTTCTTCATACTTAGCATCAAGTGGCTAGTTGCGATCTTCTTCACCATTTACTTTAGGTATATCTCATTTATAAAATTGGGTAAAGTTCTTTTGAAATAAGACTATGATGGTGGTCATTTATCTTAAGTTATTTTGCGAACTATATCTCAATATATTCTTATATGTATTAAAGTAGGTACCTAATTTTGCTCCACCATTAGCATGTGGGAGTTATCATAATTATCATGGACACATATACAGGCATGCACATGACCTGAGAACTAGTCAATTTAGGCAATTCTCATTGGATACATAGGTCTTATTTTCCCAACTTCAAAGATATAGTAAGGACAGTTCCATAATCATACTCAATTTAGGATTCTCAATTGATAGATGTTATTCTCTTACTTATATTAGGAAAGCCTCTCCTTGGGTAGTGTTGTTGTTTGCTTCATCAGTATACATAATGTTATTGCTTAATAGGGAGCAATTATAATCGCTTTCCTCGGGAGAGTACGCACGTAGTTATTGCCTTGATTAATCTAGCTTATTATTAATCACTTTGCTGATACTTCCATGTAAGAAATCGTAAGATGTTTGGCATGTAACACAACTTGACAAATTGTTTCATGGTAACCTACTCACATTGGATATTTTGATTAATATTTTTTTTTCTTATTGTATATCAGATGGAATTCTTCAACCTCAAAAATATGAGCAAGTACACCTTAAGACGCAATGCAATTGCGAAGGCATACCGGCAGAAAGCAAAGCATGGTAGTTGAAATGATATATAGTACTCCCTTCATTCCCCAATGAAAAATGACAAGGGTTTTCTACACCCCCCCCAAAGTACTACAGTTCATAAGACCTTGATCTACTGGAGCATCTTTGGTGAGTCCCATATACTCGGGGTTCTGGTTTTGGGTATACATGTGTGTTGATTTGTATTTTTTGTTTGGTGTGAAAATAAATGATGTGTTCTTGTATATATAGACATGTTTTCTCATGATATAAAGCATGGATTGGTTGTACCAGTTAACACGATTTGAGGAACATGGTTTTTCTTCATTGTAATCTAAAATACTTCTGACTTCCAATCTTTTCTTTTAGATTTGCTGGTACATCCTCATATGAACATGGAGAAATAGCCACTTATGGAAGTAAGTAGCATGTTCTTCTAGGGTGGATAAACTAAACATACATATTTCATTCCAATATATATGAGTGAAAATGACTATCATTCTATTAGGAAAATAGACGGGCGCGGCAACGCGCGCCATCAATGATCTAGTTCATCATACAGCAGCAGCAGGAGCAGCTTATAGCAACTCATCATATAGCAGCAGCAGCAGCTCATAGCAATTCATCATATAGCAGCAGCAGTAACTCATAGCAATTCATCATATAGCAGCAGCAGCTCATAGCAATTCATCATATAGCAGCAGCAGGAGCAACTCATAGCAATGCATCATATAGCAGCAGAAGCAGCTCATAGCAATTCATCGTATAGTGGATCAGAATGAAAATTTGGCAAAAAATCAGAGGAGATCCTCACCTTGTTGGATGAGCTCATCCTTCAACAACACCTCAAGGCCATGGCCTGGGAGGAGGGGAGGGGGAATAAGGTGCCTTACGCATGATGTGGCATCAGCCGTAGTTGTGCAGCACCTGCCGGAGTAGTGCGTTGGACGAACCACAATGGAGCAGCTGCTGGAGACAATGAGAATGAGGGGCGGCACCAGAGGGAGGAGCAGCCAGGGAGATTTGCCCCTACCCATCGGCCATGTAGCCTAGCTGTACAGAGCATCATCGAGGACCAGGCGGATGGGACCCGATGGCGGCAACTTCTTTGGAGGAACCCTAGTTCTGCGGCGAGGATCGAGGTAGAGGAAAGGGGAGAGGAGATGCAAGCGGGCAGGGCAATGAACGCTATGCGTGTTTGTTTTACTTGAGGGTGAGGTGTGGCAAGGCGTCATCAGTTGCATTTTGAGTGTAATATAGGCAGACAACAGAGTTATTTCACTATTCCCCTTCCCTTCAATTTTTAGTGAGGTTCTACCCGAAACACCCCCCTCCAAAGCGAAATTAGTTAAGCCCAAGACCATAACTCAAAAATGACTTCTTTACATCTTTTATGGCTTATTTTGACAATAAGCCCTGAAAAGGCGGAATAGAACTGGCCCTTAACCTCCAATTCAATTGTGCGTGCAATGATGAATCACTCCTGCCTGCTATAGTGTACATTTACGCATCATCATACATGTGCATTCCATTGTAGAATCTGGAATATGCAATGTTTATGTTAGTTCATACGTTGCACATGATGTTTAAATGCCCCTTAAATCTGGTCAGTCAAGTGATTGTCTTTAAGCCTCCTTCTTTGCTTCTTTTCTTGATATGTAAGATTCGCTCACACATCTGTTCAATTGCTTGTTTGCATCAGCCAACCATACTAGGACTGTTTGCTTTGATTACTTGTTGTTCTTGACCTAACACTCTAACAGAGCTTGTCAATGATTTAAACACTAAGGGCTGCTGTAGTGGGGCCTTTTCTAACTCATAGGTGACATAAAGGTTTGGCTGTACACTAAAGTAGGCTCTCCAAGAGTACCTGGAGATCCAGTTCGAAGGTATGTGTAGTTTTTACATAGTGCAGACATAGTAAATGCTCATTTCATTGTGTGCAAGTGCAAGAGATGCGGCATGTTTCATTATGTGGTGTTGTTTTGTTATAATCTCATCCTTTTGTGTTCACAGACTGGAAAGTATGCATATTTATCTTCCAAGGAGACGAGTAACTAGTTTGTGTCACCTTGCTGAGGGGGTGCAATGAAGATAAGATTGAGGATTTCCAAGTACAAGATGTTAGGAAGGAGCCTTGCAAGAGAAGTAGGAGCTTCATTGAGCCTCTTCAACCTGTTAAGGTAAGTCACTGTATCCAACTCAATAGTTCAATTCCTTGTTTGTTTCAGGCATAGTTAATTTGCTCTTTTCAATTGCTTTATTTGTCCTCAGTTAATGAGATGCCCAAAGAATGATGCCTGATGTTGGGTACTTGTATAACTATTAGTTGACATGATTAAAGGCCTTACCATTTAATTACTCTGCCGAAGTGTGCCTAAAGCTTTGAAGTCTATTAACCAACTATTATTGAATGAGGCTCAAAATCTAGTTTATACTATGCTAATGATTGCATAGTTTTGCTTGCTGTAGTATGTTTGTATGAAATCCTCTGCTGTTCATTATGCTCCCTAAGACTTTAATTGAGCTACAGAATGGCCAACTGCTTGCTTACTTCTACACAACATGCTGCCTAAATTTGGAACTTGTTTGTGTTTTGGATTGGGCCCCGACATCATTCTCCTCTGGTGAGCTAAGAGAGATTTCTGTATGCAGGCTACACAGACTACCTTCTTTATAATTTTTAAAATATCACCTGCTTATGCTTCATGACGTGTAACATTATTGTTAGTCCTGTTTTGCCATGTACAAAATAGTGCATCTTGCTCGCTTCACTGTTGTAACTATATTTTTGCCCTAGTCATGTGTACTTACAAAAACATTTCAGGGTGAAGTGACATCAACACAAAGATCTGCGAGCAATGCGGCATGGTCGTTACCGAATGATTATGGATTGGAATTGGAATGTGTTGATGTTTTTGAGCATCAACTAGAGGTGGCAAGACAACGTGTACATGACTCTGAACGTACAATCAACAAGTTGAGACTGGACATGCATGTATTAGATGCAGGAGTCAAAAAATGAAACAAGACACTGAGGTAACAACGAAGGAATTGGAGATTTTGCAGACTGAAATTTGTGCTATCTAAATCCGGCCAATCCTATTTTCTGAAGAGATTATAGTTCAAATGGTAAGTTAGGTTGGTGCGCGTTCATGATGTATGAGGTGTATTTGCCCAGTGTATGTAATTTGTTGTTTGTGTACGCTTTATTATCACTGGTGCCGAACCATAATGCCCAGTGGGTATAATTGGCTGTAATTTCTTTATTGTATAGTGTAGGATTATTCTACGTTTCTATGCCTTAGTCTCTTTATTATATAGTGTATGTTTTTAGAGGTGATAGTATAGCATAGGATAATTCTTTGAATATCCTATATCGTTCAAACGGGGGCCAACTCGCCCAAACATTGTAGTGACCATGGCCCTCCACAGGTCGTACGATCCATGGGCCATCTACGGGACGGACGATCCATGGCCTTCTATGGCCGCCGGATTCGTGAGCCTTCTATGGGCTGTCGGATCCGTGGGCCTTCTATCGGCTGTCGGGTCCATGGGCCTACTATGGGCCATCAGATCCATGGGCCTTCTATGGGCCCTCGGATCAATGGGCCTTCTATGGGCCGTCGGGTCAATGGGCCTTCTACGTCCCGTAGGATCCATGGGCCTTCTACGAGCGTCTCATCTATGGGCCTTGTACGGGCCGTATAAGGGGTCGTAAACGGGCTAGAGTGAAAATCGTATGTTTTATGGGCTGACCATAACGGGCCGTATTTGATGATGCTATGAAAATGTCCCAACAGATTAACGGGCCACAAACGGGCCGACTGTATCCACGGGCTGAATTTGGCCCTAGCGAAAAAGGCGATGTGCCGTAAGTAACCGAATGTTGGAAATGAGCCAAAGAATAAATGGGCCCTCAGAAGGCTAAAAGGTAACACGGGTTGGAAACGACCCAATGGAATAATGGGCCGCTTATGGGTATAAAGCGATACACTGTTCATTACGGGCCGGTTTTGCCACGGGCCATTAATGGGCCAAGAGTTACAACGGGACTCATATGGGCCGAAATACGTCATGGGCCATACATGGGCCGGAAGTTAAAAAAGGCTAGAACTATATTGGACGGCCCAGATGACGCTACTGGGCCTAATTCGGATAGGCCGTAAACGGGCCCTGCGTTAGCGGGCTGTAAATGGGCTATATGCGAACAAGCCGTTAACAGGCTTGCTATGGGCCGGCCCACCACCTTTTGACCAAGTCAAACGGGCCGGCCTTTTCACAGGAATGGGCCTCTGTTGGGCCGTGCCACGTGTCGACATATCATAGGCGCTCTGTGTCCAATGAGTGGATGACATCTGTCCCAACGGTGAGCCGACACGTGTTTGCTCCAGCCAATGATGATTTTACACGTGGAAAATCCCCATTGGTCGGGCGATCGGGTTATCGGATCCAAAACTGGACCCGATAGCTTAACGGTGTTCCGTTACGGTTGGATGCCACGTGTCGGTCACCCTTGACGAAAAGCACTTCGTGACGCGCGATCTATCGTCATGGAAGTGGGCACTTCCGTGATGATAATTTTGGTAATGTCATGGAACACTTCACGACTGACACATGTATGACTATCTTGATTCTGTCATAAATTTGTCATGGATGTACATGCATGACAGAAAACGTGACCTACTGTGACAAACACGTATCATCATGGAAGTGTATTTTTTTTGTAGTGCCTCCAACGTTTACACCCCCGGTCATATTTTCGTAGTGCTTAGGCGAAGCCATGTAGAGACCACTTCACCATCACCGTCACCATGCCGTCGTGTTGCCATAACTCATCTACTACCTCGTCGTCTTGCTGGATCAAGAAGGCGGAGGACGTCACCGAGATGAAAGTGTGCAGAACGTGGAGGTGTCGTACGTTTGGTATTTGAACCGTTGGAGCGCGAAGAAGTTTGAATACATCAACCGTGTTGTTAGAAGCTTCTGCTTACGGTCTATGAGGGTATATAGACATAATCCCCCTCGTTGCTATGCACCTCCATGGATATCATTGCGTGTGCGTAGAATTTTTTTTGTTTTCCATGCAACGTTTCCCAACAGTGGCATCCGAGCCAGGTCTATGCGTAGATGATATGCACGATTAGAACACAAATAGTTGTGGGCGGTGATAGTCATACTGCTTACCACCAACGTCTTCTTTTGATTCGGCGGTATTGTGGGATGAAGCGTCCTGGACCAACCTTACATGTCCACGCATATGAGACTGGTTCCACCGACTGACATGTAACTAGTTTTGCATAAAGGTGGCTGGCGGGTGTCTGTTTCTCCTACCTTAGTTGAATCGAATTTGACTGCGGCCGGTCCTTGAAGAAGGTTAAAACAACAAACTTGATGAATCACCGTTGTGGTTTTATGCGTAGGTAAGAATGGTTCTTGCTAGAAGCCCGTATCAGCCACTTAAAACTTGCAACAACAAAGTGGAGGACGTCTAACTTGTTTTTGCAGGGCATGTTGTGATGTGATATGGTCAAGATATGATGTGATATGTGTTGATGTATGAGATGATCATGTTTTGTAATATCGACAACCAGCATGAGCCTTAGGGTTGTCTCTCTTTATTGTATGAAGTGCAAACGCCATGTAATTGCTTTACTTTATCACCACGCGTTAGCAATAACTGTAGAAGCAATAGTTGGCGTGACAACCTCGACGCAATGACGCTACCATGGAGATCAAGGTGTCAAGCCGGTGACGATGGAGATCACGACGTTGCTTTGGAGATGGAGATCAAAATCACAAGATGATGATGGCCATATCATGTCACGTATTTTGATGGTATGTGATGTTTATCATTTATGCATCTTATTTTGCTTAGAACGGCGGTAGCATTATAAGATGACCCCTTCACTTAATTTCAAGATAAAAGTGTTCTCCCTGAGTATGCACCGTTGCTACAGTTCGTCGTTTCGAGACACCACGTGATGATCGGGTGTGATAGATGATGATGGCCATATCATGTCACATATTTTGATTGCATGTGATGTTTATATTTTATGCATCTTATTTTTCTTAGAACGGCGGTAGCATTATAAGATGACCCCTTCACTTAATTTCAAGATAAAAGTGTTCTCCGTGAGTATGCACCATTGCTACAGTTTGTCGTTTTGATTAGCGAGCTAGTCTAGTAGATGCTTACTAGGGACACGGTGTTTTTTCTATGTATCCACACATGTATCAAGTTTCTGGTTAATACAATTCTAGTATGAATAATAAGCATTTATCTGATATAAGTAAATATAAAATAACAACTTTATTATTGCGTCTACGGCATATTTCCTTCAGTCTCCCACTTGCATTAGAGTCAATAATCTACTTTACATCGCCATGTGATTTAACACCAATAGTTCACATCACCATGTCATTAACACCCATAGTTCACATCCCATGTGACCAACACCCAAAGGGTTTACTAGAGTCAATAATCTAGTTCACATCTGTCACGCCCAAGATGCGACCCTATCCTAAAGGAACTCGAAGGTCCCACCAAGGATAGAAGCGCATCTTGAAGACGCTTTTGCAAGGTGGATATCATTACATCAACATTACATAATAGTGGGGATACATACATAAGGCACAAACGCCCCAAGAATACAACAACATCATACAAGAGATCAACATCCGACTACGGATGAAACATAAACAGAAACTCAAACGACATCCACCCTGCTAGCCCAGGCTGCCGACCTGGAACCTATCCCCTGATCGAAGAAGCAGAAGAAGAACTCCAAAACAAGTGAACATCGCTCTCGCGTCATGAGCATCGCATAACCTGTACCTGCAACTGGTGTTGTAGTAATTTGTGAGCCACGAGGATTCAGCAATCCCATTACCATGGGTATCAAGACTAGCAAAGCTTAAAGGGGGGGTAAGGAAGGGGTAAAGTGGTGAGGTTGCAGCAGCGACTAAGCATATATGGTGGCTAACATACGCAAATAAGAGCGAGAAGAGAAGCAAAGGAACGGTCGTGAAGCTAGCAATGATCAAGAAGTGATCCTGAACTCCTACTTACGTCAAACATAACCCAAAACCGTGTTCACTTCCCGGACTCCGCCAAGAAGATACCATCACGGCTACACACACGGTTGATGCGTTTTAATTCGGATCTGGTGTCAAGTTATCTACAACCGGACATTAACAAATTCCCATCTGCCTATAACCGCAGGCACGGCTTTCGAAAGATTATACCCTACAGGGGTGTCCCAACTTAGCCCATGATAAGCTCTCGTGATCAACGAAGGATATTCCTTCTCCCCGGGTAGACCCGATCAGTCTCGGAATCCCGGCTACAAGACATTTCGACAGTAATAAAACAAGACCAGCAAGACCTCCCGGCGTGCCGACACCCTGATAGTAGCCGCGCGTATCTCGTCTCAGGCCACGACCGGATGAGCAGTCCGTACAACTAAAACCAGGCCTCGAGTTTCACCGAGGAGGCGCTGCAAAGGGCTCTAGTTCGGACCAACACTTAGACAAGCATTGGCCCGGGGGGGGGCTAAAATAAAGATGACCCTTGGGTTAATTACTCCCAAGGGAAAGGTATAGGTGGTGTGAGGCAAATGGTAAAACCAATGTTGGGCCTTGCTGGAGGTGTTTTATTCAAAGCGAACTGTCAAGGGGGTCCCATAAATCACCCAACCGCGTAAGGAACGCAAAATCCGGGAACATAACGCCGGTATGACGGAAACTAGGGCGGCAAGAGTGGAACAAAACACCGGGCATAAGGCCGAGCCTTCCACCCTTTACCAAGTATATAGATGCATTAATTAAATAAGAGATATTGTGATATCCCAACAAAATCATGTCCACCATGGAGCAATCTTCAACTTCACCTGCAACTAGCAACGCTATAAGAGGGCTGAGCAAAGCGGTAACATAGCCAAGCAACGGTTTGCTAGGAAGGGTGTCAAAGGTTAGAGGTTCATGGCAATTTGGGAGGCTTGAAGCAAGTGGTAGGTAACGCAGCATAGCGATAGAACGAAGCAACTAACATACCAATGATAGTAATGAGATCCAAGGTGACGGTCATCTTGCCTGAAATCCCGCTAGGAAGAAGAGTGAGTCCATGAAGAAGATGAAGCCACGAAGACGAACCAAGCGTAGACGAACGAATCCTCACGATCGCAACGAAAACGGAAACTATCGAGAAGAAGCACACAACATATTAAACACATCACACATAGACAAGACATGATGCACAACAAGCATGATGCAAGACAAGACTACATGAAGCTACTCATGGCAAAAGATGATGCAAATAATAGCAACACATCAAGGCAAGTTTAAATGAGGCCGGAAACAACATATAACAATTCCGGTAAGTCCTCATATGCATATTTCGAAATTGATCAAGATCTGAATAAACCTTATATTCAAGTTGTTAAATAGCAAGTTAAGATGCACCAAGATGATCTACATGAAATTCTAGTCAAGTTACATATAAAATTCATTTAATTCGGAGCTACGGTCTAGAAGATATGAGCAAAACAAGTTAAACATGGCATTGATGCAAAATGCATCCAAACATCAAGCAAACATCTCAAAACAAGGATGCACCATGATAATATGAAACTACATGCAATTCTAAGCAAGTTTCATAAAGAGCAGACTCAAAACGGAGCAACGGTTCAACACATATGAAACAAGTTTAAAGGACAAGCTGTCTAAAACAGCAACTAGGCATCTAGCAAGCATTAAAACAATATTCTACAGCACCCTAACATGGAAACAAAAGGCATGGGCATGAAGTACAGGTAAAACATGACAAAACATGAACACTGAGCTATCTCCAGAAATCACAAAAACAAGCTCAAACACACATGGTAAGATTGCAAATGATAACAGTTTCAGACATTGCAGAAATAACATCAGGTTGCAATGTTTAGAGCTATCAAACAACATGCTACAGGAACTTATCATGGCAAACAAAGGCATGACGTGAATCTACTAATTGCATAGAACAAAAGTTATTTACTGACCATGAGCCAAAAGGGCACATAAAATATGATGGCACCCAAGTAAACATGGCAAAAGATATGACAGATTCATACATGGCAGGAACAACAATAAGTAGACATGTTGGTGAGCTTGAACCACTCACCACAGAGCAATATATGGCATGGAAAGGAAACTCACAGTAAGAAGACACGTTTATGAAGCTAAGCATGGCAAGAGCAAGTTCATGGAGTGCATGGATCACTAACAACAATCATGGCAACATTGAACTTAATGTTAACAGGCTGACAGCAACATTATTTAGCAATCTTGAGGGTAAGATAACAACAAGTTACAGCAGACTATAATTGCAACAAAGTGCATGGATGGATAGAGCAAGACATGTATAACAAAACATCCTTAGTGAACATCTCCAGATTATGCATAGAATGACTTGTAGCAGCAGGTTTACATAGCATCATTATATAACAGAATCAGCCTAGCAAAACAGCAACAGCAAGTACCCTACTTAACAAGCTCGATGCACTCACTACAAGACCCAAAAAAATCCATGGATGGCACCACTGAGAATATGGCATGACATAGCACAAAACACATGTAGAGCTCATGCTCATAAGATGCACACATCAAATGCAACAAAAATGACAAATCATCAAGTTATAACAGCTTCAGCAGATTAACATCATATAACACTCTTTCAACGAAGATTCAGGCCTCAAGATGAGCTCAAATGAACATGGCACAATGGAAAGAAATGATGTACACGTTGAGGCGAACAATTTGACATATTACACGCACGAAACGGAGCAGTATGCATGGAGATATGATGTGATGAACATGGCATGATAATGTTAACATAACAGGGACGGACGAATTTTCAACCTCGGGCGGAAAATCGGGCGGACATGTCCGGGCCCAACCAGACATGTCCGGCGGCTGAATGGAGGCAGAGGAGGCCATGGCGCGGCGACAAGGTCCCGGTGGCGAAGGAGACCGGCGGGGGCGGCGGAGCACACGAGATCCAGCGGATCCGAAAGAGGGCGAGGCCGAGGACCCGTTCCCGACGACGGAGCATCGCCGGCGAGCTCCTCCGGCGGGGACTGTGAGGAGAGAGAGAGGGAAGTGAGAGGAGGTAGGAGGAGGAGAGAGACGGGGCTGGCGGCGACCTGGCGGACGGAGGAGGCGGGGTCCGGTGGAGGCGCTCGGGCGCGGGGAGCACTCGGGCGAGGGGATCGGCGGCGGGCGGCTGCCTCAGGCGAAGGCGACGATGGCGGCGGCTGAGCGCGGCGACGAAGACGCTGGCTCGGGGCGACGGGGAGCGAGGCGGCCTCGTCCGGGCCCAGATGGGCTTCCCAGGGCCCGATCTGGGTCTTGGCGGGCTGCGGCGGCGGGGCTGGGCAGGGGAGCACACAGGGCGACGTGGCGTCCTTTGAGTGGTCAGGAGCGGCGGCGCGGATGGCGGCTGGCGAATGGGAACGCGCCAAGTGGCGCTGGAGGGGTTGGCCGGCGCCGGAATTCGAGGAGAGGAGGTGGGAGGTGGCTGGTTGATGATTGGGGCGCGGATTTCGAGGAGGAGGAAGGAGAAGGCCAAAAATGGCATGTGGGTGTGTTTAAATAGGCAGGGGCCTAGGGTTAGGGGGGTTAGGAGGGGTTAGTGGGCTGTGAAGAGAGAGCTTGGGCTGAGGGGAGAGAAGAGGAATGCAGCCCGTGGCGGTTTGGAGACCAAACGTCAAGCGAAGGTACCGGCAATGTACCGCTATGTTTAACGGTTGGGCAGTCAAACGGACTCCGAATGCGACGAAACTTGACAGGCGGTCTGTCTACACTATAATAAGACCGCACGAGAAGTTGCAACCCATTCCGAGAACATTTTTATGCCACTTATAAAATAATATTTCAGAGGTGCCGCGGGCGCGCGTGAGTGTGTCTGGGCTCGGAACGGACAACGGAGAGAACCGGGAGAACCCGAACGAATGCAAGTTTTGAAAAACATGCAGATGAAATGCAGATGATGACATGGAAAAATGCAACACGCAAGCAAATGACATGGCAACAACGACGAATAACTGGAAGACACCTGGCGCAACGGATCCGGGGCGTTACAACATCGCCATGTGATTAACACCCAAAGAGTACTAAGGTGTGATCATGTTTTGCTTGTGAGAGAAGTTTAGTCAACGGGTCTGCCACATTCAGATCCGTATGTGTATATTGCAAATTTCTATGTCTATAATGCTCTGCATGGAGCTACTCTAGCTAGTTGCTCCCACTTTCAATATGTATCTAGATTGAGACCCAGAGTCATCCAGATCGGTGTTAAAGCTTGCATCGACGTAACTCTTTACGATGAAATCTTTATCACCTCCATAACCGAGAAATATTTCCTTAGTCCTCTAAGGATAATTTTGGCCGTTGTCCAGTGATCTATTCCTGGATCACTATTGTACCCCCTTTGCCAAAATCATGGCAAGGTACACAATAGGTCTTGTATACAGCATGGCATACTTTATAGAACCTATGGCTGAGGCAGAGGGAATGACTTTCATTCTCTCTCTATCTACCGCCGTGGTCGCGTTTTGAGTCTTACTCAACTTCATACCTTACAACTCAGGCAAGAACTCTTTTTTTTGACTGATCCATTCTGAACTCCTTCAACACCTTATCAAGGTATGTATTCATAGAAAGTCTTTTCAAGCGTCTTGATCTATCTTTATAGATCTTGATGCCCAATATGTAAGTCGCTTCACCGAGGTCTTTCTTTGAAAAACTCCTTTCAAACACTCCTTTATGCTTTCCAGAAAATTTTATATAATTTTCGATAAACAATATGTCATTCACATATACTTATAGAAAAGGCTGTAGTGCTCCCACTCACTTTCTTGTAAATACAGGCTTCACTTCAAGTCCGTATAAAACTATATGCTTTGATCAACTCATCAAAGCGTATATTCCAACTCCGAGATTCTTGCACCAGTCCATAAATGGATCGCTGGAGCTTGCACACTTTGTTAGCACCTTTAGGATTGAGAAAACCTTCTTGTTGCATCATATACAACTCTTCTTTAATAAATCCATTAAAGAATGCAGTTTTGACATACATTTGCCAGATTTCATAAAATGCGGCAATTTGTAACATGATTCGGACAGACTTTAAGCATCGATACGAGTGAGAAAATCTCAGCGTAGTCAATGCCTTCAACTTGTCGAAAACCTTTTGCGACAATTCGAGATTTGTAGATAGTAACACTACTATCAGCGTCTGTCTTCCTCTTGAAGATCCATTTATTCTCAATGGCTCGCTGATCATCGGGCAAGTCAATCAAAGTCCATACTCTGTTCTCATACATGGATCCTATCTCAGATTTCATGGCCTCAAGCCATTTATCGGAATCTAGGCTCATCATCGCTTCCTGCTACCTCTTGAGCATGCGTTGGTTTTCCCTTGAAGAGGAAAGGGTGATGCATCAAAGTAGCGTAAGTATTTCCCTCAGTTTTTGAGAACCAAGGTAACAATCCAGTAGGAGATAACACGCAAGTCACCTAGTACCTGCACAAACAATCAAGAACCTTGCAACCAATGCGATAAAGGGGTTGTCAATCCCTTCACGGCCACTCGCAAAAGTGAGATCTAATAAAGATAATAAGATAAATATGCTAGGTATTTTTGTTGTATAGATTGGAAAGTAAAGATTGCAAAATAGTAAAACGAGATGTGATGTAAATAAAAGAGATGCAATATAATAAGAAAGAGACCCGGGGGCCATAGGTTTCACTAGTGGCTTCTCTGAAGATAGCATATATTACGGTGGGTGAACAAATTACTGTCGAGCAATTGATAGAAAAGCGCATAATTATGAAAATATCTAGGCATGATGATGAATATAGGCATCACGTCTGTGTCAAGTAGACCGAAACGACTCTGCATCTACTACTATTACTCCACACATCGACCGCTATCCAGCATGCATCTAGAGTATTAAGTTCATAAGAACAAAGTAACACATTAAGCAAGATGACATGATGTAGAGGGATAAACTCAAGCAATATGATATAAACCCCATCTTTTTATCCTCGATGGCAACAATACAATACGTGCCTTGCTGCCCCTACTTTCATTGGGAAAGGACACCGTAAGATTGAACCCAAAGCTAAGCACTTCTCCCATTGCAAGAAAGATCAATCTAATAGGCCAAACTAAACCGATAATTCGAAGAGACTTGCAAAGATATCAAATCATGCATATAAGAATTCAGAGAAGAACCAAATATTATTCATAGATAAACTTGATCATAAATCCACAATTCACTGAATCTCGGCAAACACACGGCGAAAGTATCTCTTTGTATTGAGAATCAAAGAGAGACAAGAAGCCATCTAGCTAATAACTATGGACCCGAAGGTCTGTGGTAAACTACTCACACATCATCGGAGAGGCTATGGTGTTGATGTAGAAGCCCTCTGTGATCGATTCCCCCTCCGGCAGATCGGCGGAAAAGGCCCCAAGATGGGATCTCACGGGTACAGAAGGTTGTGGCGGTGGAAAGTGGTTTCGTGGCTCCCCCTCATGTTTTTAGGGTATAAGAGTATATATAGGCGAAAGAAGTATGTCGGTGGAGCTCCATGGGGCCCACGAGGGTGGGGGGCACGCCTACCCCCCTGGGCGCGCCCTCCTGCCTCGTGGCCGCCTCCCAAAGTTCCAGACTTCAACTCCAAGTCTTCTGGATTGCGCTTGTTCCAAGAAAGATCATCGCAAAGGTTTCATTCTGTTTGGATTCAGTTTGGTATTCCTTTTCTGCAAAACACTAAAATAGGCAAAAAATAGAAACTGGCACTAGGCCTTCGGTTAATAGGTTAGTCCCAAAAATAATATAAAAGAGCATATTAAAGCCCATTAAACATCCAAAACAGATAATATAATAGCATGGAACAATCAAAAATTATAGATACGTTGGAGACGTATCAAGCATCCCCAAGCTTAATTCCTGCTCGTCCTCGAGTAGGTAAATGATAAAAACAGAATTTTTGATGCGGAATGCTACCTAACATAATTTTCAATGTAATTTTCTTTATTGTGGCATGAATGTTTAGATCCGAGAGATTCAAGACAAATGTTTAATATTGACATAAAAATAATAATACTTCAAGCATACTAACCAAGCAATTATGTCTTCTCAAAATAACATAGCCAAAGAAGGCTCATCCCTACAAAATCATATAGTTTGGCCATGCTCCATCTTCGTCACACAAAATGCTCCAATCATGCACAACCCAAATGACAAGCCAAGAAATTGTTTCATACTTTAGTATTCTCAAACGTTTTCAACTTTCACGCAATACATGAGCGCGAGCCATGGACATAGCACTATAGGTGGAATAGAATGGTGGTTGTGGAGAAGACAAAAAAGAGGAAGATGGTCTCAGATCAACTAGGCGTATTAATGGGCTATGGAGATGCCCATCAATAGATATCAATGTGAGTGAGTAGGGATTGACATGCAACATATGCACTAGAGCTATAAATGTATGAAAGCTCAACAAAAGAAACTAAATGGTTGTGCATCCAACTTGCTTGCTCATGAAGACCTAGGGCATTTAAGGAAGGCCATTGTTGGAATATACAAGCCAAGTTCTATAACGAAAATTCCCACTAGTATATGAAAGTGACAAAATAAGAGACTCTCTATCATGAAGATCATGGTGCTACTTTGAAGCACAAGTGTGGACAAAGGATAGTGGCGGTTGGCCTTCTCTCTTTTTCTCTCATTTTTTTGGGGCCTTCTCTTTTTTTGGCCTTTCTTTCTCTCTTTTTTTATTTCCTCACACGGGACAATGCTCTAATAATGATGATCATCACACTTCTATTTATTTACAACTCAAGGATTACAACTCGATACTAGAACAAAATATGACTCTATAGACTCATTTTGTCTTTAATAGATGTGCATGTCCTCATGGCTCCCACCTCCACCCCACCGCCGCCTTAACCCTAGCCACCCACCACACCGGCGACTAGCCCACCTGATCGTGGGTTTTCACATCTGATCGTACCATTCTCTCCGGTGATCATTGCTCTCTCTGTTGGTTGTCTTCTCCATGGCGGTACACGCTTCCATCTCCTTGGGCTTGGATTTTGGCCCCGGGATGGACTTGGCAGATGAGATCAAGCGCACGTTCAACAGATCTGTGCACCCGACCGCTGACTCGGGCCATTTCACGATGGTGGTCTCGTTTGCTCAGCACTCCTTCCGCTTGGATGAGGATAATGTTGATCTCGCTCTTGAAACTGCTATTGGTGGATATTGCTCTCATCTTAAGGTATCACACCTAACTGATCGGGTTTTCTCATTCACGGTTTCTTGCAAGCAAGTGGGGTTTTTTATTCTACATCAACGTAGCTTTGTTTGCAAACAGTTCAAGTGCCATTTTCATCTATGGGGGCATGGAGGCCCAGATTGGGAAAAAGATTTTCGTCTCTGGCAAGCTGAATGTCAGCAAGAATGGACCTTGGTTAGTCCAACCAAACGTAGAGTTAATCTTGGGGTGCAGGCCATGCAACATGGTCCTTCTAAATCTTCATTGCATTCTAATTCCTCCTCTGGCCATACTTATAAAAACCTACGTTTTGCTACTTTCATCAATTACCCTGCTCGTAAGGGGTATAGTTATCATCCGTCGTCAATGGAGGTGTTGACTGTTCGGGAGGCTGGCTATACGGTGTCCTCTCATGAAGCCATGAACACCTCGTTGCCTTCTCCGGCGACGGAGACGGCAGTCTCGCCGCCTCCGGCGATCCTTTTTGGTTCGTTCCAATCTTCCCCAGAATCTCCGGTGTCTATTGGCGGCAAGTCCGGATCTCCCGCTGGTTTGAATCTTTTTGGACCAGATTTTGTTGATATCCCAGATTCCCCACCATCGGTTAGTCATGGGCCTAACTCGGAGCCCGGTATCCTTTCTTCTCAGCCCATTGTAATTTCTGATGATGAGGAGGATAACTCAGCCCATGGAGACTCTCTAGTTTTCGAGCAGCTCTCTCCATCGCCACAAGATATTGTCAGGGATTTGCAGAGCTTTGACGAGATGATTGAGAATTTGGCCACCAAGTTTTGGGACTGTCAGAACTGTTTGGGTATGGGCCACCAGATAGAGACCAGTTCAAACCGGATTCGGTGTAGCAATTATTTCCGGTCTGGTCACATTAAACGAGATTGCACCAGCCAACCAGCCAATTCCTCCTTCTACGTGCCAAAAGTCCCATCCAAAGGATTTGGAGCTCGTGCCAAGAAAGACAGCCCCTCGGCCCCTTCAGTTTCCCCAAACCAGATGCCTCCACCCCCACAAAAACCCCAATCGCCTACCTCCCACCCATCGCCGCCAAGCTTGCGATCGCCATCGGCCGCTCTCGATTCCCCAGCGCCAGCAGAAGTAGCGTCGTCGTCCTCAATGGCGGTTTATGCGATTGTCCCGCATCGGTTTGTCCCGGCTGGCTACAACATCGTCGATGAGGGGAAGTGTCAGTGTCAAAACCGGCGGATCTCGGGTAGGGGGTCCCGAACTGTGCGTCTAGACGGATGGTAACAGGAGACAAGGGACACGATGTTTTTACCCAGGTTCGGGCCCTCTCGATGGAGGTAATACCCTACTCCTGCTTGATTAATATTGATGATATGGGTAGTACAAGAGTAGATCTACCACGAGATCAAGGAGGCTAAACCCTAGAAGCTAGCCTATGGTATGATTGTTGTTCGTGCTACGGACTAAAACCCTTCGGTTTATATAGACACCGGATAGGTTAGGGTTACACAGAGTCGGTTATAATGGTAGGAGATCTACATATCCGTATCGCCAAGCTTGCCTTCCACGCCAAGGAAAGTCCCATCCGGACACGGGACGAAGTCTTCAATCTTGTATCTTCATAGTCCAGGAGTCCGGCCATGATGATAGTTCGGCTATCCGGACAACCCCTAGTCCAGGACTCCTCGGTAGCCCCTTTAACCAGGCTTCAATGACGATTTAGTCCGGGCGTGCATATTGTCTTCGGCATTGCAAGGCGGGTTCCTCCTCCGAATACTTCATAGAAGGTTTTGAACACAAGGGTAGTGTCCGGCTCTGCAAAACAAGTTCCACATACCACCGAGAGAATAATTTTTGCACAGATCTGCTGACGTATTCCGCGGCGTGACATCACACTACGGCCAAGCCTTTATATGAATAGTTTTTTACTGTTCCACCTTAGCGCGTTTAGCGAGGCGGTTTCCTTGGCACGTCTTTATCAAAGCGTAGATCAAGCCCCCTTATTCCAGGATTCCCATCAATACGGACATGGGTAACCCAAACGTGCCCGTCGGCACACCTCCTCTATCGAAGGCGAGTCCTAATCGACCACGGGGAGGGCTCTTGGTATTCAACCTCTTTATAATGAGACCAAGGCCCTCTTCTTTTTTACACCCTCCATCGAGTTTGCCTCGGCCGAAGTTCTAACACCCAAAGCTTCAGATTTAGGGCGCTTCGGACCTTCGACGATGTCGGCTCCGACCAAAGACGGCCGATGGATGTCTTCTTCCATCACGAAGAAGATGTGCTAAAGCTGCGAGCGCCGGTGTATCTAACCGGCGAGATTTCGCATAGGCTGCCTGCTCCAGGGCAGGTCATTCCCACTCCCGAGCCCGGCGAGAGCGTGGTGTTCGTGTCTCACTTCCTTCGGGGTTTAGGCTTCCCGACGGATCCCTTTGTGTGGGGGCTCATGTTTTATTATGGGCTGGATTTCCATGACTTGAATCCGGAGTCCATCCTCCATATCTCGTCATTCATTGTCGTATGTGAGGCCTTCCTCCATATTGCCCCTCACTTTGGATTGTGGCTCAAGACCTTCAAGGTGGAGCCAAAGATGATCGGGGGACAGCAAGCAGAGTGCGGAGGGGCGGTCATAAGCAAATGTGCTGATGCTCCGTGGCCCGAGGGCTCTTTTCAACAGGAGCTTGGTTTGTGGCAACGGGAGTGGTTTTATATCACCGCTCCAAGGGGCACCAAATGGGTGGCGCTTCCCGCCTTCGCCAGTCCACCACAGCGGTGGCGTCATGGGTCAACAAGGGGCTCGACTGGGGCCGTCAAGGATGTTCCTTTGTTGCAGGCCGTATTCGAGACCTCCAAGAAAGAGAGATCAATCTGGTTGCGATGGCGCAGTTATGTTGATTGGCGCCTTTCTGCCCTACAAATGTCTCCCTCCGCCTGTGGGAATTTAATCCGGAGGGACCACGAGCTCTCCAAAATTTTATGGGCACGACGCCTGTGGAGATGTATAAACTGTTCTTGGATCACTAGAGATGTGTCAGGACCTGACTGAGTTCGCAGGACTAAGCTGCAATCGCCCAGATACTCAAGTAAGTAGTCATGCGACCGGACAGGCTGTTCATTCATTTATCATATACATGCCCTTTAAAGGAGCCGTTTCTTGAACAGGAGTGGATAGCCAAGGCAAAGTTGATAAGGTGTCCGGCTCCCCTCCCAGAGACCAGGCCGGATCCCATGCTGACCAAGATGTTGAAGGCCGCGCCTTTTAAAGAAGGCGAAGGGGGGAGCAGGAAGCAACCGCCTCACGAAGGAGGCTTTCAAGGAAGGAGGGATCAAAAGTCCCACCCTCCAAGGAGAGAAGAGGACCGCTTCGGAAGATTCGGAGGTCAAGGCCTCAAAGAGGGAAAGAAATCTTCGTCAGAGAGTCCGGCGCTGGGAAGTACCCCAGCCGCACTATTTCCCCAAGGGGATCAGCCCTCCAGCGAGCCGTAAGTAAAAAGAAGGGGTCTTGTAAATAAGGAACATCCCTGCATTTATTTCTAAAGATAACCGAAATTGTACCTTGTAGTTCGGATCTCAGCCCTTCTCAGCAGAGCTCGTCTTCGGGGGATCTTCTTCCAGAGATGATTGAGAGCGAAACCGTGTATCGACGCAATGAAGCGGTCGGCGTGTATTGAGGGAGCGCGGATGGCTCTGGCCCGTGTCAAGACATACTGGGCGGAGATGAAGGCCACCGATGTTGCATCCCAAGATTCAACAAGCTGAGTACTGCCGAGCACTATTTTGAGGAAGTCCTGCGCAGGCGCTGCTTTAATAGAGACGCAGTGCTCGAAGGATATTATGTTTAAATGACATGTATGATTTGTGAAAACAATGTTTCAATATAATATAAGAGCTTTTTATACTTGTGCGTTCAAGTAGTAAACTACTCCACAGGCGGCCGTTTATGTATATGTATATACAACTTTGAAAGATGGCAGTCCTTGTTTCAGCCCCCACGCACATAGTGCGGGGGTGTTTGCAAGAAAGGCGCTTTTCACACTTAATCCAACGTCTTGGTCCTGTTAAGGAGGTGGTAGTGTAGCAAACTAGGCAACCGGACTATAATGCTTTATCACTTTCACTTAGCCATAGGAGTTCGAGGGTGAGGCTACTATATAGCCTCGGGGCACCGCACTCTCCGAATTGGGTGCGTATGTGCTGACCGAAAAACGGTCCTTCGTTAATCTGGAGGAATTCTTAACATTCGGTGAGTCATCGAGTGGTTGACCAGTCTCTCGCTATATCATGACAGTTCCGGCTTTCTCTCATCGAGGTGCTCGCCCGTACCGCAGGCACA
Source organism: Aegilops bicornis (assembly GCA_021605145.1). Lineage (NCBI taxonomy): Eukaryota > Viridiplantae > Streptophyta > Magnoliopsida > Poales > Poaceae > Aegilops > Aegilops bicornis. Next base: position 331,953,552 of record CM038673.1, read on the forward strand.
ATTGCGATAGTTCTCCGGTGCCGCGTTAGCCGATAGAACGGAACGTAAGGCAGCAAAACACTTGACCCGGTCAAACCCAACATTTGAACAAAGACAAGATACGGTGCTGATGCATATAAGGCCTAACTCGAGACGCCGAATACTCCCTAAGGTATTCGGTCTTTATAAAAACGGGCAGAATAAAGCCCTAAGCCCCTGGTGTCCAGGTACGCGCAAAAATTCTGGTGCAGCCAATGCCAAAACGCCAGCCTCCTCCTCGGTTATAGTAACAAACCGGGGATGTATATCAACAAGAGACAGTAAAAAAGGTCTACGCAGGGTCTTAATCTGAAAAGAATCCTTGAGACGGGTCCCTACTGTCAGGGGTTGGGTGCGACATATGCCAAAGGATGTCTTATCATGGAGGGGCGAGTAGAACGTCGCCGGTGCCTGGAAATGGGATGAGGCGAAGGCATGCACGCCGGTGAATCTTACCCAGCTTCAGGGCTCTCCGGGGAGATAACACCCCTCATCGCTGCTCACAAGGGTCTCCGCACGATCACTATGGTAAGGTGAGTACAAGGTTGCTCCTTGAGCTGTTCGGGGTGAGGAAGGAGAAGGGCACGGCTAGCTCTTCTCTTCCCTCTATGTGTGTGGCAAACTACTAGGTTCCAACCCTTTGCATGGGTGCCCCGGGGGGTTTATATAGGCCTACCCCCCCGGGGGTACAATGGTAATCCAGCTGGGCGCAGGTCCCAGCCGTCAGTCTCTTAAGTCGTCGTCTTCTCCGCCGACTTCTGGGGCCCGCCGAATAGTGGGCCCCGCCGACGGTCCAGCATGGGGCCGACAGGCCTTGTCCGCCACGGGCGGGTCTTGTCTTGCCATGCGGATTCTTTGTAGCTGCAGCTTTTAATGACGCAAGCTTGTCGTGGGGGTCATGGCAATGCCGCCGCCTGGCGGGCGATCACTGTTGTCATTCCCTGTCTTGTCTGGTTAATGGCGCATGGAGCCCGTGGGAGGGGCCGGCCGACTCTTGGAGGCCGACTCCCAGCGGGTCCGTCTTGGGATGCTCTCGCCGTCTTCTGTACTCCCGCCGATAGGCGGGTCCCGCCGTCTTCGGGTCGTACAGACAGGCCATCGTGGGTACAGGGATCTGCCCACGGGGCTGATGTCAGGGCCGGCGTGGCAACAGTGCCCCGCCGGACGGAGATCTCCGTCAGTACGGCGCTCTGTGGCCATGTCTGTCCTTTATGAGCGGGGTAGGGATGGGCTGCGAGGCGGCTTTATCCCATCCTGTCCGTAGTCGCACGGGCAGGAGGCGGTTGGAGTCGCGGGCCGACTCCCCACAGCCGGCTCTTCGGAAGTCGCTGGCTGGGAGTCGGCCCATCTTGAGACTGTCTCTAGGACTCGGCTAGGAGGCGATCGGCGGCTCTGCCGCCGACTCTCTCAGCGGCTCCTCGTCTTGGGGTCTTGAGGGCTGCATGCCTTACGATGTTTTGAAAGGTCCAGGGGCTCGGGTTTGCCTACCCGTGGCCCATTACTCCGACAGTAGTCCCCGAAGCTGGTGGGGCGCCGAGAGCAACATGTCGAGGAGCCTCAACATGTTTCATCCCTCTAATGGAAGAATCTGGGCTCGGCTCGCCGTCTCTCTCTTGAGCCGACTAGCTGGAGTCGGCCTTGCAGGAAGCCGTCTTGCTCCTCAAAGGTTTCGAAGGTTGTGGCAGGATCCGGGCAGCGTGCCTGATAAGCTTCCAGGCAGCTGCCCATTGCGGGCCCACCACATGATGCCACGCGGCAGGGCCAGTTTGCCCACCCACGCGCGTGACTAGACAGGCCCGTCAGGCGGGGCCCGCCACTACCGCGCCTCGGCGCACGGGCGGATCCGTTGTGGCCGTGCGGGCGGTTGGGCTCCACACGCCATTGCTGCGCTTGATAACGTCGTGGGTTTAATCGTGGGGGCGTGGGGGCGTGGGCGCAGTTAATCCCACGCCCGCCCCCTCGGTTCTCAGCCTAGGCGCCTATAAGTAGGCGGGAGGAGGGGGCGGCGATGCACGCGCACCCACCCTCCTCGCTTCCTCTCCTTGCTTCGTCTTCCTCCTTGCTTCCGCTGCGCCAAGCCACGCCGCGCCGAACCACGCCGCGCCGCGGAGATGAGATCCTCCTCCGCCGCGCGCTCCGCTTGTAGCTCCGGCGTGGGGATGGCTCCATTGTGGACGCATTTACATCATCGAGTTTCTCCGCCAAACGCCCCGCATCCCCGGCACCCACCTAGTGCGGACCCGCGCCGCGCCGGCGGGCGAAATAAGGCTGGCGCCGGAGGAGGGCGAGCGGGTCATTTTCCGCTCGCACCTCATGCGCGGGCTAGGGCTGCCGGCGAGCGGCTTCTTCCGCGTGTTCCTGGAGTTCCACGGGCTCCAGCCGCACCACCTTACTCCAAACACGGTGGTGCTGCTGGCCGCCTTCGCATCCTTGTGCGAAGGCTTTCTTGGCGTTCTCCCCACCATCGAGCTGTGGGGGGAATTCTTCCAAGCCAAGCTCGGAACCCACGTCGCTCGCGTGCGGCCGGCTCGTGCAAAGACGTTCATCGCAATGAGGAGGCCGGTGCCCGACAACCCCTTCCTACCATCCCACTCATCAAGTCGGTGAAGATGTGGCAGCGCCGTATTTCTATGTGAAGAACGCCGCCGGAAGGCGGCGGGTCAACCTCCCGCCTTTACGTGGCGGCGGGCGAGTTGGCGGGCGACTTCAGCCTGGTCCCATCGGGCAGGATCTTGACTCGCAGCGCCACCGCCGTCGGCGGCTCCGAGGCCGACGCATCGGAGGGCCTGGCCCGGGGCCGACTTGCTGGCCGCCGTGGCGGCGCCGGGTTCTTCCTCTCAAGGCCGACCAAATCTGATCATCGGATGAGCGCCGGGACCGATCGGCTGTGCTCCAAAGATATGCCCCACGGAGGTGGTGGACACGGTGAATTTCTGGCGAACTGCGGCCTCACGGAGGAATGGCAGTTCGGCAAGGAGCCGCATCATGGCGCCAACCCCGCATGTGGTAAGTCATCTCTCTTGCCTTCTGTTTCCTTCTTCACCGAATCCGGCTCCTAATTTTCTTTGGTCTTTTCGATTGAGAATCCCCTCATGCAGCCCTCGGCCGGCACCTTGAGGCCAGCTCGTGGTCGTCCCGACCCGGGCGGAGAAGCGGCGCCCGGCGATCCCGACCGGGGTGGCGGCGATGGAGACCGACACCGAGGAGGAGGAGGGGCCGACGACTTCAGGCCTTCGGCAACCTTTGCCGACCGGCACGATGGCGACAGTGAAAGGGAAGTCATCCCCCGCCGCCAACAGAAAGCCGGCCATCCAGGCGCGAGTTCCTCCGCCGCCTTGGGTGGTCGAGGCGGCGCGACGAAGCGCCGGGCTGGGCCGATCCTGCCAGGCGGCCGGGCGAAGAAATTCAGGGGGACGGCCGCCGCGACCCAGCGCGAAGAGGCGGTCGCGAAGAATAACCGCTTCCGCAAGGAAGTGAACAAGCCGCCGCTGGTCTCCGCGTAAGTACTTCTTGTTTTGTCTTGTTTTCTTCTGGTCCGTCTTGTCCAAGTCTTTACATGTCTTTTTCTCATCAGGGCTCCCCTCACCTTGGAGAGGGTCGCCGCCGCCTCCGTCATGGGGTCGGCAGAGACGTCCGCCAATACTCGGCGGATTGATCCTGCGGCCGCCCTCCGGGAGGCGACGGAGCGGAATGCGCAGGAGAAGCGCGACGAGGAGGAGGCCGCCCGTCTGGAGAAGGCGGAGGCTGAGAAGGCGGCGGCTTCCGCCCAGAAGAAGCTGGAGGAGGTCGAAGCCGCCGTTGCAGCCAAGAGGCGAGCCGAGGAGGCCGCGCGCCTCCAGTCGGCGCTGCTCGTCACCTCGCTGAGCTCTGCGCCACCACCGCCGGAGTTCACGGGGCAGACGGAGGGAGTCGGCGGTGAGGTCCCAGTCGCGGAGAGGGAAGGCGTCGAGGCCTCCCTGTCGGGCACGGCCTTGCCACCCCCGCCGCCTCCACCGCGGTCCAAGAGCGCGCGAGGCAACCAGCCGGCGGGACCCGCTTGTGCGTGACCGACGACGAGGCCGTGGCGAAGCTGCTTCTTCAAGTCGCCTCGCCAGCGCGACGCCGTCTTGAGAAGGCGACTTCGGCGCCGCGCCCCTTGGAGACCGGCGCCACCAGCTCAGCCATTCCAGACACCGAGGCGACAAGCGCCGCACCCATTGGGTGGGTGCGAGGAGGTGGCACAGGCCCGCTGAACACGATGCTCCTGGACGTCCAGGCGAAGCTGCGAGCTGAGGGCGACGCCATTCAGAACTGCTCCAAGGCGCACCTGGCGTCGCGAGCCGCCATGCGGGTATGTTTCCTTCTTTTAATTTTTTCTTGCTCTTCTCTGTGGGGGCGCGCCAGTGCACCCACTAGGTGTAGTCCCCGAGTTTCAGGCCGGCTGCTGAGCAGGCGGCTCGGAACTCTATTTGCTTACTTCCAAATCTTTACCTTTGTCTGAAATTCTTGTCGCAGGAGTATCACAACCTCCGCGCCACTGCCTTCAACCGCAACGTTGAGGAGCTAGGCAAGCGGACTGCCGACTTGGCAAGGAGCCGAGGTGAGTTTTCTTCTTCGCGGGCGCAATGGCGCACTGCTGGCTGTAGTCCCCGAGATTGGAGGCGTATCGCTTGATCGGGCCGGATCTTCCTGGAGACCTTCTTAGCTGACGACTTTGCGTCCTTCTTCTTATTATTCTTCAGAGGCCAACGCCACTCTTTGGCGGCAGCTGGGTACGGCCAACACCGCCTTGTGCCAAGGAGGAGTGCAGCAAGCTTCGCCCATGAGTGCGACACGCTACGCAGCTGGCGGAGCAGAGGGAGCTGCTTAAGGCGGCGCAGGACGAGGCGGAGAAGAAAGAGGCTGCTCTCATGGCCGAGTTTGAGAGCGAGCGCTCCTCCTGGACCGACAAGGAAGCGCTGCTGACCTCTGGCTTCCATGAAATCGAGGACATCGTCGATGGTGAGTTTTCTTTTACTTCTTCTTTTGGGTCGCCGACTATGGGTCAGCCGACTTCGCTTTTTCTCGACTTGCTTCTTCTTCTTCTTGGCAGACTTCTTCCCGCCACACGCAGCGCCAATCAAGCCATCGAGGCTGATCGCAAGGCACGAAGGGCGGGTGGTGCTGAGATCGCTGCCAACGCCCCCCGGACCCTTGACGAGCAGCTCTTGAGCATTGAGGCTCGTCTGCGGCCGGCCCATCGGATGCTGCGCCGGCTTCAGCGTGTCGGCGCCCAGGCGATCGCTGCTCTGTGGCCGGACATGCTGATTCTGCGCATCCCATCCGGACCGCCGACTGGCTGAAGGTCGCGGCTGGCCGTCTTGAGGCCTGGAAGGGTTCCGCGGCTCGGGATGGAGCTCGCTGGGCCCTGGAATTCGTCAAGGCGTGGTATCCAGGGCTGGATCTCGACCGCTGGCCGCGTTGCCGGTCGAGGCCCAGCGGAGTTGCTGGCGCGGAGGACGCTTCGTCCGAAGCGGCGGCGGCGATTGCCGATTACTACGGACACCAGCGTCTTCGCCCTCGGCGGCCGAGGGCGGTGAGGCGCCACGAGTGGTTCGGGATGAACCCGGACTACGACGAGGACTCGGCGGAGGTGATCGACTCCAGCGCCGAGGAGGAAGACGAGGCGGAGGACGGAGACGACATGGGGGCGCCAGAAGACGGAGCGGACGACCAGCCTCAGCTCGACCGCGCCTCCAGCAATGAGCCGCGCCCGTCTGGGCCGGCTGCCGCCGGAGACGATCAAGCCGAGACCGCCCAGCCGGCCGCCCCGGCGCCTGACGCCGCCATCACCTCCGGCCTTCCGACCCCATCTGCCGCTTCCTAGGTGTCAGGACCCCAATTCCAAGTCACATTGACCTAGCCGGTAACACCTCATATCACTTTGCGGCCTCACGCATGGTATTCCCATGGGTGTCGCCTTACCATGGCCCGGGACCGTTTGCGCCTTTTGGCTCACGTATATGATAGTGTCGCTAGCATCCACATGACAGAGAACCCGGGCCGACATGGCTAGTCGTGAAGCCAAAGCGGCGCTAACCCATGGGGACAAGCATACATGAATCACATCGAACATGTCGGTCATCAACGTATGAATCCGGGCTGTAGCACTGGGCTAACAGGACTCGGTAACCCGAGCTATAGCAGGCTAGGCAGGACTCGGATATCACCGCGTGACATTTCCCGAAGGACGAGACATATAGGAACGAAGTGAAACACATGTCGGCCAGTCAAGTGTCCAAAGCAAGAGTGCTGGGCTAGCAGGACTCAGTGAACCGGTCAGAAGCGGACTACTATCGCTCAGGAAGCACTAGACTACATTTCCCCATATGAGAGGCTGCCAAGGATAAACAACTAGATTGTCGGATCCCACACATACCAAGCATTTCAAACATACACACAATATGCTCAATATGTGTAGATACAACATGGCATCACAACATAACTCTACGACTCAAATATTTATTCATTAGGCTCCGAGGAGCGAGATATTACAAACATGGGTCTCATGACCCAACACTCGGAGCATACAAGTCAGAGCACAAACGGAAGCTTAGCATGTCTGAGTACAGACATCTACAAATGGAAAAAGGCTGAGAAGCCTGACTATCTACTAGATCTCGCCGAGGGCACAAGATCGTAGCTGAGGTAACAAGTTAAACGTCAAGTCCACGCGGAACTACTAGCAAGACCGACGCCTCTGCAAAAACATAAAATAGGCAAACGTGAGTACAAATGTACTCAGCAAGACTTACATCGTAACTAACTACATATGCATTATTATCAACAAAGGGGGGTGGTGGAGTTTGACCGCAGCAAGCCAGCTTTGACTCGGTGGCTATACTAAACTATTTAATCGCAAGTAACTCTTTTGAGGTGGCGCACACGAGTCCACATATTCACCATATCAATACACCACTATGGACCCGCCTCCCGCCTCCCTACGAGAACGCCATCCATAGCACTCACGCTTATTTTAGAGTATCCACTTTCACTTGTCTATGAACTGTTATAGGCAACCCAGAAGTCCTTTACCGTGGACACGGCTATTCGAATAGATCATTTATAACCCTGCATGGGTGTACTTCTTCACACACGCTCTCACCACTTATCGCCGTTTACACGACATGTACTCGGCAACCTTCAAGCGAAAGCCCAGCGAGGGTGTCGGCCACGACCTACCTAAACACTCAAGTCTCTAGTCCAGGGTTATTGCCTATTCGGGTTCCATCCGCAGGAGTCCGCCGAGGTTTCCACTAACGGCCCCAACGATGTGTGCAGGGTTCCCGAGACACCAACGGGCGAATCGATACACTGGCCACGGTGTATCTACCACATCATAGCTCACCCCTAGGGTCAGCCACGCATGGCCTCCAACACATATCCTACAAACACCGTAAACTAGTTGCAACTCCCGGACAGAGAACAAGGGTGGTTAAGAAGCCGAGAGAGTCAATTAAGGATCCCAATGTGTGGTAGTAACTGTTTCATGGATCACAAACACGTAACTCAGTTCCTCGAGGACGGCTTCAATGAGACAACCCACCATGTACTCCTACATGGCCTCTCACCGCTACCTTTACCAAATCGTGTTCACACACTTAGCTCACACACAGAGGACATGTTCACACAACCATTCCAATTCATTCCCGATGAATCAGACCTGACTCAACTCTAAGCAAGAGTGTGCATGACAAACAAGCATGAATGGGTAGGCACAACAGGCTCAAACAACTCCTACTCATGCTAGTGGGTTTCATCTAATTATCGTGGAATGACAGGTCATGCAGAGGATAAAGGGGTTCAGCTACCGCAGCAAGTAACAGATGAATTGTTGTTGTCCTAATGCAAGAAAAGAGCAGGAGCGAGAGAGTGGGATTGTATCGGAATGAACAAGGGGGTTTTGCTTGCCTGGCACTTCTCAAGATAATATAGTTCTTCATCGGTGTCATCGAGCTCATCGTTGGAACCACGTCTATCGAGAGGGGGCAAACACCGGCAACTGAGAAAGAACACAATCAATGCAATGCCACAATATGATGCATGATCATGACATGTCAATATGCTGTGATTTGAGCTAATGCATCTAGTTATGATTTAAATGAAGTTGGTTTGAATACATGATTCAAATTCCAACTCCATATATGATTATTTAAATGCCCTTTAATTGTTTTGTCCAAAACAGAGGACAAACATTGTTCAAACATGCATGAAAATGGTACAGATGGATTCCTTGAATTTTTCTCGATAATTTTTCATATATAATTTAATTCATTTGGAGCTACGGTTGAATTACTATGAATTTTAGAAGTTTTGGGCATTTTTCCTCGAATTTCCTGAATTAAATTAAATCCGTAAAATGACTAATCGTCGGCGTTAACTAAGGCCACTGTGGACGTCAGCTGGTCACCGGGGCAATCCAGGTCAAACTGACCAGTGGGTCCCGCATGTCAATGTTATTAGTCTAACTAATTTTTAGTTAGTCCTAATCCTAACTTAATTAGCAAAGGGTCCCATTTTTCATGGACCCAGAGGGTCAAACTGGCCCACCCGGTCAACTTGGTCACAGAGTCAAACCCGCCGCTGACTTGACGCCGGGCGAGGCTAAAGGGCGGCGAGCCTCGGATTTGCGTCTCCGGCGACCATACGGGCGGCCGAAGCCATCTATGGGGAGCTGGAGCTCACCCGCATCCAGCGCGGCATGTGGCGGCAGCGGGGACGGCCGGAGCTCGCCGGAAATGAACTCGAGGCGGCGCCGATGTTCGGATGAACGCGGGATTGGTGCTGCGGTGCGTGAACGAACGCAGCGAGGCGCTAGGAAGTCTCTATGCGCGGCGGAGAGCATGTTGGATGCACGCCCGGGACCAAATGGTCACCGGAGCGTCACCGACGACGAGCGCAGACGGCGGCGCGTTCGGTCACAGGCGAGATGGCGGCTATGGCATGAAAACGAAGCAAAGGGGAGGGGGTTAGGGGTAGGAGCTCACGACGGATGCGAGGAGAGACTCAGCGGGCTCGGGGGGAGGCCGGAGCAGTCGGGGCGGCGATGGAGATCTCCGGCGTCGGGAGGTTGAAGACGACGGCATGGAGACGCTCGGGGGAGTCCGACGTTGCACAGCTCGACGAGGAGGACGAGGGGTACTAGGCGGAGCTCTTGGGCATCTCAGGGCGTCGCCGGGATGGCGGTGTCCGCGGTGGTGGCGAGCGGCAGCGACGGAGGCGTTCGGGCAGAAAGAACAGAGGGGGGAGAGCGTTCGGGGGAGAGAGAGGGAGTCAGAGGGATCGAGACGACATGAGGAAAACCGTCCATGCGTCCGGTGGCTCGTCGGCAAGCAGGAGGTGGCCGTGCGGTGGCCGTGCGCACGTCGGGCACGCGCTGTGCATCCGACTGGCGGGAGGAAGAAGACCTCCCTGCCCCTGGTGGGCTGGGCGGGCCAGATGGGCTGCCAGGTGAGCGCCAGGTAAGTTCCTTCTCTCGTGTTTCTTCTGCTTTTAGCTTTTTCTATTTTGTTCGCTTTTGTTTTGGTTTAGTAAAAATATTAAACCATTTTATAAAATCCTGAAGATAATTATGTGGCTAGAACTAAAGTATACCAAACCACATAAAATGTCCCAGAATTATTGGACATATATTAACTATATATAAAATATATATCCAATGCAAATAGTTATTGAGTTAATTCAAAGGCCCAAAATAAAATGTTTCAAATACTCCAAAAATATTGGTTTGCATTTTACCTCATGCCAATATTTTTACAGAATAACAGAACATTTTCTTGGACTCATTTGATGAGATTTAAATGTTGGTTATTTTTAGAGGTTTTCTGAGGCTTTTGAAAACTCCTCAATTCAAATTTCATTTGAATTTAAACATGATGCTCACATGGAAGCTAGCATCGGTCAGTCCAGAACTAGGAATGTGACAACTCACCCCCACTAAACAAGAATCTCGTCCCGAGATTCAAGACGTGAGGTAAGAAATTAGAGGGTCACAAGTTAACACAATCTTCATGATCCAAAAGCCCTTCTCGAAGATGTTGATTTATTTCTCCAATTGATTTTGACGTCTTTGCTTTCGAGATCTTCATCCAACATGATGGCGACGGAAAGAAACTCTATAGGAAACGATCTCCTCGAAGATCGAGCACTCAAGATCAACTCGTGGAATGAGATGTTGAAACATCTCGAGTTGAGACACAAAACACATCGAGAGGGATGGAAGAACAAACGACGCAGTTTGATTGGTGGGCAACAATTCCACGCTTAGAAAGATGGTGGATGGTGTCAAGGTGGCGAGGAAATATTTACCATGATCCCGTAACGGGGCACCTCGAGAAAGGTGACTCGTTGGACTGTTCCCTTAAGTGGCAAAAAGAATTACTTTTGATCCATAGATCATTGGAACTCTTCATACTAGCTTAAGGCAATTTAAAATTGATTGATTGAAAGAGCTCGAAGAAATGGCATACTCGGACTAGAATGGATGATGTGGACTACCTTGTTGAAGACAACGCAATGGATGATTTTGCTTATCATCGGAAATGGATGGGACCCATGATAGGACCGCTTTTGAAGACGATCATGGGCAACAATTGCTGGGGTGCAAGCTGGAAACATAATGCAAATGCTGGGAATGTTTCAACCATCATATCTGCCTGAGATTCAGATCTGGTTGGTAACGGGACATTTCAGACAGCATGTCTGAAAAGGAAAGGTTGCAACACAAATCGACAAGATGACGTTGCGAGATTCTCGGGATATGAACCACGATAGCAAGCTCCAGAACATGAGCGGTTCTGCTACAAACATGTGAGCATGTTGTCCAAGACAAGAATGACCACATAGTAGTCTTACAATAAAATACTATTGAATTCTGGTTGGGAACCATCGTCGAGGATATCAAAGTCCTTGCATAAGGCATGCTCTCAGGAAGGAACTTCTTCTCCTTGAACAATTCAATCAGTGGCTTGGTGTGCTAGGAATACATATGGAATGAAGGTTGCAAGTCTCCAGACCACAGAATACTTCGCACATATGCATGACTGAATTGGGACGATTCCAGAGGAAGCAAAACAAACCTTTCTCAAATTCACGGCGGCCACTTGCATCAAATGCACATGAACTAGAGGAAGTCACTTTTTTCATCCAAACATATTCTTCATGAATGGGGCACGAAGATAATGCTGACAAAAGTTTCCAACACTAGGTTGATGTTCAACATGAATCATTGGGGGAGACAAAATGATGCCGATGGGCTCAACAACAACTCATCAGAATTTCCATATCACTGTACTTCCACCATCATGTGAACACGGTGATAGTATTGGTCAGACCAAAAGATGTAATGGTGTATGCTCGAGGGATCAACCACGAGTAAGACAACATTACGAGCATCGTTGGTACTGATTTGATTTGACGATAGCCCGCACTCAAATCAAAGGATTGATAAGACAATAGGTCCAACAACTGATCATGAGGACCAATCGATGGAGATATCGTCTCTCTTCAACACACACACACGCACACACACTCAAGGATATCCCTTAGTGATGAGCTAAGTCGGCCAAGCTTTTATCTTCCAACTCTCCAAGTTGTTGTTTAGCTTAACCAACTAGCTCAAGGGTTTCCAACACAGATTCTTGGAGAAGGGGTGGTTTACGAGAAACCAACTTGATCACGAACTCAACATAACGGTCAGGTGACAACCTGGTAACACTTCCGAGAAGATTTTCGGAACATCACGAACCACCGATATATTACTAAGCTCGAGAACAATCTTGCTTTTCAGGGCAAGACGATATGAACAATAAGCAAGGGATTGAATAATCATAACTCATTGATCAAAGAGTGCACCGGAAATAAGGACTAGGTAGCACAGTCAATCTTAGAATGATGATTCAGTAACCCACACGCTAAGAATGAGAATATTGTCCATTAACTACCAAGAAACGGAGTTGCTAGGAGTATTGATTCCACACATCATGACTCACTTGCCAGCATTCCGGTTATGACAACACGGAACCGGGGAATGAGCAATGATGGCGAGAGGTATCACTGCAACAACAATTCATAAGAGTTGGTGCAATTCTCATGACATTCTTGACATAAGACGGTAATACTTCAGGGTAGAACAGAATCAAAAGCTGGATTGGCATTTGATCTGCGGAATACAACTGCTTTGACCCAATCCTAGAAATAGATGAGGTACTGGAGTTTGTTTCTCCTAGTCATTCCGAATAGAATGGCTTGACGGACCACAAGAATAACAGGGCATCGATGAACACAAATGCACACATACTCTTGGTTATCAAGCGATAGAGGATGGTCGGGATACAACTAAAGAGAGCAACTCAAAGGAACATATAATTTTCTGAGTTGTGGATGCATAGATTAGTATGTCGAGCAAAGCTCAACATTTCTTATGGATAACCCATGCGGGGAAGGTAGAACTGGCAGAGTCACAATTATGAATGGAGAACTCCTCAAGAGTACTCTGATTGTGATCTTTTAATTCAAAGAACTTCTGCCTTATTGGTTCACGGTATTTGAAAGAAAGAAATACCACGGACCTCGAGGACTAATGCAAAGGTTACTAATAACCTAAGGGAGCTAGCAATTACTATCAACATGAAGTAAGTAGGGTGAATCTCGGGTTCAAGAACCCAGGAATAGAATGCCTACTAACTAATAACATCACGGGATGCTTTCAAGAATAATGGCCAGAATCATCACACTGGGGATACAAAAGCATTGCTAAATTGCTAGGTGACTTCCTAAACACCTAGGGTCTTAATAATAGCTCCAACATCTACGCGGAGGCAACAAAGTACCTCAACTTACCGATTAGTGTGCTTATTCTGACCAAAAAGGACATCGGGAATGGAAGGAAAGGATTTGCAAATGCATCAGACTATTTAGAGACACAGGATGACTCGGACAAAGATAACGGATGTAAATGCTCAAAATGATTTGAGACATCCTGCAAAAATGGTGGCATAACCACTCAACATCACAATATCAAGGTTCCGAGATCAACGCTATCATACGTAAATAGTAGGAACTGAATGGGGCTTAAAACCAACAATCCTAAAAGTCTATGGATTAGTAACACGTCATCCCGATAGATAGATGAGAAGGCCTAGTTCTTAAACCCGTAGAAGAGAAGAGGATGACTCGGATCGGAAAGGCCATGAGGTATAAGGAGTAAAAAGAGCCTTACGTTCCCTTCCACAATCAATTCCTTATATAACTAAAGCATTTCTAGACTCAACTTGACCAGTTTGGCTTGGTAATCCTCTGAGCGGTCGAGCTCGATACCAACGCTGTCCAGACCCGATTCCAAGTCACATTGACCTAGCCGGTAACACCTCATATCACTTTGCGGCCTCACGCACGGTATTCCCACGGTGTCGCCTTACCATGGCCCGAGACCGTTTGCGACTTTTGGCTCACGTATATGATAGTGTCGCTAGCATCCACATGACGAGAGAACCGGGCCGACATGGTTAGTCGTGAACCCAAAGCAGCGCTAACCCATGGGGACAGGCATACATGAATCACATCGAACATGTCGGTCATCAACGTATGAATCCGAGTGTAATCGGCTAACAGGACTCCGGTAACCCGGGCTGTAGCGGGCTAGGCAGGACTTCGGATATCACCACGTGACATTTCCCCAAAGGGACAGACATAGGAACGAAGTGAAACACATGCCGGCCAGTCAAGTGTCCAAAGCAGTAGTGCTGGGCTAGCAGGACTTCGTGAACCAGTCAGAAGCGGACTACTATCGCTCAGAAGCACTAGACTACATTTCCCCATATGAGAGGCTGCCAAGGGTAAACAACTAGATTGTCGGATCCCACACATACCAAGCATTTCAAACATACACACAATATGCTCAATATGTGTAGATACAACATGGCATCACAACATAACTCTACGACTCAAATATTTATTCATTAGGCTCGAGGAGCGAGATATTACAAACATGGGTCTCATGACCCAACACTCGGAGCATACAAGTCAGAGCACAAACGGAAGCTTAGCATGTCTGAGTACAAACATCTACAAATGGAAAAAGGCTGAGAAGCCTGACTATCTACCAGATCCTGCCGAGGGCACAAGATCGTAGCTGAGGTAACAAGTTAAACGTCGAAGTCCACGCAGAACTACTAGCAAGACTGACGTCTCTCTGCAAAAACATAAAATAGGCAAACGTGAGTACAAATGTACTCAGCAAGACTTACATCAGAACTAACTACATATGCATTATTATCAACAAAGAGGGGGGTGGAGTTTGACTGCAGCAAGCCAGCTTTGACTCGGTGGCTATACTAAACTACGACTGCAAGTAACTCTTTTGAGGTGGCGCACACGAGTCCACATATTCACCATATCAATACACCACTATGGACCCGCTCCCGTCTCCCTACGAGAACGCCATCCATAGCACTCACGCTTATTTTAGAGTATCCACTTTCACTTGTCTATGAACTATTATAGGCAACCCAGAAGTCCTTTACCGTGGACACGGCTATTCGAATAGATCATTTATAACCCTGCAGGGGTGTACTTCTTCACACACGCTCTCACCACTTATAAATCGTTTACACGACATGTACTCGGCAACCTTCAAGCGGAAGCCCAGCGAGGGTGTCGGCCACGACCTACCTAAACACTCAAGTCTCTAGTCCAGGTTTATCGCCTATTCGGGTTCCATCCGCAGGAGTCCGCCGAGGTTTCCACTAACGGCCCCGAACGATGTGTGCAGGGTTCCCGAGACACCAAAGCAGGCGAATCGGTACACGGGCCATGGTGTATCTACCGCATCATAGCCCACCCCTAGGGTCGGCCACGCACGGCCTCCAACACATATCCTACAAACACCGTAAACTAGTTGCAACTCCCGGACAGAGAACAAGGGTGGTTAAGAAGCCGAGAGAGTCAATTAAGGATCCCAATGTGTGGTAGCAACTGTTCATGGATCACAGACACAGAACTCAGTTCCTGAGGACGGTTTCAATGATACAACCCACCATGTACTCCTACGTGGCCTCTCACTGCTACCTTTACCAAATCGTATTCACACACTTAGCTCACACACAGTAGGACATGTTTCACAACATTCCAATTCATCCCCAATGAATCAGACCTGACTCAACTCTAAGCAGTAGCAGGCATGACAAACAAGCATGAATGAGTAGGCACATCAGGGCTCAAACTACTCCTACTCATGCTAGTGGGTTTCATCTAATTCTTGTGGAATGACAGGTCATGCAGAGGATAAAGGGGTTCAGCTACCGCAAAGTAACAGATGAATCGTTGTTGTCCTAATGCAGTAAAAAGAGCAGGAGCGAGAGAGTGGGATTGTATCGGAATGAACAAGGGGTTTTGCTTGCACAGCACTTCGAAGATAATATAGTTCTTCATCGGTGTCATCGAGCTCATCGTCGGAACCACGCCTATCGAGAGGGGGCAAACACCAAAGAATCGAGAAAGAACACAATCAATGCAATGCCACAATATGATGCATGATCATGACATGGCAATATGCTGTGATTTGAGCTAATGCATCTAGCTATGATTTAAAAAGAAGTTGGTTTGAATACATGATTCAAATTCCAACTCCATATATGATTATTTAAATGCCCTTTAATTGTTTTGTCCAAAACAGAGGACAAACATTGTTCAAACATGCATGAAAATGGTACAGATGGATTCCTTGAATTTTTCTGATAATTTTTCATATATAATTTAATTCATTTGGAGCTACGGTTGAATTACTATGAATTTTAGAAGTTTTGGGCATTTTCTGGAATTTCCTGAATTAAATTAAATCCAGAAAATGACTAACTGCGTCAGCGTTGCGTCACTGTGACGTCAGCTGGTCAACGGGGCAGTCCAGGTCAAACTGACCAGTGGGTCCCGCATGTCAGTGTTATTAGTCTAATTAATTTTTAGTTAGTCCTAATCCTAACTTAATTAGCAGGCGGGTCCCATTTGTCATGGACCCAGAGGGTCAAACTGGGCCCACCCGGGGTCAACTTGGTCAGCAGGTCAAATCCGCCGGCGACTAGACGCCGGCGAGGCCAATCGCGGCGGCGAGCCTCGGATTTGCGTCTCCGGCGACCATACGGGCGGCCGAGGCCATCTACGGGGAGCTAGAGCTCACCCGCATCCAGCGCGGTATGTGGCGGCAGCGGGGACGGCCGGAGCTTGCCGGAAATGAACTCGGGGCGGCGCCAATGTTCGAATGAACGCGGGATTGGTGTTGCGGTGCGCGAACGAACGCAGCGAGGCGCTAGGAAGTCTCTATGCGCGGCGGAGAGCATGTTGGACGCACGCCCGGGACCAAATGGTCACCGGAGCGTCACCGGTGACGAGCGCAGGCGGCGGCGCGTTCGGTCACAGGCGATATGGCGGCTATGGCATGCAAACGAAGCAAAGGGGAGGGGGGTTAGGGGTAGGAGCTCACGGCGGATGCGAGGAGAGACTCAGCGGGCTCGGGGGGAGGCCGGAGCAGTCGGGGCGGCGATGGAGATATCCGGTGTCGGGAGGTTGAAGACGACAGCGTGGAGACGCTCGGGGGAGTCCGACATTGCACAGCTCGACGAGGAGGGCGAGGGGTACTAGGCGGAGCTCTTGGGCATCTCAGGGCGTCGCCGAGATGGCGGTGTCTGCGGTGGTGGCGAGCGGCGGCGACGGAGGCGTTCGAGAGGAAAGAACAGAGGGGGGAGAGCAATCGGGGGAGAGATAGGGAGTCAGAGGGATCGGGACGACATGAGGAAAACCGTCCACGCGTCCGGGGGCTCGTCGGCAAGCAGGAGGTGGCCGTGCGGTGGCCGTGCGCGCGTCGGGCATGCGTTGTGCATCCGACTGGCGGGAGGAAGAAGACCTCCCTGCCCCTGGTGGGCTGGGCGGGCCAGATGGGCTGCCAGGTGAGCGCCAGGTAAGTTCCTTCTCTCTCCTGTTTCTTCTGTTTCAGTTTTTCTATTTTGTTCTGTTTTGTTTTGGTTTAGTAAAAATATTAAACCATTTTATAAAATCCTGAAGATAATTATGTGGCTAGAACTAAAGTATACCAAACCACATAAAATGTCCCAGAATTATTGGACATATATTAATTATATATAAAATATATATCCAATGCAAACAGTTATTGAGTTAATTCAAAGGCCCAAAATAAAATGTTTCGGACACTCCAAAAATATTGGTTTGCATTTTACCTCATGCCAATATTTTTACAGAATAACAGGAACATTTTCTTGGACTCATTTGATGAGATTTAAATGTTGGTTATTTTTAGAGGTTTTCTGAGGCTTTGAAAACTCCTCAATTCAAATTTCATTTGAATTTAAACATGATGCTCACATGGAAGCTAGCATAGGTCAGTCTAGAACTAGGGATGTGACACTAGGCCGATGTCTCGCCTTTATTTTATCTGTTTTGCTAGTCTTTGAAAGAACTTGTTAATTCGCACAATTCCACCCGCGGGGTGTATTCTGAACCTCTGTCCGAAGATCCGGCCAAGGGCCTAAGCTTGTGTAAATATTATTCTAATTTTATCTTTCCTTGCTTATTGCTCTTATGGCTTTTTCCTTTGCCGCCTTCCCTAGGTTGTCGCCTTGCCCATCGGGCAACCGCTCTACGGACTGCCATCTGGGTCAAGTGCTTGGCTACCTTTGAGAAGGCAAGTACTTGGCCATTTTTTAGAGTCTTAACAAGTTGGGTAGAAAGCGGCAAGCCGACTACTTAAGAGTCGGTTTTTGCAAAACGGGGCTGGAAGCCGATTTAAACTATGTTTATGCTTTGGGTCCTTAGCCATTTTTTCGTGTGGGCGCCCGTTCTTCCTTACTCCTGCCCACCAAACAGTCGCTTTGCAAGCTGCGGCTTCTGATGGGAGACGGCTTAGGCACCGCACGTTACTTGTCTGACTGCAGGAAGCATTTCATAGCCCAAGGCGGCGAGTCCCCGGGCCGACTAGTCGAGCCCGGTGCCAAATAGCATAACAAAGAGTAACATACTCAAAGGCATAATTCTTATCATACAGATAACAAAAGAGGGCAGTCCCCGAGCTCGTCTCGGGGGGCCCGGAGTCTTGGTACTTTAAACACAAAGGGTAGCGTGGTACATACTGCAGCAACTGTAAAATCTTCAGAGGAGATTCACATTCCATGGTTGTTCAATCTCTTTGCTGGAGTCGTCCCTCTTGCGTGCTTGGGGCTTCTAAGCGTCGATCAGGTAGTAGGAGCCGTTGCCCAGCACTTTGCTGATGATGAATGGGCCTTCCCAAGGCGCCGACAGCTTGTGCTGGCCGGCTGTTCGCTGGATCAGCCGGAGCACAAGTTCGCCCTCTAGGAATGATCTTGGCTTGACCTTCTTGTTGTAGTAGCGGCGCAGGCTTTGCTGGTAGATGCTGGACCGGCTGAGTGCCAACAGCTGGCCCTCTTCCGAGGTGGTCGACGCCGCTTGACGCGGCTTCTTCCGCTTCCTCTTTGGTGTACATGGTGACTCGCGGGGAGTCGAACTCTATATCCGTTGGTATTACGGCTACGGCACCGTGGACTAGGAAGAAGGGTGTGAAGCCAGTTGACTTGTTTGGAGTCGTGCGCAGACTCCAGAGGACGGCTGGCAACTCCTCGAGCCAGCAGCCAGCCGAACGCTCCAGTGGCTCGACAAGTCGAGTCTTGATGCCGGACAGGATGAGGCCATTCGCTCTCTCCACCTGGTCGTTTGACTGCGGATGGGCAACGGACGCTAAGTCCAGTCGGATGCCTTGCGTCGCGCAAAAATGGGCCAGGGCGCCTTTGGCAA
This sequence comes from Aegilops bicornis, assembly GCA_021605145.1. Lineage (NCBI taxonomy): Eukaryota > Viridiplantae > Streptophyta > Magnoliopsida > Poales > Poaceae > Aegilops > Aegilops bicornis. The sequence continues at coordinate 331,972,401 of CM038673.1, forward strand.
AATTTGTGCCATTGTCGGTGATGATGCTGTGTGGTACGCCGTACCGAGTCGTGATGTCGGCGATGAAAGTCACTTCAAAGAGGACCATTCAACTTCTTGATGGGTTTTGCTTCTATCCACTTGGTGAACTTGTCCACCGCGACAAGTAAGTGAGTTAGGCCGCCTCGTGCCGTTTTGAATGGTCCCACCATGTCCAGGCCCCAAACAGCAAAGGGCCAAAGCGATGGGGATAGTCTTGAGTGCAGAAGGCTTGAAACGGCTTGGAGCAGTAACACCGGTACCCTTTGCATTTTTGAACTAATTCCTTGGCCTCTTCTAGGGCGATCGGCCGAAGAAACCATGTCGGAAGGCTTTGGCGACGAGTGCTCTTGAGGCTGCATGATGGCCGACTTTTCATACGATGGATGTCTTCGAGAATCGCTTGGTCTTGCTCACGGCTCAACGCAGCTACTGGTAGACACCATGGACGCCGCTACCGACCAGCTCTCTATTGACTATAGTGTAGGCTGCCGCTGGCATTGCACTTGCCGAGCCAAGGTCTCTTCGGTTGGTAGATCTCCGCTTACTAAGAACTTCAGGATGGGCTGGGCCCATGAGGGTGCTGATATTTCTTCGACCGCCAAGATCGCTACTTGACGAGGGCGGTTGGGTTGGTTGGCGGGGGGTTGGAGTCCGCAGCAACTTGCTGGGTTGAAGAAGTCGCCGGGCCGACTGGCGCAGTCCCTGGGCCGAGTACTGGAGTCTTCGCAATGGTCGTCGCAGTCCCCGGGCCGGATTCTGAAGTCCCGGGGCCAGCTTCGACTGCAGCGTTCTTGGGGCCGTCTGCCGGAATTCTTGTGCCGTCTGCTGAGGCTTTGGAGTCGGATCCGACTTCTTTAGGGGGAGCCGGCACAAAAATGGAGTCTGACTGTGACGGCTTGACAGATGGCTTGAGGAGGCGCGAAGGGCGACGCCGGATGGTATTACTGGCGGGTGGAGCCGATTCTTGCTGTGGTATCTGCTTGGTCGTTGTCGCTTTCTTGGCACGTGGAGGAATTCGCACCCTCAAAATATCCACTCGATTGCTGTACCAGAAACGGTAGCTTCGCCATGTTTGCATCTTTGGCGCCCCGATCGCCGGATGACTGTTGGACCACCAAGTCGGAGTCGCCATAACACAGATCCAGCGAATGCCAAGCTCTTTGGCAAGCCGGAGCCCGTGAATGAGTGCCTCAGATTCGGCGACGTTGTTGGAGGCGTGAAATGGATCTATGGCGTGCTTGAGCTTGTCGCCTTTGGGGAAGTGAGGACCACGCTTGGCTCCCAAGCCGGTGCGCATCTTGGAGCCATCAAAGTGCATCCGCCAATGGGTGGAGTCGGTATTTGGCGGCAGTATCGAGTCTCGGCCCGGTCGGCGAGGAAGTCGGCGGTGCTTGTGACTTGATGGCGGTGCGGGGCTGGTAATAGATGGTGTAGGGGCCAACTCTATGGCCCATTTGGCCACTCGGCCGAAGCATCTCGGCTTCGATGATCTCTGCTAGTGGGGCCATGCAAACCATGGTGATTGGATGCTCTTGAAAGTAAGGTTTCAACTTCTTGGCGGCAAAGTGCACGCCGTAACACATCTTCGGTAGTGGGGGTAGTTCTGCTTGGAGGTCATGATGCGCCGCTCAGGTAATATACCGGTCTCTGGACAGGTAGCGCCTTGCCTTCCTCCTTGCGTTCAACTACAATGACTCTGCTGACTACCCTGCTGGTGGCGGCAATAACAGGAGGATGGGCTCCTTGGGAGTCAGGGCCGCCAGCACGGGGGGAGTAGTCAGCATTTTCTTCAACTGGAGAAAAGCTTCGTCCGCCTTGGAGTTCCATTCGAAGAAGGTGGTCTTCTTCATGAGCTGGTATAGAGGAAGAGCTTTCTCGCCCAATCGGCTGATGAATCGGCTGATGGACGCCAAACAGCCGGTGAACTTTTGCACATCTAGCCGCGGGTACTTCCATCCTTTCGATTGCCTTGATCTTCACGGGTTGCACTCTATGTCGCGTTCAGAGACCAGGAAACCAAGGAGCTGGCAATTTGGGTACTCAAGACGCACTTCCGGGTTGAGCTTGATCTGGAATCGGGCGCAGATTTTCAAAGGTCTCCTTGAGGTCTTCCAACGGCGTTCCTCGCCTCCGTCTTCACCACCACGTCGTCCACGTAAACGCATGCTTCGCTAAGCTGCTTGAGGAGGCACTTCGCATGCAACGCCGAAAGGTGGCGCCAAAGATTCCTTAAGCCCGAACGTCATGGTCGGTGTAGCGAAGGCTCCAAACGGGCGTGATGAAGGCGGTCTTCATCTGTCGGCGGGTTCAGCTTGATCCGATGATATCCTGAATATGCATCTAAGAAGCTCAACAGCTCGCATCCGCCGTGGAGTCTATCACCGATCAATTCTCGGCAGTTTAACGGGTCCTTGGGGCAAGCTTTGTTGAGGCTTGTGTAGTCAATACACATCTCGCTTATCGCTTGTTCTTCTTTAGTACCAAGACCGGGTTCGCTAACCACTCTGCAAACAACACTTCCATGATAAAAACCGGCTGCGAGGAGCCGTGCTATCTCTTCTCCAACAACTCTTCTTTTCTCTTCTGACAGGCGGCGCAAGGGCTGCCTGACGGGCTTCACATCAGATCGAACATGTAACTTGTGCTCGGCGAATTCCGTCGGTACACCGGCATGTCTTTAGGGACCATCCAAAAATGTCCCGATTCTCACGGAGGAAATCGACAAGCTCGCCTTCCTATTTCTTGTCAAGGTTTGCACCTCTGACAGTGCATACCTCTCCGGGTGCTCCGGGTCCAAGGGTATCTTCTTGGTCTCTTTGGCGGCTTGAACGAGCCCTCGACTTCCGACTCCTTGGGGTTGGGCGACATCTCTGGCTGCTTGCCGGCCATTGCCACAACCCGATCAAGAAGCCGCTTCTCAGCTGCGATCACCAAGGACTCGGCCAGCCGACTGCTTTCAGCTGCACGGGCGGATGACTTTCTATAGTCGCCGGCTACGGTCAGAATCCCCTTGGTACTCAGCATCTTCATCTTGAGGTAGGCGTAGTGGGGGACCGCCATGAACTTGGCCAGAGCAGGTCGGCCAAGCAGAGCATGGTATGGGCTTTCAAGGTCCACCACTTCGAACCAGACTGGCTCTCGGCGAAAGTGATCTTTGTCCCCAAAGAGGACGTCTATCAGGATCTTACCGATTGGTGAGCAAGAAAGGCCAGGTACAATTCCGTGGAACACAGTCCGGCTGTTCTGAAGCTGTCTTTGCTTGATTCCTAACTTCTCCATTGTATCCTTGTACAGGATGTTAATGTTGCTGCCTCCGTCTATCAGCACTCGCGAGAAGCGAAGCGCCCGCCTATCCGCTGCAAGGGTGGCTCCCAAGACCGAGGTAGGAGCCCGGATTCGGCATCACCGGGTGATCAGCTCGGCTCAACCGATAGGTTTCTCGGAAAGTGCATGAATTCAGAGTATCCGATGCTACCGCATTCACTTCTTGCAACCGCTTTCAAGGGCGATCGTTAGCCACACCGGTGAAAACTACATAAGCTCCATGCTCTTCGGTACTCGTCTTGTATCAAGCGCCGACCGGTCGACACCGGGCGGTGGTGGAGGCGGCGGCCCAAAGAAAGGAGGAGGGATGAGGCCGTCTCCTTGGTGATCTGGTGAGCCAGTGGCACTTCCGGGTGGTGTGGTTCGACGGCTTCGCGCCGCTATGGAACTTGCAGGGTCCATCTAGAGTCTGCTCGTAAGAGAAGGCCGGCAACCAGTTGGACTTGCCGCCTTTCTGCCGCTTGGCAGGAGGCTGCCCCTCTGGCTGTTGGTCTTCGATTGTCGCCACCTGGCTTGTTGGAAGCCGCTGTGGCCTGCGCTTGTGATCATTCTTTCATTGCCGCCACCGGGTGTGGCCACCGGAGTTCGGGAGCCCGAGGAGCCACCTTCCGGTTGCAATCGACTTTGATCTCCGACTTCATGGAGGAGTCGGCCGTATGCATTTGTTCCGCTATGATCAGCAGCTCGTCGAGGGTCTCCGGCTCGTCGCAAAGGAGCTTGTGCTTGAGGAGGGTGCCTTCTCTGCACCCGGCGGTGAAGTACTCGATAGCCTGCACCTCGTGCACTCCCTCGCAGGAGTTCCGGAGCTCGGCCTAGCACGTGAGGTAGTCGCGAGTGGACTCGTTGGTGCCTTGCACGCACAAGGAAAGTTGGCGAGGCTTGGGAGGTCGCTTTTATGTGCTCGTGAAGTTGCGGACGAAGGCCTCGGTGAAGTCGACCCAGCTGCGGGGCTTTAGGATGTTCAGCCATGTCCGGGCCGTGCCCTGGAGCATGAGGGGAACATACTTTACGGCAACGCGCTTGTTGCCGTTCGCTATGTTGACGGCCGTGGAGTAGTCCACTAGCCAGTCCTCCGGCTTCACGGAGCCGGTGTATTTGGGTGTATCTCGGGGGAGTGTGAACCCTCCGGGAAGGGCTCGTCTCGGATGCGAGGTTCAAACAGGGCGGGCCCAACTCGTCTTCTTCTTCCAGCGCCAGGGATCGGTGGAGTCGCTCGATCCGGTGGCGGGCGTCGTTTTCTCCGACTCCCTCTCGGCGGCCAAGGCGGTCGCCGAGAGTCGGATGCTCGACGGGTGGCGGGGAGACTCGCCTTTCTCTGCGGGGAGGAGGAGGTAGATAGTCGTCCCACCGCTCCACTGCTCTCGGGCGGCCGTCTTCGTCGCGCTCGATGGAGATGTGAGTCCGACTATGGCTGACAGTCGGATCCTTGTTTTTTCTTCCACGGACACCGCCAGTCGGCGCCAGAGACGTCGCGCCTTGATCTCGGCGGGGAGGCAAGTCGACGTGTTGTCGTCACGGCGCCTCCGTGCGGCAGCCGGCTTCGTCTTGTGCGGCAGCCGCGTCGAGGAGCTGCTGGACTTGCTCCGTCATCAGGCGGCGCCTCGCCGGGTTATCCAGCTCGCCGCCGCCGGGCGGCGCGGATGTTCTCCGCGGCGTATGCACACGGGCGATTGGCCCCAAACAGATTGGCGATAGTTACGCCAAGGCTGCTGGACCGCGCCTAGGCGGCTAGGCCCAGTCGGAGCCGGCGAGCCGCCCACGGCGCGATCCATCTTGCGCTGGTAGGCTTCTGACAAGCGTCTCATGCTTGCCAGCTTCTTTGCGCCCACGAGGAGCTGGAGACGGCGCGCCTCTAGCGTCCCGGCGTCAGCGTCTTCCGGAATGGGCGCGGTTAGGTCTTCTAGAACCGCGTTGAGAGGGTCATGAGCTCCCTCACCGGAAGGCTCACTGTGACTGATGACGAGCACCTCCGTGACGGTGCTTCCGCCGCTCTCCGCACGAGGGAGCGGCTCATCGTAGACCACCACATTGGTGGGGAACGCGTCGAGCGACGCGGTGTCGGAGTCGACCAGCATCGGGTCGGTGGAGCCTACGGACCTGTGTCGGGCGGCAGGCTCGCCGGCGACGTGGAGTTGCTCGAGGAGGCCCGCGAGGAGGCTCTCGGGGCCGTCCGTACTGCGTCGGATGCTGAGCTCGCTTGAGAGGCGAACCTTGCCGACAAGTTCGGGCGAGGCAGCTCGCCGCAGCGACCTCAGCGCCATGCACAGCGGCCGAGACTCCGTCTGGCGTCTTGCGGGCTGGTTGCTTAGCCAGGGAGGAAGAGGGTTCCCGTCAAGAGTAGGTCTCCGGACGACGGTGCACCTAGCCCCACGGTGGGCGCCAAATGTCGGGGGTTGGGTGTGACATATGCCAAAGGATGGCTTATCATGGAGGGGGCGAGTAGAACATCGTCGGTGCCTGGAAACGGGATGAGGCGAAGGCATGCACGCCGGCGAATCTTACCCACTTGTGGCTCTTCGGGAGATAACACCCTATCGCTACTCTGCGGGGTCTCCGTGATGATCACTATGGCAAGGTGAGTACAAGGTTGCTCCTTGAGCTGTTCGTGGTGAGGAAGGAGAAGGGCACGGCTATCTCTTCTCTTCCCTCTATGTGTGTGTCAAACTTCTTGGTTCCAACCCTTTGCATGGGTGCCCCGGGGGGTTTATATAGGCCTACCCCGGGGTACAATGGTAATCCGCTGGGCGCAGTCCCGGCCGTCGGCCGCTAAGTCGCCGTCTTCTCCGCCGACTTCTGGGGCCCGCCGACTAGTGGGCCCCGCCGACGGTCCAGCATGGGGCCGACAGTCCTTGTCCACCGCGGGCGGGTCTTGCCAGCTGCAGATTACTGTAGCCGTGCTTCTAATGACGCGAGCTTGGTCGTGGGGACATGGCAACAGTGCCGCCGACTGGCGGGCGATCACTGTTGCCATTCCCTGTCTTGTCTGGTTAATGGCGCATGGAGCCCGTGGGAGGGGTCGGCCGACTCTCGGAGGCCGACTCCCAGCGGGTCCGTCTTGGGATGCTCTCGCCGTATTCTGTATTCCCGCCGACAGGCGCGTCCCACCGTCTTCGGTTCGTACAGACAGGCTGTCAGGACCCCGATTCCAAGTCACATCGACCTAGCCGGTAACACCTCATATCACTTTGTGGCCTCACGCACGGTATTCCCACAGGTGTCGCCTTACCATGGCCCGGGACCGTTTGCGTCTTTTGGCTCACGTATATGATAGTGTCGCTAGCATCCACATGACAAAGAACCCGGGCCGACATGGCTAGTCGTGGAACCCAAAGCGGCGCTTAACCTATGGGGGACAGGCATACATGAATCACATCGAGCATGTCGGTCATCAACGTATATATTCGGGTTGTAGCACTGGCTAACAGGACTCCGGTATCCCGGTCAGAAAGGTGCTAGGCAGACTCGAATACCATCGCGTGACATTTCCCGAAGGACAGGACATAGGAACGAAGTGAAACACATGCCGCCGATCAAGTGTCCAAGCAGTAGTGCCGGGCTAGCAGGACTCCGTGAACCGGGCAGAAGCGGACTACTATCGCCGTAAGCACGAGACTACATTTCCCCATATGAGAGGCTGCCAAGGATAAACAACTAGTTTGTCGGATCCCACTCATACCAAGCATTTCAATCATACACGCATAATATGCCCGATATGAGTAAATACAACAAGGCATCACAACAAAACTCTACAACTCAAGTACTTTTATTTAAAAGGCTCCGAGGAGCCATACATGACATAGTCATACAGGTAGGGGTCACATGACCCAACACTCAAGTCATACAATCATACAAGCACATGCGAAGCAAACTAGTCTCGAGTACAGACTCTAGAAAGAAAGAAAGCTTGTTGGAGCCTTTCTATCTACAATGGCCCTTCACAAGTCTTAGATCGCCACCGGGTGGCTAGTTCACCTGTCGATGTCAAGGTCTACATAGAATCCATCGGAGGGTAGTGTTGTCCTCTGAAAAACATTAATTAAGCAAACATGAGTACGGAGGTACTCAAAGAAGTCTTACCACATAATCCTATCATACATGCACATTCCCAAGAAGGTGGTGGAGTTATTTGCAAAGAAGCCAGCTTTGACTCTTGGCTAAGCTTATCCCACGTGACACCACTTTGTAAAGCATTTTTCGCATTACCCAGTCCACTAATCACCATCACAATACTCCACCGTGGATCCTCTCTCGTCATCCCACGAGAGGGCCATCCACGATACTCACACTTATCTTGAGGCTTTTAGTAGTATCCATTTACTTGTCTATGAACCGATATAGGTAACCCAGAAGTCCTTCTCCGTGGACACGGCTATTCGAATAGATCATATTAAACCCTGCAGGGTGTACTTCTTCACACACGCTCACCACTTACCGCGTTTACACGACATGTACTCGGCAACCTTCAAGCGGAAGCCCAACGTGGGTGTCGGCCATGACCTACCTAAACACACAAGTCCCAAGTCCAAAGTTGATCGCCTATTCGGGTTCCATCCGCAGGGAGTCCGCCGAGGTTTCCTCAGAACGCCCTCGATGCGGCTATATCTCCCACGTGTCGAAGCACGACTTAGAGGCATAACCGCATTGAAAGCAATGTCGCAAGTGAGGTAATCTTCACACAACCCATGTAATAAATAAGGAAAGAGATACATAGTTGGCTTACAATCGCCACTTCACACAATACATGAGTAAAACATTACATCATACGAGATACAATCAAGGTCCGACTACGGAACCAAAATAAAAGAAGACTACCCCAAATGCTACACAGATCCCCGATCGTCCCAACTGGGCTCCACTCTTGATCAATCAAACGAAACAACACAATGCACAAAGTCTTCATCGAGCTCCTCCTTGAGCTCGGGTCCATCACCGCACGGTTTCATCGGCACCGCAAGCTGGTGTTGGGAGTATCCGTGAGTCACGGGGACTAAGAAATATCACTCCCGCGAGATCAAGACTATTTAAGCTTAAAGGTAGGACAGGGTAGTGAGGTGGAGCTGCAGCAAGCGACTAGCATATATGGTGGCTAACATACGCAAAAGAGAGCGAGAAGAGAAGGCAAAGCACGGTCGAACAACTATGATCAAGAAGTGATCCTAGAACAACCCACGCCAAGCATAACTCCAACACCGTGTTCACTTCCGGACTCACGAGAAGAGACCATCACGGTTACACACGCAGTTGGTGTATTTTAATTAAGATCAACTTCGGGTTTTCTACAACCGACATTAACAAATTCCCATCTGCCACATAACCGCTGGCACGGCTTTGAAAGTTCAAACCCTGCAGGGTGTCCCAACTTAGCCCATGATCAGCACTCGCGATCAACGCAGGAATAGACATTCTCCCCGGGAAGACCGAGCAGTCTCGGAATCCCGGCTCCAAGACATTTCACCGCACTAAAACACGTCCAAAGAAGACCTCCGGCGTGCCGACACACCTCGATAGTAGCAGCGCGTATCTCGTCTCGAGCCACGACCGGATAAGCTAAGCGTCACGGTACCGACGTAACCCAAGTTGCCAAGGGATGGTCCCATACGGTGCTCTAGTTTGGACCAACGCTTAGACAAGCACTGGCCCGGGGGGGTAAATAAAGATGACCCTCAGGATGCGCGACTCCCAAGGGAAAAAGGCTAGGCGAGGCAAATGTAAAACCAATGTTGGGCCTTGCTGGAAAAGTCTTATTCAAAGCGAACTGTCAAGGGGGTCCCATAAATCACCCGACCGCGTTAGGGACGCAAAAATCCGGGAACATAACACCGATATGACGGAAACTAGGGCGGCAAGAGTGGAACAAAACACCGGGCATAAGGCCGAGCCTTCCACCCTTTACCCAAATTATATAGATGCATTAATTAAATAAGATATATTGTGATATCCCAACAATTAAACATGTTCCAACAAGGAACAACATCTCCATGTTCCAACAAGGAACAAACTTCATCTTCACCTGCAACTAACAACGCTATAAGAGGGGCTGAGCAAAGCGGTAACATAGCCAAACAACGGTTTGCTAGGAAAGGATGGTTAGAGGTTTGACATGGCAATATGGGTGGCATGATATAGCAAGTGGTAGGCATGGCAGCATAGGCATAGCCAAAAGAGCGAGCATCTAGCAAACAAAGATAGAAGTGATTTCGAGGGTATGGTCATCTTGCCTGAAATCCATAAGGAAGAAGATCAAGTCCATGAAGAGGACAAACGGGCGTGGTCGAGCGAATCCTCACAACTCCGGAACGAAACCGAAGCTAACGAGAGAAGCAAACCGGAAAGAAGCAAACAACATAGTAAACACACAATCATAAACATGGCATGATGCACAAACAAATATGATGCATGTCCGGTTTAATGAGGCATGGCATGGCAATATGCACAAACAACACTACAAGTTAAGTGGAGCTCAATATGCAACGAGTTGCATATTGACGGAACACCACAACACTTATTTAGTTCTCTCTCGGTTAGGTACTCCACAATATTAAATGTTGTTTAACATGGCAAGAGGTGGAGCATAATTAAACTAACTATTTAGGCAAGTTTAAATGAGGCCGGAAATAAGAAACAACAATTCCGGAAAATCCCCATGAGCAATATTTTAGATTCGGTACTGATCTGCCCTAAACACAATTTTAATGTTGTTAAACATGCAAAGCAAGTATATCATGTTAAACTAGGCATTTTTCTACCCCATTTACATATATAATTTATTTAAATCCGAGTTACGATTATTTAGTTATGAAATAAATCATTTTAGCATGGCATTTAAGCAAATTAATGCAAACAACAATTTTAACATTTTAATTGTTGTTATCATGATGCGGATGACATGTGCAAGTTATATGCAATTTTATGAAAATGTTGGCAAGAGCATTATGAAGCATTTGTCGTCGTGGCGGAAACGAAAAAGGGTGCCACGGCAACGACAACGGAAATGGTGCCACGGCAACATATCGGTTCCGATAACTCGATTGAGATATCGGTACAAAGGAAAGCGTGACGGAAGCGAGTCATGCAAGAAGGTGGGGTGATCCCGGATACCGGGTTCCCACGGAACGGTGGCATGGCAAAGAGAGGGCATCGCAAGGATGATTCGATCACGGTCGGTCATCTCGGTGGTTATACCTTCAAGCGTGCGTTCGGGCGGAAAACGTTTCGTAGAGGGAAGTAGACGTTCACGGGTCGTCGAGGGAAGTAGAGGAAGTAGTCGTTCTCGCGATGATCGTCGAGGGAAGTAGAGGAAGTCGTTGTTCACGTGGCGACGGTAGTTGTACACGTGGGTCGTAGTACTTGGCGAATCGGCTGCAGTCACGGTACTTGGTGAATCCCGGAGACGGTACTTGGTGAATTCCACGCTCGTAGGGGTACTTGGCGTTTCCGGTTCGGGTCTTGTCGGTCCAAAATGAAGGAACACCAGGGCCTCGATGTGCAGGGGGGTCGCTGGGCCTTGGCGCGATGTAGGCGGCGACAGCGGGACTCGGAGTTGGCCGGAGAGGACGGTTTGCAGCAGCGAGACGACGCGAGGTCGAGGGGACGGGGACGGAGGCGCCCCTGCACTTGGCCTTGGCGACGAAAGCGGGAACGGCAAGGGCGTGACGATGCTTGGCGGCCGGAGGGAGCAAGGCAGCGGCGGCCATGTCCTCGGCGAGGGTGGGTCAAAAGGGCTCTGAAGGAGGGCACGACGGCGGCGAGGAGGCCGACGGGCTCCGGCCTGGTCGTTGACGAGGGCGACGGGAGGACCTGGAAGGTCCGGGCGCAAGGCCGACGAGAGGGTGCAGCAATGCTGCTGTTGCCGGGCGAGGTCGAGGCGGAGCGGCTCCTGTGGGCAGCGAGGAGGAGGTCGGGCGGGCGCTCCTGGTCGCAACGACCGGAGGGGCGACGGGCATGGTTGCGGGGTGGAGGAGGCGCCGAGGAGGAGGCCGAGGGGAGAAGACGCCGGGAGAGATGGGGATCGGGCAGAGGCGGCGGCGGAGGGAGAGAGCGAGGGAGATGGGATCGGGTCGAGAGGAGGGAGGCGAGGGATCGAGCGGGGGCTCGAGCGCGCTGGAGGGAGGACGAGGGAGATGGAGATCGAGCGGAGGGGAGGCTAGGGTTAGGTAGGTTGGTGGGCCTTGGGCCGGTCAAAGGGAGGCCGGGAGCAAGATGGTGGGCTGAAGAGGTGGGCTGGCTCTCTCTCTCACTAAACTCTTAAGCGAGAAAAGAAATATAGAGAAGGAAAAAGAAGGGGTTTAGGGAAAAGAGTTTGAGCAGAAGGACAATTTTCCGAGCTCACAAAAATATGAAGAATTTAACAAAAATGGCCCGAGGATTTTAGAGAATGTAAAATCCACACATGTTGAATTTGCTCGACATGTCTGAATTCAAACCCATTCGAATGAACTCCAAATGGGTTGAAATTATAGGAGATGGCCCTACACACTAGATGTGATTTATGGGCTGATTTGGAACATTTGTGGATAAAGTAAAATTGCAACTCAATTTTACTAAAAAGGCACCAAAGGAAGAAAAGAAGTTGAGTTGGATAAAAAGGAAATTTGAAGAACCACAAGAAATGTGTTATGGAATGGTTTAATATAGCTCCCTAAATATTGGGAGGATATGTTATAAAGAGAAATCACCATTGTGAATATCCCTCAATTTAAATGGATCGAAAAATCCATACAATTTATTTAGATGAGTTTTGAAATTAAATGGCATGATGAGATGATGCAATGCAAGAGATGGCATGATGAATGCACAAACAAAACAAATCACACGACAAAACTCGGAAGCCTGGAAGGCAATCAAGCTCCGGGTCTTGGGGCGTCACAACACTCCACCACTACGAGAGGATCTCGTCCCGAGATCTAGGATGGCACCGGAGAAAAGCAGAAGAGGAAGAGGTAAAACAAAGTTGCTTCTTTGACAAACGAGTGAAGCCGATGAACCTCGAGAGGTTGAAAACTTGAAAGAATAACACAATAGAGATGAACGAAATTGAGAGCATTCCAGTAGAAAATAGAAACAAGGACCACCATGTGAACCTTGGGGGTTGCAAAGCTATGAATGACGAGTACAATGGACAAGAAGGAATTGGAACCACTCTGGTTGAAACGAGATAAGAATGAACAAGAACGATATAATTTTGGCAGCTCTCCGATTTGAAAATGGAAGGAATTAGAATCATGAACTTGAGAAGATGGGATGATAGTTGATGAAATCAACAACACACTGCCTCCGGAACTATTGAAAGAATGGCACAAGGGGTAAGAAAGATTTCGAGACAGCTCTCCGGTTGAGGAAGCAGGCAAAACTTGATAAGATGAGAGAACTCGAATGAAAACATGACACTCCGGTTAAATGGATAAGCAAGAAAAAGAACATGATCTTGACAAAAGAAGATGATGGGTCGAAGAGAGCAACATCACAATGCCTCCGGAAGAGAAAAAAAAAATTGAAGATAGATCATTGGAATAAAGGAATGGAGAAGAAAATGATAACTTCTACCACAAATGAGTTTGAAAGAAACATCCTTACGAGGAAGGCTAGAACGGAGTTGTTTGAAAAACAACAACGGTAAGAATAAGCTTGTAGTGGGCTTAAGAAAACATCTCAAAATTACGAGGTGAAATTCTGCCACCAACGGAAACAAACGATTGGATTGATATCAACAAGGAGACGAGAAACTTATATCACCGGAGGACAAATGAAGAACTTGGGTCATTTATAAGCACCATAAATAGCAACAATCCTTAGGGAAAGCTTTAGGTGAAATATAGCCCAAGATAACTGCAATGGAGAGATTGATGGATTTAAAATACCTCATTCTTGACAACATGTGAATCATGAAACACGAACTCAAATTGTCGAGAATGACATAACACCACCTCAAATGATAAGGTAGAACGAATTGCACTTCGAAATGCAAGAAGAAGAATACTTGAACTCCTCAAAACAAAACATGTGTTGAGCACCATGTTCAATTTTGAGTATAGCTTGGCGGATCATAACTCCGAGAGAAATCTTGATGAACAATTGGAGAAATGAAAAGAATCCTTGAGGAAGCACCATGTAGATCCTCCACGAAGAACTCCGGTAAACAAAAGGATGATAAAAGAAAGAGAAGTTGACAACACAAGGTGAAGCCTTGCAGTGATAAGATGAAGCTTTGAAATGATATAACCGAGAAAAGTTGGAACTCCGGAAAGAAAGATGAACAAATGAAATCACGAATTTTGATGATCCTCCGGAATAAGGAATTGAATTTACTCGAAGGAACAAGAATAAGAATTACATTATGCTGATCCTTCACCAATTAAATTGATGACAAAATGGATTAGGCATACTACTTATTCTCATTGATAAATGATTACAGATAGAGATATAAGCGCAAAACTTGAGAAGGTATTGATGGAACCACCGGTGGGATTGGAAAGAACGAATGAGTCTATATGAAAACGAAGGAAGAGAACTCTTGAACAAACCACCATAATAATTGAGAATGAACGTAGCAAAGGCACAATTCACCGGGAAGAATTGGAAAACAAATGAAGATATTTGAGGGGATTTAGATACAAGTGAACGAATAGATGACGAGCTGATAGGAGAATACTTGAATGATGCACCGGTAAGATTTGGAGAACAAGAGCTGAAAATGGAATGAATAATTCCGAGATGATGGGCTCCGGAGAATCAAACTGAAAAGACTCCTGAAATGCTCCGGGTGGGTGAAAAGAATTCTCACAATCAAAACAATTATGAGGATGGCACGAAGCTAGAACCATGAATCTTGAAGAGAATGGAGCAAGATTAAAGAGAAACTCTTCTTCGGTCTTCAAAATTCGAGAATGACGACGAGAAACATCACCATGAATTATTGAAGCACTCCGGAATGAAAATTAGAAAGGTTGAACCAACAATGAAAGAATTTGAAAGATCTTGGAGAAGACATTTGACTGATGATAATTCATCCTTACATCGAACTTTGAAAGAATTTGAGAATCGCTCCAAGAAAATTAAAAGAGTCAGGTAAGATCCTGGGAAAAGACCTGTGGGTTAGGGCCCACCCAAAAGAACTATCGTTGAACAATTGTTTGAAAAGAGGGATTGCACCGGTAGAATTAAATGGCTTGAATGAGATAGCATCCTCAAAAGAACTTGAGTGAATTGAGAATGGAAACTAGAATCTTCTGAGATATCTTCAACACTCCTGAACAATTGAATAGCGAGAAGTAGATGATTAAGAGATGCACCGACATGAGAAAGCATTTGAAATGATGAAAAGAATACGATCAACACTGAAAACTTGACTTGAGTCTGCCGGAGAAGAAAATTAGAATGGAACAATGATAAGGTTAAAGCTTCCTTAGCGTCTTCATGAGAAATCACCGGATACAACATTAAAGGAAAAGAATGAAGAAACTTCACTCAATAAAATGGATACTTGATTAAGAAATCTGAGTCCTTGAAGAAAAAGGGTGGGAGGGCGGGAAATCAAAACAACTTGGGTCGGATGAAACGAACACCGTTGAGAAAAAACTTAGAATTGATCTTGCGAATGTTGGAATGATCGGATTCACTTGAAGAGAAGCACGCCGGTTGAGAAAAGAATTGACATGACAAGCTCAGTGATCAAGAAGGATTAGTATTCACATAGCAATATGAGAACACCATTTAGGAAAGTATGGAATCCACACTTGACATTGAAGCAACTAGAATACCACAAAACGGAACAAAAACAAAGGATTTGGCTTGCAGAATAAGCCGGAACAAATACATATGATAGAGATTTACCCAATCCCATATCATACATCTGTCGGAAAGATATTCTAGGAGCTACTTGAATTCCACCTATAAACTCCGAGACTTTCCGGTTATGCAATCTGGTGTTGGGGATACAGGGACACAAAATATATCACCCAAACTAACAATACCTAGATCCACCAGTATCCATCCGTCAACACATAACCAAGAAATCCTCGAAATCGTGGTACCTCGACCTTGAAAAACATCCGTTATCTGAGTCATGGCAATACTCCCGCACTCGCCACAAGATCGGGCTATCAGGGTTATCTCACCAACAACCGCACAAAAGAGATTTCGATGTCGGTAAAACTCGGTATTCCGTAATCGCAACGATAAAATTGTGACGACAACACCTCAGAGCTCAACTCCCGGACACCGCCACAACCCCTAAATGTCGAGGCACCAAGAACAATGTTCTCGTCACAAAACCATCGGAACGATTCCAAGATACCCACGTGATCCTAAAAAAAAATTTAGTGAAATTTGAGGAGAGAAAAGACAAAACTCTACGTCAGGATACCTCACCAGAGCGACGAAGGACTGAGGAGTAAAAAGAATCCTACTCTCCGATATACATAATCCTAAGACTCAAAACATTTTTCCGTTCTAGACTCAACAACGCCAGCAAACAATCAAGTAGGGGCTCCTAAGTCGGAAGGCTCGATTACCAACTTGTAACGCCCTCGATGCGGCTATATCTCCCACGTGTCGGCTAACGACTTAGAGGCATAACCGCATTGAAAGCAATGTCGCAAGTGAGGTAATCTTCACACAACCCATGTAATAAATAAGGGAAAGAGATACATAGTTGGCTTACAATCGCCACTTCACACAATACATGAGTAAAACATTACATCATACAGATACAATCAAGGTCCGACTACGGAACCAAAATAAAAGAAGACTACCCCAAATGCTACACAGATCCACGATCGTCCCAACTGGGCTCCACTACTGATCAACTGAAACGAAACAACACAATGCACAAAGTCTTCATCGAGCTCCTCCTTGAGCTCGGGTCCATCACCTGCACGGTTTCATCGGCACCTGCAAGCTGGTGTTGGGAGTATCTGTGAGTCACGGGGACTCAGCAATCTCACACCCGCGAGATCAAGACTATTTAAGCTTAAAGGTAGGACAGGGTAGTGAGGTGGAGCTGCAGCAAGCGACTAGCATATATGGTGGCTAACATACGCAAAGAGAGCGAGAAGAGAAGCAAAGCACGGTCGAACAACTATGATCAAGAAGTGATCCTAGAACAACCCACGCCAAGCATAACTCCAACACCGTGTTCACTTCCCGGACTCCGAGAAGAGACCATCACAGTTACACACGCGTTGGTGTATTTTAATTAAGATCAACTTCGGGTTTTCTACAACCGGACATTAACAAATTCCCATCCGCCACATAACCGCGGGCACGGCTTTGAAAGTTCAAACCCTGCAGGGTGTCCCAACTTAGCCCATGATAAGCTCTCGCGATCAACGGCGAATAGACCTTCTCCCGGGAAGACCGATCAGTCTCGGAATCCCGGCTACAAGACATTTCACAGCAATAAAACAAGTCCAAAGAAGACCTCCCGCGGCGTCGACATTCGATAGTAGCCGCCAGATCTCGCCTCGTGCCACGACCGGATAAGCTAAGCGTGCAGTACCGACGTAACCCAAGTTGCCAAGGGATGGTCCCAAGACGGTGTTTAGTTTGGACCAACGCTAGACAAGCAATCGCCCGGGGGTAAAGAAAGATGACCCTCAGGATGCGCGACTCCCAAGGGAAAAAGGCTAGGTGAGGCAAATGTAAAACCAATGTTGGGCCTTGCCGAAAAGTCTTATTCAAAGCGAACTGTCAAGGGGTCCCATAAATCACCCGACCGCGTTAGGGACGCAAAAATCGGGGAACATAACACCGATATGACGGAAACTAGGGCGGCAAGAGTGGAACAAAACACTGTGCATAAGGCCGAGCCTTCCACCCTTTACCCAAAGATATAGATGCATTAATTAAATAAGATATATTGTGATATCCCAACAATTAAACATGTTCCAACAAGGAACAACATCTCCATGTTCCAACAAGGAACAAACTTCATCTTCACCGCAACTAACAACGCTATAAGAGGGGCTGAGCAAAGCGGTAACATAGCCAAACAACGGTTTGCTAGGAAAGGATGGTTAGAGGTTTGACATGGCAATATGGGTGGCATGATATAGCAAGTGGTAGGCATGGCAGCATAGGCATAGCCAAAAGAGCGAGCATCTAGCAAACAAAGATAGAAGTGATTTCGAGGGTATGGTCATCTTGCACGAAATCCTCAAGAAGGAAGAAGATCAAGTCCATGAAGAGGACAAACGGGCGTAGTCGAACGAATCCTCACAACTCCGAACGAACCCGAAGCTAACGAGAGAAGCAAACCGGAAAGAAGCAAACAACATAGTAAACACACAATCATAAACATGGCATGATGCACAAACAAATATGATGCATGTCCGGTTTAATGAGGCATGGCATGGCAATATGCACAAACAACACTACAAGTTAAGTGGAGCTCAATATGCAACGAAGTTGCATATTGACGAACACCACAACACTTATTTAGTTCTCTCTCGGTTAGGTACTCCACAATATTAAATGTTGTTTAACATGGCAAGAGGTGGAGCATAATTAAACTAACTATTTAGGCAAGTTTAAATGAGGCCGGAAATAAGAAACAACAATTCGGAAAATCCCCATGAGCAATATTTTAGATTCGGTACTGATCTGCCCTAAACACAATTTTAATGTTGTTAAACATGCAAAGCAAGTATATCATGTTAAACTAGGCATTTTTCTACCCCATTTACATATATAATTTATTTAAACTGAGTTACGATTATTTAGTTATGAAATAAATCATTTTAGCATGGCATTTAAGCAAATTAATGCAAACAACAATTTTAACATTTTAATTGTTGTTATCATGATGCGGATGACATGTGCAAGTTATATGCAATTTTATGAAAATGTTGGCAAGAGCATTATGAAGCATTTGTCGTCGTATGAAACGAAAAGGGTGCCACGGCAGCGACAACGGAAATGGTGCCACGGCAACATATCGGTTCCGATAACTCGATTGAGATATCGGTACAAAGGAAAGCGTGACGGAAGCGAAGTCATGCAAGAAGGTGGGGTGATCCCGGATACCGGGTTCCACGGAACGGTGGCATGGCAAAAGAGGGGCATCGCAAGGATGATTCGATCACGGCCGGTCATCTCGGTGGTTATACCTTCGAAGCGTGCGTTCGGGGCGGAAAACGTTTCGTAGAGGGAAGTAGACGTTCACGGGTCGTCGAGGGAAGTAGAGGAAGTAGTCGTTCTCGCGATGATCGTCGAGGGAAGTAGAGGAAGTCGTTGTTCACGTGGCGACGGTAGTTGTACACGTGGGTCGTAGTACTTGGCGAATCGGCTGCAGATCCACGGTACTTGGTGAATCCGGAGACGGTATTTGGTGAATTCCACGCTCGTAGGGGTACTTGGCGCTTCCGGTTCGGGTCTTGTCGGTCCAAAATGAAGGAACACCAGGGCCTCGATGTGGGGGGTCGCTGGGCCTTGGCGCGATGGGGGCGACGGTCATGGACTCGGAGTTGGCCGGAGAGGACGGCTCGTCTGAGACGACGCGAGGTCGTAGGGGGACGGGGACGGAGGCGCCCTGCACTTGGCCTTGGCGACAGCGGTGCGGGAACGGCAAGGGCGTGACGATGCTTGGCGGCCGGAGGGAGCAAGCAGCTGGGCGGCCATGTCCTCGGCGAGGGGTTGGTCGCGGGCTCTGAAGGAGGGCACGACGGCGGGCGAGGAGGCCGACGGGCTCCGCCTGGTCGCTGATTTAGGGCGACGGGAGGACCTGGAAGGTCCGGGCCAAGGCCGACGAGAGGGTGCAGCCTGTTGCCGGGCGGGCGAGGTCGAGGCGGAGCGGCCTGTGGGCAGCGAGGAGGAGGTCGGGCGCGGGCGCCTGGTCGCAACGACCGAGGGGCGACGGGCATGGTTATGGGGTGGAGGAGGCGCTCGAGGAGGAGGCCGAGGGGAGAAGACGCTCGGGGAGAGATGGGGATCGGGCAGGAGGCGGCGGCCAGAGGGAGAGAGCGAGGGAGATGGGATCGGGTCGAGAGGAGGGAGGCGAGGGGATCGAGCGGGGCTCCCAAGCGGGCACTGGAGGGAGGACGAGGGAGATGGAGATCGAGCGAGGGGAGGCTAGGGTTAGGTAGGTTGGTGGGCCTTGGGGCGGTCTGCGGGAGAGCTGGGAGCAAGATGGTGGGCTGAAGAGGTGGGCTGGCTCTCTCTCTCTCACTAAACTCTTAAGCGTAAAAAGAAATATAGAGAAGGAAAAAGAAGGGGTTTAGGGAAAAGAGTTTGAGCAGAAGGACAATTTTCCCGAGCTCACAAAAATATGAAGAATTTAACAAAAATGGCCCGAGGATTTTAGAGAATGTAAAATCCACACATGTTGAATTTGCTCGACATGTCTGACTCAAACCCATTCGAATGAACTCCAAATGGGTTGAAATTATAGGAGATGGCCCTACACACTAGATGTGATTTATGGGCTGATTTGGAACATTTGTGGATAAAGTAAAATTGCAACTCAATTTTACTAAAAAGGCACCAAAGGAAGAAAAGAAGTTGAGTTGGATAAAAAGGAAATTTGAAGAACCGCGCAAATGTGTTATGGAATGGTTTAATATAGCTCCCTAAATATTGGGAGGATATGTTATAAAGAGAAATCACCATTGTGAATATCCCTCAATTTAAATGGATCGAAAAATCCATACAATTTATTTAGATGAGTTTTTGAAATTAAATGGCATGATGAGATGATGCAATGCAAGAGATGGCATGATGAATGCACAAACAAAACAAATCACACGACAAAACTCGGAAGCCCTGGAAGGCAACTGAAGCTCCGGTCTTGGGGCGTCACATTCCCATACGGCCCCGAACGATGTGTACAGGGTTCCCGAGACACCAAACGGGCGAATCGGTACACCGGGCCACGGTGCCTACCGCAACACAACCCACCCCTACGGGCTATGCAGTGCCCCCAAAGATGCTACAAACACCGTAAACTACTTGCAACTCCTGACCGAGGACAAGAGTGGTTAGGAAGCCGAGAGGGTCAATTAAGGATCCCAATGCGTGGTAGTAATCAAGCTTCATGGATCATAAACACAGATCTCAGTTCTTAGGGACGGCTTCAATGAAACAACCCACCATGTACTCCTACATGGCCTCTCATCGATACCTTTACCAAAACGTGTTCAACACTTTCACTCTCGAACCAACACAACCTTTCACTCTAGTTCATCATCCCGATGAGCGGACTGACACAACTCTAAGCATAGCAAGCATAGCATGGTAGGAATCACAAACATGGCTCAATCAACTCCTACACATACTAGTGGGTTTCATCTAGTTCTTGTGGCAATGATAGGTCATGCAAAGGAAGTGGGTTCAACTACCGCAAAGACACAACAGCTTTGAATCGCGTTGTCTTAATGCACGAACGAGAGCAGAAGCTAGAACATGGGTTTGTATCGGAATGATCAATGAGTTGCTTGCACGATGGAACGGGGTAGAGTAATGCGCCCTTGAGATGGATAGTCGAGGTTATCCTCGGGATGTAACCTATCACGAAAAAAGCATATCGAAAGTAAACACACATGACAATATGCAACAATATGATGCATGCTATGACATGGCAATATGGATGTGTGTTGGCCTAATGCAAGCTGAAACAATAGGGGATGAACTCATTTGAATCAAAGATTCAAATGATAGCTCATTTGAAATAGCCCTAAAGGTGCATTATCTTATTCTGGTTAAACAGCAAGGTTAACTTGTTTTAACATGCATGAAACCTGTACCAATGGATAGAATGGATTTTTCTGATCATTTTTCATATATAAATCTTTGCATTTGGAGTTACAGATTAAAAGTTATAAGCATTTGAAATTTGAATTATATTCTGGAATTTAATGTATTTGAATAAATCCGTAAATTAGATTAATGCGTCACCGTATGCAAAGATGACGCCGTGGTCAACAGAGACGTCCAGTCAAACGACAATGGGTCCCAGCGTGTCGGGGTAATTAACTTAACTAATGTTTAATTAAAACTAACATATTTAGTTAGCAGGGCTGGGCCCCATCTGTCAGTGACTTGTCGGAGTGAACGAGGGCCCACGTGGTCAAGGTCCACGTCGGCTGCATCGGCGACTAGCCGCCGGCGAGCCCGACGCGGCGGAGGAAGTGCGTTTGGCGATTCCGGCGACCAAACGAGCCGCGGAGGGTGGCTACGGATAGTGGGTGCAAGCCGCGGTAGTGGAGCAGTTGGGGTCGGGGTGGCGGAGTTGGCGCCATGACGAGCCAGGCGTGCACGGGTTCGGCCGAAGATGAACTTGGGCTAGAGGGGTCGGTGAGGTGCGGGAGGTGCGGTTAGACCCCATGGGGTGCGGTGAGTGTGAGGGACACCACGAGGTGGCGGAGAGTGACCGGGAGCACGTCGGCCACGAGCTCCACGGCGGCGGAGTCTTGGTGAGCTTGGTTCGGTTGCTACGCTGCCGAGAGCGAGAGAGAGAGAGGAAGGGGAGGTAGATGGGCTCACGGGCGATGCGTAGAAGCTCGTCGAGGTCGGGACGAACCGGAGCGCCGGGCGGCGTTGAAAGGGATCTCCGGCTGACAGCGAACTCGGTCGAGGTCGGTGGGGTGGACTTGGCGCTAGAGCGAGCGGGCTCGGCTGGTTCGGGGTAATGGAGTGTGGCGGAGCTCCTGTACATGGTGAGGAGGAGCACGGGCAGCGGGAGCACGGTTATGACGATGGTGCGGCTGGCAAGGGCGGCCAAGGCGGGGAGCACGATGGAGAGGGACCGGGAGGAGAGGGGTGTCCAGGGGTTCGGGGAGAGGAGGAGGGCGATCCACGTCATGGTGGGCGAAGGGGAGCGGCGAGGCGGCGACCAGGTGCGTGGCACCCATGCGGTGCCCGCCGCCGAACACTGGCTGCTGGAGCCAAGCTAAGCCAGCTTGCCGGCTGGGCCGGGCAGTGGGCCGGTAGGTGGCGTCGAGCAAGTCTTTTCCTCGCTTTTATTTTTTCTAATATTCGCAACTTTGTGGGGTTTTCTAAAATACCAAAACAGTTTTAAAATTCACCAAAATGCTCTGGTCCCTTGTTGGAATATTTCCAACATGAAACATTTTGGTTTGGCAATTTTGGACATTTGAAATATTTTATATAATTTGAAGTGCTCAAGTTCAAAAACTTATGAATTAATCCAAGGACCTTTGGATGACCTAGAAAATGATGCACCACTTTTGACATAGGCTCAACCAAAGCAAAGATGATGAGCATTTTGAAGGGCATTTCAGGTTCATTGAAATAATTTTAGTAAACCCTAGTTGAATTAAGGGGGTGTTCTGGGGTTTCTGTCTTCACCATTTCAAATTCAAATGAAATTTAAACATGATGCACACCCTAATGCATGGTCTAACCGGGATGTGACAACTCACCCCACTCAAAAGAATCTCGTCCCGAGATTTAGAATCTGTTGCGAAAAAAGGTGGGATACTCAAGTCGAAGACGATCCTCCCTTTCCCAAGTTGCTTCTTGCTCGGAATGGTTTGACCATTGAACCTTTAGAAACTTGATATTCCGACGTCGAGTGGTACGCTCGGCTTGATCGAGAATATGAATGGGATATTCTCGATAGGTGAGGTTATCTTGGAGATCAAGCGTTTTCGTGGTCCACTCCACGGATAGGATCCGAGAAGCAACGCCTTGAGTTGGGAAACGTGGAAGACATCATGGACTCGGAAAGATGCGGAGGTAGTTCCAATTGGTAGGCAACTTCTCCTCGCTTGGCGAGAATGCGAAAGGGTCCAATGTAACGAGGAGCCAACTTGCCTTTGATACCGAATCGATGGGTTCCCTTCAAAGGAGTAACCCGAAGGTAAGCCTGCCGCCAATTTCATAAGTCATAGGCTTATGCTTGCGGTCATATTGGCTCTTTTGACGAGATTGTGCTGTTTTCAATTTCTCACGAACAACGCGAACTCGCTCTTCCGCTTCTGAATCATGTCCGGGCCAAAGAGTTGTCTCTCCCGGTTTACGACCGCTTAAGAGGCGTTCGACATTTCCGTCCATAAAGAACTTGAAAGGAGCTTTGCCTAAGCTGGCTTGATAGCTATTGTTATAAGCGAACTCGGCGAATGGAAGGCATTTCTCCCAATTCATGCCGAAAGAGATGACAAGCTTCGAAGCATATCCTCTAGGATTTGATTGACTCGTTCTACTTGACCACTTGATTGAGGATGGAAAGCGGTGCTAAAGGAGAGACGAGTTCCCATAGCGCTTTTGGAAACTTTCCCAAAATCGAGAGGTGAAGAGACTTCCACGGTCCGAGTTAATCTCTAATGGAACACCATGAAGAGACACTATTCGTGAGATGTACAAATCAGCTAGCTGGCTAGCGGTTATACTCTCACGAACGGGTAGGAAGTGGGCTACTTTGGAAAGACGATCAACGACAACGAAGATAGCGTTATTCCCTCTTTTGGTCTGGGAAACCGGTAATGAAATCCATACCGATTTTATCCCATTTCCATTCAGGAATTTCCAAAGGTTGAAGGGTACCGGCAGGCCGTTGATGCTCGCTTTAACTTTCGACGACAGACGCCGCAATTAGCAATGTATTGAGCGATTTCTCTCTTCATCCTTGTCCACCAAAACCTCCGGGCGTAGGTCTTGATACATTTTAGTACTACCGGGATGAATGGTGAGAGGAGAGTCATGAGCTTCCTTAAGGATCGCTTGTCGTAGCTGGTGTTTCTTGGGAACCACCAAACGGTTCTCAAAGAAAACAACACCTCGTTCATCTATGGAGAAACACTTAGCAGCTCCGCTAGCAATGTTCTCCTTGATCCGAGATATTCCTCTATCATACTGCTGAGCAGCTATGATTCGATCCGTAAGGTTAGGTTTACGCCACCGTGGTGGAAAGGAATCCTCGAGGAACAATGTGGAGATTAAGCTTACGTAAATTCCTCGTGGAGAAATGGTTGACTTTGTTGTAACATCGATTGTTACAATAAGATTTCCGACTTAGGGCGTCGGCCATGACATTGGCTTTGCACAGGGTGTAAGATATTCCTAAATCGTAATCTGTAATCAACTCGACCCAACGTCTTTGCACGAGATTCAAATCCGGTTGGGTGAAGATGTATTTCAGACTTTGGTGATCAGTGTAGATTTCGCAACGATTACCAAGAAGGTAATGTCGCCAAGTTTTGAGTGCATGAACCACTGCTGCAAGCTCTAGATCGTGTGTGGGATGGTTATCCTCATGTGGACGCAACTGTCGAGAAGCGTAGGCAATCACATGACGATCTTGCATGAGTATGCAACCTAGTCCTTGTCGTGAGGCGTTGCAATAGATAATAAAGTCCTTAGAAAAATCTGGTGGAATAAGCACGGGAGCAGATGTCAGGCCTCTTTTCAGTTCCTGAAAGCTGAACTCGCCTTTGTGGTGTCCATTCGAACTTCTTATCTTTCTTGAGGAGTTCGGTTAGAGGTTTGGCAACTTTAGAGAAATTCTCGACGAAGCGGCGACAATAGCTCGCTAAACCGAGAAAACTCCGAACTTGCTTAACCGATTCAGGTGGAGTCCGATCAAGGACGGCTTGAACTCGCCGGGATTGACAAAGCAATGCCCTTACCAGAGATTACATGGCCTAGATAGGTTACTTACGGTAACCAGAATTCACACTTAGAGAATTTGGCATAAAGGCGGTGCTCTCAAGTTTCATCAACACTAGCCTTAGATGTTCGCATGTTCTTCCTCATTCTTGGAGTAGATGAGTATATCATCGAGGTATACCATTTACGAATTTATCCAAATACTCCATGAAGATTGAGTTCATTAACCGAGAGAAGGTGGTTGGAGCATTGGTTAATCCGAAGGACATAACGGTGTACTCGTATTGGCCATAACGAGTAACAAAGGCCGCTTTTAGGAATGTCCTCGTTCTTGATTTTGATTTGATGGTAGCCCAACCTCAAATCCATCTTGAAAAGATCGAGGATCCAAATGAGCTGATCATACTGTCGTTGATCCCGGGAGCGGATACTTGTTCTTGATAGTGACCAAATTGATGTGTCGATAATCCACAACCATCCGATCCGTACCATCCTTCTTCTTGACGAAGAGGACGGGGCAAGCCCATGGAGATGAACTAGGACGGATGAAACCCTTTTGCAAGGACTCATCGAGTTGTTTCTTGAGTTCAGCTAGTTCTAGGGGTGCCATCTTATAAGGTCTTCTAGAGATTGGGACGGTTCCGGGAACAAGATCTATCACGAACTCGACATCCCCGCCGTGGAACACTGGCAGTTCCTCCGAAAGACATCCGGAAAATCACGGACTATCGGAATATCTTCGAGGTCCGGAAGGGATTGGCGTTTATGAGTAAAGTCGGGCGCTTAGACACTCGGGTTAGAACATTCACTATCTTGCCCGAGGGATGGGTGAGCTGAACAGTTCTAGTAGAGCAATCAATCTTAGCATAATGGGCTGACATCCGGTCCATACCCAAGATGATGTTTATGTCCGGGACTTGAGAGCTATTAAGGAAGCAAGAAAGACTAGTTCTGTCGACAAGAATTTCATTCCCATGACTTATTCTAGAGGTTTGCCATCTAGAACCAGGGGTCTGAATTTCCATGGAGGTGTGCATGTCACGAGAATGTGGTGTTGTGCAATCGAGCATAGCTCTCGTAAATAAATGAATGAGATGCTCCAAGATTATCAAAAAGAGCGATTCTTGGATGGCAATTAACAAGGAGCGCATCGAGGACGATCGTTGGGATCCTCATAGGTTTCTTCAATGAAACATAGTTGACATGGCCACGAAGCGGTGGCAATCGGTTTAGCATAGGGCACCTTTCCTCACTGGCTTGCCACGGCCAACAGACTTTCCAACTTGACTGGGTTATTTTGGGGACACTCATGGATGTAGTGGCCCGCCTCTCCACATTTGAAGCAAGTTATCATATTGGGACGTGGAGCAGCACTAGCAGCGGGCCTCCATAAGTCTTGGGCGGAACATATCTGCTGGTTGGGGCGAGGCGCCTCAAAAGATGGCCTCGGGGTGAACCTGGGTGGTAGAGCAGTATTTGGAATCCAAACCCGGCGCTTCTGGGATCCAGAGCCGGACGAAGATCCAGAGTCACGGATGTGCTTGCGTGAAGCTTCAAAATCAGTCTGCCCAGTTTCGGCGCTGATAGCCTTATTGACTAGCTTCGGAAAAGAGGTACACTCATGCAGACGAAGGTCTCGGCGTAGCTCAGGCTAAGTCCCTTGCGGAACCTTGCTCGCTTCTTGGCATCGGTAGAAACTTCTTCGGGAGCATAACGTGCTAACCTCCCAAATTCACGGTCAGAGGCATCCACCGTCACCTACCTTGGGTGAAACTGCAGAATTCCTCCCTTTTGCGATCCATAAGACCTTCAGGATATGATGCTCACGGAAGGCGGCATCAATTCAGCCCAAGTTGTAACTTGTCCAACCGGACGATAGCCTCATAATTCTCCCACCAGAGACTAGCAGGGGCCTTCAAGATGATAAGCGGCAAAAGTAACCTTGTCGCCTTCAGCCACGTTAGCGTAACGCAGCTTGTGGTTGATCTTGAAGCCAATCATCCGCCGAGAGGCTCAACGGAATATTTGAACTTCGGTGGATACAATTGACGAAGTCATTGAGTGAAACCACATCATTTCTCGGTGGCGTGCGGTGTTTTGCTCAATCCACTCCAAAGAGGGCGATTGGTCTCACGCTTATTGCGCTCGCTTCAAAGATAACCTCGGCCAAAGATGGCGGTTGAGGCAGATTTGCATTTCCAAATGCTGGCTTCTCGCCGCCCGAGCAGCAGGATTGTTATGTGTTGACCATCCTTGGAGACAAAGCAAAGGTTTAAACCAGGATGGCAGAATTTAACAAGGAAGTGCGGAAGGTAATGGATAGCATGGAATGCAAAGATGTTCATCCGTATGACATGGTAATATAAAGCTGCCATATATATATATACCAGCAGTCATACACACCATTCATAGTTTAGTACAAGCCTGACGGGGTACAACTATAGTGAACAGCGTTACATCTCATCGGAAGCATTCCAACTCCTATACATTATTTTTCTACACTTCCGAAATGATACACACTAAGTCATATTCCACAAGTCACGCAGGACGGCGGAAATACAACTATTACAATACTAGGGATACTACTACTACTCAGACAGCTCCGTAGTAGTCCTCATAGAAGTCACCACCCAAGCTCGGAAGTGGAACATGATCATCCGTAAAAGCAGACAATCTGTGGAGCCTGTGGGCCATAGGGACTCGGATGTGGCCGTGGTCCAACAAACGGTGGCGACGAGGCCCACGAGGAGGAGTGATGCCTCCTACCTCACGCCACTCCATAAAGTCTGGCAGACCAGCCCGCACCGGGTACAAGTCCCTCATGTCCATGTATCCGGCTTGCACGGCAGTGCAAACCTAGTCGAGTAGCCCAAAGTGATCAAGACGGGCATTAAAGAGCTCCATACGCAAGGCCCGGTTTTCACGGTCCTTGTCTTCCAAAGATCTCCGTGGTGGTGCGAAGAAGTGAGTCCTCATGGGATGCATCGCTGTACAAACCACGAAGGTAGCCATGCGCCTGTGGAGGGATGCTGGCATGTAGCGGAAATCACCGTTGACCAAAGAAGGCAGTTGTGCTCGAATAATAGTCATCATGGAATAGGCTGCATCTTGCACAGACATCCCAATAGTGATCCCAAGTCCATAAGAACAAAGGGAGCGGTTCAAGAGCTCGGATAGGATGGATAAATCCCGACCGCGTACAGATATTGGCTTTGGTTGAAATCCCTAAACTGCTCCTCGATGGTATATTCAGGATACCATCGGTAACCAGACTCAATCATCACCCGAACCAGCATTGCCGTGTGACCACACACACCAATGCAACGGGTCAGACGAACCACTTGGTTCTGGGGACGGGTGGCCATCTGAAAGCACAACCACAATGCAAAGACATTAGAATTTCTAGGGAAAATCGGGCAGCATAACATCTCAGAAATGCTCAAAATCAGATTTGAGACATTCAAAACAGATTGCAAAACCACTCAATAACATCATATCAAGGTTACGGTTCAACCGATAGCATACTAAAAATTTAGTAGCACCGAATCGAGGATGTAACCAACAATCCTATAAGTTACTACGGATTAGTAACACGTGAACACGATAGAGAGAAGAGAGCCTAGTCCTATACCCACGCCGAATGAGAAGAGGATGACTCAGATCGAGGGTATAAGGTAAAGGAGTAAAAGAGCCTTACGTTCCTCCCACAATCAATTCCCCTACATATAACTAAAGCATTTCTAGACTCGACATCGACCAGTTTGGCTTAGCGAACCCACAGCAGCCCTCGCTCGATGCCAACGCTGTCAGGACCCCAATTCCAAGTCACATCGACCTAGCCGGTAACACCTCATATCACTTTGTGGCCTCACGACGGTATTCCCACGGTGTCGCCTTACCATGGCCCGGGACCGTTTGGCGCTTTTTGGCTCACGTATATGATAGTGTCGCTAGCATCCACATGACAAAGAACCCGGGCCGACATGGCTAGTCGTGAACCCAAAGCGGCTTAACCTATGGGGACAGGCATACATGAATCACATCGAGCATGTCGGTCATCAACGTATATATTCGGGCTGTAGCACTGGCTAACAGGACTCCGGTATCCCGGGCTGTAGCGTGCTAGGCAGGACTCGAATACCACCGCGTGACATTTCCCGAAGGGACGGACATATAGGAACGAAGTGAAACACATGCCGCCGATCAAGTGTCCAAGCGGTAGTGCTGGGCTAGCAGGACTCCGGTGAACCGGGTCTGTAGCGGACTACTATCGCTCGAAGCACGAGACTACATTTCCCCATATGAGAGGCTGCCAAGGATAAACAACTAGTTTGTCGGATCCCACTCATACCAAGCATTTCAATCATACACGCAATATGCCCGATATGAGTAAATACAACAAGGCATCACAACAAAACTCTACAACTCAAGTACTTTATTTAAAAGGCTCCGAGGAGCCATACATAACATAGTCATACAGGTAGGGGTCACATGACCCAACACTCAAGTCATACAATCATACAAGCACATGCGGAAGCAAACTAGTCTCGAGTACGACTCTAGAAAGAAAGAAAGCTTGTTGGAGCCTTTCTATCTACAATGGCCCTTCACAAGTCTTAGATCGCCACCTGGGTGGCTAGTTCACTCGTCGATGTCAAGGTCTACATAGAATCCATCGGAGGGGGTAGTGTTGTCCTCTGAAAAACATTAATTAAGCAAACATGAGTACGGAGGTACTCAGCAAGTCTTACCACATAATCCTATCATACATGCACATTCCCAAGAAGGTGGTGGAGTTATTTGCAGCAAGCCAGCTTTGACTCTTGGCTAAGCTATCCTACGTGACACCACTTTGTAAAGCATTTTTCGCACACGAGTCCACTAATCACCATCACAATACTCCACCGTGGATCCTCTCTCGTCATCCCACGAGAGGGCCATCCACGATACTCACACTTATCTTGAGGCTTTTAGTAGTATCCATGTACTTGTCTATGAACTGATATAGGTAACCCAGAAGTCCTTCTACGTGGACACGGCTATTCGAATAGATCATATTAAACCCTGCAGGGTGTACTTCTTCACACACGCTCACCACTTACCGCTGCCACACGACATGTACTCGGCAACCTTCAAGCGGAAGCCCAACGTGGGTGTCGGCCACAGCCTACCTAAACACACAAGTCCCAAGTCCAGTTGATCGCCTATTCGGGTTCCATCCGCAGGAGTCCGCCGAGGTTTCCCATACGGCCCCGAACGATGTGTGTGAGGTTCCCGAGACACCAAGCAGGCGAATCGGTACAGACCACGGTGCCTACCGCAACACAACCCACCCCTTACGGCCAGCGCTATGCGGCCCCCAAAGATGCTACAAACACGAAACTACTTGCAACTCCCTGACCGAGGACAAGAGTGGTTAGGAAGCCGAGAGGGTCAATTAAGGATCCCAATGCGTGGTAGTAAGCTGTTTCATGGATCACAAACACAGATCTCAGTTCTTAGGGACGGCTTCAATGAAACAACCCACCATGTACTCCTACATGGCCTCTCATCGATACCTTTTACGAAAACGTGTTCAACACTTTCACTCGAACCAACACAACCTTTCACTCCAGTTCATCATCCCGATGAGCCAGACTGACACAACTCTAAGCATAGCAAGCATAGCATGGTAGGAATCACAAACATGGCTCAATCAACTCCTACACATACTAGTGGGTTTCATCTAGTTCTTGTGGCAATGACAGTCATGCAAAGGAAGTGGGTTCAACTACCGCAGCACACAACAGTTTGAATCGCGTTGTCTTAATGCAAAGAACGAGAGCAGAAGCTAGAACATGGGTTTGTATCGGAATGATCAATGAGTTGCTTGCCTGATGGAACGGGGGTAGAGTACTGCCCTTCAGATGGATAGTCGAGGTTATCCTCGGGGACAGAACCTATCACAAAAAAGCATATCGAAAGTAAACACACATGACAATATGCAACAATATGATGCATGCTATGACATGGCAATATGGATGTGTGTTGGCCTAATGCAAGCTGAAACAATAGGGGATGAACTCATTCGAATCAAAGATTCAAATGATAGCTCATTTGAAATAGCCCTAAAGGTGCATTATCTTATTCTGGTTAAACAGCAAGGTTAACTTGTTTTAACATGCATGAAACCTGTACCAATGGATAGAATGGATTTTTCTGATCATTTTTCATATATAAATCTTTGCATTTGGAGTTACAGATTAAAAGTTATAAGCATTTGAAATTTGAATTATATTCTGGAATTTATTGTATTAGAATAAATCCAGAAATTAGATTAATGCGTCACCGGCACAAGATGACGCCGTGGTCAACAGAGACGCCCAGGTCAAACCTGACAGTGGGTCTCGCGTGTCGTGGTAATTAACTTAACTAATGTTTAATTAAAACTAACCTATTTAGTTAGCGTGGTTGGGCCCCATCTGCCGCTGACTCGTCGAGTCAACGAGGGCCCACGTGGTCAAGGTCCACGTCGGCTGCACCGGCGACTAGTCACGGGCGAGCCCGACTTGGCGGAGGAAGTGCTTTTGGTGATTCGGTGACCAAATGAGTCGCGAAGGGTGGCTACGGATAGCTGGGTGCAAGCCGCTTGTTGGTGGAGCCGGTTGGGGTCTGGGTGGCGGAGTTGGCGCCGGCGACGAGCTAGGCGGCCGCCGGGGTTCGGCCGAAGATGAACTTGGGCTAGAGGGGTCGGTGAGGTGCGGGGAGTGTGCGGTTAGACCCCATGGGGTGCGGTGAGTGTGAGGGACACCACGAGGTGGCCGGAGAGTGACCGGGAGCACGCCAGCGACGAGCTCCACGGCGGCGGGTGTGGTGAGCTTGGTTCGGTTGCTACGCTGCTCGAGAGCGAGAGAGAGAGGGAAGGGAGGTAGATGGGCTCACGGGCGACGCCAGAAGCTCTCGTCGAGGTCGGGGACGAACCGGAGCGCCGGGCGGGCGTTGAAAGGGATCTCCGTGACGGCGAACTCGGCCGAGGTCGGTGGGGTGGACTCAGGCGCTTAGAGCGAAGCGGGCTCGGCTGGTTCGGGGTAATGGAGTGCAGCGGAGCTCTGGACATGGTGAGGAGGAGCACGGGCGGCGGGGAGCAGTTGCGACGATGGTGCGTGGCGGGGCGGCATCGGCCAAGGCGGGGAGCACGATGGAGAGGGACCGGGAGGAGAGGGGTGTCCAGGGGTTCGGGAGAGGAGGAGGGCGATCCACGCGCGGGCCGGGCGAAGGGAGCGGCGAGGCGGGCGACCAGGTGCGTGGCACCCATGCGGTGTGCCCGCCACGGCACTGGCTGCTGCTGGCAAGCGAGCCAAGCAGCTGTTGGCCATTTCCAACTGGCAGTGGGCGGGTAGGTGGCGTCAGTAAGTCTTTTCCTGCTTTTATTTTTTTCTAATATTCTGCAACTTTGTGGGGTTTTCTAAAATACCAAAACAGTTTTGAAATTCACCAAAATGCTCCTGGTCCCTTGTTGGAATATTTCCAACATGAAACATTTTGGTTTGGCAATTTTTGGACATTTGAAATATTTTATATAATTTGAAGTGCTCAAGTTCAAAAACTTATGAATTAATCCAAGGACCTTTGGATGACCTAGAAAATGATGCACCACTTTTGACATAGGCTCTGAACCAAAGCAAAGATGATGAGCATTTTGAAGGGCATTTCAGGTTCATTGAAATAATTTTAGTAAACCCTAGTTGAATTAAGGGGGTGTTCTTGGGGTGTACTGTCTTCCCCATTTCAAATTCAAATGAAATTTAAACATGATGCACACCCTAATGCATGGTCTAACTGGGATGTGACACAGGCCATCATGGGTCAGTGGATCTGCCTGGGCTGATGTCAGGGGCAAGGCAACAAAGGTTGCCACGGACGGAGATCTCCGTCAAGATCAAGGCTCTGTGGCCATGCACATCGCTTTATGAGCGGGCAGGGATGGGCTGCGAGGCGGGTTTACCCCATCCCGTCCGTAGTCGCACAGGCAGGAGGCGGTTGGAGTCGCGGGCCGACTCCCCACAGACGGCTCTTCGGAAGTCGCTGTCTGGGAGTCGGCCCATCTTGAGGCCGTCTCTGGGAGTCGGCTAGGAGGGGCAGTCGGTGGCTCTGCCGCCGACTCTCAGAAGGCGGCTCCACGTCTTGGGGTCTTGAGGGGCGCAGTCTGCCCTGATGTTTTGAAAGGTCCAGGGGCTCGGGTTTGCCTACCCGTGGCCCATTACTCCGACACCTACTGCACGTCTGCGCCTGTGTCTCCGTTGTGCCGTATCCTGGACGGGTGTAGCACGTTGTTCATCTGTAAAAGAGAGGAACTTAGTTTAAAAGAAAAAGGATCGTGCAAAAGATGTACTTTATATTAAATAAGCAGAGTACGATTCGAAGTGGATAAAATTGAGCTTTATTGTCTCTTGTTGTACATGCATGCAGCCCCTTGTATGGGGGTGTGCCGCTAGTAGGCGCCGGACTCGTCTAGCCGTGTCCGGGGTTTGAATGACCTATTCAGGTTCTTTGACTAGCGGAGCCGGATAGGTGTGGGGATGTCAAGGCAGTCTCACGTTCTTCCGTGCTCGAGTAACACTTAATACTCCCTTTTAATGAGATGATGCCTCATGGACCGGGCATTTTAAGTGTTAGAGATGCATAATGCGGTATTGCGTTAAAGCGGGCGAAAGCTTCGCGCCCCAATAGTGCTTGATGGCTACTTTTAAATGGGGCGACATGGAAGACTAACTTTTCGCGACGGAAGTTGTCGGATGAACCGAACACAACTTCTAGCGATGAGGGAGACCGTACAATGGGCATATGGGCCTGGCATTACCCCTTTAAAGGAGGTGTTGCTATGGCTAATTTTGGTTGGGTCTATCCCCATCCTGCGGATTGTGTCTTGATATATCAGGTTTATGTCACTGCCGCCATCCATGAGGACTTGTGTAAATTGGAATCCCTCGATTATAGGATCCAATATCAAGGCAGTCCATCCTGCGTTTCGGATACTTTCGGAGTAGTCCTGATGGTCGAAGGTGATTGGTTTTGACAACCAGTGTTGGTACTCCGCTATGGTAGTATGTGCGGCGCGCGTCGTAATGGGCGCCACTCTGTTTTTTTTCCTTTTATCACGTGAAGTGAGTTTACTGTTTTAACTTCTTGTGGGAAATTCTTTTGTTTTCCGGGGCTCTGCTTGTGGTGCTCGTCATCATCTTCACTTGGTGTGTCAAGCCCCTTGTGTTCGGCGTTGAGTCTGCCGGACTATTTGAAGACCCAACAATTTATGTGGGTATGGTTTGCAGGCCTCCCAGGAGTACTATGGATTTGA
This sequence comes from Aegilops bicornis, assembly GCA_021605145.1. NCBI lineage: Eukaryota > Viridiplantae > Streptophyta > Magnoliopsida > Poales > Poaceae > Aegilops > Aegilops bicornis. Next base: position 332,006,638 of record CM038673.1, read on the forward strand.
CATATCTTGTCCAAGATTTTGTTTAAGTTGGATAGCTCATCGCTATTGTCCTTAAGGGCAGTTTTTTATTGTTACGTCGTGAGCTTTTGAATCCGGCGTTGTTCGTCGCGCTCTTTGGACCGTTCCTTTAATCCGGCGTTGGTCCTTGTTGCGCCGTGGTTTCCCGTTCCATCCTGACTTGGATGTACTTGGGTCGCTGGTGCTGCATCTTGCTAGCCAGCTATCCTCTCCGCGCAAAAAGCAGGTCATGAGGCTTGTTAATGCGGCCATTGTTCTTGGCTTTTCTTGGCGAGGTGTCTGGCGAGCCATTCGTCTCGGACGTTGTGTTTGAAGGCTGCTAAGGCTTGGCGTCCTGACAATCGACTATCTGGTTCTTTTTAGTAAGGAACATGTTCCAGAATTTCCGGGCTGACTCTCCGGGCTGTTGAGTTATGTGACTTAGATCGTCTGCATCTAGAGGGCGGACATAGGTCCCCTGAAAATTTGCCTGAAACGCATCCTCGAGCTCTTCCCAGCTTCCAATGGTATTTTCGGGGAGGCTTTTAAGCCAATGCCGAGCTGTCCCTTTGAGTTTGAGGGGTAAGTATTTTATGGCGTGGAGATCATCTCCTCCAGCCATGTGTATGTGGAGGATGTAATCCTCAATCCAGACTCCAGGGTGTGTTGTTCCGTCGTATGCCTCTATGTTTACGGGTTTGAATCGGCTGAAATTCATGATCCGGCACCTCATCGGTGAAACATAGGGGATGTCTTGGCGCCATTTGTATTTGGGTGTGCCGTGATGTTCGGATATTTGGCGTGTTGCATTGCTTTGAAGAGCTTGCTTTCTCGGCCCATAGATGGACCTAACTGGGCCATCCTTTTGATGTGAATCCTTATGCGGATCACGTACCGGCTTGTGTGCAGCGCCATTTATCGCTCTCTTTTTGCCGTGGGGTCGTCCATCCGACCGGGTGGCCTTCTTACTTTTTGATTGTGGGGGCTCTATGGCCTCCTCATCAAATTCGGGCAGTAGTTTTCTCTTTGGGTAGCTCTTTATTATTGGCATCGTCGCCCGTATTTGTCTCATGTTGAATACTCTGCTCCATCTGATTCTGAGTGCATCTTCCGCTGTTTTGAGCTTCCGCTTCTGCTTTTTCAGGCTACGCGCTGTGGCGACGAGCCTTTTGTGGAGGTTATTCTGCTCCAACAATTTGTCCGGCGTGAGATCGTCTGGACTGTTGTCTTCGCTGGGGACGGGTTGATTATCCAAGTTGTCTTGTTCGGACGATTTCTCGATAGCATGTTCGTCGTCCACCGGTTCGCCTTGCTCTATGGCTGGGTCTTTGTTGAGGTGGGACTTGGTTCGGCATTTACGTTGCCGTTTTGACTGCTTTTCGAGGGATTTATCCTTCGCAGCGTCCCGTTGTTCCTCGTCTTCATTTCCTTTAGGTGTATCCATCATGTATACATCATGGGATGAGGTGGTTGTCCAGCATCCTATAGGCGCCGGTTCATCATTGTCTCCTACATCGTCGTCCATACCGTCGATGTCTTCGGAGTCGAAATCGAGCACGTCGTGTAAGCTGGCGATGGCTATGAAGTGGGTGGTGGGTGGGCGTTGAACTTCTTCGTCGTCGCATCCCAACCTTCGACCGTAGTCCGCCATGGCTCTCCGGATAAAGAGAGAGACTTTAGTGAATTCAGGATGTCGCCAAAGGGCGAGTGTTGAAAGATGCCCGCGATGAACTCCATGACCGGCGCCCGATCGGATTCGATTGGCGGTAGCGGAGGTTCGGAGTCCGAGAGGAGTCCGGCACCGGGAGTCACGGTCTTCGCAGCGACAGGATTGTGTTCGGCTTAATCGCCGTAGAGATTTCAGCCCCGAGGTGGTGTCCAACCAACCATCCTCGATCGGCGAGATCGGCTCGAATCAATGTTCGGAGAGGACACTAGTCTGACCTCCGGAGACCTTTGTTGGCGGCGAGAGTTAGATCATGCCCATCGAGACGGTCTGGCGGCGCTTGGCGTGGCTCGAATCCGTCGAAGATCAAGTCTCCGCGGATGTCGGCCGTATAATTCAGGCTTCCAAATCTGACCTGATGGCGGGGCGTGGCTTTCGATTCGCTACAGATGGCCCGATGAATTGGCCCGTAGTGCAAAGCCGCCGAATCTGAAGATCTATCCGGAGAAAAGTCTCACCTGGACCGCGTCGTTGTTGATGATCGAAGGAGCCATCGGGCCTATAGGTGACGACACGGAGGAACTCTCAATGAAAGCACCAATGTCGGTGTCAAAACCGGCGGATCTCGGATAGGGGGTCCCGAACTGCGTCTAGGCGGATGGTAACAGGAGACAAGGGACACGATGTTTTACCCAGGTCCGGGCCCTCTCGATGGAGGTAATACCCTACTCCTGCTTGATTAATATTGATGATATGGGTAGTACAAGAGTAGATCTACCACGAGATCAAGGAGGCTAAACCCTAGAAGCTAGCCTATGGTATGATTGTTGTTCGTGCTACGGACTAAAACCCTCCGGTTTATATAGACACCGGATTGGTTAGGGTTACACAGAGTCGGTTACAATGGTAGGAGATCTACATATCGGTATCGCCAAGCTTGCCTTCCACGCCAAGGAAAGTCCCATCCGGACACGGGACGAAGTCTTCAATCTTGTATCTTCATAGTCTTGGAGTCCGGCCATGATGATAGTTCGGCTATCCGGACACCCCCTAGTTCAGGACTCCCTCAGGAAGGATCGCCTCCCAAGGACCTTCTACACACCGACAATCCCACCCCCTCGCTCTCATGAGCAGTATATGGTGGCCATCGTCGAGCCTTTACCACCAGCTCATTTGGTTGTAATCCGTCGGCGGCAGGTTCTTGACTTTCTCCTCCAGACTATGCATATCCTGGTGCTATCGGCTCAGACCTGGTTTCAAGGGGTAGAGCTTTTTGAGATGGAAGATCTTGTAGTGCGAGGCTCTTTTACTCAGCATCCACCTTTTCCTCTTGGAATGGATGAAGATGGGCAGGAGTTCTTTGTCAGGTTTATTCCGCATAAACCAAGGAGAGGGTTTCGGGGCCATTCATGGCCATCGCACTGGCTGGCTGATGTTTATTGTAGTGCCTCTGGATTATCGCAATACTCAATGTTTGGCAGATGTTGTTGGAACTTTTGGGCAGTTTCACTATTGGAATCAAACTGATCGCCGCCTTGTTCGCTCTCTGGTTAGAGCTTCTTTAAATGATAATGCTCTGGTTCCGCGCTCTGTTGTCTTTCGTGACTTCGCTACTTGGGGAGGAGCTGTTGTTTCTTGGACTGTCGGTTGCTTCATTCTCACCAAAGAGTTTGCCGATGCTATGACACCTGCGGATGAGGATCCGATGCCTCTGGATGGTAATCTGCACCCTATGCCTGGAGTAAACCCCCCACAGCCCTTTTGGGCCATGCCACCATACCTAGCGCTCGGTTGGAATGCAGTGCCACCCGACCACAACCCAGTTAACCACGGCCAGAACGCTGGGGGCTGGGGTGCGAATGAGAACAATGACGCTAGATGGGGCCCTTGGGATGAGCAAATTCAGCAGCCACCACATCAACACATCGATGCACCTGAACAGCAGCAGGATGAAGTTCAAGAGCAGAATTCGATGGTTCTTAATCCATCCCTAGACTCTGATAATGACATGGATTTGGAGGAAGTTCAGCAGCCCATCAACCCACTTGTTGCACAGCACCCAGGGGAAAATTTGGACCCAATCCAACTTGGCATTGTCCGAGTGGTTTATGGCCCTGTGCTTCCTCCTCATCTCATTTGGGAGAGGCCGTTTCGATCCTTGATGCCTGAATTTATCATCAGAAATGTGCCAGCTCCTCTACCCGTGAATCATCAGTGGTCGACTAGGCTCATTACTTATGTCTGGCCCAAGCACTATGGGACCAAATTTGGTTATCTGATGCAGCTTGACAGTACACCCACGCCATGCTCTTTGGTGGTTATTGAGGAGATCACTCATGAGTCTGTCGAGTCTGAAGTGCCACATGTTGACAGTTCAAAGTTGTCACCTGTTGTTGATGATGTCCAGTCACAGGACCCGGAAGATGAGTTTTGGTTCACGTCTGTTTCACCTGCAGTGCTGGGGAAGAGTGGACGTGAGGCCAGGCGTGGCCGCAGATCCTCTGTTGCAGTGGCTCCAACTCCAGATTTCTCTGTCAGGCGCATGACATGCAGCGCGGCCAAGGCCTCTAGGTATAAACCTTCTTCTGCGATTCTCATCAAGGCAACACCATTGAGGCGTCCACGGGCTAAGAAGGCCAAGGTGGTGGTTGATGCACCTGAATCTGAAGGAACGGCGCCGGCGATACCTCCACCAACTCCAATTTCTGAATTGCAGGCAATCGGCGCTCACCTGGGTATCTCTGAAGATCAGTTAATGCTGGAGAAGCTTATGGCTTCCCCAAAGAACTCCTCCTCCAACCCGGTTCCTGATGATGAGTAAATCTAGGCTACAAGATCTGTGCCAGAGGAGTTTTACCTGGCTTAGTTTTTATTTTGTTAGTGGCGACTGGTTATCAGAACTCGTTGAACTCTATGCTCTTTTGGTATGGGTGGCTGTGGTCCTTGATACTGCTATATTAGGCTTAGCGGTCCTTGATTTATTCCTACGAGTTTATTACGGAAAGTACAACTTATCATAATTGGCGTGTGCTGTGCTGGAATGTTCGTGGTTTGAACTCTGATGCTCGTCAGAGAGATGTGAGAGCTAAGATCGAGGAAAGTCAATGCTCTATTCTTTGTCTGCAAGAGACGAAATGTGATGATTTTGATATCCGAAAAATTAGAGCTTTCTGTCCTCGACACTTTGATACTTTTGTGTTTGCCCTGTCAGTTGGTGCCTCTGGTGGTATTTTAGTAGTTTGGAATTCCTCAATTTTCAAAGGTACTCTGGTTCAAATACAGAGCTTTGGCATTGTAGTCTCATTTCAATCAGCTCATAATGCTGAGAAGTGGACCCTAGTGTCTGTTTATTGACCTTGTGATGGCCCCCTTCGGGATAATTTTGTTAGTTGGCTGTATCATCTGAATACACCCACTGATGAAAATTGGTTGCTTCTAGGATATTTCAATTTCATTACGCCTTGGATAATGTAAATGCAGACCGAGGGTGATGTTAATGACATATTTACATTCAATGAGATCATTGGACACTTGGGGCTGCTTGAACTACCTTTGAAGGGAAGGAGCTTTACTTGGTCAAATATGCAAGGACAACCACTGTTAGAACAGCTCGATTGGTTTTTTACAACCTCTGATTGAATTTCTTACTATCCTAATACAGTTGTTCTGCCTCTGGCAAAAACATCCTCCGATCATGTTCCTTGTGTGGTTTCCATTGACACAACTATACCCAAGGCCAAGATTTTTAGGTTTGAAAATTTTTGGGTGGACATGCCAGGGTTTATGGACTGTGTCAAGAGTTCTTGGAATCAGCCAGTGTTTGCTGACCTGTCTGCTTCTGCTGTATTGTCAACCAAGTTTAAGCATCTGTGTTATGCCCTCAAGGCCTGGAGTAAGAACTTGTCGTATCTTAAACGACTCACAATGGACTACAGCCGGGTGATTTTGTTCTTTGATAGCTTGGAAGAGCTTCGGCCTCTCACCACGCCTGAATTTAACTTTCGAAAGATTGTTAAGCTTCACCATGAGAATTTGCTTAGAATACACTATATTTATTGGAAGCAGAGGTGTACTATCTGCTATATTAAGGTTGGGGAGGAGAATTCCAAGTTCTTTCATGCCATGGCCTCTGAACGTTTATGCAGGAATTCCATTGCCAGTCTTTCAGTGGCTGGTGGTGATCCAGTCTCTGATCATTCACAAATGGCGGGAATTCTTTGGTCATCATTTAAAAATAGAATGGGCCAGGCCCAAGGAATTGATATGGGCTTTGATCTGCCCAATCTCATTCAACCAGTCAATGGATTGCAGAGCTTGTCTGAACCTTTCTCTGCTGAGGAAATCAACACTGTTTTGAAGGATCTGCCAACTGATCGAGCTCCTGGGCCTGATGGCTTTAATGGCCTCTTTGTCAAGAAGTGTTGGCCCATCATTGAGAAGGATTTTTTGAATCTCATTCAGGATTTCTTTGATGGGAGATATCGCTGGAGAATATCAATGGCTCTCTCATCACCCTCATACCAAAGATGCTGTCTCCTGAGGGACCTGAGGATTTTAGGCCGATTTCTCTGACCAACACATGTCTAAAGTTCCTTACTAAGCTGCTGGCAAACAGGTTACAAAAGGTGATTCTTCGATGTATTCACAAAAACCAATATGGGTTTTTGAAGAGCAAAGCCATTCAGGACTGCCTGGCTTGGGCTTTTGAGTACATTCATCAATGTAAGAAGTCAAGAAGGCCTACCATCATTTTGAAGCTGGATTTTGCAAAAGCCTTCGATACTGTGGAGCATGATCTTATCCTACAAATTCTTCAACACATAGATTTTGACGCAAAATGGATTGCTTGGATTAAGGAGATCCTTTCTTATGGATCATCATCTGTTCTCCTCAATGGTGTGCCTGGTAAAAAGTTGAAATGCAAGTGTGGTGTCAGGCAGGGTGATCCACTCTCCCCACTTTTGTTTGTTATTGTTGCTGATCTTCTTCAATCTGTGGTCAATGACATGCTGGCTAGGGGAGTTTTAATCCAGGCGGCGGCCTTCCTCATCGAAGACCTTGAAGAACATGGTGGAGGCGTCATCGTACTCAAAATGGATGGCGAGGGCACCTTCCAAGCGGCAGACTCAAGCAACCTCGCCCCAGCCACGGGTCATGACGATCTTGCCTGGGGAGACGGCTTCAACCTCCGCTCCAATCGCCGGGGCATCGCAGTCAGCGTGCTGCAGCCAAAGCTCGAGGGGGCCCCGCGGCGGCATCTCGGCGGAGAAGAACTGCGGAAAGCGAATCCAAGTGCGCGGAGGCATCGCCGCCCACATCATGAGTTCGCGCGAGGAGTCCGCGGTGTGGGCTCCTGGGGCGACGGCGTGCGTCACCATGGCGCAGCGACCACGGCCACGGCGTGGGCGGCGCCGCTCGCCGCCTCCCCCTCCGGAGCCCTCGGCTTGGGCGTACAGAGGCAGCGGATACTCGGGAGGTGGCCGCTCGCACCAAGGCCTCGACACCTCCGGTCTTGCGACTACGCCGCGGTGGTGGGCCAGCCTCTTCTTTAACGGAAGTGGACCGGGGTCATCGCGGGGTGTTTTCCCCTTCTCTGCAGTCGAGAACCTCCGTATCGGCGCCATGAGTATTGCCACTAGAAATGAAGCAAGGGAGAAGAAACGAGCGGAGCAGGAAGAGATGGGCGACGGGGGCTCCGCCCCCCTCCTCATTTATAGCGGGAGAAGGCCAACAGGCGATCCCCACGATCACAGGTAATGATGATTCATCTCTGCATGCAGCAGGGACTCGTCAAGTCGGGCAGTTGCCAAGGCTGCATGGCGAAACGGAGACACCCACGTCCCATCAATCGCCACGCATCAACCAAGGCCGCAGGCTGTTGGGGCCCGCGGCGCTTCGCACTTGGCCCTTGGCTTCACCTCGAAGCCAAGTCCGAGCACGCCTTGGGCCCGGGGGCTACTGCCGGTGTCCTGGGAACGGGGGTCCCTAGACTTGCCTGCCTGCGGCCCACGGTGTGGATCCACCAGCGGCCCTGTATGGCCCATCTTCACCAGCAAACACTCAAGACCCTCGCGAGGGGCCAAGCCTCGCGAGGCGGACGACGCAAGACCTCCTCGGGGTGGCCTCACTAGGCTGGCTCGCCAGGGGCAGAGAGATCAAGGCAAGGGAGACCTCGCGAGGTTCTGTGGACGCAAGCCATGACGACCAAAGGGCGGTGGGCGCCACAAGACACAGTGTCCTCATTTCCTCTTTGGTGCTAAAGAGGCAAGCGCAGCGAGGAGTCCCGAGGAATCAGGCAAAGGTTTCCATATCAGTGCAACGAGACCAAGACCAGCAGGACGGCGGGACCAAGGTCACCGTGGAGCCCAGGACGGCGTCACCACCAGAGCCTTTGGCAGGCGGAGACCACCTTTAGTCAGGATAACCTGTACTAGTTGTCTCCCTTCAAATTGGCTGTTGTGGGATCCCTTCCCACCTAAACATTTGGGAAGAGGACCAGGGCTTGTATAAATAGGACTAGCCACCACCATAGAAGGGAAGAGGTTGAGATCATCCCCAACCACACAAACTCACCAAGCACAAGAGCACCTCTCCTCAGGAGGTTGTTCTTCCCTGGTAACTGTTCATCCTCAGCCCAAGAGGTAATCCACCACACCACACTGGAGTAGGGTATTACACCACGTCGGTGGACCGAACCAGTATAAATCTTGTGTCCCTTTGTTCTTCGAGTTGGACGCGCGAAGCTTTGAGATCGCGGTGAGGGCGTGAGCTAGAGGGGGGAGATCTTCGTGCGCACCCTAGTGTTCGAACCTCAAGGGTTTTGCCGGAACCCGAAATCCGACAAAAACATATATCAAGTGAATCAATACGATACCCCATTGTCACCACGAGTATTCAATTGCAAGACATATATCAAGTCTTCTCAAATCCATAAAAGTATTCAATCCGATAACAACGAAATCTCAAAGGGAAAACTCAATTCATCACAACAAGATAGAGAGGGGAAAACATCATATGATCCGACTATATTAACAAAGCCCATGATACATCAAGATCGTGACATCTCAAGAATATGAGAGAGAGAGAGAGATTAAACACACAGCTCCTCGTACAAACCCACAACCCCGAGGGTGGACTACTCCCTCCTCTTCGTGGTGGCCGCCGGGATGATGAAGATGGGCACCGGAGATGATTCCCCCCTCCTGCAGGGTGCCAGAACGGGTCTAGATTGGTTTCTCGTGGCTAAAGAGCCTTGCGGAGGCAGAACTTCTAATCTAGGCTAACCCCTAGGGTTTCTGGAATTTTTGGGAATTTATAGGGTAAAGAGGGGGTGCGGGAGGCCACCGAGGTGGGCACAACCCACCTGGGCGCGCCGGGGCCCCCAGGCCCGCCCCGGTGGGTTGTGCCCCCTGGCACCCCAGTGCTTGTCTGCCCATCACGGTGTTACGGTCCATAAAAATCTCCAAAAAGTTTCACAGTTGTTTGGACTCCATTTGATATTGATTTCACGATGTAAAAAACAAGCAAAAAAAACAATCGCACTTTGGGCACTTTCGGTCAATAGGTTAGTCCCAAAAAATGATATAAAGTTGCTATAAAATGATTTTAAAACATCTAAGAATGATAAAATAACAGCATGAATACTTCATAAATTATAGATGCGTTGGAGATGTATCAGCATCCCCAAGCTTAATTCCTACTCGTCCTCGAGTAGGTAAATGATAAAAGAAATAATTTATGAAGTGTGAATGCTAGCAAAGTGCATAAGTTTGATCAATGATAATTTCAATCACTTTTCCTAGCATCATAACAGCAATTCTTTCTTATAAAATTTCTCATGTTAAAGTAGCGACCAATTCACATGTTAGGTTCAAACAATGAATTCTCTTAAAACTCAACAACCTATGTTCTTAGTCACCAAGCAATTGCAATTCAACTTATTCAACGGAGTTTAAGTAAGAGCTCCACATACTCAACCATCATATAGTCTTCTATGATTGCTAACACCCACCGCGTACACATGAGCAAAACGTTTCGGCCGGACACATAGAAAGATAGGGGCTTATTGTTTTGCCTCCCACCTTATTCACCTTAAGGGTGATGTCAACAATAATAACTCATGCTACCCATATCCAACTGGATATATGTGCCTAGATCTTTCCTGACCACATGATGCTTGCCAAAGGAGCAAAATAAAAAGGAAAAGAGAGAAAAACTTTGACTCTTTGCATAAAAGTAAATACATAAAAGTAAAGGATAGTCCCATCATAGAGGGGAGCAGAGGTTGCCATGCGCTTATTTGTTTGTATGCTCAACCCCTTAGTGCAAAAGAACGTCACGTTATACTGCCCCTTATGATAGCAACCTTTATTATGCAGTCTGTCGCTTTTATTCTTTGCCATCATAAGTTCGTACAACGCTCAATTTTCTCTTACACTAAATGATCTAACATTTTTAGAAGCAATTTGTATTGCCTTATTGCACCGATGACAACTTACTTGAAGCATCTTGCTCAATCCTTAGGTAGGTATGGTGGACTCTTAAAATAAGATTAGAGTTTACGGGTTTTTGGATGCACAAGTAGTATCTCTACTTAGTGCGGAATTTTTGGCTAACAAATATGGGGGGCAAGCACCACATGTTGAAGGATCTATGACAATATAACTTCTATGTGAATATGAACAAACATAAACCATTACGTTGTCTTCCTTGTCCAACGTCAACAATTTTGGCATATAATATTTTGATGGGGGCTCACAATCACAAAAGATTTTCAAGATAGTGTATTTGCATGTGAAGGTTCTCTTTCTTATACTAATTATTCGTGAATTGCTTGTATGACCAATATTGTGATTGTCAAGCCTCAAAAGATTTCACTTTCTAAATCCAATGTGAAGCTACCACTAGGCATGATATGATTTCAACTTCATGACATTCAATTTATTCAACAATTTACTCATAGGATATAAGTGAAGCACAAGAGTAAATCCATAGAAAAGAGCTTCGTTGATGGGGTGTGAGTGCCGCTTACTTAGCCTCCCTGACAACTATTTGAGGACTATTTTATTTAAAAACTTTCAGATCTAAGTATTTTTTTTATTAAAAAGCAAGCAAAATGAAAATAAAATGACATTCTAAGAATAGCACAACTCATGTGGAGAAGCAAAAACTTAGGCTCAATCGATACTAACCGATAATTGTTGAAGAGGAAAGGTGGGATGCCTATCGGGGCATCCCCAAGCTTAGATGCTTGAGACTTCTTGAAATATTATCTTGGGGTGGCTTGGGCATCCCCAATCTTGAGCTTTCGTGTCTCCTTAATTCTTCTCATATCACGGTTTTCCTAAATCTCAAAAGCTTCATCCACACAAAACTCAACAAGAACTCGTGAGATAAGTTAGTATAAACCAATGCAAAAACCTTATCATTCTCTACTGTAGCAAATAACTAAAATTATTATTCAACATTGCATACTAAATGCCTCTGCATTTTTAATACTCCTATCCTCAAATAGAATCATTAAACAAGCAAACATATGCAAACAATGCAAACATAACAACAATCTGCCAAAACAGTACAATCTGTAAAGAATGCAAGAGTATCAATACTTATTCAACTCCAAAAATTATTAAAATTTACCACATTGTAGAAAATTTATCAGATCTTATTTTTCAAAAAGTTTCAACATTTTATCACATTCTGAATTTTCTAGGGAATTTTTGCAACAGCGGTAAACTTTCTGTTTTCAAACAGCAACATGTAGACTTGTAAAATAAGCATAGTAAAGGCTATCATTGCCACTTTTATTGAAATAAAGGATGCAAAACATTATTCTAAATAATAGCAAGCAAATCCTAACAAAATAAAATGACGCTCCAAGTAAAACCCATATCATGTGATGAATGAAAACATAGCTCCAAGTGAGGTTACCGATAATGTTGGAGACGAAAGAGGGGATGCCTTCCGGGGCATCCCCAAGCTTAGTTGCTTGGATCTTCCTTGAATATTACCTTGGGGTGCCTTGTGCATCCCCAAGCTTAGGGTCTTGTCACTCCTTATTCTCCTCATATCAACATCTCACCCAAAACTTGAAAACTTCAATCACACAAAACTTAGCGGAACTTTGTGAGCTAAGTAGTATGATAAAGAGCAAACCACTTCACTTTTGGTACTATCAAAGACAAGATTCATAATTGTTCTCACACAATGCCTAATGTACCTCATCATCTCCACATTTTATATTGAGCAATGTAAGCCATAGAAACTAGAAAACAAGCAAACTATGCATTGAAAACAGAATCTGTCAAAAACAGAACAGTCTGTAGTAATCTGTACTCCAAAAATTCTGAAAAATAGACTTGGGCAATTTGTCTATTAATCTTCTGCAGAAAGAATCAGCATTTTATCACGCTTATGTTAAAAATGAGAATTATTTTCCTTTGCACAAAAGTTTCTGTTTTTCAGCAAGATCAAATCAACTATCACCGTAGACCATCCCAAAGGTCTTACTTGGCACTTTATTGAAACAAAAGCAATAAAACATGATTACTACAATAGCCTAATCATGTGAAAACACAAAAACAGTAGGGGTAAATGTTGGGTTGTCTCCCAACAAGCGCTTTTCTTTAATTCCTTTTAGCTAGGCATGATGATTTCAATGATGCTCACGTAAAAGATAAGAATTGAAACATAAAGAGAGCATCATGAAACACATGGCAAGCAAATTTATGCCTAACCCACTTCCTATGCATAGGGATTTTGTGAGCAAACAACTTATAGGAATAAGAATCAACTAGCATGGGAAGGCAAAACAAGCATAACTTCAAAACTGTCATCACATAGAGAGGAAACTTGATATTATTGCATTTCCTACAAGCATAAGTTCCTCCCTCATAATATTTTTCAGTAGAATCATGAATGAATTCAACAATATAACTATCACATAAAGCATTCTTTTCATGACCCACAAGCATAGAAATTTTACTACTCTCCACATAAGCAAATTTATTCTCATGAATAGTAGTGGGAGCAAACTCAACAAAGTAACTATCATGGGATTGAAAATTAAAGTCATGATGAAAAGTTTCATGGTTATCATTATTCTTTATAGCATACATGTCATCACCATAATCATCATAGATAGCAACTTTGTTCTCATAATAATCAATTGAAACCTCTTCCAACATAGTGGATTCATCACTAAATAAAGTCATGACCTCTCCAAATCCACTTTCATAATTATTACAATAAGATTCAACACCCTCCAAAATAGTGGGATCATTAGTACCTAGAGTTGACACTCTTCCAAACACACTTTCATCAATATAATCATCATAAATAGGAAGGCATGCTTTCATCATAATAAATTTTCTCATAAAAACTTGGGGGAGTAAAAATATCATCTTCACCAAATATAGCATCCCCAAGCCTGTAACTTTGCATATCATTAGCATCATGGGTATTCAAAGAATTCATACTAATAACATTGCAATCATGCTCATCATTTATACCAGACATTCTATTGAATTCTTCTTCAATCAATTGAGCACAATTTTCCGATCCATCATTTTCAAGAAAGATATTATAAAGATGATCAATAATATGATGCAACCTCAATTCCATTTTTTTGTAGTTTTCTTTTATAAACCAAACTAGTGATAAAACAAGAAACTAAAAGATTTGATTGCAAGATCTAAATATATACCTTCATGCACTCACCTCCCCGGCAACGGCGCCAGAAAAGAGCTTGATGTCTACTACGAAAATTTATTCTTGTAGACTCGTGTTGGGCCTCCAAGCGCAGAGTTTTGTAGGACAGGAGCAATTTTCCCTCAAGTGGATGACCTAAGGTTTATCAATCCGTGGGAGGTGTAGGATGAAGATGGTCTCTCTCAAACAACCCTCGCAACCAAATACAAGAAATCTCTTGTGTCCCCAACACACCCAATACAATGGCAAATTGTATAGGTGCACTAGTTCGGCGAAGAGATGGTGATAAAAGTGTAATATTGATGGTAGAAATATATTTTTATAATCAGAATAAATAAAAACAGCAAGGTAGCAAAATAGTAAACGGGCACAAAAACGGTGTTGCAATGCTTGAAAATGAGGCCCAGGGTCCGTACTTTTGCTAGTGCAATCTCTCAACAGTGTTAATATAATTGGGTCATATAACCACACCTCAAAGTGCGATGAAGAAATCACTCCAAAGTTCCTATCTAGTGGAGAACATAAGACGGAATTGTTTGTAGGGTACGAAGCCACCTCAAAGCTATTCTTTCCGATCAATCTATCCTAGAGTTCATACTAAAATAACACCAATCTATTCTTTCCAATCAATCTAACCAAGAGTTTGTACTAAAATAACACCAACGCAAATTCAGATTCGTAATATTCAATCCAACACAAAGAACTTCAAAGAGTGCCCCAAGATTTCTAGCGGAGAAACAAAGACAAGAACGTGCATCAACCCCTATGCATAGATTACCCCAATGTCACCTCGGGAATCCGCGAGTTGAGTGCCAAAACATATATCAAGTGAATCAATATGATACCCCATTGTCACCATGAGTATTCAATTGCAAGACATATATCAAGTGTTCTCAAATCCATAAAAGTATTCAAGCTGATAACAACGAAATCTCAAAGGAAAAACTCAATTCATCACAACAAGATAGAAAGGGGAAAACACCATATGATCCGACTATATTAACAAAGCCCGCGATACATCAAGATCGTGACATCTCAAGAACACGAGAGAGAGAGAGAGAGATTAAACACATAGCTACTGGTACAAACGCTCAGCCCCCGAGGGTGGACTACTCCCTCCTCGTCGTGGTGGCCGCCGGGATGATGAAGATGGCCACCGGAGATGATTCCCCCTCCGGCATGGTGCCGGAACGGGTCTAGATTGGTTTCTCGTGGCTATAGAGCCTTGCGGTTGTGGAACTTCTGATCTAGGTTAACCCCCAGGGTTTATGGAATTTTTGGGAATTTATAGGGTAAAGAGGGGGTGCAGGAGGCCACCGAGGTGGCACTACCCACTTGGGCACGCCTGGGCCCCCAGGCGCGCCCTGGTGGGTTCTGCCCCCTTCGGGGCACCCCCAGGTGCTTCTTTGGCCCATCCTAGGTGTTCTGGTCCATAAAAATCTCCAAAAAGTTCCATGGTGTTTGGACTCCGTTTGATATTGATTTCCTGCGATGTAAAAAACAAGCAAAAACAGCAACTAGCACTGGGCACTGGGTCAATAGGTTAGTCCCAAAAAATGATATAAAGTTGCTATAAAATGATTGTAAAACATCCAAGAATGATAAAATAACAGCATGAATACTTCATAAATTATAGATACGTTGGAGATGTATCATATACTCACCGCAAACCCGTAGATGTACGGCGGGGGGGGGGTTGCGGTATGGTAGAGACGCTCTAGCGCAGAAAACTTCACACATAATCCACACCGTAGCACTCTAGTAGCAGCAAAAAGAGAAAAATTCACTACAGGGCCTATTACTTGCGTTGGTTCCCACTTTAGTCCCTGTGATTACAAATACCCAAAATACAGTCACCAAACTTGCACTTGGGGGTTATCTACGGTCCATTGTACGGTTTTTTGTATGTATGTGCTGAGCTGGCGCTAGTCAACCGCTGCCAAGTGTGCATTGACTGCCACATGTGCCCAGCACACTCGAATACGCATGCACGTAGTTTTTTTTTGCAAAATTGCCAGTACAAAAGATCTGCCCACACCCACCTGGTCGCACACCTGGTCGGACCGAGCCGCACCTGCTCCAACCGAGCCCACCCGCTGCCCTCTCCCAACCCTAGCTCGCAAACTCCGTTGTCGCCGCCGGCCTCCGCCGCATCACCGCCGCCGCCCTCTCCGTTGCTGCAGCCATTGTCGCCGCCCTCTCTCCTCATGTCATCTTCGAGCTCTGTTCGATCTGGGCTACGTGGCTGCTCCATTGTAGTTTCATTGATCTCGTGCCCGGATTGTGGCGAGCAGGTCAAGTTCTACCGCTCTGGCACCGACGAGCACGAGGGGTGGGTCTTCTACAGGTGCACCAAACACCAGGTCAAGCTCCTCTGCCTTCTATTGGTTGGTGATCTATACATGATCCATATTGCTTCACTGGTTCTACATCAGATTGATCTATAAGACTGCATTAGGGTTTTGGGTCAGATTAGGGTACTGCAATTGGTTGGTGATCTGTGATTTATGGTGGATGCTACTGAATATGATGTGTTTACTCCGTTTTATAATTAACTGAATATGCCCTAATAGTTAACTGAACTTTTTCAATTAACTGAATATGTTGTGTTTCCTCTGTTGTATAGGTCACCTATGATTTCTGGCATTGGGAGCTTGAATATGTGCAGCATCTTGTTGAACATAGGGTTCTTCTTGGTGATGTTGTTGTGGATGCAATAGGAGCGGCTGGGGATAAAAGGGAGAAGCTTGAGAGGAAGAGGACTGAAGCAATGAACACAAGAAGCATTGCTGGAAGGGGCATGGCTGGGAGAGGTGCTGCAGAGTTGATTTTGGGTCTTTTGGCACCCCTAGTGAGAAGAACTTTGCTACCAAGCAGCAAGTTGTTGTGCTGCTTGGATTAGGTAGAGAAATCCTAGTGCTGCTGAAGCTGGTGATGGCTGTTGTTATGGTGCTTTGTGTGTTGTGTTTGATAGTAGTTATGAAGAAGTGAGATGTAGTGAAATCAGTGAGCACACTAAGTAGATTAAGTACTTGTTTTGGGTTTGGATGCATGCTTTGATGGTTGTAATGGTTGCATGCTGTGATAGTGGTAATGGATAACTGATCAAGTAATATGAAGACTGGAGTTATGTACCAATGTTGTATGTTATCTTGGAATGTTGAATATTGATACGTCTCCAACGTATCTACTTTTCCAAACACTTTTGCCCTTGTTTTGGACTCTAACTTGCATGATTTGAATGGAACTAACCCGGACTGACGCTGTTTTCAGCAGAACTGCCATGGTGTTATTTTTGTGCAGAAATTAAAGTTCTTGGAATGACCTGAAAATCCACGGAGACACGCTTTGGAATTAATAAAAAATATTTGCAAAAGAATCAGCATCAAGGGGCCCACACCCTGTCCACGAGGGTGCAGGGCGCCCCCTGGGGCGCACCCCTACCTCGTGGGCCCCCTAGGACTCCACCGACCTCAACTCCAACTCCATATATTCACGTTCGGGGAGAATAAAATTAGAGAGAAGGATTCATCGCGTTTTACTCTATGGAGCCGCCGCCAAGCCCTAATCTTCCTTGGGAGGGCTGATCTGGAGTCCGTTCGGGGCTCCGGAGAGGGGAATCCGTCGCCGTCGTCCTCATCAACCATCCTCCATCACAAATTTCATGATGCTCACCGGCGTGCGTGAGTAATCTCATTGTAGGCTTGCTGGACGGTGATGGGTTGGCTGAGATTTACCATGTAATCGAGTTAGTTTTGTTAGGGTTTGATCCCTACTATCCATTATGTTCTAAGATTGATGTTGGTATGACTTTGCTATGCTTAAGGCTTGTCACTAGGGCCCGAGTGCCATGATTTCAGATCTGAACCTATTATGTTTTCATGAATATATGTTAGTTCTTGATCCTATCTTGCAAGTCAATAGTCACCTACTATGTGTTATGATCTGGCAACCCCGAAGTGTCAATAATCGGGACCACTCCCGGTGATGACCATAGTTTGAGGAGTTCATGTATTCACTAAGTGTTAATGTTTTGGTCCGGTACTTTATTAAAAGGAGGCCTTAATATCCCTTAGTTTCTAATAGGACCCCGCTGCCACGGGAGGGTAGGACAAAAGATGCCATGCAAGTTCTTTTCCATAAGCACGTATGACTATATTCGGAATACATGCCTACATTACATTGATGAATTGGAGCTAGTTCTGTGTCACCTTATGTTATAACTGTTGCATGAGGAATCGCATCCGACATAATTATCCATCATTGATCCATTGCCTACGAGCTTTTCACATATTGATCTTTGCTTAGTTACTTTTCCATTGCCACTGTTACGATTGCTACAAAAACTACTACTGTTACTTTTGCCACCATTACTGTTACTTCCATACTACTTTGCTACTAAATACTTTGCTGCAGATATTAAGTCTTTTAGGTGTGGTTGAATTGACAACTCAACTCTTAATACTTGATAATATTCTTTGGCTCCCCTTGAGTCGAATCAATAAATTTGGGTTGAATACTCTACCCTCAAAAACTGTTGCAATGCCCTATACTTGTGGGTTATCTAGACTATTTTCTGGCACCGTTGCCGGGGAGCATAGCTCTATTCTTTGAGTCACTTGGGATTTATATCTGTTGATCACTTGTTGGGGAACGTTGCAGAAAATTAAAATTTTTCCTACGGTTTCACCAAGATCCATCTATGAGTTCATCTAAGCAACAAGTCAAGGGAGAGAGTTTGCATCTACATACCACTTGTAGATCGAAAGTGCAAGCGCTCAAGGATGGTGATGATGGAGTCGTACTCGACGTGATTCGGATCAGATGACCAAGTGCTGAACGGATAGCACCTCCGCGTTCAACACACGTACAGTACGGACGACGTCTCCTCCGTCTTGATCCAGCAAGGAGGAAGGAGAGGTTGAGGAAGACAGCTCAACGGCAAAGACGACGGCGTGGTGTTGTTGGTGTAGCAAGATCTCGGCTGTGGCTTCGCCAAGCACGTATGGAGGAGGAGAGGTGTTGGGGAGGGGAGGGGCTGCGCCTTGGCTTGGGGTGTGCAGCCCTCCCATCACCCCTCTATTTATAGGGGGAAGGGAGAGGGGGGCCGGCCCCTCTAGATGCATTTAGAGGGGGGCGGCGGCCAAGGGAGGGGCTTGCCCCTGCCAAGGGGGCGCCTCTAGGGTTCCCCCTCAACCCCTAGGCGCAAGGGCCCAAGGGAGGTGCGCCCAGCCCACCAGGGGCTTGCCCCTTCCCACGCAGCCCAAGTGGCCCCCCGGGAGGGGTGGCCCCTCCCGGTGGACCCCCGGAACCCTTCCGGTGGCCCCGGCACAATACCGGTATGCCCCCGAAACTTTCCGGTGTCCGTTTGACAACTTACCATATATAAATCTTTACCTCCGGACTATTCCAGAACTCCTCGTGACGTCCGGGATCTCATCCGGGACTCCGAACAACATTCGGTAATCACATACAAGTCTTCCTATTAACCCTAGCGTCACCGAACCTTAAGTGTGTAGACCCTACGGGTTCGGGAGACACGCAGACATGAACGAGACGCTCTCAGGTCAATAACCAACAGCGGGATCTGGATACCCATGTTGGCTCCCACATGCTCCTCGATGATGTCATCGGATGAACCACGATGTCGAGGATTCAAGCAACCCCGTATACCATTCCCTTTGTCGACGGTATGTTACTTGCCCGAGACTCGATCGTCGGTATCCCAATACCTCGTTCGGTCTCAATTCGGCAAGTCACTTTACTCGCATCGTAATGCATGATCCCGTGACGGACACTTGGTCACTTTGAGCTCATTATGATGATGCACTACCGAGTGGGCCCGGTGATACCTCTCCGTGTCACGGAGTGACAAATCCCTGTCTCGATCCGTGTCAACCCAATGAGACACTTTCGGAGATACCGTAATGCACCTTTATAGTCACCCAGTTACGTTGTGAC
Organism: Aegilops bicornis; assembly: GCA_021605145.1. NCBI lineage: Eukaryota > Viridiplantae > Streptophyta > Magnoliopsida > Poales > Poaceae > Aegilops > Aegilops bicornis. The sequence goes on from CM038673.1 coordinate 332,025,971, forward strand.
GTTTGGTACACCCAAAGCACTCCTATGGTATCCGGGAGTTACACGATCTCATGGTCTAAGGAATAGATACTTGACATTGAGAAAGCTCTAGCAAAATGAACTACACGATCTTGTGTTTTGCTTAGGATTGGGTCTTGTCCATCACGTCATTCTCCTAATGACGTGATCCCGTTGTCAATGACATCTGATGTCCATAGTCAGGAAACCATGACTATCTGTTGACCAACGAGCTAGTCAACTAGAGGCTTACTAGGGACGTATTGTGGTCTATGTATTCACACATGTATTACGATTTCCGGATAATACAATTATAGCATGAATAAAAGACAATTATCATGAACAAGGAAATATAATAATAATGCTTTTATTATTGCCTCTAGGGCATATTTCCAACAGTCTCCCACTTGCACTAGAGTCAATAATCTAGCTACATTGTGATGAATCGAACACCCATAGAGTTACGGTGTTGATCATGTTTTGCCCGCTAAAGATGTTTAGTCAACGGATCTGCGACATTCAGATCCGTATGCACTTTACAAATTTCTATGTCTCCATCTTGAACATTTCCACGGATGGAGTTGAAGCGACGCTTGATGTGCCTGGTCTTCTTGTGAAACACAGGCTCCTTGGCAAGTGCAATAGCTCCGTGTTATCACGGAAGAGTTTGATCGGCCCCGACGCATTGGTATGACTCCTAGGTCGGTGATGAACTCCTTCACCCAAATTGCTTCATGCGCTGCCTCCGAGGCTGCCATGTACTCCGCTTCACATGTAGATCCCGCCACGACGCTTCGCTTGCCGCACTACCATCGCTCCACCATTCAACATATACACGTATCCGGTTTGTGACTTAGAGTCATCCAGACCGTGTCGAAGCTAAGCGCCGACGTAACCCTTCTGACGAGCTCTTCGTCACCTCCATAAACGAAACATGTCCTTCGTCCTTTTCGTGTACTTTAGGATATTCTTGACCGCTGTCGTGTTCCTTGTCGGGATTACTTTGGTACCTTCCTACCAAACTTATGGCAAGGTTTACATCAGGTCCGGTACACACATGGCATACATAATAGATCCTATGGTGAAGCATAGGGGATGACTCTCATCTCTTCTTTATCTTTTGCCGTGGTCGGGCATTGAGCTGAGCTCAATCTCACACCTTGCAAAGACAGTGCAAGAACCCTTTCTTGACTGATCCATTTTGAACTTCTTCAAAATCTTATCAAGGTATGTGCTTTGTGAAAGACCTATGAGGCGCCTCGATCTACCTCTATAGATCTTGATGCCTAATATATAAGCAGCTTCTCCAAGGTCCTTCATTGAAAAACACTTATTCAAGTAGGCCTTAATGTTGTCCAAGAATTCTATATCATTTCCCATCAAAAGTATGTCATCTACATATAATATGAGAAATGCTACAGAGCTCCCACTCACTTTCTTGTAAACGCAGGCTTCTCCATAAGTCTGCATAAACCCAAACGCTTTGATCATCTCATCAAAGCGAATGTTCCAACTCCGAGATGCTTGCACCAGCCCATAAATGGATCGCTGGAGCCTGCATACTTTGTTAGCATTTTTAGGATCGACAAAACCTTCCGGCTGCATCATATACAGCTCTTCCTTAAGATAACCTTTAAGGAACGCTGTTTTGACGTCCATCTACCATATCTCATAATCATAGTATGCGGCAATTGCTAACATGATTCGGACGGACTTAAGCTTCGCTACGGGAGAGAAAGTCTCATCGTAGTCAATCCCTTGAACTTGCCGATAAGCCTTAGCGACAAGTCGAGCTTTATAGATGGTGACATTACCATCCGCGTCCGTCTTCTTCTTAAAGATCCATTTGTTTTCTATCGTCACGATCATCGGGCAAGTCAGTCAACGTCCATACTTTGTTTTCATACATGGATTCTATCTCAGGTTTCATGGCTTATAACCATTTGTTGGAATCTGGGCCCGCCATCGCTTCTTCATAGTTCGAAGGTTCACCGTTGTCTAACAACATGATTTCCAGGACAGGGTTGCCGTACCACTCTGGTGCGGAACGTGTCCTAGTGGACCTCTGGTTCAAGAGCAACTTGATCCGAAGTACCTTGATCATCATCATTAGTTTCTTCTCCAATTGGTGTAGGCACCACAGAACATTTTCTGAGCTGCACTACTTTCCGGTTCAAGAGGTAGTACTTCATCGAGTTCTACATTCCTCCCACTTACTCCTTTCGAGAGAAACTCTTTTCGAGAAAGGATCCGTTCTTGGCAACAAAGATCTTGCCTTCGGATCTAAGGTAGAAGGTATACCCAATGGTTTCCTTAGGGTATCCTATGAATACGCATTTTTCCGACTTGGGTTCGAGCTTTAGGTTGAAGTTTCTTGACATAAGCATCGCATCCCCAAACTTTTAGAAGCAGCGACTTAGGTTTCTTCCCAAACCATAATTCATATGGTGTCGTCTCAACGGATTTTGACGGTGCCCTATTTAAAGTGAATGTAGCTGTCTCTAGAGCGTATCCCCAAAATGATAGCGGTAAATCGGTAAGAGACATCATAGACCGCACCATATCTAATAGAGTGCGATTACGACGTTCGGACACACCGTTCTACCTTGAGGTGTTCCAGGCGTGAGTTGTGAAATGATTCCACATTTTCTTAAGTGTGTACCAAATTCGTGACTTAAATATTCTCCTCCACGATCCGATCGTAAGAATTTTATCTTTCGGTCACGTTGATTCTCTACTTCATTCTGAAATTCCTTGAACTTTTCAAAGGTCTCAGACTTGTGTTTCATTAAGTAGACATACCCATATCTACTCAAGTCATCTGTGAGAGTGAGAACATAACGATATCCTCCATGAGCCTCAACACTCATTGGACCGCACACATCGGTATGTATGATTTCCAACAAGCTGGTTGCTCGCTCCATTGTTCCGAGAACGGAGTCTTGGTCATCTTGCCCATGAGGCATGGTTCGCATGTGTCAAATGATTCATAATCTAGAGACTCCAAAAGTCCATCAGCATGGAGCTTCTTCATGCGCTTGACACCAATGTGACCAAGGCGGCAGTGCCACAAGTGGGACTATCGTTATCAACTTTACATCTTTTGGTATTCACGCTATGAATATGTGTAACATTACGCTCGAGATTCATTAAGAATAAACCATTGACCAACGGAGCATGACCATAAAACATATCTCTCATATAAATAGAACAACCATTATTCTCGGATTTAAATGAGTAGCCATCTCGCATTAAACGAGACCCTAATACAATGTTCATGCTCAAACTTGGCACCAAATAACAATTATTAAGGTTCAAAACTAATCCCGTAGGTAAATGTAGAGGTAGCGTGCCGACGGCGATCACATCGACTCTGGAACCATTCCCGACGCAAGATCGTCACCTCGCCCTTCGCCAGCCTCCGCTTATTCCGCAGCTCCCGCCGTGAGTTACAAATATGAGCAACGGCACCGGTATCAAATACCCAGGGAGTTACTACGAGTACTGGTAAGGTACACATCAATTACATGTATATCAAATATACCTTTGGTGTTGCCGGCCTTCTTATCCGCTAAGTATTTGGGGCAGTTCCGCTTCCAAAGTGACCCTTCCCTTGCAATAAAAGCACTCGGTCTCGGGCTTGGGTCCATTCTTTGACTTCTTCCCAGAATCGGCTTACCGGGCGCGGCAACATCCTTGACGTCCTTCTTGAAGTTCTTTTTGCCCTTGCCCTTCTTGAACTTAGTGGTCTTATTGACCATCAACACTTGATGTTCCTTTTTGATCTCAACCTCTGCTGACTTCAAAGATTGAAAATACTTCAGGAATGGTCTTCACCATCCCCGCATATTGTAGTTCATCACAAAGCTCTTGTAGCTTGGTGGGAGCGATCAAGGATTCTGTCAATGACCGCCTCATCGTGGAGGTTAATATTCAAATTTGGGTCATGCGGTTGTGCAACCTGGACATTACGAGTATGTGCTCACCGATGTAACTATTTTCCTCCATCTTACAACTATAGAACTTGTCAGAGACGTCATATCTCTCGACCCGGGCGTGAGCTTGGAAAACTAGTTTCAGCTCCTCGAACATCTCATATGCTCCGTGATGCTCAAAACGCTTTTGGAGCCCCGGTTCTAAGCTGAATAGCATGCCGCACTTAACGAGGGAGTAATCATCGATGCGTGTTCCGCCAAACATTCAAATCGTCTTGCGTCTTTGGGAGAGCAGGTGGGTCACCTAAGCGGTGCTTCTAGGACATATGCCTTCTTGGCAGCTATGTGGATGATCCTCGTGTTAGGACCCGATCCGTATAGTTACCGCCATCATCTTTCAGCTTGGTTTTCTAGGAACGCGTTGAAGTTCATGTTGACATGAGCGTTGGCCATTTGATCTACAAGACATATTTTTCAAAAGTTTTAAACTAAGTTCATGATAATTAAGTTCATCTTAATCAAATTATTGAATGAACTCCCACTCAGATTTGACATCCCTCTAGTCATCTAAGTGTTACACGATCCGAGTCGACTAGGCCGTGTCCGATCATCACGTGAGACGGACTAGTCATCGTCCGTGAACATTCTCATGTTGATCGTATCTTCTATACGACTCGTGTTCGACCTTTTGGTCTCCGTGTTCCGAGGCCATGTCTGTACATGCTAGGCTCGTCAAGTTAACCCTAAGTGTTTTGCATGTGTAAAACTGTCTTACACCCGTTGTATGTGAACGTGAGGATCTATCACACCCGATCATCACGTGGTGCTTCGAAACCATTTAACTTTAGCAACGGTGCATGCTTAGGGGAGAACACTTCTTGAAATTGTTGTAAGGATCATCTTATTTACTACCGCCGTTCTAAGTAAACAAGATGCATAAAACATAATAAACATCACATGCAATTATATAAAGTAGTGACATGATATGGCCAATATCATATAGCTCCTTTGATCTTCATCTTCGGGCTCCATGATCATCTTGTCACCGCATGACACCATGATCTCCATCATCATGATCTCCATCATTGTGTCTTCATGAAGTTGTCACGCCAACGACTACTTCTACTTCTATGACTAACGTGTTTAGTAATAAAGTAAAGTAGTTTACATGGCGCTTTTTCAATGACACGCAGGTCATACAAAAATAAAGACAACTCCTATGGCTTCTGCCGTTGTCATACTCATCGACATGCAAGTCGTGATTCCTATTACAAGAACATGATCTCATACATCACAATATATCATTCATCATTCATCACAACTTCGGCCATATCACATCACATGACAATTGCTGCAAAAACAAGTTAGACGTCCTCTAATTGTTGTTGCATCTTTTACGTGGCTGCAATTGGGTTCTAGCAAGAACGTTTTCTTACCTACGAATAACCACAACGTGATTTTGTCAACTTCTGTTTACCCTTCATAAGGACCCTTTTCATCGAATCCACTTCAACTAAAGTGGAGAGACAGACACCCGCCACCACCTTATGCAACTAGTGCATGTTAGTCGGTGGAACCGGTCTCACGTAAGCGTACGTGTAAGGTTGGTCCGGGCCGCTTCATCCCACAATACCGCGGAAGCAAGATAAGACTAGTAGCGGCAAGCAAGTTGACAAGATCTACGCCCACAACCAAATTGTGTTCTACTCGTGCATTAGAGAACTACGCATAGACCTAGCTCATGATGCCACTGTTGGGGAACGTTGCAGAAAATTAAAATTTTTCCTATGGTTTCACCAAGATCCATCTATGAGTTCATCTAAGCAACGAGTCAAGGGAGAGAGTTTGCATCTACATACCACTTGTAGATCGAAAGCGGAAGCGTTCAAGGATGGTGGTGATGATGGAGTCGTACTCGACGTGATTCGGATCACCGATGACCAAGTGCTGAACGGACAGCACCTCCGCTGCTCAACACACGACGTGCACGGACGACGTCTCCTCCGTCTTGATCCAGCAAGGAGGAAGGAGAGGTTGAGGAAGACAGCTCCAACGGCAAAGACGACGGCGTGGTGTTGTTGGTGCAGCAAGAAGATCTCGGCCAGGCTTCGCCAAGCACGTATGGAGGAGGAGAGGTGTTGGGAGGGAGGGCTGCGCCTTGGCTTGGGGTGTGCAGCCTCCCATCACCCCTCTATTTATAGGGGAAGGGAGAGGGGCCCCTCTAGATGCATTTAGAGGGGGCGGCGGTTAAGGGAGGGGCTTGCCCCTGCCAAGGGGGCGCCTCTAGGGTTCCCCCTCAACCCTAGGCGCAAGGGCCCAAGGGAGGGGTGCGCCCAGCCCACCGTGGGCTGGCCCCTTCCCACGCAGCCCAGTGGCCCCCGGAGAGGTGGCTCTCCCGGTGGACCTCAGAACCCCTTCCGGTGGCCCCGACACACACCGGTATGCCCCGAAACTTTCCGTGTCCGCTTGACAACTTCCCATATATAAATCTTTACCTCCGGACTATTCCAGAACTCCTCGTGACGTCCGGGATCTCATCCGGACTCAACAACATTAGGTAATCACATACAAGTCTTCCTAATAACCCTAGCGCCACCGAACCTTATGTGTAGACCCTACGGGTTCGGGAGACACGCAGACATGACCGAGACGCTCGTGTCAATAACCAACAGCGGGATCTGGATACCCATGTTGGCTCCCACATGCTCCTCGATGATGTCATCGGATGAACCACGATGTCGAGGATTCAAGCAACCCCGTATACCATTCCCTTTGTCGACGGTATGTTACTTGCCCGAGACTTCGATCGTCGGTATCCCAATACCTCGCTCAGCCTCGTTACCGGCAAGTCACTTTACTCGCACCGTAATGCATGATCCGTGACGAGACACTTGGTCACTTTGAGCTCATTATGATGATGCACTACCGAGTGGGCCCAGTGATACCTCTCCGTAATACGGAGTGACAAATCCTGTCTCGATCCGTGTCAACCCAATGACACTTTCGGAGATACCGTAATGCACCTTTATAGTCACCCGATTACGCCAGGACGCTTTGGTACACCCAAAGCACTCCTATGGTATCCGGGAGTTACACGATCTCATGGTCTAAGGAATAGATACTTGACATTGAGAAAGCTCTAGCAAAATGAACTACACGATCTTGTGTTTTGCTTAGGATTGTCTTGTCCATCACGTCATTCTCCTAATGACGTGATCCCGCTTGTCAATGACATCCGATGTCCATAGTCGAAACCATGACTATCTGTTGACCAACGAGCTAGTCAACTAGAGGCTTACTAGGGACGTATTGTGGTCTATGTATTCACACATGTATTACGATTTCCGGATAATACAATTATAGCATGAATAAAAGACAATTATCATGAACAAGGAAATATAATAATAATGCTTTTATTATTGCCTCTAGGGCATATTTCCAACATCACTATGAGGAACTTGAAAGATGAAAGAACCAAGATTTATCCCTCAACTACGAGGGGAGGTAAGGAACTGCCATCTAGCTCTGCACTTGATTCACCTTCTGTTTTGAGTAAACTTGCGACACCTACACCTGTTACTGATATGTCGCATGTTATTTATGATGCCACTTCTGCTACGCATGATGCTTATGATGAAACTACTTCTATGCTTGATAATATTGTGCCATTAGGTGAATTTCTTGAGGAACAACTTGCTAGGGTTAGAGAGAATGAAATTATTGAAACATATAATATTGATGAAAGTGATGATGAAGATTCTCCTCCTAGATATGAACTGCCTGATGTGCCTGAGGGTTATGTTATGGATGAAGAAACTGCTAGAGACCTTTTTGCTTGCAAAGATAGATATGATCTTAAGAAACTGTTATGTAAGCTGAAAGAGAAGTCTTTGAATGCTAGAATGAAATACGACCCTGCTTTGGCTACTTCACCTATCTGTATTTCTTATAAGGATTATGATTTCTCTATCAATCCTGAGTTAATTACTTTGGTTGAATCTGATCCTTTTATGGCTATGAATCAAAACTGCTAGGCACATCTTACTAAATTGAATGATATAGCCACCCTATTCACTCACGAGGAAAAATTCGTTACTACTATATCCTTAAGTTATTTCCGTTCTAATTAAAGGGTGATGCTAAAACATGGTTTAATTCTCTTGCTCATGGTTGTGTGTGTAGTCCCCAGGATATGATTTATTACTTATGTGCTAAATATTTCCTCGCTCATAAGAAACAATGCCTTAAGGGAAATATATAATTTTGTGCAAATTTAAGAAGTGAGTCTCCCACAAGCTTGGGGGAGGCTTCTTCGATTACTTAATGCTTTGCCTAATCATCCTCTCAAGAAAAATGAAATACTTGATATCTTTTATAATGGACTAACCGATGCTTCCAGAGACCACCTGGATAATTGTGCTGGTTGTGTTTTCAGGGAAAGAACTGTTGAGCAAGCTGAACTGCTATTGAATAATATATTAAGTAATGATAATGATTGGACACTTCCTGAACCAACTCCTAAGCCAACTCCGAAGAAAAGGGGTATTCTATTTCTCAGTCCTGAGGATATGCAAGAGGCAAAGAAATCTATGAAAGAAAAGGGTATTAAAGCTGAAGATGTTAAGAATTTACCACCTATTCAAGAAATACATGGTCTTGATAACCCTACATAGGTAGTAAAGGTAAATTCGCTCTATAGATTTGATGAAGGGGATATTCCTCTTAATAAGTCTGTTAGCCAATGCTTGGATGAGTTTGATAATTTTATTATTAAACAGGAAAACTTCAATGCTTATGTTGGTAGACAATTTAAACATAATGCTTATATGATTGAACACTTGAGTGATTATATGTATAGAGTTAAAGGTGACCCTAAACTTATTAGTAAACATGCTTCTATGGTTACCACTCAAGTAGAACAAGTGCTTAAAGCACAAGATGATTTGCTCAATGAATTAAATAATAAGAAAAATGATAATGTTGTTAGAGTTGTGACTAGAGGGGGTAGAATGACTCAGGAACCTTTGTATCCTAAGGGACACCCTAAGAGAGTTGAGAAAGATTCTCAGAGAACAAATGTTGATACATCCAGTCCTTCTAAAAAGAAGAAAAAGAAAAATGATAGGACTTTGCATGCTTCTAGTGAACATGTTGTTGACACACTCGAGAATCCCAATGATATTTCTATTTCTGATGCTGAAACACAATCTGGTAATGAACATGAACTTAGTGATAATGTTAATGATGATGTTCATATTGATGCTCAACCTAGCAATAACAATGATGTAGAGATTGGACGTGCTGTTGATCTTGATAACCCACAATCAAAAAATCAACGTTATGATAAGAGAGACTTCGTTGCTAAGAAGCACGGTAAAGAAAGAGAACCATGGGTTCAGAAACCCATGCATTTTCCTCCTAAACCATCCAAGAAAAAGGATGATGAGGATTTTGAGCGCTTTGTTGAAATGATTAGACCTATCTTCTTGCGTATGCGTTTGACTGATATGCTTAAAATGAATCTTTATGCTAAGTATATGAAAGATATTGTTACAAATAAAAGAAAGATACCGGAAGCTGAAATTTCCACCATGCTTGCCACTTATACTTTTAAAGGTGGAATACCTAAGAAACTAGGAGATCCAGGAGTACCAACTATACCATGCTCCATTAAAAGGAACTATGTTAAAACTGCTTTATGTGATCTTGGAGCCGGTGTTAGTGTTATGCCTCTCTCTTATATCGTAGACTTGATTTGAATAAGTTGACACCTACTGAAATATCTTTGCAAATGGCCGATAAATCAACTGCTATACATGTCGGTATTTTTGAGGATGCGCCTGTTGTGGTTGCAAACGTTACTATTTTAACGGACTTTGTTATTCTTGATATTCCCGAGGACGATAGTATGTCTATTATCCTTGGTAGACCCTTTTTGAATACTGCAGGGGCTGTTATTGATTGCAACAAAGGCAATTTCACTTTTCATGTTAATGGTAATGAGCATACGGTATACTTCCCGAGGAAACAATCTCAAGTCCATAGTATCAATTCTATTGGAAAAATTTCAACGATTACTATTGGAGGTTTTGAACTCCCTCTCCCTACTGTCAAGAAGAAATATGATATTCTTATTGTTGGGGACATGCATATCCCCATTGAGGTAACCTAGTGTTATTCGAAGATTCTCCAGTTCCATGCAATTCGGAAAGAGTTTGTTAACAAGACTTGATCAACATTGTTAGTGGATTCCTTTTGATGAGCACGAGATGGATGAAGTTAGAAAGCACAACTCTCTGTACCCTCCTTTTACTTTCTGTTATTTAGATTAAATAAAGCAAAAATAGTATTTTCTGTCTGTTTTCTAAATTATCCTTGCAATAAACAATACCAGAAAATAAATGTTCTCCAAATGTCCTGAAAATGAAATATGAATTTTGTAGAATATTTAAGAATATCTGGCACTGAGAACACACCAGGGGGACCCACCATCTGGCCACGAGGGCACAGGGCGCGCCCACCCCCCTAGGGCGCGCCCCCTGCCTCGTGGACCCCACGTGGACCCCCTCCACTTAGTCCAGCACCCACTCACTTCGTCTTCCTCCAGAAAAATCCCCCCATAGCTCAAACCCGTGTTCTAGCTCATCTTGCTGCCATTTTCGATCTCTTTGCTCAAAGCTCCATTCACAAAACTGTTTGGGGAGATTGTTCTTCAGTATGTGACTCCTCCAATGGTCCAATTAGTTTTTGTTCTAGTGCTTTATTTATTGCAAATTTTTGCTGCTAAGGTGACCCTGTTCTTGAGCTTGCATGTCAAATTTATATGGTCCAAAGTAGTTTTAGTGCATGATATAGCCTCTAGGCACTTGTGGGAGTAGTTGCTATCAATCTTGTTGAGTTTGGTTCACTTTTATTTTGAGTCACTAAAAATTCCAGAAATTTTCAGAGAGAGAAAATGTTGAAGAGATTGTTGAGAGGCTCTTCGAGCCGAAGGTCGAAGGATAAGCAGAAAGAGGAAAAGTTGTTGGCCCCTATTTTTCTAGATTATAAGAGCACGTACCTCATCTTGCCGGAGGCCATTTATGCATACTGGAGGCTGACACAAGTCCCGGCGCCTGAGCCTTGATACGTCTCCAACGTATCTATAATTTTTTATTGTTCCATGCTATATTATATTCTGTTTTGGACATTAATGGGCTTTATTATACACTTTTATATTATTTTTGGGACTAACCTATTAACCGGAGGCCTAGCCCAGAATTGATGTCTTTTGCCTATTTCAGAGTTTCGCAGAAAAAGAATATCAAATGGAGTCCAAACGGAATGAAACCTTTGGGAACGTGATTTTCAGAACGAACGTGATCCAGAGGTCTTGGACCCTACGTCAAGACTTCAACCAGGAGGCCACGAGGTAGGGGGCGCGCCTACCCCCCCTAGGCGCGCCCTCCACCCTCGTGAGCCCCCTGTTGCTCCACCGGCGTACTCCTTCCTCCTATATATACCTACGTACCCCCAAACTACTAGATACGGAGCCAAAAACCTAATTCCACCGCCACAACCTTTTTGTACCCGTGAGATCCCATCTTGGGGCCTGTTTCGGAGCTCCGCCGGAGGGGGCATCGATCATGGAGGGCTTCTACATCAACACCATAGCCTCTTCGATGATGTGTGAGTAGTTTACCTCAGACCTTCGGGTCCATAGTTATTAGCTAGATGGCTTCTTCTTTTTGGATCTCAATACAATGTTCTCCCCCTCTCTCATGGAGATCTATTCGATGTAATCTTCTTTTGCAGTGTGTTTGTTGAGACCGATGAATTGTGGGTCTATGATCAAGTTTATCTATGAACAATATTTGAATCTTCTGAATTCTTTTATGTATGATTGGTTATCTTTGCAAGTCTCTTGAATTATCAGTTTGGTTTGGCCTACTAGATTGATCTTTCTTGCAATGGGAGAAGTGCTTAGCTTTGGGTTCAATCTTGCGGTGTCCTTTCCAAGTGATGAGGGGCAGCAAGGCACGATAGTATTGTTGCCATCGAGGATAACAAGATGGGGTTTATATCATATTGCATGAGTTTATCCCTCTACATCATGTCATCTTGCTTAAAGCCTTACTCGTTCTTATGAACTTAATACTCTAGATACATGCTTTGGATAGTGGTCGATGTGTGGAGTAATAGTAGTAGATGCAGTGTGAGTCGGTCTACTTGTCTCGGACGTGATGCCTATATACATGATCATACCTACATATTCTCATGACTATGCTCAATTCTCATCAATTGCTCAACAAGAATTTGTTCACCCACCGTAAATACTTATGCTCTTGATGTAAGACACTAGTGAAACCTATGGCCCCGGTCTATTTTCCATCATATTAATCTTCCAACACTTAGCTATTTCCGTTGCCTTTTATTTTGCTTTTATTTTACTTTGCATCTTTATCATAAAAATACCAAAAATACTATCCTATCATATCTATCGGATCTCACTCTCGTAAGTGACCATGAAGGGATTGACAACCCCTTATCGCGTTGGTTGCGAGGATTTATTTGTTTGTGTAGGTGCGAGGGACTTGTGCGTGGCCTCCTACTGGATTGATACCTTGGTTCTCAAAAACTGAGGGAAATACTTACGCTACTTTGCTGCATCACCCTTTCCTCTTCAACGGAAAACCAACGCAGTGCTCAAGAGGTAGCAAGCCTGAGCCACCACTTGACCCTTATCGACAGTCTGTTTATCAGTGGGATCCAGAGGAGATCGCCAACCAGTGGCACCCTGAGGACCCTCCTCTGTACACCGGAGAGAGTAGCTTCGATCTGTGGGCATAGACCAACTTAGGCCAAAAGCCTAAGCTTGGGGGAGTATGTATTTCTCACCGACATTACATTCATGTTCACACACTCATGCCAGTTGTCGGTGCTCATACTTTTTCATTATACTATCCATGCTAGTTTATTTTATGTTTTAAGCCTTCTTCTTGTGTGTTTGAAAAACCTTAAGAAAAACAAAAAAAAAATAGTTGTAGCTTTTAGCTAGTTTACTTTCCATGCATGTAGTAGTAGTAATTAAAAGAAAACCCAAAAAGATTTCTCGTTCTTCTTTTGCTTGTTGGGAGCTTTCCCATGTAAATAGTTTTATTTCTTTTCTTTTCTTTTCTTTGGGGGTCGAGAGGAGAAGACCATGATGAAAATGTTGAGTGGCTCTCATATGCATTATTGTTGATTTAACAAAGAGCCTATATTACCTCGGCTTCTCCCTTGTATTGAATGCTTGCAGATTCTAGCTTAGTCCAATGCACGTGCACTATTATTATTATTATTATTATTATTATTATTATTATTATTATTATTATTATTATTATTATTATTATTATTATTATCCACACCGTTCGGTCGTGCGAGTGAAAGAAAATAATGGCGATATATGATGGACTGATTGAGATGAGAGAAGCTGGTATGAACTCGACCTATCTTGTTTTTGTAAATATGATTAGTTCATCGTTCCTGATTCAGCCTATTATGAATGAAACATGTTTGCGATGACTATTAGAGATTATAGTTGCTCATGGCATGCTTAATTAGCTAGGAGTTTATAATGGTTTACCTTGCGTGCCAACATGCTATTAAAATGGTTGTGATGTGTTGTGTTAGGGTGGTATCCTCCTTTGAACGATTCGAGTGGCTTGACTTGGCACATGTTCACGCATGTAGTTGAAAAAAAATCAACATAGCCTCCACGATATTTATGTTCATGGTGATTTATATCCTACTCATGCTTGCACTCATTGTTTATTAATCTTAATGCATGTTCATGACTGTTGTCGCTCTCTAGTTGGTCGCTTTCGAGTCTCTTTCTAGCCTTCACTTGTACTAAGCGAGAATACTGCTTGTGCATCCACTTTCATAAACCCCAAAATTATTCCATATGAGTCCACCATACCTTCCTATATGCGGTATTTACCTATCGTTCCAAGTAAATTTGTATGTGCCAAACTCTAAACCTTCAAATGAAATTATGTTTTGTATGCTCAAATAGCTCATGTATCAACTAGGGTTGTCTATATCTTCCATGCTAGGTGGGTTATTCTCACGATGAGTGGACTCTACTCCTCATTCACGAGAAAATGGTCGGTAACCGGGATGCCCAGTCCCATGCTCAAATCAAATCAAAATAATTGCAAACAAAACTCCCCCAGGATTGTTGTTAGTTGGAGGCACCCGTTGTTTCGGACAAGCCATGGATGTTTGTTGGTGGTGGGGGGGGGGGGTATAAACTTTAGCATTCTGTTTGGGAACCGCCTCTAATGTGTGTAGCATGGAAGATATCGAGACCTCTTGGTTGTTATGTTGAGAATGAAAGTATGCCACTCAAAATATTATTTATCTCTGTTTCAAAACTTGTGCAAATCCCTGCTTCCCTCTGCGAAGGGCCTGTCTATTTACTTTTATGTAGAGTCATCATCCTCTTATTAAAAAGCACCAGTTGGAGAGCACCGTTGTCATTTGCATGCATTGCTATTAATTTACGCTGAGTATGACTATGACTGGATCTCTTTTACCATGAATTACAATGTCTAGTCAGTCCTTGATCTTCAGGGGTGCTCTGCATTTATGTTTTGCGGTCTCAGAAAGGGCTAGCGAGATACCATCTTATTATATCATGTTATGATTATTTTGAGAAAGTGTTGTCATCCGTGATTTATTATTATTACTCGCTAGTTGATTATGCCATTGATTGAGTAAATATGAGACCTAAATGTTATTGTGAATATGGTTAGTTCATAATCTTTGCTGAAAACTTGAATGCTGGCTTTACATATTTGCAACAACAAGATCAAACAAAGTTTGTAAATTTTTTTCTTTATCACTTTCAGTTTGTCAACTGAATTGCTTGAGGACAAGCAAAGGTTTAAGCTTTGGGGAGTTGATACGTCTCCAACATATCTACTTTTCCAAACACTTTTGCCCTTGTTTTGGACTCTAATTTGCATGATTTGAATGGAACTAACCCGGATTGATGTTGTTTTCAGCAGAATCGCCATGGTGCTATTTTTGTGCAGAAATAAAAGTTCTCGGAATGACCTGAAAATACACGGAGACACGCTTTTGGAATTAATAAAAATACTGGTGAAAGAATCAAAGATCGGGGGCCCACACCGTCCACGAGGGTGCAGGCGCGCCACCCTGCCTCGTGGGACCCCTGGGACTCCACCGACCTCAACTCCAACTCCATATATTCACGTTCGGGGAGAAAAAAATCAGAGAGAAGGATTCATCGCGTTTTATGATACGGAGCCGCCGCCAAGCCCTAATCTTCCTCGGGAGGGCTGATTTGGAGTCCGTTCGGGGCTCCAGAGAGGGGAATCCGTCACCGTCGTCATCATCAACTATCCTCCATCACCAATTTCATGATGCTCACCACCATGCGTGAGTAATCTCATCGTAGAGGCTTGCTGGACGGTGATGGGTTGGATGAGATTTACCATGTAATCGAGTTGGTTTTGTTAGGGTTTGATCCCTAGTATCCATTATGTTCTAAGATTGATGTTGCTATGACTTTGTTATGCTTAATGCTTGTCACTAGGGCCCGAGTGCCATGATTTCAGATCTGAACCTATTATGTTTTCATGAATATATGTGAGTTCTTGATCCTATCTTCCAAGTCAATAGTCACCTACTATGTGTTATGATCAGACAACCCCGAAGTGACAATAATCGTGACCACTCCGTGATGACCATAGTTTGAGGAGTTCATGTATTCACTAAGTGTTAATGCTTTGGCCCGTACTCTATTAAAAGGAGGTCTTAATATCCCTTAGTTTCAATAGGACCCCGCTGCCACGGAGGGTAGGACAAAAGATGCCATGCAAGTTCTTTTCCATAAGCACGTATGACTATATTCGGAATACATGCCTACATTACATTGATGAACTGGAGCTAGTTCTGTGTCACCCTATGTTATAACTGTTGCATGAGGAATCACATCCGACATAACTATCCATCATTGATCCATTGCCTATGAGCTTTTCACATATTGATCTTTGCTTGGTTACTTTACCGTTGCCATCATTATTATTGCTACAAAAACTGCTATTGTTACTTTTGCCACCATTATCAAGTATTTCCATACTACTTTGCTACTAAATACTTTGCTGCAGATATTAAGTCTTTCAGGTGTGGTTGAATTGACAACTCAACTGCTAATACTTGAGAATATTCTTTGGCTCCCCTTGAGTCAAATCAATAAATTTGGGTTAAATACTCTACCCTCGAAAACTGCTATGATCCCCTATACTTGTGGGTTATCAAATATGTACCAATGTTGTTAGGTTACTTCTTTATTTAAACAGCAACACAACATGTCGATTCAATTCTAATGATTTCACAACATATTACAGTTGAGAACCAAATCCATTGCACTTAAAATTCAGTTGACAGGCAAGATAAATTCAGTTGAAAACCAAATCCATTTCACAACATACTTAGACAAATTCAGTTTACACAGGGACAAGAACAAGATAAGTTCACCAAAATCATTCAACATCCCATTAAGCTTCCTTATCTTCTCCTTGGTCTCCTCTTTGTGTTTGAATAAGTCACCAATCATGTACTCAAGCTTTCTCTTCTCTTGCTTCAGTTGATCCCTCTCCTGCATGACTTGGTCACTCTCTTTCTCTGCCTAAGCCCTGAATACCTGATGAATGTTTGTTACTGATTTGTCAGTGCTCTTCTTCTTCTCAAGCTCTTCCTTCAGATCAGCCAGAGCAATTTGTGTGTTGCCTAATTGGCTCATTGCCTGCTCCTTTTCATGCCACCATCTTGGCAAAATCAAGCTTGAAATGTCTCAGCTCATTATCCATTTTTGTCTTCTCTTCCATGATCTTCAAGTTCTCTTCAGCACTCAACACATTTTGTGTTAGCCTTTGTTTTGTCTCCTCTTCATACATGCTCCATATGGTAGATAGGCTCATCTTCAATGCTCCAGGCCACTCGGGGTCTATCCGTTCCACATAGGTGCATTTAGGTACTTCCTATCATCCAAACAAAGATTCAGTTAAGTGACATTATTCAGTTATCTGCAAATCTTCAGATAAAAGCCACCCTGCCACTGTCAAATGATGAAATGAAATTAAAATGGCACTATTATCTGGATTTTTACAAACCTTGTGTGCACAAGCCAGGAATCTTCTTCCACTGTCAACTAATTGAAAAGCCACATGCTTCTCACACAAAGATCCATGCTCACATGTAAAGCTAGGCAGATCTGTGGGCTGTGCTACCCATTTTTTGCAGAAAATTGTGGCAAGAGGCTAATTTTTTTTGCATTTGTTAAGTATAACCCTAGAAGTTGTTTAACCCTAGCCGCGTGGAGGAGAGGACATGACTAACCTTGCTGGTCACCGAGTCATCTTCAGAAGAGGTTGGGAGATCATCCCAGGACACCATGGTTGCTGCTGGAGACCAGGGGAACAGGAGCAGAGGAAGGGCAAATAGAGGAGGAGAATGGAGGATGAAGATGAAGATCTGGTGGAAGAGGAGGAAAAAGAAGGGGATCTGGTGGTGGTGGACCTGGTGGTGGATCTGGTGGTTGCTCTGGTGGTGTTGGTGGACCAAAGGTGCATGCATAATGCAAGTTACAGGGTGTGCAAGTACAAACTTGAACCATTTGGTGGACCAAATGTGAATGCATAAGGCAAAGCTGTTGAGCAAGTTAACTGAATTTGCTGACAAAATTCAGTTAACTTCAGTAGCATCAACAGACAAAATTCAGTTAACTTCTTTTGGATTGTTGCCTTATATAGCAACACCACACTTTTGGATTGTTGCCTTATATAGCAACAAGACAACATCAACAAGACAGAGAGGACAAGACAACATCAACAACATAAACTACACCATTTTGTAGCACTTCATCATTGCCACTTACTTAGTTCAACTTAATTAGTTCAAAGAAGACAAAGATCAACAAATTTTATATAGCAACTAGACAGAGCATCAACATCCTTATATAGCAACTAGGATCGATCATCAACATCAACAGAGAACATAAAATAGCATGAGATCTCAAACAACATCAACAACATAGTTCAACTGCCACTTAGTTCAACAACACATAGTTCAACAACCAGCCAACACATAGTACTTCAACATTGGCAACAAAAATTAGAAATAACTTATGTGCTTAATATACAAGCACACCTAACAAAACTACACTATTTTATAACTTATATGCTGAAAATTTGTATATTCAAAGATACCTAACTAATCGCAATCGCGTTTCTTCTTCATGTTGGCAACTGCCATTTTCTTCATCTTCAGTTCTTCATTTTCTGCAGCGCTCCGAGCGGCGAACCTCCATGGCAACTATCACCTTCCTCTTCTTCTTCCTCTCTGGCTGTGCTGCGACATCAACCTGTGCTTCCAGGCCCAAGACCACCTCCACCTCCTACTTGACGATGTCAGGAACATCTGGAAGCAGCTCGACGTCAATGGGGCGGTGCTTGTCACCCTCCCTGGCAACGGCCTCCACCATCTGGACCTCTGGCTCGGGGACAACGGGCACCGCCACCTTGACCTCCGGCTCATTGTCAGAGTGGACAATCACCTCCGGCTCCTCCCCGCCAGCCGACTAGGACGATTCGGTGTCGTAGCCAGAGGTGTCGTCGGAGTCATACTCTGAGTCGAACGAGTCGGCGTCGGAGATGTCGCTGCAGGCACCAGCAGCTGGCCGAAGCGGTCCCAAAGACGTCAGGTTGACAGCGCGGGACGACCACTTCAACATCTCGACGCGCCCATCCCGGAGGAAATGCACGCGGATCGAGCCGCGCGGATGGTGGCGGACCGGTACATCCACCATCGCTGGCCATCACAGGTCGCTTGAGCGCTGCCTCCATCCCAAAACAGAGGACCAACACCGGAGAGATACCTTTGGGGTCGGTGATGGCGCAGTCCAGCTCGTCCTCAGTCATGACCTTGAGGAGGCCACGCGCGTGGTGACGCATCATTCTGATGCTGGGGAACCACTACCCGATCTCCTTCAGGTCGGCGAGCATGGCCTTGTCGTCGCCTGCCAGGTCGTCGATGAGCCTCTACCAGGCGAGGCTGTTGTCCACGGCGTCGAGCCATTGACGACAGTGTGGTGCTTGGCGGCAGGGGTTTTCTTGACGGCGGAGTGGGAGTTTGGTAGCGGGGTAACCGAGACGACATGGGTGGACTATGGACTAGAGGTGAGTGGAGAGTGGAGCGGTGGGTGGGTGGGCTTAAAGAGCAGAGAAGGAAACCAAATCGGCATGGGGCATTGGGCCACTAGCAACTACTAAATAGTTAGTTTAGTACCTACCCTTGATCAAATCACTAGTACTACCCCACTGGCATTGCCCCCAACGTTCAATACCACGGGTCCTGGGTTCGAGACCCAGGCAAAACTTTTTTTGCTTGATTTTTTCCTTTAATCAAAATTTGGTACATATGTTCAGTTTGCATCAAGTTTAGCAATATAAAATCAGTCATAAAAATTCAATGTGCATGAAATTCAGCAAAAATGGACAAAGAAGCAAAAAATTCAGTGTGCATCAAGTTCAGTTTGCATCAAATTACTTAATTTTAGTGGATAGAGAAGCATCAAATTACTTAATGTTAGTGGATAGAGAAGCATCAAATTACTCAATGAACCACTTATGTGTGGTACATTTGAAACGAGACACCGAATGAACTACATTTGAGCTCTAGTAGTTTCAAACACTCAGATTTAAGTTTCTGCCAAAAATCACTGAAATACAAGTGCAACGGCACTCTTCATCTGAACTCATCAAACACGTTGACTCTTTTCTTCTTGGACACATGTCCACTTGGCCCTCCTGCTTGCTTCTTCTCTTTAGCTCTTCTTCTCTTGGCCTCTTCTTGTTGTTTCTTCTTTGCTTCTTGATCTTGTTTTTTCTTCAGTGCTGCAATAGCTCTCTTTGCTTCTTGCTCTTCTCTTCTCTTCATTGTTGCCTCTGCCTTAGCTGCAATTGCTTCAATTGCCTTGGCCTCCTTCTCTTCTTGTAGTGCTGCTTTTCATGCTGCTGAAGCTTCCAACTTTGCTGCTATTTCCTCAACCTTCTTTTCTTTTGCTGCTCTTCTTCTTCTGGCCGCCTTCTCTGCTTTCCTGATAGCAATTTCCTACCTCTTTGCTTCAGCCTCCTCTTCTCTCCTCTCTGCCATCTCATTCATTGCCTCTAGTGCTTCATCTCTTCTGGTTGTCATCTGCCTTTCTTTTTCTCTTTTCATCTTCAGCAACTCCATGGTCAGGTTGCCACCATTTGTAGTAGTTGTTGTATGTGCTGAAGCTTGAGAATTGGATGCCTGTAATATGAATGATGAATCTGGCAGAGTGCCTTCAGTTTCTTCTCTAGGTACAGGCCTAGACTGCTGCATCTTTGAAGCATTGTACATCCAAAGTCTTGCACCTGTACACAGCCAATCATCACATGCTACCATCACTAGTGTATCATATTAAATACAACCTAAAAGAAATGGACAAAAGGATTAGAATTTACCTGAAAGACAACTGGTGTATCATATTCATCCTCTTGTTGCTGCACTGGGCAACATTCTGTGTGGCATTGACATCCTCCTGTGTACGTTGGCCATCATCTTGTGTGACATGAACCTCCTCCTGTGTGACTTGCCCACCATCTTGTGTGACATGAACCTCCTCCTGTGTGACCTGGCCATCTTCCTGTTGTGCCATAACTGGTTCATCATCAGACACATCCTCTGGAATAGCCCTTGCCCCCCTTCTCACTGGTAGTTTTGGCAAAATGCCAGATTTTCTAGTATTACATCCTTTGATGTTGTGGCCTTGTTCATGGCAAGATGAACATGTTATTGTGCCTCCATGTCCGGTCAAGACTTTGTGCCATCTTTCTTTTCAATCTCATAAGGCTGCTTTCTCCTACTCTTGTTTGAAGGCCTCCCTACTTTTTTTCATAGACAGTGGTTTGCTTTCACAACCATTCATCTTCCGCCACTCACTCCTATCTCTCGCAAGGCTTGATAATTGGTTTGTATGCTAACTTGAATGCTTCAACATCAGAAAGGTGAGTGCACCAAACTCTCTCGGGTCAATTCTCTCATGTCTGCAAAGATGCAATTGCATGGTGGCATGGAACTCCACTAAGATCCCACCTTTTGCATGTACAACTCTCTTCCTTGAGGTTAACAAAGGTATGTCTTGCTCTGTTGTCAACCTCGAAAATGCCATCACCAGCCCTCGAGACCATGCATGTAGCTTCCAAATTTCTATATTCCTTTCAATTCTTTTTCTTATTTTTGAGCATATGTAACTGTGCCAGATCTCTGCCACTTTTCTTATGTTGTAGAATCTGGCCATTAGCTGAGTTTTGATCTTCTCAATCATTGATATGAGATGCATCTCCCTGGCCTTAAGAATATATTTGTTGAAAACCTCACAGTTGTTGTTCAGAAGGATATCACACATGACCAATTCTCTTTGGAAGCCCCTAACCCAAGTGTCGGGTGGTAGCTGCTCAAGCCATTTGTATGCTTCTAGGCTGATGACCTTCATTTCCTCCATGCTTGCAGCCCACAGTTCTGGTGTTGTGCTCCTTGCACACTTCCATAACTGGTTCTTAAGAACATCTCCTTTGTGTGTTTGCTGAAAATTCTACCATATATGCCTAACATAGTGTATGTGCTCTACATCAGAAAAGTGCGGCCTCACTCCCTTGATCAGCCCCTTTTGCTTGTCTGACATTATAATCTATGGCTCTGTGTTCAGAATTCGCAAGTCACTCTTCAGATTTGGCAGAAACCATTTCCATGTGTCAGTGTTCTCTACCTCAACAACTGCAAAAGCTAGAGGGTAGATGCAGTCATTAGGATCCATGCCAACAACACACAACATAACACCTCCATACTTTGTCTTCAAGTGGCATCCATCCAAACAAATGACAGGCCTACAAGCTTGCATGAAACCCCTTTTGCAGCATCCAGAGAGAAATAACAACTTCCAAATATGCCATCATTGACACCTACATAGAAAGAGCTGCCTGGGTTTGATCTTCTGAATTTCACGCATAATCCCACATACCGTTATATCGCTTCTAACTCATCTCCTTCAATGACTTTCTTCACTAGTCTCCTGCCCTTCTAAGTTTGCTCCTTGTTGTTGTCATGTTCCAAATTCTTCTGAACAACCCTTGCAAAATCTTCATGTTCATGTTTTCATCTGCTCTGAATGAATCAAGATATTTTCCTGCCATGAAGGGAGCAGTGAATGACTTGACACTCCATTTCTTTATGCAGGTATGCTTTGGGTTATACTTCTTGATCATGAATGAGTTGATTCTCCCATCAAATGATGCAAACAAAGACCATGGACACCCATCTTCACAAATGGCCTTAACTCTTTTTCTATCATTTCTAGGGCATTTGATGTCAACCCTTTCATGACAGCTATACTCCTTGATAGCCCTCCTCAGTAACTCAACATTAGCAAATGTCTGACCAACTTGGAACTCTGGTTTAGACAGGTCCTCTTCTCTGAAACATTTGAAATTCAGCTTAACCTTATCTTCATCAGAAGAAGGCAAGCACATGTCCACATCTTCAGTAGGATCATCAGCTTCTTCTTGGACCGCTTTACCTTTTTCTTTCTCACAATCAACATTTTTGTCAAACAAGTCATCATCATCTTGCAGATCAATGTCTGAATCAACAATTTGTGGAATGAAATCTTCATCTGAATCCTGCATCGAACAACCAACTCAGATTCTGCCAGATCCATGTTTAAAACCCTACAGCTTTTTCTTCTGCCCCTGAACTCAAACTGAAATGTATGCATGTACTCTCCTAGTTGAGGTGGTCCTGGGATGTAATCCTCTTCTTCTGACTCTTCCTCACTTTCTAATAGTGCATCTTCAACTAGACCTTGCTCAACCTCATGATCTTGATCTTGCTCAGCCTGCTCTTGTGCCACCACAACTTGCTCAACATTGTCCTCTTGCTGTTGATCTTGATCTTGCTCAGCCTGCTCCTGTGCCACTACAACTTGCTCAACATGGTGCTCTTCATGTTCATCTTGATCATGCACTTGCTCTTTCTTTGGCCTACTTGCATTGAATTTGGCAAATTGAGGATCCTCATCATCAGAATGAACAGGAACATGTGAAATATATGATCTCATGCTCTCATCACGATCAAGAAATATTTGCTGAAAATGATTCCCATTCAAAACACAATCCTTCATGTTCTCTGTCATATGTCTCCTATCTTAATCTCTCTTAATCCATTCTTGTACATTGTCAATCCTAGGAACACACCAATAAGCCCTGATCCTGCCCTCAAACCCATACCCAATTTCATCCACTAGACTAGCAACAACAGTAGGTGTCCAGTTATCTATGTCACAAAGAGTCATACCAAATGGAGTGGCCTTTGTGATAATCCCTATGCTTGCTCAAGACAAAGGAAATAGCCACCATTTATGACCTCAACAGAGAAGTGGTTGCTTAGGGGTCTTGTAAAACATCCAAAGTGGCATTGTTCAGACAAGATAAACAGAGTCATTTATGAAGGTTCAGTCAAGCTAAAAATGTTCAGTTAACTCCAAAAGTTCAGTTATTGTATTAAACCACCATTAGCTCGCTTAATCGAAAAGGTGACCTAATCAAGGGTACTTAGCAAGCAAAAGAATGTAATTGGACCAAAACAAGCAAAGTGGCAATGCTCGCTGTCAATGTTCGCCATCGTACTAAATCAAGTTCAGACATTTCAATATTCGCATAAAGTTAACACATACAAATTCAGTTATCTTACAGAGCAAAATTCATACATGTTGCAGAAAGAAAGCACTGATTCATGGCCTCCACTGAACAACTATACGATCTTTCATGGGCAAAACGATCATCTCATGCGCAAAACGCCTTATGATCAACAACCAGGCCATATAAAGCAAAGAAACAGGGGAGAAGCGAGCATGGCCTTCCCCTAACATATCCAAAATCAAACCCTAATTTTGCTCTGCAAACCCTAGATCATCTCCAACTACAACATCCATAGCCCATAAGAAACCCTAACTTTGATATGTGGCCTTGCTCATCGTCCGCTGCTAAAACCCTAAACCCTACACCATCCGTGGCAAAAGGGGAGAGAAATAGCCCAAACCCTAGCACCTATGCGCAATTGACTCGAACTCAAGCTCTTCCCCGGAGATTTCATGGACAAATCGAGTACAGAACGTGCCGACAACGGTGACGTACCATAGAGGGGCGGCAAGGCATGATCGTCACGACGCGTCGGTGCGAGAGGGACGTCACGCAGCCCCTCCCAAATGGCGCGGACGGCGGCGGCGCAGCGTTCGACGATGAGCTCATGGGGCCATCGCCACGCTCGCCCACGCCGGCGACGTCGAGGCAACCACCTCAAATGGCTAACGAACTGTGGGAGAAGCAAGAAGCAGGGGAGAAGCGAGACAGGGAGTGGCTCGGTCGGACCAGGGTGGCTCGATCCGACCAGGTGGGGGGGGGGGATCTTTTAATAACTGGCAGTTTTGCAAAGAAAAGAAAACTCGCATGCATGCGTATTCGAGCGAGCTAGGCACATGTGGCAGTCAAAGAACACTTGGCAGCGGTTGACTAGCGCCAACTCAGCACATACGTACACAAAACCGTATAATGGACTGCAGATGACCCCAAGTGCAAGTTTGGTGACTGTATTTCGGGTATTTGTAACCACAGGGACTAAAGTGAACACCAACGCAAGTAATAGTCGTGGCGGGTGCCCGATCCGAGTTTGATGGCGTGTTCGGTGTTGCCCTTTGGTTCTGCTCAACGGCAATGGCTTCATTTTTGGTGAGCCACCTTGAGGTCCGCAGTCAGATATCAAGAATGGAGCCGTCGAGCTCGGGTGAGGAGGTGATCCGTCATTCTTTTCTTGGTCGCTTTGGTGGTGCCGGAGGCAGGTGACAGCGTTGGTGTCAAGCTCGTAGATGTTCTACCATCCTTTCAGTTTTGGCCGGTCGCTTACGACATTTCAGATTGCTTTTTTATGATATGAATGAGACGGTATACGACACGTGAAAAAAGTAACCTGTAGTGAATTTTTCTCCAGCGAAAACCCTGTTCCCAAACGAACCGGCGATTAAAACCCCATCGCGATCTGGTGCGGTGGCCTCTCCTGTCGCCATTCCTCCGCCGCCGCGCTCCCACTCCTGCTCCCCACGATGCGGCACCTCCTCCTCTCCCGTCTCCTCCGCCGCGCCTCCTCCCTCCCAGCCTCACCACAACCTCCAACTTATCCGTGCTCTCTCCTCCTCCTCCCTCTCCCGGCCTCAGACACCGACCTCCGCAAGTACGCCGGCTACGCGCTCCTCGTCCCTGGTTGCGGCGCCGCCACCTACTACTCCTTCCCCTTCCCGCCCGACGCGCTCCACAAGAAGGCCGTCCCCTTCAAGTACGCGCCCCTCCCCGACGACCTCCACACCGTCTCCAACTGGAGCGGCACTCACGAGGTCCACACCCGCGTCCTCCTCCAGCCCGACTCCATCCCGGCGCTCGAGGATGCCCTCGCCACCGCCCACAGGGAGCGACGCAGGCTCAGGCCCCTCGGCTCCGGGCTGTCCCCCAATGGCCTCGGGCTCTCCCGGGCCGGCATGGTCAACCTTGCGCTCATGGACAAGGTGCTAGACGTCGATGTCAAGAAGAAGACCGTCACGGTGCAGGCTGGGATACGTGTCGCCGAGCTCGTCGATGCGCTCAGAGAGCATGGGCTCACATTGCAGAACTTTGCGTCCATTCGAGAGCAGCAGGTCGGCGGCATCATTCAGGTCTGTTCAATTGGGGAAAGCCATTCCTCCATACATGCGATGAGCTCTATTAGTGAATTTCGATATTACAATGAAAATCGTCAAAATCACTTAGCATAAATTTGGTTGAAGGTGCTCTATGGCATGCTTCACATTTGCAACACTGCAAGAGTTACTGTTATATTCACATACAAGCAAGAAAGCATCGTCTCATAGCCTGTGCAGGGATTCAAACACACTTAATGTAGAACTAATCTATTGCTTTAGCCATCGACGGTTGACAAACTTTTGCATGTATTGTACTGGTTGATTCGGTTCATGTCCTTGCACCTACTAATATATGGGCTAGATGGGCCTTTCTAGTTCACAGACAGATCAATCGGCAGAAAATGGTTAATAAGACTCAAGGCTATCTTTGGTCGAGTCTTACCATTTAATTAGGTCTTTCTTTTTTATATTTCTTACTAAAATATTCTCTAATGCAACCTCCATCCCAAATTACTTCTCTTAAATTTATCTAGATACGGATGTATCTAACACTAAAATGTGTTTAGCTACATCCGTATCTAGACAAATCTACAACAACAACAACAAAGCCTTTAGTCCCAAAGAAGTTGGGGTAGGCTAGAGCTGAAACCCATAAGAATCTTGCAACCAACTCATGGTTCTGGCACATGGATAGCAAGCTTCTACGCACCCCCTGTCCGTGGCTAGTTCTTTGGTGATACTCCTCAGATCTCTCTTTATGGACTCCTCCCATGTCAAGTTCGGTATCTAGACAAATCTAAGACAAGTAATTTGGGACGGAGGGAGTACTTGAGATTTGAGAGGATATAATTTATTTGCTTTTCTTCATAATGTATTCTTACTGAGTATATTATTTCTTTTAAATTTAATTGCACATGGCTATGTTTACCATCTGCAGATGTTTTTAATGTTCTTTTAACATAGAACCATGTATTTCTATTGAAGATTGAAAACTGCTTTGATTAGTATTGCTCTTTTTCGGAGGAACAAGCATTTGCTCAAAGGAGCTGTGAATAGGATATTAATTATGGTTATGGATAATTCTCAACTCCTGTACATGCACTATGCAAGGAGTTGTATCGCTGATATTTGGTAGTACTAGAATGAAAATTGGAAAATCATTTGGCACAAATTTGATCGAAGATATTCGATGAAACGCTTCACATTGGCAACACTGCATTAGTTACTGTTTTATTCGCATAAAAGCTAGAAAGCATCGCCTCATAGCCTGTTGCAGGAGTTCAAACATGCTTAACGTAGTGACAGATGGGGGTTCCAGAGAGTGGCAAAACTTTCATGTTAATTTTACTAGGAGATTCAGTTCATGTCCTTGCACATACTAACAGAAGGGCTAGAGCGGTCTTTCTAGTTCAGACACATCAATCAGCAGAAAATAGTTAACAGAAAGACCGAAGTTCCTCTTCGGTCGAGTCTTATCATCCGGGTCTTCCATTTTTAGATTTCTTACCCAGAAGTTCTCCGATACTTGAGGTCTGTGAAGAAGACAGACTTAATTTGCTTTTCATAAGGGGAGATTCTCTAAGCCTTGTCTTTGTTATATATTCATTGCACATCCTTACAAAAAATTTACCAGCTACAAATGTTTTTGACATTCTTTGTAACATGGAATTCCACGTGTTTCTACTGAAAAGAACCTCTTTCGTAGTACTGCCCATTTTTTGTGAGAGAGAGATAAGTATATTTGCTGAAAGGAGCAATGAGTAGAATATTAGTTATGAACAGTTCTTATGGCATCAAAGTAACTATGTACTGCCATTTGTTTTCACTGTGCATACTAGCTTTTATTCGTGCTAACTGCTTATCATCTGAATATGTATGCCCAACTTTACTCGCCCTACTGCTTGAGGGATCTAATTGCTTTATTGGTATTGCTCTACAACTTGTGTCAATGAAGCTTAACATCCACTAATTTCAGTTTGGACATGATATGAATATGCGTAACTAATTTCAAATGTTAAATTCTTGATTGCTATGCGTGCTAACTGCTTATCATCTGAATATGTATGCCCAACTTTACTCGCCTCTACTGCTTGAGGGATCTAATTGCTTTATTGGTATTGTTTCACAACTTGTGAATGAAGCTTAACATCCACTAATTTCAGTTTGGACATGATATGAATATGCGAACTAATTTCAAATGTTAAATTCTTGATTGCCTACAGGTTGGTGCCCATGGTACTGGTGCGAGATTGCCTCCAATTGATGAGCAGGTTATTAGCATGAAACTGGTTACTCCTGCCAAAGGGACGATAGAGTTATCAACGGAGAAAGATCCTGATTTGTTTTATCTTGCCCGTTGTGGACTTGGTGGCCTAGGAGTCGCTGCAGAAGTTACTCTTCAGTGTGTAGAAAGACACCAACTTGTTGAGCATACTTTCGCTTTCTAATGCAGATGAAATCAAGAAAACCACCAGTAATGCTACACATCTCAGTTGCTTAGTCTGTATACAGTTTTAGTATCTTTTACTAGAGGAATGTCTAACTTCCTTGCTTTCCTGCCCTTTTCAGGAAATGGCTTTCTGAAAACAAACATATCAAGTACTTGTGGATTCCATATACTGATACAGTTGTCGTTGTCCAATGTAATCCTCCTTCAAGATGGAAAACTCCAAAGTTGGCATCAAAATATGGAAAGGATGAAGCCCTACAGCATGTTCGTGACCTTTACCGAGAGTCATTGAAGAAATATAGGTGCGAACACTTGGCGTGGTTCGATATATAAATTGCACTGTTTCCTTGATTTTCTGTATGGAAACTTCATCATAACTCTTTCTAGGTTAACCGGAGAGCACATTACAAGTACTCTTGCACTTTTACTGTGTGTGCGCTTGAGTTAACAAACTTCACTTAGATTTTCTACACTTATGCAGATATTCTTTTGTATCTGATTACCTGAGTGAATCAGCTAAATATTCCCTTCGTTAGAAACTGAAATGGTAGGGAGCAAGTGATTACTCTGGCTACCAACTGGCCATGGTGTTTTTAGCTTGCTCTTACATGTTTTAGTCTGAATTTGACCTTTCCAGCTTGAGACCCTGGTCACTTTGTTGTGGCTCGTACAGAAAGGCATGGGGGCTGTGATGTTTGTAGGAAGAGTCGATATGTCATAAGTTATACAAGAAGTGTCAGGTTGAACCTTTTTGTCTGCTTGTTAGGCATTCAGTTGTGCTACCTTGAAATGATAGACAAATTGAAGGTGTATGCAGCCAAGTAAAATATTGAATATATGTTAAAACCACTTGCAGCTTTACTCAAAGGAGCTAATTTTGAATTTATTTGCACTAAAATTCTAGCTTTACTCAGGAATAGCCGATTTTTGTTTTGTTTTGGTTTCTAGCTTATGCCACCTTATAGATGTTTTTCAGAACTGAAGCCGACAGTAAAGACCCAGCGATAGATCAACTTTCATTTACTGAATTGAGGGATCAATTGATCGCCCTTGATCCTCTGGATAAAGATCATGTGATCAGAATTAATAAAGCAGAAGCTGAGTATTGGAAGAAGTCTGAGGGATATCGCATGGGCTGGAGTGATGAAATACTAGGTTTTGATTGTGGTGGGCAGCAGTGGGTTTCTGAAACCTGCTTCCCTACAGGAACTCTAGCGAAGCCAAACATGAAGGATTTATATTATATGGAGGAGTTGCTACAGTTGATTGAGAAGGAGGATATACCTGCACCTGCACCTATTGAGCAGCGTTGGACTGCCCGCAGCAGGAGCCCTATGAGTCCGGCATCAAGCTCTGAAGAAGATGACATATTTTCATGGGTAACTTGTTCTTCTGCCACATTTTATTGTTGTGTTAATTAATGTTGCTGTGAGTTACAAAAGTTCTAAAGTTATACCGGATTCACAGGAGGGCGTGTTCTATTTCCATGCAATAATTTAAGATTCAACTCAATTCAGATTTGCAAGATATCAAAAAGGCAAATGCTTACCAAGTTACTGAACAATAACACTGTCACAGTTCCAGAAGTATTTTTCTCGTATTGACCCAAATGAGATTTCGGTTTATCTTAATTTTGTGTAGAAATGTAGAACATGTTCTATTCTTATTTGGTACTCCCTACAATCCAAAATAAGTGTCGCAGTTTTGAACTAAGATTGAACTAACCATAGTTCAAAACTGTGACACTTATTATGGATCGGAGAGAGTAATTCTTTTAGGATATATTTTAAACTTTAGAGGACATTTCCCCTGTATAACTCAGTTCAAACTGTGATATTTGATAAGTACTTTACAAGCCGATGAAAAGCTTTGCTATTCTCAACATTATGTCATTTGTACTTCATAGATACCTACATAAATCAGTATGTATAGGTGTCAGTATCGGTAATAAATTAATAATAGTCATGGAAGAACTTTGGTTCATGCTACTTTGTCGAATACATGGAAAATTTTGTAGATGAATCTGGCAAAACTCAATTGTTAACCATGAGACAAGGTTTTATGCAGTTTTTACCATGTTTCAACTTTTAGTTAGTCCTCTTAAAATACTTACTGTGGTAATGTAATGCAGGTTGGTATAATAATGTATTTACCAACATCGGATCCTCGCCAAAGGAAGGATATTACCGAGGAGTTCTTCAACTACAGAAGTCTGACGCAAACTAGTCTCTGGGATGATTATTCTGCATATGAACACTGGGCTAAAATTGAGGTACCAACTTTAACTATCACCTGCAAGATTCGTGCACCTACTACCATTTGGTGTTTGTTAGTAAGCATTGCTGCAGACGTGGTGGAAGATTAGCATCATACCTGTTCATTTCAAGAGAATCATCTCTTCTCTTGCAGGCATAGCAGTGGCCTGCTAAACTGTCTTGCAAGCGTTATTGACAAAATGGTTTGCTTCCTAACGTATTCTTTCTGATTCTTCTCAGGTTCCGAAGGACAAGGATGAACTTGCTCAACTGCAGGCTAGGTTGCGGAAACGCTTCCCCGTTGACGCGTATAACAAGGCGCGCATGGAGCTGGACCCTAACAAGGTTCTCTCCAGTGCCAAGTTAGAGAAGTTTTTCCCAGGAATGCAGACTGTCCAACATGCAAAGTAAAGGTGTTCTGATTGATGGCATGCTGAAGGCACAGAGCTTTATCATAATGTGTATCTTTTTTTTTTCCCTCTGGAGAAATGTACTCTTCCAAGTTGGATTCTGTCGTTGATAGTTGGATCAAAAGTCAAAACTATCATGCTGATGTGCGGGTGGTTTACATGATTATAGACGCGGGCTTCCGAGTTAATTTCTTTGTAGAACTTGATTGGTTGGTAGAGCCGTAGAGGTAGTTTTTTAGTGCTCTCAGGTTAAGCGCTTGTTGCAGGAGGATGTCTTTGGTTCATGACTAAACAATCTATGCTTATCTATGGTACTATATATCATCCTCTGTTGAAATAAATTCTGAGGAAGAACAAATTGATTCGATTCAATGTGCAGCTGGAGAATTTCTTTTTAAACCAAAATTTTAACAAATCATCGTGTTGTGATTGCGCGATCGTACCGAGCCACTATGGTTGGCTGCGTTTGGCGCTACGGTGGTTTTTCGTAATTTTGTTTGCCCTATTGGTCCCTATTTGCTTGTTCTACTTTGCTTACCCCCCCCCCCCCCCCCTCGAAATTTTAGATTATAAAATAAGCACAATAGATTCAACAAGTACAAACTGAGCCATAAAGTTGCTTTCCTAGCAAAACAATGTTGGCGACTACTCCAGAATCCTCACTTTATGTGCAAAAATTCTTAGTGCAAAATACTACCCAGATAGAGATATACTCAATGTAGGCCTTAAGAAGGGTTCTTCTTTTACATGGCAAAGTATTGTCGCGGGTATACAAATGTTCAAAAAGGGATGCATTTGAAGGATGGACATTGGCTCACAAATTAACAGCTGGAACCATCCTTGGATTCCAACTAGTGAATCTAGGAGGTCATCACACCAAGAGGAACAACTATGTTGGGGAAAGTGGAAGAATTGATTGATCCGCACACTGGCCAATGGGTTGAAGCTCTTATACGTTCTGTGTTCTCACTCGTCAATGTTCACAGAATATTACAAATACCACTTCGGGTGGAAGTGATGGATGATGTTGTAGCTTGGCATAACACTCGTTCTGGTACTTTCTCGGTACGGTTGACATATTATGTTAAATTTGAACACCAATTTGGACACCATTGGAACCACAACAATGGACCAGGTAGTCACTAAGAATGTGACTCGTGGATGGAGCCTTAAGATACCAGGGAAGGTAAAACACTTTGTGTGGAAAGTGCTTCGCGGGGTACTACCGTGTCTAGGAACACTAGCTGGTAGACATATCCCAACTTCTGCACAATGCCCAAACTGTCGTATTGGGTCTGAAGATTCGCAGCACTGCCTATTCACTTGCAAGCGAGCGTTGGAAGTCTGGACCCAACTAGGGTGGAAAGAGGAAATACTTAAAGCAGTTGGGGAAGACCGATCCGGTGCTATCACCATGGATATTCTGATGAGGGGGCGATCCCCTATTGGGGAGCTTCCTATGGCGTAACTAATTATGTGGCGAGTTGGTACATCTGGTGGCAGCGGCATCAGTTCGTTAAAGGAGAGGAAATCAGGCCACCGGAGTGTACTGCAGTATCTATCAAGGTGGTAGCAACAAACTTTGTCTGCGCATATACTCCAAATCGACCGGTTCAAAAGCGTGATCACAGGTGGAGAAAAACAAGTAGAGGAACTGTTAAATTAATGTAGATGCTTCATTCTGTGTTGAGACTATGACTGGAGCTACAGGAGCAGTAGCTCGAGATGACCATGGGCAGTTTGTAGCTGCAGCTGTGTGGTTTATAACGCATGTCATAAGTGCAGAAGCGGCGGAGATAGCAGCAATCCAAAATGGATTTTACTTGGCCGGCAACATTAGCTGCAATTTGGTGACAGTGGGATCGGATAGCTCGAACGTTGTTGTAGCACTCACTCAAGATGTTTATTTAGGCCCGGGTGCAGCTGTGTTTTATGGATGTAAAGCGCTTGTTGCAGGCTTAACAAAGGTGGACGTGATCCATTTCTTCCGCGAAGCCAACAATGTAGCAAATAGCTTAGCAAAATACTCCCTTAGTAATAGATCGTCTGAGGTTTGGGATAGCTCAATTTTGGACTTTATTTCTCATTTCATTGTACATGATCTCTCTATTATCTAAGGAATAAAGTTATTTACCCGTAAAAAAACTGAGCCATAAAGTTTTTTTGAACACGTCACGTGGGGGGTGGGGAGGAATCCCCAGATGAATATTGATCTCTATTCAAAGAAAATAATCCGGTTCATGAGAGACCCAGATTGAAAACCGTGATGTGGCTTATAAGGAAGACCAGATCGAAAATCTTGATCTAGTTTACAAGGAAAACCATACAGGCCAAGGGGCAAAGACATGAAAAGTCATCGTGTTAGCGCACGAGCAGCAACAACATCGAAACCACTGACAAGGCACCACCAGGAGCTGCACCATTGCCAATCCCTAGCCATCTAGCACTCGACATTAGGGCAATATTGTACGTGGCGAGGTGAGTATGACGGATGGGGAGACGCCGGTTCAGCGAGCATGCACAAAGTGATAAAGGGTTGCCCAATCTTCTCAGTGAGCAGATGGTGTCGATGATGAACTTGTTGGATAATTTGTGAGACACTCACGAACTCTCCGGTTGTTCCCCATTTCCAATGTGACGGATCTTCAACCCTATAGATATTCGCAACACCACACACTTGCGCACGTTGCCGCTGACCACAAAGTGGATTTGCATTCTCCCAATTCCCAGTGGAATGACATATAGCAATTGACTTACAGTAGTAAAGGTCCAGATCGATGCAAACTTGGAGGGGGTAAATATTCATGATGATGCAAAGAGGAATATGTTGAATTTAGATGAATGCTTGTAGTAATTCGTTCTGGTTCTAGGGTTTATTTCAAACGTGACCCCCCCTTAAAGTCACGACTTACAAGGGTATATAAAGACACATGTAGGTCCAACCTAAGGTTGGAAGTCAAAAATAAGCATTTCCCTAACTTCCCTATAAAAGACTATTTGGAAACTCGCAGAAACAACCACCATATTGTTTTGAGGATATCGACTCGGTCACTGCGAGTCGGGGCCCGGGAGTATATAGTTTGGAAAGCACACGGAACCAACACTCCAACCTGTATTTACTTGCTTTATTTGAAGCGTGTATGTGAATTTTGCACCTATTTCGGTATCGGACCTCCTAGCAGTTAATTCGAAGCTGAAAGGGGATATCTTGTTTCGATCTTTTGTTCTCTTTATTTGGTGACCATAGTTTCGTCTCCAATTGTATTGCATATGCCTCCCTCTCCTCCGTCACGCACTTGCTGACATCAGAAATCAGTGGGTGTTCTTCTTGCTGCAATTCTTCATCTTCACATGCCAAGCTTGTCTCCTCTTCAAATTTGATCATAAATAAATGCAAACACCTAGGCATTATAAAATTCTAATAAACAAAAATACCATATTCAACTAAGAGTGAATTCACCTATTGTTCTAGTAGCTTTGCACATGGTCTTGTAATTGGTCCCATTTTGGTTCCACTGGACTTGTCTTGTGCAGCAACATTATCAATGGAAAAGGATGGTAAAGGACGAGGGATGTCCTCCTCATCCTCTGCCCTAGAAAGGCGTCAACCTCAATGTGCCAAGGTCTTCTTCATCATATGGCGTCAAATCAGCAATGTTGTGCAACCCAAGACCCCTGGAACACCCGATCCATCGACGTCTGAGCCCAGTACATCGCTGCTTGACTTCTCCAAATGAGATTCGACAACCTAGCCCGTTGAGGACCCCTCTGTTTAATTTCCATAGTTGGATCATGATCGCACGTGCATAATTAGACCACTTAAATGAATTGGTCTTAGTGAATCGGAGCTCGCCACATCACAACCTTATCCAAAACCTTATCTATAGAAAATTCATTTAATTAAATTAAAATAGAAATTTTGCAGAAAAGCCCCTCAACTTAAAATACTCATAATTAATTATCTACAAGTCCAAATTAGATGATTCTTTTTGCATAATGATCCTTATGAAATGTACTTTCACCTGGTCCAGAAATATTTCACTTTTGAATAATTTAAAATTAATTAATTTGAATTCAAAAAGGGCATAACTTGCAAAATAGAAATTCAAATAAATTGTTTCCTTTTGCAGAATGAACCTAGGGACATATATTTTCAGCTCAAGACACTTGGTACAAATTTGAATAATTTTAAAATATATTTCT
This sequence comes from Aegilops bicornis, assembly GCA_021605145.1. Classification (NCBI taxonomy): domain Eukaryota; kingdom Viridiplantae; phylum Streptophyta; class Magnoliopsida; order Poales; family Poaceae; genus Aegilops; species Aegilops bicornis. The sequence goes on from CM038673.1 coordinate 332,061,016, forward strand.
AATAGGATATAATAGAGGTCAGAATTCAAATAAAAATTAAACTCAAATTGGTTTAAATTGAATTAGAAATTGTTTAACAAAATAATTATTTTGCAACTAGCTCGTAAACTCAAAATGAACTTTAGTAAATATTTTGGGATTGTTATTATTTGATTTTAGGAAATTCCAATAACATTCCTATTAAAATTCAAACATAGTTTGATTATTATTTGAAACCCTAGGTTAATTTAAATAAAACTAATGCAATTTTTTTAATGAATTCAATTAACCTAGGAATTATTTTTGGAGTTACTAGTTAACTTTAAAACTCATATAAAGTTGAAAACTATTTGCACATACTAAAGTACTTTGGAATCATATTTGACTTTAGTTCAAATTAAAGAAGTAAATTTAGTCATAATGTGGGATTTATTTTTGACTTTAGTATAACTAAGATCAAATAAACAAACTGTAGCAATCATATTGGGTTTATGTTTGACTTTAGTTGAACTTAAGTTTATAAATAAACCCCAACGACTATGTTGGATTACTTGAATTTAGGAGAACTAATTGTAATTGAGTTGAATTGAACCAACTAAGTAAACTATGAAATGATTCATAATTAAAATTAACTCAAGAGAACCAAATCGAATTGTGAACTCAATTCATATTAAATTCAAATGAGATGAACCCTAATTCTAATCCAAATTGAATTGGAAGCCATACCAAGTTATCTTTTTCAGACACTAGTGTATTCAAGCTCAAGAAAGGTCAGCAAGTTTGAATTGGCATTCAAACCTGAACATGAACTTGGCTAACCAAGATTCATATACCATGACTCTGTTGTTAAGATTCTCTGAATCTAACAACCACAACTTGACATCAGATACTCCTTATGTGATGAACCCATATTTGAAACTTGCATGTGAACCCTTATGTTACATGTATTCCAATTGACAATCACTATGGTGTTTTCCAGAACTCTTATGAGTATAGTCTAACACATGATCTCACAACACAATGACACTGACACCATGCACAACACTTGGTGTATGTTTGTTTGTTTTATATGGTTGTTCATGATTGCTCTTTACTTACGTATATTGTGCGGAGAGCGAAGAGTAACATAATCAAGATTGTGAGCTTGAAGAATCGTCAATATAAGCAAGTGGAATCTTTGATCATAACCTATGTTTTCATGCATTGTAGTTGTTTTGCAACTAGGAAATCCCTATAGGATTTTACTTTATGCTTGACAAAACCAAGTAGGAGAAATATAGGTCCATCATCATCCTGACCTTGAAACCACCGAGTAGTTTCTTAGTTGCTTTAACGTGGATTGGGATCATCATTAAAGGTTACCTATGGGTGAATACTTAATTAATGAATCAATCTGGGTGGACTGGCTTTGATTGGGTCATCGAGTATGATTTTGGAGGGGAATGCCACCCAGGTATGAAAGGGATTGTACGATTTCAAGGTTGAGTAGCTTCCATGCATGTGTAACCGTGAGACAATATGGGCTCTGTCTGGACTAAGTAAGTTGTGGGAACCCACCTAGGTTGACCAGTAGATGTAGAATTTGCATGTAGGGAAAATCAGATTGGGCCTGCCATTCGAATAGGGCTACCATTTCCCAAAAGTACCATCTTGATCTACCTGGCTACTTGATGCATTGCAAGTGGTTTAGTTGTAGCTTTTCGAAGTAAGAGTATCGATCCCACAGGGAGCATAGGAATAAATCATTTGTCTCTTGAATGATTCGAGTAGAATGCTTGTGAATTGTTAACGATCCAAAGCAGTGGTAACGTAATGGAAATTATGTTGCAGGTGTAAAGATAAATAATTCAACTAGAGTAAACAACTAGAATTGTAAATAGGAGACTTGAGACAAATGGGATTAAAGCGTTCTTAGGGAGTCCATAATCCCCTCTAGTGTGCGTCTATAGCGGTGCCTAAAACACAATGCTACATCAAATTCCTAAGCCACTTTACATGTTTCTCTTTGTGGGCAGAGCCTATACAAATATGTGCATACACGCGGCATCTCTCAGATCACATATGCCACCATCATTCTTCCCCACTCCAAGTTATCAAACGGTAATTAAGGGGAAAGATGTCCCCATGGACGCGGCCAAAATGGTCTCCGTTTCACCCCCTGCTACAATGATCCGCTACGAAGGGAGATGGGGCTTGTCACGTCACCCACCTCCACAACCACATTGAAAGGATCGATAAGGTTGACTAGAGGGGGGGGGGGGTGAATAGGCAACTAACAATTTTTAAGCTTTTCTTTACCAATTTAAACTTTGCGATAATAAAGGTTGTCTAGATGTGCAACTAGGTGAACAACCTATATGATGCAATCAACACAAGCACAGGAGCAAGCAAAGATAGAAACACAAATAAGCTTGCGCAAGTAAAGGGATAGGATAACCAAGAGTGGAGCCGGTGGAGACGAGGATGTGTTACCGAAGTTCCTTCCTTTTGAGGGGAAGTACGTCTCCGTTAGAGCGGTGTGGAGGCACAATGCTCCCAAGAAGCCACTAGGGCCACGTAATCTCCTCACGCCAAGACAATGCAAGAGCCGTGATTCCACTATTGGTGCCCTTGAAGGCGGCAACCGAACCTTTACAAACAAGGTTGGGGCAATCTCCACAACTTAATTGAGGCTCCCAACGACACCACGTAAGCTTCACCACAATGGAATATGGCTCCACGGTGACCTCAACCGCCTAGGGTGCTCAAACACCCAAGAGTAACAAGATCCGCAAGGGATAAGCGGGGAATCAAAAGTCTCTTGGTGGAAGTGTAGATCGGGCCCTTGTCACCCAATCCCGAGCAAATCAACAAGTTTGATTGGCTAGGGAGAGAGATCAGGAAAAAATGGAGCTTGGAGCAACAATGGAGCTTAGAGATGGAAGAGGTGGTCAACTAGAGGTAGGAGACACGCCTTTTATACTCAGAGAAAACATCCAACCGTTATCCTCTTGTTCAGCCCGCGACACGCTGGTATCGCCCGAAAGCGGTACTACCAGCGGCCACGTCAGACTACCGTGGAGGACCACGGTACTACCGCGGCAGAAGCAGAGATCGGATCTGGCTCGATCGAGCGCAAGATTACCGTCAGACGGTATTATCAAGACACCCTTGCGGTACTACCGCAAGGCGTAAGCCACAGCCTACAAAGAGCGCGGATGAAATAAACTACACGGTGCCTACTGCTGAAAAAGAAGCGGCGAAACCCGACGCGGTACTATCACAAGACGAGGTGCGGTACTACCGCGTGAGGCGTGGATGTAAAAAATTACATCCGCTCCTACTATCAAGGGCAACGGATCGGGCAAGACGGCCACAAGATTACGGCTCCAAGCGAAGCGGTACTACTGTCCGCTTCATGCGGTACTATCAAGCACAAGGCGCGGCGGTACTACCGGCGGGCGCGGATGTAAAAATTACATCCGCGCCTTACTACCGCATCGAGCAGCACTAGGCACGGAGTTGCGGTACTAAGGCTCCAGGGGAGCGGTACTACCGTGACTTCAGCGGTACTACCGCTGGTGCTTGCGGTACTATCGCTCCCTAGAGCAAGATTACCGCAAGAAGAACAGCAAGAGCCGGATTTAAGCACAGCTATGACAACGGGAAGATGCTCCAAAGTGCAAGGAAAGGAAGGACAAGTGTACGTGTTGATTCCACCCAAACCTTTCCGACGCGGACCCCCTCTTAATAGTACGGCTCTCCTACGACTCAAATCCACCAAAGAGAAACGTAGAACAATGCCGCCTTCAATAGTCTCCGAGGGCACCGAATCGTCTCGTGCCTAGTGATGAAGCATCCGAGAAACTCAAGGCATACGATTAGTCCGCAAAAAGTATCGCCATCAATCACCAAAACACCTAAGGGATAAATATGCCCTTACAATCTCCCCTTTTGGTGGATTGATGACAATACGGATTTGCACAAAAATACGATAATATGAAGCAAGGGCAAACCCCTCCTCTCCAAAATATAGACGGCTCCCCTAGATGTGTGCACTGGATGAATGCTTTGGACTGCATAGCACACATACTAGGATCACCACTCCCCCTATATTTTAGAGACAAAGGCACGAAGATTAATATCTAAGCACAACATAGCATAATATAACACAAGCTCGCTAAGATAGATAGAGTGCATATGTCTTACACCATATGAAGAAAAAGCAACTAAAACGAGGTTCAAACGAAGTTCAACCGAGAAAGCAATAAACACACTAAACACGAACACGACACACGACTCACAAATCCCTACACTCTCTCCCCCTTTGGCATCGAGACGCCAAAAAGGCAGAGAGGACACCTACACACAAGCGGTGGCTCAAGCAGCAGGGAACTCATCCCAACCCTCTCCGTCGGACTCCTCGGCAGCAGGATGGACTCCTCGCCGCCCCTCCTCGTAATCAGCCCACCTGTAGCCTTGCTTCTCCATCCGCTCGGCCTCGGAGTGATGCGCCTCGCACTCCACAGACACATCCTCACCATATAGCTGCAAGATCTTCCTGTCCCAGCGACGACTCTCCTTGGACGCCACGTGAGTCTTGTACTGCCCCTTGGCTTGCATGCAGAAAAGAGTCTTCATCTTGTCCTTCAGCTTCTTGGCCCATGAAGGCATAGAGGAGCTCTGGGAAGGCCTAGCAAAGATGGCCCTCAGCAACATTCTCGGCGCCAGCATCCTCCTCATCAGCAGCAGCCCTAGCAGCAGACGCCTCGGCACGAGTAGTAGTGTTGGCCCAGTTGGGTTTGACACGCAGACAGATGGGATCATGGCGAATCCAGTCAGGGGCAAGGAACTCCTCACCAGGGAACATCTTCTCCCAAGTCTTCGAGATCAGCAGAAACAGATAGGGCCCATAGATAGGCACTTTGCGGTTGAACACCGCAAACCGAAGCTCACACCACATGATGTGTGAGACATCAAGTGGCTGAGTCTGAGACAAACGAGCCTCCTCACAGATGAGCATCATATCCACCATATAGGCATGGACCTTGTCCTTGTCACCAATGCGAGGGAACAATGAGTTGCAGAAGATGCGATACATGATATCCAGAAAAGGGTTAAGCACCAACCCTATCTTGCCACTTGGGAGCGTCTTCTCAACATAGTATGGTGCAAGCTTGTCCTTGTTGGCAGAATCAGAGTTGGCATGGGGGTGAACACCCACGGGAGTGTCGAGCCCGTCATCAGGTACCTGGAGCAAATCCATGAACTCCTTCCAGGTAGCAGTCAGCTTACGACCATTGGACATCCAGGTCATCCTCCTCTCCTCATCAGGGTGAAAGTATAATCGAGGCAAAGAACCCAGATAAGCTCGTGGTCATAGTCAAGGTGAAAGGATATCACATGCTCAATGCCAAACTGCTCCACCAAGTCCAGAGCCTCTCCAAAGTAGGCACGGAACTTGTCCTTCCTCAAGTGATGCATGTCAATCCATTTCACATCCACATAGGTATTCTGCTTGTTCTTGATGACATCCAGATAGATGTTGGTTTGTTGCTTGTTCCAAAACAGCTCACAACCCCTGACAGAGGAACGAGGGGTCAGGTACGGGTGAAGATGCCTGAGACGGACGTAGTCAGATTGTGGCATCTCATCCATGCCCTTGGCGGGCTCCTTGTACTTGCTAGCTGTAGTCTTGACATTGCGCTTGGGGGCAGAGGAGCCCTCCAGTGCGCCACACTGGTTGCGCAGACGCTTGGAGCCAGTGTCACGATCGGGATTGGAACGGCGAGAGCCACCACCGAGACACACACGCAAAACACCAATGAACGCGAAGAGGATCAATGCAAAGACCACAACAAAGCACAAGAAACACATAGGAAATATACGTGAAGGTTGGCCAGCGATAGATGTGAGCCACAGTAGTACTGCCAGTGCCTGCGGTACTAAAATATTAGTACTACTCCAAGTCGTGGTAGTACCGTGCGAGGTCACGGTAGTACCGTGGTTGGAGCAGTAGTAAAATTTTAGTGCCGTAGTTTGCGCGGTAGTACCGCGCCAGAGGGGCGGTAGTACCGTGCAAGCGGTAGTACCGCGCTCGACGGGCGGTAGTACCGCATTGCGTCAGATCCAAACGACAGTTCGAATCTGAAAAGACCCATGAAACAACGGCAAGTGCTACGGTGATCAAATCTAGCGCAACACAACAAAACAAGTATAATTCCTATGCAACGCTACTCTCCTTCATCCTATTCTTGCAAAGAGAAAGCTCACGAATCTCTAGAACACACAAGTCTCCCCCAACAAACTAGAGGCAAAGAACTCAATAAAACGAGAAAGGATTGGGGAAAAACCTGGGTCCATAGCAAGAGCACGTGGTGGGGAAGGATCCCACCGGACGGAATCATGGGAGGGCAGCCGGAGGAGGAGATCCGGCGACGAACGCCGGCTCCTATCTTGAGCGTGAGAGAGAGAGAGAGAGAGAGAGAGAGAGAGAGAGATGACGTGGGAGGAACTGCGAATGGGTATGGGGGAGTTAGAACTCCCCTTGCCCGTCCTTATCCCCACGCGCCCAAGTCGGCGCGGTAGTACCGCAAGTCATCGCGGTAGTACCGCTCAGGCGGAAAATACCGCGCCGAAGCGGTAGTACCGCTCACCAAAGGCGATAAAAAATTACTGCAGCGTGGGGGCGATAAGTACTGCGTCTTTCGCCTGCAGTAGTACCGTGGTTGGCCGCGGTAGTACCATGAGCTCAAGACACCGCCGGTTTCAACACAAGAGAAAGGTCTTTGCATGGAAACTTTTCACACAAAAGAAGCCACAAGCACACGCACAAACCAGAGGCAGAAAGACAAAAAGAGAACACCAAGCGACACAACCTCTCAAAAGGAGAGGGCGGTGGCCGAAGCCACCTATATTTGAGTTAGATGGTATGGCACCGCGAAGAATTATCCTTGGGCCCATGACCAAAACTCGTCTTTGAAGCACAAGTACCATAAAAAATGGCTAATGTGAAAGAGTTGATCTATTTATGCATGATAGGGGGGAGGGAGAGTTCATTGAGAGAACAACACTCCCCCTATGTCCATGCCTACACCTAAACTAGACAACAAGTTGAATGTGGTGGGGGTGCAGGTTCAAGTCACATTGCTCAAATCAATGATATTTAGCTCATGCCTTAACTCATGAAATCTTGCTTCATCCAAGGGCTTCGTGAAAAAATCTGCAAGGTTATCATGAGTGTTGACATACTAGAGCTCGATCTCCCCTCGCCTAATGTGATCCCGGATGAAGTGATACCGAATCTCAATGTGCTTCGTCTTGAAGTGTTGCACCGGGTTGAGAGAAATCTTGATGACACTTTCATTATCACACCAAAGAGGCACTTTTTCACAAATGACACCGTACTCCTTTAAAGTTTGCCTCATCCATAGGAGTTGAGCACAACAACTACCGGCCGCCACATATTCCGCTTGGTGGGACGAGAGAGACACACAACTTTGCTTCTTGGAAGACCAACTTACCAAAGAGCAACCAAGAAATTGGCACCCTCCGGAAGTGGACTTCCTATCCACTTTGTCTCCCTCCCAATCAAAATCCGTAAATCCTTCAAGCTTGAAGTTTGCCCCTCTCGGGTACCATAAGCCAAAGTTTGGGGTATGAGCCAAATATCGAAAGATTCGCTTGACCGCCACATAGTGGCTTTCCTTTGGTGAGGCTTGAAACCGTGCACACATTCCCACACTCAACATGATATCCGGTCTAGATGCACAAAGGTAAAGCAAGGAGCCAATCATGGAGCGATATACCTTTTGATCCACCGCTTTACCATTGGGATCAATGTCAAGTTGGCACTTGGTAGGCATTGGTGTAGTAGCCGGCTTGACATCACTTAGCTTGAATCTTTTGAGCATGTCTTGAGTGTATTTGGCTTGGTTGATGAAGGTTCCTTCTCTTCTTTGTTTGATATCGAAACCAAGGAAGAACTTCAACTCTCCCATAGAAGACATCTTGAACTTGGAGGTCATGAGAGCTGCAAATTCCTCATTGAAAGCTTTGTTAGGGGAACCAAAGATAATATCATCAACATATAGTTGGCATACAAACAACTCCCCATTGACCTTCTTAGTAAAAGAGTGGGATCGATTTGCCCCACTTCAAATCCACGATCTTGTAACAACTTCGGTAAGGTGGTCATACCACGCACGTGGGGCTTGTTTAAGGCCATAGAGTGCCTTATCGAGTTGATACACATGATCCGGAAGTAGGGGTCCTCGAACCCGGGGTTGCTTGACATAGACCAACTCATTAATAGGACCATTAAGAAAAGCACTTTTCACATCCATTTGTTGCAACTTAAAGTTGTGATGGGCAGCATAAGCAATCAACAAACGAATGGATTCAAGGCGAACAACGGGAGCAAAGGTTTCACCGTAGTCGATACCTCAACTTGGGAGTAGCCTTGTGCTACCAATCTTGCCTTGTTGCGAATGATGTTCCCATGAGCATCTTGCTTGTTCTTGAAGATCCACTTGGTTCCAATGACGTTGTGGTTCCCCGATGGCCTTGGCACCAATCTCCACACCTTGTTGTACTCGAAATTGTTGAGTTCTTCATGCATGGCATTGAGCCAATCCGAGTCTTCGAGCGCCTCATAGACCTTTTGGGGTTCAACACAAGAGACAAACACGTGATGTTCACAATAGTTTGCCAATTGTCTACAGTGCTTACCCTTTTCTTAGGCTTCCAACCACATTCTCCATGAGGTGGCCTTTGGTGGTAAGTTTGGATGCAATCTTGGCGGCACGACGCTCTAATTCTTCCTCGGAGGTGAGATGAGGAGGGGTCACTAGATCATCTTGAGCGCCGTCTTGAACATGTTCTTGATCTTGAGCATGCTCGGGGAAGATAACTTGACCTTGGGCATCATTTGGTGTGTCACCATCGTCTTGAGCATGATCTTGCCCTTGGTCTTGTTCATGAGGTTGTGGGCCTTCACTTTGTTCTTCGGAAGCGTGTGGGCCTTGAGTTGGTGATGGCTCCACTTGAGTGGAGCATTGTCCTTCTCCTTCGACCACAAGGGGTTCCTCAATGGGTAGGATAAAAACGACACCCATTCTTCTTATGGCTTGAGGAGGAATTTCATCACCTACATCACAAGTGCCACTTTGCTCCACTTGGGAGCCGTTATTCTCATCAAACTCCACGTTACACGTCTCCTCAATAAGTCCCGTGGATTTATTGAGGACACGATAAGCATGAGAGTTTGTAGCATAACCAACAAATATGCCCTCATGAGCTCTAGCTTCAAATTTAGACAAACGATCACCTTTCTTGAGAATGAAACACTTACACCGAACACCCGGAAGTACTTGAGATTGGGCTTGTTGCCGGTGAGTATCTCATAAGGAGTCTTGTTCAATACTTTGCGGAGATAGAGCCGATTGGATGCATGACATGCGGTGTTGATGGCTTCGGCCCAAAAGTTGTATGGAGACTTGAACTCCGCCATCATGGTTCCTGCCGCATCCATCAACGTCCGGTTCTTCCTCTCCGCAACACCATTTTGTTGAGGGGTATATGGTGCGTAGTATTGATGCTTGATCCTCATCACTAAGAAACTCATCCTAGGTGTAGTTCTTGAACTCGGTGCCGTTGTCACTTCTTATTGACAAGATCTTTGCATTATGTTGACGTTGAGCTTCATTTGCAAAGTCGATGACAGTTTGTTGAGTCTCACTCTTCCTCTTGAAGAAGTATACCCAAGTATATCTTGAATAATCATCCACAATCACCAAGCAATACTTTCTACCCCAAGGCTATCAAAGGATGGAGGTCCAAAGAGGTCCATGTGCAGGAGCTCAAGGGTCTCTTCGAGTAGATGATAGTCGTGGGAGGGTGAGCCGTTCATGAAGCTTTCCTTCGATACAAGCACTGCAAGCACGATCTTTGGCAAAACTAACATTTGTTAGTCCACGGACATGGTCCCCCTTGAGAAGACTTTGCAAAGATCTCATATTGACGTGGGCTAAACGGCGATGCCAAAGCCATCCCACGTCAACTTTATCCATTAGGGATGTCGCGGTCTTAGTGGGTCGCTCCGAAAAGTTTATCACATAAAGACCATTCTCGACATGCCCAACAAAGGCTACTTTAAGAGTCTTGCTCCACAAGAGGGCCACGGTATCAATGTTAAAGAAGGTGGCAAAGCCCATGAGTGCAAGTTGACGAACGGAAAGCAAATTGTATGCAAGGGACTCAACAAGCATGACTTTCTCGATCGTTAGATCATGAGAAACGACAACCTTGCCAAGACCCAATACCTTAGAGTGTGAGGCATCACCCCACTCGACATTGGTGGGCATAGATGGGATCTTTGCACGTCCACCACCAAGTCCTTGCTCCCGGCCATATGATTTGTTGCTCCACTATCGAGCAACCATGATCCCCACGAAGCAAACACCTACAAGAAATCAATGCTTGGTTTTAGGTACCCATTTAGTAATGGGTCCTTTGATGTTAGTAACGAGGGTCTTAGGAACCCAAATAGACCATTCAATGTACTCATAAGAAGAACCAACAAATTTAGCATAAACATGCCCATCACTAGCACGACACAACACATATGAGGGGTTAAAGTCGCTGGCTATGTTCGAGGGATGGCGTTGTCCTTCTTGGCATTGCCACCCTTTGCATGGTTCTTCTTCTTCTTGAAGCACCCTCTCCCTCCCTCACAAAAGTTTGCTTGAGAGGAGGAGGTTGCTTGGTCTTGTCATTCTTCTTCTTGCTCTTGGGCTTGGGCGCGAACCCAATCCCCTCCTTGGCCACAACTTCCTTTTGATTACTCAAAAGGTCGTTAAGGTTCTTCTCACCTTGTATGCATGTGACAAGGCCTTTTCAAGTTGCTCCTTCAACTTAGCATTCTCCTCAACAAGATGCACATGCTCACAACAAGGGTTAGTAGCATTTGCATTATCAATCAATACAATATGAGGAAAGGTGGCTTTCTCCTTGGTTAGTTTCACTTGGAGTTGATCATGAGACTCTTTGAGACTAGCATGAGCACCCTTCAAGACTTTGTGAGCCTTGTCGAGAATGTCAAACTCGTTGAGTCTAGCAAGATCAACTCCAAGCTTTGCCTTCTCGGAGCTAAGCACACGAGACACAACAAGAGCATGATCAAGGTCTTTCTTTAATTTAGCATGATCATCGTTGTATGACTCCTCAAGAGCCAAACGAAGACCACGCTCTTCCTCAAGAGCATTGGAAAGATCCGAAATCTCATCGGCATAGTCACGACTATGCCCTTCCATCTTAGAGATGGTTTCTTCATGAGCCTCGATCATGACATTGGCTTCACCAAGTTGTTCCAAGAGAGCAACGAAGTGCTTCTTGGATTTGCCCTTGAGTTTACCCATAAAGATCTCAAACTCATTCTCCTCCACATTAGTCCCCTCATGTTCATCAATGCAATCCATCAAAGAAGAATGATTGATGATGGTAGTTTTGATGTTGGGGGTTACCTTGTTGGTGGCTTTAGCCATGAGGCACTTGGCGGTGATGCTTTCATTGGGTGAATCGAAGAGAGACACCCGAGGAGTCGTTGCAATGGCAACGGAGGCCATGGCAACTGACTCACCATCTTCATCATCATCATCATCATCATTGTACTCTTCTTGAACCACCAAAGCTTTGTGAGGAGCCTTCTTGGTGAAGTTGCTCTTGTTGGGGAAAGACTTGGCCTTGTCCTTACGGATGAGCTTGCCACCATTGTCTTCCCTCTTCTCATATGGGCACTCCGCAACAAAGTGACTCACATTGCCACAATTGAAGCAAGTCCTCACTCTTTGCTTGCCCTTTTCGGCACTTGAGTTGCTCTTGTTGAAGTTGGGCCTTGAGTTCTTCTTGCTCCAAAATTGCCTTGAAGCAAGGGCCATGTGTTCATGATAGTTATACTTCGTATCTTCGAGGTTGCTCTCTTCTTCTTCCTCCTCTCCATCTTCGTCGACACAAATCTTGGCCTTCAAAGCGAGGTTGGGCTTCTGTTCTCTTTGGGAGTGAAGCACCGCATTGTCGGCGGTCTTGTCCAATATGCTCATAGCCACAAACTCATCCAACACATCACTTGAGGACAGGGTGTGGAAGTCCAAATTGCTGACGGATGACGGAGGACATGGCTTTGTGGTAGGGCATCATTGCCTTGAGGAATTTGGCGCTTGATCCAGTTGTCATCCATGTCCTTACTTCCATGATCCCGGAGGGAGACTGCAAGCTTGGTTACTCTCGATAGAGCTCATGAGGTTCTTCTTCTTCTTTCATTGCAAACTCATCGGCTTCATCTTGCACCACTTCATAATTGGAACGTTGAATGCTTGCGCTTCCTCGATAAAGGGAAACCACCTTGAGCCAAGCATCTTTGGCAAGGGTGTAGGGCCGGAGATGAGGGAGGTCTTCGGGGAGGATTGCTTCTTGGATGATGAAGAGAGCATTCTCATTGAATTGATGGTCCACGACTTCTCTAGGAGAGTAGTTGCTCGAATCATGCGGATAGAAACCTTCTTCAATGATTCTCCAAAGGTTAGTGTTCACATGATTTAAATGATGCTTAAAACGATAAACCCAAGAATCAAAATCCTCCTTTTTATCAATCTTAGGTGGTGGACCGGCATGAGTGGAAGGAATCGGTCCACCATAAACGGGAGGAGGTTGCACATGGGCGAAGATGCCGGTGCCATTCTTACCACTAGACGATGGGGCTTTCTCACTAGTAGCTTCCCCCTTATTGGAGTTAGCATCCGCTCCCGTGTTGGCGGGATCACCCACTTTCACGGATGCGGTGGAAAGTTTAAGCCCTTCTAGGAATTCCTTAAACATGTCCTTGACCACGGTCGTCATGGAGGTTTTCAATGTGTCCAACGCCACATTGAATTCCTCACGAGAGATCGAGGTACCCCCATCTCCCGTAGATGATATCGGATTCGCACCGGAGTGCTCCCGCACATCATCTACGACGTCAACCATACTCTTCGGACGATAAAGTCCTTAAAAAGAGACGAGGCTCTGATACCAATTGAAAGGATCGATAAGATTGACTAGAGGGGGGGTGTGTGAATAGGCAACTAACAATTTTTAAGCTTTTCTTTACCAATTGAAACTTTGCGATAATAAAGGTTGTCTAGATGTGCAACTAGGTGAACAACCTATATGATGCAATCAACACAAGCACAGGAGCAAGCAATGATAGAAACACAAATAAGCTTGCGCAAGTAAAGGGATAGGATAACCAAGAGTGGAGCCGGTGGAGACGAGGATGTGTTACCAAAGTTCCTTCCTTTCAAGGGAAATGCGTCTCCGTTAGAGCGGTGTGGAGGCACAATGCTCCCCAAGAAGCCACTAGGGCCACGTAATCTCCTCACGCCCTCGACAATGCAAGAGCCGTGATTCCACTATTGGTGCCCTTGAAGGCGGCAACCGAACCTTTACAAACAAGGTTGGGGCAATCTCCACAACTTAATTGGAGGCTCCCAACGACACCACGAAGCTTCACCACAATGGAATATGGCTCCACGGTGACCTCAACCGCCTAGGGTGCTCAAACACCCAAGAGTAACAAGATCCGCAAGGGATAAGCGGGGAATCAAATGTCTCTTGGTGGAAGTGTAGATCGGGCCCTTGTCACCCAATCCCGAGCAAATCAACAAGTTTGATTGGCTAGAGAGAGATCGGGCCAAAATGGAGCTTGGAGCAACAATGGAGCTTAGAGATGGAAGAGGTGGTCAACTAGAGGTAGGAGACACGCCTTTTATACTCGTGGAAAAGATCCAACCGTTATCCTCTAGTTTAGCTCAGCGACACGCCGGTACTACCGCTCAAAGCATCGGTACTATCAGTGCGGCCGGTATTACCGTGGAGGACCACGGTACTACCGCAGCAGCAGAGACTGGATCGGCTCGATCGAGCGCAGATTACTACGCTGCATTATCAAGACACCCTTGCGGTACTACCGCAAGGTAGGTAAGCCACAGCCTACGAAGAGCGCAGATGAAATAAACTACATCGGTGCCTACTTCTGCTGAAAAAGAAGCAGTGCGAAAACCCGACGCGGTACTACCACGCACGAGGTGCGGTACTACCGTGGAGGCGCAGATGTAAAAAATTACATCCGCTCCTACTACCGCGGCGCAACGGTACTGGGCAAGAGGGCCACGGTACTACGGCTCCAAGCGAGCGGTACTACCGTGTCCGCCCGCGGTACTACCGCACAAGGCGCGGCAAGATTACCGTGCGGGCGCGGATGTAAAATATTACATCCGCGCCTACTACCGCATCGAGCAGCACTAGGCCCGGGAGTTGCGGTACTAAGGCTCTGTGGGGAGCGGTACTACCGTGACCGGGTACCATTGCCGGTGCTTTAAAGATTACCGCTCCCTAGAGCAAGATTACTACCGCAAGAACAGCAGTAGCCGTCGGATTTAAGCACAGCTATGACAACGGGAAGATGCTCCAAAGTGCAAGGAAAGGAAGGTCAAGTGTACGTATTGATTCCACCCAAACCTTTCCGACGCGGACCCCTCTTAATAGTACGGCTCTCCTACGACTCAAATCCACCAAAGAGAAACGTAGAACGACGCCGTCTTCAATAGTCTCCGAGGGTTACCGAATCGTCTCGTGCCTAGTGATGAAGCATCTGAGAAACTCAAGGCATACGATTAGTCCGCAAAAGTATCGTCATCAATCACCAAAACACCTAAGGGATAAATATGCCCTTACACACATGTTTCGCCAACAGTAATCACCTTCCATCCAAAATTGGCATACATTGGATGGCCGACTTCACCCAATGTCAAGAAGATCATTAACATAAAAATGCAAAGAGGATATAAAATCCTAATATCAATCAATCTATTACACACTAGGGTTCATCCATATCCCCGAGAACTAAGGGGACTACTCACTCATGAAGGCAACAATCATCATACCACCAAGGATGGAAAACATGACCAATTCACACATGTAACACACAAGGTATTCCCTTAGGGTTCTCGAGATTACAATGAGTAAGAGATGGATGATCACGATGATGATAGTGGGGATGATGTTGAGGACTCCTTCATGAGGAGGGTGGAGGCGGCGGCCTACTTCTTGCCGGTTCCTCCCTCCGGATGACTCCGGCGGCTAGGTTCCTGCTTCTGGATGAGTTTTTTGTGTCTTTGGTCTTCTGATCCATGATCCATCTTCATGGGGCGAATATAGCTGTCACAACCCTGGAGCTTGTTTGTAACTAGTGGCATTGCATCCATGCATCATGTTTAATTTTCATGAAATTTGAAATGGGGATTGCCTAAACCCTAGCATTAAAGGAATTCAAATAGGCTCAACCAAAAATATTTTTCAGTGATTTCAAATGGCTTTAAAAATGTTCATCGTTTACGGAAAAATGCTTTAAACCGTAAATGTAGGTGCTGCACATTTTTCATGACATATTGGTCCTTTGGATTAATTCATTAAGTATTTGCATTTGGGCATTTAAATGCTATAAAATATTTTAAATGCTCAAATAATCATAAACTTAAATGTTTGCTGGTGGATATTCTCCAAACAGTAGGCCTGAGCAAGTTTCATGATTTTTGGGGTAGCTTTAGTATTTTTAATAAAGCCCTGAAAAATACAGAATAATAGAAAACAGAAAATAAAAAAAGAGAGAGAGAGAGAGAGAGAGAGAGAGAGAGAGAGAGAAGGACTACCTGGCGCTCACCTGGCAGCCCATCCGCTGCCCACCACTGTAAGGGAGGTCTTCTTCCTCCCGCCAGCCGGATGCAGGCGCGTTCGACGCCGCCAAGGCCACCTCCTGCTTGCTCCCTCCCCGACGCCTGGGCGTCTCCCGAGCGCCACGCACCCCTCGACCCTCTCTCCTCGCCTGCGTGGCCTCTCTCCTCCTCTGCTCTCTCACTGCACGCACCCGGAAGCGCCTCGTCACCACTGCCGCCGCTTGTCGTGGCCACCGACCTCCCACGGCCAGCCATCCCGCCCACGAGCTCCGCCGCCACCCTGAACCTCTCCGCCGAGCCACGCGGCACCGGATGCCCCGAATGACGTCTCCGTGGTCGTCTTCTACCTCGGGCAACCGAGATCACCGGAGATGCTCCGACGCCGTCCGGCCTCCCCCGAGCCCGCTGAGCTACTCATCGACCCCGCCGAGCTCCTCTGTCGAACCCCTCTCTCCCCGTGCTCTATTTCCCTCTCTAGTCGTTGATTCCGCCGGAGCCGATTGCTCCTCGCCGCCGGCCATGGCGTAGCCGTGGCCACAACCGCGCACGCCCGCTTCCGAGCACACCACCGCCCTCACCGCACTCGCAGGAACGCAAAACGCCACCCCACGCGCCTCGCCGTGCTCCCTAGCGCCGTGTTCGATCTCGGCCGAACTCCGGCGGCCGCCTAGGTCATCGCCGGCGCCGATTCCGCCACCCGACCCCAACCCACTTCCACCAAGAGCTGCGGCTCAACCTCAGCCTACCCATAGCCACCTCCGCGGCTCGTTTGGTCGCCGGAGTGGCTAAAACCACTCTCGCCGCTGGCTCGCCCGGCTGGGACGCCGCAGCCGACTTTGACTTTGACTGGGTGGGCCTGGTTGACTCTCTGAGTCGATGACAGTGGGCCCGACCACATTAACTATTTAGGATTAGTTTTAATTAATTTTTAGTTAGGCTAATTATCTTTGACACGCTGGGACCCACCGTCGAGTTTGACCGGACCATGTCTCGTTGACCATCGACGTCACATCGACGTCAGGCTGACGCAGTAATTGATTTTCTGGATTTAATTTAATTCAGGAAATTTCATAAAATACCCCAAACTTCAAATATTCATAACTTTTAATCTGTAACTCCAAATTAAATAATTTATATATGAAAAATGATCAGAAAAATATGAAGAATATGTTTATGGCACTTTCATGCATGATTGAACAAGTTAACCTCACCGAATAGGATGAATCATGATTAGGGCAAATTATGAAATAACATTTGGAGTTGGAATTTATTCTTGTTTGAATTCCACTTCAATTAACTTGGCTAGATATTGCATTAGGTGAATTCAAGACTTTAACATGACATGTCATTCATGTGAATGTGCATTGCATTGATTGTGTTCTCTCTTGTTTGCGGTAATTGTCCCCTCTTAGTAGACGACGTAAAGCATCGATGAATTCGATGACACCGATGAAGAACTATATTATCTTGAAGTGCCGTGCAAGCAAAACCCCTTGTTCATTCCGATATAATCCCACTCTCTCGCTCCTGCTCTATTTTACTGCATTAGGACAACAACGACTCATGTGTTACTTGCTGCGGTAGCTGAACCCCTTTATCCTCTGCATGACCTGTCATTTCACAGTAATTAGATGAAACCCACTAGCATGAGTAGGAGTTGTTTGAGCCATGTTGCGCCTACTCATTCATGCTTGTTGTCATGCCCGCATCGCTTAGAGTTGAGTCAGGTCCGATTCATCGGGATGAATCGGAGGTGTGTGAACATGTCCCATCACTGCGTGTGTGAGCTAAGTGTGTGAACACGATTTGGTAAAGGTAGCGGTGAGAGGCCATGTAGGAGTACATGGTGGGTTGTCTCATTGCAGCCGTCCTCGTGAACCCGAGTTACGTGTTTGTGATCCATGAAACAGTTACTACCATGCATTGGGATCCTTAATTGACCCTCTCGGCTTCTTAACCACCCTTGTCCTCAGTCCGGGAGTTGCAAGTAGTTTCGGTGTTTGTAGTATCTTTGGGGCCATATATACGCTGACCATAGGGGTGGGTTGTGTATGCGGTAGGCACCGTGGGTCTGTACCGATTCGCCCGTTTGGTGTCTCGGGAACCCTGCACACATCATTCGAGGCTGTATGGGAAACCTCGGCCGGACTCCTTGCGGATGGAACCCGAATAGGCGATAAACCTGGACTAGGGACTTGAGTGTTTGGGTAGGCCGTAGCCGACACCCACGTTGGGCTTCCGCTTGAAGGTTGTCGAGTACATGTCGTGTAAACGGCGGTAAGTGGTGAGAGCGTGTGTGAAGAAGTACACCCCTGCAGGGTTAATATGATCTATTCGAATAGTCGTGTCCGCGGAGAAGGACTTCTGGGTTGCCTATAACAGTTCATAGACAAGTGAAAGTGGATACTCTAAAATGCGCAAGATAAGCGTGAGTGCTATGGATGGCGTTCTCGTTGGGAGTCGGGAGAGGGTCCATAGTGGTGTATTGATATGGTGAATGTGTGGACTCGCAGCGCCACCTCAAAAGAGTTACTTGCAATCGTAGTTTAGGATAGCCATCGAGTCAAAGCTGGCTTGCTGCGATCAAACTCCACCACCCCTTTTGATAATGATGCATATGTAGCTAGTTACGATGTAAGTCTTGCTGAAATGCGTTTGTACTCACGCTTGCTTATTTTATGTTTTGCGAGAGACTTCGTTCTCGCTAGTAGTTCCGCTTGGACTTGACGCTTAGCTTGTTACCTCGCCTACGATCTTGTGCCCTCGGCAGATCTCGGTAGATAGTCGGGCTTCTCGGCCTTTTTCATTTACTGATTATGCTTGTACTCGGACATGTTTAGCTTCCGCTTGTGCTTTGACTTTTATGCTCGAGTGTTGGGTCATGAGACCCATGTTTGTAATATCTCGCTCCTCGGAGCCTAATGAATAAATATTTGAGTCAGAGAGTTATGTTGTGATGCCATGTTGTATCTACGCATATTGAGCATATTGTGTGTATGTTTGAAATGCTTGGTATGTGTGGGATCCGACAAACTAGTTGTTTATCCTTGGCAGCCTCTCATATGGGGAAATGTAGTCTCATGCTTACGAGCGATAGTAGTCCGCCATGTACCGGTTCACCGGAGTCACGCTAGCCCAAAGCACTACCGCTTTGGACACTTGACTGGCCGGCATGTGTTTCACTTCGTTCCTATGTCCGTTCCTTCGGGAAATGTCACGCGGTGTTATTCAGAGTCCTCGCTTAGCTCGCTACAAATGGGATACGAGTCCTCATAGCCCAGGTTATGTACCCGAATTTATACGTTGATGGCCGACTTGCTCGATGTGATTCATGTATGCCTGTCCCCATAGGTTAGCGCCGCTTTGGGTTCACGACTAGCCATGTCGGCCCGGGTTCTTTGTCATGTGGATGCTAGCGACACTATCATATACGTGTGCCAAAAGGCTAAACGGTCCCGTGCCATGGTAAGGCGACACCCTTGGGAACACCGTGCGTGAGGCCCCAAAGTGATATTAGTTGTTACCGGCTAGGTCGATGTGACTTGGAATCGTGTTCCTGACAGCGTTGGTATCAGAGCCTGATCGCTCAGAGGATTACCAAGCCAAACTGGTCAAGTCGTGTCTAGAAATGCTTTAGTTATGCACGCGACTTGATTGTGGAAGGGAACGAAAGGCTCATATTACTCCTTATATCTCATGGCCTTCTGATCTGAGTCAACCTCTTCTCTTCTACGGGGTTAAGAACTAGGCTTCTCATCTATCTATTAGGATGACGTGTTACTAATCCATAGACCTTTGAGATTGTTGGTTTTAAGCCTCAGTTCAGTTCCTACTATTTCTGTATGATAATTGTTGATCTCGGAACCTTGGTATTGTGATGTTGAGTGGTTATGCCACCATTTTGCAGATGTCTCAAATCATTTTGAGCATTTACAGCCGTTATGCTGTCCGAGTCATCCCAGGTCTCTAAATAGTCTGATGCGTTTGCAAATCCCTCCCCTCCATTTCTAATGTTCATCTGGGCCAGATTAATCACACAAATTAGTATGTTGAGGTACTCCGCTGCCTCGGCATAGATGTTGGAGCTATTATTATGACCCTAGTTGTTTAGGAAGTCACCTAGCAATTTAGCAATGCTTTTGTATCCCCAAAGTGTGATGATTACGCCATTACTCTTGAAAGCCTCCGTGATGTTATTAGTTAGTAGGTACTCTATTCATGGGTTCTTGAACCGAGATTCACCCTACTTACCTAATGTTGATAGTGTTGCTCGTACCTTTATGATACTAGTAACTTTGCGATAGTCCTCGAGGTCCGTGGTATTTCCTTCTTCCAAATACTACGAACCGCTTATGGCAGAAGTTCCTTGCTGAACCAAAACATCACAATAAGAGTGCTCTTGAGGAGTTCTCCATTCATAATTGTGAATCTGCCAATTCTACCTTTCCGCATGGGTTATCCGGAAGAAATGTTGAGCTTCACTCGACACACTAATCTATGCATCCACAACTCAGAAAACATATGTTCCTTCGAGTTATTCTTTTTAGTTGTATTCCGACCCCGTCTGTCAATTGATAGTCAGGAGTATGTATGCATTCGTTTATCAATGCCTATTATCCTTGTGGTCCGTCAAGCCATTCTGTTCTGGAATGACTAGGAGAAACAAACTCCAGTACCTCTTCCATTTCTAGGATTGGGTCAAAGTAGTTGTATTCCGCAGATCAAAATGTCAATTCAGCTTTTGTTCTGTTCTACCCTGAAGTATTACCCACTTTATGTCAGGAATGTCATGAGAATCGTACCTTCTCTTATGAATTCTTGACGTAGTGATACTTCTCGCTATCATTATTCATTCCTCGGTCCCGTGTTGATGCAACCGGAATGTCGACAAGTGAATTGTGATGTGTGAAATCGATACTCCTAGCAACCTCGTTGCTTGGTAGTTAATGGACAATATTTTCACTCTTAGCGTGTTGGTTATTAAATCATCATACTAAGATTGATCGTGCTACCTAGTCCTTATTTCTGGTGCACCCTTCGATCAATGAGATAGGATTATTCAATCCCTTGCTTATTTGATCATATCACCTTGCCCTCAAAAGCAAGATTGATCTCGAGCTTAGTAACATACCGGTGGTTCGTGACTTTCCAAATATCTTCTTGGAAGTGTTACCGGTTGTTTCTGATTGTTATGTTGAGCTCGTGATCAAGTTGGTTTCTTGTGAACCACCCTTTCTCCAAGAATACTGTTGGATATCCACGAGCTAGTTGGTTAAGCTAGACAACAACTTGGAGAGTTGGAAGATAAAAGCTTGCCTAACTCAGTTCGTTCCAAAGGGATATTCTTGTGTAGTGTGTGTTGAAGAAAGATGATATCTTCATCAATTGGTCCCTATGATCAGTTGCTGGACCTATTGTCTTATCAATCTTTTGACTTGAGTATGGGCTATTATTAAGTCAAATCAGAACCAACGATATTCGTAATGTTGTCTTACTCGTGGTTGATCCCTCGAGCATACCCCATTACATCTTTTGGTGCGACCCGATTGCTATCACCGTGTTCACATGATGGTGGAAGTCCAAAGGATATGGAAATTACGATGAGTTGTTGTTGAACCAATCAGCAGCATTTTGTCTCCCCCATGAGTCATGTTGAACATCAACCTAGTGTTGGAAACTTGTGTAAGCATTTCTTTGTGTTCCGTTCATGAAGCTTATGCTTGGATGGAAAGAGTGACTTCCTCGAATTCATGTGCTTTAGGTGTAAGTTGCCGCCATGAATTTGAGAAAGGTTTGTTTTGTTTCCTTTGGAATCATTCCAAGTCATTCATGCACGCGCGAAGTATTCTATGGTGCGATAGATGATCATCTTCATTCCATATGAATTCCATAGCACACCAAGCCACTGATTGATTTGTTCAAGGAGAAGAAGTTCCTTCTTAAGACTGCGGCTTATACAAGGACTTCGTTATCCTCGATGATGGTTCCCCACCTGAGCTCGGTAGTGTTTGATGATAAGACTACTACGTGGTCATACTTGTCTTGGACGTCATGCTCACATGTATGTAGCGTAATCAGCTCATGTTTTGGAGCTTGCTATCGTAGTTCATTCCCGAGAATCTCGCAACATCCTCTCGCCGATTTGTGTTGCAAACTTTCATTTTTCTTTCTAGACTCGATGAGTCCGGAATATCCTAACACCAACCAGATCTGAATCTCAGCAGATATGATGGTTGGAACATTCCCAACAGCTTGCATGTTGTTCCAGCTCGCACCGCCATTGCGCCCAATTTCCATGGGCTGCCCTCTCAAGAATTGTTGTCCGGTACATCTTCAAAAGTGGACTTACCATGGGTCCCATCCATCTCCGTGATAAGCAAAATTCATCCATTGCGTTGTCTTCAACAAGGTAGTCCGCATCATCCATTCTAGTCTAGGTATGCCATTCCTTGCACTCCACCAAACGATCTTTGCGAATTGCCTTAGGCTGGTATGAAGAGTTTCAATGATCTCTGATTCAAAAGTAATTCTTTTTGCCACTTAAGGGAATGTTCCTCGCGTCACCTCCACGGGTGCCCGTTATTGAATCATGGCAAATATTTCCTCGCCACCTTGACACCATCCACCATCCTTCTAAGCATGGAATTGTTGCCCACCAATCAAACCCCGTCGTTTGTTCTTCCATCCCTCTCGATGTGTTTTGTGTCTCAACTCGAGATGTTCACCCTCTCATTCCGTGAGTTGATCGTGAGTTGCTCGATCTTCAAGAAGATTAAATCCTGTAGGGTTTCCCCTTCTTTCTGTTGTCATGTTGAGTGAAGATCTCGAAAGCAAAGACGTCAAGACCAAGATGATGGAATGAATCAACATCTTCGAGAATGGCAAATCGGATCATGAAGATTGTGATAGTTTTGTGACTCCTTTTCCTCTTACCTCACGTCTTGAATCTCGGGGCGAGATTCTTGTTTAGTGGGGGTGAGTTGTCACAGCCCTGGAGCTTGTTTGTAACTAGTGGCATTGCATCCATGCATCATGTTTAATTTTCATGAAATTTGAAATGGGGATTGCCTGAACCCTAGCATTAAAGGAATTCAAATAGGCTCAACCAAAAATATTTTTCAGTGATTTCAAATGGCTTTAGAAAATGTTCATCATTTCTGGAAAAATGCTTTAAACCGTAAAGCAGGTGCTGCACATTTTTCATGACATATTGGTCAATGGATTAATTCATTAAGTATTTGCATTTGGGCATTTAAATGCTATAAAATATTTTAAATGCTCAAATAATCATAAACTTAAATGTTTGCTGTTGGATATTTTCCAAACAAGAGGCCTCAAAGAAGTTTCATGATTTTTGGGGTAGCTTTAGTATTTTTAATAAAGCCCTGAAAATTACAGAATAATAGAAAACAGAAAATAAAGAGAGAGAGAGAGAAGGACTACTGGCGCCACTGCAGCCCATCTCGCCGCCCAGCCCACAGGGCAGGGAGGTCTTCTTCCTCCCTTGATCGGATGCAGTGCGTGCCCGACGCCGCCAAGGCCACCTGCTTGCCGCTCCCCTCCCCCGACGCTCTGGACGTCTCCCCCGAGCGCCACGCACCCCCCTGACCCCTCTCTCCCTCGCTCGTGGCCTCTCTCCTCCTCTGCTCTCTCACTCGCACGCACCCGGGCGGCCTCGTCACCACCTTCGCCGTTCGTCGTGGCCACCGACCTCCCCACGGCCAGCCATCCCGCCCACGAGCTCCGCCTCGCCACCTTGAACCTCTCCGCCGAGCCACGCGGCACCGGATGCCCCGAATGACGTCTCCGCGGTCGTCTTCTACCTCGGGCAACCGAGATCACCGGAGATGCTCCGACGCTGTCCGGCCTCCCCCGCGCCCGCTGAGCTACTCATCGACCCGCCGTGAGCTCCTCTGCCGAACCCCTCTCTCCCGTGCTCTATTTCCCTCTCTAGCCGTTGATTCCGCCGAGCCGATTGCTCGCCGCCCGGCCATGGCGTAGCTGCACAATCACAAGACGCTCGCTTCCGAGCACACCACCGCCCTCACCGCACTCGCAGGAGCGCAAAACGCCACCCCACGCGCCTCGCCGTGCTCCCTAGCGCCGTGTTCGACCTCGGCCGAACTCCGGCGGCCGCCTAGGTCGTCGCCGGCGCCGATTCCGGCCACCCCGACCCCAACCCACTCCACCAAGAGCTGCGGCTCAACCCCAGCTACCCATAGCCACCCTCCGCGGCTCGTTTGGTCGCCGGAGTGGCCAAAACCACTCTCGCCGCTTGGCCTGCCGTGACGGCTAGACAGCCGACTTTGACTTTGACTGGGGTGGGCCTGGTTGACTTCACGAGTCAATGATGTGGAGCCCAAATTAACTATTTAGGATTAGTTTTAATTAATTTTTAGTTAGGCTAATTATGCTGACACGCGGGACCCACCGTCAGGTTTGACCCGGACCATGTCTCGTTGACCACTGACGTCAGGCTGACGCAGTAATTGATTTTCTGGATTTAATTTAATTCAGGAAATTTCAGAAAATACCCCAAACTTCAAATATTCATAACTTTTAATCAGAACTCCAAATTAAATAATTTATATATGAAAATGATCAGAAAAATATGAAGAATATGTTTATGGCACTTTCATGCATGATTGAACAAGTTAACCTCACCGAATAGGATGAATCATGATTAGGGCAAATTATGAAATAACATTTGGAGTTGGAATTTATTCTTGTTTGAATTCCACTTCAATTAACTTGGCTAGATATTGCATTAGGTGAATTCAGTACTTTAACATGACATGTCATTCATGTGAATGTGCATTGCATTGATTGTGTTCTCTCTTGTTTGCGGTAATTGTCCCTCTTAGTAGATGACGCATCGGCGATGAATTCGATGACACCGATGAAGAACTATATTATCTTGAAGTGCTGCAAGCAAAACCCCTTGTTCATTCCGATATAATCCCACTCTCTCGCTCCTGCTCTATTTTACTGCATTAGGACAACAACGACTCATGTGTTACTTGCTGCGGTAGCTGAACCCCTTTATCCTCCTCAGATGACTGTCATTTCACGAATTAGATGAAACCCACTAGCATGAGTAGGAGTTGTTTGAGCCATGTTGCGCCTACTCATTCATGCTTGTTGTCATGCCTGCCATCGCTTAGAGTTGAGTCGGTCTGATTCATCGGGGATGAATCGGAGGTGTGTGAACATGTCCCATCTGCGTGTGTGAGCTAAGTGTGTGAACACGATTTGGTAAAGGTAGCGGTGAGAGGCCATGTAGGAGTACATGGTGGGTTGTCTCATTGCAGCCGTCCTCGAACTGAGTTACGTGTTTGTGATCCATGAAACAGTTACTACCATGCATTGGGATCCTTAATTGACCCTCTCGGCTTCTTAACCACCCTTGTCCTCGGTCAGGAGTTGCAAGTAGTTTCTGGTGTTTGTAGTACGCTGGGGGCCATACGCAACGCTGACCATAGGGGTGGGTTGTGTTGCGGTAGGCACCGTGGCCCGGTGTACCGATTCGCCCGTTTGGTGTCTCGGGAACCCTGCACACATCATTCGAGGCTGTATGGGAAACCTCGGCCGGACTCCTTGCGGATGGAACCCGAATAGGCGATAAACCTGGACTAGGGACTTGAGTGTTTGGGTAGGCCGTGGCCGACACCCACGTTGGGCTTCCGCTTGAAGGTTGTCGAGTACATGTCGTGTAAACGGCGGTAAGTGGTGAGCGTGTGTGAAGAAGTACACCCTGCAGGGTTAATATGATCTATTCGAATAGCCGTGTCCATGCGGAGAAGGACTTCTGGGTTGCCTATATCAGTTCATAGACAAGTGAAAGTGGATACTCTAAAATGCGCAAGATAAGCGTGAGTCCTATGGATGGCGTTCTCGTAGGGAGACGGGAGCGGGTCCATAGTGGTGTATTGATATGGTGAATGTGTGGACTCGTGTGCGCCACCTCAAAAGAGTTACTTGCGATCGTAGTTTAGGATAGCCATCGAGTCAAAGCTGGCTTGCTGCGTACCAAACTCCACCACCCCTTTTGATAATGATGCATATGTAGCTAGTTCTCGATGTAAGTCTTGCTGAGTACGCTTTGTACTCACGCTTGCTTATTTTATGTTTTGCGAGAGACTTGCTCGCTTAGTAGTTCCGCTTGGACTTCGACGCTTAGCTTGTTACCTCAGCTACGATCTTGTGCCCTCGGCAGATCTCGGTAGATAGTCGCTTCTCAGCCTTTTTCATTTACAGTTATGCGTACTTTCGGACATGTTTAGCTTCCGCTTGTGCTTTGACTTGTATGCTCGAGTGTTGGGTCATGAGACCCATGTTTGTAATATCTCGCTCCTCGGAGCCTAATGAATAAATATTTGAGTCGTAGAGTTATGTTGTGATGCCATGTTGTATCTACGCATATTGAGCATATTGTGTGTATGTTTGAAATGCTTGGTATGTGTGGGATCCGACAAACTAGTTGTTTATCCTTGGCAGCCTCTCATATGGGGAAATGTAGTCTCATGCTTCTGAGCGATAGTAGTCCGCTACAGCCCGGTTCACCGGAGTCCTGCTAGCCCAAAGACTACCGCTTGGACACTTGACTGGCCGGCATGTGTTTCACTTCGTTCCTTATGTCCGTCCTTCGGGAAATGTCACGCGGTGTTATTCGGAGTCTCGCTTAGCTCACATGTACTCGGGATACCAGAGTCCTCATAGCCCAAAGGTTACAGTTCTAATTTATACGTTGATGACCGACATGCTCGATGTGATTCATGTATGCCTGTCCCCATAGGTTAGCGCCGCTTTGGGTTCACGACTAGCCATGTCGGCCCGGGTTCTTTGTCATGTGGATGCTAGCGACACTATCATATACGTGTGCCAAAAGGCGCAAACGGTCCCGGGCCATGGTAAGGCGACACCCGTGGGAATACCGTGCGTGAGGCCGCAAAGTGATATGAGGTGTTACCGGCTAGGTCGATGTGACTTGGAATCGGGGTCCTGACAATAGTTGACCAGACAGCGGCGACAACAATCCATACGACCGCTCATATGAGCCGGCGCGGTCGATGGAATGTCGTCTTTTGCTCTGGAGGCTCTGCGATGATCGCCTCTTTGCCCAATTTGCTTCTCTCTTTTATGGTAGGTGATTATCACTTTAATTGCGTGATTCCACCACCATTTCCTAGGATTTCTTCCATATAATAATATTTGGTCCAAAAATCATTATCTAAGGAAGACGACAAAAAGAAGTGCTGAGAGGCGGTAAAATCCCACAAAGCCTACGAAGTAGGCACAAAAATACTATCAAAATAATCACATAATTTGGACTCATCACTACTTCACAAGTGAAGTTTAGTAGCAGGAAAGTGTGGTCGGGAATCACAGGTAAAGTACACAAACATCTGCAGAGCGTATAAAACCGATCATGCTTAGCCGTGTCCCCGGTTATGGACAAACTTGAGCCACTCTTCTGGGAATTTTCAGCTTGACCTCATCACCTTTCTTAATAAAATCAATGGGTTGAAACAAAGGGGAGTGTGGACCAACTCAGATGGCTGGTGTGGTACCAGTAGCATTATCTGGGAAGGTCGGGGCAACCATGTGATGCGGAAACCCACATACTCAAATGCTTATAATTGGGTGATCGCGTGATACGCTCGCCTGTGCCATCGTGGTGATGTACTATATCTAGCTATATAATATAGTAGACCACTATTATAAAGGTAGGAAAACTATTTTTCACGCAAAGGAAAACCCAAATTAAACAAATTGCATGTTTATGTCAATGTATTGACCCTTGTGGCTGTAACGTATCATGTTGCAGGTTTACCTTAATGTTTGGAAGGTACGAAGTAGGGTTACAATGCTATACTCAACACATGCCTGTGAGTGATTGGACACCACAAGAATAGAACATTATCGCCGTGCGTGACTATATTGTAAGCTAGCCCATGAGCTAAGAAGGTGTGTATTGTAAAGCATTGGATCTATGATGTAATTCTATGACATGTGATGTATTCCTGATATTTCATCATCGACTGTGCTTGTCAGCTATTGATCCGGGGACTAACACAGTAACCGTGGAGATTCGGGCCCCTATCAGGGACCGGGTCGTAGCAGAATAGCATCAGAGCACATGTTGTCCATATGACGTGACCCTAGGAACTGGAAATCCATAGGACAAAACATATTTTGTAGATAGATAGTCTTGTATATCCTCATCTCATTCAATTCCAATCCTCTTCTTTTTCAAAATATAGATGACCACATTCATGGAACTAGCTGATGAGATTCCAAAGCTGAGCATGGACCTGATGGGAGACACCGAATTGGCACATCAGAGCTTGACACCTATAGCTAGGATATAAGTAGTATCTGAGAAGATTTAGTTGTTACCTCAAATTAGAGCACATCCAGGCAGCCAACCCGACCTCTTCTCCCAAATAAGTAGTGGCCTCCGCCACGCGATGGAGTAGGCCCTATGCCAACCATCGTTCTGAGCAACACGGGGAAAGTCTGACGTTGACTCCTATAATGGACGTCGTCGCCAGACCCCGGCACCAACATCGGCGGCAGGACTTTGACTGATGGATCGACCACTTCTTCGACATGCATGAAGACTCGATACAAGTACATACCTAACATGGTCCACGACGACCTTGGTGGTGACAAATAGTACAACCCCGGTTCCTGCACCGGTGTCTCAACACCAATCACCTTTGGTATGGTGGACGGTTTCTTCATCTATGCCATAACCGTCAAAGCCCAGCTGTCTGGAGGAACAAACATACTTGAGAGCTCACCTCCTAGGTCGTTGATAAGCCCATTCATGGACTCGTTGTTCCAAGTCCGCCGAGGTATGGCATGGAAGGTAAGCTTTATTAAAAACTCAAGCTCAAAGGGCACGGAGCCCCATCCTGGGTGCCACCGATCAAAGCTCATCAGTGCGCCATCGCAAAACAAACGAGAAGATTCGAACACACCACTGCAGTAAAAAATTGTCCAGAACATGACGAAGAAACCAGTCGGTAGCGGACAGACTTCTACGAGCAAGTCACTTATTTGGATGCCGTGCGCAATGCCAAGAGCTTTCACTAGGCCGTCCGGCAAGATGGGAGGTCATTCGCCGTTGATGGTTACCATCAGCATTTTGCTGGCAAACTAGTCATCAAGCACCGCCATGCCACTGTTGAGCAATAGCATGCAGCGCCCGAATGCAGGACGGACCTCAGGATCTCTGGCTCGAAGATCCGCGTTGGCCGGCGACATGATAGTGCGCTTGAGTACACGGAGTAGAGGAGGTAGATTTGGGGGAACTAGAGTAGGAATCGAGATTCCAGAGGTGGGGGAGGGGCGGGGAATTTGGGATGAAAAGGTAGCATGAATTTCAAACGCGCGCCAGTACGCTCTTGCCATGCAAGCGCACGAAAACACCGGTGACGCCAACATGTCGGCCTAAGATTTATTTTTTAGCACTCAACCTTAGAGTTCATAATTGGACTGTTTGGCAGTGCGTTACTACTCTGTCCATATTCAACGACACCTCACATGGCCCAAACAAGTGTACATCATCAAAAAGTCACTGAGCTCAAATTATAACTTAAAAAAGGATATATACAGTGAACACTAGAGAATGGTGATGCCCTCATTTATCCTATCAACAGTTTGAAAGAAAACAGTTTGAAACAATGATATATACAACATGCAAACACTGACTAGCATCTACTACTAAGATAAACACTGAGACATGAAAGTTCACAAGTCTTGCTAAACTACCAATACGCACCCATCTCAGCCAAGATAGGCTCTGTTGATCCAGACACAAATCACAAAGGTCTAAATAGAGCGAACTAGTACATAGTAAGACTGACATAGACGAGGATGACCAAATTATAAGGAATGTGCATAACAGAAGAGAACATCACCCATGTAGAATACAAGTAGCAAATACAACAAGTCATTCGAAGAGGGATGATCCATCGTCATAATAATTTGCAGCTCCCCTTCAGCCACCAGTGATTCATATACACCAGGACTCCACCCTTTTAATGCAACAACCACATTACCTACCAACCTCAAGGCTTGAACCACATCACTGCCTTTCAGAGTTGAGACATCCAAGGATCAAAGTTAATCGAGATGCCTTTTGTCATTCTCACCTTCTTTTGGCTGCATGTTGTATTGTTGACAATCAGGGGTGGCAGATCCTGTAGACCCGGGGTTCACTGTGTACACATAGTTTTCCCTAGCAAACAGAGCCTCTCTGCCATCAGGATCCTTGAAGGTGATCTCCTGCTTAATCGGATAATTGAAGGTGATCTCTGCCATCAGGATCCTTGAAGGTGATCTCCTGCTTAAACAAAGAGTGTGAACCAAGGTTGTTTACCCGCCTCCGACTCAAAAATCATGAAGGCCCCAACAAGCTGCTATCCTGCTCATAGACAACCATTCTCCGGATCCTCATGTATTTCACGCTACTTGTACACAGTGGGTTTTTTGCAATATAAACTTGTCGGCTGATGTGTGCGAATGATCATCAGTCTTTCACGGTCGTCTGATCAAGCGAGGAACCAATTGTGCTTCCCTGTTTTTGGCAAAGGTGGTGTGATTACAAAGGGCAGGAGCCGTATGGACACTGCAACATATAAAAAGGACACAAAAAGGACAAACATTGTTAATGTAAGATCGGCATTGTTCATAGTATGAGTAGGATAATGTAAGAAATATCATTGATCTATCCCTGTTGGAACTGAGAGGAAAATAGAGGGAAATGTATACGGGGGGTCGAAAATATAGTAGTGCCATGCATGGTTATACTCATGTTATCTACAGCCGATTATTCACAGGAAACAAACACGCCATGCACATTATGTAGTCATATTTTGTTCTCACAAATAAATTCTCTAGAGGAAACTAACACACCATGCATTGTTATATACTCATGTCCTGTGTACAATTTTTTTTTGTGAGAATAATATTCTAGCCATTGATTGTTAAAGGGCGAATATAGGTATGTAGACATGGTAAGCATGACAGGAGATTTCACTACTTCCAAATATAGAGTTTTTCATATTAACTTTTACTTCTCTGCTGATGTATGGTTAGATGAAGCTAACAAGCGGTTTAAAATGTTAACCTATTTGGGAATCTTCGGATCTATGCAAATGGAACTTATTGTATTGTCTATCTGTTTTCTTTGCACAACATTGAAGATATTTCCACATCATTGATCAAGTCGATGAACGGTGATTTACGAGTTTGTTGGTTTCAAGATACCGTAGTGATCCACTGCTTCCACCCCTATTGTGCCGCCCGTGTGAAACTTTTGTATGCAAGCTTATGTGCTATGTTGTTGTATATGATTGTGTCAACTATATAAGTTTGTACCAAGCATCAGCAATGCATATGGCTGAAAGATGTATACACGAGCATTGACCGATCGGTTTCTTTCTCTCTCCCGCTAACAAGTGGGACCCACTAAATTATGTCTTCGCTAGTGACATCTTTTAATTAGGTTTCACTGGACTCTACCTTTTTTCTTAATTTATAATTTGAGTTCAGTGACTTTAAAAAATGTACAAAAACCTTGTTTGGGCCATTTCAGGTGTCGTTGAATGCGGGTTGAGTACCTATGTAAAGTTGTACTATACTACACATGCCTTGTTCATTGAACATCAGCAATGCGACTGGGTCGAAAGACGTGTTGCCAGCCCAAGTTTTGTTTTGACCTAAACTAAGTGCAGCCCAGACTATGTTTTTTTAAGAAAATGCACAACTCAGTTCTATTTTTATATAAGTATGCCAAGCCCTACTTAAGTTTTTAAATAAAATTCCTATCTCAGTATTAATTTTTTATAAGAAATGCTCTGTCTAGACCAACATTGCTTTTTCACCCATTCTAGAAAATGGGTCTATTCTACTTTTTTTTGAGAATTGGGTCTATTTCTACTAAAAGCAAATGGGTTGTAAATTAATAGAAATAATAAATGGGATGCATGTCCACAATATTATTTTTCACCCAACCCAGTAAATAGGACTATTCGAATAAATAATCATATGCATTGTAAATTCTTAGAAATAGTAAATAGGCTATTATTATTTTCACCTAGCCTAGTAAATAGATGTATTGGGAAAAAAATCAAATGGGCTGTAAAAACTAAATAAATGGGCTGCATGTCCGCCACACCTTTCGAAGTTGACTTTGTTGGCACACGAGGAGTTCTCAAAAAAAATGTTGTCCCACGAGGACGAAGCCTATGCAAGGCGTTGTCCATTTAGTAAAAAAATTGATTTAATTGTCAAAAAAAGTCAATAAACTATTCTGACAACCGTAGCTGTTGGATTGACATCCGGCGTCCATCTTGCTTCTTCAATCTCTGGTATTGTTGCTCTAGCCGCAAAAGCACAAAACCATCAGGGGGCGCTTGCTTCTACCTCCTGTGGCTGGTTGTGCTACCGCACAGGCCTCGCCGCCCCACCCTACTCCCACCGATGGCCAGGTCATACATGTACTCACCCACACCTTTTGTTATTCTCTGGCGACGATAGCCTCTCACCGCAGTTGAACCAGTCAACCCTCGTACTCCCCTCCTCGTGGGCATCTGATATGTCTCCAACGTATCTGTAATTTTTGGTTGTTCCATGCTATTATATTATCAATCTTGGATGCTATATATGCATTTATATCATTTTTTGGGTAGTGCCCAACACAAGTTGCTATTTTTTGCTTGATTTCGGATGTTCAGAAAATTAGTACCAAACAAAGTTCAAACGCGATGAACTTTGAAATATTTTTTTATGGACCAGAAGGGAGCCTACAAGGTTTGGGAGGAGGCCAGAAGAGCTATAGGTGAGCCACAAGCTCGCACGGTGTGCCCCTTGAGCTTGTGCCCCCCTCGTAGCACCCCTTGGCCTAATTCCACCTCTATAAATTCAGAAATATTTCCAAACCAACACAGAGCCACCTGGAACACTTTTTCTGATGCCGTAAGCTTTTGTTATTCCGCGATCCCATCTGGAAGCCTTTTCCGCTACTCTGCCAGAGGGGGAATCGATCACGAAGGGCTTCTACATCATCCTTGCTACCTTCCGATGATGCATGAGTAGTTCACCACAGATCTACTGGTTCATAGCTAGTAGCTAGATGGCTTCTTCTCTCTCTTTGATCTTCAATACAATGTTCTCCTTGGTGTTCTTGGAGTTCTATCCGATGTAATCTTCTTTTGCGGTGTGTTTGTTGGGATCCGGTGAATTGTGGGTTTATGCTCTGAATATTCATGAGAAGTAATTGAGTCTTTTCTAAACTTTATTATGCATGAATTTTAGAGCTTTGTATTTCTCTCGATCTATCCGCTTGGTTTGGCCAACTAGATTGATTTTTATCTTTAGTGGGGAGGTGCTTTGTGATGGGTTCAATCTTTGTGATGTAAGGGACAAGAAACATATTTGTATTGTTGCCATTAAGGGTAAAATGACGGGGTTTATTTATATTGATTGGGTTTACTTTGTCTACATCATGTCATCTTGCTTAAGGCGTTACTCCGTTTTTCATGAACTTAATACCATAGATGCATGCTACATAGCGGTCAATTGGTGGAGTAATAGTAGTAAATGCAGGCAGGAGTCGGTCTACTTGTCTTAGACGTGATGCCTATATAAATGATCATTTCCTTGGGTATCGTCATAACTATGCGCTTTTCTATCAATTGCCTAACAGTAATTTGTTCACCCACCGTATGCTATGTGTTCAAGAGAGAAGCCTCTAGTGAAAACTATGGTCCCCATGTCTACTTTAATCATATTACAAGAATCAAAATTCCTTTGTTGCATTTTATTTATTTTATGTTGTTTTTAAATGTATCTATCTACCACCACAAGATTTGATCCTTGCAAGTAACGAGTTCAAGGGGATTGACAACCCTCTTGTCCGCGTTGGCTGCAAGTATTTGCTTTTGTGTGTGCAGGTGATGTTCCTATTGGTTCAATAAACCTTGGTTCTCACTGAGGTAAATACTTATCTCTACTATACTACATCTCCCCCTCCTCTTTGGGGAAAATTCCAACGCAGCTCACAAGTAGCGGTGAAGAATTTACGACGCCTTTGCCGGGAGACATCATGAAATTCTTGTGAGGTTCCTACACACAAACTATCATCTACTTGCTCTAATTTTTATTTGCCTCTCTTTTTCATATCCCTTCACTTCTCATAAAAATTAAAAACACAAAATATTTTCTTTGTTAGTTTGCTCATTTGCTTGTGTTATCAGAAGTTGCTATCACGTCTGAGTTTGAGAAAGTTATCGCTGAAAGTGCTAGTGAAGATAGTACTAGTGAATCTCTTGGAAAAACTTAGCTTTTTATATCTTAATCAGGATCCTCTGGAGAACAAGGCTCCCACAACTTTCAAAACTAAAATATATCATGTTGGTAGCAAGAATATTATTGGGAAGAATATCATTAAGAATTATTTAATTGCACGGGAGTCATACCAATAATTAAAGGATCCATTCTTGACAAAACAAATTGCTATGTGGAAGCTATTGCTATACTTGTAGTTAAGTTAGAAAGATTTTTTTGCATATTCATCCGGCCTTACAAAAAATATTCTATGAACTTCCCAACATACATAACCCTAGAATTAAAAAGGTTGCCACTATTATCCTTATTTCACTATATAATTCGAGAAGCTAGTGACATCTTTGCTTTTTATAAGATAGATTATGAGCACCCTCCAATAGAAGAAATTCTCCAAGATAAAGACACCATATGTAGGTTAGAATCTATTTTTTTTGCATATCCACTAGCCGCCACTTTCTATCCTTTTTTCAACCAATAATAGATCTGTTCCTTATCCAGTTTGTACTGTGTTTTCCCATTATTTCCCTTTTCAGCCAAGAGACCGGTTGGGTATCCGCTCTCTACTACTTTCACCATATTATTTCCTCTTTGAATCAAGTCCTAGATTCATGCTACAACTTTCCCCCATTTCTTCGTTGCTTGAACAAAGCCCTAGATTCGAATGCATGAAGTAGCTTTACCTCTAATAATACTAAAAATTTAGGTGGCTTTGGAAGAGCTGATGGGAGTAGAAAAAGATGCACATGCAAACACGTGGGGAGCTGGGGCAGTAGAGCAAGGCCGCTTTCAAAGAACTTATACCTGAGGGTCACCGGGATGTCGGCGGCGGCAGGTCGGATCTGCGGACAATACGGCAGGGAGGAAGAAGGGTCGGAGGACCTCCCGAGTTGGTGCTGTGTCGGAGAGAACAGCACGGGCAGAGGATCGGGCCCCTCTGACAGCTATGGGTTTCCTCCCTCGGCGGCGATGACCGCATGAACGATGCACCTTTTTGTCCTCTACACACACCGGCTGAAGGGATCCGGCCGGATCTGTGACCAGCTGTGAGCAGAGAGAAAATGTCGCTACCGCTGTCTTGTTTATATCTGGAGAGGATGAGAGAATGAAGAGAGCAACCCTAGTAAAGCAAGCTACCGAGGCCCTCAAGCGCCCATATATAGTGGAGTGATTATCTTTTTCTCTCCACAACAAGCGTTTCAATTTGTGTACGTAGCATTAAAGAAAAGAAACTCTCTATTTAAGGTGACTACTGTACGACTCCTACTTACTACTACTAGTAGTACTACAGTATTGTTCACTTGTGCTCCCCGCCCCCCATTCATTGAACAACCCCACGGGTGAATAAACATACAGTACTTACAATATTTATATAGAACGAACAAGGTCGAACTATTTTCGTGTAGTTAAAAGTTGAGGGCGGGGCTTTTCCTGGGCAGTACGCACGACAATTTTCGGGTAGGCGGTTCGACAGAGAGGCGAGGAGGGTGAGCGAGTGGGGCTGTGCAATTTGACGTGCGTTCTGCTGGAAAGACTTGTGATATGACCACTCACTATAGTCATGAATTCTGGCGCCCAACCGGGTGATGCCCCTTCCGCTCCGCCTAACTGGTGCATGACACGTCGACCTGCATCTCGGCTCTCCCACATGTCGGAGCAGTAAGAAGGAGCAAAGAATGATGCGGTATATACTAGTACTATACTACTCCCTCCGTTCCTAAATATAAGTCTTTGGAGAGATTCACTATGGACCACATACGGAGAAAAATGAGTGAATCTACACATAAAATGCATCTATATACATCCGTATGTGGTCCATAGTGAAATACTTACAAAGACTTATATTTAGGAACGGAGGGAGTACTACTCAGGTCGGAGGAGTGCGAACCACGCAGCCCAGTGAACCAGCAGTAGAAAACAATGTGGTGATATGGCCATAAAAAACAATGTGCTACGGTCCACACTGTAGCAAGTACAGTAACACTCCTCTTTGTTTGGATCCTAGAGTTAGAGCTAGTTTGGGTTGAAATAGCCTCAAATTATCGAAACAAGAGGGGTTAGTTTGAGCTAGTTTGCTCTAACCCAGCTACAAAAACTAGCCCGGTGGAGAGGTTCTAATTGGGTTAGTTATCCTCGGGCCCACTAGAAGAGAACTAAAAAAATCTCCCCGCCCGCACTGCATCGCTCCCCCACCTATCACATGACTCCTCTCCGTTCCCCATAGGGTCGCCGCCTCTCTCCTCCGCCGCCCTCTCCTTCCGGCCTCCGCCGCCTACTCCGCCGCCTCTCTCCGGCCTTGAAGGTCGCCCGCTCCCCCCCCTTCACCGGTCGTTTTTCTCCCTCTTTTGTGGCGGCACATCTACTGTGGAGGTCGCGAGAGGGGTGAGTTTGTTCGTTCCTTCTCTGTCTCACGGCCATATCAGTGATCTTGCTTGCTCTAGCGCTAATTCTGATTTGGAAAAGTAGACCCTGATCAAAGATGGTATAGATTTGTGGTGCACGCATGGAATTGTTTGATGCTGCTTGAGGAGGTAATAAATCTTTCTAGAGGCCCAAAGATTCAGGTTACCTTTCTAGGTATTTCAATTTCAGGCTTGCATTATTTCTAGAGGCCCAAAGAATCAGTTCACCTTTCTAGGTATTTCAATTTCAGGCTTGCATTATTTCTAGAGGCCCAAAGATTTAGTTCACCTTTCTAGGTATTTCAGTTTCAGGCTTGCATTATTTCTAGAGGCCCAAAGATTCAGTTCACCTTTCTAGGTATTTTAGTTACTGTGCTTGCATTATTTCTAGAGGCCCAAAGATTAAGTTCCCAAAGGAGCAAGCTGCCCTGCTACCCATGTCGGTGTCGACCTCAACTCGCAAGGGTCAAGGCCGGAGGGGTTCCCGGGGCTTGGGTTCTACAGAGCCTTCCTCCAGAGCGACAATGGAGAGCTCCTCCCTCGGTGCGTGAGGGGCTCCGGGCTCCCTCCCTATCGTGAATGACTTCCGTGATGAGTTATGTAGCGACCCGACCTCAGACGGTCAAGCCTCTGTGTTACTGTGCCATCCCTGGATCAGTATGCTGGCACACACAGTACATCAATGTATATATCAAAGTGCAATCACATGCATAAATAACGTAAAATGATATATACCTCATAATACTCACTGAAACAAGTCAAACGGGTGTGGAGTCCCATCAACGCCATCGGCAGTTGAGTGTAGACCGTAACCCTGTATCGTAACTCTTACTCGTCGAGGAAATATCTGCAACATGATACGTTGCAGCCGTGTAGGTCAAGACATTGAATGTACCGGCAAGATCACAACATGAATAAACAGATGGTAAAACTATACTATATGCAATTTGGCTTTGTGGCTCAGATTCGAGTTTTGTTTGCGTAAAAGCTGATTTTATTTTACCTACATCAAAGGAATAGAATGAAGTCTGCACTAAGGAGTTTTCTATCATGACATGGTTCCGCCAACCGATGTCTCATAGCCCAAAATTCATCATATGTTGCCCACAATTAAGTTATCAATCCGGGGTTGAGAGTTCGAGATAGATCCAAGTCCAGATGCTCAAATTGTCCGTAATCGGGACACGGCTAATCGATTAGGTTATAACCCTCTGCAGAGGTTTGTACACTTTACCCGCAAGATTCGATCCCTCTCTTTACGCTCTCGCACTTCAGGGTGTTTGAGAACAAGATGACCAAACATGGTCTTCCAAAGAGTTCCTCGACCACCGTCCGGTACCCATCCAATCCTACCGTCATTCTACATCTGCTAGTACCGCCCCAGCCAGAGTCACAACTAAGGTCAACCAAGCCAGAGCCCATAATGACTTGCGGTTGCAGGTAAGCTTCGGGCGTGAAGTATTCTTCCGTCTCTTTGAGTCTGGGTGAAGCTTTCCGCAAGATGTCATGGCGCTTCTCCATGCATCCCGCCAACCACTGGGTTCTCGTGGTGCCCGTCAGCAAATCCTTCACCCAAGAGTGTGTATTGAAAATCCTGTCTCGAGTCTTGAAGTCTTGAGGTCTTGAAGATGCAGTCCTTGCAGATTCCATCATGGAGTTGTCGCCATTGACGTAGAGTTCTCCTTCTTCACAC
Organism: Aegilops bicornis; assembly: GCA_021605145.1. Classification (NCBI taxonomy): domain Eukaryota; kingdom Viridiplantae; phylum Streptophyta; class Magnoliopsida; order Poales; family Poaceae; genus Aegilops; species Aegilops bicornis. Next base: position 332,099,193 of record CM038673.1, read on the forward strand.
CACTCGAAAGCACTCATACCAAACCCCGCCTACTATAGCGTAGCATTAAAATAAATAACGCCCCGGCTTGGTAACAGGGTGATGGGTTCCTACCTCATGCATACTACTCATCTACAAGAATTTCAATAACACTACTGAGGGGTGGTTGCAATGGTGCCACTAAATGCAATAAAACATAGGTAAGAAAAGCATGGTCAAAGTGAACTTGCTCGGTTGACGATCTTCGAAAAAACTAGGGTTTCAGAGTAGCAATCTTAGACTCGGAAACTCTACCGAGGCAAACAATAACTATAATAAGCACATAGCAATAGAATCACATAACACAACATAACAAAAGTAATATAACACAACAAACAACCAAAACTCAATCCAAAAGAAAAACTCAAATAAAGGCCACTCAAAGTTTTCCCTACTTCAAACAATAACAAAAATAGTTTTATATAATAAAAATTTATTAATATAACCAAATCATGGTTTTAGGTTAACTTAACAGAAAAGGTTTCACTAAGCAACTAGGAGCAAAAAGAATTAATTAAAAAGCTATTATAAAACTCCTTTTAGGCCTAATCCAATTTCTATTAAGAAAATAATTTAAAACTTTTATTAATTATAAATAAAAGTTCATCTACTAGAATGACAGAAACTAACCTAGAATAACTAATCACAAGTTAAAAATAAATTAATTTACTAATTAATTAATTAGGAAAACAGGAACTAGTTAATTAATTTAGGATTAATAGGATTCTGTCTAAAACTAATTATTTATTAATCCTAAAATACCCAAGTTAATTTCTAGGGTTTGGCAATGTCAAAATAAAGTGATGACAAAAAGAATCATGCAGAAATAATTTTTTTAACTAAAGTTATAGCAGATTTACTATTCGACTAAAACAATATTAAAGCATTTTTAATTATTTTTAACATAGCTAAATATATATTCTACAGAAACTACATAAAATTTGCAATCCAACAAAAACAAATCACTCAAAAATATTAAACAGAATAAAAGATATACATTTTTGAAAACAGAAACTATTCTGTAAAAACAGAAAATCAAAATAAAAAGAAAAAGGCCTAATGGGCCTATCATCGCGTCTGTATGCGTAATTTAGTCTAAATGGGCCTCGGGTTAAAACTAAAACGGGCGGCTAATTGACTTAAAACCCTAACTAATAAACCTGACGAACCGGCCGGTTCTTTTTATAAAAGATATTCTTCTGGGGTTCTAATCGTGGCTGCTTATTTTGGATCGGACGGGGAGGAGTTCTCGGTGTCTTACCGGAGTCCGGCGACGTGGCGGCGGCGGGCGGAAGTGAAGTGCGCTGGGGCTTGAAAGGCCGGGAGGTCCGGGAGTCGCTGCAAGGGTGCGGGAGGCAGTGAGGAGTTCGGTGGGGTCGGGGAGCTCGGGAGGGCTAGGGCGCCGACGGCGGGCGACTTTGGCGGCGGAGGGAGCTTGGGCTCCGGGCGAGCACGAAAGGGAGGGGAGAGGAGGTCCCATGAGGGGCGAGGGGGAACGGGTGCGGGAGGGGGTTTTATAGGGCGGGGCCTCACGGGAGGGAAGGGGATCGGGAGGAATCGGCATCCCGGATCCTTCGGGAACCGGCGATCCGCGGCAGCGACGGCGTGGCGTGGGGCGGGGAGGAAGAAGGGTGGGTCCAAGGGCGTGAGAGAGAGAGGGGGGCGAGGCGAAGGGCGACCGCCAGAGCGATTCGGGCGAGGGGGCGAGGGAGCTGTTTGGCCGCTGGGCCATTGTGTGGGCCGGGCCGGGCTGGCGCTGGGTGCGGGCACTGGCCGGCCTGGTGGTTCGGCCGGGCGCCTGGGGGTTTTACTTTATTTTTTAATTAAAACAAAAACAGAAATAAAACAATATCTATAAATATTTTATATAGGGTATATATATACCAAAATGATCAGGGAATATTCCTTTCATTTGAACATTTTTCCAGAGGCAAAATCCAAACTTTATAAAATCCATTTTTTTCAAATTCAAATAAAATTCAGATTTGAATTCCAAATCTTTTGGCAATGTTTTCTTCCGATATTTTTGGAGTGTCATGTTTGCTCCTCTCATACTTTTGACAAGTATTTACCAGGCATAGTTTTTTTGAAATGATTCCAGCTTGCCAAAGTTTGAATTCAAATTCAAAACTCAAAATTTGAAAGAGGGTTTCAAGCATTTTCAAATGACTTTCAACTTGATACTTTTTAACTTCCAACTCATATTTCATATAATTGAAGAAGTCATTTTATCTTCCCTCATGAAAATCATTGAGTTGCATAAAGCTTTGAATTTGAAATCTTCCCAAATGAAATTCAAATCTTTTCCAAAACCCTATTCATTTCAAAATGGAAGAAGTCATGTCATCTTCACTCTAGGCTTTGGTGTTGGAATGAATTTGAATTCATTGAGATCCAAAAGGCAAAGGAGAAAGTTTTGGGAAAGTCATTTCATTCCCTCTCATTCAACTTTCAAAAAGTTTTCAAATTTCACTCAGTTTCACTCATTCAATCAAACCAACAATCAGACAACAAGCATAGTTATTTATGTAATATAACATTCCAAAATTTAGAATTTTGGGATGTTACAAGTTAGCTCATTCTTTGTTTCATGAAGTGTTTTTTATTTTGTGAAGCTTGATTGACGACTTGTATGTTTAAGTGGGATATCTCATTTGTATGGACAAAAAAATTATCATGTTTTGCATGCTTGATTTGTATAGATGGTTCGTTTATGTCAATTGTGAGCGGGAGGAGGCCACAGAAGAGCCGGCCACACCAAGAGGGCGCTTGGATCCAAGGGACTTATTTTAGTCTGACTAAAAATAGTCTCTTTAAGAGGCTAAAGTTCCAAGCACCCCGACTAAAGAGGGGCTAAAACTAGTCTTGAGACTAAAAAATTTAGTCAGGGTACCCCTACTAAAATGTGGATTAGTCATCTCTCTCCTCATTTAACTCCTCTCCTTTAACACATGCGAGTTACTGGATTGGAGGTTTGGAGGATAATAAATGCTCATTAACTTGATTTTAGTCTCTTTAGTATTTGGATCCAAGCATGGGTGAGGCTAGCAAGTTTTAGTCTCACTACTTTTAGTCACTTTTAACTAAAACGTATCCAAGCACCCTCCAAATCCGCAGAAATAGGGTCCAAAGTAGTCAAATGATTGAGATAGAGCATTTATTGTCAATCTAACCCTCCCATCCATACACCTCTTTGGTTTATAGTTAGTTCAGGGTTAGAATCTAACTCTAACCTCTAACTGAGTTAGAGTTCTCCTCGTCTCGGTTCATCGCCATCATACTTTTCCCATTCCTGTGTTTTCAGTATCCTGCGAATCAAAGAGGCCCTTTTTTTGCGGGAAAAATCAAAGAGGCCCTTAGACTGGTTTCGGTCCGGTCATTTTTATAAACGTGTTATGTCCAAAATTTAATGAACGTGCTCCGGTTTCCACAAAAATAATCCGGTTTCATGTAGTAATTCATTCATTTATTTATTCTTCTGCAGGGGGTTTGCATGTAATTCGTGAGGTCTGAAATGTAAAGTACCCCGGCATATGCTCCAGTCGTGCATGCACTACGACCCAGATGCTCTATGTCCCACATGTCGGCGAATGGGAGCACGTGGAAATAGCCTAGGAGTACATATAGGAGGATAAATGCGTGAAATAATATGTACTGTGAAGCGTAGCCGCGGTTCAAAAAGGAGACCTAAAGTGATGACAACTATAGGTCGCACGCACCCAACTAGTGGTACTATACATATGACTAATTTTTCCCTCAAAAAAGAAAAAAAAGAGGCATGAGTGCTCAGTACTCCTATTCTATAAACACGATTCCCATCTGACAACAGCGTCCATGCTACAGCTAGCTCTCCTCCCTCATTTCTCTCTTCTAATTCTAAACTCGGCTGACGCCAGATGGGTGGGGTGGGTTTGCTCAACTGCGGCCCCACCTCAGAGTGAAAACGTTATGACTGGAATAAAAATGCCATATGCTCCCTCCGTTCATAAATATAAGCCTTTTTAGATACTATTTCAAATGGAATACATCATACAGATGTATGTAGACATAGTTTAGAGTGTAGATTCACTCATTTTGCTTCGTATGTAGTAGTCACTTGCTGGAATCTTTAGAAAGACTTATATTTGGGAACGAAGGGAGTACTATACTACTAATAAAACATTAAGGCCACGAGGCGATGTAGTGCTGGTTACAGGAGGCAAGAAGAAGAGATGCATCCATCGACGACGTCCACCTCCTCGACTCAGGGCGCCGGCCCACCGAACGGCGCCTAAGTAGCAGCGGCTTTCGTGGCCAGATCGACGTGCTTATGAACAATGGCGTCCAAAGATTCCAGCCGCTGGAAGAAGGCCAACATCTTTCTATCCTCGCTTGCCTTGTAGTGGCCTATGTAGACAATTTCCTCGTAGACGTGGATGTGCAGGTCGATGGTTTCTTGCATGGCGAGGCGCTGCGCGGCGAGCGCGGCCTCGAGGTGCACATTCTTCGTCGCGACCTCCGGCACCTGCAGGGCCACCAGGGCTTGAAAGAGTTCGTCACCATGGAGGCCGATGAGGGTGGCAGGCAATGAGGAGCCTGGGCGCGTGGGCTGGAGCAGTACGGCAAGGTCGTCCGCGCGCTTCTTGACGGCGGTGAACTTGCGGATGGAGTTGACCATCATGTCGTCCATGCGAGAGGCGAAGGAGGCGTCGGCGAGGGCTACAATGCTGCGTCGCCAACACCGTCTGGAAACACTGCAGCGGTGCGGGGCGCGGGCGGCGCCTTGGATGATTTGGCACAGCCGATCGCCGCTATGGCCCATCGCGGCCCACAGGTGCTTGTGGCTTCTGGTCACTTGGTCTTGGATTGGAGTGAGCAGTGTTGGGCAGAGACTTGGGAGTCGATGGATTGGAGTGGTGGGGCGCCTTTATTATATGAGAGTCCAAACCCTGCTGCATCACATTGTGTTGGCTCTATTCTGCTTCTCCAATTAATTCCCTCTGCATGTAACTGAGGATGCATCATTGACCGTTCAATGTCTCGGGAACCGCTACCCTCTCCCTCCTTGGCATTGAAGCACCTATGGACCCGTCGACGCATTTAGGTGCCTATGGTGACTTCGTCAATTTCAAGATGATAGTGCCGTGCGTGTGTGCGTTCATAGGGGTGAGTGTATGCGGCGTGTATATGAGCGCTATGCGTGCATCTTGTGTAAAAAAGCGTAAATGCGTGTCAAAAAGAGACTAGTCAGTATACTCAATATTGTGCACCTCGGAGAGGAAAACGATAGAACTAGTACGTAAGAGTATTTACTTACGGTGCAGATTCACTCATTTTGCTCCATATGTACTCCGTCTCGGTGTAGTCTAGTCACTTGTTGAAATCTCTAGAAGGGCAAATACTCCTATCTTGTTTACAGGGCTATACTAGCAAGTAGTTGTACGTACTAGTACAATAGTGGGCTCACATAGCAATTTTTTCTCATGCAAGAGCCTGGCTATATGCGTGCTCCAATTTTCGCAACTGCAATGTTCGGTTTGCGCTTGGCTCTTCGCCTCTTCGAGAAGACGAAAAATGATGTTACTACTACTGCTTCTACAGTGTCGAATCCACTTCTGCATGTCCGTCCACCGCGAGCGGGACGGATAGCTTGTTCTAGAAGTACTACTAAGTAAAAGCCTGTCCTCGTTTGCGAGCAACCGCGCGCATGGGTGAGGGAGAAGGCGTGTAGTAAAATCAAGCTTCTCCTCGTTGTACGAGTTGACGCGACACATCATAGCACTGGCCCCACATGCTTGCCTCTAAACTTGGCTGAAAGACCCGCGGTGTACAATATATTTGCTGCAACCTCTAACATTTACCCACCACAAATTAAAATATATGTGGCCGTATGCATCATTCTGATGCAGAGGCCGGGGAGTCCCCCCTTTTTGAAGAAAAAACAAATTAAAATATATATTCCTGTCTTGACCAGATGAACGTGCAAACTACAATCACTGTGGTGTCGTAGGGCGGAAGACTATTTTAATTTTTTTTAAAAACTTTGAGACGGCCACATAGCATGGAGCCGACCCCAACGATTTTAAGCTTACAGGCACGGTACACGCTATCCTAGACTACTCTACACATGAAACTGCCACACGAGCGTCCGGGCTACGCTTGGCTCTTCGCCTCTTCGGGAAGTCGAACAATGATGGAGTACTACTGCACTGGAGGAGTACTACGATGCGCTTCAGCTATCTCGACACCGATTGAACTGCTGCGTGTCCACCGCGTGCGGGAGGGAGAGCGTGTAGGGGAAGCTTCTCCTAGTCTTGCCACCCACCACGCTCATGGGCGAGGGAGGGACGCTCCTGCCTTTGTGTGTATGACAGGTGGGCCCGACAGGTGTGTGGCCAACCTGTCATACAGCCAAAGGCAGGTGCAGTTAAGTCGGCGAGGGAGAGGATAATCAAACTTCTCATTGATGTACGAGTTGAAGCGACACATCAAAGCACTGCACTCGATATATTTCAATAATTTGCGTTTACCGATGCATTAATTACAACGCATGCATGCATGCCGTGACTCTCCTTTTGATACTTGCATGTGTTGATTTAATGCACCTTGAAGTAGTATAAAATATGTGACGGTAAAGCTTTGTAATACCCTGGCCCAAGTCGAGAGAAGGTAGTGTACGAGGAGCGCGAGATCATGAAGACCGAACAGGCCACGGCGATGGAGCTCTCTAAGGTCTCGATGGACCTCACCGTGCTCCATCGCCTTGTGCCTCCGCCCCTTGACGCCTCCAGTGTATGAGGTTTGTATACACCTCGTCCGTTTGGCTGATTGAGCAAGGTGCAGGTTTCTTGATTGATGTGCTGTTCGATTGATTTCTGCAGTGCAAGGGAGGGCACCTGGCCTGCGCGGACTACCGCGTCGAGCGCCCCGGGAACCAGCGGCAGTGCCAGAAGTGCGAGCACGGCGGTGGCTTCGACGTGCGGAACACGGCGGTGGACTCCGTCCTTTCGTCGGTGAGGGTGGAGTGCCCGCACGAAGGCTGTGGGCTCTACGTCACTTACCACAAGCTTCGCCGATCACGGGCGTGTGTCCGCTCACGCCCTGCAAATGCCCCGTGCCCGTCTGCGGCTACGAAGGCCCGCCGCCGGTGCTCTACCACCACATCAGCACTGCGCATCCCATGCATGTGCACAGGATCCAGTACGGCAAGGTGCTCCAGCTGCAAGTGCCACTGTCGGAGCCACGCGTTTTTCTTGGTCGGTGGTGTGCTCGACAGCGGCGCGCCTATCGTCGTGTCAGTCGTCTGCATCAGAGCGGGGGTGTCCCCACTGCCGCACTACGTGGCCAAGCTGTGGGCAAACGGCCACGGGAGCAAAAGGCACGACCGACGCCGTCAAGGTGGAAATGGAGGTGACAAGCAGCAAGGATTCCGGCGACATCGACGTGCAGGAGCTGACCTTCTTGACAGTCCGCCCAAGCTGCTGGCCGGGGCTAAGCTTGTGTCCCTCCACATTCAGATTGACAAGCTCACGTCCTAAATGTTTCTACGATGCCTTCTGTTTATCTTAGTAATATGCTAATATAGGCATTACCTTGGTCTACTTTAGCTTAAGAAATGGTGGGTTTTGGTGGTGATAAAAAAATATGTTTATCAATGCATTAATTGCAATGTATGCATGCATAAAGTACATGCATTGGTCAATTTTCTCTTAATACTTGCATGCAATGATTTAATGCACCTTGGAATCTGAACATGTGTTGGGGAACAACCAAATTGAGCCTTATAAAAGGAAAAACTAAAATTTTGAGATAAGCCCTATAAAACCGGAAAGGAGAGAGTAGAAAAAGAAGTACTCCATCCGGGAATAGTGCCGCACTTCGAAACTTGAACCGTCAATAAATTTTGAGCTTGCGTCTCGTCACATTCCAAATTACTCCATGCTATATTGAATTGTAAACCTGTTCACACCGATCACAACCTAAATGGTTTCCCACTTAGGAGCGTATTAGTACTCGGTTATAAATACTAGTATGCCAAGATGACTGCGCATTCCTCCTCAACTCCTCATCCACAAAAACAAACAAGCCATTCAGCATCCTTCCCTTGCGTCTGCCATGGCCAGCGTGATTTTTGGGTCGAGAGATTGCCACCAGGGGGAGGCGAGCATGGAAGCGGAAGCAAGAGAGATGTCCCGCCTCGCTGTGAGAGCAGCCGACATGTCCCGCCGCGCAGAAGTAGCAGCATAGAGGTCCCTTGGCGCACATGAAGCAAAGACGGAGGTCCCGCCGTGCCGTCGATGCAGCCGGAATGGTCCGGCCGTGCCGCTGACGATAGAGATGTCCCGCCGCGCCACGAATGCGGCGAGAGATGTCCCGCCCGGCGCCCGCGTGGCCTGGGAAAAATTTCTCGTAATGCGGCGGCGGTATTACGAGCGCATGCATGCGATCGTCCATGGCCAGATGGATCAGATCTCCTGTTTTGTGAGGTTGCAGGACGACATGAAAGCCTCGTTTGAACAGGCTATCAGCACACTAAGGGAGGGCAATGAGAGGCTCCGGGCCGAGCGCGACCTGCTGAGGGAGAAGATCGTCCGAAGTGCAGACCAGCAGGAGGAGACCAGTGCCTTGTTGAAGAGGACCAGCGTCATCGTCAAGAAACTTATGGACGAGAATGACATGCTCCGCAACGAGCGCCAAAGGCTGGTGGAGGAATCTGTGGATGTTCTCAAGAAGCGTCTTGAGGACACGAAAGAGCTCATCGCCGCTTGCCGTGGAGACTAGTTCCCGCGGCCTGTAGCAACGCATCAAGAAAGTAGAGATCAGCGAGCCAGATCCTTTTCTTCCTTCTTCTTTTGCCCTTGTGTATTTCGGGCGTAGCCGCATGTGGCTTTTTAATGATCTTTCTAATTATGTAAGACAATTGATCGTCCTTATCTTTCTGTGGAAGATAAATGTTGCAAGGCTGGGATGAAGAAAACTCTTGCTATGGCGACCCTGGCGGTGCTGTTCTTCTAGTTGCTGCTGGGCTTCCTTCAGTTTCCTGGTTTCTTTTGATGTAATAATCGGTTTAGGATGTGGATTGTGTAAATCGGTTGTAATGTTGGGTTCTAAGCGGATGTTTGGCCTTTGTTGGCCTCTTGGGATGTTGCGATTTCAATCTGGTAGCTTTTAGTCCTTCGTGTTAGGCTGGAGTTGTGCTGAACTTCTTGGGAATTGTGGTGGTTTTCTGTAATGAAAATCGGAAGGGACAAGCCCTTCTTTGATAATTTTTTTTTAATCGTCCTTATATATTCACCAGTCTTGCTATAAGTCACAGTAGATGCTATATAGGTCCGTCGGATCTTACATCAAGATCCGTGCTTTCAGATTTTCTTTTTTCTCTCTTAAATCTTAGTCGAGTGAGACATAGCCACGCCATTAAACAGAGGCTCGGGCGCCATTAATGGAGACCTTGGGAGAGAGGTGGACGGTGGATGGAGGTCAAAGGGCTCTCCTCCCGATAAGCACGTGCAGGGGTCTGATCGCACGCCTCTGGTACTACTCAAATAGCTACCCTGCACGGCGCGGCACCTCCTAACTAATAAAAAATGGGGACGCGTGGCGGCACGTAAATGGTACTAGTAAGTAGAACGCCCACGGTTTCAACAATACTTGTGTTTCCGATTGTAACGTGACAGCACTTGTTCCAAAATGACTTTGTTGATGTGCGCCTTCGCAAATCGGACTGCAAATATACCACATCATGTTGGTGCCATGTCATGGAACCAAGCCAAGTTTCATTATTTTCATGCGTGTTTTGGATTTACAGGAATTAAAAAACTAAGTTTCTCAATGTTTCCAACCCAGCCACGACACCCAGAATTTTGAATTTCATTCCCATTTCTTGCATGTAACCTAGAAATTTACCCGAGGACACACATGTGATTTTTCAACCAACTTTGGTGCACTGGAACATGTGCTTGTATTTCAAATTTCAATTATGCACACAAAGGTGACACGTTCCCTCCCAGAACCACGAGCCTTCTTGAGAGAAGCTCCGATTTGCAAGAAGCTTATACTAAAATTTGTTCCTATTCAGCCAATTGTTTTACCTCGGCATGGTACTACCATCACATGACACCATGCCAAGTTTCATGATTTTAAAACCAAGTTTCTCAATGTTCTCGTAGAACCCACGATGCCCGGATGTTTGAATTTGATTCTCACTTTTGCATGGGACCTAGAAATTCACCCGAGGACACAAATGTGATTTTTCAACCAACTTTGGTGCATGGGAGCATGTGCTTGTAGTTCAAATTTGAATTATGCACATTAAATGACCAAAAACTCAATTAATGTGTAAATAAGGCCAAACGAAGCCGAAATAATTCCAAAATTTAACAGGGCACTCATGTAGTTCTATGTTGCCTTTGTAAATAAACTCAAGGGAGACACCGTATATCGTTTCGCACTAAAAGGTGGCACGTTGGCTCCCAGAACCACGAGCCTTCTTGAGAGAAGCTTGGGTTTGCAAGAAGCTTATACCAAAATCTGTTCCTATTCGGCCAATTTTTTACCACAACATGGTAGTACCATGACATGACATCCATGCCAAGTTTCATGATTTTCAGACGTGTTTTGGATTTACAAGAATTTTAAAACCAAGTTTCTCAATGTTCTCGGTCGAGCCACGATGCCCAGATGTTTGAATTTGGTTCTCATTTCTTGCATGGGACCTAGAAATTCACCCGAGGACACAAATGTGATTTTTCAACAAACTTTGGTGCACGAGAGCATGTGCTTGTAGTTCAAATTTGACTTATGCACATTAAATGACCGAAACTCAATTAATGTATAAAAAGCGATAAACGAACCCGAATAATTTCAAAATTTAACAGGGCACTAATGTAGTTCTATGTTGCCTTTGTTAAGAAACTCAAAGGGGGGGCAGCGTATATCGTTTCACACTCAAAGGTGTACGTTCCTCTTAGAACCACGAGCTTCCAAATCGGCCCAATTTTTACCACAACATGTTAGTGCCATGACATGACACCATGCCAAGTTTTACGATTTCGAGCGAGTTTTGGATTTACATGAATTTAAAACCAAAGTTTCTCGATTTTCTCGGCGAGTCATGGCCTTGAGATGTTTGAATTTCATTCTCATTTCTTCCATGGGACCTAGAAATTCAACCCAGGACACACATGTGATTTTTCAACCCACTTTGGTGCACCGGAGGATGTGCATGCAATTCATATTTAGATTGTGCACATTAAAAGTCCAGAAACTCAATTAATGTATAAAAAGGCCAAATGAACCCGAAATAATTCCAAAATTTAACAGGGCACTCATATAGTTCTATGTTGCCTCTGTAAATAAAAATAGGGGGGATGCAGCGTATATCGTTTCACACACAAAGGTGACACGTTCCCTCTCGGAACCACAAGGCTTGTTGAGAGAATCTCCAGTTTTGCAAGAGGCTTATACGAAAACTTGTCCCAATTCAGCCAAAATTATACGTATGAAAACAGGGTTTAGATTATCCCAAACATCTCGCTACCTAGACCAATAATGTACTGTGATTTGAATTCAACATAAAATGGATACAAATATTTGAATTGGAGAGCGTATGGTACATGTAGTTCATAGTGAAATATGATTACTACTATATGTATGTTTTTTCTTATCAAGATAATATTTAAATTATTGTATAACTTGACAACAAACGTATTCAAATAAGGAAAATTGATTCAAATTTAGTCCATATGGTAGACGACAATATATATGTTCACATGGTGGAGTAAAAAGTTCATATATGATGGAAGATCAAAATGTACGACTACATCAATTATAAACCGCAAGGTCACCTAACGATATATTCAATTCAACATAACGTGGATTCAAAAATTGAAATTCGAGATCATGGCATCTGTAATCATATAAAAGGGACATTACTCTTTCTTTGGTGGGAATTGATTTGTTTTTGTTCTTGTTGAGGGAAGTGCGAATCGATTTGGTACTGTGCATGGTAATCTTGTTCTCCGATTTTTTACATTTTTCTTGTAGTTTTTCAATGGCATCTATAGCAATATAGTAAAAGGGGACATGACTCTCTTGTGTCTTGTATGAATTGTTTTTTTTACACGTTAAGTTTGTTCTGCCGAACAAGGAATCCGCACCTTGTTATCCTGAAATTTTCAAGCTCGAGTATCTTTCGTCTCACCTGCTTTGAAACTCCCGCTTCTTCAACCCGCTCCGCGCATTGTTATCCCGAAATTTGGACGCGCGCGAGAACTCCCTCCTCATCCGAAATCGCTCCCGCAGCCCAGACACGCGAAATCCCCCTTCTCCCCCTCAGCCGGAAATGAAGCTCCACGTCGCGGTGTCAAAACCGGTGGGGGTATGCTGGTAACTTACCCTACATTTCGGACAAGCGCGTCGCTAAGCTTGGCTCCCCCCTCCCCCTTCACCCCCCATTCGTACACTAAGGCCGCCAAAACCCGCGAAACCCCACGCTCCTCCGTCGGCCTCCCGACCACCGCCTAGCCGGAGACTCTTCCCCGACTACGTCGTCCACTGCAACAGCTTGCCGTCCCTCATCCACCGCACCGGACAAGGATCCATTGTCGATCTCGTCGTCCCGCCGGATCAGCCGCCCCGTCCTCCACCTCCAAGGAGCTGCCCCGACGTTCGCCTCGTCTATCGCGCCACCTCAATCCCCACAGCGCCATCTTGACCTGCCCCACCGGAACCGCAGCACCCTCACCAATTCCTCCGATGAAGCCGAGGCCAACTCGGCGCCACCAAGGAGGTTCTGCACTCACCGCTGCATTTTATCTTTTATTCGATCTCACGGGGCTCTTTGGTGCTCGATACCGAGCAGACATGGCGTGTCTCCATCGACGGCGCCGTCGCCGGCCACGTCATCCACGGCGTCTCTCCCCCATGTCATTGCTTCCTCAGCGGCGACTTCCACAACGACACTAGCAGCAGCTGCTCCGGCTCTCGCTTCATGGCTCGTTTCTGTTCTTGTTGTCGATCGCTGCACTGCTGCTCCTGCTTTCGTTCGTGCCGCTGCTCTGCTCTTGCTCTCGCTTGCGCTCTTTGCTGCCACGACCTCCGGCAGCTTCTGAGTTCTTGCTTTAGCACTTTTCGCTTCGCGGTGCTCTTTGGACGACTTGCTCTCTGCTAGTGCGTTCCACCTTTCGGCGTCTGCTGATTTAGATCATCGCTTCTCTGCTACTAGTGCTCGAACGCCCTAAACATCTATTGCAATGCTCACATTAGTTCAATCAGTTTGACGGTAAAATTCAGTTTCGACTATGAAGTTCGGTTTATTGATTAAGTTCGAGTGAACAGTACTTACAACATCTATCGCTTGACCATGGCGCGCTGATGCGTTACATCTAGCACTTTTTGGTGATGCATTTTACATCATCTATTGCGAGATGATATTAGGGTCCCACTTCAGATTAACGTTATGCATCTTGTCATGCTTCAACCTCGCCGCCATACACCTTAGCGGAGCTGCTCCAACGACGGAACCGTCCCATCACAATGAGGCGATACCCTCGGCGCCGTCTCCAGAGGCCTCGGATCTTCTTCCCGCCTCCGGCAGTCACACCGGCATCATCACCATCCTCCACGTCCAACCCAATGATCTTTGAGGTCCACAAGGCTATGCCAAAGAGGTTGTACACTAGTCGCATCACTTTGTTTCTCCATTCCTCTGTTCTTCCAATTCATGTGAGCCAAACACACAGGTTGACTGAAATCCTATGTTTCCAAATGCTCTGTTTTGCACGTGCATACCTATCCTATTCCTGTGTTTTTCATGTCCCTGCGTTTATAGAATCCTCCAATTCTAAGGAGCCTACAGATTTACTTCATTTTCAGATAGGCCTCAAAGAAAACTCTGTGTGTTATGTCCTGCTCCTGCCGTGCCGTCATCCACCCCACCTGAGGTGCACCATCGACAGAAGCATTCACTGCAGCAGAGATCCTCCTGCAGACTTCCTTTCGCCGCCTCAAATCATCTTCCCCATTGCCGGCAGCCACGCCAACCGTGTTACCATCACCGATCGAGTGCATTTAACACGAGGACTACGATTCCGGAAGAGAGGTCGCATGATCTTTCGTGTTTGCTTACGTTATACATCGGTTATTATTACCTGCTACTTTATCGTTCAATCTTGAGTTTTGAATTGCCCATGGGTCTCATATCGAGCCCGACAATGAATAGTATCATCTACTATCTGGTTCATCTGGGGTCTTCCATGTGGTTCATGTTGGGTGCGCAACAAACAATAGATGATCCATTGTCTATCTTTTTAAACTGAAGCTATAATCTACCTGGTATCATTAGTTTTGGATCCATCCACTTGTTTGCTACCATCAGTCTTGATTTTTGCATGCACCCCTTAGGCCTTAAAAAATTTAACTATTTTTTTATTATGCATGTCAGATATTGTACACAATCGTACTGAACATGTAGAGAAAAAGAGAATACCGTTGCGTGCGAATATAATGTCATGCAGACGCCGCTCCATGGTGGGCAAAATGCCCCCCTTCCTGCATTTCCAGATTGTATTCCAGAGGAAGATAACTGTTCAGATGGAGATTCAGAAGGAGCCGACAACGCTTTATTTACCACACGAGGTGTTTGCTCTAACTCAGCATCTTGATGTTGGTCATATCATGCATATGGCGCCTTGCATTGCTAACATTATACATCTTATATGTCATCAGCTTAGTTTAGATTTGCTTTGTGTGAATGCCACCTGTTTGGTTTCTATATCATACTCCCACCATTCCTAAATATTTGTCTTTTTAGAGATTTCAACAAGTGACTACATACGAAACAAAATGAGTGAATCTACACTCTAAAATATGTCTTTATACATCCGTAGGTGGTAGTCCATTTGAAATCTCTAAAAAGACAATTATTTAGGAACGGAGGGAGTATATGGGAATTATGCAATGCCATCTTCTTTAGCCAGGCATCATATACGTGAATCATGCAATGCCATCCTGTTTAGCCAGTCATCGTATATGTGAATTGTATCGTGCCATTTTTTTCCATAATGTATTCCATTTGTCAACAATGTTTATACATTCATCTACTCTTCCTGTGCATCAGCCATTTGAGTCGGTCATTCGAAAATCTAGAGTGAAAACAAGGTCTTACGAGCGATCGATTGCTACTGTCGATGCAGATTTCTTCTTTGATTCTGAGATAGCTCCTTAGAGGAGGATTCAGAGAGAGATGACCAGTCGTATTCCCCTCCCCCCGAGGTGCATGCTCTAACTTGGCTGGGTTATATTGCTCATATCTTGCATATCTTGCATTGCCATGCCATCTGCTTAGATTAGACATGCTTTGTGTGAATGCCTCATGTTTGCTTTCTATATCAGATATGTGAATTATGCAATGCCATGTTTTTCAGCCAGTTATCATATATGTGAATTATGCACCGCCATGGAGCCAGGCATCATATATGTGAATTATCTCATGCCATCTTTTTTTTCATTACGTATTCCATTTGTTGACAATCTGTGTATATTGAACTACTCTTCATGTGTATCAGCCATTTGAGCCGGTTATGGAAAAATCTGGAGTGAAAACAAGGTCTTGAGCATGCAATGGTACTGTTGAAGCATATATCTCGATGGTTCTGAGAGCTCCTCAGAGGAGGATTCAGAGACAGATGACCAGTCCTATATCCCACCTAAGGTGTATGCTCTAAGTTGCAATATTTATATTTCTCATATGATGCATATGGTGTCTTGGATTGCTTAGTTTAGACATCATATGCACACTATTGAATTCTATCTGCTTAGTTTAGATATCATACATGCGAGTGCCAGTTGCTTAGTATATGAATCAATTATGTTAATTATATCATGCCATCCTGTATACTTAGACAACATGCATGTGAATTATTTCATCCCAACCTATTTTAGAAAGACATCATATAGTTTTGTCATGTCATCCTGTTTAGGTACTCATCATATGTTGAATTATGCCATTATATCCTGTTAAGTTATCCATCATATATCCGAAACTGTGTCATGCTATCCTGTTTAGTTAGGCTTCATATATGTGAAATTGTGTCATGCTGTCCTGTTTGGTTAGACAACATACTTGTGAATTACCACATCTGCCTATCATACAATGTCTGTACGTTCAATTTCTTGTCTTGTTTATCAACCATTTGAATTAGAGGGGGTGATGGCAGTATCTAAGGGAGCAAAAACCCGTTCTTCACAAAAGATAGTGCTACCCGTTGATGCAGATAGAACCATGGTTGTACTGGCCCACAAACTAGCCCCACCACACATAATCGAGACTCTTCCAGATTGCACACTTACACCGTTGGGCAGAGAACCAGCTACAACCCATCTAACCGCAACCCCGGCGGATACTAACCCACTTATAGTTGACAAAGCACCATGTCCACCACAGAGTACCCCCACACGAGCAGTTTGTAAAGCTACTGCAGTTCCCAAAGCACGAAGACCACCACAGCTAACCCAAACTCCACGTTTAAAGCAGAAGAGCAACTGTTCTCAGGTCAGATTCCGTAGCTATGCTCCATACTCCTTTCTTTGTTGCATCATTTGTATTTACTCATACCAACTACTTTCGAATTTGAAGGATCCAATTGAAACTCCAATGGTGCAATAGGTATGTTTTAAACCTATTTCTTTAACTGGATTGCTGTTCTAACTTCTTGCTCTATGTCGATTTCAGTTTAAGTTGCATAAACAGTTATGTTCTCATGTGATGCACATTACAAGTGCTGCCAATGCTGTGTAGTTTCTCACACTTATATTACATCTATGCTTTGTTGTGTCTTAAAAATATATGAGTTGAACTGTGTCTCTATCTTGATTCGGGAACATAAACTAGAATGATATGGACAATACAGTGACCATAGTACATAGATATATGTTTGTTTCATGTTGTTATCCTGTCCACCTTACTACTGAACCGGTTTACCAAAATGAGTTTCATATGTACAAGCTAAACATGTGATGTGTCTGCTTGTTTCTCTTGTAGTATGCAAACAGAATATTGGAGAAGAGCACCCCACTATGCAATGGTAGAGAAAGTAATGCAGATAAGGTTCAAGATAGTGAGGCAACCTTGTTAGTCTCCAAGAAAGGTGATAAAAATGATCTTGTAGACAGTGAGAAAACCCCACAGTCCTGCGTTGATGTAGTGTTCGAGTTACTAGCGATCACATTTGGCACAAGCTCTTCGAACTCGCTGCTGAATCACTTGGCTTCTTGATCTAAGCTACAAGCTGAAAGGCATCGATCGGTGTCTTTGCGGCAAGAAGCCGAAGGATGAGGAAGTCCTGCGCAGAATTCAGATCGTACTTTCTTGTGCAACAGCAAGTTTGGAGGATTTAAGCGCCAAACAAGAGAAAGTTAATAAGCTTGCTAAGCATCTTGCCGCATTATGGGTACCGAGGATATTGTTTCTTGAGCTCTTGAAGTGGTTTCAGTTACGGACTTGTTTTGCTGCGCGTTTATATCTTTGGTGTGTTCCCTATATTTGCACCGGTGGCGAACTTTGATGCCCGATGGATGTAATATGTGTAATAGCCGTGATAGCCTAGCATAAGTTGCTTGCTTATTTATTTCCTTGTTTTGTTTATTTGTTTGCTTGTAGTCGGTGCGGTTCTTTTCCGCGGTTTGCTAGTGGCTGCAATAACCTATTTTTTAAAACTAGGCCACAATAACCATGGGCTAATATTTACTGTAGTGACACTGGGCCTCCTACGGGCCATAGAAACAGCGGGCCTTCTATGGGGTGTAGAAATAGTAGGCCTTCTACGAGCCATAGAAACAATGGGCCTTCTACGGGCCGTAGAAACAATGGGCCTTCTACGGGCCGTATCATCAATGGGCCTTATACGGGCCGTATGATTGATTGGCCAAACATGGGCCAATAACAGGCCTCATTATGGCCGTAAACGGGCTAGAGTTGGAATCGTCCGTTCATGGGCCGACCATAACGGGCCATCGTTAATAGGCCGTATTTGATGACGCTATGAAAACGGCCCAACGAATTAACGGACCACAAACGGGCCGACTGTAACCACGGCCTGAATATTGCCCACAAGCAGAAAATAGCGATGAAGGGGCCATAAGTAAGCGAATCTTTGAAATGAGCCCAAGAATAAATGGGCTCGAGAAGGCGAAAAGATAACATGGGCTGGAAGCATTAGCGGAATAACGGGCCGTTAATGGGTATAAGTGATACACTGTTCATCACGGGCCGTTAATGGGTGTAAAGTGATACACTGTTCATTACGGGCCAGTTTCACCACGGGCCGTTAGTAGGCCAAGAGTTACATAGGGCCTCATATGGGCCGAAAGACGTCATGGGCCATACATGGGCCAGAAGTGAAAACGGGCTAGAATCATATTGGATGGCCCAGATGATGCTACTGGTCCTAATTCAGATAGGGCGTAATGGGCCTTGGGTTAGCGGGCTGTAAATGGGCTATATTCGAAGGCCGTTAACAGGTGAGGGAGTCCTGGATTAGGGGGTGTCCGTATAGCCGGACTATACCTTCATCCGGACTCCTGGACTATGAAGATACAAGATTGAAGACTTCGTCCCGTGTCCGAAAGGGACTTTCCTTGGCGTGGAAGGCAAGCTTGGCGACGCGGATATGGAGATCTCATACCATTGTAACTGACTCTGTGTAACCCTAGCTCTCTCCGGTGTCTATATAAACTGGAGGGTTTTAGTCCGTAGGACATCCAACAATCATACCATAGGCTAGCTTCTAGGGTTTAGCCTCCTTGATCTCGTGGTAGATCTACTCTTGTACTACCCATATCATCAATATTAATCAAGCAGGAGTAAGGTTTTACCTCCATCGAGAGGGCCGAACACAGCTAAAAACATCATGTCCCTTGTCTCCTGTTACCATCCGCCTAGACGCACAGTTCGGGACCCCCTACCCGAGATCCGCCGGTTTTGACACCGACATTGGTGCTTTCATTGAGAGTTCCTCTGTGTCGTCACTTTTAGGCCCGATGGCTCCTCCGATCACCAATGGCGATCCAGTCTAGGGTGAGACCTTTCTCCCCGGACAGATCTTACGTCTTGGAACCGCGCTGCGGGCAATTAAACAGCCATCTGGAGCAGATCAGCTACGCCCCACAGCCATCAGTCGATTTGGAAGTTTAAACTACACGGGCGACATCCGCGGGGACTTGATCTTCGACGGATTCGAGCCCTGACCAGCAGCGCCTTGCTATCATGATGGGCATGATTTAGCTCTGCCGCCGAACAGTGCCCTGGAGGCCGCACTCGCATCGGCTCCGACCCTTAATTCGGAGCCAACTGCGCCGATCGAGGATGGGTGGTTGGACGCCGCCTCAGGGGCTGCAATCTCTACAGCGATCGAGCCGAACACCAGCCCTGCCCTCCGCGAGGCTCGTGACTCCAAGGAGCCGGACTCCTCTCCGGACTCCGAGCCCTCCGCGCCCCTGCCGATCGAATCAGATTGGGCACCGATCATGGAGTTTACCGCCACAGACATCTTTCAGCACTCGCCCTTCGGCGATATTCTGAAGTCACTAAAGTCTCTCTCTTTATCAGGAGAGCCACGGCGGACTACGGTCAGCAAGGTTGGGATACGGACGATGAAGAAATTCAAAGCCCACCCACCACCCACTTTGTAGCCACTGTCGACGATTTTACCGACATGCTCGACTTCGACTCCGAAGACATCGACGGTGTGGATGCCGATGCAGGAGACGATCAAGAACCAGCGCCTATACGGCACTAGAAATCCACCTCGTCATATGACATATACATGGTGGACACCCCAAAAGAAGGAGATGGCGATGGAATAGCAGAGGATGACCCCTCCAAGAAACAGCCTATGCGCCGGCGTCAGCGGCGCCGCTCTAAATCCCGCCAAAGCAAAAACGGTAATTCCAGCACGGGAGATAATAACACTCCGGACAGTGCCGAAGAAAACCCCCTCCAGCAAGATTCAGCACAGGAGGATGGAGAAGCCAGCCCTCATGAGAGAGCGGCAGACAGAGAGGTCGAGGAAGATAATTATATGCCTCCCTCCGAAGATGAGGCAAGCCTTGACGACGACGAATTCGTCGTGCCAGAGGACCCTGTCGAGCAAGAGCGTTTCAAACGCGGGCTTATGGCCACGGCAAGCAGCCTCAAGAAAGAGCAGCAACAGCTTAGAGCTGATCAAGATTTGCTAGCCGACAGATGGACTGAAGTCCTTGTGGCCGAAGAGTATGAACTCGAACGCCCCTCCAAGTGCTACCCAAAGCGCAGGTTGCTGCCCCGATTAGAGGAGGAAGCACCTAAACCTACATCACCAGCGCATGATACGGCCGACCGGCCACCTCATGGCCATGACAGAGAGGCCTCTCGGCCCTCCACTCAAGCTACACCCCGGCGCCACTCAAAACATACCAAGGCACGGGAAAATGCGCCAGACCTGCGAGATATATTGGAGGACAAGGCAAGGCAAACAAGATCGATCTACGGATCGCGCGGGCACCCCACAGGACGTGACGGTGATCGTCACTCCGGATATAGTAAATCCGGCCGGGCCGAACACAATAGACAAAGCTCATTTGAGCTGCGTCGTGATATAGCCCAATATAGAGGCGCCGCACACCCACTATGCTTCAAAGATGAAGTAATGGATCATCAAATCCCTGAGGGTTTCAAACCCGTGAACATCGAATCATACGATGGCACAACAGATCCCGCGGTATGGATTGAGGATTATGTCCTTCATATCCACATGGCCTGCAGCGATGATCTACACGCCATCAAATACCTCCCACTCAAACTTAAAGGACCAGCTCGGCATTGTCTTAACAACTTGCCAGCAGAATCAATCGGTTGTTGGGAGGGCCTGGAAGCCGCATTCCTCGACAATTTCCAGGGCACTTATGTGCGACCACCAGACGCCGATGACCTAAGCCACATAATTCAGCAGCCATAGGAATCGGCCAGGCAATTCTGGACACGGTTCCTCACAAAGAAAAATCAAATAGTCGACCGTCCGGACGCAGAGGCCCTAGCAGCCTTCAAGCACAATATCCGTGAAGAGTGGCTTGCCTGGCACCTTGGATAGGAAAATCTGAAATCTATGGCAGCCATCACGACACTCATGACCCGCTTTTGTGCGGGAGAAGACAGCTGGCTTGCTCGTAGCAACAATATAACCAAGAACCTTGGTAATTCGGATACCAAGGACAGCAGTGGCAAGCCGCGCCGCAACAAGCAAAAGCGCCGCATTAACGGTGACAATGCTGAGGATACGACAGTTAATGCCGGATTCAGAGGCTATAAATCCGGTCAGCGGAAAAAGCCATTCAAAAGAAATACTCAGAGCCCGTCCAGTTTGGACCGAATACTCGAACGCTTGTGCCAGATACATGGCACCCCCGAAAAGCCAGCCAATCCCACCAACAGGGATTGTTGGGTGTTCAAGCAGGCATGCAAGTTAAATGCCGAAAACAAAGACAAGGGGTTGCATAGCGATGATGATGAGGAGCCCCAGCCGCCGAACAATAGTGGACAAAAGGGTTTTCCCCCACAAGTGCGGACGGTGAACATGATATACGCAACCCACATCCCCAAGAGGGAGCGGAAGCGCGCGTTAAGGGACGTATACACGATGGAGCCGGTCGCCCCAAAGTTCAACCCATGGTCCTCCTGCCCGATCACCTTTGATCAAAGGGACCACCCCACTAGCATCCGTCATGGCGGATTCGCCGCATTGGTTCTAGACCCAATTATTGACGGATTTCATCTCACTAGAGTCCTTATGGACGGCGGCAGTAGCCTGAACCTGCTTTACCAGGACACAGTGCGGAAAATGGGCATAGATCCCTCGAGGATTAAGCCCACCAAAAGCGACCTTTAAAGGCGTCATACCAGGTGTAGAGGCCAAGCTATGACAGGCTCAGTTACACTTGAAGTGGTCTTCGGATCTCCGGATAATTTCCGAAGCGAGGAGTTAATCTTCGACATAGTCCCGTTTCGCAGTGGCTATCACGCACTACTCGGGCGAACCGCATTCGCCAAGTTCAATGCGGTACCGCACTACGCGTACCTTAAACTCAAGATGCCAGGCCCTCGAGGAGTAATTACGGTCAATGGAAACACCGAACGCTCCCTCCGAACAGAGGAGCACACGGCGGCCCTCGCAGCGGAAGTACAAAGCAGCCTCTCAAGGTAGTTCTCCAGTCCGGCCATTAAACGTCCGGACACCGTCAAGCGCGCTCGGAGTAACCTATGACAAGACCGCCTGGCATGTTCTGAGCAGGCGTAGCAATGCGGCCCCAACCCCAGCCCTCGTGAAAATGACAAACCAGTGCTTCGCGTACATAACTACGCTCTTGAAATACCATGGGCACAGGGGGAGGGGCACCATCACGGCACGCCCGAAACACGACTTAAACCGCACTAGGGGCTGCTGATTTTTAATTTTCTCTTACTTTCAGGACTCCATTCTTCGGAAGGCCTGTCCGGCAGTACAATTGCCGCACAAACGATGCAAGAACCAGGGAAGCAGATAAGCCACGCTGCATTACGGAACTCCCAGGTGGTCTCTATCACGAGCAGTATACCTGTTTCGCATACCATTCCGCAGCCCATACAGGAGCGGACATGTTAAATAGTCCAACCTTTTGCTTATCGCGTTATTTGTATCGTTCTGCCTTGATCGCAGCCTTTTTAATAAACAATGCATAGCTTTTGTCTAATTTTGCATTACTCTTTTTTACAAATATATGTTCATTAATGACATGTTGCACCCGTACACTTTGGTACAGCCAATACGCCAGGGGCTTTAGTACCCCTCAATATGGTGTGAGAAGTCCGAACACTTTAACAAGTGCGGCACCCCGAACTTATAGCATTATATGCATCGGCTCCGAATCATGTCTTGGGTCAATAGTTGGGTTTGCCCGGCTCCTATGTTTTGGTGCCCTACGTTCCACTATATCGGCTAAGGTAGCACTAGGAGAACTACTGCGATTGTGCCCCAGTTGAGCTGGGCTGAGCACCTCAGTAGAGAAAGCTAAAACTGACTGTCATGACGAAGCGAGAGCTGGTCGCTGTTCTAGAGGTTTTTCGGGTCCCTAAAGACTTATGTTGCTTAGAGCGAGGAGTCAGCTTTGTCCAGCCAAGGCGTGGATAGCGCCCCGAACTCGGTCTTCCGAATACTAGGGGCTTCGCCGAAATTTAAAATTATAGAATTCTTTGGCTAAGTGAGAGTGTTCAAGCATTATAGTCCGATTGCCTTGTTTATTGTGCTGAGCGCCTCCCTCGAAGGACCCAAACATGGGAAAAAGAGCGCTCAGGTTTATCCCGAACACCCCAGCACTAGTGGCATGAAAAAAGAAGCCGACGACTCGCCATCTCTGAAATTTGATAAACAGCCGCACAGAAGGTAATATTTTAAATTCCAAAAGCATTGCTTAGCGCATATGAACAAGTTTTCAGTGCACAGGACAAAACTAGCGAGTTTACTCAAAAATTACATCCCTGGAACATTCATCCGCCATAAGGCGAGCACCCTTCAGAACGCCCTCATAATATAGCTCGGGCTTGCGATGCTCTTTCCCTGGCGGGGGCCCGTCCTTCACAAGCTTCTCAGCATCCAACTTGCCCCAGTGCACCTTAGCACGGGCAAGGGCCCTACGGGCACCTTCGATGCAGACGGAGCGCTTGATGACTTCGAGCCTTGGACAAGCCTCCACCAGCCGCCGCACCAGCCCGAAGTAGCTCCCAGGCAGAGCCTCTCCAGGCCACAACCGAACTATGAGGCCCTTCATGGCCTGTTCGGCCACCTTGTGGAACTCGACCAGTTGCTTCATTGGTCATTTGAAGCACGCAGGTGTCCGGCCTCAAAGATATCTTGAGACCAGAACACCTTCTCTGTCGAGCTACCCTCCTCGGCTCGGTAGAATGCAGCGGCATCGGACATGCTACGGGGTAAATCTGCGAATGCTCCTGGAGAGCTACGGATTCGGGTAAGTAACAAGTAATTCACTTTCACATGCTTGCTTTGCATAAAGAAAGCCTTACCCGCCGCTATCTTCTTAACCGCATCCACCTCCTGAAGGGCCTTCCAGGCTTCGGCCTTGGCAGACTTGGCATTTTCAATGGCCGCCGCGAGCTCAGACGCTCGCGTCTTCGAGTCAAGCTCCAAACTCTCATGTTTTTTCATGAGAGCCTGGAGCGCTTGCCGCACCTCGCCAACCTGCGCCTCATACTTCTCCCGCTCGGTGCGCTCCGTGGCCGCTCTCTTCTCGGCCTCGGACAACGCTTGCTTGAGGGTCGCCACCTCAGTTGTGGCTCCTACAATAGCCGCGTTAATCCTGTCATTATTTGCAATTGCACCTTTTTATATATTTTTCTTTTTTCTATAAGGTATCTCTTACCTTCTTTCTCCTCGAGCTGCTTCTTGGCAAGGCCGAGCTCTTGCTCGAAACGCTCGAGGCCCTGCTTCAGCGTGCCTACCTCCGCAGTCAGTGCGGCGGTCGCTAGCAGCAAAGCCTACATACGCATATTGACTCATTTTTTGTTAGACTCCTGTGAATTATATTAGATCCTCTATTCGGCTTTTCTTTCCGAACGCCAAACAAAGCATCAGGGGCTACTGTCTATGCGGTAATGTTTTTACATATTATTTACTTACCTCAAAGCCTGTTAAAAGGCTGGCACATGCTTCAGGCGGACTGAACCTTCTGGATCACCGCACTCATAATAGTGCGGTGCTCCTCGTCGATGGAGGCGCCGTTAAGCACCTCCAGCAAATTGTCCGGTGCCTCCGGTTGGACGGAGGTCACCGGCTCGGTAGGCTTGCTCCTCTTGGAAGGAGGCTGCCTACGAGTCTGGAACCATTGAAGGTTCGTGGCAGTGTCCGGCTCAAAGCCGGACTTGGAGCCACAGGGGTTCCATCCCCTTCATTCCTGGAGTCCGGGAGGCCGCCTTGCGGCTCCTCCAGGACCACCTCCTCCTGGCACGGAACTTGTTGGGACGCCACCTCGGTGTCATCCGTAGGGCGGGGGGAGGTAGCCGTCGGAAGTGAATTCACATCCGACGAATCCAGGGAGCCGCTCGACGACTCGTCGAGCCCGGCCCTGGGCGGACTGCATAATCATATTCGACATAAGGAAAGGTTGTGCCATAAAGGAATACTATGAATTACTCTGGTATCCGGATACTTACGATTTCGCCGGGCGCTTGGCCCTGTGCGGCCACTCCTCTTCGCCGTCGTCGGCGTCGGTGGAGTAGTCCGGAGGAAGGGTCTTCCCCTTCTTGGACCCTTCGGCCTCCCTGATCGGGGCGGCCTTCCTTTTCTTTCCTCCCCCCACTGGAGGGGGAGAGGTTTCTTCTTCCTCCTCCTCGTCTTCACGGGAGGAGCGCGTCTCGGATTCGTCAGATGAGGAATCCGACACCTCCAGGCGCCGGGCACTCTTTCGAGTCCCTGTGGCCCTCTTCTTGGCCTTCTTCTCCGGCACCACATAGGGTGCCAGAACCAGCAGCTTCGCCAAGCGAGCATTGGCTGGGTCTTCGGGCAAAGGAGCCGGATAGTTGATCTGTCCGGACTTCGCCTGCCAATCCTGTCAAAGGTAAGGGAGCTTAGATCCCGCATAGAGTCAAACTATGGAAAACTAATACCCTATAAAGGGTAAAAATAGCTTACCGCACTAGCGTGACGCTGCGTGTTGAATCCACGATCCTCGGAAGCGGATCCGGGAGCCTGGGCGCCCTTGAAAAGCGCCTTCCAGGCGTCTTCGTACGTCGTGTCGAAGAGTCTACTCAGAGTTCGGTGCTGCGCCGGGTCAAACTCCCACAGGTTGAAGGCCCGTTGTTGACACGGGAGGATCTGGCGGACGAGCATAACCTGGACTACATTGACAAGCTTGAGTTGCTTGTTCACAAGGGTTTGGATGCATGTTTGCAGTCCAGTCACCTCTCCTTTGTTGCCCCACGACAGGCCCGTCTCTTTCAAGGACGTGAGCCCCGTAGGGGGTCCGGACCAGAACTCAGGGGCCGCAACCCATTCAGGGTCGCGCGGCTCGGTGATGTAAAACCACCCCGATTGCCACCCCTTCAGGGTCTCCACAAGGGAGCCCTCGAGCCATAGGACGTTGGCTATCTTGCCCGCCATGGCACCTCCGCACTCCGCCTGGTTGCCGCGCACCGCCATAGGCCGAAATGGGGGCGGATGCAGAGGAAAGCCTCGCACACGACGATAAATGCCGAGATGTTGAGGATGAAGTTCGGGGCCAGATCGTGGAAATCCAGGCCATAGTAGAACATGAGCCCCCGGACGAATGGATGGAGAGGAAAGCCCAATCCGCGGAGGAAGTGGGGAAGGAATTCTACCCTCTCATGGGGCCTTGGGGTGGGGAGGAGGTGCCCCTCTTCGGGAAGCCGGTGCGCGATGTCGTTAGACAAGTATCCGGCCTTCCTCAGTTTTTTGATGTGTCCCTCCGTGACGGAGGAGACCATCCACTTGCCTCCCGCTCCGGACATGGCTGGAGAAGGTCGAGGTGGGAAGGGCGGACTTGGGCGCTGGAGCTCAAGTGCGCGGAAGATGGATAGGCAAAGGAGGAAGAAGGCGTAGGTGAAAAGGTGGATCCTTATCCCCTTATATGGGCGGATGCGGCTATGCGTCCCCACCAGCCTGATAAAACTCGCTTATCTCCCAAGCGCCGTAATCAATGGCGCGGTTGGGTTACCCACGTCCGTATTGATGAGAATCCCGTAAATAAAGGGGACACGATCTCTGCTTTGACAAGACGTGCCAAGGAACCGCCTTGCGAATCGCGCTGAGGTGGGGGAGTAAAAACGATTCAAATAAAAGCTTGGCCGTAGTGTGATGTCATGCTACGGGATACGTCAGCAGATTAGATTTGTGTAAATATTATTCTCTCTACGGCAATATGTGGAAACTTATTTTGCAGAGCCGGACACTATCCTTTGTGTTCAAAATCTTCTATGAAGTACTAGGAGGAGGAACCCGCCTTGCAATGCCAAAGACAATCTACGCGCCGGACTCGTCATCATTGAAGCACAGTTCGAGGGGACTCTTGAGGGAGTCTGGATTAGGGGTGTCTGGATAGCGGACTATACCTTCAGCGGACTCTGGACTATGAAGATACAAGATTGAAGACTTCGTCCCGTGTCCGGAAGGGACTTTCCTTGGTGTGGAAGGCAAGCTTGGCGACGCGGATATGTAGATCTCCTACCATTGTAACCGACTCTGTGTAACCCTAGCCCTCTCTGGTGTCTATATAAACCGGAGGGTTTTAGTCCGTAGGACATCCAACAATCATACCATAGGCTAGCTTCTAGGGTTTAGCCTCCTTGATCTCGTGGTAGATCTACTCTTGTACTACCCATATCATCAATATTAATCAAGCAGGAGTAGGGTTTTATCTCCATCGAGAGGGCCCGAACCTGGGTAAAAACATCGTGTCCCTTGTCTCCTGTTACCATCCGCCTAGACGCACGGTTCGGGACCCCCTACCCGAGATCCGCCGGTTTTGACACCGACGACAAGCTTTCCATGGGCCGGCCCGCCAGCTTTTGACCAAGTCAAACGGGCCGGCCTTTACACAGGAATGGGCCTCTGTTGGGCCGTGACACGTGTCAATGTATCATAGGCGCCTATCTGACCCAGCAGCGGTGACCGTGTTTCGTCCGGCCAATAAGAATTTTACACGTGGAAATTTCCCATTGGTCGGGGCTGTTAACGGGTTATCGGATCCAAAACCCGACCCGATAGCTTAACGGCGTTCCGTTACGGTGGATGTCACGTGTCGGTAACCCTTGACGAAAGCACTTCTGTGATGCGCGATTTATCGTCATGGAGGTGGACACTTCCGTGATGATAATTTTGGTAATGTCATGGAACACTTCTACGACAACACATGTATGACTATCTTGATTCTGTCATAAATTTGTCATGGATGTACATGCATGACAAAAAAAGCGACCTACTGTGACAAACACGTATCATCACAGAAGTGTATTTTTTTGTAGTGTAAACCTGCAAATCATACCCATAGAGAATGTTGGGTCTTCAAGCAATCCGGCAAACTCAACGCCGAACACAAGGGGCTGGATACACCAAGTGAAGACGATGACGAACCTCAAGAACAAAGCAATCGGGGAAGAAGAAGTTCCCACCGAAGTCAAAGCAGTAAACGTGTTACACGTGACAAAGGGGAGAAACAAAGTGGTGCCCATAGAGATATGTGCCCCAGGGCCTACCACAACGGAGTTCCGCCACTGGTCGTCCAAACCAATCACCTTCGACCATAGGGATTACTCTACAAGTATCCGGCACGCAGGATGGGCTGCCTTGGTGTTAGACCCGATAATTGACGGATACCACTTTACACGAGTCCTGATGGACGGTGGCGATGAATTTAAACTCGATATATCGTGACACGATCCATAAAATGGGGATGGACCCAACAAAAATTAGCCATAGCAATACTTCCTTTAAAGGAGTAACGCCAGGCCCAGAAGCCCATTGCACGGGCTCCCTCTTACTAGAAGTTATGTTCGGCTCACCCGATAACTTGCATAGCGGAAAGCTAACCTTCCACATCGCTCTGTTTAAAAGTGGTTATCAAGCACTACTGGGACGTGAAGCTTTCGCTCGCTTTAACGCAATACCGCATTATGCGTCTCTCACGCTTAAGATGCCCGGCCCACGAGGCATCATCTCAGTAAAGGGAAATATTGGGCGATCCTTGCACGCGGAAGACTGTGCGGCTGCCTTGACAGCCACACACTAAACTGCCTCACCAACCAGAGCACCAAACAGGTCGTCAAGACCACGGACACGACTAGACGAGTCCGGCATAACCGTATAATCGATAAAGGTTTGATGGCTATACACCCCTATACAAGGGGTTGCGCGCATATAAACAAGCGGCAATAAGGCTCGATTTTACCTACCTTGAATCATACTTTGTTTATTTAGTATAACATACATTTTGCACGACTACTTTTTCAACTAAGTTCCTCTCTTTTATAGATGAACATCGTGCTACGCCCGTCCAGGATACGGCACAACGGAGACACAGGCGCATCCGTGCAGCAGGGACCCGTTCCAAGGATTCTTTTCAGATTAAGACCCTGCGTAAACCTTTTTTACTATCTCTTGTTGATACACATCCCCCGGATTCTCAGCACAACTAAGAAGGAGGCTGGCGTCTTGGCATGTGGCCACGTCAGAATATTGCACGTACCCGGACACCAATGGCTTATTACAAAGGGCACTGTCTAGCCCATTTAAAATCACAAAGACCGAATACCTTAGGGAGTGTTCGGCGTCACGAGTTTGGCCTTATATGCATCAACTCTGAATCATGTCTTTGGTCAAATGTTGGGTTTGCCCGGCTCCTGTGTTTTGCTGCCTTACATTCCGCTCTATCGGCTAAGGCGGCACCAGGAGTACTACTGCGATTGTGCCCCGGTTCAGCCAGGCGAGCACCTCAGTAGAGAAAGCCGAAAACTGACTGTCATGATATAGCGTGAGACTGATCAACCACTCGACGACCTAGCGGAATCTTCGGGATTCCTCCGCCTTAACGAAGGGCCGTTTCCCGGCCAGGCATGTATGCGCCCCAAATTCGGATGAGCGCGGAGCCACCAGGGGCTATATAATAGCCCCACTGTCAAACTCCTATGGCTAAGTGAAAGTGATAAAGCATTATAGTCCGATTGCCTAGTTCGCTGCGCTATCACCTCCTTAATGGACCAATACGTTGGATCAAGTGTGAATATGCGTCTTCATGCGAACACCCCGCATTTTATGCGTAAATGAAGCCGATGACTGCCATCTTTCAGGTTATATACATATATACATAAACGGCCGCACAGGAGGTATTATAATTCTTGTAGGCACAAGTATAAAATAGCCTTTACATTTCAGCAAAACACTGTTTTCAACAGGAATACATGTCACTAGAACATAATATTCTTCGAGCACTGCGTTTCTATTGAATGAGCGCCCTCAAGAACTTCTTGAAAGTAGTGCTCGGCAGGTACTCGGCTTTCGTCCGAATCTTGGGCTGCAACGACGGTGGCCTCCATCTCGGCCCAGTATGTCTTCACACGGGTAAGGGCCATCCGTGCACCCTCTACGCACGCCGACCTCTTCATCGCGTTGATATGCGGTACTGCACCAAGGAACTGCTGCACCAAACTAAAATAACTCTTCGGCTTTGGCCTTTCCGGCCATAGATGATCCATGACATACTTCATGGCAAGTCCGGATAATCTATTCAGCTCGGCCCATTCGGCCAGCCGATCAGTGAAGGGAAGCGGACGCTCTGGATCGTTAAATTGTGACCAGAACATCTTTTCCACTTTGCGATCCTTTTGATCTCGGAAGTGTTCGGCCGCATCAGCAGCACTCGCCGCTAAATCCAGATATGCATCCGCAGAACTCCACAGCCGGTCCAAAGCAGCATATT
Organism: Aegilops bicornis; assembly: GCA_021605145.1. Taxonomy (NCBI): domain Eukaryota; kingdom Viridiplantae; phylum Streptophyta; class Magnoliopsida; order Poales; family Poaceae; genus Aegilops; species Aegilops bicornis. Next base: position 332,129,700 of record CM038673.1, read on the forward strand.
TAGGATCTCCGAACTTCATTCGCAGCATAAAGGGCTTCCCATCCGCGATATCCCCGGCTTGACGCAGCTCCTCCCTCATCGCTCTCATCGCAGAGTGGGTATCCTTGGCCGCCATCATGGCCTTCTCCAGGTCTGTCCTCTTCGCTTGATCTTCCTTTTCAAGAAGCTTGCAACGGTCAGCTGCGTTCTTCAACTCCACGACCATCTTGGCCATTTGCTCCTTGCTTTGGCAGTGAGCAGCCTGTTCGGCTTTCAGCTCCTCGATTGCCTCTAGGGCAGCCGCATCGCTTTTTCTAGCTTGTTCCTTGGCTCGGGCAAGTTACGCCCTTGAGGTTCTCCACGGCCGCAGCTCCATCTGCATTAAACACCCATGTTATAGATACTGGCATCATGCTCCTCTTACCATGTGTCTCCGGAGAAATCACATACCTTGTGCCTCGTCAAGCCACTTGTTGACAAGCATGATGTCGGCATCTGCCACGTCAAGTGGCCGCTTTAACTCGGCAAATTCAGCAGTCTGGCTGGCCACCGGACACTTCGCCACTTGCATATGAAGGCAGCGAAATTATACCTGGGACTATGATCCTCTGTATCGTTGTCTCTGACGGCACCCAGTCTCGAGGGCTACTATCTATCTGGTAGCATCTTAAAAATATGCGGTACCATCAAAAAGGTGCATCACTTCACGTACCTCAAAACCCGTCAGTAGACTCATGACAGCTTCATGCAACCGCTTTCCGCGGACGAAATCCTTTCAATTACCGTACCCATTAACGTGCGTTGCTCCTCTGAGATAACTGCTTGCTCTAGCAGATCCCTCAGTACGTCCGACCGCTCACCAGGCGATGCCATACTCTTTTGTTTGCTTTCTTCAAAAGCCGAATACTAAGGGCTTCGGGTGGCCACATGAATACCTTCTGGCCTCACCGGATCAGGATAAACCCTCCGCGACGACACTTCGGGGTCGCCCGCCCCATGAGGCGGTATGGCAGGGGGAGGCGTTCCGCTCTTCATCATCTCCGGAAGAAGACCCGCCGAAGACGAGCTCTGCTGGGAAGGGCTAAGATCCGAACTGCAAAGATAAAGGCCTCTGTTATTTTCTCAGAGGTAAAGCAAGGTTCTTCCTCATTATTAAGTACCCTTTTACTTACAGCTCGGTAGAGGGCTGATCCCCTTGAGGGCATGGTGCGGCCGGGGTAACCCCCGACGCAGGACCCTCTGGCGAAGATTTCTTCCCCCGTTTTGAGACCATTGTCTCTGGGTCCTCAAAGGCTGTCCTGCTCTTTCCCTGGGTGGAGGAAGTTTCGATTCCTCCCTTCTGGTTAACCTCCTCCTCGGAGGCAGTAGCTTCCTTGTTTCCCCCTTTATCTTCTCCCGTAAGAGCTGGAAAAGGCGCGATCTCCAGCATCCTGGTTAACACAGGGTCTGGCGAGGTCTCAGGGAGGGGGGCCGGACACCTGATCAACTTTGCCTTCGCTATCCACTCCTGGTTAAAGAGTGGCCTTTTTAAGGGCGATGTTGCGATAAATAAGCAGAAGGAATGTTCGGAGGCGGGGCTACTTACTTGGGTATCCGGACGATTGCAGCTCAGACCTGCATCCTCAGTGGAATCCGGACACATTGCTTGTGGTCCGAAGAACAGTTTGTACATCTCCACGGGCGTCATGCCAAGGAAATGTTGAAGAGCTCCCGGTCCCTCCGGGTTAAACTCCCACAGGCGGAGGGGGCGACGTTTGCAGGGCAGGACTCAGCGAATTAACATGACTTGCGTCACCACAACCAGACTGACATCTCTCTTTAGGAGATCTCGGTTGCGGCTCTGTCTGGGCACATCCTTCTTGGCCCCAGTCTAGCCCCTTGTTGACCCACGACGTTAGTCGTGGCGGGGGACCCGAGCGAAAGGCAGGTGGAGCCACCCATTTTGTACCTCTGGGAGCTGTGATATAAAACCACTCTTGTTGCCATAGGCTGGGCTCCTCCTGGAAAGAGGCCTCGGGCCATGGGGCGTCAGGATTTTTGCTTATTACAGCACTTCCACACTCTGCGTGCTGCCCCTCAATCATCTTCGGCTCCACTTTGAAGGTCTTGAGCCACAGTCCGAAGTGAGGGGTAATGCGGAGGAAAGCTTCGCACACAACGATGAACAATGAGATGTGGAGGATAGACTCCGGAGCTAGGTCATGGAAGTCCAGCCCATAATAGAACATGAGCCCCATCACGAAGGGATCCAACGTGAATCCTAGCCCTCGGAGGAAGTGAGATACGAATACGACGCTCTCACCGGGCTTAGGAGTGGGAATAACCTGCCCTTGTGCAGCCTATGCGGAGTTTACATTTGGTCAAGTACCGGCCTCCCTTAGCTTTATTATGTCTTCCTCCGTGACGGAGGAAGGCATCCATCGACCTTGAAGGTTGGATCCGGACATAATCGAAGGTCCGAAGCGCCTGAATCTGAGGCTTCGGGTGTTGGAACTCGAGGCGGGAGGCGGATTCGATTGAGATCGAAAGAAAAGAGTAAGGCCTTGGTTTCTTTATAAAGAGGTTGAATACCGAGAGCCCTCCTTGTGACCGTTTGGGACTCACCTTCGATTGAGGAGACATACCAACAGGCGCGATTGGGTTACCCACGTCCGCGTTGATGAGAATCCCGTAAATAAAGGGGGCACGATCTCTGCTTTGACAAGACGTGCCAAGGAAACCGCCAAAACGCTACCGAGGTGGGGGTGAAAGACGATTCGAATAAAGGCTTGGCTGTGGTGTGATGTCACGCTACGGAATACGTCAGCAGATTAGATTTGTGAAAATAGTATTCTCTCTACGGTGGTATGTGGAACTTATTTTGCAGAGCCGGACACGATCTTCGAGTTCAAAATCTTCTATGAAGTATTCGGAGGAGGAGCCCGCCTTGCAATGCCGAAGACAATCTGTGCGCGGGACTCGTCGTCATTGAAGCCTGGCTCAGGGGCTACTGAGGGAGTCCTGGATTAGGGGGTATCCGGACAGCCGGACTATAACCTTTGGCCGGACTGTTGGAATATGAAGATACAAGATTGAAGACTTCGTCCCGTGTCCGGATGGGACTCTCCTTGGCGTGGAAGGCAAGCTTGGAAATACGGATATGTAGATCTCCTTCCTTGTAACCGACTCTGTGTAACCCTAGCCCCCTCCGTGTCTATATAAACCGGAGGGTTTAGTCCATAGGACCAACAACAATCATACCATAGGCTAGCTTCTAGGGTTTAGCCTCTCTGATCTCGTGGTAGATCGACTCTTGTAATACCCATATCATCAATATTAATCAAGCAGGAGTAGGGTTTTACCTCCATCGGGAGGGCCCGAACCTGGGTAAAAACATCGTGTCCCTTGTCTCCTGTTACCATCCGCCTAGACGCATACGATTCGGGACCCCTACCCGAGATCCGCCGGTTTTGACACCGACAGTTAGGTTTACCTTAATACTTCTTTTGTAGTTGCGGATGCTTGCAATATGAGTTAATCATAAGTGGGATGCTTGTCCAAGGAAGGGCAGTACCCAAGCACCGGTCCACCCACATATGAAATTATCAAAGTAGTAACGAACGCGAATCATATGAGCGTGATGAAAACTAGCTTGACGATAATTCCCATGTGTCCTCGGGAGTGTTTTCCTTCATATAAGAGTTTGTCCAGGCTTGTCCTTTGCTACAAAAAGGATTGGGCCACCTTGCTGCACCTTGTTTACTTTTGTTACTTGCTACCCGTTACAAATTACCTTATCACAAAACTATTTGTTACCGATAATTTCGGTGCTTGCAGAGAATACCTTACTGAATACCGCTTGTCATTTCCTTCTGCTCCTCATTGGGTTCGACACACTTACTTATCGAAAGGACTACGATAGATCCCCTACATTTGTGAGTCATCAGAAGGCACTTGCGATGGCCTCAAAAAAATATCACGAACTACATTTTAAAGTAGACAACCGCTTGGCAGTGTCGACGGTGGCCTCGAAGACGAGTTGCTCCTCCAAGATCTAGCGGTCGGCATGCATGACAGCCATAGCAACCTCATGCGCGCGTGCAGCCACGATTTGCTTCTCCGCTGCCAGATGCTACTGAGCTCCACGTTATACTACGTGAAAAATGGCTGTGGCCGGCACTTAATTAGAGGGTGGGGCCGGTGATTTCGACAGAAGGTGTTGCACTATCGGTCGGGGCATGTGGGACGAGGAAGGAGGAGGATGGTGTGGGTGGGGTGTGGATTATCTGACCATATCGGCGAGGTCGTGCAGCAAGAAGAAGGGTCGGCGTCGAGGAGGCCGCGCAGCAAGAAGAAGAGTCGGCGGCGAGGAGGCGGCGCTGCAAGAAGAAGGGTCGCCGGCGAGGAGGCTGAGCTGCCAGTAAGCAGCAGTGAAGGTTTGAACTTGGAAAGCAAGGAAGAACAGTGGAAATGTGGCTTTTGGTGGGAGGGAGGGGACCGGGAGATAGATATTTCCGTGGTGGCAGAAAAATTTCACTCGGTGCCGCGAGAAACTGGCGCGCAAGTATGGTTCAAGCGCGGGCGGTGGACTATAGACGACGAAGCTTCCTGCGTAAGCCAGACAAGACGGTGCGCCAAGATATTTTATATCGCATCCCACACGATTCTTGCTAGTAAATTGTTTGCGGCATACCTGATTTTTTCATTATGTTTTGAAAGAAAAAACGGTGTTACGGAGGGAAAGGATGTCGTGTTTAAATTTGGAATTATTCCGGGTTCGTTTGTCCTTTTTATGCATTCATAGAGTTTCTAGGCATTTAATGTGCATAATTCAAATTTGCACTACAAGCACATGCTCCAGTGCATCAAAGTTTGTTGAAAAATCACATGTGTGTCTTTGGGTGAATTTATAGGTCCCGTGCAAGAATGGGAATGAAATTCAAACATCTCAGGCGTCGTGTTCGTAGGAACATTGAGAAACTTGGTTTTTAAATTCTTGTAAATTCAAAACTCGCCTGGAAATCATGAAACTTGGCATGGTGTCATTTCATGGCACCAACATGTTGTGGTAAAAAAATTGGCCGCATTGGACAAGTTTTGGTATAAGCTTCTTGCAAAACGGAGCTTCTCTCGAGAAGACGCGTGGTTCCCAAGGGGGGACGTGTCACCTTTGTGTGCGAAACGATATACACTGCCTCCCCCCTGATTTTTTACAGAGGCAACATAGAAATTTATGAGTGTTCTGTTAAATTTTGGAATTATTCCGGGTTCGTTTGGCCTTTTTTATACATTAATTGAATTTTGGGCATTTAATGCGCATAATTCAAATTTGAACTACAAGCACATGCTCCAGTGCACCAAAGTTGGTTGAAAAATCACATGTGTGTCTTTGGGTGAATTTCTAGGTCCCATGCAAGAAATGGGAATGAAATTCAAATATCCGGCGTCGTGGCTCGGCTGGAAATATTGAGAAACTTGGTTTTTTAATTCCTGTAAATCCAAAACACGCCTGAAATCATGAAACTTGGCATGGTGTCAGGACATGGCACCAACATGCTGTGGTAAATTTTTTGGCCGAATTGGGACAAGCTTTGGTATAAGCTTCTTGCAAACCGGAGCTTCTCTCAAGAAGGCTTGTGGTTCCGAGAGGGAACGTGTCACCTCCGTGTGCGTAACAACAATGCCTTCTCCCGCCTTAATTTTTTTACATAGGCAGCTTAGACCAAATAGGAGTTCCGTGATAAATTTTGGAATTATTCCATGTTCGTTTGGCATTTTTTATACATTAATTGAATTTTTGGGCTTTTAGTGTGCATAATTCAAATTTGAACTACAAGCACATGCTCCAGTGCACCAAAGTTGGTTGAAAAATCACATGTGTGTCCTTGGGTGAATTTCTAGGTCCCATGCAAGAAATGAGAATGGAATTCAAACATCTGGGTGTCGTGGCTCGGCCGGAAATATTGAGAAACTTGGTTTTTTTATTCCTGTAGATCCAAAACACGCCTGAAAATCATGAAACTTGGCATGGTGTCATGTCATGTCACCAACATGTTGTGGTAATTTTTTTGGCCGAATTGGGACAAGCTTTGGTATAAGCTTCTTGCAAACCGGAGCTTCTCTCAAGAAGGCTCGTGGTTCCGAGAGGGAACGTGTCACCTCCGTGTGCGGAACGACATACACTGCCTTCTCCCGCCTTGATTTTTTTACATAGGCAGCTTAGACCAAATAGGAGTTTCGTGCTAAATTTTGGAATTATTCCGGATTCGTTTGGCCTTTTTATACATTAATTGATTTTCCAGGCATTTAATGCACATAATTCAAATTTGAAGTACAAGTGCATGCTCCAGTGCGCAAAAGTTAGTTGGAAAATCATTTATGTGTACTTGGGCGAATTTCTAGGTCCCATGGAAGAAGTGGGAATGGAATTGAAACATCTGGGCGTCTTGGCTCGGTCGGAAACATTGAGAAACTTGGTTTAAAATTCCCGTAAATCCAAAACTCACCTGAGAATCATGAAACTTGGCATGGTGTCATGACATGGCACCAACATGTTGTGGTAAAGTTTTTGTCCGATTTGTGAAGGCGCACACATTAACAATCAACTAAGTCATTTTGAAACAAGTGTTGTCACGTTACAAATCGGAAACACAAGTATTATTGAAGCCGTGGGCGTTCTACTTACCATTTACGTGCACCCACGCGTCCCCTTTTTTTATTGGCTAGGAGGTGCCGTGCGAGATAGCTATTTAAGTACGCGGGGCATGCGATCAGACCCCTAAAGCGTGCTCATCGGGAGGAGAGCGCTTTGACCTCTACCCGCCGCCCACCTCCCTCCCAACATCTCCATTAATGGCACATGAGCCCCTGTTTCATGGCGTGACTATGTCTCACTCGATTGAGATTTAAGAGAAAAAAGGAAAATCTAAAAAGAAAGTTTTGCACGTATCTTGATGTAAGATCCGACGGACCTATATAGCATCAACTGCGACTTATAGCAATACTAATGAATATAAGGATGATGAAAGTGGATAATAATTGTCTTGCATATTTAGGAAGATAATTAAAAAAGCAACATGCGGCAACGCCCGAAATACACAAGGGAAAAAGAAGAAGGAAGACAATGATCTGGCTCGCTGATCTCTACTTTCTTGATGCATTGCTGTAGGCCGCGGGAACTAGTCTCCGCAGCGAGCGGCGATGAGCTCTTTCGTGTCCTCAAGACGCTGCTTGAGAGCATCCACGGATTCCTCCACCAGCCTTTGGTGCTCGATGCGGAGCATGGAATTCTCGTCCATAAGTTTCTTGACGATGACGTCGGTCCTCTGCAACAAGACAGTGGTTGAGGGAGTCCTGGACTAAGGGGTCCTCGGGCGTCCGGCCTGTTAACTATGGGCCGGACTGATGTGCTGTGAAGATACGAAGACCGAAGACTGTACCCGTGTCCGGATGGGACTCTCCTTGGTGTGGAAGGCAAGCTTGGCGACCGGATATGTAGATTCCTTTCTTTGTAACCGACCTTGTGTAACCCTAGATCCTCCCGGTGTCTATATAAACCGGAGGACTTAGTCCGGAGGGACAGATACTCATTACCATAGTCATAAAGGCTAGACTTCTAGGGTTTAGCCATTACAATCTCGTGGTAGATCAACTCTTGTAATACTCATATTCATCAAGATCAATCAAGCAGGAAGTAGGGTATTACCTCCATAGAGAGGGCCCAAACCTGGGTAAACATCGTGTCCCCTGTCTCCTGTTACCATCGACCTTAGACGCACAGTTCGGGACCCCATACCCAAGATCCACCGGTTTTGAGACCGACATTGGTGCTTTCATTGAGAGTTCCACTATGCCGTCGACAACAGGATCGATGACTCGCCTCGTCCTTAAAGACAATATCACTACCGGAGGAGAACTGGCCCCAGGCCAAACCCTCCGGTTGGGCAGCTTCACCATGACCGCCCGTTCGGCCTCTAAGCCAACAATGACCTCTAGGGCCATCGAAAATCCTCTTTGTGTCGACCCCAAACACTCCAAGCAGATGGATCCAGCAGAGTTTTCGTCTTTAAATGAGCTCCTGGATCGTATCGCCGCCCTGGGAATCGCCATAGATTACGATCGGATCGGCCTTAAACCCGACCAAAGAGAAATCAAATCTCCATCGATCACCCACCAAATAGGGTAGTAGAGGAGCAAGACGGCGACTCTCCCCCTATACTAAAGACGGACTACGTCCGGATAGCCGACCCTACAGAGCCAGATACCCACCCGCAAAAGGAGGTGACTGGTCCTTTGAACATAGAATCAGACAGCGGGAAAAGGCAACCAGAAGATACTCCGGAGCCCGGACTATTAAGTCTGGAAAAACTTCAGACTCCGGATCATTGATCAGGTCAGGGTCCAGATCCAATTCCACCCACCCACCCAGACATAAGCGCTCTCACGAGCATACAACAGCAGTCTCAGGAAACGGTTCACCACTTCTGGGCCAGATTCCTCCTTGTCAAAGACAAGGTTAAAGATTGTCGCGACGAGGACGCGATATCAGCGTTCCGCAACAATTGCCTGAACGAAGGAATCCTCAACGCCATTAATCGTCGCCGCATACTACACTCAACTGACTTGGCAACTATCGTAGAGAAGTACAGCGCAATGGAAAGCGCCTGGATGGATCAGGCAGCTTGTTGGGAGCCATCGCTCCCAACTCAACCACTAGTCCAGGCGAAAAGGGCGCACCCTCGTGACACTCCCATTCCAATAGCCAAGAAATACAAACCCGTTACGCGGCACAAAAATGTTCTGGAGGGATGGCTCGATGGCCCATGCAAAATACACACAACACCAGATAACATACCAACCCACAGCCTTAGAGCATGTTGGATACTCCGGCAGGTAGCCAAAAGCGGTGAGGACATCCTTACCAAAAACACCCCAGAGCAACACCCTCCAGAAGATGACGACCCCAGAGTACTGACGGTCTTTGAGACATTCACTTCAAACAATAAGCGCAAAAGGGCACTTCGCAGCCTTGCCGAAGTCTGCCAAATTACCACAGTAAACCCTTGGAACAACACGGCCATAACCTTTAATGCCAGAGACGAACCAAAATACAGGACAATCCGAGCACCAGCCGCTCTAGTCCTCAGTCCCATCGTGGACGGCTTTCGACTCACCAAGGTCCTCATGGACGGTGGCAGCGGACTAAACCTCATCTATGAGGATACACTCCACAAAATGGAAATAGACAGGAGCTGCATTAAGCAAAGCACTATGACCTTCTGAGGAATCATTCCTAGTTGGGAGGCGCGGTGTGTACGGGAAAAATCACACTTGACATGGTATTCGGCACGCCGGAGAATTATCGGTCTGAAGAGATCACCTTTCAAGTGGCTCCTTTCAGCAGCGGATACCACGCCCTGTTGGGGCGCGATGCTTTTACACGCTTCCAAGCTATACCTCATTACGGATATATGAAGCTCAAAATGCCTGGACCAAACGACATAATCACTCTTGTAAGTGATCCGGACACAGCACTATGCACCGAAAACAAAACTGCATCCCTGGCCCTTGAGGCATTATCTGAAGCCCTCGCGACCGAAGAATTAACTGCACTGCGCTCCACAGTGGATAGGGACGATGTGATCTTAGACAAACGACCCAAATCCACCTCCTTCAAACTGGTAGAAGAAATAGTCAAATTCCAGGTCCACCCAACGGACCCCAAGAAGACAGCATCTATCGGAGCACAACTTGACCCAACGGTCTACGCCGCACTAAGGGATTTCCTTCACGAAAACTGGGATATATTTGCCTGGCACCCTTCTGACATGCCTGGTATCCCACGTGAGCTGGCTGAACATAGCCTTAACATCCTAAAGGGATACAAACCAATCAAACAAGCACTGCCGCGCTTTTCCGAGCCCAAACGCCAAGCTCAGGGGCAGGAGCTCTCCAAGCTAATTGAGGCCGGATTCATCAGAGAAATAAAACATCCTGACTGGCTGGCAAACCTAGTGATGGTACCAAAGAAGGACAAATCCTGGCGGTTATGCGTCGATTTTAAAGACCTCAATAAGGCTTTCCCTAAGGATCCCTTCCCCCTCCCCCGCATTGATCAAATCGTTGATGCTACCGCAGGAAACGACTCACTGTGTTTCCTCGATGCATATTCCAGATACCATCAAATCAAAATGAAGGAGTCCGATCAAGCTGCAACAACATTCATTACCCCATATGGGCCATTCTGCTTCAACACAATGCCCTTCGGGCTTAAGAACGCCGGCGCCACATACCAACGCATGATTCAAACATGCCTGGAGAAACAAATCAGCAAGACAGTTGAAGCTTATGTTGACGATGTTGTCATCAAAACCAGGCACGTCGAGACACTAATAGATGATTTACGTCTCACATTCGACAACCTTCGCGTGTATGACGTTAAGCTCAATCCGGAAAAGTGCGTTTTCGGCGTCCCCGCTGGAAAACTGCTGGGCTTCATCGTTTCCAACAGAGGAATTGAAGCAAATCCAGCCAAAATTCGAGCTCTGTCACAATTGGCTACGCCAACAGACCTTAAACAAGTCCAAAAACTCGCAGGTTGCATGGCAGCTCTAAGCCGCTTTATCTCCAGATTGGGAGAAAAAGCACTACCACTCTATTGCCTTCTATGGCGAACCGATCACTTCGAGTGGACGGACGCGACAACAGCCGGACTAGAAGAAATAAAAACCCTTCTGGCGAGCAACCCAATCCTGGCCGCGCCAAACGTCAGTGAACCGATGTTATTATACATATCGGCAACACATCAACTGGTGAGCGCTGTGCTCGTCGTTGAATGAGAACAGGACGGACACAAATTCCTGCCTCAGAAGCCAGTATACTACGTATCCACTGTCCTCACACCATGCAAATCCCGGTACCCCCATTATCAAAAGATAGCATACGCGGTCTTCATGGCATCCCGAAAGCTCCGTCACTACTTCCAGGAGTGCTCAATTACGGTGGCTTCCGAAGTACCACTCAACGACATAACAAACAACCGCGATACCATGGGCCGGATTGCCGAATGGGCCATTGAGCTCCTCCCGTTTGATATTACATACAAACCACGTCGAGCTATCAAATCCCAAGTGTTGGTTGACTTCGTCGCTCAATGGACAGAGGCCGAACTCCCTAAAGAGTACGGAACATATCCCAATTGGGTTATGTACTTCGATGGCTCCAAAATGCTGGCAGGGCTAGGAGCGGGCGTCGTATTAACGTCCCCTACTGGAGACGTCGTTCAGTACGTACTCCAAATACTATACACAGACTCCAACAACGCAACCGAATACGAGGCCTTATTGCACGGTCTTCGATGGCTGTCTCCATGGGCATAGAACGCCTGGAAGTGCGCGGGGACTCAAACCTCGCAATATCTCAAATAAATGGAGACATCGATGCCAAAGATCCAAAGATGGCAGCTTATCGTAATGCCGTCATAAAAATGTCGGCTCGGTTCGAGGGGCTCGAGTTCCATCATGTGGCTCGAGAGAGTAATCAAGCGGCGGACGTCCTTGCTCGTATCGGCGCTAAACGCGACCCCGTACCGCCTAATATCTTTCTGGAAAGGCTTTTTAAGCCATCTGTGGATTGGCAGGGGAAAACGGCAACACTAGTCTGGACCCGAACATAACCCTAGATTCCGAAAACACCGACATCATCGGAGGCTCAGCCACCGAAATAACACAATCGGCGCATCTCATCATGGCAATAATTGCCCCATGGACCGAACCCTTCCTAGCCTACCTTAATAGGAAGGAGCTTCCCGAGGACTAGAATGAGGCCCGCCGCATTGTCCGGCGTTCGAAGGCCTACAATGTTCACGACGGGGAGCTCTACAAGAAAAGCGCTACCGGAGAACCGGAGTCCTTCAAAGATGTATTTCCGAGGAGGAGGGCGGCAGCTACTGGCAGAGATTCATGCCGGTCTCGGCGGGCACCACGCCGCAGCTCAGGCCCTTGTTAGCAAGGCCTTCCGTACAGGATTCTATTGGCCAACGGCCCGAGCGGATGCACAGGACCTTGTCCAACGTTGCGTTGGATGCCAACTCTTCGCCAACCAAAGCCATATGCCCCCACCGCCCTACAAACAATCCCCATCACTTGGCCTTTCGCGGTCTGGGGAGTGGATATGGTTGGACCCCTTAAAGGAGGAAGCCATAAGAAAAAAATATTTGCTAGTCATGGTGGACAAATTCACCAAGTGGATAGAGGCTAAACCAGTTAAAACAGCCGAGTCTGGGTCAGTAATAGACTTTATATCCAGCGTTGTACACCGCTATGGTGTTCCGCACAACATCATCACTGATAACGGCTCCAATTTCACAGCCGACAAAGTGAAAACCTGGTGCGCTAATCTGGGCATCAAGCTCGATTACGCCTCTGTATATCACCCTCATCCACAAACAAATGGTCAAGTCGAAAGAGCCAATGGTCTTATTATGAGCGGCATTAAGCCTAGACTAGTGCAGTCTTTGAAAGAGTTAGACAAGCACTGGGTTGAGGAGCTCGACTCCGTACTCTGGGGGCTGCAGACCACGCCCAATCGCACTGCCGGATTCACACCTTTCTTCATGGTGTACGGCGAAGAGGCAGTACTACCCTGCGACATTATTCATGACTCACCTCGAGTGCGCATGTACGAAGAGAGAGAGGCCGAACTCGATCAGCAGGACAGCTTAGATGCCCTGGAGGAGGAGCGCGACATCACAAAAGCTCGTTCTGCATTCTATCAAACAACAGGCTCGCAGGTATCAAAGCAGAGAGGCGCGGGCCAAAACTTACAACGTCGGCGAACTCGTTATGCGCCTACCGGAGAAGAAAAAGGACAAACTCAAGCCCAAGTGGGAGGGTCCCTTCATCATCGACGAAGTTCTCACTGGAGGGGCGTACCGCCTGCGTGATGCGTCAGACAATCGATTAGAGACGAACCCCTGGAACGCGGCCAGACTCCAAAGATTCTATGCCTAGCGCGGAAATCTTTGTTCGTCTCCTTCCCCCTATTTTTCCATTATTTTTTCTCTCTTTTTGTTTTTATTTTTAGCTTTAAATGATTTCATGCGGTTAAACCATACACCCCCGACGCATACGTCTTGAAGTATGTACGTCTATTATACCTGGGGGCTTCTTGGACAGAAGCTTGCTATTGTTATTTTCTAAGCATCAAGCTCCGCACATATGTGTTTTTTCCATATGTACCTTTTCTTCGCCATTATATGCATCGATATGACTTAAGTTTTGGCCAAGCTGGGTTGCCTGGCTCCTGTGCTTATGCCCTACATTCCCGTTAGTTCGGCTAGGGCATAAAGGGAGCACCTCTGCGATTGCTCTTGCCGGGTCATCCAGATGTGTACCTCGGGACTGGTGAAGCCAAAGCTAAGCGTTCTTAAGGGAATATTTGGTCAGTGAACTAAAGATGTTTTTGCATTCATCCCATCGTGAACCCCCAGAAGCCATACACATTGTGAATTCTTCATCATAGTTCGGACATGCACATCGATGCATGCACACCCAGGGAAAGGAACCCTTAACGGAACTATTCTCTCTGGAAGATGTTTCTTACACTCTTAATGCAATATAACATAACTAGCCGGATAATTGTGTGTTCAAGCAACTATGACCCCTACGCCTGGTCTCCATGCATATCCGGTCTACTCAAATTGCTCGGTATTGGAAACACTCCGCACCTTCGGGTCGAGAGGTTGAAGCGAAAAGGTCCGCCATGACAATCGTTTTCAGCTAGAGCTACATATGCAGAGGAAAGTACATAGTCACTTGGACTCAAAAAGTTCCTCCTGTATGCCGTCCAGCAGGCTGTCTAACTTACAATCCTGCTGGGAATACTTGGCGGCTACTTCTACTTGGTTATATACTAAACTAACGGGAATTTCTTCCCCATTTGACCATAGCGGTCTGACCCGGGCCATGTGATTCGGATCCAGCTTGGTATATCGTGTTTTTACCATGGCCCAGGCCTCTCGCGCACCCTCTCGGCAAGCCGATATCTTCCATAGTCGGATACGCCGCCATGCTCCCTTGAACAACTCTACAAGCTTCTCCATACTCCCTGGAGGGGCGTCGGATGGCCATAAGGCCTTGGCTACACTCCGCATTGCCTGCCGAGCTTGCTCGTGCAACTGCGACAACCCATGCAGGAGATCACTTGATGATCCGGACACCTCCTCTTCGGGATGGCCTGTCAACACACCTGCAATCATAGCTATATCAGCTACTTTTACCTCTAGTTTATTATAAAGTAAGATCCGGCCACGTACTGAATATGCCGCCTTGCAACTTTTTATTCTCCTGCATGGAGTCGGCTAGTTGAGCCCACACATCTTTCAATTCTTCGCCCAGTTTGGTGTTTGAGTCCTGGAGTTTGTTTTTCTCCTCTCTGACTCGGGCCAGGATACGCTCGCCTGAGATGTGTAGTCTTTTTGCCTCTTTCTCTCCCGCATGAGTGGTCTTCAACTTCTCTTCCAGTTGACCTGATGGTCCTATTATGAGATAAACAACAGTATTAGCATAGCTACTGTAATTGTTATTCCTCGATGGAGGGGATCCTTACCAGAAGATGCCTTCTTGGACTCTTTCAGCTTGGTGGTAGAAGCATTTAGTTGTTTCTGACACTGCTCCAGCTCTTGAGCTAGTAGGTTTTTCCTCTCCGTCAGAACCTGGTTATACATTGATCCTTAAATCACTTGTGCCAACTACTTTTAGTCTCGGGGGCTACTAGCATGTGTTTATCCTTTTTGGACAAAATAAACCTTACCCGCACATCCGTTAAATGCTGCTTTGTGGCTTTGCCAAGCCCATCTCGAGCAGCTCGGATGTATGCGTCAGCCGAGCTGAAGGCATCAAACACCTCTTTCGAACAGCGGGGGTCTCGTAAAATGGCCCTCAAGCGCCGATGATTCATGGCTCTCTCCACTTCCGAGTTGGTGACGGACATATTTTTCGAGCCCTCGGCCGAAGGACAGTCCGGCGTCACTCCCATATCGGCCCCCGTCCTCTTGACTGGGGCTGGATCCTGGCTGGGAGTATTACTGCCCGGACCCCCGGACATAGTCCGGCGGACTCTTTTCCTGATACGGGATGAACATGAAAGTCACAGTTGGATGCAACTATTAAAAAACATATTTGCAAACCCATACCTCTTTGATGAGGGGCCGACCGTGTCTTCGCCTGCCTTCCTCTTTGAAGGCTTGCCCGGTGCGGGAGCCCCTCCCTTCGGAGTCGCTCCTAGAGTAGCACGGTATGTCGAACGCTTCCCCTTCGAAGCACAAGACAGTGCGGTGGGTGAAGCAGAACGAGGGAATCCTTTCGGGGAATATGCCTCCTGACTACTTACGTGTGAAGCGGGGAGAAGACCGGGGTAATCGGCAATGATGGCCACTTTGGTGCTGCCGTAGCTCGCCTGGTAAAACACGCCATTCTCAAGCACCACGGATATATCCGGATCCTCTTCAAATCCAGGGTCAAGGTCTTGATCATGGCCCTCGGGCTGCGGGGCGGGGCTGTAAAGCCCCTTGGAAGTCTTTCGCCAGTGCTATTATAAATGGATGGGTTAATAAAGCTCAGGGAGAGGAATGAGTGGAGCAACAGGTTGGGGACTCACCCAACTAGGAGGATTATACATGGAATATCCTTCTCTGTGCGTAATGTGCAGGAACTCCTCTTCCTCGCCTGGGAACAGTCCGGCCAATATTTTGGCTAGGGCGACAGGGGTGTCCGGACCTTTCCTACCGCAGCGGGAGGTGTCATCCTCCCCATTGTAATTCCACATGGGAAGTCCTCTATGTTGGAGTGGCTGAACTCCCCGTACTATGGAGGTCGCCATCACTTCAACTATTGTGTACCCGGACTGGGCAAGCATCCTGATCTTGCTCAGGAGTTGGCGAACTTCCGCACTATCTTCCTCCTCGAAGCTTCGAGGGCGCCAGCTGTGGCGCTTCTTCAGAGGGAACTCGCAAACTCGGGGAGGCCTCTCCGGACTGGATCTGGAAGTACGACGTCATCAATGTAAAACCACTCACAGGTCCACTCTTCAGACGCCTTCTTCGACATGCCGGATAAGTATCCAATCTCAGCAATGCGCCATATTTTGGCTCCCCCCGCCTCAAATATTGACCCTTCATGGATACGTGGGACAAGGCAGAACAACTTTTTCCACAGCTCAAAATGGGCCTCAATACCCAGAAATAGTTCGCATAAAGCAACATAACCCGCGATGTGCAGAATGGAGGTCGGGGCAAAATTATGCAGCTGGAGGCCATAATACTCCAGAAGCCCTTGGAGGAATGGGTGAATGGGAAATCCCACACCCCTCAGCAAATAGGGAACGAGGCACACTCGCTCTCCCGCAGACGGATTGGGGAAATCCTCCGCCTGGGTTTTGCCGTTGAAGGAGGCCAATCCTGCTCGAACAGTGACCAGATCTGCAGGAGGGAGAAATCCCTGCATTTGCAACTTCTCCAATTGACTGTGAGGCATGGATCACCTCTCCCACTCGCCTCTCTCTAGGTTGGAACGGGAGGAGGTGCTGGGAATGTTAGCCAAGTTGGAGTGGTCTTTCCTGGCAGTCTCTGAGGATTTTCTCCGCGTGGTGCCGGATGGATCTGAGATCCAATCTTTTTAAATAGACGCTCTTTCTGGCATGGCTAAGGTGTTAATTGCAAAAAAGGCCCTGACCGTCTGCATTCGCCTGACACGTGGAAGCTAAACACATAGAAGCACAGAAGCCAAAGGGCGTGGCATTGAATTAAAAGCCGAATACATTACTTGGAAGCCGTCGGAGGGGGAACCCTCCTTGCAATGCCGAAGACAATCTGCGCGCCGAACACCTCGTCATTGAAGCCTGGTTCGGGGAGACTCTTGAGGAGTCTGGACTAAGGGGTCCTCGGCATCCGGCTTGTTAACTATGGGCGGGCCGATGGGCTGTGAAGATACAAAGACCGAAGGCATGCACTGTCCGGATGGGACTCTCCTTGGCGTGGAGCATAAGCTTGGCGACCGGATATGTAGATTCCTTTCTTTGTAACCGACCTTGTGTTACCCTAGATCCTCCCGGTGTCTATATAAACCGGAGGACTTAGTCCGGTGGGACAGATACTCATTACCATAGTCATATAGGCTAGACTTCTAGGGTTTAGCCATTACGATCTCGTGGTAGATCAACTCTTTTAATACTCATTGTCGGTGTCAAAACCGGCGGATCTCGGGTAGGGGGTCCCGAACTATGCTTCTAGGCGGATGGTATCAAGAGACAGGGGACACGATGTTTTTACCCAGGTTCGGGCCTTCTCGATGGAGGTAAAACCCTACTCCTGCTTGATTAATATTGATGATATGGGTAGTACAAGAGTAGATCTACCATGAGATCAAGGAGGCTAAACCCTAGAAGCTAGCCTATGGTATGATTGTTGTTCTGGTGTCCTACGGACTAAAACCCTCCGGTTTATATAGACACCGGAGAGGGCTAGGGTTACAGTAGTCGGTTACAATGGTAGGAGATCTACATATCCGTATCGTAAGCTTGCCTTCCGCGCCAAGGAAAGTCCCTTTCGGACACGGGACGAAGTCTTCAATCTTGTATCTTCATAGTCCAGGAGTCCGACCGAAGGTATAATCCGGCTATCCGGATACCCCCTAATCCAGGACTCCCTCAGTAGCCCCTGAACCAGGCTTCAATGACGACGAGTTCGGCGCGCAGATTGTCTTCGGCATTGCAAGGCGGGTTCCTCCTCCAAGTACTTCATAGAAAATTTCAAACACAAGGATAGTGTCCGGCTCTGCAAAATAAATTTCCACGTATTGCCATAGAGAGAATAATATTCACACAAATCTAATCTGCTGACGTATTCCGTAGCGAGACATCACACCACGGGCAAGCCTTTATTTGAATCGTTTTTACTGTCCCACCTCAGCGCGTTTAGCGAGGCGGTTTCCTTGGCACGTCTTGTCGAAGCAGAGATCGTGTCCCCTTTATTTACGGGATTCTCATCAATACGGACATGGGTAACCCAATCGTGCCCGTTGGCATGTTTTCTCGATTAAAGGCGAGTCCCAAACGGTTACGGGGAAGGCCCTTGATATTCCACCTCTTATAAAGAGACCAAGGCCTTACCCCCTTCTTTCAATCTCAAACGAGTTCGCCCTTCGCCTCGAGTTCCAACACCCAAGGCTCCAGATTTAGGCGCTTCGGACCCTCGACAATGTCCGGTTCCGACCTTCGAGGCCGATGGATGCCCTCCTCCATCACGGAGGAGGACGTGCTAAAGTTGAGAGAGGCCAGCTTCTTGACCGGCAAAATCTCGCATAGGCTGCCTGCTCAAGGGCAGGTCATTCCCACTCCCAAGCCCGGTGAGAGTGTGGTGTTCATGTCTCACTTCCTTCGGGGACTAGGTTTCCAACGGATCCCTTCGTGAGGGGGCTCATGTTTTATTATGGGCTGGAATTCCACGACTTAGCTCCGGAGTCCATCCTCCATATTTCCTCATTCATCGTCGTGTGTGAAGCCTTCCTCCGTATTACTCCTCACTTCGGACTATGGCTCAAGACCTTCAAAGTAGAACCGAAGATAATCGAGGGACGGCACGCGGAGTGCGGAGGTGCTATTATAAGCAAAAATGCTGATGCTCCATGGCCCGAGGGCTCTTTTCGAGAGGAGTTCGGCTTATGGCAACGAGAGTGGTTCTATATCACTGCTCCCAGGGGCACCAAGTGGGTGGCGCCACCTGCCTTTCGCTCGGGTCCCCCACCACGGCTGACGTCATGGGTCAATAAAGGACTGGACTGGGGGCCGTCCAAGGACGTGCCCTTGTTGCAGGGCCGCATCAGGGATCTCTTAGAAAGAGACATCAGCCTGGTCGTGGAGATGCAGGTCATGTTGATCCATGAACCTCGCCCGCAAACGCCGCCTCTTCGCCTGTGGGAGTTCAATCCAGAAGGACTGCGAGCACTCCAACATTTTATGGGCGCGACGCCCGTGGAGATGTACAAATCGTTCTTCGGATCACAAGTAACGTGTCCGGACTTGACCGAGGACGCAGGTCTGAGCTGCAATCGCCCGGATACTCAAGTAAGTAGCCTCGTGCCCGGACTCACTATCCATATATTTATCATAAAATTGCCCTTAAAAGAGTTGTCCTTTAAGCAGGAGTGGATAGCGAAGGCAAAGCTAATCAGGTGTCCGCCCCCCTCCCAGAGACCACGCCGGATCCCGTGCTAGTCAGGATGTTGGAGGTCGTGCCTTCGAAGGAAAGCGAGGGAGGGGACAAAGGATCCACCGCCTCTTCGAAGGAGGCTGTTCGGAAGGGAGGAATCGAAAATTCCTCTCCTCAGGGGAAGAAGAGGACCGCCTCTGAAGACCCGGAGACCATGGCCTCAAAGCGGGGGAAGAAATCTTCGTCAGAGGGTCCTGCGCCGGGGGATACTTCGGCCGAATTATGCCCTCAAGGGGATCAGCCCTCCACCGAGCCGTAAGTAAAGAGGAGTTTTCTTTTTAAGAAATGAGAGGAATCATATCTTTATATCTGATAAGAGTAACCGAAAATTTACCTTGCAGTTCGGACCTCAGCCCTTCTCAGCAGAGCTCGTCTTCGGGGGATCTTCTCCCGGAGATGATGGAGAGCAAA
Source organism: Aegilops bicornis (assembly GCA_021605145.1). Lineage (NCBI taxonomy): Eukaryota > Viridiplantae > Streptophyta > Magnoliopsida > Poales > Poaceae > Aegilops > Aegilops bicornis. The sequence continues at coordinate 332,149,333 of CM038673.1, forward strand.
ACGCCTCCCCCTGCCATACCGCCTTGCGAGGCGGGCGACCCTGAGGTCTCGTCGCGGAGGGTTTCTCTGAATGCGGCGGGGCCGGCAGGTAGTCATATGGCCCCCCAAAGCCCTTCGAGTCCGGCCTTCGAAAAAGGCCATAGGACAAGTCCGGCACCGTCCGGTGCACGGTCGTGGGAACTGAAGGATCTGCTCGGGCGAGCATCTATCTCAGAGGAGCACCGTGCATTGATGGGCATGGTGATTGAAAGGATTTCATCCGCGGAGAGCGGATTGCACGAGGCCGTCAGAAGTTTACTGATAGGTTTTGAGGTACGCGAAATAATGTACCCTTTTTGACAGTTGCACATAAATAAGATGCGCCCTGTATAGATAGTAGCCCCTGAGACTCTGTGCGTTGTCAAAAGTGACAACGCGCAGAGGATCATAATCCCAGGTCTAATATGCCGCCTTCATACATAGGTGGCGAAGTGTCCGGTCGCCAGCCGGACTGATGAATTTGCCGAGCTAAAGCGGCAACTTGACGTGGCAGATGCCGACATCGCGCTTGTCAACAAGCGGCTTGACGAGGCACAAGGTATGTAATTCCTCCGGCGGCACCTGGTAAGAGGAGCTTTATGCCAGTATCTTACAATATGTGTGCTTGATGCAGATGGTGCCGCTGCCATGGAGAATCTGTCACATCCCAGATAGACCATGCATTAGGGTGTGCATCATGTTTAAATTTCAGTTGAATTTGAAATGGGGAAGGCAGGAAACCCCAGAACATCCCCCCTTAAAACAACTAGGGTTTACTAAAATTTATTTCAATGAACCTGAAATGCCCTTCAAAATGTTCATCCTCTTTACTTGGTTCAGAACCCATGTCAAAGAAGGTGTACCATTTTCTAGGTCATCTAAGGGTTCTAGAATTAATCCACAAGTTTTTGAAATGAGCATTTTAAATTATGAAAATTATTTTAAATGTTCATAAATTGCCAAACCAAAATGTTTCATGTTGGGATTATTCTAACAAGTGACCAGGAGCATTTTGGTGATTTTTAAAATAGTTTTGGTATTTTTAAAAAACCCCACAAAGTTACAGAAATTAGAAAAAGACTAAAAAAAGGAAAAACCCTACACTGTCGCGCGCCGGCCCACTGACCCAGCCCGTGAAGCTGTGGCTTGGCTCAACGAGGCAGCTCTTGCCGGCCCGGCCCGAGCGCCACGCAGCTGGCCGCCGCCACCTTCACCCTTCGCCGCCTCGCCATACTGGGCGACCTCCACGTCGCCGCCCGAACCCCTGGACACCCCATTTCCCGCCTCTCTCTCTCGCTCTCCCCAACCCGGCCGACGCCATATCGCCGACGCGCCACCGTCCGACGCCGTGCTCCCGCCGTCCATGCTCCTCCCCGCCATGTCCGGCAGCTCCGCCAAGACCCCACTAGCCCTAGCTAGCCGAGTCCCACTCGCTCTAAGCGCCCAAGGTTGCCGCAGACCGACCTCGGAGCTCGAGCAGCGGAGATCCCCATCGCCGTCGCCGCCAGATCGAGCATCCCGACCCGCCGAGGCTCTCTACGAGATCACCGTGAGCCTGGCTACCTCTCCATCCTCTCCACGCTCTTCTTCGTGCACCACAACGACCCAACCGCGATCACCCGAACGCACCGCCGCGGAGCTCGTCGCCGACGAGGCTCCGGCCACCCAACGGCCACGCCACCCTGTCCATCGCACTCACCGAGCTGCGCTGGGCCTAACTATGCACTTCCAGCCTCGCCGAGCCCTAGCAACTAACCCGACATCACCCGAGCCCTCGGCCGCCGCCTCGACTCGTCACGGCGCCCACTCCGGCCACCACCGACTCCGACTAACCCCACCAAACACCGCGGCTCACCTCCGACTTCACATAGATGCTCCCAGCGCCCCATTTGGTGGCGGAAAGTCTAAAGGCACTTTGCTCCTTGGCCCTGGCCTCGGCCCGGCTGAGACGCCATGAGTTGACCATCGACCCCTTCGGTGGGCCCTGTTGTCTGAGTCAATGATGTGGACCCCTGGCTAACTAATTAGGATTAGTTCTAATTAAGTTAATTAGTTAAACTAACTCGACATGCGGGTCCCACTGGTCAGTTTGACCTGGATGACCCGTTGACCCCTGACGTCACGCTGACCTCATGCCGACAAGATTAACTCAAATTCTGGATTTATTTTATATAATAAATTCCAGAATATAAATCAAATTTCAAATGCTTATAACTTTTATTCTATAACTCCAAATGCAAAGATTTATATATGAAAAATTATCAGAAAAATACACTCTATCCATTGGTACAGGTTTCATGCATGTTAAAACAAGTTAACTATGCTGAATAACCAGAATAAGATATTGCACCATTAGGACTAACTCAAATGAGCTATCATTTGAATCTTGATTCAAATGAGTTCATCCCCTGTTCCTTCAACTTGCATTAGGCCAACACACATTCATATTGCCATGTCATAGCATGCATCATATTGTTGCATATTGTTTGTATGTTTATTTCGGTGTGTTTTCATGATAGGTTACGCCCGAAGATAACCTCGACTACCCATACGAAGGGCAGTTCTCTACCCCAGTTCCATCGGGCAAGCAATTCATTGATCATTCCGATACAAACCCATGTTCTCGCTTACGCTCTCGTTCGTGCATTAAGACAACGCGATTCAACTGTTGTGTCTTTGCGGTAGTTGAACCCACTTCCTTTGCATGACCTGTCTTTTTCCACAAGAACTAGATGAAACCCACTAGCATGTGTAGGAGTTGATTGAGCCATGTTTGTGATTCCTACCATGCTATGCTTGCTATGCTTAGAGTTGTGTCGTGCGGCTCATCGGGATGATGAACTGGAGTGAAAGGTTGTGTTGGTTCGAGAGTGAAAGTGTTGAACACGATTTGGTAAAGGTATCGATGAGAGGCCATGTAGGAGTACATGGTGGGTTGTTTCATTGAAGCCGACCCTAAGAACTGAGATCTGTGTTTGTGATCCATGAACTAGCTACTACCACGCATTGGGCCCGAAACCAATGGACCCTCTAAACTTCTTAACCACCCTGTTCATAGTCCGGAGTTGCAAGTAGTTTCGGTGTTTGTAGCATCTTTGGGGGCCGCATAACGCTGACCTTAGGGGTGGGTTGTGTTGCGGTAGGCACCGTGGCCCGGTGTACCGATTCGCCTGCTTGGTGTCTCGGGAACCTCATGCACACATCGTTCGGGGCCGTATGGGAAACCTCGGCCGGACTCCTGCGGATGGAACCTGAATAGACGATAAACCTGGACTAGAGACTTGACTCTTTAGGTAGGCTGTGGCCGACACCCACGTTGGGCTTCCGCTTGAAGGTTTCTGAGTACATGTCGTGTAAACGACGGTAAGTGGTGAGAGCGTGTGTGAAGAAGTACACCCCTGCAGGGTTAAATATGATCTATTCGAATAGCCGTGTCCACGGAGAAGGACTTCTGGGTTACCTATATCAGTTCATAGACAAGTAAATGGATACTATTAAAAGCCTCAAGATAAGTGTGAGTATCGTGGATGGCCCTCTCGGGGATGACGAGAGAGGATCCACGGTGGAGTATTGTGATGGTGAGTAGTGGACTCGTGTGCGACAAATGCTTTACAAAATGTGTCACGTAGGATAGCTTAGCCAAGAGTCAAAGCTGGCTTGCTGCAAATAACTCCACCTCCTTCTTGAGAATGTGCATGTATGATAGGATTCTATGGTAAGACTTGCTGAGTACTTTTGTACTCATGTTTGTTTTAATCAATGTTTTCCAGAGGACAATACTACCCCCCTCACGGATTCTATGTAGATGTTGACATCGACGAGTGAATTAGCCACCGGTGGCGATCTAAGACTTGTGAAGGGCCATTGTAGATAGGAAGGCTCCAACAAGCTTTCTTTCTTTCTAGAGTCTGTACTCGAGACTAGTTTGCTTCCGCATGTGCTTGTATGATTGTATGACTTGAGTGTTGGGTCATGTGACCCCTACCTGTATGACTATGTTATGTATGGCTCCTCGAGCCTTTTAAAATAAAAGTACTTGAGTTGTAGAGTTTTGTTGTGATGCCTTGTTGTATTTACTCATATCGGGCATATTGCGTGTATGATTGAAATGCTTGGTATGAGTGGGATCCGACAAACTAGTTGTTTATCCTTGGCAGCCTCTCATATGGGGAAATGTAAGTCTCGTGCTTACGGCGATAGTAGTCCGCTTCTGCCCGGTTCACCGGAGTCCTGCTTAGCCCAAAGACTACCGCTTGGACACTTGACTGGCGGCATGTGTTTCATTTCGTTCCTATGTCTGTTCCTTCGGGAAATGTCACAGCGGTGATATTCGAGTCCTGCCTAGCACTGCTTTCTGACCCGGGATACCGGAGTCCTGTTAGCCAGTGCTACAGCCGAATTCATACGTTGATGACCGACATGCTCAAGTGATTCATGTATGCCTGTCCCCATAGGTTAGTGCCGCTTTGGGTTCACGACTAGCCATGTCGGCCGGGTTCTTCGTCATGTGGATGCTAGCGACACTATCATATCACGTGAGCCAAAAGACGCAAGCGGTCCGGGCCATGGTAAGGCGACACCCGTGGGAATACCGTCGTGAGGCCACAAAGTGATATGAGGTGTTACATGCTAGATCGGTGTGACTTAGGATCGGGGTCTGACAGCGTTGGCATCGAGCAGGGCTGCTGTAGGGTTCGCTAAGCCAAACTGGTCGATGTTGAGTCTAGAAATGCTTTAGTTATATGTAGGGGAATTGATTGTGGGAGGGAACGTAAGGCTCTTTTACTCCTTTACCTTATGCCCTCTGATCTGAGTCATCCTCTTCTCATTCGACGTGGGTATAGGATTAGGCTCTCTTCTCTCTATCAGGTTCACGTGTTACTAATCCGTCGTAACTTATAGGATTTGTTGGTTACATCCTCAGTTCAGTGCTACTAAATTTTAGTATGCTATCATTTGAACCAGAACCTTGATATGATGTTGTTGAGTGGTTTTGCAAATCTGATTTTGAATGTCTCAAATCTGATTTTGAGCATTCTGAGATGTTATGCTGCCCGATTTTCCCTAGAATTCTAATGCCTCTCGCTTTATGGCTGTGCTTTGGATGGCCACCCGCCCCCAGAACCAAGTAGTTCGCCTGACCCGTTGCATTGGTGTGTGTGGTCACACGGCAATGTTGGTTCGGGTGATGGTTGAGGCTGGTTATCGATGGTATCCTGAATATACCGTCGAGGAGCAGTTTAGGGATTTCAATCAAAGCCAATATCTATGCACGGTCAGGATTTATCCATCCTATCCGGAGCTCTTGAACCGCTCCACTTTGTTCTTATGGGCTTGGGATCACTATTGGAATGTCTATGCAAGATGCAGCCTATTCTATGATGACTATTATTCGAGCGAATCGCCTTCTTTGGTCAACGGTGATTTCCGCTACATGCCAAAGATCCCTCCACAGGGGCGCATGGCTACCTTGAGGTTTGTACAGCGATGCATCCCATGAGGACTCACTTCTTCGCACCACCACGGAGATGCTAGAAGACAAGGACCGTGAAAACCGGGCCTTGCGTATGGAAACTCTTTAATGCCCGTGCTGATCACTGGGCTACTCTGACTAGGTTTGCACCTGCCGTGCAAGCCGGATATATGGACATGAGGGACTTGTACCCTGTGCGGGCGAGTCTGCCAGACTTTATGGAGTGGCGTGAGGTAGGAGGCATCACTCCTCCTCGTGGGCCTCGTCTGCGCCACCGTTTGTTGGTCCACGGCCACATCCGAGTCCCTATGGTCCACAAGCTCCACAGGATTGTCTCTGCTTCGGATGATCATGTTCCACTTCGAGGATTGGGAGGTGACTTCTATGAGGACTACTACGGAGCTATGCGAGTAGTAGTAGTATCCCTAGTATTGTAATAGTTGTATTTCCGCCGTCTGCGTGACTTGTGGAATACGACTTAGTGTGTATCTTTCCGGAAGTGTAGAAAAATAATGTATAGAAGTTGGGATGCTTCCGATGAGATGTAACGCCCTTCCTTATAGTTGTACTCCGTCAGGCTTGTACTAAACTATGAATGGTGTGTATGACCGTTGGTATATATATATATGTTTTATATTACCATGTCATACGAATGAACATCTTTGCATTCCATGCTATCCATTACCTTCCGCACTTCCTTGCTTAATTCTGCCATCCTGGTTTAAACCTTTGCTTTGTCTCCCAGGATGGTCAACACTCGCAACACTCCTGCTGTTCCAGAACAGGGGGGGAGGTAGTGCAACCAGAAATGTGAATCTGCCGCAACCGCCATCCTTGGCTGAGGTTATCTTTGGAAGCGAACGCAATAAGCGTGAGACCAACCGCTTATTGGAGCGGATTGAACAAACACAGCACGCCACCGAGAAAGCGATGTGGTTTCACTCAACGATTTCGTCAAGCTATATCCGCCAAAGTTCAAATATTCCGTCGAGCCACTCGACGCAGATGATTGGCTCGCGGCATCCACCACAAGCTGCGTTCGCTAACGTGGCTGAAGCTGATAAGGTTACTTTTGCCGCTTATCATCTTGAAGGCCCCGCTAGTCTACGGTGGGAAAATTATGAGGCTATGCGTCCGGTTGGACAAGTTACAACTTGGGATGAGTTCGGTGCCGCCTTCCGTGAGCATCATATTCCGGAAGGTCTTATGGACCGCAAAGCGTGAGGAATTCTGCAGTTTCACCCAAGGTAGGCTATCGGTGGATGCCTCTGACCGTGAATTTGGGAGGTTAGCCCGTTATGCCCCGAAGAAGTTTCTACCGATGCTAAGAAGCGAGCAAGGTTCCGCATAAGGGACTTAGCCTCGAGCTACGCCGAGATCTCCGTCTGCATGAGTGTACCTCTTTCCCGAAGCTAGTCAATAAGGCTATCGGTGCTTGGCCCAGGCGGACTGATTTTGAGGCTTCTTAAGCACATCCGTGACTCTGGATCTTCATCCGGCGCTGGATCCCAGCGCGGGTTTGGATTCCAAATCTTGCTCTACCACCTGTGTTCACCCCGAGGCCATCCTTTGAGGCGCCTCGCCCCAACCAGCAGTATGTTCCGCCCAAGACTTATGGAGGCCCCGCTGCTAGTGCTGCTCCACGCCCCAATATGATAACTTGTTTCAAATGTGAGAGACGGGCCACTACATCCATGAGTGTCCCCGTAACCACCCAGTCAAGTTGGAAAGTACATTGGCCGTGGCAAGCCAGCGGAAAGGTGCCCTATGCTAAACCAGTTGCCACCGCCGTGGCCATGTCAACTATGTTTCTGCTGAAGAAACCTATGAGGATCCCAACGCCGTCCTCAGCACGCTTCTTGTTAATTGCCATCCGGCAACCGTTCTTTTGATCTTGGAGCATCTCATTCATTTATTTACGAGAGCTATGCTCGATTGCACAACACCACATTCTGTGACATGCCTACCTCCATGGAAATTCAAACTCCTGGTTCTAGATGGCAAACCTCTAGAATAAGTCATGGGAATGAAATTCTTGTCGATGATTAGTCTTTCTTGCTTCCTTAATAGCTCTCAAGTCCTCGGACATAAACATCATCTTAGGTATGGACCGGATGTCAGCCCATTATGCTAAGATTGATTGCTCTACTAGAACTGTTCAACTTACCCATCCTTGGGCAAGGCGGTGGATGTTTTAACCCGAGTGTCTAAGCGCCACTTTACTCCTTAAATGCCAACCCCTTCCGGACCTCGAAGATATTCCGGTAGTCCGTGATTTCCCGGATGTCTTTCAGAGGAACTGCCAGTGTTCCACCGGCGAGGGATGTCGAGTTCGTGATAGATCTTATTCCCGGAACCGTCCCAATCTCTAGAAGACCTTATAAGATGGCACCCCTAGAACTAGCTGAACTCAAGAAACAACTCGATGAGTCCTTGCAAAAGGTTTCATCCGTCCCTAGTTCATCTCCATGGGCTTGCCCGTCCTCTTCGTCAAGAAGAAGGATGGTACGGATCAGATGGTTGTAGATTACCGACACATCAATTTGGTCACGATCAAGAACAAGTATCCGCTCCCGGGATCAACGACCTGTATGATCAGCTCGCTGGATCCTCAGTCTTTTCCAAAATGGATTTGAGGTTGGGCTACCATCAAATCAAAATCAAGAACGGGGACATACCTAAAACAGCTTTTGTTACTCGTTATGGCCAATACGAGTACACCGTCATGTCTTTCGGTTTAACCAATGCTCCAGCCACCTTCTCTCGGTTAATGAACTCAATCTTTATGGAGTATTTGGATAAATTCGTCGTGGTATACCTCGATGATATACTCATCTACTCCAAGAATGAGGAAGAACATGCCGAACATCTAAGGCTAGTATTGATGAAACTTCGAGAGCACCGCCTTTATGCCAAATTCTCTAAGTGTGAATTCTGGTTACCGAAGTGACCTATCTAGGCCATGTAATCTCTGGTAAGGGCATTGCTGTCAATCCCGGCGAGTTCAAGCCGTCCTTGATTGGACTCCACAGAATCGGTCAAGCAAGTTCGGAGTTTCCTCGGTTTAGCGAGCTATTGCCGCCGCTTCGTCGAGAATTTCTCTAAAGTTGCTAAACCTCTAACCGAACTCCTCAAGAAAGATAAGAAGTTCGAATGGACGCCATAAAGGCGAAGTTCAGCTTTCAGAACCGAAAAGACGCGCGACATCTGCTCCGTACTTGTTCCACCAGATTTCTCTAAGGACTTTATTATCTATTGCGGCGCCTCGCGACAAGGACTAGGTTGCATACTCATGCAAGATCGTCATGTGATTGCCTACGCTTCCCGGCTGATTCGTCCACATGAGGATAACTATCCCACATTACGATCTAGAGCTTGCAGCGATGGTTCATGCACTCAAAACCTGGCGACATTACCTTACGGGTAATCGCTATGCGAAATCTACACCGATCACCAAAGTCCGAAATATATCTTTACCCAACCGGATTTGAATCTCGTGCAAAGACGTTGGGTCGAAGTTGATTACAGATTTCGACTTAGGAATATCCTACACCCGTGCAAAGCCAATGTCATGGCTGACGCCCTAAGTCGCAAATCTTATTGTAACAATCTGATGTTACAACAAAGTCAACCAATTCTCCACGAGGAATTTCGTAAGCTTAATCTTCACATTGTTCCTCGAGGATTCCTTTCCACCATGGTAGCGAAACCTACCCTTACGGATCAGATCATCAAAGCACGGAAGGTAGATCCGGAATCTCCGTGTCGGGAGAAACATCAAGAAAGGAGTCGCAGATTGTTTCTCCATTGATGAACAAGGTGTCGTGTTCTTTGGAGACCGTCTAGTGGTTCCCAAGGTGCGCAACCTGAGGCGATTGATCCTTAAGGAAGCTCATGACTCTCCTCTCACCATTCATCCTGGTAGTACTAAAATGTATCAAGATCTACGCCAGAGGTTTTGGTGGACTAGGATGAAGAGAGAAATTGCTCAATACATTGCTAATTGCGACGTGCGTAAATCGAGTTAAAGCAGAGCATCAACGGCCTGCCGGTACCCTTCAACCTTTGGAAATTCCTGAATGGAAATGGGATAAAATCGGTATGGATTTCATTACCGGGTTTCCCAGGACCAAGAGAGGGAATAATGCTATCTTAAATAAATGCGTTGATCGTCTTTCCAAAGTAGCCCACTTCCTACCTGTTCGTGAGAGTATAACCGCTAGTCAGCTAGCTGAGTTGTATATCTCTCGAATAGTGTCTCTTCATGGTATTCCATTAGAGATTAACTCAGACCGTGGAAGTCTCTTCACCTCTCGATTTTGGGCAAGTTTCCAAAACGCTATGGGAACTCGTCTCTCCTTTAGCACCGCTTTCCATCCTCAATCAAGTGGTCAAGTAGAACGAGTCAATCAAATCCTAGAGGATATGCTTCGAGCTTCTGTCATCTCCTTCGGCATGAATTGGGAGAAATGCCTTCCATTCGCCGAGTTCGCTTATAACAATAGTTATCAAGCCAGCTTGGGCAAAGCCCCTTTCGAAGTTCTTTATGGATGGAAATGTCGAACGCCTCTTAACTGGGTCGAGAAACCGGGGAGAGACAACTCTTTGGCCCGGACATGATTCAGGAAGCAGAAGAGCAAGTTTGCGTTATTCGTGAGAAATTGAAAACAGCCCAATCTCGTCAAAAGAGCCAATATGACCGCAAGCATAAGCCTATGACCTATAAAATTGGCGAGAAGGCTTACCTTCGGGTTACTCCTTTAAAGGGAACCCATCGATTCGGTATCAAAGGCAAGTTGGCTCCTCGTTACATTGGACCCTTTCGCATTCTTGCCAAACGAGGAGAAGTTGCCTACCAATTGGAACTACCTCCGCATCTTTCCAGAGTCCATGATGTCTTCCACGTTTCCCAACTCGGCGTTGCTTCTCGGATCCTATCCGTGGAGTAGACCACAAACGCTTGATCTCCAAGATAACCTCACCTATCGAGAATATCCCGTTCGTATTCTCGATCAAGCCGAGCGTACCACTCGGCGTCCGGAATATCAAGTTTCTAAAGGTTCAATGGTCAAACCATTCCGAGCAAGAAGCAACTTGGGAAAGGGAGGATCGCCTTCGACTTGAGTATCCCACCTTTTTCAAGAACAGATACTAAATCTCGGGACGAGATTCTTTTGAGTGGGGGTGAGTTGTCACATCCCAGATAGACCATGCATTAGGGTGTGCATCATGTTTAAATTTCAGTTGAATTTGAAATGGGGAAGGCAGGAAACCCCAGAACATCCCCCCTTAAAACAACTAGGGTTTACTAAAATTTATTTCAATGAACCTGAAATGCCCTTCAAAATGTTCATCCTCTTTACTTGGTTCAGAACCCATATCAAAGAAGGTGTACCATTTTCTAGGTCATCTAAGGGTTCTAGAATTAATCCACAAGTTTTTGAAATGAGCATTTTAAATTATGAAAATTATTTTAAATGTTCATAAATTGCCAAACCAAAATGTTTCATGTTGGGATTATTCTAACAAGTGACCAGGGAGCATTTTGGTGATTTTTAAAATAGTTTTGGTATTTTAAAAACCCCACAAAGTTCTGAAATTAGAAAAAGACTAAAAAGGAAAACCCTACACATGCCTTGCGCCCACACCGGCCCGGCCCAGCCAGCGCCGTGGCTGCTTGGCTCGGCTTGACGAGCAACTGTCTTGCCGGCCGGCCTTGGCGCACCATAGCGCCGCCTGCTTCACCCCTTCGCCGCCTCGCCGCCCTGGACGACCTCCACGTCGCCGCCCGAACCCCTGGACACCCCATTTCCCCCCTGCCCTCTCTCTCTCTCGCTCTCCCCAACCCGGCCGACGCCATCGCCGACGCGCCACCGTCGACGCCGTGCTCCCGCCGTCCATGCTCCTCCCGCCATGTCCAGCTCCGCCGCACCCCACTACCCCTAGCTAGCCGAGTCCCACTCGCTCTAAGCGCCAAGCTGCCAGACCGACCTCGACCGAAGCTCGAGCACGGAGATCCCCATCACCGTCGCCGCCGCATCGAGCATCCCGACCCCGCCGAGGCTCTCACGAGATCACCGTGAGCCTGGCTACCTCTCCATCCTCTCCACGCTCTTCTTCGTGCACCACAACGACCCAACCGCGATCACCGAACGCACCGCCGCTGGAGCTCGTCAGCCGACGAGGCTCCGCCACCCAACGGCCACGCCACCCTGTCCATCGCACTTCACCGAGCTGCGCTGGGCCTAACTATGCACTTCCAGCGCCTCGCCGAACCCTAGCAACTAACCCGACATCACCCGAGCCCCGGCCGCCGCCTCGACTTCGTCAGCCGGGCGCCACTCCCGACCACCCGACTCGACTAACCCCACCAAACACCGCGGCTCACCTCCACTTCACATAGATGCTCCGCGCCCCATTTGGTGGCGGAAAGTCTAAAGGCACTTTGCTCCGCCCTTTGGCCTCGCCCGGACTAGACGCCGGCGAGTTGACCATGACCCACATCGGTGGGCCCCCGTTGACTGTCATGCGAGTCAATGATGTGGACCCCGGCTAACTAATTAGGATTAGTTCTAATTAAGTTAATTAGTTAAACTAACTTACGACATGCGGGTCCCACTGGTCCGATTTGACTGGATGACCCCGTTGACCCTGACGTCCACGCTGACCTCATCTTGGCCGACATTAACTCAAATTCTGGATTTATTTTTATATAATAAATTCCAGAATATAAATCAAATTTCAAATGCTTATAACTTTTATTCTATAACTCCAAATGCAAAGATTTATATATGAAAAATTATCAGAAAAATACACTCTATCCATTGGTACAGGTTTCATGCATGTTAAAACAAGTTAACTATGCTGAATAACCAGAATAAGATATTGCACCATTAGGACTAACTCAAATGAGCTATCATTTGAATCTTGATTCAAATGAGTTCATCCCCTGTTCCTTCAACTTGCATTAGGCCAACACACATTCATATTGCCATGTCATAGCATGCATCATATTGTTGCATATTGTTTGTATGTTTATTTGATTGTGTTTTCATGATAGGTTCTGCCTCAAGATAACCTCGACTACCCATCTCAAGGGCAGTTCTCTACCCCAGTTCCATCGGGCAAGCAATTCATTGATCATTCCGATACAAACCCATGTTCTCGCTTCGCTCTCGATTTCGCATTAAGACAACGCGATTCAACTGTTGTGTGCTGCGGTAGTTGAACCCACTTCCTTTGCATGACCTGTCTTTTTCCACTGTAACTAGATGAAACCCACTAGCATGTGTAGGAGTTGATTGAGCCATGTTTGTGATTCCTACCATGCTATGCTTGCTATGCTTAGAGTTGTGTCAGGTCTGGCTCATCGGGATGATGAACTGGAGTGAAAGGTTGTGTTGGTTCGAGAGTGAAAGTGTTGAACACGATTTGGTAAAGGTATCGATGAGAGGCCATGTAGGAGTACATGGTGGGTTGTTTCATTGAAGCCGACCCTAAGAACTGAGATTTGTGTTTGTGATCCATGAACTAGCTACTACCACGCATTGGGCCCGAAACCAATGGACCCTCTCGGCTTCTTAACCACCCCTGTTCATAGTCCGGGAGTTGCAAGTAGTTTCGGTGTTTGTAGCATCTTTGGGGCCGCATAGCTGACCTTAGGGGTGGGTTGTGTTGCGGTAGGCACCGTGGCCCGGTGTACCGATTCGCCCGTTTGGTGTCTCGGGAACCTGTACACATCGTTCGGGCCGTATGGGAAACCTCGGCGGACTCCCTGCGGATGGAACCCGAATAGGCGATAAACTGGACTAGGGACTTGAGTGTTTAGGTAGGCTGTGGCCGACACTCCACGTTGGGCTTCCGCAGAAGGTTGCCGAGTACATGTCGTGTAAACGACGGTAAGTGGTGAGCGTGTGTGAAGAAGTACACCCTGCAGGGTTAAATATGATCTATTCGAATAGCCGTGTCCACGGAGAAGGACTTCGGGTTACCTATATCGGTTCATAGACAAGTAAATGGATACTATTAAAAGCCTCAAGATAAGTGTGAGTATCGTGGATGGCCCTCTCGGGGATGACGAGAGAGGATCCACGGTGGAGTATTGTGATGGTGAGTAGTGGACTGCAAAGCGACAAATGCTTTACAAAATGTGTCACGTGGATAGCTTAGCCAAGAGTCAAAGTCGGCTTCCGCAAATAACTCCACCTCCTTCTTGAGAATGTGCATGTATGATAGGATTACGTGGTAAGACTTCTTTGAGTACTTTTGTACTCATGTTTGTTTTAATCAATGTTTTCCAGAGGACAATACTACCCCTCCGACGGATTCTATGTAGATGTTGACATCGACGAGTGAATTAGCCACCGTGTGGCGATCTAAGACTTGTGAAGGGCCATTGTAGATAGGAAGGCTCCAACAAGCTTTCTTTCTTTCTAGAGTCCGTACTCAGACTAGTTTGCTTCCGCATGTGCTTGTATGATTGTATGACTTGAGTGTTGGGTCATGTGACCCCTACGTATGACTATGTTATGTATGGCTCCTCGGGCCTTTTAAAATAAAAGTACTTGAGTTGTAGAGTTTTGTTGTGATGCCTTGTTGTATTTACTCATATCGGGCATATTGCGTGTATGATTGAAATGCTTGGTATGAGTGGGATCCGACAAACTAGTTGTTTATCCTTGGCAGCCTCTCATATGGGGGAAATGTAAGTCTCGTGCTTACGAGCGATAGTAGTCCGCTTCTGCCCGGTTCACCGAGTCCCGCTAGCCCAAAGACCTCTGCTTGGACACTTGACTGGCGGCATGTGTTTCATTTCGTTCCTATATGTCGCCTTCGGGAAATGTCACGCGGTGATATTCGGAGTCTGCCTAGCTCGCTACATGACCCGGATACCGGAGTCCTCATAGCCCAAAGTTGCTACTCAATTCATACGTTGATGACCGACTTGCGCGAAGTGATTCATGTATGCCTGTCCCAATAGGTTAGTGCCGCTTTGGGTTCACGACTAGCCATGTCGGCCCGGGTTCTTCGTCATGTGGATGCTAGCGACACTATCATATCCGTGAGCCAAAAGACGCAAACGGTCCCGGGCCATGGTAAGGCGACACCCGTGGGAATACCGTGCGTGAGGCCACAAAGTGATATGAGGTGTTACATGCTAGATCGGTGTGACTTAGGATCGGGGTCCTGACAGAATCTTTGGGCGGAACTTGCCCGAGCCAAGGAGCAAGCCAGGAAAAGTGATGCGGCTGCCGGAAAGGCAATTGAAGAGCTGAAAGCCGAACAGGCTGCTCACTGCCGAAGCAAGAAGGAAATGGCCGAGATGGCCATGAAGCTGAAGAGAGCTGCTGACCGTTGCAAGCTTCTTGAAAAAGAAGACCGGGCGGAACAGACGGACCTGGAGAAGGCCATTGCAGATGCCAAGGATGCTCGCTCTGCAATGAGAGCTATGAAGGAGGAGCTACGTCAGGCCGGAGATATCACGGCTGGAAAGCCCTTTATGCTGCGGAGGAAGTTCTGTGATCCTAAACATGCTCCGTTAGACCGGATGTGGAGTACGGCGGACACCTATCTGGATTTGGCAGCGAGTGCTGCAGATGCGACCGAACACTTTCGAGATCAAGAAGATCGCGAAGTGGAAAAGCTCTTCTGGTCGCAGTTTCACAATCCAGAGCATCCACTGTCAGTAGTCGATCGTCTGGCCGAATGGGCCGAGCTGAATAGGTTTTCTGGACTCACCATGAAATGTGTCATGAGTCATCTGTGGCCGGAGAGGCCAGAGCCGAAAAGTTATTTCAACTTGGTGCAACAGTTCCTTGGTGCGGTGCCGCATATTAATGCGATGAAGAGGTCAGCATGCATAGAGGGTGTGCGGATGGCTCTTGCCCGTGTCAAGACATACTGGGCAGAGATGAAGACCACCACTGTTGCATCCCGAGATTCGGACGAAAGCCGAGTACCTGCCGAGCACTATTTTCAGGAAGTTGTGCAAGGCGCTCGTGTAATAGAGACGTAGTGCTCGAAGGATACTATGTTCGAATATCATATGTTATTGTAAAACAATATTTTGATAAATTGTAGAAGCTTTTTATACTTGTGCCTGCAAGTATTATAATACCTCCTGTGCGGCCGTTTAGTATATATATATATAGATATATATATATATATATATATATATATGTGTGTGTGTGTGTGTGTGTGTGTGTGTGTGTGTGTGTGTGTGTGTGTGTGTGTGTGTGTTTGTGTGTGTGTGTGTGTGTGTGTGTGTGTGTGTAACCTGAAAGATGGCAGACATCGGCTTCAGCCCCCACGCAAATAATGCGGGGGTGTTCGCAGAAGGCGCATTTTCACACTTGATCCAACGTCTTGGTCCTACAAAGGAGGTGATAGCGCAGCGAACTAGGCTATCGGACTATAATGCTTTATCACTTTCACTTAGCCATAGGAGTTTGACAGTGAGGCTACTTATATAGCCCCTGGTGGCACCTGCGCTCGCCCGAACTCGGGGCGCGTATGTGCCTGGCCGGGAAACGACCCTTCGTTAATGCGGAAGAATCCTAAAGATTCTGGTCAGTCATCGAGTGGTTGACCAGTCTCACGCTATATCATGACAGTCAGTTTTTGGCTTTCTCTAATGAGGTGCTCGCCGGGCCGAACCGGGGCACAATCGCAGTAGTTCTCCTGGTGCCGCCTTAGCCGATAGAGCGGAACTTAAGGCAGCAAAACACAGGAGCCGGGCAAACCCAACATTTGACCAAAGACATGATTCGGAGCTGATGCATATAAGGCCAAACTCGCGACGCCGAACAATCCCTAAGGTATTCGGTCTTTATGAGGGCGGGCGGGACAACACCCTTAGTATTAAGCCCCTAGTGTCCAGGTACGTGCAAAATTCTGACGTGGCCACATGCCAAGACGCCAGCCTCCTCCTAGGTTATAACAAGAAACCAGTGGATGTGTATCAACAAGAGGCAGTAAAAAAGGTTTACGCAGGGTCTTAATCTGAAAAGAATCCTTGGAACGGGTCCCTGCTGCACGTCTGCGCCTGTGTCTCCGTTGTGCTGTATCCTGGAAGGGCGCAGCATGATGTTCATCTGTAAAAGAGAGGAACTTAGTTGAAGAAAGATCGTGCCTAACGTAAGTTATACTAAATAAACAAAATATGATTCAAAAATCGGTGAAATTGAGCTTTATTCTCTCTCATTTTGTATGCGCGGAGACCCTAGTACAGGGGTATACGGCTATTAAGCCTTTATCCATTGTATTGTTATGCCGGACTCGTCTAACCGTGTCCGTTGTCTTGACGACCCGTTTTAGGTGCTTTGGCCGGTGAAGCCGCTTTATTGTGGGGCTGTCAAGGCAGCCGCACAGTCTTCCGCGCGGGAGGAACACTCAATATTTCCCTTTAATGAGATGATTCCTCATGGACCGGGCATCTTAAGCGCAAGAGATGCATAATGCGGTATTGGCGTTAAAAGCGGTAAAAGCTTCGGCCCCAGCAATGCTTGATAGCTACTTGAGAATGGGGTGATGTGGAAAGTTAGCTTTTCGCGGCGGAAGTTATCAGGGGAGCCGAACATAACTTCTAGCTGGAGATAACCCATGCAATGGGTGTCCGGGCCTGGCGTTACCCCTTGATAGGAGGTTTTGCTAAGGCGAATTTTTGTTTGGCCTATCCCCATGTGGCAGACTGTGTTCTGATATAACAGGTTTAGACCACTGCTGCCGTCCATCAGGACATGTGTAAAGTGGAGTCCGTCGATTATTGGATCTAATACCAGGGCAGTCCAACCTGCGTTCCGGATACTTCTAGAGTAATCTTGATGGTCGAAGGTGATTGGTTTTAACAACCATTGGCGAGACTCTTTTGGAATAGGCCATATGGCGCGTATCTCTGCTGGCGCCACTCTGTTCGTCACGGGAAGTAAGTTCACTGCTTTGACTTCTTGTGGGAAATCCTTTTGTTTCCTGGTGCTCTGCTTGTGGGGTTCGTCATCATCCTCACTTGGTGTGTCGAGCCCCTTATGTTCGGCGTTTAGTTTGCCAGATTGCTTGAAAACCCAACAATCTCTATGGGTATGGTTCGCAGGCTTCCCGGAAGTACTGTGTATTTGACATATCTTGTCCAAGATTTTGTTTAGGTTGGATAGCTCGTCCCTGTTATCCTTGAGGGGCGGCTTTCTCCGATTCTGCCGCGAGCTTTGGAATCCGGCGTTGACTGTCGTGCTCTTTTGGCTGTTTCCCTTATTCTAGCGCTGGTCCTTGCTGCATCGGGGTTTTCCATTTCCATCGCTAACTTCGGATGTACTTGGGTCACTGGTGCTGCATCTTGCCAACCAGCTGTCCTCTCCTACGCAAAAGCAGGTCATGAGGCTTGTTAATGCGGCCATTGTTCTTGGCTTTTCTTGGCCGAGGTGTCTGCCGAGCCATTCGTCTCGAACGCTATGCTTAAAAGATGCTAAGGCTTCGGCGTCCGGACAATCGACTATCTGATTCATTTTAGTAAGAAATCTGTTCCAGAATTGTCGGGCTGACTCTCCGGGCTGTTGAGTTATGTGACTGAGATCGTCTGCATGCGGAGGGCGGACATAGGTCCATTGAAAATTTGCCCGGAAAGCATCCTCGAGCTCTTCCCAACTTCCAATAGTGTTTTTGGGAAGGCTTTTGAGCCAATACCGGGCTGGCCCTTTAAGCTTGAGAGGTAAGTATTTTATGGCGTGGAGGTCATCTCCTCTGGCCATATGTATGTGGAGGATATAATCCTTGATCCAGACTCCGAGTGCATTGTTCCGTCGTACGCCTCTATGTTTATGGGCTTGAATCCCGCTGGAAATTCATGGTCCAGAACCTCATCGGTAAAACATAGGGGGTGTGCAGCACCCCTGTATTTGGGCGTGACGTGATGTTCAGATATTTGTTGTGTTGCATTGCTTACTAGAGCTTGCTTTCTTGGCCCATAGATAGATCTGGTTGGGCCATCTTTTTGATGTGAATCCTTGAGTGGATCGCGTGACGGCTTGTGTGCGGCGCCGCTTGCCGCTCCATGCTGGCCATGGGGTCATCTATCCGACCGGGTGGCTTTCTTATTTTTTGACTACGGGGGCTCTAAGGCCTCCTCGTCAAATTCAGCGATAACTTTAACCGGATAGCTTTTTGTGCGGCTGTTGCCGCAGATTTGTTCTGCGGTTTTGAGTACTTTGCTCCATCTGATTCTGAGTGCATCTTCCGCAGTTTTGAGCTTCCGCTTCTGCTTTTTCAGGCTACGCGCAGTGGCGACAAGCCTTTTGTGGAGGTTCTTCTGCTCCATAAGCTTATCCGGCGTAAGGTCGTCCGGAATGCTGTTTTCGCCGGGGACGGGTTGTTCGGTTTGTTTGTCCATGTTTCCCTGTTCGGACGGTTGCTCGAAGGCATGTTCGTCGTCCGCCGGCTCGTCCTGCTCTATGGCTGGGTCTGTATGGCTGCTGTCTCTGTCGAGGCGAGGCTTGGAGCGGTGCTTACGTCGCCGCTTTGATTGCTTCTCGAGTGAACGATCCCTCGTTGCATCCCTGTGTTTCTCGTCGTCGCTTCCTTTGGGTGTGTCCACCATGTATACATCATGAGATGAGGTGGCAGTCCAGTGCCTCATAGGCGTTGGTTCATGTTCGTCTCCTACATCGTCATCATACCGTCGATGTCTTCGTAGTCAAAGTCGAGCACGTCATTTAAATTATCGACAGTGGCTACGAAGTGGGTGGTGGGTGGGGATCGAATTTCTTCGTCGTCCACATCCCAATCCTGCCGGTCATAGTCCGGCCAGGACTCTCCTGACAAAGAGAGAGACCTGAGTGAATTCAGAATGTCGCCGAAGGGCGAGTGCTGAAAGACGTATTCGGCGGTGAATTCCATGATCGGCGCCCAATCGGATTCGATCGGTAGGGGCGCGGAGGGCTCGGAGTCCGGAGAGGAGTCCGGCTCCTTGGAGTCACGGGCTTCGCAGAGGACAAGGCTAGTGTTCGGCTTGATTGTCGTAGAGATTGCAGCCCCCGAGGCGGTGTCTAACCATCCATCCTCGATTGGTGTGGTCGGCTCCGAGCTAAGGGTCGGAGCGAACACAGTGCTTGACCTCGAGGAGCCTGATTCGGCGAGCTAGATCATGCCCATCGTGTGATCTGGCGCAAGATTTCGGCTGTGGCTCAGATCCGTCGAAGATCAAGTCTCCGCGGTCGTCCGCCGTGTAGTTTAAACTTCCAAATCTGACCTGATGGCCAGGGGCGTGGCTTTCAATCTGCTCCAGATGGCCAAGCGAATTGGCCCGTAGTGCAAAGCCGTCGAATACGAAGATCTGTCCGGGAGAAAGGTCTCACCCCAGACCGCATCGTTGTTGATGATCGGAGGAGCCATCAGGCATAAAAGTGACGACACAGAGGAACTCTCAATGAAAGCACCAATGTCTTGTGTCAAAACCGGAGGATCTCGGGTAGGGGGTCCCGAACTGTGCATCTAGGCGGATGGTAACAGGAGACTGGGGACACGATGTTTGTACCCAGGTTCGGGCCCTCTCGATGGAGGTAAAACCCTACTCCTGCTTGATTAATATTGATGATATGGGTAGTACAAGATTAGATCTACCACGAGATCAAGGAGGCTAAACCCTAGAAGCTAGCCTATGGTATGATTGTTGTTCTGGTGTCCTACGGACTAAAACCCTCCGGTTTATATAGACACCGGATAGGGCTAGGGTTACACAGAGTCGGTTACAATGATAGGAGATCTACATATCCGTATCGCCAAGCTTGCCTTCCATGCCAACGAAAGTCCCTTTCGGACACGGGACGAAGTCTTCAATCTTGTATCTTCATAGTCCAGGAGTCCGGCCGAAGGTATAGTCCGGCTATCCGGACACCCCCTAATCCAGGACTCCCTCACTCATATTCATCAAGATCAATCAAGCAGGAAGTAGGGTATTACCTCCATAGAGAGGGCCCGAACCTGGGTAAACATCATGTCCCCTGTCTCCTGTTACCATCGACCTTAGACGCACAGTTCGGGACCCCCTACCCGAGATCCGCCGGTTTTGACACCGACAGTGGTCTCCTTGTGTTGCTTCATCGTTCCGGCGATCTTAACCCTCAGCAGGTCACACTCGGTGCGGAGCTTCGCCTTGTCCTCCCCTAGTCCTCAGATGATGCTGGTAGCATTTTTAAATGAGTCATTCATCTCGTCCTGCAGCTTCATCCAGTCGGAGATCCGACCCATCAGGTCATCGAGCATAGCGGCGCATGACGATTATGGAGAGTCCCCGCCTGCCCATGAGACATTTTCCCTGGCCACCGTCGCACGGGAGGACTTCTCTGTTGCATTCGCGGCGCGGTAGGACATCTCTGCTGCTTTTGTGGCACGGACGGACCAGTCTGCTGCATCGACAACGCGGCGGGCCCTCTGTGCTGCTTCAGCGGCGCGGCGGGACATCTATGCTGCTACGGACGCGCGGCGGGACATGTCGGCTGCTTTCACGGCGAGGCAGGACATCTCTCGTGCTTCCGCTTCCATGCTCGCCTCTCCCTGGTAATAATCTCTCGACTCCGAACTCACGCTGGCCATGGCGGACGCAAGGGAACGACGATGAATGACTTGTTTGTTTTAATGGATGAGGAGTTGAGGAGGAATGTGCAGTCATCTTGGAGTAGTACTATTTATAACCGAGTACTATACGCTCCTAAGTGAGAAACTGGTTAGGTTTTGATCGGTGTGAATAGGTTTGCAATTAAATATAGCGTGGTAGTAATTTGGAATGTGACGAGACGCAGGCTCAAAATTTATTGACGGTTCTATAATTTCTAAGTGCGGCACCATTCCCGGACGGCGTAACATGGGCACGCTTTCTCGGCCGTTACGTGGCATTTGGGGTGCACCGCAATAGGCGATGCCAGCACACGTCTTGTTCCAACAACCGTGTGCGCTCGTTATTACCATCGTGCATGCTTCTTTTAATTAGAATGTGTGTCCATCTAGAGCACACACTTTAATCTGTCTAACTGTTTCTATTTATTGTGGCTAGTCGCAAATAGTTCATCCATGTGAAGCGTATGCCGTCAATTGCACACACGTTGATCTGGCTGACCATTTCTGTTGTGTTGCTTAATTGCAAACAGATCATCCGCCTTAAGTGTATGCCCTCAATCGCATACACCTTCATCTGGCTGCTCGTTTCTGTTGTTCCGCCTCATCACAAATAGTTAATCATTTGAACTCTATGTCGTATATCGCACACGCCTTCATTTGGCTGCCCGTTTCTGTTCTTCTTCCTCATCGCAAACAGTTCGTTGAACTGAACCGTATGCCCCGCATCACACACGCAACTAAAATCTGAACCGTGTTTGATGTATCCTCCATCGCCAACGTTTTGCATCTTTTTTTATGGTTTTTTACATCACCATTTGCGGTAAATGCATCGCACACAGTTTCGTCAAAGGGTATCTGATTGTAGTGTTCCGTTAGCAGCATCCTGCAGTAGTGGCATGCTCCAGTGCACCGAAATGAGTTGAAAAATCATATATGTGTCCTTGGGTGAATGTTTAGGTCCCATGCAAAAAATGGGAATGAATTTCAAACACCTGGCATCGTGGCTCGGCTGGAAACATTGAGATACTTGTTTTTAAATTCTTGTAAATCCAAAAAATCGCGTGAAAAACACGAAACTTGGCATGGTATCATGAAATGGCACCAACATGTTGTGGTACAAAAATTGTTCGATTTGGGACAAGTTTTGGTGTAAGCTTCTTACAAAACGACGCTTCTCACAAGAAGCCTCATAGTTCCGAGAGGGAACGTGTCACGTGTGTGTGTGAAATGACATAGACAGCCTCTTCCAGCCTTGATTTTTTTAACAGAGGAAACATAGACCAATAGGAGTATATTGCTAATTTTAGGAATTAATCCGAGTTCGTTTGGCCTTTTTTAATACATTAATTGAGTTTCTAGGCATCTAACGTGCATAATTCAAATTTGAACTACAAGCACATGCTCCAGTGCACCGAAATGAGTTGAAAAATCATATATGTGTCCTTGGGTGAACGTATAGGTCCCATGCAAGAAATGGGAATGAATTCTGAACACGTCGTCATCGTGGCTCGGCTGGAAACATTGAGATAATTGGTTTTTAAATTATTGTAAATCCAAAAAATCACCTGAAATCACGAAAATTGGCATGGTATCATGAAAATGGCACCAACATGTTGCGGTAAATTTTTTTGTCTGATTTGGGATAAGTTTTGGTGTAAGCTTCTTACAAAAACGAAGCTTGTCTCAAGAAGACTCATGGGTCCTAGAGGGGACATGTCACCTCTGTGTGCGAAACAACATAGACCGTCGCTTCTCGCCTTGATTTTTTTCCAGAGGCAACATACACCAATAGGAGTATCGTGCTAATTTTAGGAATTAATCCAGGTTCATCTGACCTTTTATACATTAACTGAGTTTTATAGGCATTTAATGTGCATAATTCAAATTTGAACTGCATGCACATGCTCCAGTGCACCAAAGCTGGTTGAAAAATCATATGTGTGTCCTTGAGTGAATGTTTTGGTCCCATGCAAGAAATGAGAAGGGGTTTCAAACATCTGGGCGTCGTGGCTAGTCCGGAAACATAGATAAACTTGGTTTTTAAATTCCTGCAAATCCAAAACTCGCCTGAAAATCATGAAACTCAGC
Organism: Aegilops bicornis; assembly: GCA_021605145.1. Classification (NCBI taxonomy): domain Eukaryota; kingdom Viridiplantae; phylum Streptophyta; class Magnoliopsida; order Poales; family Poaceae; genus Aegilops; species Aegilops bicornis. The sequence continues at coordinate 332,172,512 of CM038673.1, forward strand.
ATGTTGCCTTCACCTGGCACCAACATGTCGTGGTAATTTTTTTGTCCGATTTGTGAAGGCACACACATTAACAACCAACAAAGTCATTTTGGAACAAGAGCTGTCACGTTACAATCGGAAACACATGTATTATTGAAACCGCGGGCATTCTACTAACCATTTACGTGCCGCCACGCGTCCCTTTTTTATTGGCTAGGAGGCGTCGTTCGGGCTAGCTATTTGAGTACGGGAGGCATGCGAGCATACCCCTGCGCGTGCTTATTGGGAGGCGAGCCCTTTGACCTCCATCCGCCGCCCACCTCTCTCCAACTTCTCCACTAATGATGCTCGAGCCCCTATTTTATGGTGTTGCTATGTCTCACTCAACTGAGATTTAAGAGAGAAAAAACAAAATCTGAAAGGAAATTTTGCGCGGATCTTGATGTAAGATCTGATGGACATATATAGCATTGACAGAGACTTACAGCAGATAATAAATTTCTTACATAACTATTTAAGAAGATAATTAAAAATGTCACATGCGGCAATGCCCAAAATACACAAGGGCAAAAGAAGAAGGAAGACGCAGACGATGATCTGGTTCGCTGATCTCTACTTTCTTGATGCGTTGCTGCAGAGCGCGGAGACTAGTTCTCATAGCAAGCAGCGATGATCTCTTTCATATCCTCAATACGCTGCTTGGCAGCATCCACGGATTCCTCCACCAGCCTTTCGCACTAGATGTGGAGCATGTCATTCTCGCACATAAGTTTCTTGATAATGTGTCGGTGGGAAACGACACCTATGGGATCACAAGAATCCCTACTGCGGTTGCGGGGCGCGGGGTTGAGAGAAGAGCGCGTCTGACAAAGAAGCACGCGGTTCGTTTATCCAGGTTCGGGTCGCGAGGATGCGTAAAACCCTACTCCTGCTTTGGTGGATGTATTCTGTGTTCTTGAGCTAGCTACGGGGCGTAACGAGCTCCAAAAAGCCGAATCCTTCTCCTAGTCGCCTCGGGCCTCCTTTTATAGGTAAAAGGGGCTGTCACAGTGGCACACAGGAGGTGGAAAGGTCTAAAGTGGAACGAGGTTATCCCTCGTATTACAGGACAAGGTGCATTTAATGCATCGCTTAGCTGTCCTCTTACTTTATCGGGGACGGGGGTGAGGCATGTCCTGTCTGTCGCTGCTCCTCCAGGCTTTGACACGCGCCCTGGCCAGCGGTGCATGCGGTGCCATGTAGGCAGGCAGGCAGCTGAGGTGGCGCGGTGGTGGAGCCTCCATGAAGGGCTGCATGTAGCCACGCAGGTGCCTGCCCAGCTGGTTGGGTCGGCAAATGATGCATCTGACAGGGCGCGGAGACTTGGCTGGTGCGGGCCTGGCGGTGGCCCTGCTGGTGCGCTTGGCGAGGGCCTTGCCGGGTGGCCCGGCAAGGGCTTGCCGGGTGACCCGGCAAGGGTCTTGCCGTGGTGCGCAGGCGTCCCCGGCAAGGATCTTGCCGGGGGTCTTGTGGGTTCCCTCGGCGAGGATGGTTGTCTTCCCATCCTCACTTGATCTTGACTATTCTTTGTCTTCACAAAGATCTGCATTCCACCTCAGAGGTGCCTCCGGAGCCCTGTCCCAACACATGCGTTGAGTGTTGGTGGGCTCGAGGGTGGCTCGCTCGGCTGGCGTGGGCGAGCTGCCCCGTCAAGGGTCTTGCCGGGGCTGCTGGGGCCGCCCCGGCAAGGATCCTTGCCGGGGAAACCTGCTTCGCCCATCTGATCTTTGTGGCCTTGGTCCTTGTCGTTGCTTTGCATCGTCTTGGGCTACGGTCTTACCTCGTCTCACCTTCTCCGCTCTGCTTGGCGTGGCCGTGGGCGTGGCTTCGACTGCCCGTGCACAGGTAAAGGGGTACAAAAATGTGCCCCTAGTTTTGTACACCGACATGAGCCCCCGGGCCTGGGCCACACATAAGCGCGACACGTTATTGGGTCAGGCCCAAAATGGTGCGCGGGCAGGCGGGGCGGTTTTTACCGTGTAAGATTTTTTTCATGTGTGCTTCCCACGACCCACGCGGCGCTGCACGGCGTGGAGGCGTGCGTGGCGTGACGGGTGGCATGCGTGGGCGGTTTCCACAAGCATCGTCACATCACAAGAAAGAGGCGGCTCGCGCCTTCCCCGTAAAACGAGGGAGGCGTGGAGGCGCAGCTCATTTACTGAATGGGGCCGAGGCGCGGTCTTCAAGGCCGGGCCAGCTTCTTGAACTTCTCGGGGCCGTCTCCTTGGGCGGCTGGCGTCGGGAGGTTGCAGAAGAGGAAGAAGGCGGGCGGCAAGGCCGTCAACTCGGAGTACGTGGGCACCGACACCTTCATCGCGTATTGCCGGTCCTGCCGCCTCGTCTTCCAGCTCCTTTCCCGACACTGTCATCACCGGCCCGCCCGTGGGCGGCCACCGAGGTGTTCTCTGCTGCTCATAGCTCGCCTAGGCGCCCCTTTTGCTCTTTCGCCTTCTTGACCTTCCTCCTGGGGAGAGGGACAAGAAAAGGATTATGGGCATCTTATCTCTTTTTGTCTTGTAAGCCTTGACGCCTTCGTTAACTTTACAACTTGTAATCCCTTGTTCATGTTTTTCATTCCGTATGAACTGTACTGCACGGAATGTTTTTAATGAAAAAGGGATGTTTGTCGGGCTTTTCATTCATAGGTAAAACCCATGACAAGGAGTAAATCCTTGTTACCTTTAAGATAAACGTTTTCTCTCCCGGCAACAGGCCTTGCCGTCCCCCCCACTTCGCTCGACCTATCTCACACACTTGGCGGAGGCAGGGATGAGGTGGGCTTAGGCTCCTCATTTATTTCCTTGCTGCCGCGACTGCGACCAAACTTCGGTCCTGTGAAAACGAGTCACGGGAGTGCAGGCGAGGGAGCACGGTAGCCTAAGGGTAAAAACGAGGTTTCACATACCTCAGTCCATAATGAAACGCATGATAAGGGATAAAGAACTTATCTGAATCTGCAGCCCCCGACAACCTTGGCTTGCCGCGGGTGGATCTTTGATCTTGTAGCCCAAACAATTACGGCTTGTCGGGGCCCGGTGCCGTCCGTCCCCTTTCTTCCAAAGCAACTCGGCAAGGATATTTATGTGTCCCTGCGAACAAAAGAAGACAGAAGAAGAACAGAAAAGGCCTTTTCGACCTCGAAGCTAGGGGTTAGCTGCTGCTAAGCACTATCAACCCTAACCAAGGACGAGACTCGACCTAGCATGCATGCTATAACTTAGGGCGCCAGCGCTTCATTTATTCTCGCTTAGGGTCTGCGCCTGGCTTTGTACAAAGGGTCACATGCCTTGCGGCAAAGCTCGTACGAAAGGTGGCTTGCCGGGAGGCCCGGCAAGCAGCACCTTATGGGTAAAACTTGTGAAGATGCTCGATGTTCCAGGAGTTGCTCACTGGAACGGCATCCTCGGACTCTATGCGGACTGCGCCAGGCCTGGTGACTCGTATTACCCGATAAGGGCCTTCCCACTTCGGTGTCAACTTGTTGGAATTCTTGGCCGACTGAATGCGCTGAAGAACAAGGTCGCCTTCCTCAAAGCTTTGGGCATGAACCTTGCGGCTATGGTAGCGGCACAAGGCTTGCTGGTAGCGTGTCGCTCTCACAGCCGCCCGAAGACGATCTTCCTCAAGGAGTGTCGCGTCATCTTGGCGCAACGACTCTTGCTCAAGCTCGTCATAAGCGAGCACTCGAGGTAACCCGTATATGAGTTCCGTGGGGAGAACTGCTTCTGCCCCGTATACCAGGGCAAAAGGTGTACGGCCGGTAGCTCGATTTGGCGTCGTCTGATCGACCAAAGAACCGCCCGACAGTTCATCAATCTAAGCGCCTTCCGCTCTTGTGCAGCTTGTCAAAGTCTTTGTCCTCAGGCCTCGCAACACTTCAACATTTGTCCTCTCCGGCAGCGTTGCTCCGTGGGTGTGCTACGGAAGCAAAACAGACCTTGCTGCCGAGGTCTTGAATGTATTGCATGGAAGTGTGGCTTGTGAACTGCGTGCCCTTGTCGGTGATGACTCTGTTTGGCACACCAAAATGGCAGACCAGTCCTTTCAAAAACTTGATGGCTGACTGAGTAGTCACCTTTCTCACTGCTTCCACCTCTCGCCACTTTGTGAACTTGTCGATTGCAACGTACAAGTACTCAAAGCCCCCGACGGCGCGGGGGAAGGGGCCCAGTATATCGAGCCCCAGCATCGAGAATGGCCAGGAGAGAGGGATTGTTTGAAGGACTTGAGCTGGTTGATGAAGCTTCTTCGAATGGAACTGGCACGCTTCACACTTGGTGACTAGCACCGTCGCATCCTGGAGGGCGGTGGGCCAGAAGAAACCTTGTCGGAACACCTTCCCGGCAAAGGCCCTTGACCCTATGTGGGAGCCACATATGCCTCCATGTATCTCTGCCAACATCTCCAGTCCTTCCTCCCGGGGGATGCACTTGAGTTTCACATCGTTCGGCCTTCTCCGGTACAGGACGCCATCAACGAACCGGGTGCAGGCGGACCGACGGCTACTTTCTCCGCTTCTTCCTGCTCCTCAGAAGCTCCCTGTCTGGAGGAATTGGACGGTATGCTGCACCCATGCCGGAGCCTGGGGCTCGACTACAAGGTCTAAAGGCATCTCTTCCACCATGGGAGCGACTGTCTCTACAGCCAGGGCCTGACGCCCCACTGGAGTCAATAGCTCTTGGGCAGGCTCAGCGCCCGCGGCAGTACCCTTGCCGGCGGCCCGGGGGGCTCGGTAGGAAAGTAATTGCCGGGACCTGATTTTCTCTGCTTACTCTGCCCTGCTCATCTACGTATGCTTCCATCAGTGGGCTCTGATAATCTTTGTTGACTTGCCTGACAACAAGCTGCGAGTCACCCCTGACGATGAGCTTCTTGACCCCGAGGTCTGCCGCGATCCTGAGACCGGCAAGCAATCCCTCATACTCGGCGGTGTTGTTGGTGGACATCTCCTTGGGGAAGTGCATCTGGATCACGTACTTGAGGTGCTCTCTGGTGGGTGCGACGAGCAGCACACCGGCACCGGCGCCTTGCAGCAAGAAGGCTCCATCAAAGTACATGACCCAGTTGCAGTCCACCTCCTTCCGGGGAGAGTCGTCTCCTGGATTTATTCGTCAGGCGTCAAGGTCCATTCCGCGATGAACTCCGCCAGGACTCTGCTCTGAATTGTCGAGGTACTCTCAAACTTTAAGCCGAAGCTTGACAGCTCCAAGGCCCATTCCACAATCCTTCCGGTTGCGTCTGGGTCCGACTGCTTGTTCGACCGCATTCCGTAGCATGTCCCGCCCGCTTGTCCGACTGGCGGCGCGTTTCGCGCCGGCGCTCGACGGTGGTTCGAGCATCTTCGTGGGCTCGCTCCCGAAGAACCTAGCGCTGGTCGCGGAGGGTCCATGGATCAGACGATGCTATGGAGATGTTATCACCAGCGTCGTCGCGGCAGGCCGACGCCCGCGACGGCTGGCGAGGAGGAGGAGAGTGCACCGTGGCCACAGCTCCCCCGGTCCTCCCAAAGCACCGGCATGTGGTGGTTGGTGGAAGCGCCCGAGCCGAGGGCCCCGCCGGTCGCGGATCGTCTTTATTCACGACGGCGACGAGGCTCCGGATGCTGGCCCTCCACTCATCGAGCTTCTCCGCAGCAGGAGGGAATTCGAGGAGCAGTTGCGCGCGCGCCAAGGCTTCCACTGGTGTGGGTGGCGGCGACAGCTGAGTGGATCGTGGTATGCTTGACTTCTAACCATGTTAGAAGAAGCTCCGTCATGACCCAGCGGCTGCGTGCCATTTTCACCAGCACTTCGGCGAGCGTGTTGAACTCCTTCGTCTTGCCGATGACGCACAGGGCTCTTCCCACGGCAGTGCCCAGGGTCACCAACATCGTGAGCTGCTCGGCGCGCACACCATGGTAATAACGCGCGGTGGTCGCCGGTGTATGCGTTCTGGAGGTCGCTGGCGCCGGCGAATCGGCATAGCGACACCCTCGGAGGGCTCCCGCGCCCTGCAGGGGCCCCATTGTCGGATTTCGGGTTCGGCAGATCCTTGAGAGTTCGAACAGGGGGTGCGCGGAGATTTCTCCTTCTACCTACCTGCACCCCACCGCCTCGCTAAGATCTACGCTATGGAAAGAACAGCACAAGAGACACAGGGTTTATACTAGTTCGGACCACCATTGTGGTGTAATACCCTACTCTAGTTTGCGGTGTGGTGGATTGCCTCTTGGGCTGATGATGATGAGCAATACAAGGAAGAACAGCCTCGCGAGGGTCTGTTCTTGGCTGGGGCGATGAACTGCTAGGAGGAGTTCAGTCACCCTTCTCTCTCTGTGTGTGATGCTACTCAATCCGATCCCAGCTTGTTTCTGGATCCCCCTACCTGGGGTGGCTAGTCCTATTTATAGGCAAAGGCCTGGGCCTCTTCCCAAATATTGAGCGGGAAGGGCGCCAACAATTAGCCATTTTGAAGGGGAACATCTGGTACACTTATCCCGACTAAAGTTGGTCCTCGCTTTGCCAAAGGCTCTGGTGGTGATCTTGGCTTGGGCTCCACAATGACTTCCTCCCTGTTTGTTGGGCTGGTCTTGGTCTTGTTGCACCGAAGCGGGTGCCTTTGCTTGATGCTCTCGCCGCGCTTGCTCCCTTTGCACCAAAGAGGAAAGGAGGACCTTTGCAGTGGCGCGCCCGCTGGCGCCCTTGGTCGTCATGGCTTGCGTCCACGGGCACCTCGTGAGGTACCCCGCCTTGATCTCTCCGCCTCCTCGTGAGCCAGCTGATGAGGCCGTGCACGAGGAAGCTCCGTGTCGCCCGCCTGCGAGGCTTGGCCCCTCGCGAGGTCTTGGAGTCTGTGTTGATGAAGATGGGCGTCTGGGCCCCTTGAGCCACGCCGCAGGCCTTGGCAGGCAAGTCTTGGGACCCCGTTCCCGTAAGCGCCGGCAGTAGCCCGGGCCCAAAAGCGCGCCGGACTTGGCCGTCCAGGGAGGCGAAGGGGCAAGAGCGAAGCGCCGCGGGCCCTAACAGCCTGCGGCCTTGGGCGCCGCCTGGCGGTTGATTGGACGTGGGCGTCTCCACTTCCCCACGATGCCTCGGCAACTGCGTGGATTGGACAAGTCCCTGCATGCAAAGCGGGTCATGATTACCTGCGATCGTGGAGGTCGACGGTTGGCCCTCGCCGGCTATAAGTACGGGCGGCGCGCCCTTCGATTCATCCCCTTGCTTCCCCTTCTTCTTCATGGCTCCGTCGAGGAGGTTCTCGGCGCAGAGAGAAGGGAAGGCTCGCCAGGTTGAGCCTGCCTCTCCGCTTAAGCGCGGCCGGCGCCCTCACAAACATCCTTTGGCTACCACGACAGCCCATGGCCGTGGAGATGATTTCAACCGGTGACGGGCGGACAGGCCCTTGGCGAGGCGCTTTGGTCGCGCGTTCCCCTAGGCCGCGCTTTCGCGTTGCAGAGGTGCTGCAGGAGTTTGTTGTGTGGTCGGCGGAGCCGACTAGCACCCGGCTTCAACTTCCTCGCTTCCTCCTCGGCGAGCTCCCGGCCGGCGCCCAGGCGGCCTCGGCTTCAGCGGGGCGGCTGCTGCAGCCGGGCCTCATGGGCTTCACCGAGGTCTCCGCCAGCGGGAGCACAGCCTTGACCCGCGGGTTGGCGAGACGCGTTGCCAGCTGGCACAGGGCTCGAGCGTCGGTGCACCCTGCACTTCAAGTTCGACGGCGATGCCACCCTCTACGTGAGGGTGTTTGGGAAGATGGTCGCGCGGGGTGCTGCCACTGAGGGGGCGATGACCGTGGCGGGGACCCAGCCCGGCGATGATGGAGAAATCTGGCGCTTCGCATGATTGGCGGCGCTCAGGGTTCCTCAAGCTTCACCGGTTCTTCCTCAGGCGACGACTCTTCTAGCAGTGGCCGCGGTCAGCCTCCACGCCGTCGTACCTGCTTGGAAGGTGGTAGCGCGTCTGCCCGCCATCGCGCCTCGGTGAAGCGTGAGAGGGAGTCTGCCTGAGCCCCGGAGGCAGCTCGAGTCTTCCTTGTAGGCCGGTGTGAGGCGAGCTGCGCCTGATTTGCTCTTTCTTTTCCCTTTTCCTGCGTAAAAAGACAGTAGCGTGGAGCCCTGCGGGGGCGTGTTTGGGTTATTGCTGTTAATCATTGCTTTGCTTCCGTTATTGTGCCTTCCGGCTACGTGCCCGCGCGTGGATAGTTCCCGGCCCCAGCCGTGGGGGGGGCGACCGACCCAGGCCCTGTGTTCGTGTCGCGGTGCCCGTGCGGCACGGACTGGAGGGGTGCTCCTGTAATGGACCCAGGTCGCGCAACCTTTGAACGACTAGGACAAAAACACTCACGAGGGCGCTCGGCTGCCCCCCTCGTGAGGCCTTGCATAAGAGAAATCGAGGCAGGAGAGTGAAAAGTCGAAGAACCACAAGTCAAAGACGGTAACAGCTTCAACAAAACTTCGAATGAGAACGAACAAGCCAACTACGGAAAGCAAATGAAAAAGCGCGTCAGGCACCTAATCTAGTCTTGACGTCTTCTCACCCAGGAGCTAAGTGCTGCCCTTTGGGCGTGGGAGGGAGCCCAGGGCTGAGGCCGGGCGCTCTGAGACTCCGGCGTGTACAGCCCCAACTCATTATTACGTGAGAGTGTCACGCAGGCGGCGAGCTTCACAGGCGTTGGCCTTCTTCACAGGCTCGGGCCTTTCTTGGGGAAGCAAGCTTCACGGGCATTTGCCCTCTTCACGTGCTCGGGCCTTTTCCAAAATGCGGCGGCTTCACGAGGCATTCGCCTTCTTCACGTGCTCTGGGCCTTTTCCAAAAGGATAATCTTCACAGGCGTTCGCCTTCTTCACGCAGACTGCACGGGCCTTTTAGGGGTAGAACCTCCGGAGGTGCTGGATGTTTCATGCGTTACGGGTGGCACCCCTCCACGAGTCTCCAAGCAGCGGAGCCGGGCCTGAAACATGAACAACCTTGAACGGGCTCTCCCACATGGGAGAGAGCTTGTGCAGATCCCTCAGGAGAGAGAACCGCTGAGCACGAGGTCTCCTACCTCGAGAGTTACAGGCGGATGTTGCGGCGATGGTATCATCGCGGTGCTTGTTGGTACCTCGCCGCTCATGGCTGACTTCTCGGCGACGTTCCTCCCCGGCATGAGGTCCATCCCCGCATGGCGTCTGCTGCGCCTCGTCGAATGCAGGGACCCGATGCGGGCGGCGTCGACCTCGTGAGGAGGACCGCCGACTCCGTGAACCCGGGAAGAATGGGGTCTCTCGATCGGCTTGAGTGGCGGTTGTGCGGATGGACCACAACACGGATTTGAAGCTCATCGTACCAACCTCTCGCGCGGGCCTCCGACTTCTTCTTGAGCGTCCTGGTCTTGAGGCCCCTCGGGACCTCTGCGTTAGCCCTTCGGCTGGCCGTTGCCGAAGTGCGCCACCGAGCGTAGCATATCTGCGTTCCAAGGTTAGCACGGTATGTTTTGAAGAGGTTCTTGGTGAACTGCGAACCGTTATGCTGTGATGATGCGGTTCGGCACCCGAACCGCTCACGATGCCTGATGAACTTGACCGCGGAACCGCGGGGATGATGCGGACAGCCTCTACTTCAGCCCACTTGGTGAACTTGTCCACGGCGACGTAGAGGTAGTGGTAGCCCCCTGGCGCCCGAGGAAACGGGCCCAAGATGTCCAGCCCCCAGACTGCGAACGGCCACGAAAGTGGTATAGTCTGCAGGCCTCCTGCCGGCTGATGGATCTGCTTGGTGTGGAACTGGCAGGCCTCACAAGCCTTCACCAGTTCGACAGGGTCATTGAGTGCGGTGGGCCAATAAAACCCACTGCAGAATGCCTTGCCGACGAGGGTCTGTGATGATGAATGATGTCCACAGTCTTTGTTGTGTATATCTGCCAGCAGTTCCTTTCCTTGCTCCCTGGAGATGCAGCGCAGGGATACATCGTTTGGTCGCTTCCGCTAGAGCTCTCCATCCTTGATGCAGTATGTCGTGGCCAGCCGTGCCACACGCTCCGCTTCCTTCTCCTTCTCCGTGAGGTCCCTTGTGTTAAGTAACTCCAGACTCCGTGATCCAGTACCCCTCCACGAGGCTCCATCGTCGGAGCAGGCGTGCTCTCGAGGCCGGGCCACTGAGCCGGGGCTCTGAGGCAGGTGGTGGGGAGCTCCTCGAGGTTGAGCCGTGTTTGACAATGACTGGCCCAGGGGCTGAGGGCTTCAAGAGCCGCTCCTCGAAGGCGCCAGGGCTCTGAGGTAACCGCTGGACGCCCGTTTGGCGATGTCGTCGGCCTCCCCGATTGGTGCCACAGGGCACATGCCGCAACTCCAACCCCCAGAACTGCTTCTCCATCCTGCGGACCTCCGCAAGGTAGGCTTCCATGTGCTCATCTTTCGGCTCGTACACCTTGTTGGAGAAATTGACAAGGAGCTGTGAATCTCCCTTGATGGTGAGGGGGCAGCTGCGGCCTTCAAGCCTGCTATTAGACATTCATACTCCGCTATGTTGTTGGAGACCTTTTCACCTTGCTGGAAACAGAGTTGTACAGCATAGTAGAGCTTGTCCTGAGTGGGCGATATAAGCATCGCTTGACCCAGCCATGCCCGGAGAACGCCCATCGAAGTACATGACCCAGCCTTACGGCGCCTCGCTTCCAGGGAGAGGGATCGATCCTCGTCGGCCTTGAGGCCTGGTGCCTCCGTCCATTCTCGCCACAAAATCCGCTAATGCTACTCCCTTGATGACTACGGGTCGTCTTGAATTCGAGCTGAAAGCGCTTGCAGTTCTATGTTCCACTCAAAGAACCCTTCCGGCTGAGTTAGGGCTCCTGAGCACTCTCTCCAAGGGGTATGTGAGATGACCTTGATGGGGTGACCACGAAAATAGTGCCGCAGCTTGACTTGCGCGAGGCCACCAAAGAGCGAGGAGGAGCTTCGAGGCAAGGGGTACCGTGCCCTCGCGTCGCGCAACACCGTCTTGACAAGTACACTTTGGGTGCTCAACGAGGTTGGGTGCATCAGTCTTTGGTGGCGCCCTCCGGAGACCATGGCGCCTCCTGAGGCGATGAGGCCTCCGGAGGCTGGCCATCTGGGAGAGGGGCCTCTTCCACCTCCGATGCACTCCTCTGCAGCGGCTAATCCTCCTCAGCCGTGGTGGCGGTTTCTGTGGGCCTTCCTTGTTCCTGTTTTGCCTTGTCCCGGGCTGCTGCTGTGGTTTTGATTCGACGCTCCTCCCTAACCGCCACCAGGGTTCTGTTGGCCAAGGAGTAGGAGTGGGCGGCGAGGTAAAGCACCTGAGGGGCTCTTGAGGCTGGAGCCACCATGACGGAGGGCTGGTCAGGTATCTCTTGAGATCTTGGAACGCCTTGTCGACCTCTTCAGTCCATTCAAAGGGCCCCTTTTTCTTCATTAGCTGGAAGAAGGGTAGCGCTCGCTCCCCCAACTTGGAGATGAAGCGCCCTAGCACGGTCACGTGCCCAAAGTGAGCTTCTGCATTTCTCACGAGGGTCTTTGGCGGGCTCATGTCCTCGACCGCCTTGACCTTTTCGGGTTAGCCTCGATGCCTCGGTGGGACACGAGGAAACCAAGAGCTTGCCGAGGGACTCGAACACACACTTCTGCAGGTTGAGCCACGGGTTCACTGCGTTGAGGCTCGTGAAGGTTTCCTCCGGTCTTGTATCAGGTCCCGGCCTCCCGAGACTTCACCACAATGTCATCGGCGTAAGCCTCAACATTCTTCCCAGCTGCGGGCCCAAGGTGATGTGCATCGGCCCGGCTGAAGGTCGCCCACATGCGTTACGCAGCCCAAATGGCATGCATGTGTAGCAGTACACCCCACACGGGGTTAGGAAGGCTGTCTTTTCGACGTCTTCTACCGCCATCTTGATCTGGTGATACCCAAAGAAGGAATCCAAGAAGCATAGCAGGTCGATTCATGCGGTGGAATCGACGATCCGGTCGATCTTGAGGCGGGAGCGGATCTTGCGGGCATGCCTTGTTGAGGTTGGTGAAGTCGACACATGCGCTCCTTCCCTCCCTTCTTTGGCACAACGAAGGGTTGGCTAACCAATCCGGATATCGGACCTCGCGAATGACCCCAAGTGACTTCTAGTTTGTGGGTCTCTTGGATGATGAAGGCACGCTTTTACGTGGATCGCCGCCTTGCCTTACGCTTCACAGGCACGTTGGGGCTGCGTTGAGGTGATGCTCGATTACGATCCTAGGGATCCCCGCCATATGCTCAGGCTCCCAAGCGAATACCTTCTTGTTCGCGCGCAGGAACTTGACCAGGGCCTCCTCCTGCTCGGGCTCGAGGTTGGCGCCTATGGTGAAAGTGGCGTTGGTGGACCCGTCCTCATCGACGGGTATCTGCTTGGTTTCTGCCTTGTCTTGGGTGAACAACTGTTTCTTCTTGGCGGGTGCAGCCCCCTTGGGCTCGGGGGTCTCTGAGTCGGCGGGCTGTACCGACGCCGCCGTCTTGAAGGCGAGCTAGAGCACTCGCAGCACGTCTCCGGTGTCCCTGTGCGGTGAGGACACCGCTGCTCCCGGGCATCTTCATGAGGTTGTACGCCGGGTGCGTCGCTGCCATGAATCGGGCCAGCTGGATAGCCGAGGATGGCGTTGTAGGGGAGGCCGATGGGGGCGATGTCGAAGTTGATCAGCTCCGTGCGGAAGTTGTCGTAGGTGCCGAAGGTTACTGGGAGCTGGATCTATCCCAAGGAGCTAGATGACCCGCCCCCAATGCCTAAGAAGGGCGGCTGGGTTGCAGCCGTTCGAGGTATCTGAGAGGAGGTTGAAGGCCTCAAGCGAGACACGTTGAGGCCCGCGCTGCCATCGATGAGAGTTACGGTGACGGCCACTGGCAGATGGTGGGGGTGCACAGCATGGGGAGCGCACCCGAGCAGGCCGAGTTGGAGGGGTGGTCCTCCGAACTGAAGGTCAGGCCGGCCTTGGGCGCCGCTCGGTCCGGGAGAGCCCCCTGCCGCGTGGAAGCGGCGCTGACCCGGCGGATGAACGGCTTGACGTGGTGACTTGTAGGCGGCGCCTGCGAGCCGCCCAGGAGGGCCGCGACGACCGGGGGTGTTGGTGTAGCGTGGTGGGCGAGGAAGAGGCTGCAGAGCTCTTCCCAAGAGGCCACGGAGGCTGCCGGTGTGGAGCGACCATGCTGAGGCGCCGATGAGGCCATGGGAAGCCAGTTGGCCATGACCCTATCATCACCTCCAGCTTCAAGGATGGCCTCCTCGTACGCTAGCAAGAAGTCCAGCGATCGATCGCCACGCTGTGAGCGCGGGCGCGTCGTTAACTTGAACTTCTCCGCCACCGCACCTGTGGCTGGGGCCAGGGTTTGAGCCCCAGCCCCGTCTTTGGCGCTGGCGGCCGGAGCGGGTGACGCGCTACTCATCGCGAGGCAGGTCGTGGCGGTGGCGGAAGGGAAAACTCCGGTGCACCCCCTACCTGGCGCGCCAAATGTCGGATTGGGTTCCAGCGGACCCTTGAGGTTCGAACACTTTGGGGTGCGCGAAGATTTCGCCTTCTACCTACTCTGCACCCCACCGCCTCGCTAAGATCTAAGCTATGGAAAGAACAAGACAAGAGACACAGGGTTTATACTTAGTTCGGGCCACCATTGTGGTGTAATACCCTACTCTAGTTTGTGGTGTGGTGGATTGCCTCTTGGGATGATGATGATAAGCAATACAAGGAAGAACAACCTCGCGAGGGTCTGTTCTTGGCTGGGGCGATGAACTGCTAGGAGGAGTTCAGTCACCCTTCTCTCTCTCTGTGTGTGATGCTACTCAATCCGATCCCAGCTCGTTTCTTCGATCCCCCTACCCTGGGGGTGGCTAGTCCTATTTATAGGCAAAGGCCCTGGGCCTCTTCCCAAATATTGAGCGGGAAGGGCGCCAACAATTGGCCATTTTGAAGGGGAACATCTGGTACACTTATCCTGACTAAAGTTGGTCCTCGCTTTGCCAAAGGCTCGTGGTGACGCCTGGCTTGGGCTCCACAATGACTTCCTCCCTGCCGTTAGGCTGGTCTTGGTCTCGTTGCACCAAGCAGGTGCCTTTGCTTGATGTTCTACGCCGCGCTTGCTCCCTTTGCACCAAAGAGGAAAGGAGGACACTCTTGTGGGTTGGCGCGCCACTTGGCACCCTTGGTCGTCATGGCTTTGCAACACGGGCACCTCGTTAGGTACCCGCCTTGATCTCTCCGCCTCGCGAGCCAGCATGATGAGGCCGCGGCTCGAGGAAGCTCCATGTCGCCCGCCCCGCGAAGGCTTGGCCCCTCACGCAGGGTCTTGGGTCTGTGTTGATGAAGATGGGCCGTCTTTGGGCCCCCTTTGAGCCACGCCGCACAGTCAGCAGTGCAAGTCTGGGAACCCCATTCCCGAACGCCGACACCCATCTCCATCCTTGGGCTCGTGGCATGCGGTCGAATGCGTCTGGTGCATGAACGACGCCGCCGGGGCTCAGTATTGCCCGGGTGGTGCTGGTGCTCATGAGGCTGCGGCCGAAGTCCTGTCATGACCGGTCCGCTGCTAGTCCGCGACACGAGCTGTTTGGCCCCTAAGTGAGCCGACGATCGCCGTGGCCATCTTCTTCTTAGGGGCCATGGCGTGAAGAATCGCTAGGCTAACTACCACCAGATTCTCACAACGCGCTTCTACCTGGCGCGCCAAAGATGTCGGTGGGAAACGACACCTATGGGATCACAAGAATCCCTACTGCGGTTGCAGGGCGCGAGGTTGAGAGAAGAGCGGGTCTGACAGAGAAGCATGCGGTTCGTTTATCCAGGTTCAGGCCGCGAGGATGCGTAAAACCCTACTCCTGCTTTGGTGGATGTATTCTGTGTTCTTGAGCTAGCTACGGGGCGTAACGAGCTCCAAAAAGGCGAATCCTTCTCCGGTCACCTCGGGACTCCTTTTATAGGTAAAAGGGGCTGCCACCATGACACACGAGGAGGTGGAAAGGTCTGATGGCATGAGGTTATCCTCGTATTCATGTGACAAGGTGCATTTAATGCATTGCTTATGTGTCCTCTTACTTTTATCGGGGGCGAAGCGTTGAGGCCCGTCCGTCCGTCGTCGCTCCTCCAGAGCTTCGACATCGCTACTGGCCAGCGGGCGCATGCGGTGCCATGTAGGCAGGCAGGCAGCCGAGGTGGCGGTGGTGGAGCCTCCACGAAAAGGCTGCATGTAGCCACGCAGTGCCTGCCTTGACTGGTTGGGTCGGTGTTTGCATGCGAACGATGGCGGAGACTTGGCTGGTGTGCGAACTGGCGGTGGCCCTGCTGGTGCGCTTGGTGAGGGCCTTGTCGGGTGGCCCGGCAAGGGCTTGTCGGGTGACCCGGCAAGGGTCTTGCCGTGGTGCGCAGGTGTCCCCGGCAAGGATCTTGCCGGGGGTCTTGTGGGTTCCTTCGGCGAGGATGGCTGCCTTCCCATCCTCACTTGATCTTGACTATTCTTTGTCTTCACAAAGATCTGCATGCCACCTCAGAGGTGCCTCCCGAGCCCTGTCCCAACAAATGCGTTGAGTGTTGGTGGGATCGAGGGTGGCTCGCTCTCGGTGGCGTGGTGAAGCTGCCCGGCAAGGGTCTTACGGGGCTCTGGGCCGCCCCAGCAAGGATCCTTGCCGGGGAAACCTGCTTCGCCCATCTGATCTTTGTGGCCTTGGTCCTTGTTGTTGCTTTGCATCGTCTTGGGCTTCGGTCTTACCTTGGCTCACCTTCTCCACTCTGCTTGGCATGGCCGTGGGCGTGCCTTCGACTGCTCGTGCACAGGTAAAGGGGTACAAAAATGTGCCCCTAGTTTTTTACACTGACACAATGTCGCCCGTCCTCATTAACAAGGCAGTGGTCTCCTCCTGCTACTTCGCACTTCCGGTGATCTTTGCCCTCAGCAGGTCGCGTTTGGTGCGGAGCTTCTCCTTGTCCTCCCTTAGTTGCCGGATGATGCCGGTAGCATTTTCAAATGAGGCATTCATTTCGTCTTGCAGCTTCATCCAACCTAAGATCCAATCCATCAGGTTATTGAGCATAGCACGCATGCGCCTGCGAGTGTCCTCGCCTGCCTGTGAAAAAATTTCCTAGGCCGCCACAGCGCGGGAGGGCCTCTCTGCTGTATCCGCGGCACAACGGGACATCTCTGCTGCTTTCGCAGCATGGCCGGACCAGTCTACTGCTTCGATGGCGCGGCAGGACCTTTGTGCTGCTTCTGGTAGTGACGGGACATGTTGCTACTTCCTCGGCGGTGGAACATCTCTCTTAATTCCGCTTCCATGCTCGCCTCTCCCCGGAAGTAATTTCTCGACCCAGAACTCATGTGGGCCATGGCAGACGGAAGGGAACGATGATGAAAGACTTGTTTGTTTTTGTTGATGAGGGATTGAGGAGGAATGTGCAGTCATCTTGGAGTAGGTAGTATTTATAACCGAGTAATACGCTGGTAAGTGGGAAATCGTTTATATTTTGATTGGTGTGAACAGGTTCGCAATTAAATATAGCGTGGTAGTAATTTGGAATATGATGGGATGTAAGCTCAAAATTTATTGACGTTTTAGTTTCAAAGTGTGGCACGATTCCCGGATGGCGTAACGTGGGCACACGTTATCAGATGCTACACCATAGGGTGCACTACGATAGGCGATGTCAGCACACGACTTGTTCCATCAACCGTGCGCGCTCGTTATTACCATCACGCATTCTTCTTTTAATTAGAATGTGTGCCCATCTAGCACACATACCTTATCTGTCTCATCATTTCTGTTTGTTGTGGCTAATCGCAAACAGTTCATCCATATGAAGTGTATCCCGTCAATTGCACACACCTTGATCTGGCTGACCATTTCTGCTGTGTTGCCTAATCAAAAAAAGTTCATCCGAGTGAACTGTATGCCGTATATTGCACACACACCTTGATCTATCTGACCGTTTCTGTTGTGTTTCCTAATCACAAACAGTTCATCCGAGTGAACTTTTTCTGTCTATCGCACACACCTTCATCTGTCTGGCCATTTCTGTTGTTATGCTCATCGCAAATAGTTCCTTCGAGTGAACTGTATGCCACGCATCACACACGCAACTCTAATTCAAATCGTGTTTGATGTCTCCGCCATCGAAAACATTTTGCATCTTTTTTGATGGGTTTTTTACATCACCGTTTATGATTAATGCATTGCATACAATTTCGTCGAAGGGTCTCTGATTGTAGTGTCGCGTTAGCAGCATCCTGCAATAGTGCACGCTCATTGTCCATTTTCTTTCCCCTTGTGCTTGCATGTATTTGCAAGCTTCTTGTCGTCGTTTGGTTGCACCATTTCATAGCTTCAACTCTTCCACGCGAGCTATCTCTTCGGTCTATCTATCCTCTCGTTCATGTCCCCTGCATCATGGTTTGCTCATTTGGTTTCTTTATGGGTGCTTTGCTACTTTTGCATATATTCTATAATTGATTCTCTTTGTGTTGGTTTATCCGTGAGTCATGTTCTTTGTTTATGGTTTCTTAGTGTAGTTTTTTACGTTTTATTGTTGACTCATCTGTATAGGATGTACTTTGTTATGTCTTCTGTACCTAATTTGGAGAGCATGGCAATACAATTTGCTTTACCAACAATTTGTTAAGTGTTTTAGATTGCTGAAGATGGGGCTCTGCTTGACGAAAAGAGATGGAGATGCCTAGAGATGGCGTCTCTCCCTTGCCGAAGAGAAAAAATTTCTGGAGCGTTGCTTCACAAGGTAGATTTGATGCATATGACCAGGTTGCCTTGCAAGCCATCAGGTTTGTGCAGGTTTAGTATGGCTTTGTGGTGAGGAATTATAACCACAAATGTATCTTGGTCTATAGAAAGATGACCCGTTCTACCATCATGATGGCAGCATCTGTGTGTTTTATGCAGTCGCTTGGAGAGCGCCTTTTAACCGTACACACCATGGCATTGACCAGTGCCTTAACCTACCGTTGGTATATTCATGTCTATTGGCCACGGTCCAATCTATTTATCTACATTTGTCTTGAACATGTTGTATGCTACCCCCGCAGGAGTTGTTCGATTTCCCTGAAGAGGAAGGGTGATATAGCATGACAGCGGATAGTATTTCCCTCAGTTAAGAACGATGGTTTATCGAACTAGTAGGAGTCACAAATCTAACAACTTTAGCAGTACCTGCATACGAAAAATAAAGATGCTAAAGAACGTTATCTCTACACACTTAATCATGATAAGCATGGCACGCTTAGTCTTCCTTGCATAGAGATATCAAATTAAGAAACACCCTGGAGCCAAACCAAGCAATTGAACCATACTATATCCCGATTCAGCTTTTTAAATTTTCACACAATACTTGAGGTGAGCCAATGACTGAGCACTTTGGATGGCAAAGAGAATGATGATGGTGGTTTATATGGGTAGATAGAATGTATAAGAAAGTCTCACATCAACACGGCTTGATTGTTAATGCGAGGAGTAGGGATTGCCATGCAACAGATGCACTAGAGATATAAGTGTATGAAAGCTCTCTATATGAAACTAAGTGGGTGTGCATCCAACTTACTTGCTCATGAAGACGTCGAGCATTTTGAGGAAGCTCGTCATCGAAATATGCAAGTCAAGTTCTATAATGTAAAAATCCCACTAGTATGTGAAAATGAAGATCATGGAGACTCTCTATATGAAATACATGGTGCTACTTTGAAGCAAAAGTGTGGTAAGAGAATAGCAGTGTGCCCCCCTCTCTCTTTTTTTCTCTCATTTTTCTTTTTTTTCTCTCTCTCCTTTTTTTGAATAGCCTCACGGACCTCATCCCCTCTTTTTTGAGGAATCGTAAGTCTCCTCAAATTCATATCCTCACAGGTAGGGGCACACTCTAATAATGATGACCATCACACTTCTATTTTACTTACAACTCATAAACGTATGGCCAACATAATGAATGAAAATGAATGCCTTTGGCATACCAAGATGTGCAATGATCTAGCATAACATGTATTATAATGATGAATGGTAGCTTTGCCACAAATACCATGTCAACTCTATATGATTATGCAAAGTAAAATGACGATAAATGCTCAAGTCATTTGAATGGTTACAATGGAAGTTGTATGGCAATAGATCTTAGAATGGCTATGGAAATGCTATGATAGGTAGGTATGGTGGCTATTTTGAGGAATATATAATGAGGCTTATGTGTGAGAGAGTGTATCATCTCACGGGATTTGGATGCACCTGCGAAGTTTGCACCATGTATTTAGGTGAGAGTGGGCAATGCATAATACCGAAGTTTATTTAGCCCTTGAAGCAAAATATGACTCGCATGTCCCTGGGGAGGAGGTTGGTAGGAGCTAACCATCGTGTGCCTCGATCCAAACACACAAAGATTTGTTCAATCAAACATAAATCACACTCCGACCTCCTTGCTAATGCCAGCGGCCACCACTTTCATGCATAAAGACTCACAAACTTTAACACCAATATTCATGCTTAGCTCTAATCATTTGCTAACACGCTCACATATTAGTACCTCAATATCGCGAAACTACTGCAAGGAATCAAACTTATCAAATTCAATGACCTACAAGTCCATGCTAGTTTTTATTATACCACTATCATATACCTAACATTTTTGGACCAACCATATAACTCTTTCAACTCTCAAAAGATTTAAGTGAAGCATGAGAGTGCAAATAATTTCTATATATCACCATGATCAAACAAATATAAGTGAAGTACTAGCTCAATTCCCTCAACTCAAATAAACATAAGTGAAGCACAGATGAGTATTCTATAAATTAAGATGAATGTGTGTCTCTTAATACACTACAAAAAAAGACACATCGTGACATTATGGCCCAAACAAAACTTTTTTTGTTATGGATATGACACTTCCATGACGATGATTGTGGCAAAAACATGTATCATCATAGATGTGGTGGGCTCCTACTTCCATGACAAAAAGTTATGACAGAAAATGCGCTTTTCGTCCTGGACGACATTCTTTGGTCTGTCCATGACATAAAAAATCATGGTAGAAGTGAGGGCAAGGAAATTTTTGGGGAGTTTCCGGTTATGGTCGGCAATCGGTGGGTGGTCGAAATTTGAGCAATCAGTGTGGTTTGTGCGTTCCTCTCATATGCGCGTGTGTGTGCGATGCATTCGCTAACTAAACCCGTGTGAGGCGTTTTCTTACTGAACTCGAGCAATCGATCGATCCCTCACACTATGTTGGGGGAAACGACACCTATGAAATCACCGGGATCCCTTCTACGGTTGGCGGGCGCTGAGGTTGTGCAAAGAGCGGTCCGGTAGGCAGCACAAAGATCGTTTTACCCAGGTTCGGGCCGTGAGGATGCGTAATACCCTAGTCCTGCTTTGGTGTATATATCTGAGTGTTCTTGAGTTCTTGAACTAGCTACGGTGCGTCTCTAGTCCAAAAGATCCGAATCCTTCTCCTGGATGCCTCGGGCCTCCTTTTATAGACAAAAGGGGTCACTGATTGCCACCACGGGGAGGTGGAAAGGTGTACGAGTGTGCAAGCTTATCGCTTTGTCATTACGAGACAAGGCGCATTAAATGAGTCCCTTAGGTGTCCTGCCGCTTTATTGGGGATGGCATGAGGCCCATCCGTCGTCGCTTCTCCGCCTCGCTCGACACGACAGCGTCCGGGACGGGCATCTGCGCCACGTAAGTGATAGGCTGCTAAGATGGTGTGGTGGTAGGGTCTTCACGAAGATCTGCATGCCACCACGCAGGTGCTTGCTTGAGCTAGCTGGTGGAAGCCGCATGTTGCCACCTTGAGTGCCTGCCCAGCTGGTTGGGGTGGCATTTGTATGGGAAACAGCGGTGGAGTCTTGGCCGACGCGGTCCTGGTTGTGGCTTCACTGGCGTCTTGACAAGGGCCTTGCCGGGGCCCCGGCAAGGGTCTTGCCGCGGCATCGCGGTCGTCCCCGGCAAGGATCTTGCCGGGGGTCTCGTGGGTTTCCTCGGCCAGGATCCCGCCGAGGATCGTCGTCTTCTGGTCCTTATCTGATCTTGTATGCTTATGATCTTCACAAAGATCTGCATGCCACCACGGAGGTGCCTCCCGAGCCTTGGGTTTCAGTGTGGTTGATGGTGTTGGGGCCCTTGGGCTCAAGGGTGGCACGCCTTTCTGGCGGCATCGGGCAAGATTGCCACGGCAAGGCTCTTGCCGGGGCTGCGGAGGCCGCCCCGGCAAGGGTCTTGCCGGGGGAGTCCACCTCGCCCTCTTGCTCTTTGTGTCTCTGTCCTTGCATTGCTTTGGCCGTCTTGTGCCTCCGGCTTCCCTCCTCTGTCCTACTTAGTGTGGCCGTGGGCGCGGCTCTGACTGCCCGTGCACAAGTAAAGGGGTAAAAAGGAGAGCCCCTACTTTTGTACACCGACAGGAGCCCCCGGGCCTGGGCCACACATAAGCGCAATGCGTTGTTGGGACGGGCCCAGAACGGTGTGCGGGCAGGCGGGGCGGGATTTTACCGCAGTAATTCCTTCGCTTGCTTGCGCTTCCCCATGACCCGTGTTGAATGCGTGCCGTGGAGGGTCGTGTGTGACGTGGGGGCATGCGTGGGGCGGCCGCTGCCCTTATGCGTCACATCGTGGTAAAGAGGTGGTCCACGCCTTCCCCATAAAAAGAGGAAAACGCAGGGGCGCGGCTCATTTACTGGGTGGACTCGGGTCGTGGCCTTTGAGGCGCCCGTGCCCCAAGATCGTGGGGTGGAAAACGGTCGCCTCATTCGTCCCCTTGATGTTCGTTGGCACGCCACATGTCCTCCAGGCCTTGAAGATGGTAGGCGGTGCGCGCGGGCCTTGAATGACGAGGCGGGAAACCGGGCCGCTGCTGATTGGAGCAGCGGGCCGGTCTTGATTCCCTGCGCTCCCGATGGCCGGATTGGTCGAGTGGGGCGGCCGAGCCCCGACCCCGCCTCTTTATAAGAAGGGGAGGGGGGATGGCACCCCTCAATCCTTCACCATCTGCCTCCTTCCACCTCGGCTTCTTTCTTTCTTCTGCTATGGCGAGAGGGCGCGTCGGTGCTTCAACGGTGGCGACGAGGGTCTCTGCTCGACAGCGCGCTCCTCCTTCCCAAGACCTCGTAGTGGCAGAGCCAGCCACGAGGGGAAGGGGGAGGGGGCGGGGCCGAGGTCGCCGTGGTGCTCGTGGAAGAGGAGGGGCAGGCGGTGCACGGCCTCGCCTCCGCCAGTGGTCCCTCCCCAATGGAGGGCCACGCCGAGGACCAGACCTCGCGAGTTCTTCATCGAGCAGCATCGGCCGGCCTTGCTGTCGTCTTCGTCTCCCTACTCCGTTTGCTCGGGAGATGGAGCTCGACCCGCCACAGACTCTGAGATTGCACATGAGGGGTTGCGGGATGGCGGCACGCGGGTTGATGTTGATTTCCCCGCCCTCACATCATGTATCTTCGCCACAGATGGAAGACCTTCGCTCGTATCCACAGCCTCACGGCGGGACTCGTTCTCTATTTCAAATTAATGGAGAACAGCCTGCTCTCCGTCAAGGTCTTTGGAGACTTTGGGACTCGCCTAAAGTGCTGCGTGGAGAGCTCCTCCGATGACGAAGACTCTTCCTCAAGCGGGAGTGACGAGGAGGACAGCGACAGCGACGACGAGGGTAGCGGGCGGGAGGATGAAGGGTCCGACTAGGTGTCGGACACAGCGTTCCTGGGTGACGCCGGCAGCACCATCATCTGCATCGCCAGCTCCTTGAACTTCTCGGGGTCGTCGCCTTGGGCGGCTGGCGTTGGAGGGATGAGGAAGACGAAGGAGGCGGGTGGCGGGCTATCAAATCGGAGTACACGGGCACCGACGCCTTCATCGCATACTGGCGGGCCGCTGCCTCGTCTTCCAGCTCTTCCTCCAGCACCGTCATCACCGGCCTCCTTCCGGACGACCGCCGATATGTTCTCTTGGCGTCTTCTGCTGCTCGTACCTCGCCTAGGCGCTCCTTTTTCCCTTCCGCCATCTTGTTCCATTCCCTGAGGAGAGGGACAAGAAAGGGATTACGGGCATCTTATCTATTTTTAGTTTGTAAGCCTACGGGCCTTTGTAATATTTAAATCTCGTAACCCCCCTGCTCATGTATGCATTCCGTACGAATTGTACTTGTTCGCAACGTATTAATGAAAAGAAGGGTGTTTACCGGGTTTTGTTTGCGCGTGGGCGAGGGCCACACCAAAGGACGAGCCCTTGTTATCTTAAGATAAACATTGTACCCCAGCAACAGGCCTTGCCCGCTTCTCACCTTTCTGCTCAGCTGGCTACACTCACGCCCTTAGGCGGACGAGAGCCGAAATGCGATTAGGCCCCTTCGTCCCCCTTCCCATCGCTTTTAACCCAGTCCCGGCCCAAAGTAAGGTTTTCGGACCGCGGGACAGAGGGGCAAGATGGTATGAGAGCGAGCAAAAGTCTTGCTGCGTTCAAGTTTCATACGGAAGCAGAGAGTGGGGAAAAGACTTATTCGATGTCGCAGCCTCTCAAGCAACCTTGGCTTGCTTAGTGGCTGGAATCCTTGGACCTGCAGCCCCGGCAACCTAGGCTTGTCGGGTCGTAAGGCCGTCGTCTGTTCTCTTTTCTTCCCAAATAGCTCAGCCAGAAAAATGTCCACGCACCCTAAGAACCAAAAGGACGGAAAGGAACATAGAAATGCATACTCGACCTCTATGCTAAGGGTTAGTTACCGCCAAGCACTATCAACCCTAACACAGAGAGAGACACAACCTAGCATGCATGCTAAAACATAGGGTGCCAGCAGTTCATTTATTTATGCTCAGGGTCTGCGCCTGTGACGCCCCTGATTCAATCGTACACTAATCATACACGCAAACGTGTATGATCAAGATCAGGGACTCACGGGAAGATATCACAACACAACTCTAAAAATAAAATAAGTCATACAAGCATCATAATACAAGCCGAGGGCCTCGGGGCTCGAATACAAGTGCTCGATCATAGGCCGAAGTAAATTGGAAGCAACAATATCTGAGTCTGAGACATAAGTTAAACAAGTTTGCCTTAAGAAGGCTAGCACAACTAGGATCTGATCGAAAGAGGCGCAGGCCTCCTGCTCGGGATCCTCCTAAACTATTCTCGGTCGCCATCGGTGGCCCGCACATAGTAGTAGGCACCTCTCCGGTGTAGTAGGAGTCTTAAATCAGCGGTGGCGTCTGGCTCCTGGGCTCCGGCATCTGGTTGCGACAACCAGGTAGAAGGGAAAGGGGAAAAGAGGGAGAAAAGCAACCATGAGTACTCATCCAAAGTACTCGCAAGCAAGGATCTACACTACATATGCATGGGTATATGTGTAAAGGGGCAATATCGGTGGACTGAACTGCAGAATGCCAGAATACGAGGGGGATAGCTAGTCCTGTCGAGGACTACGCTTCTGGCCACCTCCATCTTGCAGCATGTAGAAGAGAGTAGATGGTAAGTTCACCAAGTAGCATCGCATAGATAATCCTACCCGGCGATCCCCTCCTCATCGCCCTGTGAGAGGGTGATCACTGGGTTGTATCTGGCACTTGAAAATGTGTGTTTTATTAAGTATCCGGTTCTAGTTGTCATAAGGTCAAGGTACAACTCCAAGTCGTCCTGTTACCGAAGATCACGGCTATTCGAATAGATAAACTTCCCTACAGGGGTGCACCACATAACCCAACACGCTCGATCCCATTTGGCCGGACACACTTTCCTGGGTCATGCCCGGCCTCGGAAGATCAACACGTCGCAGCCCTACCTAGGCACAACAGAGAAGTCAGCACGCCGGTCTAAATCCTATGGTGCAGGGGTCTAGGCCCATCGCCCATTGCACACCTGCATGTTGACCGCGAACGCGGCGGAAGCGAGACCTAGCCTAGCGTGCGCCCAGTCCAATCCGCGCGCGCCGCCGGGCCGCCGACGTCACGAAGGCTTCGGCTGATACCACGACGTCGAGTGCCAATAACTGTTCCCGCATAGTTGGTTAGTGCGTATAGGCCAGTGGACAGACTCAGATCAAATACCAAGATATCGTTAAGCGTGTTAAGTATCCGCGAATGCCAACCAAGGCCAGGCCCACCTCTCTCCTAGGTGGTCTCAACCTGCCCTGTCGCTCCGCCACAAAGTAACAGTCGGGGGCCGTCAGGAACCCAGGCCACTGACTGCGTGATGGAGCCACCTCCGCCTTCGGCCCCCATCTCTAACAACAAGATTACAAGTAATGTAGCAGTATAAAGTTAATATCATATGCCCGTGATCACCTCCCGAAGTGATCACGGCCCAGTAGTATAGCATGGCAGACGGACAAGAGTGTAGGGCCACTGATGGAACACTAGCATCCAGTAACAACTGTAGCAACAATGACAAGCTATGCAGCAGAATAGGATTAACCGAAAGAGTAACATGCTACGCTACTCTAATGCAAGTAGTATAGAGAAGGAATAGGCGATATCTGGTGATCAAGGGGGGGCTTGCCTGGAAGCTCAGCCGAGAACGAGGGGTCATCAACACCGTGAACTGGGAGAATTACGCCAGCTTCTCGGGGTCTCACCGAAAAGAAGTAACGGAGGAACACAATAAATAATAGAGCAATCAAAGCAACACAAGGCATATCATAGCAATACGCGGTGCTAGGTGTGCCCTAACGCGATACTAGGTGATACTGGCGTGAAGGAAACATCGGGAAAGTATCCCGGTGTTTTCGGCGTTTTGCATACAAATGAACCGGAGGGGAAAGTTGCGTGTTTGCTATCTTTGGGGATGTTTGGCCAGACGAGCATTTAATGACCGTGTATTCGGATCCATCTCGTCGTTCTGAGCAACTTTCATGTACAAAGTTTTTCCATCCGAACCACGGTTTATTTTATATTAATTTTAAAAGATTTAAATCATTTTAGGATTTATTTAATTATTTTAATTCAAAATTATCCAGAATAGTGTTTCTTTGACATTAGCATGACATCGTGATCAGCAGGGGGTGTTGACCGTCAACCGACATGTGGGTCCCGTTTGTCATTGACTAGACTAACTAATCATGATTAATTAGTTTAATTAGTTTAATCAAAATTAATTAAGTTAATTAATTATTTTTATTTTTATTATTTATTTCTAATTCTTTTTTTATAAAACGTTCTGGGGCCGTGGGGCCCCCGTGTCATAGGCCCTATGGGCC
The DNA here is from genome assembly GCA_021605145.1 of Aegilops bicornis. NCBI lineage: Eukaryota > Viridiplantae > Streptophyta > Magnoliopsida > Poales > Poaceae > Aegilops > Aegilops bicornis. The sequence continues at coordinate 332,198,667 of CM038673.1, forward strand.
TTAACGGGCACGGGCGGTGGTTAACGGGGCGGCGCTGGATGTGGGCGCACACGCAGTGCGCCCGAGTGTCATCAGGGGAGGCGGCTCGGTGAGCCGTGGGAGCAATGGGCGGATGGGGCCGACGCGTCGGGCGGAGTAGCGCGCGGCCAGCGCCATGGCGGCCAGCGGCCAGCGGATGGCGCCGCGGAGCGGGCGATACGGGCGCAGGGGGCCGCGGCCATGAGGAGCGGGTGGGCGCAGGCGGCAAGGGCGCTGCTGGCGGGAAGCAGGTTGCCGCAGCACCGTCAAGTGCGGCAGGAAGGGAGGCTGTGGCGCCGACACGGCGCCGGGCTGGAATCGCGAAAGCGGGCAAGCGGGCAGAGCAGAGGTAGGGACGCGACGCGCGGCAGAATCCACGCGCGAAAGCAGCAATGCGACCGGGCGAAAGTAAGCGGGCGGGCAGGGGCGCGCAGAACGGGCGGCGGCTACATCGGGGATCATGGGCCATGAGGCAACCATCGGCGCTGGTCATGGGCGGGCACATGAAAGCGCCAGCATTGCAGGCGCAGGAGAAAGGGGGAGGGATGTGTGGTCCTCATGGCGGTTTGTAGGGTTCGGGGCAACGGTGCTCGGGGAGGAGACGGAGACGACGGCGACAGGTGACGAGGTGCAGCCGGGCGAGGTGGTTCCGTGAGTTCGGTGATGGCGCTGGCGCGGCGGCGATGGGTCACCGTGGTCGGGGTAAGCGCCCGATCCAGATCGGGTCGTGGGGTGGGAGAGGCCGAGTGGGGGAGTGGTGTGCGTGGGGGGTTAGGGTTTGGTGAGAGGGGATATGGGGAGTGGGCTACACGGTGGCCCGGTTGAGCTCTTGCAGGGCTCTTGGAGCCGCAGGGGGTTCTTTTCCTCTCTTTTTTGTTAGTTTTGTTTTCTATTTTGTTTTTTTCTATTTTATTTTTATTTTATTTTTAGTTCTATAAATTACAAGAACTACACCTAAACTAGTAACACCAAACATTCCACTGCCACAATAAATTTTTGTAGTTAACTAAATAGTTTACAACAATTTTAATTATTAAGGGGCATTTACATAATTGTTTTAGTTACTGTTTATTTATTTTGGAGCATTTAGTTACTTTATATAAAAGTGTGGTTTATCAACCAACATTACCTATGCATTATCCGGCATGACCCGAACATTTTAGTTTCATTATTTGAAAACTTTTATTGTTGCCTAATTTTTAATTTGAATTCGAATCGGTTTCGAACTAATGCGAGATTAGCAACAGTAATCGAGGTGACGTGGCATCATTAGTAGAGGTTCACTGTAGCTTACGTATACGGGTGTCACAATTCTCCTCCACTACAAGAAATCTCGTCCCGAGATTTAAGAGGCGTAAGGTGGGGAGGTTACAGTTCACGAAATTCTAACGATTCTTCCCGGTCTTGGTTGCTCTTCTCGAAGAGGTCGATCCATTACGTTGATGTCTTCATTTCTCTACTTCAGGTCATCATGATGAAGTAGGCATCCTTTCTTCGGGATCTCCGTCGTACTTACGAAAGAATAAGGGCGTATACTGAAAGAATGGACCTCTGCAAGGTAGACTATCTGGTAGATAACATCGGGGAAGGTGGCGGAAAGTAACTCTCGAATTGAAACTTAAGAAAATATCGAGAGCAAAGTAAGGAGGCATCATGGGATGTTTCGAGCGGACAGGCAATCGATCGATGCACAAGCAGAGGCGTGAAAGCAGGGTCGAGCAATGGGAATAAGTATTGTGTCGATTACGTAATAGATCACTAGGAAGGTGGCCCGTGTATTACATACGAGGCCAAGCATGAGGATTGACTTCGGGAGCAGGGGTGTATAGGAGAGCCAGTTACGATCTCGTGGAATCAGGTTATGGGCCCACCATGTGGTTAAAAGTAGGAAAGGCGTTGACATCTTGCACGATCATGTAAGCAAGGCATGTCAGAGGATAGTCTGTCGGTTATGTCGGCAACAACATCGGTACCAAGGGCGATGGACGAAGAGAACCATTTTCCTGCTCGTTGAACGAGGCCGGCCAATAGGCAAAGTTCTCGTCCATCGGCGGTTACCGGAATGCCGTCAACAAAAGCAACAAGGTCTTACCAACATGGTTGTACGCCAAGATGTTTTACATAAGCACGAGAATATTACTGCTTAGATCATATAGATCACAAGTAAGGTTAAACGAAACAACGGAAAGGAAAAGGTGATCATGAGATTAAACAGAACAATGGAAAGGAAAATGTGTTTAAACACACATTCCAGGGATATATCCTTCCCAAGGACAAGCAAAGCATGATATCCATGTCCAGATATAATGTAGAAAACCCTTTAGGTAAGGGGAGAGAAATTTCATGACATTACCCATACAACGGTGTTTGGAGAATTGAGCAAGAAACATTTTAGCATTGGGCGTCAAATGTTCTTGTTGAAAATCGGAGTACCACAGACATGCTTGGAGATAGCATTGACATGGTCTTCAAGCAAAGGTCAGACTTTGGATACAGGAAGGATCCATTAGGAACAACTTGTAGAATAAGTCTTACAATTTCCTCATGGAAGAATGGGTAACCTTGCTAATAAGGAAACTATAACAGAGGTCCTCCGGCCAGGTGTGTTGGGCATGACATCACCTTACCGGGTCATAAAAGAACATTGTTATTACCCTGGGAAATATATTCCAACCATCATATCTGACCGAGATTCAGATCTGATTGGTGTCAGGATACCTCAGACATCAGGATGCCTGAGAAGAAAAGGTGCAACACAATTTGATGAGATGACACTATGAAATTCTCGGAAATGATCTAGCGAAGCGAGTCCTGAAACCAGAGTTCATCATTAAACCAAGGAGAGGATGAGGGGGTGGATGATGAACTCAGTGACAATTCATTGAGATTTTCAAAAAGAAGGATTTCCACCATTATGTGAACAAGGAGATAACATTTGTCATATCAAATGATATAATGATGTATGCTCGAGGAAAAACATACACAATTAAACAATGGTTGAAAGGTGCACTAAAATATGGGTTGGGTTGCACGATCAATGTTAGAATGGTGACTTAATGAACAAAAGAATTAGAATGAAACTCGACCATTCACTTCAAAGCAATAGGGTTGCTAGAAGTTTTGAATTCACACATCATAGTTCAATTGTCGGTATTGGGTTGGAAACAACACGGGTACCAAGAAAGAATGGTGAGGGTGAGAAGTATCACTATACCAAGAATAATTAAGAGGTGGAGCAATCCTCACAACATCCTTGTCATAAAATCTAGTATTATTATAAGGTAAAACATAATACAAGCTGGATAGCAAGTTGCATCCATAACATGAACAAGTTTGTGATGAAAAGAAGGTAAGGATGTTCACGGTGGTAACTCAAATTACAAGGAACGAGGATGGTACTTAACATCATGAATCCAATTGATATCCTGTATGGATTCAAAATGTTGATGATGATCACGACAAATTTTGTCGAGAGGCTCCACGAAGAAGCAATCGAACAACGACTGCATCAAGCAAAAGGACTGATGCAACGAAAGATTATTGGAACCACGGACACGATACCAATTCGGAATCAAGCTTGTTGTTCGAGGTGAATGATAAGACGAGGAAAATCGACGTAAGCTTAGCTCGTCGTTGAAAGTAGTGCTCCGGGAATAAGGACCAGGTAGCACAGTTAAAATCATTAAGACGATGATATGGCCAAACAGGCTAGGAATGGCGTGATCGGGTACAAACTCGTACTTAAAGAAGATTACTAAGGGTTGTTGAACCGTAGTGTGAACTTGGTTCAGTTATCAGTGTCTTTGAGTGTTTAATAACTCGGAGCCCATGAAAAATTATAATCAGTGAGAATGTATTACTTGATGAAGAACTCATAGGAAGTTAAGCAATTCCAAGATAATCTCGAGATACCAGGGGGGTAATACTCGAAGACAGATCAAAGTAGAGGTTGGACTAGGGTATTGCTCTGCAGAAGACAAGTGCTTAAACTTGCACGAGAAATGGTATTTAAAGGAGAACATGGTCGGAACCACGATTGCAAAAGGCCAGATCCTAGATATAAGATGAACTTATACCAAGGGAATAATTAATTCAAGAGAAGCTTTAATGATAAGATCTACATCGTGTCCATGGGCATGAACACAAAGTTCAAGGTCGACTCCAACTTCTCCAATGCATAACCTTTCATTTACTTCTCGCATTCGATGAAGTTGTAGTGTTGAAATTTTATCTGGCAAAATACCAAAAGAGTATGACTCGTGAAAACTTTCGAGTTCACACATATTAAGGAAGGCATAGGTTCAAGCCATTGGGGCTTCTTAGAACATATACCACGAACTTCAGGAGTAAATATCACAAGCTCAAAAGTAGAGCATGGTTGACAAAGCAGAGGATACAATTTACCAAAGGCATTATATACAGGTGGAAAGGCTCACAAGGTTATTGAATATGAAGGATGATGTCGGATGATATTTCAACAAATGATCCAACGGTCCATAGTGGAGATGATGTGAGCATCGGCACACAACCAAACGAAGAAACAATGCGAAGGCATTGGATTATAGAAGCAAATGACTAATTCAAAGTTTAATTGCCAAGGAATTATGATTTCCAAATCAAGGGATCAGAAGCAAACGCTTTGATTTAGGATGGATAAGCTGAGCCGGCTTAGGGGTACAATCGGCGGCAATTTGATTGGTCGAGAACCAGCTCCAGTTAAAAATGACGGCTGAGCCGGAAAGATAATTTATAAGGATCAACTGATGATTGCGGACATTCGCGACATGTAGAATCAAGGAACTCGAAATGATAATGACAAAGGATGCCAATTAGATTACCAGACTTATGGTAAATCATATTGCAAGCAAGAATTTGAAGAGCAATAGGTTGTTGGGGATTTTCGGAAAATTGAATGGTATTTCGAAAACATTTGTGAAATACAGGAATCAACTATGGATGAACGGATACTCGATAAGTGTGAGGAATTATTCGTAGGGGTATTCATGTGGTAAAGAACTACAAGGCAGTAAGCTCAGAGGATTCTCGGGACAACAGAGAGTATTTTGGGGCATCTTGTAATAACAAGATCAATGGGGAATGATTGTATGAATGGCAAGTGTATGCAGTTTTCATAGGGGTTGACGGTGGAAGGAAATCGCAAATGCGATGGCACAAAGACTTGAGAACACATCGTAGAGTATCTTCGGAATCTTCTGGTGCAGCAGGCGGTCAACGGTAACAAGGGGCTCTCCGGGTGGAAGTGATCACGAGATCCTAATGTTCGAGTTAGCAAAATTCATTCAACCCAAATAGAAGAGAGATTAGAGTCCCAGAGTATAGACGAGGAGTAAAAGATCCTAATACCACCCAATGGCGACGTGGGCCCATAAGGCACACAGCCATGTTAGTAAAACAGTTTTCATCGACTAGACTCGACTTCGGCCAAGGAGTGTGAAGGGGGATTCCTACAGGCAGTTGGCTCTGATACCAACTTGTGACGCCCCCGATTCAATCGTACACTAATCATACACGCAAACGTGTATGATCAAGATCAGGGACTCACGGGAAGATATCACAACACAACTCTAAAAATAAAATAAGTCATACAAGCATCATAATACAAGCCAGGGGCCTCGGAGGGTCGAATACAAGTGCTCGATCATAGACGAGTCAGTGGAAGCAACAATATCTGAGTACATACATAAGTTAAACAAGTTTGCCTTAAGAAGGCTAGCACAACTAGGATAAAGATCGAAAGAGGCGCAGGCCTCCTCCCCGGGATCCTCCTAAACTACTCACGGTCGTCGCCGCCGACCTTCACGCATTAGCAGGCACCTCCGATTGTAGTAGGAGTCGCCGCCGACGGTGGCGTCTGCTCTGGTTCCAAAGATCTGGTTGCGACAACCACGTAGAAGGGAAAGGGGAAAAGAGGGAGAAAAGCAACCGTGAATACTCATCCAAAGTACTCGCAAGCAAGGATCTACACTACATATGCATGGGTATATGTGTAAAGGGGCAACATCGGTCGACTGAACTGTAGAATGCCAGAATACGAGGGGGATAGCTAGTCCTGTCGAAGACTACGCTTCTGGCCACCTCCATCTTGCAGCATGTAGAAGAGAGTAGATGGTAAGTTCACCAAGTAGCATCGCATAGCATAATCCTACCCGGCGATCCCCTCCTTGTCGCCCTGTGAGAGAGTGATCATCGGGTTGTATCTAGCACTTGAAAAGGTGTGTCTTATTAAGTATCTGGTTCTAGTTGTCATAGGGTCAAGGTATAACTCCAAGTCGTCTTGTTACCTAAGATCACAGCTATTCAAATAGATAAACTTCCATGCAGGGGTGCACCACATAACCCAACACGCTCGATCCCATTTGGCCGGACACACTTTCCTGGGTCATGCCCGGCCTCGGAAGATCAACACGTGGCAGCCCTACCTAGGCACAACAGAGAGGTCAGCACCCAGTCTAAATCCTATGGCGCAGGGTGCAGGCCCATCGCCCATTGCACACTGAGCGCTATGAACGCGGCGGAAGCAGACCTAGCCTAGCAGGCGTTCAGTCCAATCCGGCCGGCGCTCGATCAGCCGACATCACGAAGGCTTCGGCTGATACCACGACGTCGAGTGCCCATAACTGTTCCCGCGTAGTTGGTTAGTGCGTATAGGCCAGACTCAGATCAAATACCAAGATCTCGTTAAGCGTGTTAAGTATCCGCGAATGCCGACCAGGGCCAGGCCCACCTCTCTCCTAGGTGGTCTCAACCTGCCCTGTCTCTACCTAAAGTAACAATGGGGTCGCTGGGAACCCAGGCCCACCTCTACCGGATGGAGCCACCGCCCTTCAGCCCCATCTACGAACAAAGATCATAAGTAATGTAGCGATATAAAGTATATAGCATATGCCCGTGATCACCTCCCAAAGTGATCACGGCCCAAAGAGTATAGCATGGCGTACGGACAAGAGTGTAGGGCCACTGATGGAACACTAGCATCCTATACTAAGCATTTAGGATTGCAGGTAAGGGTAACAATTGTAGCAACAATGATAGGCTATGCAGCAGAATAGGATTAACCGAAAGCAGTAACATGCTACGCTACTCTAATGCAAGCAGTATAGAGAAGGAATATGCGATATCTGGTGACCGAGGGGGGGGCTTGCCTGGAAGCTCAGCCGAGAAGGAGGGGTCATCAACACCGTAGTCGAACTGGGGGTCGCCGGCAGTCTCAGGGTCTACCAGAAAGAAGTAACGGAGGGGGAACACAGTAAATAATAGAGCAATCAAAGCAACACAAGGCATATCATGGCAATACGCGGTGCTAGGTGTGCCCTAACGCAGTACTAGGTGATACCGCGGCGGGGGAAACATCCGGAAAGTATCCACAGTGTTTCGCGTTTTGAACAGAGATGAATCGGAGGGGGAAAGTTGCGTGTTTGCTATGCTGGGGATGTTTGGCGGACGAACGGACAGTGTGTTCGGATCCATCTCATCGTTCTGAGCAACTTTCATGTACAAAGTTTTTCCATCTGAACTACGGTTTATTTTATATTAATTTTAAAAGATTTAAATCATTTTAGGATTTATTTAATTATTTCAGTTCAAAATTATCCGAATTAGTGTTTGTCGACGCGTCGGCCGATCAGCAGGGTGTTGACTGGTCAAACTGACATGTGGGTCCCGTTTGTCATTGACTAGACTAACTAATCATGATTAATTAGTTTAATTAGTTTAATTAATCAAAATTGATTATGTTAATTAATTAATTAATTTTATTATTATTATTTATTTCTAATTCTTTTTTATAAAACGTTCTGGGGCCATGGGCCCCCCGTGTCATAGGCCATGTGGGCCTTAACGGGCACGGGCGGTGGTTAACGGGGCGGCGCTGGATGCGGGCGCACAAGTGCGTGCCCGAGGCCATCAGGGGAGGCGGGCTCCGGTGAGCCGTGGGAGCAGCGGCGGATGGGGCAGCCTTGACGCCGGCGGTGCACCGGCCCGGCGATAGCAGGCTAGCGAGCAGCGGCGGCAGTGACCGGATGGCGCGGCCGGCACGAGTGAAGAAGCCATGTGGCGCAGAGGGGCTGCGGGCGGCGACGAGAGCGGCAAAGGCGCAGGCGTGGCGCGGCGAAGGCGACAATGGGCAGCGAGGTCGCAACAACCGTGCGGCAATGCACAGTAAAGGGAGGCTGAGCGCGACGCGGCGCTGGGCGGAATGAGCGAAAGCGGCAAGAACGGCGAAGGAGGAGGCTAGGGGCGCGACGCTGGCGCCGGGCGGAACTCGAGCAGCAGCGCAGAGTGAAGGCGAGAAGCGAAGCCAGCGGCGTGGGAATGTGAGCGAATAATCACGGGTGGCGGCTATGCGGGGGACTGCGGGCGCCATGAGCAACCATCAGCGGGTCAGAAGCGCCCAGCGAGCGCTGAGGAAGAAGGAGAAAGGGGAGGAAGGTAGATCCTCACGGGCGGTTTGTAGGGTTCGGGGCAACGGTGCTCGGGAGGAGACAGAGACGACGGCGACAGCAGTGATGACGGCAGGTGCCGGGCGAGGTGGTTCCGCGAAGTTCCGGTGATGGCACGTGATGGCGGCGGCGCGTCACTGGGTCGTGGCGGCGAGCGCCCGAGCCAGATCGGGTCGTGGGGTGGGAGAGGAGGCGGGTGGGAGTGGTGTGCGTGGGGGGTTAGGGTTTGGGTGAGAGGGGGATATGGGCGTGCCGACCTGGTGGTCTTGCTGGGTCAGTAGTTCGGCTGGCCGAGCCCGGGGAGTTCTTTCCTCTTTTTGTTAGTTTGTTTTCTGTTTTGTTTCTTTTCTATTTTATTTTTATTTTATTTTTAGTTCTATAAATTACAAGAACTACACCTAAACTAGTAACACCAAACATTCCACTGCCACAATAAATTTTGGTAGTTAACTAAATAGTTTACAACAATTTTAATTATTAAGGGGCATTTACATAATTGTTTTAGTTACTGTTTATTTATTTTGGAGCATTTAGTTACTTTATAAAAGTGTGGTTTATCAACCAACATTACCTATGCATTATCCGGCATGACCCGAACATTTTAGTTTCATTATTTGAAAACTTTTATTGTTGCCTAATTTTGAATTTGAATTCGAATCGGTTTTGAAACGCGAGATTAGCAATAGTAATCGAGGTGACGTGGCATCATTCGCAGAGGTTCACTGTAGCTTAAGTATACGGGCGTCCTGGCGCTTTGGCTTTACTAAAGGGTTACATGCCTTGCCGGCAAGGCTTGCATTAAAGGTGGTTTGCGGGGAGCCCGACAACCGCGCCTTTTATGGGTAAAACTTGCGAAGATGTTCGATGTTCCGAGAGTTGCTCACTAGAATACCATCTTCGGTCTCTAGGATCGCGCCGGGCCTAGTGACTCGTATTACCCGATAAGGGCCTTCCCACTTTAAGCGTCAACTTGTTGGAATTCTTGGCCAATCGAACGCGTCGAAGAAGAACAAGGTCGCCTTCCTCAAAGCTTCGGGCATGAACCTTGCGGCTATGGTAGCGGGCGCAAGGCTTCTTTAAGCGTCTTTGCTTTCGCGTAGCCGCCCGAAGACGATCTTCCTCAAGGAGCGTTGCGTCATCTTGCCGCAACTGCTCTTGCTCAAGCTCATCATAAGCGAGCACTCGAGGTGACCCGTGCGTGAGTTCCGTGGGGAGAACTGCTTCTGCCCCGTATACCAGGGCAAAGGGTGTCTGGCCGGTGGCTCGATTTGGCGTCGTTCTGATCGACCAAAGAACCGCCGGCAATTCATCAATCCAGCGTCTTCCGCACTTGTGTAGCCTATCAAAAGTTCTTGTCCGGAGGCCTCGCAATACTTCAGCGTTCGCCCTCTCAGCTTGGCCGTTGCTTCGTGGGTGTGCAACACAAGCGAAACAGACCTTGCTGCCGAGGTCTTGGATGTATTCCATGAAGGTGCGGCTTGTGAACTGTGTGCCGTTGTCGGTGATGACTCTATTCGGCGCACCAAAACCGTAGACTAGCCCCTTGAAGAACTTGACAGCCGACTGCGCCGTCACCTTCCTCACTGCTTCCACCTCCGGCCACTTTGTGAACTTGTCCATTGCAACGTACAAGTACTCAAAGCCCCCGACAGCGCGGGGGAAGGGGCCCAGTATGTCGAGCCCCCAAACCTAAAATGGCCAGGAGAGAGGGCTTGTTTGAAGGGCTTGAGCTGGGTGATGAAGCTTCTTGAATGGGCCCGACATGCTTCACACTTGGTTACTAGTGCCGTTGCATCCTGGAGGGCAGTGGGCCAGAAGAAACCTTGCCGGAATGCCTTGCCGGTAAGGGCCCTCGACCCTATGTGGGAGCCACATATGCCTTCATGTATCTCCGCCAACAGCTCCAGTCCTTCCTCCCGGGGGATGCACTTCAATTTCACACCGTTCGGCCTTTTCTGTATAGGACGTCGTCGACGAACTGATACATGGCAGACCGACGGGCTACTTTCTCCGCTTCTCCCTGCTCCTCAGGGATTTCCCCTGTTTGGAGGAATCGGACGGTATGCTATGCCCATGCCGGAGCCTGGGGCTCGACAGCAAGGGCTAAAGGCATTTCCTCTGCCATGGGAGCGGCTGTCTCGACGGCCAGGGGCTTGACGCCTTCCGGTCGGTTGCCCCATGGCGTACATACGGTGTCCATGTCCATGGCAACATCTTTGCCGGTGACTCACAGGAGCTCGGCGGGAAAGTACTTGCCGGGGCCTGATTTTCTTTGCTTGTTCTGCTCTGTTGATGGTTCAACGGATGGTTGAGTTAAACGAAGCACAAAGGTACCTAGTTCCACAGGTAGTTTGAGGGCAACGCGCTTTGACAGGTAATCGGCAATGTCGTTCTCCGCTCGGGGAACGTGCTCCGCCTGTATACCGTCAAAACGCTCCTCCAGCTTCATCACTTCATCTACGTAGGCCTCCATCAACGGGCTTTGATAATCTTTGTTGACTTGATTGACAACAAGCTGCGAATCACCCCTGACGATGAGCTTCTTGATCCCGAGGTCTGCCGCGATCCTAAGACCGGCAAGCAACCCCTCGTATTCGACTGTGTTGTTCGTTGACATCTCCCTGGGAAAGTGCATCTGGATTACATACTTGAGGTGCTCTCCGGTGGGTGCAATAAGCAGCACACCAGCACCGGCGCCTTGCAGCGAGAAAGCCCCGTCAAAGTACATAATCCAGTTGCGACTTGCTTCCTTGCCGGGGAGAGTGGTCTCCTGGATCTCTTCGTCGGGCGTTGGGGTCCATTCTGCAATGAACTCCGCCAAGACTCTGCTCTGGATTGTCGAAGTACTTTCAAACTTCAAACCAAAGCTCGACAGTTCCAACGCCCATTCCACAATCCTCCCGGTTGCGTCTGGGTTATGCAGTATCCGTTGCAACGGGAGGCGGGTGACAACGGTGATTTCGTGTGCTTGGAAGTAATGACGCAGCTTCCTCGAGGCCATAAGGAGGCCGAAGAGCAATTTCTGCACACCGGAGTACCTTGACCTAGCCCCCTGCAAGAGGGAGCTTACAAAGTAAACCGGGTGTTGCATCATCTTCTTCTTCTGCACCACTTCATTCGGTTGCGCAGGCCCTGTCCCACCAGCGTCAGACTCTGTCGGGAGCCTTGCCTTGCCGGCACCAGGCTCTGCCGGGGGGAGCCCTGGCTCGCCATCCGCCCGTCCTGCCATTGCCACTGCCTCTTCGTCGACCTCCCTCTGCGCCACTAGCGCGGTGCTGACCACTTGATTTGTTGCCGCTAGATACAGCAGCAACGGCTCTCGTGGTTTAGGCGCAACCAGTATCGGCGTAGAGGAGAGGTATTTCTTCAAATCCCGTAGTGCTACTTCGGCCTTTGGGGTCCATTCCATTGGGCCCGCCTTTTTCAAGATTTTGAAAAAGGGGAGGGCACGCTCAGCAGAATTGGAGATGAATCTGCTCATGGCGGCAATGCAGCCAGTGAGCCGGCGCACATCCTTGATCCGCCTAAGCGCCTCAATCTGCTAATTGTCCTTGATCTTGTCTGGATTTGCCTCGATCCCGCATTGTGACATAAAGAACCCAAGAAGTTTGCCGGACGGAACGCCGAAGACACACTTCTCAGGGTTTAGCTTGAGGTTGATCTTGCGCAAATTCACAAAGTCTCCTCTAAGTCTTGTATGAGTGTTGCCCTGTCCTTGGTTTTGACCACTATGTCATTCATATAAGCTTCCATATTTCTATGTAGCTGGGGCTCAACACCAATTTGGACTGCTCTTGCAAACGTTGAGCCAGCACTCTTCAACCCGAAAGGCATTCGTAAGAAACAATACGTACCACATGGGGTGATGAATGTTGTCTTCTCTTCATTTTCTTTCGTCATGAAGATCTGGTGGTATCCCGAGTAAGCGTCAAGGAACGATAACAAGTCACACCCGGCCGTGGAGTCAACAATCTGGTCAATGCGCGGTAACGGGAAAGGGTCCTTTGGACAGGCCTTATTGATATCAGTGTAATCAATACATAGTCTCCACTTCCCATTTGCCTTGCGCACCACCACCGGATTGGCCAACCATGTCGAATGGAGTACCACTCTTACCAAACCTGCCACTTCCAACTTCCTGATTTCCTCTGTGATGAACTCTTGTCGTTCTAGAGCCTGCTTCCTGACCTTTTGCTTGCCGGGCCGCGCATGAGGACAGACAGCAAGATGGTGCTCAATCACTTTCCTGGGAACAGGGGGATGCCGGATGCTTGCCATGCAAACACATCGACATTCGCCCGCAGGAAAGTGACAAGCGCGCCTTCCTATTTGCTGTCGAGGGTGGAGCTTATGGTGAAAGCCCCTCCTGTGCCATCCTCCTTGACGGACACCTTCTTGGTCTCTAGTGGTGCAGCCCTGGCTTTCTTGCTCTTGCCGGTGGAGCTCTCTGGCACGTCCTCGATAGGAGCACTACACTCCGAAGAGGTGCACTTTCCGGAGTGGGTGTGAGAGGTCTTACCAGTCTTCTTCCTCCCCGGGGCTTCAGCGGCAGGAGCAAGTGCCTTCGCGGCACCTCCAGTCTTTCCACCACTGGCATGCGGTGGCTCGGCAGAGCGCCGGCCCGAGGGCCCCGCTGGACGCGGCTCATCTTTGTTGGCAACGCCGATGAGGAAACCGGATGGTGGCTCTCCACTAGTCGAGCTTCTCTGCAGCCGGAGGAAAATCGAGGAGCAACTATGCGCGCGCCAAGGCTTCTGCTGGTGTGGGTGGCGGTGAAAGCTGCGTGGACAGTGACGCGCTCCGATTTCTAAACATGTTAGAAGGAGCTCTATCACGGCCCTGCGGCTGTGCGTCATTTTCGCCGGCACCTCGGCATGCATGTTGGTCTTCTACGTCCCGCGAATGGGGCACAAGACTCTTTCCACGGCGGCGCTCAAGGTCACCAGCGTGGCGACGGTGCTCGTCGCACACAATCTGGGAAGAGCGTGTCGTGGGCGCCGGCGTAGGCGTCTTGGAGGTCGTCGCGCCGCCCATGGGTGGCACGACGCCGCCCTTGGAGGGCCCGCGCTGACTGCGGGGGGCCTGGCTCCAGCTTTGGATTTGGCGGCGTGCGGCTCATCGTCTCGCGTACGAACGACACCGCTCGCCTGGCTTTGACTGCCGGAGGGGAAAGAGCAGAGGATCCGAGAGGTGAAACAACCGGAGGAGCCGGAGAACACGACCCCTGTCCTATGTACCGACCATATCCCCCACGGCTTCTACAAGGACTAGATGCAAGGTATGTCTCTGTCATTAGAGCTTGGAGAAGTGCAGGTGATGCAAGGGGTCTGGTCCTAATATCATCTTTTGTTGGTTCGGGATTATTTTGCAGGTTTCTTTAGTAGCTTGGGGCTATTAAGAAGAGGTCAGTATTGCCCGGAACCACAAGGTATTCTATACTGCATTACAAGATATCTGGTAATTTATGTGTTTTCTGCAAGCATCTAACTTGTTATTTTGTGATATATATGTAGACAGGAAAGTCTAAGCATTCCGATAGGTAGAAATACATATATTTCAGTTGCAACAAAACTGTACATAACGATGAATGAATATTAACTATGTCATTCACACAAACAAAAAGTATTGCAGTTAGAGTGAATATCCAATTATCAGTTCATGAAGTGAGACAGATAAAAAAACTGTTTTTAATCGCGAACAAATAGATAGAATCTCGCATAGCTGCGACACCTTCGCCTTATTGTTGTTACCTATTCTGCATCCTTTCTCATTATGCCCCTTAATTCTCTTTATCCTACCCTAGATCAAATATCATTTGGCGGGTGGATGTTAACTTCATTAGTAATGGTGCAGCCAAGAAATTCTTCAGACTCTTGTAGTACAGTTTGTTGTTTTGCTGGGACATTCAGTTTGTTGCTTTTTCATCTCTAGAGAATTCCACATCTCCTTCTGACTGTTTAGCTTGAATTTGCATATTGAGGATATAACATCTCCCCTTCTGATTCCATCTCTAATACAGAACCTACTCGACAGAAGAAAATCGAGGGAAGAAGTATGGCAGTTCCGTGATGACTAACTGATGAAAATCACATTTGAGTGGCCCAGTCATTTGATCTACTCCATTACCACTGTTCGCCTTGTCACATCTGTGGCTCTCAGATTGAGTAACCTATACCAACGTCTACTGCAAACCTACTAGACAGGATAAAATCGAGGAATAAGTATATAAACTCGTGGGTTAATCAAGGTGAATAGACTATTTACCTACCTGCAATCAGCTCTGAATCAGTTTTTTACCTTTCTTTTCTAGGAAGACAAGAACAATATCCAATTGGATCCTCTTCTTTTGTACTAGCTTCCGAGGAGCCAAAATTAGTACACAACAATGTCTTTTCAGTTTCATAGATTCGGTCATGATGACATCGTACCGCATGCAAGGGTGCTTATGCAACTATAAGTCTAACTACAGAAATATACCTTTCTTTGCCTACTTTTGGGTGTGAATAGCTCAGCTAATTTTGGGTGATTCAGAATACAGTATCCAGATTTATTGGCTCTATTTGTACGCTTCTGAATTTTTGATGTCTAAAAATGTTCCTCAAAAGATATGAGTTGTTGACATCCTGCTTTGTAGTAGGCTTGGTAATATTCCATTTTTTGAATTACCCCGCCTTAGATTATTCTTGTGTGCCTTGTGCAGCCTTTTCATTCTAGGCATCATTTCCCATTTGTTTGGGATCCAATTCTAAAAATGCTTGGCAGCGTCGGTTTGGCCTTCTATTAATCTCCAGATGATAGGTGAGGCAGGCAAGTTCATTCTCTGGTTTCTTATGATACTTCTAAAACCTACTGCCTATTAGGAAACATAACTGAAATGTGCGCACACTGATACTTTCGGTTGTTGTGGAGTTAAATCCTAAATCGATTTGATGCGATGGATAGAAAAAAATAGCTTTCAGGCAAACAGACTATTCTTTATTTTAGTACATAATAGTATAGCTAATTAGCTATATGCAGTGAGTGCAGAAGCTATTTGTTTGCCACTTAAGCTTATATTCTTCTATTTTCTTTAGCTTTCATCCTTTTATATTTTCTTTATGCAATGGTTGGTTGATCAAGCTGAGGACTTCTCTATAGTGTTTGGTTTGTGTGTTGTTGTGTTAGTTCGTTTGTTGATCGTCTCATCTTTGTCATGTTCCCCTTATTTGGGTGGTCTACCTTTGCCTATGAATGTACGTATATTATTGTCATGTTCCCCTTATCCCTGCATCACTGAACAATGCTGGAAAACTAATGTCCCTTTGCCCTATGTAATGGTGTTACAGACTGCCATTTGTTTTGTCGAGCTTACTAACTGATTTCTTTTTACATTACCATGAATATGCTTTCGGCATGCCTCTTCTCTGTTTTTGTGGCCCTTTGCCAGCCTCTTCATTTTCTGATTATACTCATGTTTTCCTGTATGTAGATGTGATTATAAATGGCATTAAGAATGAGTAGATCCGACTTGGGGAGGGCATGGTTGATGTATGCAACCATGGGAGTGTCAGCTTAGTCTGGTCCTCATCGACCAAAGGCTCCCAGGCTTAGCCATCGCCAGAGTTATGCGAAACAAGGTTTTTTAGGGAACTCTTTTGAAAGGCATGAGTGTACAGAACACATGTTTCATCGTCTTCTCTTTTTTTCATGAGTTGTTGAACAGATTTTATGAAGCTTGATTGATAGTGTTTCAACTCAGATGAAGTGTTCTGGATGATCAGTTTTGCAGATCCTGGAGATCATTATACGTTCTGTACAATGCACTGTTCGGGAGTGTTGCATGCCTTTGTATTGTGTTCCTGAACCTCGCTAAGTTTCTCCATGTCCAAGTCTTCTGTTCTAAGAACTCTTTTGTTGCATCCACATTAATCATACGTATTTACATTTCCATTTTCGAATTGTAAACTGTAGCTGCCTAAAACTTTGGTATAAAATAAAGCCCTTGTTGGTAAATGATGCACGTTTTAGCAATGTTTGCCTGTTCAGGTCTTCCAAGACCTAAATCATCAGAAATCCAGAACATACAACACTTTTTTTTGGACATAGGTTACCCTGATACAAGCCTCCGTTCAATTTTCTTATACGGAGGGGTTAGAATAGTTACCATACATGCTTGCTCAAAACCAAATCTACTGATAAATGTTTTTTTTAAACCACACATGGTGTTTAGTGGGTCTCATGGATGGATCAGGTTGTGACAGTAGTTCTTGGGTGCAGTATCTATCTTGATAAAGCGATCGATCAGGGCTCATTACAGGCAGAAGAAGAGACAAATGTTTGGGGCGTTGAACATTCAGTGCTTATGTAGCACGGCCAGTTGCTGCTACTTTTCCCATGCTAGCTTATTTGAAAAGCGCCAGCAGTGTGTGCCACATGTAAGCAGTACATGTTGAAAGAACATAAGCAGAAGTGTGGAGATGAGGTAAATGGTCAGTCAGGGAATTCAGTCTCGATGAGCTTAACTAATGACATGTGTGAGTTGAGCCTGAGGTCATTTTCAAAGTAACGAAGTATTTTACTTCCTTTTCATGTCAGTGGTCGATGGTACTTATATGTATTATCATATACACGTTATAAACAAATAAAACACTTTTGTGAAGCATGTAGTAGACAAATAGTGCTACTGATAAATGGATATTTTTTCAAAGCACAAATGGTGTCGTTTTGCGCAATGGGAGATTACCCAAATATGCACATATTTTCAACACGACATGGTCTTCAATGAGATTCTATACTACCAAATTAAAATGTATAGGTACATATCATTGTAGACAACAAAGCCTCCTTTATTTCTTTATTAAAGAGGATTGACTTTATTTGCAAAAAGAGAGGGTTAAATTTGTTACCATATGTGCTTGTCCACAACTCTAAAAGTTTGGTACAAACAAAGCTAAAAAAATTGTTACCATTCGTGCACATGAAAAATAAAAGTTTGGTACAAACACCGCTAAAAAAGTACATCTTTAACTGCTCCATACATCTGATGCAAATATGTTTTTTCAAATTAGATTTCTCATCATGATAACCATATTGTCAACTAATAAAAAGCTTCCTTAGCTGGTCTATACATGTTATACAAATATGATTTTCTTTTCAAACTCGGATTTCGCAGCATGCTAAACATATTTTCAATATACCATGGTTTAACACGTAGGCTTTCTACTACCAACATCGAATTTGTTCTTGCGAAATGAAACTATTTTCATTGACAACATGGCTTTAGCGGGTCTCTGCGCCATTTGGCGCAACGGGTCAACTAGTATACACAACGGAGGCTAAGTTTACAAGCGAATGGATGTGATCTAGATTGCCGCTGCCCTTGTCTTGGTGGGCAAGAAGATCTACGACGCGCTCCTTAGGGTTTCCTTAGATCCCTGGGCCTCGTGGGCACCTGGATAGGTCTGAGGCCGAGCTCCCTTGGGCTAGCCACCCCTGGTGTAAGACACCATCACCACCCGGTAGGACCGCGGAGCGGAGCTCCCGGAGCTCGGGTTGGACTTGAGACATCGCTCCTCGCGAGCATGGGTAGGCCCCACCACGAGGAAGTCCATGTAACCGAGGAGCGGGGGAGGTGGTGGCTATCGGGGCCGGAGCGTTCGTTGGTAGGAGCTGCCGGTGGTTGCCAGGGTTGGAGTTGTCGTCGGTGAGGGAGTGGCGGGGGAGGGTGTGTGATGTAACCCCTGGTTTTCTGGACAGCATTTTGTAGTCCGATACGCCTTCACCAATTGAATAAAGTGCTATAGGGCGAAGAGTATTAAAAATGTATAGGAAAATAAAAATTTACTCAAGAGAATAAATTTTACGGAAATTCCTATTTGGCGCTTCACGTGCCCATTATTGTGTATTTTGCAAATGGGCGCTGAAAGCGCCATCGCTAACCGACCATGTAGCTTTTTTTCGTGTCTTAATCCTCACAAAAAATGCGCGCTGGATGTGAATTGAACCAACCACCTCCCTCATCGAGGTACGCTGGTGCAACCAGCCGCCACCCAACGGGATCTTTTAACTTACAACTTTTGCCTTCTTTTATTCTTCTTTTACATTTTCCCCTTTTCCTTTTCCGTTTTCTGTTTTTTCCTTCTTCTTCTTCCTAGTTTCATATTTTCTTTTCAAATACGTGAACTTTTCCTTCAAATTGATGAACTTTTAGAAAAAAGTTGACCTTTCTTTGAAATTAGATGAAGATTTTTCAATTTTGATCAACTGTTTCAAAATCTATGAACTTTTTTAAAATTTGATGAACTTTTTTTAAATCCACAAACTTTTTTTCAATTTCGATGAACTTTTTCAAGTTGATGAACATTTTTTCAAAACCATGAATTGTTTTTTCAAAATCCATGAACATTTTCGAATTCATGATTTTTCCGCTTTTTACGTTTTTCTTGTTTTGTGCTCCGCAAAGACTTCGAACTTGTGCCCTACATTACTTAGATGCGTTTGGCTAACCACTAGGTCGCCCTGCTCCAAGTGACCCAATCCAGCGATAACAATTTAAGAACTATTACAGTCGCTCAAACATGATTTTATTTAATGAAACTTCATAGATTTTGGAAAAAAGTTCAGGAGCATGCAAAAAAATGTCGCCCTATTAAAAAAAGGTTCAATGATTTTGAGAAAAGTTCATCAATTTTGAAAATAAGTACACCAAAAATTAAAAAAAAGTTCGCCAATTTCAAGAAAAGCTCATCAATTTTTAAAAAAAGTTCACAAAACAGAAAAAAAGTTTGATTTTAAAAAAGGTCATCGAATTTGAAAAATGTTCATCAAATTTCTGATAAGTTCATTGAATGTTGAAAAGTTCACCAAATTTTAGAAAGTTCATTGAATTTGCAACAAAGTTCATCAAATTTGAAAAAAATCATCTATTTTTAAAAAAAGTTCATCGGTTTTGAAAATAAAGTTTATTAGTTTGATAAAAATAATATCGTCCATTTGAAAAAGTTCACACATTTAAGAAAGGAGAAAAGAAACAAGAAAAAAAACGCAGAAGAAATAGTGGGCATTTTCTGGGCAAATGCTAAACGGCGCTCGTAGCGCCCGTTACAGTGTTAATGGTACACAGCGCACACCCCCGCTCCCGGATGGGCCAGCCCATGTTCATTTTTTTTCCTTCGTAAACTGCTAGAAAAAATTGGCGTTGAGAGAAGGATTCAATCCCGCCCCGCGTGGTTACATCACAACACTCGCTAACCACCATAGCCAGTTGAGTTCTGTGTTCATCTGGAGCTTCTTCTTTCTTCTATTCTTTCCTTTTTTTTTCTCTTCCCTTTATGTTTTCTTTTTTCCTTTTCCTTTTTATTTCTTATTTCCTCTTTTTTCTTTTTACATTTTCTTTTTTTTCTAATTCGATATAAAAAGTTCACCTGATTTTATGAACATTTTTCAAATTCGATGATTTTTTTTCTAATTCTTTTTGAAAATTGATGAAATTTTATTCGATTTTGCGAACTCTTTCTGAAAATTGATGATTTTTTTAAATCAATGAACTCTTTTTTCAGAATCTATGAGCTTTTTCCAAATCGATGAACTTTTATTCGAATTGGTGAACTCTTTTTTGAAACGATGAATTCTTTTCCAAATCGATGAACTTTTTTCAAATCTATGAACACTTTTCCAAATTTGTGAACTTTTATTAAAATCGATGGACTTTTGTGAATTTGTGATTTTTTTTAAATAGATGAAGTATTTTTGAAATCGATGAACTCTTACCGGATTTTGTGAACTTTTTTCAAATTTTTAAACTTTTTGACAATCGATGAACTTTTTTTCTAAATTAATGAACTTTTTCTCAAAATCAATGAACCTTCTTCAAATTTGTGATTTTTTTAAATTTGATGAAAGATTTTGAATACATGAACTTTTTTGTAATTCACGATTTTATTAAACTTATTTCACTTTTTTTTTCTTTTTCCAAAAAATCACGTCTTTCTAAAATGTTTGTCCCACAAATAGCATGGTTAGTATTGTTCTTAAGCAAATCTCGCGCTGCAATGAGTCACTAGATCCTTGTAGCCTAGTGGTTAGGCACGCTGCATTGTGTCTAATCGGCGGGAGATCGAATCCTGTTGGGAGCAACTTTGGGGGAGGTTTTTTCTTGCGTGTTCCTGGGCCGGCCCGCTAGATAGCGGCAGTGGGCGCCTGTTGCCTGTACCAACGCTTAATGCGCCGTATAGGAGCTCCCCATTTTACTGTACATAGAGAAAGAAGAAAGGGTGTTTGTATGCACCAACTTTCAAAACAGGAAAAAAAGTAGTTGGGCCGGCCAAGCGCTGAGGACTTCAGGCGCGCCTGTTCGCGAAAAGCAAACAAATGGGCGCCCAATAGGAGTGCAATGACTATTTATCGCATTCAGTGATTCCGTAGATATCTCTCGCGTCGATGTACGCTGCATCGGGCGGCCCATTTAGCGCTTGGATATTCAAACATCTATGAAGAAAAGAATAGCAGCGCTTCCAAGTATCGAACCCAGGTCGCCAGGAGAGACGCCGGTGCAGCTAACCACTACGCCTACATCAAGTTAGCTGTTAGTAGTGGGACCGCGACCTACTAGAGGCAACTGCAGCTGGTCTTCACCGTTTTTTCTTTGTTTTCTCATTTTTTTCTTCTCCGACTTTTTCAATCTTTTATTTATTTTTCTTCTCAGATTTTGTTTATTTTTTTCTTTCTTTCTATTCTCATTCTACATTCTTATATACACAATCAACATTTTCACTTGCTCAATATTTTTTCTTTACTTGTTCAACATTTTTTAAATGCATGATCAACATTTTTTTAAATACTTGTTTAATATTTTTCCAATACTTGTATAACATTTTTCGTATACATGATCAACATTTTCTAAATAGTGTTCAACATTTTTTATATACATGATCAACATTTCTTCAAATACTTTGTTCAACATTTTTGAAATACATGTTCAACCTTTTTAATAATTATTTCTACATTTTTCAAATACTAATTCAACATTTTTTAGGACCAATTCAACATTTCAAATACTTTTTTAACATTTTTGAAATACTTGTTTAATATTTTTCAAATACTTGTTCAACATTTTCCAATAGGAGCCCCAAATTTTTTCTTGAGGGAAAAGTAAAATGTATACGATGATATGGGCTACAGCCCATGACATAGTTTATTTGTTGGCCCACTTGGGACATTCAGATTGGGAGAGAGCACGAGGCCCCCTTCATCAAAACACAAAAGGGAGATAGCACGAGGGCGGTCCACTAAAAAAGATTTCATCATCGTTCCAAAGAGTAAAACCTAACGCAGCGATGGGCGTGGCGGCGACTTGGCGGGACCATATCGCCCTCGCTCTGCGGGCAAGGTCTGCGTTCCATCTTCCATCCGTAGTCTCACATCTCCTCTGAGCTGGTCGAGTTGCTTGTCGGTCTGTGTGTATTATATAACATGTTGCTTGGATCGATAAGATTGCTTCAATACTTAAATCTTGTTTTGCTTGCAGACCCACGATCAAGCATCGAACCATTTGTACCCGGTGAAAAGGAGTGGGGCGATGACCGGGGCAAGTCCATACCACCTCCTCCGGATGACTTGGGCAAGTCCATACCTCCTCAGGATGACTTGGAGATGGGCATAACTCCTTCACGGGAGGAAGAAGCTGTGTTAAATGCAGAGAAGTATCATGCATGGCAAGGCAGAGATGGACCTGCTTAATGAAAAAGTATATTATTGTTAGGGATTTGAGCAGAACTGAGGTCCTCTCCAGAATCAAAGACATAACCATAGAAAACGATAAAAGGATTCTTGCCGGAGAAGGACTTTACTACGAGGTACCTTCAATAGATGACCAATATGTTGAGTATGACTTCTCTGCGAAGCAGATTTGTCTCAAACACAACAATGCACGTCGTTGTTCATTTACTGATCCTAAGACTCGCGACATGACACTTGCCATCACTGCAGCTATGTCAATAGTGCAAGATGCCCTTCTTGACAACATTCCAGTCGACCTCCGATACGTTTTCTACCGTGCTGCTAGTTTGTTTAAAGAGCAAAGAAACTCAGATGATGCACTGTACTATGTCTGCTGCTTGATTGGCTGTCCACGGCATTGTCTCAACGTCAACGTCTCAACAAATGGTTTGTTCATAGGTCCCATTACATTGAAGATGCATGGTTTGTTGGGTGATTATGACATTGCTTGTGAGATTAAAAGCATGGAAGGTTCAATGGTACCTATTTCACCGTGCGGATTGCGTAGATTTTGTTTATCGGACAACGGCGGAAAGCCATAAGTTTTATATTGGTTGTGGAGAAGAGAACGGTATTTCACTATCTAGTGAATCGACAATTCCACATCAAGTTCAATTGCATCATCATTCTTTGGAGGTGGGAGCCCAGACATTTCGACAAGGTTCTTCTTGAACAGGCTTAGTAGAAAACTTCCTGGTGTACCAGTATATGCTTTTGTTGACGTAGATCCTAAAGGCATCCAGATATTTTGCACATACAAATTCGGCTCTAGGACTATGGCCTTTGATAATTATGGTCTAGCTACAGACAATCTTGTATGGATAGGACTATGCCCTCTGAAAGTCAAGGACAGCATTCCTTTGTCGAGGCAGCCTCTCACTTCCAAGGACATGAAGCTTCTGAATTCACTGTTGTCGAGGAACTATGTGTATGAAGATGGCTTTCTAAGGAAATCTATTTATGATATGATCACGACAGAGTCTAAGTTTGAGATAGAGGCTGTTAATGACATGGGAGCAGACACTATCTACAAATGGATTGAGGCTGCAGTTAAAAAGGCACCTACCAAAGATGGAGCATCGTCTAAAAAGGTAACTAACATTTCCCATCTCATTTTTCAAGGATACGTCAAGAGTGACTTATCATGATCATAGATAAGCAACGCCAAGATGGCACAAGGAAAGTTTTACAAGATACCCACGGCTCCTAGAGCCCATTCAACACATCTTTGACCACTCGCTTCGACAACCCTTCATCATGTTAGCTTTTATGCATAACAACTATTCAATTTATATGCAGATCGGTATGTGTCGCTCATAATGAACATGCATTTAGTAACTCAACACGAGACCTTTTAGCCATGACATGCATTGTATGTACAGCCAGCATATATCAAATAAAAGAAAATAGCTAAATTGTAAACTAGCGTAATCGGCGCTCCTTTGCTATTGCTGACACCACTATAACTATTTTATGAAATATAGTGGATAAGGAAGGCTCAGTATTCACCATATACTGAGATTGTTACATAGCATTCTTGTCCTTGACACCCTTCAAAAGCTGGACATCATTCAATCTATTTCGAGTGCCTGCATGACACGTCCACCCACCAGACACCATTCATCGCTTCACGAACAGTACGTTGCCGAGCGGCCTTCCTCTTAACACATGCAAAGAGGTTGGGCGCGATGTCCTCAAACTGTCCATCCCACAGCCACCGATCCATCCAGAATAGTGCTAAAGCGCCATTCCCCAGTCTGCACCTGACGGCCGCCTTGTAAAATGCCATTGATTCAGGTGATACTTGAGAATGTTGAACTTGCTCCATGACTTTTTAGGTTCCGTTCGCCACATCCACGGCCACCATGATGTCAACGCAGTGTTCAAGATGCGTAGAGTAGGCACCCCTAGCTCTACAAACTCCTTTGGGGGAACACACCTGGCCCTAGGCGGCTAAACAGTGACCACCCTGTACATTGTGCCGCCCTCTACAAAGGAAGCCTCGGCAGATCTTAGTTATGGCCATGAGTGTTTTAACAGAACGCATAAAGGTCGCAATCATCGCATGTATCGGGCGCGTTGCTTGAGTGCGGATCGAGGAGCACCACCGACGCCTGCCAACCGGGAGATGATCCGCCATCTTGTCCACCAAGGGCTGAAGTTGCGTCGCCGAGGCCTTGCACAGCCTAAGCGGCAGCCCCAGGTAACGAGATGGCCAAGCAGCCACTAGACATCCAATCTCCGCGTTGATGAGCTCTATCGCTTTCGGTGGTGCACCGAATAGCTTGTCTTTGAACATTTGGCTAGATTATCGCACAAACCCGATGCCACTCACGAAGTAGGCTGATGGTATCCGGCTTGAGGAATGTTATCAGCGAAAATGGACGTGTAATGCCGTAGGCCCATGGGTGCCAGATCCGAGAGGACATCGGTCGCCGCCGAGTGGCTTAGCAAGTAATGGAGGCCATCCATCACCATCACGAACAGGGCTGGGAGAGGGGATCTCCCTGCCGAAGCCCTTACCTGTTGTATAGATAACCTCTCCCGGAACTCTCTTAATAAGAATGGACGCCGATATCCACCACACGTGTGGCATAATAGGCATTCGCCCACACACCGTGTGTGGCATGAGCAGGGGGCAGCCCACACGGGCTGTGGGTGGGCGAACAATAGAATTGACCACACGTGTGGGCGCAACTACTTCGTGCCACACGCCCAACAAGTACTACTCATCCCCACCCCGCGCGTGTGGCACGAAGCAAATATGCTCACACGTCCTGGCGCAGCTACATTAGGTACCCACGGGATGACGATTTAGTTGCCATCCGGGATGGCAGATGTAGTTATCCGGGATGGCAAATATGGTTGTAAAAGCATAGCAACTCTCTCGCTTTTGGTTAACTATAGTTGCCATGTCTAATTGATGGTAGTTGTCGTGTAATCAAACCATAGTTGTCATTTGTGATTAACTACTTGCCACATATGGTCAAACAATAGTTTCCATGTGTGTTTACCTAGTTGCCACGTGTGGTTAATCACAGTTGCCATGTATATCTGATTGCCACTTACGCGCAACTGCAGTTGCCGTCTAGCAAACGAATCATAGTTGCCATGTGTGTTTGCCTAGTTGCCATGTACGCGCAACTGCAGTTGCCATCCAACAACGCACGGTTGTCGTGTGGGCGAAAAGCAGCTCGCCCACACGCGCGTGGACTAGGTGGTGGCTGTGTGGGCAGAAACTAGTTCTCCCACACAGCGCAGCTGTCAACCGCGTGATGTGAGGCGTGTGGGTGACCTCTCCAACGCCCACACACCGGCCTTGTCCTACGTGGCACGCGAAAACTGCCTTGGTGTGTCAAGATTCGTGCAAACTTAACTGGACGGTGATCCAGCGCAGGGCGAAGTTGCAATATTGCCACATGTGTGGGCGTTAGTGTTTTCGTTAATAACTCATGCTGTTTACAACTTACCTGTTATCTTTGAATATATTTGATTTGAGTTTTATTCTGGTTCAGGATGAACCCGGACCATCTGGAAGGACATAATACATAGACCATGATGTGTGATTCTGGTAATACATAAGGCGAGAGAGGTATTTTCCAACCTTTGACCATGTATCTGCTGATTTTTATGTTGCGGTGCATTCCAATTCTTATGTGATGGTTGGCTTGATTTGTGTTGCAGGATGTTCGTTAGCGGGCTATAGGGCTCTTGCTACTCCTTTCGATCGGTAGTATCTTCGTGGAGTAGCTGATATAATTTCAGTTAGCGCATCAAGTCTAATCTGTGGACAAGAATTGAGATGGGTTCCAGTGTGCCATCGGCGCCACCTTTTATATGTTATCATGTATCTCCGTACTATGTTGGGTTCATACTATGCCTTATAAACTATGTTGGGCATCACAACTGTTGTGCCGATTAAACTATGCTTTGGGCATAAAGAATTGCAGCTGATTTTATATGTTGCTCATTGTCGGGGTTAACTGGGTGGGGCTCTATGACAATATTCAGCGCCCTCAATTAACGCGGCAGATTGTCGCTCTCCTCGATGATCCGGCCTGCTGTAAACCGGGAATAAGACAGAAATTGTTGCGATGACAAGCGAACTAGTTGCGCATATATGTGGACAAATGAGCAACTAACCAAGGTCATCCTACCCTCTGCAAGGGTCACTTTTGTTTTTGTGGTTTCGGCCGGATGGATGGTGTGATCAACCGCCCGCCATGTGTCGGCGTGTTGGGGTCTCTCTCTGGATTTTGGTTATTTATTTATTTTTACGTAATGAGAGGGCGAACCCCACGTTGGCGAAAATTGATCGTGCATTTGTCTCCGTCGATCGGGAACTTGATCATCCGGAATGTCTTTATGAAAGCGCATCATCGCTTTGCCGCTTTCACGGCTCTTGAGGAGCACATTTAGCCTAGGAGACGCTTTAGGTTCGAGAAGTTCTAGGTGAAGATGGACGGCTTTTTGGACGTGGTGCAAGAGGCTTGGGTGTGTGACGACGCCATCTCGCATCCCTTCGCGAGGCTGGATATTTTACTTAGAAGTATCGGATAATGCGCTTGCCATTTGGGGCCGTAAAAAGTGAGCAACATCAAGCTGCAAATTGCAATCGCTAGTATTGTTATCTTGCGGTTTGATTGCGCCCATGATACTAGATTGCTGATAGAGGGAGAGCGTTGGCTCAGGTGCACGCTCAAGCATTTGGTGCTTGGGCTTGCCTCATTGGAGAGAACAATATCCAGACAAAGATCTCGGATAACTTGGCTTCATGAAGGAGACGCTAACTTGAAGTTGTTTCATCTGGTAGCTAATGGACGGTGGATGAAGAACTACATTCCATCCATCTCTGTGTATGGGGAAATAATTACAGACCAAAAAGGAAAGGAAGAGGCGTTTCACCATGCCTATAAAGAGCTTCTTGGGAAGGATGGAGCCAGTGATTTTACCATCGATCTGCAATCACTGGACATGGGCCAACTTGACCTGTCAGAGCAAGACCTTATATTTCACGAGGAGGAAATTTGGGCAGTCATTAGAGACATGCCTACAAATCGTGCGCTCGGGCCGGATGGCTTTATAGGGTTGTTTTTTCAAAAGGCGTGGGAGATTGTCAAAGGGGACGTGATTGCTGCGGTGCACAAGCTGTTCATCGGTAATGGTAGAGGCTTTGGAAAACTTAACCAAGTTTTGATCACCCTTATTCCCAAAACCACGGTGGCATCAACAATCTTTGATATTAGGCCGATCAGCCTTGTTCACAGCATGCCTAAGCTCGCTTTGAAACTTCTCACAACTAGACTTAGGCCCTGCATGGGAGAGTTGGTGCATGTAAACCAGCCCGCCTTTATCAAAGGACGAAACCTGCATGATAACTTCTTGCTTGTCAAGCAAATGGCACGCAGACTACACCGGAGGAAGGCCAAAGGAGTGCTTCTCAAGTTGGATATTTCTAAAGCGTTCAACTCACTATCTTGGCCCTTCCTTTTTGAGGTCTTGCGAGCGAAAGGATTCTCGGAGAGGTGGATATATTGGATCGCTATCTTGCTAACATCGGCTAGCTCGCGAGTGGTGGTGAACGGCCACGCCAGCAATAAATTGATGCATGCCAAAGGGCTTCGCAAGGGGATCCCGTCTCCCCCTTGCTTTTTGTCAGTGCCATGGACGTTCTTATGGCGCTGGTGATCAAGGCTCATGACAATCGGCTGTTGAGTGTTATGAATGTCTGCAATCCAATGCAACGGCCGGCCTTATATGCGGATGACGTGGTGCTCTTCATAAAGCCCACATGGTCTGATCTGCAACTCGCTAAAGAGTTGCTATGGATGTTTGGGACTGCTTCGGGTCTCATGGTCAACTATGCCAAGTCTTCGGCAATTCTAATTAGATCAGAGGAGACAGACGAGATGCTTGTTAAGAGCGCTCTACCTTGGAAGATCGAGACTTTCCCATGTAGATATCTTGGCCTCCAATTGAGCATTAAGCAGCTGAGAAGGTCGTAGTGGCAACCAATTGTGGATAATGCTCTACACATCCTTCCCGGTTGGCAGAGGGGCCTTGTAACTAGGCCAGGCAGGCTGATCCTGGTCAACCAGGTCATGAGAGCGCGTGCTACACACCACTTGTTGGTTGCTGAGGCCCCCAAGTGGGCGCTAGATCGTGTAGACAAGGGGTGCCAGACTTTCTTTTGGGCTGGAACGGATGAGGTGCATGGTGGCAAGTACGTGGTTTCCTGGAATAGAGTGCGCCGTCCCAAAGAGCTAGGCGGGTTGGGTGTGACCGCCCTTTCCAAGCACGACATTGCCCTGAGATTGAGATGGAATGGCTTCGTAGGACGGATGAGAATAAACCCTGGCAAGGCCTAAACCTAGTCGTAGACAAGCAAGTTGCTCAGGCATTCGGGAGCTTTGTCAAATGGCAAGTGGGCTCGGGTAAGAAGATCTTATTATGGAAGGATAGGTGGCTCAATGGTGCAACTATCATGGAGATCGCGCCACTCGTGGTTGCGAGAGTTAAGATGCAAATCATCAACAGGCGTTTGGTTAAGGATGCCTTGGCTCAACATGCATGGACGAATGACATCATCGGAGAGCTTTGCACCAACGGTCTTATCCGATTCCTTCAACTTTGGGAGCTGCTCATGGACCTGCAACTTGACACCGACAGTGAGGATCGGCCTATATGGTCTTGGAACGCCTCGGGAGCTTACACAACATCTTCTGCCTACAAGATGTTATGCGTTGGAGGGATACGGTTCCAGTCTTATGTTGCCATTTGGAAATGTTGGGCACCGCTATCCTGCAAGATCTTCATGTGGCTTGCGGTGCAACACTGCTTGTGGACTTTGGACAGGAGGGGATGTCATGGGCTACAGGTGACCAAAGCTCGCCTTTGTTACTCGCGTGACCGGGAGGAGGAGACCTGATGGGGAGAGCGTATTACGGTACAATGCATCTTCGCACGCCAAGTCTGGACCGCTTGCCTCTCTAGGATGAGATTGGGCCCGGAGCTTAGTCCGTCGACACATGACACTCTCGTTTATTGGTGGACGGCGGCTAGAAAGCAAATTACCAAGGAGAGCCGAAAAGGATTCGACACTTTTATGTTACTCGTTGGTGCCTTTGGAAGCAAAGGAACGACAGGGTTTTTGGTAGATCTTATCTTCCAAGATCTCAGGATGTGGGCTAAAGCAGGAGCTGCAGAAGTCTTGCACTTGATCGAGTAGTCGACTAGTTTGTGTGGGAGTGGAGGCTGAGATAGGATTGACGTGTGATGCCTATCTAGCGCTTTGCAATCTCTTGTAAATATTTTTCTCCCTTCTATAAAGCTATGGTATGCCTTTGGCGTACCCTTGATTTTTTCTTTCTGTTTGCATTTTCAAGTTTTAGATGTTTTATTGTTTCCTTGACTTTTCATTGCATGACATTCCCTAAGTTTTAGAGAAAAAAATGTTTTTATCCGATTTCATTTGCGAAGTGCATGTGCTTCTCAAAAAGAGCAAAGCACGACCTGTGCTTTCCTTGGGAAGCATAACCTTACTTTCGTGACCTATGCTTTCACTTGTCACAAGTGGTGTACGAACATGCAGTGCACCACTTGTTACACCTAAGAAGGTGGAGAGTGACCTTTTCAAGGGGTAACCCTTAACTAGTGGTTTCAAAACAACTAAGTGCTGAGTAAATAGGCAATTTTTTGACTAATTTAATCCATAAAAATATGACTAGCATGGCATTGATAGAATTAACGACATCCTGATACTGATCTAAATAAGCACGTTCTACGCAAACAGTAGACAGATCTACACATAATGCTAGTACTGCTAATACGAAAATAATCAGGAGAAGGATAAACGCGTTATACCCTCCAGTAGGCCATGCAGAAGCCGCCGCGGCGATGGCGGCAGCAGCGGCGTTCTCGGCAGCCTTCTTGTCGGCCTTGAGCTTCTCAGCGGCGAGGCGGTTGGCGTCGGACTGCGACATGGTGATGATGAAGACGACGCAGATGTAGAGGAAGTAGTGGATTGGAGGCGAGCAGTCGCGTAGTCGCTTCCCAAAAACCTATTCGCCCCTCTCCCGTACAGGAATAGGAGGGGCGGGGTTTCGTAGACCTGCTCTCCCGACGACCGTGTACACGACGGACGGGATGGAGTCACCAGCGGCAGCAGCAGCAAATGAACTACGGTGGGCGTGCGCGTGGAGCATATGTGATCTATGTGTTGTGGCTAGGGTTAGGAGACACCACACACTTATATAGGCGCATCTGCGTGGAGAGATGTGGGCTCGACCCACGTCCGAGTCCGTGACAGCCCATGATCCGACGTCTCAGATCGTGTCCCAGCTATCAGAAAACTCTCCGTTACTGATTGGCAAAAATAAGCGCGTAGGTGTGAGCTTGGCTCGGCTCATTCCCACAACCCGCGGCGCGTCGTGACGAGGCATGGCGTGGCGAGGCAGGCGGCGGAGGAGGAGTGCGCGAGGGCCTCTTCTCTTCTCAAGCTCCAATATCATGTAGAAGAGAAACCCTTATAAAGAGGTCCAACTCTTTCTCCACTAGGCGGGTGGGACTAAACTTCCTGTTAACGTATAACTTTGTATAGCTAATCTCGCGTATTCCGTTTGCATACGGTTGTACATATATGCGTATAGGGTTTATTTCTTGGTCTCCAAGACTTGTAACTCTGCTATAAATATATGAGCCGATCGCCTTGAGAGGCGCTCTACCCTCAAACTGTTTCACGTTTATATGGTATCAGCCCTAGGTCCTAAAACCTAGCTTCCACCGCCACCAAACCCTAAGCCGCCGCCGCCATCCTCCCTCCGCGCCACCGCAACTCCTTCCCCCTCCCCAGGCCGCCGCCATGACGACCTCCTCCTCCACCTCCTCTGCACTCGGGGCCTCCACCTCATCGACGCTCGGGGCGCAGACCGCCGGGGCCATGATCCCATCCATCGCGTCGTCGGCGTCCCAGGCTGTCCATGTCGACAGCGTCAAGATGCATGTCCCCGTCGTCCTCGACCTCCAGAAGTCCAACTACGCCAAGTGGCGTATGCTCATCACCGTCCTCCTCGGCAAGTATGACCTCACCGGCCACATCTCCATCGTCACGCCGCCGGACGCTCGCATGGCCGACTGGCAGCGTCAGGACTTCGTCGTGCGCTCGTGGATCTACAGCTCCATCAGCGAGGACATCCTCGACACAATCATGGCCCAAGATCAGACCGCGTACGAGGCCTACGCGCTGATCCTGAACCTCTTCCTCGACAATCAGCTCACCCGCGCCATCTACCTCGAGGCGGAGTTCCGGGCCCTCGTCCAAGGCGACCTCACCATCACCGCCTACTACCATCGCCTGAAGGCCCTTTCCGACGCGCTCGCGGACGTGGGGCCGCCCGTGACCGACCAAACCCTGGTCCTCACCTGTCTCCGGGGGCTCAACCCCCGCTTCTCCGACATCACCACCCTCGTCACGATGCAGTTCCGGCCCCCACCTTCCTGCAGACGCGCTCCATCCTTCTCCTACGCGAGAAACAGCTCGCCAATGCCGCCCCGGTCGGCCCCGTGCCGTCCCAAGTCGCCCTCTACGGCAACACCGCCGGCTCCTCCACCGGCGGCAATTCAGGCGGCAATGGCGGCCACGGCGGCCGTTGGTCGAAGAAGAAGAAGAACGATGGCGGGGGCGCCGCCAACTCCAACCCTGCCTACCCCGCCGCCGCGCCCGGACCGTGGATCTGCTTCAACCCCTACACCGGGCGGAACCACGAGATGCAGCCACCTGGCGCTACGGTGCTTTGTATTGCTCCGCCCAGCGCCAGCCTCCTCGGGCCCCGCGGTCCACCGCCACGACACTGCCGCCTCACCACGCCAGTCCACCTTGGTGCCCCCAGGCCAGGTCGCCTACACGACCAATTGAATAAAGTGCTATAGGGCGAAGAGTATTAAAAATCTATAGGAAAATAAAAATTTACTCAAGAGAATAAATTTTATGGAAATTCCTATTTGGCGCTTCACGTGCCCATTATTGTGTATTTTGCAAATGGGCGCATGAAGCGCCAATGCTAACTTGACCATGTAGCTTTTTTCGTGTCTTAATCCTCACAAAAATGCGTCTTTGGATGTGAATTGAACCAACCACCTCCCTCATCGAGGTATCTTTGGTGCAACCACCCGCCACCCAAATGGGATCTTTTGTTGGGTAACGTAGTAATTTCAAAAATTCCTACGCACACGCAAGATCATGGTGATGCATAGCAACGAGAGGGAGAGTGTTGTCCACATACCCTCGTAGACCCGAAAGCGGAAGCGTTAGCACAACGCAGCTTGATGTAGTCGTAGGTCTTCACAATCTGACCGATCAAGTATCAACGCCGGCACCTCCGGAAGTTCGGCACACGTTCAGCCCGATGGCGCCCCTCGAACTCCTATCCAGCCGAGTGTTGAGGGAGAGTTTAAATCGACGACGGCGCGTGGACGATGTTGATGTTCTACCGACGCAGGACTTCGCCTAAGCACTGCTACAGTATTATCGAGGTGGACTATGGTGGAGGGGGGGTACCGCACACGGCTAAAAGATCAAACAGATCAATTGTTGTGTCTCTGGGGTGCCCCCCTGCCCCTGTATATAAAGGAGCAAGGGGGTGCGGCCGGCCAAGGGAGGGGGCGCGCCAGGAGGAGTCCTACTCCCACCGGGAGTAGGACTCCCCCCTTTCCTAGTTGGATTAGGACTTGGGAGGGGGAAAGAGAAGGAGGAGAAGAAGGAAGGGGGGCGCCGCCCCCCTCTCCTTGTCCTATTCGGACTAGGGGGGAGGGGCGCGCGGCCCTTGCCCTGACCGCCTCTCCTCTCTACCACCAAGGCCCACTAAGGCCCATTAAGTCCCCCGGGGGTTCCGGTAACCTCCCGGTACTCCGGTAAAATCCCGATTTCACCCTAACACTTCGATATCCAAACATAGGCTTCCAATATATCAATCTTCATGTCTCGACCATTTCGAGACTCCTCGTCATGTCCGTGATCACATTCGGGACTCAACAACCTTCGTACATCAAAACATATAAACTCATAATATAACTGCCATCGAAGCGTTAAGTGTGCGGACCCTACGGGTTCGAGAACTATGTAGACATGACCGAGACACGCCTCCGTCAAGAACCAATAGCGGAACCCGGATGCTCATATTGGCTCCCACATATTCTACGAAGATCTTTATCGGTCGAGACCGCATAACAACATACGTTGTTCCCTTTGTCATCGGTATGTTACTTGCCAAAGATTCGATCGTCGGTATCATAGTACCTAGTTCAATCTCGTTACCGGCAAGTCTCTTTACTCGTTCCATAATACATCATCCCGCAACTAACTCATTAGTTGCAATGCTTGCAAGGCTTAAGTGATGTGCCTTACCAAGAGGGCCCAGAGATAACTCTCCGACAATCGGAGTGACAAATCCTAATCTCAAACACGCCAACCCAACAAGTACCTTCGGAGACACCTGTAGAGCACCTTTATAATCACCCGATACGCTAGACGCTTTGGTAGCACACAAAGTGTTCCTCCGTAAGCGGGAGTTGCATAATCTCTTAGTCATAGGAACATGTATAAGTCATGAAGAAAGCAATAGCAACATACTAAACAATCGTGTGCTAAGCTAACGGAATGGGTCATGTCAATCACATCATTCTCCTAATGATGTGATCCTGTTTAATCAAATAACAACTCTTTGTCCATGGTTAGGAAACATAACCATCTTTGATTAACGAGCTAGTCAAGTAGAGGCATACTAGTGACACTCTGTTTGTCTATGTATTCACACATGTATTATGTTTCCGGTTAATACAATTCTAGCATGAATAATAAACATTTATCATGATATAAGGAAATAAATAATAACTTTATTATTGCCTCTAGGGCATATTTCCTTCCGGGCCTCCCACTTGCACTAGAGTCAATAATCTAGATTACACGTAATGATTCTAACACCCATGGAGCCTTGGTGTCGATCATGTTTTGCTCTCGGAAGAGGCTTAGTCAATCGGTCCGCAACATTCAGATCCATATGTATCTTGCAAATTTCTATGTCTCCCACCGGACTAGATCCGGATGGAATTGAAGCGCCTCTTGATGTGCTTGGTTCTCTTCAGAAATCTGGATTCCTTTGCCAAGGCAATTGCACCAAGATTGTCACAAAAGATTTTCATTGGACCCGATGCACTAGGTATGACACCTAGATCGGATATGAACTCCTTCATCCAGACTCCTTCATTTGCTGCTTCTGAAGCAGCTATGTACTCCGCTTCACATGTAGATACCACCACGACGCTTTGTTTAGAACTGCACCAACTGACAGCTCCACCATTCAATGTAAACACGTATCCAGTTTGCGATTTAGAATCGTCTGGGATCGCTGTCAAAGCTTGCATCAACGTAACCATTTACGATGAGCTCTTTGTCACCTCCATAAAGGAGAAACATATCCTTAGTCCTTTTCGTATTTCAGGATGTTCTTGACCGCTTCTCCAAAGGATCCACTCTGAATGACTTTGGTACCTCCTCGCTAGACTTATCGAAAGGCACACATCAGGTCCGGTACACAGCATTGCATACATGATAGAGCCTATGGCATTTGAAGCATAGGGAACATCTTTCATTTTCTCTCTATCTTCCGCAGTTGGTCGGGCATTGAGTCTTAATCAACTTCACACCTTGTAATACAAAAGCGAAACCCTTTCTTTGCTTGATCCATTTTGAACTTCTTCAAAACTTTGTCAAGGTATGTGCTTTGTGAAAGTCCAATTAAGCGTCTTGATCTATCTCTATAGATCTTGATGCCCAATATATAAGCAGCTTCACCGAGGTCTTTCATTGAAAAACTCTTATTCAAGTATCCCTTTATGCTATCCAGAAATTCTATATCATTTCCAATCAGTAATATGTCATCCACATATAGTATCGTAAATGCTTCTGAGCTCCCACTCACTTTCTTGTAAATACAGGGCTTCTCCAAAAGTCTCAGATACAAAACCAAATGCTTTGATCACACTATCAAAGCGTTTATTCCAACTCCGAGAGGCTAGCACCAGTCCATAAATGGATGTTGAGCTTGCACACTTTGTTAGCTCCCTTTGGACCGACAAAACCTTCCGGTTGCATCATATACAACTCTTCTTCCAGAAATCCATTCAGAAATGCAGTTTTGACATCCATTTGCCAAATTTCATAATCATAAAATGCGGCAATTGCTAACATGATTCGGACAGACTTAAGCATCGCTACGGGTGAGAAGGTCTCATCGTAGTCAATCCCTTGAACTTGTCGAAAACCTTTCGCAACAAGTCGAGCTTTGTAGACAGTAACATTACCGTCAGCGTCAGTCTTCTTCTTGAAGATCCATTTATTCTCAATTGCTTCCCGATCATCGGGAAAGTCAACCAAAGTCCACACTTTGTTCTCATACATGGATCCATCTCAGATTTCATGGCCTCAAGCCATTTTGCGGAATCTGGGCTCACCATCGCTTCTTCATAGTTCGTAGGTTCATCGTGATCTAGTAGCATGACTTCCAGAACAAGATTACCGTACCACTCTGGTGCGGATCTTACTCTGGTTGATCTACGAGGTTCAAGAACAACTTGATCTCAAGTTCCATGAACATCATCATTAACTTCCTCACTAATTGGTAGGCGTCCACGTAAACCGGTTTACGTGATGAACTACTTTCCAATAGAGGAGCAGGTATAGTTACCTCATCAAGTTCTACTTTCCTCCCACTCACTTCTTTCGAGAGAAACTCCTTCTCTAGAAAGGATTCATTCTTAGCAACGAATGTCTTGCCTTCGGATCTGTGATAGACGAAGGTGTACCCAACAGTCTCCTTTGGGTATCCTATGAAGACACATTTTTCCAATTTTGGTTCGAGCTTATCAGGTTGAAGCTTTTTCACATAAGCATCGCAGCCCCAAACTTTAAGAAACGACAACTTTGATTTCTTGCCAAACCATAGTTCATAAGGCGTCGTCTCAACGGATTTCGATGGTGCCCTATTTAACGTGAATGCGGCCGTCTCTAAAGCATAACCCCAAAACGATAGCGGTAAATCAAGACATCATAGATCGCACCATATCTAGTAAAAGCACGACACGACGTTCGGACACACCATTATTACCGTGGTGTTCCGGTATGCGTGAGTTGCGAAACTATTCCGTATTGTTTCAAATGTAGACCAAACTCGTAACTCAAATATTCTCCTCCACGATCAGATCGTAGAAACTTTATTTTCTTGTTACGATTCAACTTCACTCTGAAATTCTTTGAACTTTTCAAATGTTTCAGACTTATGCTTCATTAAGTAGATATACCCATATCTGCTTAAATCATCTGTGAAGGTGAGAAAATAACGATATCCACCACGAGCCTCAACATTCATCGGACCACATACATCTGTATGTATGATTTCCAACAAATCATTGCTCTCTCCATAGTTCCGGAGAACGGCGTTTTAGTCATCTTGCCCATGAGGCACGGTTCGCAAGTACCAAGTGATTCATAATCAAGTGGTTCCAAAAGTCCATCAGTGTGGAGTTTCTTCATGCGCTTTACACCGATATTGTTGGAAATATGCCCTAGAGGCAACAATAAAATGATTATTATATTTCCTTGTTCATGATAATTGTCTATTATTCATGCTATAATTGTGTTATCCGGAAATCATAATACATGTGTGAATACAGACACCACGACACGTCCCTAGTGAGCCTCTAGTTGACTAGCTCGTTGATCAACAGATAGTCATGGTTTCCTGACTATGGACATTGGATGTCATTGATAACGGGATCACATCATTATGAGAATGATGTGATGGACAAGACCCAATCCTAAGCATAGCACAAAGATCGTGGTAGTTCGCTTGCTAGAGCTTTTCCAATGTCAAGTATCATTTCCTTAGACCATGAGATTGTGCAACTCCGGATACGGTAGGAGTGCTTTGGTGTGCGAAACGTCACAACGAATCGGGTGGCTATAAAGGTGCACTACGGGTATCTCCGAAAGTGTCTGTTGGGTTGGCACGAATCGAGACTGGGATTTGTCACTCCGTATGACGGAGAGGTATCTCTGGGCCCACTCGGTAATGCATCATCATAATGAGCTCAATGTGACCAAGGGGTTGGACACGGGATCATGCATTATGGTACGAGTAAAGTGACTTGCTTAACGAGATTAAACAAGGTATTGGGATAAACCGATCGAGTCTCGGGCAAGTAACGTACCGGTTGACAAAGGGAATTGTATACGGGGTTAATTGAATCCTCGACATCGTGGATCATCCGATGAGATCATCGAGGAGCATGTGGGAGCCAACATGGATATCCAGATCCCGCTGTTGGTTATTGACCGGAGAGTCGCCTCATTATGTCTGCGCATGTCTCCCGAACCCGTAGGGTCTACACACTTAAGGTTCGGTGACGCTAGGGTTGTAGAGATATTAATATGCAGTAACCCGAAAGTTGTTCGGGGTCCCGGATGAGATCCCGGACGTCACGAGGAGTTCCGGAATGGTCCGGAGGTAAAGATTTATATATAGGAAGTCCAGTTTCGGCCATCGGGAAAGTTTGAGGTCACCGGTATTGTCTGGGACCACCGGAAGGGTCGAGGTCTACCGGTGGGGACACCTATCCCGGAGGGCCCCATGGGCTGAAGTGGAGAGGAACCAGCCCCGGTGGGCTGGTGCGCCCCCTGGGCCTCCTCCCTGCGCCTAGGGTTGGAAACCCTAGGGGGGGCGCCCACCGACTTGGGGCAAGTCCCCCCTTGGCCGCCGCCCCCTTGGAGATTGCATCTCCTAGACGGGCGCCTGTGGGGGCCTATATATAGTGGGGGAGGGAGGGCAGCCGCACCCTAGCCCGTGGCGCCTCCCTCTCCCTCTCATTGGTGCTTGGCGAAGCCCTGCCGAGATCCCTGCTGCATCCACCACCACGCCGTCGTGCTGCTGGATCTCCATCAACCTCTCCTTCC
Organism: Aegilops bicornis; assembly: GCA_021605145.1. NCBI lineage: Eukaryota > Viridiplantae > Streptophyta > Magnoliopsida > Poales > Poaceae > Aegilops > Aegilops bicornis. The sequence continues at coordinate 332,236,902 of CM038673.1, forward strand.
CCTTGCCGGATCAAGAAGGAGGAGACGTCTTCCCAACCGTCACGTGTGTTGAACGCGAGGTGCAGTCCGCTCGGCGCTAGGATCATCGGTGATTTGGATCACGACGGAAATGCGACTCCATCAACCCGTTCACTTGAACGCTTCCGCTCGCGATCTACAAGGGTATGTAGATGCACTCCTATTCCCCTCGTTGCTAGAATACTCCATAGATTGATCTTGGTGATGCGTAGAAAATTTTAAACTATGCTACGTTCCCCAACGGTGGCATCATGAGCTAGGTCTATGCGTAGTTTCTATGCACGAGTAGAACACAAAGCAGTTGTGGGCGTCGATATTGTCAATTATCTTGCCGTTACTAGTCTTATCTTGATTCAGCGGCATCGTGGGATGAAGCGGCCCGGACCGACCTTACACGCACGCCACGCGGAGACAGGTTCCACGAATCGACATGCACTAGTTGCATAAGGTGGCTAGCGGGTGTCTGTCTCTCCCACTTTAGTCGGATCAAATTCGATGAAAAGGGTCCTTATGAAGGGTAAATAGAAATTGGCATATCACGTTGTGGTTTTGGCGTAGGTAAGAAACGTTCTTGTTTAGAAACCTATAGCAGCCACGTAAAAATTTGCAACAACAATTAGAGGACGTCTAACTTGTTTTTGCAGCATGTGCCGTGTGATGTGATATGGCCAAAAGGATGTGATGAATGATGAATGATATATGTGATGTATGAGATTGATCATGTTCTTGTAATAGGAATCACGACTTGCATGTCGATGACTATGACAACCGGCAGGAGCCATAGGAGTTGTCTTAATTTATTTATGACCTGCGTGTCAACATAAACGTCATGTAATTGCTTTACTTTATTGCTAAACCGTTAGCCATAGTAGTAGAAGTAATAGTTGACGTGACAACTTCAAGAAGACACGATGATGGAGATCATGATGATGGAGATCATGGTGTCATGCGGTGACGCATTTATGATCATGGCGCTCAAGATGGAGATCAAAAGGAGCGAAATGATATTGGCCATATCATGTCACTATTTGATTGCATGTGATGTTTATCATGTTTTACATCTTATTTGCTTAGAACGATGGTAGCTTAAATAAGATGATCCCTAGAAATAATTTCAAGAAAGTGTTCCCCCTAACTGTGCACCGTTGCAAAGGTTCGTTGTTTCGAAGCACCACGTGATGATCGGGTGTGATAGATTCTAACGTCAATACAACGGGTGTAAGCCAGATTTACACACGCAATACACTTAGGTTGACTTGACGAGCCTAGCATGTACGCATTACGGCCTCGGAATACGGAAGACCGAAAGGTCGAGCATGAGTCGTATAGAAGATACGATCAACATGGAGATGTTCAACGATGTTGACTAGTCCGTCTCACGTGATGATCGGACACGGCCTAGTTGACTCGGATCATGTTACACTTAGATGATTAGAGGGATGTCTATCCGAGTGGGAGTTCATTAAATAATTTGATTAGATGAACTTAATTATCATTAACTTAGTCTAAAATCTTTACAATATGTCTTGTAGATCAAATGGCCCACGCTAATGTTGCCCTCAACTTCAACGCTGCTTCCTAGAGAAAACCAAGTTGAAAGATGATGGCAGCAACTATACGGATTGGGTCCTAACCCGAGGATCATCCTCATAGCTGCCAAGAAAGATTATGTCCTAGAAGCACCGCTAGGTGAAGCACCCATCCCAGAGAACCAAGACGTTATGAACTCTAGGCATTCACGTGCTCATGATTACACCCTCGTTCAAAGGCAAAGCATGCTTTTACAGCCTTAGAACCGGGGCTCCAAAAGCGTTTTGAGCGACACGGAGCATATGAGATGTTCAAGAGCTGAAAATGGTTTTCCAAGCTCATGCCCGGTCGAGAGATATGAAGTCTCCGACAAGTTCTTCAGTTGTAAGATGGAGGAAAATAGTTACATCAAGGAACACATACTCAAAATGTCTGGGTTGCACAACCGCTTGACTCATTTGGGAGTTAATCTCCGAATGACGCGGTCATTGATAGAATCCTTGGGCCGCTTCCACCAAGCTACAAGAGCTTTGTGATGAACTTCAATATGCAGGGATGGAAAAGACCATTCACGAGATATATGCAATGCTGAAATCAGCGGAGGTGGAGATCAAAAAGGAACATCAAGTGTTGATGGTGAATAAAACCACTAAGTTCAAGAAAGGCAAGGGTAAGAAGAACTTCAAGAAGGACGGCAAGGAAGTTGCCGCGCCCGGTAAACCAGTTGCCGGGAAGAAGCCAAAGAATGGACCCAAACCTGAGACTGAGTGCTTTTATTGCAAGGGAAAGGGACACTGGAAGCGGAACTGCCCCAAATACTTAGCGGACAAGAAGGCCGGCAACACCAAAGGTATATGTGACATACATGTTATTGATGTGTACCTTACCAAAGCACTGTGTCAGAGTAGCTCACTGGTATTTGATACCGGTGTGGTTGCTCATATTTGTAACTCAAAGCGTGAGCTGCGGAATAAGCGGAGATCGGCGAAGGACGAGGTGACGGCGCGCTGCCGAATGGTTCCAAGGTCGATGTGATCGCCGTCGGCACGCTACCTCTACATTTACCTACGGGATTAGTTCTAAACCTCAATAATTGTTATTTAGTTCCAAATTTTGAGCATGAACATTGTATCAGGATATCGCTTAATTCGAGATGGCTACTCATTTAAATCGGCCAATAATGGTCGTTCTATTTATATGAGAGATATGTTTTATGGTCATGCCCTCACAGTGAATGGTTTATTCTTAATGAATCTCGGCGTAATGTTACACATATTCATAGTGTGAATAACAAAAGATATAAGGTTGATAATGATAGTCCCACATACTTGTGGCAATCGCCGCCTTTGGTCACATAGGTGTCAAACGCATGAAGAAGCTCCATGCGAGATGGACTTTAGAGTCTCTTGATTACTTAATCATTTGACACGCATGAACCATGCCTCATGGGTAAAATGACCAAGACTCCGCTTCTCGGAACAATGGAGCGAGCAACCAACTTATTGGAAATCATACATACCGATGTGTGCGGGTCCAATGGGTGTTGAGGCTCATGGTGGCTATCGTTATGTTCTCACTCTCACCGATGACTTGAGTAGATATGGGTATGTCTACTTAATGAAACACAAGTCACGAGACCTTTGAAAAGTTCAAGGAATTTCAGAGTGAGGTTGAGAATCAACGTGATGAAAAATAAAGTTCTACGATCCGGGTCGTGGGGAGAATATTTGAGTCACGAATTTGGCACACACTTAAGGAAATGTGGAATCGCTTTCACAACTCAGCCGCCTGGAACACCTCAACGTAATGGTGTGTCCGAACGTCAGAATCGCACTCTATTGGATATGGTGCGATCTATGATGTCTCTTACCGATCTACCGCTCTCATTTTGGGGCTATGCTTTAGAGACCGCCAGATTCACTTTAAATAGGGCCCGTCGAAATCCGTTGAGACGACACGGTATGAATTATGGTTTGGGAAGGAAACCTAAGCCGCTGCTTTCTAAAAGTTTGGGGATGCGATGCTTATGTCAAGAAACTTCAACCTCGAAAAGCTTCGAACCCAAGTCGGAAAATGCGTCTTCATAGGATACCCTAAGGAAAACCATTGGGTATACCTTCTACCTCAGATCCGAAGGCAAGATCTTTGTTGTTAAGAATGGATCCTTTCTAGAGAAAGAGTTTCTCTCGAAAGAAGTAAGTGGGAGGAAAGTAGAGCTTGATGAAGTACTACCTCTTGAAGCGGAGAGTAGCGCAGCTCAGGAAAATGTTCCTGTGGTGCCTGCACCGATTAGAGAGGACGTTAATGATGATGATCAAGATACTTCGGATCAAGCTCCTACTGAACTTCAGAGGTCCATATGACACGCTCCGCACTGTGAGTGGTACGCAGCAACTCGCCTTGGAAATCATGTTGTTAGACAACGGTGAACCTTCGAACTATGAAGAAGCAGTGGCGGGCCCAGATTCCGACAAATGGCTAGAAGCCATGAAATCCGAGATAGGATCCATGTATGAAAACAAAGTATGAACTTTGGCTCGACTTGTCGCTAAGGGTTATCGACAAGTTCAAGGGGTTGACTACGATGAGACTTTTCTCACCAGAAGCGATAAGTCAAGTCCGTCTCAATCATGTTAGCAATTGCCGCATTCTATGATTATGAGATACGGCAAATGGACATCAAAACGGCATTCCTTAACGACTTTCTTAAGGAAGAATTGTATATGATGCAGCCGGAAGGTTTTGTCGATCCTAAGAATGCTAACAAGGTGTGCAAGCTCCAACGCTCAATCTATGGGCTGGTGCAAGCATCTCGGAGTTGGAACATTCGATTTGATGAGATGATCAAAGCTTTTGGGTTTACACAGACTTATGGAGAAGCCTGTGTTTACAAGAAAGTGAGTGGGAGCTCCGTAGCATTTCTCATATTATATGTGGATGACATAGTTTTGATGGGAATGATATAGAATTCTTGGAAAGCATAAAGGCCTACTTGAACAAGTGTTTTTCAATGAAGGGCCTTGGAGAAGCTGCTTATATATATATATATATATATATATATATATATATTAGGCATCAAGATCTATAGAGATAGATCGAGACGCCTCATTGGTCTTTCACAAAGTACATACCTTGACAAGATATTGAAGAAGTTCAATATGGATCAGTCCAAGAAGGGGTTCTTGCCTCGTATTGCAAGGTGTGCAATTAAGCACGGCTCAATGCCCCACCACGGTAGAAGATAGAGAAAAGATGAGTGTCGGCCCCTCATGCCTCGGCCATAGGGTCTATTATGTATGCCATGTTGTGTACTGCACTGATGTAAACCTTGCCGTAAGTTTGGTAGGAAGGTACCAAAGTAATCCCGACATGGAACACCGGACAACGGGTCAAGAATATCCTGAAGTACCGAAGAGGACTAAGGACATGTTTCTCGCTTATGGAAGTGACGAAGAGCTCTGTCAAAGGGTTACATCGATGCTAGCTTCTACACGTATCCGGATGACTCTAAGTCACAAACCGGATACGTGTATATTTTGAATGGTGGGGCAAGAAGTTGCGCTTGCAAGCAAAGCATTGTGGCGGGATCTACATGTGAAGCAGAGTACATGGCAGCCTCGGAGGCAGCATACAAGAAGCAACTGGGTGAAGGAGTTCATCACCACCTAGGAGTCATACCCAATGCGTCGTGGCCGATGATTCTCTTCGTGACAACACTGGAGCTATTGCCCTTGCCAAGGAGCCTGTGTTTCACAGAAGACCAAGCACATCAAGTTGCCGCTCAACTCCATTCGTGAAAGTGTTCAAAATGGAGACATAGATATTTGTAAAGTACATACGGACCTGAATGTAGCAGATCCGTTGACTAAACCTCTCCCTAGAGCAAAACATGATCAACACCAGAACTCTATGGGTGTTCGACTCATCACAATGTAACTAGATGATTGACTCTAGTGCAAGTGGGAGACTGTTGGAAATATGCCCTAGAGGCAATAATAAAATGATTATTATATTTCCTTGTTCATGATAATTGTCTATTATTCATGCTATAATTGTGTTATCCGGAAATCGTAATACATGTGTGAATACATACACCACGACACGCCCCTTAGTGAGCCTCTAGTTGACTAGCTCGTTGATCAATAGATAGTCATGGTTTCGACTATGGACATTGGATGTCATTGATAACGGATCACATCATTAGGAGAATGATGTGATGGACAAGACCCAATCCTAAGCATAGCACAAAGATCATGTAGTTCGCTTGCTAGAGCTTTTCCAATGTCAAGTATCATTTCCTTAGACCATGAGATTGTGCAACTCCTGACACTCAGAGGGAGTGCTTTTGGTGTGCGAAACGTCACAACGAATCGGGTGGCTATAAAGGTGCACTCACGGGTATCTCCAAAAGTGTCTCGCTGGGTTGGCACGAATCGAGATCGGATTTGTCACTCCGTATGACGGAGAGGTATCTTCGGGCCCACTCGGTAATGCATCATCATAATGAGCTCAATGTGACCAAGGGGTTGGACACGGGATCATGCATTATGGTACGAGTAAAGTGACTTGCCGGTAACGAGATTAAACAAGGTATTGGGATACCGACGATCGAGTCTCGGGCAAGTAACGTACCGGTTGACAAAGGGAATTGTATACAGGGTTAATTGAATCCTCGACATCGTGGTTCATCCGATGAGATCATTGAGGAGCATGTGGGAGCCAAGACGGGTATCCAGATCCCGCTGTTGGTTATTGACCGGAGAGTCGTCTCGGTCATGTTCAAGCATGTCTCCCTAACCCGAGGGTCTACACACTTAAGGTTCTATGGACGCTTAGGGTTGTAGAGATATTAGTATGCAGAACCCAAAAGTTGTTCGAGTCTCGGATGAGATCCCTGACATCACGAGGAGTTTCGGAATGGTCCGGAGGTAAAGATTTATATATAGGAAGTCCAGCCGCCATCGGGAAAGTTTCGGGGTCACGGTATTGTACGGGACCACCTAAGGGTCCTGGGGTCCACCGGTGGGGCCACCTATCCTGGGAGGGCCCCATGGGCTGAAGTGGAGGGGAACCAGCCCCTGGTGGCTGGTGCGCCTTTGGCCTCCCCGCGCCTAGGGTTGGAAACCCTAGGGGTGGGGGCGCCCACCGACTTGGGGGCAAGTCCCCTGTCACGCCGCTTCCCCTTGGAGATTGCATCTCCTAGGGCTTGCACTTCTGGGGGCCTATATATAGTGGGGGAGGAGGGCAGCCGCACTTAGCCCCTCGGCGCCTCCCTCTCCCTCCCGCAACACCTCTCCCCTCTCAAAGTTGGTGCTAGGCGGCTCGCCGAGATCCTCGGCCGATCCACCACCACGCCGTCAGGTCGTTGGATCTCCATCAACCTCCTTCCCCTTGCCGGATCAAGAAGGAGGATACGCCTTCCCAATCGTGACGTGTGTTGAACGCGGAGGTGCCGTCTGCTCGGGCGCTAGGATCATCGGTGATTTGGATCACGACGAGTACGACTCCATCAACCCCTGCTCACTTTAACGCCTGGCCGCGATCTACAAGGGTATGTAGATGCACTCCTATTCCCTCAAGGTTAGAATACTCCATAGATTGATCTTGGTGATGTGTAGAAAATTTGAAATTCTGCTACGATCCCCAACAGATATGACCTAAACGACAGTGCCACAAATAAGTTGCACTATCATTATCAACTCTGCATCTTTTGACTTCAACATTATGAATATGTGTATCACTACTATCGAGATTCATCAAAATAGACCACTCTTCAAGGGTGCATGACCATAAAATATATTACTCATATAAATAGAACAACCATTATTCTCTGATTTAAATGAATAACCGTCTCACATCAAACAAGATCCAGATATAATGTTCATGCTCAACGCTGAAAGGATCGATATAGTTGACTAGAGGGGGGGGGTGAATAGGCAACTAACAATTTTTAGCTTTTCTTTACCAAATTAAACTTTGCATCAAAGTAGGTTGTCTAGATATGCAACTAGGTGGACAACCTATATGATGCAATAACAATAGGCACACAAGCAATCAATGAAGATAAAACAAAAATGCTTGCACAAGTAAAGGGATGAGATGACCAAGAGTGGAGTCCATCGAGACGAGGTTGTGTTACCGAAGTTCCTTCCTTTTGAAAGGAAGTACGTCTCCGTTAGAGCGGTGTGGAGGCACAATGCTCCCCAAGAAGCCATTAGGGCCACCGTATTCTCCTCACGCCCTCACACAATGCGAGATGCCGTGATTCCACTATTGGTGCCTGTCGGTTGTCAAACCGGCGGATCTCGAGTAGGGGGTCCCGAATCGTATGGCCTAGGCGGATGGTAACAGGAGACAAGGGACACAATGTTTTACCCAGTGTTCGGGCCCTCTTGATGGAGGTAAAACCCTACGCCCCGCTTGATTAATATTGATGATATGGGTAGTACAAGAGTAGATCTACCACGTAGATCAAGGAGGCTAAACCTAGAAGCTAGCCTATGGTATGATTGTTGTATATCGGAGTTGTCCCACGGACTAAAACCCTCCGCTTTATATAGACACCGAGAGGGTTAGGGTTACACAAAGTCGGTTACAATGGTAGGAGATCTCGAATCATCCGTGATTGCCAAGCTTGCCTTCCACGCCAAGGAAAGTCCCATCCGGACACGGACGTAAGTCTTCAATCTTGTATCTTCATAGTCCGTGAGTCCGGTCAAGGTATAGTCCGCCATCCGGACACCCCTAATCCAGACTCCTCAAGAGCTCTCAACCAAAGCTTCAATGACGACGAGTCCGGCGCACAGATTGTCTTCGGCATTGCAAGGCGGGTTCCTCCTCCAAGTACTTCATAGAAGATTGTTAACACTAAGGATAGTGTACGGCTCTGCAAAATAAGTTTCCACATATTGCCATAGAGAGAATATTAACACAAATCTAATCTGCTGACGTATTCCGCAGGGTAACATCACGCTACGGCCAAGTCCTTTATTCAATCGCTTTTACTTCCCCACCTCGTAGCGCTTTGGCGAGGCAGTTTCTTGGCACATCCCGGGCACAAAGCAGAGATCGTGGTCCCTTTATTTACGGGATTCTCATCAATACGGACGCAGGTAATCCAATCGCGTCTGCTAACATGTTTTCTCGATTAAAGGCGAAGTCCCAAACGGTTACGGGGAGGGACCTTGGTATTCAACCTCTTATAAAGAGACCAAGGCCCTACTCCTTGTCAATCTCAAACGAGTTCGCCCGTCGCTTCGAGTTCAACACCCTAGGCTCCAGATTTCAGGTGCTTCGGACCTTCGACAATGTCCGGTTCCAACCTTCAAGGCCGATGGATGCCCTCCTCCATCACGGAGGAGGACGAGGCCAAGTTCTTGATCGCGAAATTTACAGACAGTTGCCTCGCTTCAAGGGCAGGCCGCTCCCGCCCCTCACCGGTGAGAGCGTGGTGTTCGTGTCTCACTTCCTTCGAGGGTTAGGCTTCCCGATGGATCCCTTCGTGAGGGGGCTGATGTTCTATTATGGGCTGGAATTCCACGACTTAGCTCCGGAGTCCATCCTCCATGTTTCCTCATTCATCGTCGTGTGTGAAGTATTCCTCCGTGTTACTCCTCACTTCGGATTATGGCTCAATACCTTTAAGGTAGAGCCGAAGATGATTGAGGGACGGAACGCAGAAAAGTGCGAGGCGCTTGCTAGGGCAAGAATGTTGGTGCTTTCGATGGCCCGAGGGCCCTTTTCAAGAGGAGCTCGGCTTATGGCAATGAGAGGGTTCTATATGACTGCCCCTGTGGGCACCAAGTTGGTGGTGCCGCCTGCTTTCGCCGGGTCCCCTAGGAGCAGCTAGGGTCGGGTCAACAAAGGCCTAGATTGGGACCCCCGGACGTGCCTTTTGTTGCAGGGCCGCATCGTGGATCTCTTTAGAAAGAGGTCTCAGGCTCGGTCAAAGTGACGCAAGTCATGCTGATCCGCCAACACCGCCTCGCAAACGCAGCCCCTTCGCTTATGGGAATTTAATCTGAGGGACCGCGAGCTCTCCAAAGACTTTATGGGCGCAACGCCATGGAGATGTATAAACTGTTCTTCGGATCACAAGCAATGTGTCCGGATTTGACCGAGGACGCAGGTCCGAGCCGCAATCGCCTCGGATACTCAAGTAAGTAGCCTTGTGTCTTGAATTTCAAGTTATCCATATATTTGTCATAAACTTGCCCCTAAAAGAGATGTCCCTTTAAACAGAGTGGATAGCGAAAAGCAAAGTCGATAAGGTGTCCGGCTCCCCTCCCTGAGACCAGGCCGGATTCCGTCCTAGTCAGGATGTTGAAGGTTGTGCCTTTGAAGGAAAGTGAGGGAGGGGACAAGGAAACTACGGCCTCCTCGAAGGAGGCTGTTCAGAGGGAAGGAACCGAAAATTCCTCCCCTCTGGGGAAGAAAAGGACCGCCTCTGAAGACCTGGAGACCATGGCCTCAAAGCGGGGGAAAAGATCCTCGTCAGAGGGTCCTACGCCGGGGGGTACCTCGGCTAATTATGCCCTCAAGGGGACCAGCCCTCCAACGAGCCGTAAGTGGAGAAAGATTTTCTTTTCGAGAGATGGGGGGAACCCTTGCTATATGTCTGAGAAGTTTAACCGAAATTTTACCTTGTAGCTCGGACCTCGACCCTTCTCAGCAGAGCTCGTCTTCGGGGGACCTTCTTCCAGAGATTATGGAGAGCGGAACGCCTCCCCCTACCGCACCACCTGGCGAGGCGGGCGACCCTGAAGTGTCGTCATGAGGGTATCTCCGAATCCGCAGGGGCGGAAGATAGCTACGTGGCCCTCAAGGTTTCTTCCGCGTCCGCCTTCGAAAGAGGCCATAGGACAAGTCCGCACCGCCGGTGCTCGCCGAGGAGTCAAGAATCGCCGGGCGAAGCTTCTATTCAGGAGGAGCACCGTGCATTGATGGGCACGGTGATTGAATGAATTTCGTCCGCGGAAAGCGGATTGGGGTACAGGCCGCCGGTTTACCGGACGGGTTTTGAGGCACGTTAGATAATGTACACTTTTGTCGGGCCATGCGATAAATAAGATGCGCCATGTGTAGATAGTAGTTCCCCGAGACTCGCGGCGTCATTAAAAAGTGACGGCGCGCAGAGGATCATAATCCCAGTTCTAAAATGTCGCCTTTGTATATAGGCAGCGAATTGTCCGGAATCCAGCCGGACTGATGAATTTGCCGAGCTAAAGCGGCAACTTGACGTAGCAGATGCCGACATCAAGGCCACAACAAGCGGCTTGATGAGGCACAAGGTATGTAGTTCCTCGGGCAGCACCTGCAAGAGGAGCTTTATGCCAAGATTCATAACGTGTGTGCTTGACGCAGATGGTGCGGCCGTGGAGAGTCTTTCGGCGGAACTTGCCCGAGCCAAGGAATAAGCTTTAAAAAAGTGATGCGGCTGCCAAGAAGGCCTCTTGAAGAGCCGAGGGAAACAGGCTGCTCATCGCCAAAGAAGAAAGAGATGGCGAAATGGCCGTGAAGCTAAAAAGCGCCATCGACCGCTGCAAGCTTCTTGAAAAGAAGATCGGGCGAGCTGACGGACTTGGAGAAGGCCGCTATGATGCCAAGGATGCTTTCGCCTGCTGGCGAGAGCTGCGAAAGAGGAGCCGCGCCAGTCGAGAAATCACTTACTGGAAAGCCCTATATGCCGCGCGGAGGAAGTTTTGTGATCCTAAGCATGCTCCGTTGGACCGCTCAGGAGTACGGCGGACACCTATCTGGATTTGGCGGCGAAAGTGCCGCCGATGCAACCGAACACTTTCGAGATCGAAGATTGAAGTGGAGAAACTCTTCTGGTCGCAGTTCCACAATCCAGAGCGTCCACTATCAGTGGCCGATCGTCTGGCCGAATGGGCCGAGCTGAATAGGTTGTCCGGACTCGCCATGAAGTGCGTCATGAGTCATTTGTGGCCAGAGAGATCGGAGCCGAAGAGTTATTTCAGCTTGGTGCAGCAATTCCTTGGTGCGTGCCGCCAGATCAATGCAATGAAGAGGTCAGCATGTATAGAGGGTGCGCGGATGGCTCTTGCCCGTGTCAAGACATACTGGGCGGAAATGGAGACCACCGCTGTTGCATCCCGAGATTTGGACGGAAGCCGAGTACCTGCCGAGCACTATTTTCAGGAAGTTATGCAAGGCGCTCGTGTAATAGAGACGGTGCTTCAAGGATGCTATCTTGAATATCATACACCATTGTAAAACGATATTTTGATAAATTGTAGGAACTTTTTATACTTGTGCTGCAAGTATTTTTAACACCTCTGCGCGTCGCTTATAAAAAATCTGAAAGATGGCAGTCGTCGGCTTCAGCCCCCATGCACATGATGCTGGGGTGTTCGCAGAAGGCGCTTTTTCACACTTAATCCAACGTCTTGGTCCTACAAAGGAGGTGATAGCGCAGGAACTAGGCAATCGGACTATAATGCTTTATTACTTTCACTTAGCCATAGGAGTTTCACAGTGAGGCTACTTATATAGCCCCTGGTGGCACCTCAAGGCTTCCGAACTCGGGGCGCCAGATGTTTCAGCCGGAAACGGCCCTTCGTTAAAGCGGAGGAACTTATAGATTCCTGGTAGGTCATCGAGTGGCTGACCAGTCTCACGCTATATCATGACAAAGTAGTTTTCGGCTTTCTCTCGAGGTGCTCGCTTTGGCGAACCGGGGCACAATCGCAGTAGTTCTCCTAGTGCTACCTTAGCCGATAGAGCGGAACATAAGGCAGCCGAACACAGGAGCCGGGCAACCCAACATTTGACCAAAGACATGATTCGGAGCTGATGCATATAAGGCCAAAACTCGCGACGCCGAACACTCCCTAAGGCATTCGGTCTTTATGAGTGCGGGCAAAACAACGCCCTTTGTTAAAAGCCCCTAGTGTCCGGGTACGCGCAAAAATTTCTGATGTGGCCACATGCCAAGACGCCAGCCTCCTCCTTGGTTATACCAGAGAAAACCAGGGGATGTATACCAACAAGAGACAGTAAAAAAAGGTTTACGCAGGGTCTTAATCTGAAAAGAATCCTTGGAACGGGTCCCTACCGCATCGCCTGCACTGTGTCTCCGAAGCCGTATCCTCGACGGGCACAAAGACGATGTTCATCTGTAAAGAGAGGAACTTAGTTGAAAAGAAGTCGTACAATGAAGTTATATAAAATAAACAAGGTAAAAACTGAAATGGGTAAAATTGAGCTTGATTATCTCTTAGTTTACAGGTGCGGAGCCCCTAGAATAGGGGTGTACGGCTATTAAGCCTTTATCAATGATATTTTTACGCCGGACTCGTCTAGCCGTGTCCGTGGTCTTAATGACCTGTTTCGTATGTTTTGGTGGTGAAGCCATTTTTTATTGTGGGCTGTTAAAGGCCGCACAATCCTCCGCTCGGGGGAGGCGCACTCAATGCTTCCGCTTCAAAGAGATGATGCCTCGTGGACCGGGCATCTTAAGCGTAAGAGATGCATAATGCGGTATTGCGTTAAAGCGGGCGAAAGCTTCGCTGGCCCCAAAGAAGTGCTTGATAGCGACTTGAGAATGGGACGATGTGGAAAGTCGACTTTTCACGGCGGAAGTTACTTCCAGAGAGAGCCGAATATAACTTCGAGTCGGAGAAAACCCATGCAATGGGTGTCCGGCTGGCGTTACCCCTTGAAAGGAGGTTTTGCTGTGGCGAATTCTTGTTGGGTCTATCCCCATGTGGCGGATTGTGTCCGATATATCGTGTTTAGTCCATCGCCGGCCATCCCATCAAGACATTTGTAAACCGGAGTCCGTCAATTATTGGATCGAGTACCAAGGCAGTCCAACTTCGCTCCTCGATACCTCTAGAATAGTCCAGATGATCGAAGATGATTGGTTTTGACAACCGCTGGTAGAGACTCCTTTGGGATAGGGCCGTATGGCTGTACCTTTATGCGGTGCCGCACGCTTTTGTAATGTGAAGTAAGTTTACTCTTTTTACTTCTTGTGGGAAATTCTTTTGTTTCGGGTGCTCGCTTTTTGGGATTCGTCATCGCCTTCGCTTGGTGTGTCGAGCCCTTGTGTTCGGTGTTGAGTCTCGCCAGATTGTTCAAAACCCAACAGTCTCTCTGGGTATGGTTAGCAGGCTTCCCAGGAGTACTGTGTATCTGACATATTCTGCCCAGGATTCTGTTTAGGTTGGATAAATCATCTCAAGTATCCCGGAGGCGGCTTTTTCTCGATGTCGTGAGCTTTTGAATCCGCGTTGATCGCCGTGGCTTTTCGGACTGTTTTCCTTGGTCCGGAGACGATCCTTGTTTCGTCGCGGTTTTCCGTTTCCATCCCTAGTTTCGGATGTACTTGGGTCGCTGGTGCTACATCTTGCCAACCAGCTGTCCTCTCCTACGCAAAAGCGGGTCATGAGGCTTGTCAATGCGACCATTGTTCTTGGCTTTTCTTGGCTGAGGTGTCTAGCGAGCCATTCGTCTCGGACATTATGCCTAAAGGCTGCTAAGGCTTCAGCGTCCGGACCGTCGACTATTTGATTCTTTTTAGTAAGAAATCTGTTCAAGAATCGCCGAAATGACTCTCCCAAGTTGTTGAGTTATGTGATCGAGATCGCTCAGATCCTGAGGGCGGACATAGGTCCCTTGAAAATTTGCTCGGAAAGCGTCCTCGAGCTCTTCCCAACTTCCAATGATGTTTTCAGGAAGGCTTTTAAGCCAATTCCGGGCTGGCCCTTTAAGCTTGAGGGGTAAATATTTTATGGCGTGGAGATCATCTCCTCTCTCGCCATATGTATGTGGAGGATATAATCCTCGATCCGCACCTGTGGTCTCGTTGTTCCGCCGTATGCCTCTATGTTTACAGTATGAATCCTCACCGGAAATTGTAATCCAGACCTCATCGGTGAAACATAGGGGGTGTGCGGCACCCCTGTATTTGGGTGTGTCGTGATGTTCGGATACTGGTGTTGTTGCATTGCTTGCGAGAGCTTGCTTTCTTGACCCATAAATAGATCAAGCTGGGCCATCTTTCTGATGCGAATCCTTGAGTGGGTCGCGTCGCTTGAGTCTTGGCGCCGCTTGCCGCTTTATGCTGGCTATGGGGTCGCCTCATCCGACCGGTGGCTTTCTTATTTTTGAATGCGAGGGCTCTAAGGCCTCTTCGTTTAATTTGGGCAAGAGCTTCCGCCCGGATAGCTTTTAGTGTGGCATCGCCAGATTTGTCTGCGGTATTGATTACTTTACTCCATCTAATTCTGAGTGCATCTTCCGCAGTTTTAGCTTCCGCTTCGGGTTTTTCAGGCTGCGTGCGATAACCAGCCTTTTGTGGAGGTTCTTCATCTGCGGGCTTATCCGGAGTAAGGTCGTCCGGATTGCCGTTTCGCGGGGGACGGGTTGTTCGGTTTCTTTATCCGGAAGTTGCCCTATTCGGACGGTTGCTCGAGGCATGCTCGCCTTCCGCCGCTCATCCCGCTTCTATGGCTGGGTTTGTATCGAGCATTGGCTTGAGCGGCGCGACGCCGCCGCTTTGATTGTTTTTCGAGAGATCGATCCCTCGTTGCCTCCCCGTGTTCCTCGTTGTCGCTTCCTTTAGGTGTATCCACCATGCACACATCATGAGATGGGGTGGCTGTCCAATGCCCTATAGGCGTTGGTTCATATGCATCTCCTGCATCGTCGTCCATACCGTCGATGTCTTGAGTCAAAATTTTGCACGCCGCTTAAATTATCGACATGGCTACCAAATGGGTGGTGGGTGGGTTTTGAATTTCCTCATCGTCTCGTATCCCAACCTTGTCCGAATCGTAGTCCGCCAGGCTCTCCTAACAAAGAGAGAGATTTTAGTGACTTCAGAATATCACCAAAGGGCGAGTGCTGAAAGATGTCCGCAGCAGTGAACTCCATGATAGGCGCCCAATCGGGTTCGATCGGCAGGGGCGCGGAGGGCTCGGAGTCCAGAAAGGAGTCCGGCCATTCGGAGTCACGGGCCTTGCAGAGTGCGGGGCTGGTGTTCGGCTCGATAGCCTCTGAGATCGCGAGCCCCGAGGCAAAGGTCCGACCACTCATCCTCGATCGGCGCAGCGGGCTCAATTAATGGTCGGAACCGATGCGCGGTGCGGTCTGTGCAGTAATCGTCCGGGCGGCAAGAGTTAGATCATGCCCATCGAGACAAAGGCGCTGCTGCCGCGCTCGAATCCGTCAAGATCAAGTCCCCGCTGGATGTCACCGTGTAGTTTAAATCGCCAAATCTGAATTTGATGGCTGGGGCGAAGCTGACCGCTTCAAGGTGGCCAAGGCTTAATTGCCCGTCAAAGGCGGTCACCGAAGACGAAGATCTGTCCGGAGAAAAATCTCACTCGGATCGCATCGTTGTTGATGATCGAAGGAGCCAATCGGGCCTAAAAGCGACGACATACGTAGGAACTCTCAATGAAAGCACCAATGTCGGTGTCAAAACCGGCGGATCTCGGTAGGGGTCCCGAATCAGGCGTCTAGGCGGATGGTAACAGGAGACAAGGGACACAATGTTTTACCTGTGTTCGGGCCCTCTTGATGGAGGTAAAACCCACGCCCCGCTTGATTAATATTGATGATATGGGTAGTACAAGAGTAGATCTACCACGAGATCAAGGAGGCTAAACCCTAGAAGCTAGCCTATGGTATGACTCTTGTATATCGGAGTTGTCCAACAGACTAAAACCCTCCGGTTTATATAGACACCAGAGAGGGTTAGGGTTACACAAAGTCGGTTACAATGGTAGGAGATCTCAATATCCGCGATCGCCAAGCTTGCCTTCCACGCATAAAGGAAAGTCCCATCCGAAACGGGACGAAGTCTTCAATCTTGTATCTTCATAGTCCAGAGTCCTACCAAGGTATTGTCCGCCATCGACACCCCCTAATCCAGACTCCTCAAAGGTTCTTTGAAGGCGGCAACCGAACCTTTACAAACAAGGTTGGGGCAATCTCCACAACTTAATTGGAGGCTCCCAACGACACCACGATGCTTCACCACAATGGACTATGGCTTCACGGTGACCTCAACGGTCTAGGGTGCTCAAACACCCAAGAGTAACAAGATCCGCTAGGGATTAGTGGGGGAATCGAATTTCTCTTGGTGGAAGTGTAGATCGGGTTCACAACCTATCCCGAGCAAATCAACAAGTTTGATTGGCTAGGGGAGAGATCGGGCGAAAATGGAGCTTAGAGCAACAATGGAGCTTGGGGATGGAAGAGGTGGTCAACTAGAGGTAGAGACGACCCTTTATAGTGGTAGGTGAGATCCAACCGCTATCCATTTGACCAGCCCGCGACACGCCAGTACTACCGCTTTCCCTGCGTGACGCCAGATTATCAAGATGGGTCACATGCTGTACTACCGCGGGCGACCACAAGATTACCAAGGGCTGCAAAGCAGGAGCTAGGGCAGCCCGAAGGGAGCAAGATTACCGTGAGCGCTGTACTATCATTTCCCTTGGCGTACTACCGCAAGGCGTGGAAACCCTAGACTAGGAAGGCGCGGAAGTAATAAGATTACATCCGCGCCTACTCACCGGAAAATAAACGGCAGTAAAACCCGACACGGTACTATCACTGCTGAGCGCTGTACTACCAAGATTGCCGCTGGATCGGGCCGCGACGTACTATCACAAGATGAGGCGCGCATTCATCACGAGGCGCCGGATGTAAAATTTACATCCGCCTCTACTACCGCAATGCAGCTTTTGGCTCGGGAAAGCGGGTAGTACGGCCCGGAGGAGCGGTATTATCATAAGCACTGCCAGACTACCGCGACAAAGCCACGTATTCTAGGTGGTCGTGGTACTATCAAGCTCAAGGAGCGGTACTACCGCAAGCACAACAGCAACAAGGAAATCGCAACGAGGATAACAAGGAAAGCTCCAAGGTGCAAGGGAAAGGCGGAGACAGGGAAGGGAACGTGTACGTGAAGATTCCACCCAAACCTTTCCGACGTGGACCCCCTCTTAATAGTACGGCAACCCTACGACTCAAATCCACCAAAAAGAAACGTAGAGAAACGCCGTCTTCAATAGTCTTCGAGGGGCACCAAACCGTCTCGTGCCTAGCGATGAACTGTCTAAGAACTCAAGGCACACGATTAGTCCGCAAAAGCATTGTCATCAATCACCAAAACACCTTAGGGATAAATATGTTCTTACAATCTCCCCCTTTTTGGTGGATTGATGACAATACGGGATTTGCACAAAGGGAAATAATATAAAGCCGAGGCAAACCACCACATCTCTAAAATATAGGCGGTCTCCCCCTAGATGTATGCATACTAGATGGATGCTTTGGACTGCACAACGCACAACTAGGATCAACACTCCCCCTATATTTTAGAGACAAGGCATATCTAGCAACAATAAGACTACCACTAAGCAGCATAGTAACTAAGAGCAAAATAGATAGCACAATAAGACATAAACTAGATAGGGTACGATAGAGTGCATATGTCTTACACCATATGAAGGATAAGTCTCAAGAGCCAAATCAAACCAAAGCAAACGAGGTCTCAAACGAGGCAACAAACACACGAAACACGACACACGACGCGCAAATCCCTACACTCTCTCTCCCTTTGGCATCGAGACGCCAAAAAGGCAGAGAGGACACCTACACTCAAGTGATGGCTCAGGCAGAGAAGTCATCCCAACTCTCCTCGTCAGACTCGGTGGTGGGAACGGTCTCGTCGATGTCCTCGTCAGAATCTGTCCACTTGAAGCCTTGCTTCGCCATCCATGCTGCCTCTGGGGTGATAGCATCCTCAGAACCTCCAGAAACGTCCTCTCCATACAGCTTCATGATCTTCTTGTGGCGGCGACTTTCTCCTTGAAGCAACGTGAGTCCGACATCGCCTTGGCCTCGCATACGTAACAGAGTTTTCATCTTGTCCTTTAGCTTCGTGGCCCACGAGGGCTCAGAGGAACTATGTGAGAACCTAGCATGGTCCCCAACAACACCGCCTACTCCAGTCGGCTCCTCATCAACAGTCCTTCTAGCAGCAGACGTCTCAGCACGAGTAGAAGTGTTGGCCTGGGCTTGGTTTGACATTTAAGATCGATGGGCTCATGCCGAACCTGATCTGGAGCAAGGAACTCATCACTGTGGTAGAGCTTCTCCCAAGACTTGGAGAGCAAGAGAAAGCAGAGATAAGGACCATAGATGGGCACCTTGCGGTTGAACACCGCAAACCGAAGCTCACACCACATGATGTGTGAGACATCAAGTGGCTGAGTCTGTGACACCCGTGCCTCCTCACACATGAGCATCATATCCACCATATAAGCATGAACCTTGTCCTTGTCGCCAATGCGCGGAAACAAAGAGTTGCGGAAGATGCGATACATGATATCCAAAAAGGAGTTAAGCACCCATGTTGACTTCCCATTGGCAAGCAGCTTCTCAACATAGAACGGCTGGAGCTTGTTCTTGTTAGCAGACTCAGAATTGGCATGGGGGCGAACACCCACGGAGAGTGGAGTCCGTCATCAGGAACCTGGAGCAAATCCATGAACTCCTTCCAGGTAGCAGACAACTGACGGCCATTGGTCATCCAGGTCATCCTCCGCTCCTCCCCAGGGTGAAAGTACACTGAGGCAAAGAACTGACAGATAAGCTCAGTGTTGAAGGATATCACATGTTCAATGCCGTACTGTTCCACCAAATCTAGAGCTTCTCCAAAGTAATCACGATACTTGTCCTTCCTCATGTGATTCATGTCAATCCACTTGACTTCCACATAGGTATTTTGCTTGTTCTTGATGACATCCAGATACACAAGAGTCTGTTGCTTGTTCCAAAACAACTCACTGCCTCTGATGATAGCACGAGCATTCACATAAGGGTTCATTTTCCGGTAACGGACGTACTCTGAAAGGGGGATCTCGTCCATGCCCTTAGCCGGTTCCTTGAACTTGCTAGCAGAGGTCTTGACATGGCGTTTGGGAGCATTGGAGCTCTCTGGGGCTCCGTCTTGATTGCGCAGACGCTTGGAGCCAGTGTCACGGCTAGGATTGGAACGGCGAGAGCCACCACCTGAGACACAAAGCGCAAAAACACACACGACAAGCAAGAAGGATCAATGCTAAGACCTCAGCAAAGCAAACGAACCAAAGAGGAAGCATACATTCTAAATGCCATGAGACAAATTTGATCCACGGTAGTACTGCCCTCTGCTGCGGTACTAGAATTCTAGTACCGCTCCAAAACACGGTAGTACCGTACGAAGTCACGGTAGTACCGTGTTTGAGAGCGGTAGTACAAGTTTAGTGTCATAGACTAAGCGGGTAGTACCAGCACCATCCCAAGCGGTAGTACCGCCTGTAGTACTGCAAGAGAGATGGGCGGTAGTATCAAGCCAAGGCCGATCCGAACCAATTCAAATCTGAAAAAAGGCCGCGAACCCACGGCGGTACTACGGTGGAGCAAATCTATCACATGACAAAATAGCAAGTATAATTCCTACACGACACGACTCTCCTAAAACCTACTCTTGCACAGATTTGGCCTAAAAACTCAAGAACAACATGCATCTCCCCAAAAACCTAAATGCGAGAGAACAAACAACAAAGAGAGGGATTTGAGGAGAGACCTTGTTCCATGGCAAGAGGAAGTGGTGGGGAACAATCCCACCGGACGGAATCCGAGGAGAGTAGCCGGAGATGGAGATCCGGCGAGGACCTCCGGCGCCGTTCGTGAGCAGGAGAGAGAGAGACGTGGGGAGTTGGAGACAAGTGAATGGGTATGGGGAGTTGAAACTCCCTGCCTGAAAGTCATAACCTCAAGGCCGCTTACACGGGGCAGTAATCTGGTAGTACGTCATCGCTGATTACCGCCAAGGAAGTTCCAAGATATCTGAAGCGGTAGTATCTTTCTCTGGGCGGCAAGAAAAAATTCTTGCCACAGAAAAGCTTGGTAGTACCATGCCTCTCAACGCGGTAGTACCATGGCCAGCCGCGGTAGTACCGTGGCCAGCCGCGGTAGTTCCGCGAGCTCAGGAAGATGCGCGTTTCAAGCAAAAAGGAAAGAGGTCTAAGCATGAAAACTTCGGGACAACACAACACCACAAAAAACATGCGGCGCAAGAGGACAAAAGGCACAAGGACAACTCGAACACAACAACGTGACAACACCTCTTCAAAGAGAGGGCGGTGGCCGAGGCCACCTATGTTTGAGTCAATTGGTATGGCACCGCGAAGAATTATCCTTGGGCCCATGACCAAAACTCGTATTTGAAGCACAAGTACCATCAAGGATGGCTAATGTGAAAGATTTGATCAATTTATGCATAATGGGGGGAGGGAGAGTTCACTGAGAGAACAACACTCCCCCTATGTCCATGCCTACACCTAGACAAGACAACAAGTTGAGTATGGTGGGGTGTGCAAGGGTTCAAGCAACATTGCTCGAATCAATGATATTTAGCTCATGCCTTAACTCACGAAATCTAGCTTCATCCAAAGGCTTCGTGAAGATATCCGCAAGGTTATCATGAGTGTCGGCGTAGTTGAGCTCGATTTCCCTCGCCAATGTGATCCGGGATGAAGTGATACCGAATCTCAATATGCTTCGCCTTGAAGTGTTGCACCGGGTTGAGGGAAATCTTGATGGCACTTTCATTGTCACACCAAAGAGGCACTTTGTCACAAATGACACCGTAATCCTTTAAAGTTTGCCTCATCCATAAGAGTTGTGCACAACAACCTACCGCCACATACCCGCTTCGGTGGACAAGAGAGACACACAACTTTGTTTCTTGGAAGACCAACTCACCAAAGAGCACCCAAGAAATTGGCACCCTCCTAGTGGACTTCCTATCCACTTTGTCTCCGCCTAATCGAATCAAGATACCCTACAAGCTTGAAGTTTGCTCCTCTTGGGTACCATAAGCCAAAGTTTGGGGTATGAGCCAAATATCGAAAGATTCGCTTGACCGCCACATAGTGGCTTTCCTTTGGTGCGGCTTGAAACCGTGCACAAATCCCCACACTCAACATGATATCTAGTCTAGATGCACAGAGGTAAAGCAAAGAGCCAATCATGGAGCGGTATACCTTTTGATCCATCGCTTTACCATTGGGATCTATGTCAAGTTGGCACTTGGTGGGCATAGGAGTGGAAGCCGGCTTGACATCGCTTAGCTTGAATCTCTTGAGCATGTCTTGAGTGTATTTGGCTTGGTTGATGAAGGTACCTTCTCTTCTTTGCTTCACTTCGAAACCTAGAAAGAACTTCAACTCTCCCATGGAAGACATCTTAAACTTTGAGGTCATTAGTGCGGCAAATTCATCATTGAAAGCTTTGTTAGGGAAACCAAAGATAATATCATCAACATAAAGTTGGCACACAAATAACTCCCCTTTGACCTTCTTAGTAAAAAGAGTGGGGTCGATTAGCCCAACTTCAAATCCACGATCTTGTAACAACTCGGTAAGGTGGTCATACCACGCACGTGGGGCTTGTTTAAGGCCATAGAGTGCCTTATCGAGTTGATACACATGATCGGGAAAGTAGGGATCCTCGAACCCGGGGGGTTGTTTGACGTAAACCAACTCATTAATGGGACCATTAAGAAAAGCACTCTTCACATCCATTTGTTGCAACTTAAAGTTATGATGAGAAGCATAGGCAATTAGCATGCGAATGGACTCAAAGGCTGACAACGGGAGCAAATGTTTCACCGTAGTCGATACCCTCGACTTGGGAGTAGCCTTGTGCCACTAAACGAGCCTTGTTGCGAATGATAGTTCCATGAGCATCTTGCTTGTTCTTGAATATCCACTTGGCCTTGGCACCAATCTCCACACCTTGTTGTGCTCGAAGTTGTTGAGTTCTTCATGCATTGCATTGAGCCAATCCGGATCCTCGAGAGCTTCAAAAACTTTTTGGGGTTCCACACAAGAGACAAACGCATGATGTTCACAATAGTTTGCTAATTGTCGACGAGTGCTTACCCCCTTATTTAAACTTCCAAGCACATTCTCCATGATGTGCCCTTTGGTGGTGAGCTTGGAAGCAATCTTGGCGGCACGACGCTCCAATTCCTCCTCGGTAGTGAGATGAGGAGAGGAAATTTGATCATCTTGAGCGCTGTCAAGAGCTAGTCCTTGATCTTGAGCTTGCTCTTGATCTTGAACTTGCTCGGAGGAAAGAACTTGACCTTGAGCATCATGTGATGGTTCACCACCATCTTGAGAGTGATCTTGCCCTTGGTCTTGTTCATTTGGTTGAGGGCCTTCATTATGTTCTTCGGAAGCGTGTGGGTCTTGAGTTGGTGATGGTTCCACTTGAGTGGAACATAGTCCTTCTCCTTGACCACAAGGGGTTCCTCAATGGGTAGGATAAAGCCAACACCCATTCTTCTTATGGCTTGAGGAGGAATTTCATCACCCACGTCCACAAGTACCACTTTGCTCCACTTGGGGCCGTTATTCTCATCAAACTCCATCGTTACCGTTTCCTCAATAAGTCCGTTGGACTTATTGAGAACCTGCAATAACATGGGAGTTTGTAGCATAACCAACAAATATGCCCTCATAAGCTCTAGCTTCAAATTTAGACAAACGAACACCTTTCTTGAGGATGAAACACTTACACCCGAACACCCGAAAGTACTTGAGGTGGGGCTTGTTACCGGTGAGTATCTCATATGGAGTCTTGTTCAAGCCCTTGCGGAGGTAGAGCCGATTGGATGCATGACATGCGGTGTTGATGGCTTCACCCAAAAGTTGTATGGAGACTTGAACTCCACCATCATGGTCCTTGCCGCATCCATCAGCGTCCAGGTTCTTCCTCTCCGCTACACCATTTTGTTGAGGGGTATAGGGTGCGGAATATTGATGCTTGATTCCCTCATCACTCAAAAAGCTCGTTCAAGGTGTAGTTCTTGAACTTCGGAGCCGTTGTCACTTCTTATAGTCAAGATCTTTGCATTGTGTTGACGTTGAGCTTCATTTGCAAAGTCAATGACGGTTTGTTGGGTCTCACTCTTCTTCTTGAAGAAGTATACCCAAGTGTATCTTGAATAGTCATCCACAATCACCAAGCAATACTTTCTACCCCCAAGGCTATCAAAGGATGGAGGCCCAAAGAGATCCAAGTGAAGGAGCTCCAAAGGCCTCTTCGAGTAGATGATAGTCGTGGGAGGGTGAAACCTTCTCATGTAGCTTTCCTTACGATACAGAGTGACCGTTGCAAGCACGATCTTTTAGCAAAACTAACATTTGTTAGTCCACCTAACATGGTCCCCCTTGAGAATACTTTGCAAAGATCTCATATTGACATAGGCTAGGCAGCGATGCCAAAGCCATCCCACATCAACTTTAGCCATTAGGCATGTCGCGGTCTTAGTGGGTCGCTCCGAAAAGTCAATCACATAGAGACCGTTCTCGACATGCCCAACAAAGGCTACTTTAAGAGTCTTGCTCCACAAGAGGGCCACGGTATCAATGTCAAAGAAGGTGGCAAAGCCCATGATTGCAAGTTGACAGACGGAAAGTAAATTGTATGCAAGGGACTCAACAAGCATGACCTTCTCGATCGTGAGATCATGAGAAATGACAACTTTGCCGAGTCCCAATACCTTAGAAGACGAGGCATCACCCCACTCGACATTGGTGGGCATATATGGAGTCTTGAGTACGTCCACCACCAAGTCCTTGCTTCCTGTCATATGATTCGTAGCTCCACTATCGAGCAACCATGATCCCCAGCAGGAAGCAAACACCTACAAGAGATCAATGCTTGGTTTTAGGTACCCATTTGGTAATGGGTCCTTTGATGTTAGTAACAAGGGCCTTAGGAACCCAAGTAGACCATTCTATGTACTCATAAGGAGAACCAACAAATTTGGCATAAACA
This sequence comes from Aegilops bicornis, assembly GCA_021605145.1. Taxonomy (NCBI): domain Eukaryota; kingdom Viridiplantae; phylum Streptophyta; class Magnoliopsida; order Poales; family Poaceae; genus Aegilops; species Aegilops bicornis. The sequence continues at coordinate 332,261,331 of CM038673.1, forward strand.
TGCCCATCACTAGCACGGCATAACACATAAGAAGGGTTAAAGTCGCCGGCTTTGTTGGGAAGGGTGGCATTGCCCTTCTTGGCATCACCACCCTTTGCATTGTTCTTCTTCTCCTTGGAAGCACCCTCCCCTTCCTTCACAAAAGTTTTCTTAAGAGGAGGAGGTCGTTTGGTCTTGTCATTCTTCTTCTTGTTCTTGGACTTGGGTGCAAACCCAATCCCCTCCTTGGCCACAACTTCCTTTTGATTGCTCAAAAGGTCGTTGAGGTTCTTCTCGCCTTGTATGCATGACACAAGGCCTTTCTCAAGTTGCTCCTTCAACTTAGCATTTTCCTCAACAAGACGCACGTGCTCACAACATGGGTTAGTAGCATTTGCATTATCAATTAAAACCATATGAGGAAAAGTGGCTTTCTCCTTGGTTAGCTTCACTTGAAGTTGATCATGAGACTCCTTGAGGTTAGCATGAATACCTTTCAAGACCTTGTGAGCCTTGTCAAGTATGTCAAACTCCTCCTTGAGTCTAGCAAGATCAACTCCAAGTTTGGCCTTCTTGGAATTTAGCACATGAGAAACAACAAGAGCATGATCAAGATCTTTCTTTAATTTAGCATGATCATCGTTGTGTGACCCCTCAAGAGCCAAACGAAGACCACGCTCTTCCTCAAGAGCATTGGAAAGATCCGAAATCTCATCGGCATAGTCTCGACTATGCCCCTCCATCTTAGAGATGGTATCTTAAGTGAGCTTCGATCATGACATTAGCTTCACTGAAGTTGTTCCAAGAGAGCGGCGAAGTGCTTCTGGATCTACCCTTGAGTTTACCCATAAAGGACTCAAACTCATTCTCCTCCACATTAGATCCCTCATGTTCATCAATGCAATCCGTCAAAGATGGATGATCAATGAAGGTAGTTTTGATGTTGGGGGTTACCTTGTTGGTGGCTTTAGCCATGAGGCACTTGGCGGTGATGCTCTCATTAGGAGAGTCGAAGAGAGAAACCCGTGGAATTGTTGCAATGGCAACGGAGGCCATGGCAACCGACCCACCATCTTCATCATCATCATCATCATCTTCATTGTACTCTTCTTGTACCACCAAAGCCTTGCGAGGAGTCTTCTTGGTGAAGTTGTTCTTGTTAGGGAAAGACTTGGCCTTGTCCTTTCGGATGAGCTTGCCACCATTGTCTTCCCTCTTCTCATAGGGGCATTCCTCAACAAAGTGACTCACATTGCCGCAATTGTAGCAAGGCTCACACGTTGCTTGACCTTAGCACCACTTGAGTTGCTTTTGTTGAAGTTGGGTCTTGAGCTCTTCTTGTTCCAAAATTGCCTAGAAGCAAGGGCCATGTGTTCATGATAGTCATACTTTGTATCTTGAGGTTGCTCTCTTCTTCTTCCTCTTCTTCCTCTTCTTCAACACAAACCTTGGCCTTCAACGCATAAGGTTGGGCTTCTTTGCTCTTTGAGAGCGAAGGAAATGCCAGCGTTATCTGGCGGTCTTGTCCAAAATGCTCATTGCCACAAACTCATCCAACACCTCACTTGAGGTCAAAGTGTGGAAGTCCGGCCTTTGTGAATGTGGAAGGACATGGCCTTGTGGTAAGGCATCATAACCTTGAGGAATTTGGCGCTTGATCCAATTGTCATCCGTGTCCTTACTTCCATGATCCAGGAGAGAGATCATGAAGCTTGGTGACTCTCTCCGATAGAGCTCACGAGGTTCTTCATCTTCTTTCATTGCAAACTCATCGGCTTCATCTTGAACCACTTCATAATTGGAGCGTTGAATGCTTGCGCTTCCCCGATATAGAGAAACCACTTTGAGCCAAGCATCTTTGGCCAATGAGTAGGGCCGGAGATGTGGGAGATCTTCGGGAAGAATTGCTTCTTGAATGATGAAGAGAGCATTCTCATTGAATTGATTCTCCACTTCTTCTCTTGGAGTGAAATTGCTTCGGTCATGAGGATAAAAACTTCTTCAATGATTCTCCAAAGGTTAGTGTTCACATGATTTAAATGACGCTTAAAACGATATACCCAAGAATCAAAATCCTCCTTTTGTCAATCTTGGGGGTGGACGACATGATTCAAGTGAGTAGAAGGAATCGGTCCACCATAGACGGGAGGAGGTTGCACATGGGCAAAGATGCCGGTGCCATTCTTACCACTAGAAGAGGGGCCCTTTTCACTAGTAGCTTCCCCCTTGTCGGAGTTAGCATCCGTCACCTTGTTAGCGGAATCACCCGCTTTCAACGGTGCGGTGGGTAGCTTAAGCTTTTCGATGAATTTCTCAAACATGCTTTCAACCTCGGCCGTCATGGAGGTCTTCAATGTATCCAAGGCCACATTGAATTCCTCACGAGAGACCGAGGTACCCCCATCTCCCGTAGACGAGACCGGATTCACACCGGAGTGCTCCTCCGCTCCGTCTACGACGTCAACCATACTCTTCGGACGGCAAAGTCCTTAATAAAGAGACGAGGCTCTGATACCAATTGAAAGGATCGATATAGTTGACTAGAGGGGGGGGTGAATAGGCAACTAACAATTTTTAGCTTTTCTTTACCAAATTAAACTTTGCATCAAAGTAGGTTGTCTAGATATGCAACTAGGTGGAGAACCTATATGATGCAATAACAATAGGCACACAAGCAAATAATGAAGATAACACAAAAATGCTTGCACAAGTAAAGGGATGAGATGACCAAGAGTGGAGTCGGTGGAGACGAGGATATGTTCTCAAGTTCCTTCCTTTTGAAGGAAATGCGTCTCCGTTAGGCGGTGTGGAGGCACAATGCTCCCTAAGAAGCCACTAGGGCCACCGTGATTCTCCTCACGCCCTCACACAATGCGAGATGCCGTGATTCCACTATTGGTGCCCTTGAAGGCGACAAATCAGAACCTTACAAACAAGGTTGGGCAATCTCCACAACAATTGGAGGCTCCCAATGACACCATGAAGCTTCACCACAATGGACTATGGCTTCACGGTGACCTCAACCCGTCTAGGGTGCTCAAACACCCAAGAGTAACAAGATCCTAAAGGGATTAGTGGGAATTGAATTTCTCTTGGTGGAAGTGTAGATCGGGCCTTCACAACCTATCCCGAAACAAATCAACAAGTTTGATTGGCTAGGAGAGAGATCAAGGTGAAAATGGAGCTTATAGCAACAATGGAGCTTGGGGATGGAAGAGGTGGTCAACTAGAGGTGAGAGGCGACCCTTTTATAGTGGTAGGTGAGATCCAACCGTATCCATTTTACCAGCCTGCGACACGCAGGTACTACCGCTCTGTGACGCTGGCATTTATCAAGCCGGTCACGCTACGTACTACCGGGCGCGACCACGATTACTACTGGCGGCGGCGAGAGCTAGGCGGGCTCGAAGGGGCAAGATTACCGTGAGCACGGTACTACCGCTCCCCCTTGCGGTACTACCGCAAGGCAGGGAAACCCTAGACTAGGAAGGGCGCGGAAGTAATAAGATTACATCCGTGCCTACTTCCGCTGGAAAATAAATGGTGCAAAACCCGACCTGCGGTACTTACTGAATGAGCGGTACTACCGCGCGTTGCTCTTGGATCAGGCCGCCTGCGGTACTACCAAGACGAGGCGCTTAAGCATACTGTCGGCGCCGGATGTAAAAATTTACATCGCCCTACTACCGCAATGCAAAGTGGTACTTGGCTCGGGAAAGCGGTAAATGCGGCTATCGAGGAGGGCGGTACTATGCCGTGGGCACCTGTGGTACTACCGCTGACAAACCCATTTGCAGATTATCAAGCAGTGCCTCCTCGCAGATACTACCGCTCAAGGAGCAAGATGCACTACCGCAAGCACAATGACAACAAGGAAATCGCAACGAGGATAACAAGGAAAGCTCCAAGGTGCAAGGGAAAGGCGGAGACGTGGAAGGGAACGTGTACGTGAAGATTCCACCCAAACCTTTCCGACGCAGACCCCCTCTTAGGCTTTGTTCGGTTAATCCTCTCCCCAAGAGGATTGGAGAGGATTGGCAAGGATTGATTTGTATTTTGACTTAGAAGAGGTTTAAATCCTCCTCAAACCCCTTCAACCCACTCGGATTCACATGCAACCGAACAAGGCCTTAATAGTACGGCAACCCTACGACTCAAATCCACCAAAAAGAAACATAGAGAAACGCTGTCTTCAATAGTCTTCGAGGGGCACCAAACCGTCTCGTGCCTAGCGATGAACTGTCTGAGAACTCAAGGCACACGATTAGTCCGCAAAAGCATTGTCATCAATCACCAAAACACCTTAGGGATAAATATGTTCTTACAAACGCTGGCACCAAATAACAATTATTTAGGTCTAATACTAATCCCGAAGGTAGATGTAGAGGTAGCGTGCCGAACGCGATCACATCGACTTTGGAACCATTTCCCACGTGCATCGTCACCTCGTCCTTTGCGGTTGTTCGCAATCCGTAGTCCTGCTTCGAAGTTGCAAATATTAGCAACAGAACCAAGATTAAATACCCAGAATTACTCTGCGAGCTCTAGTAAGGTACACATCAATAACATGTATATCACATAAACCTTTGTTCACCTTGCCATCCTTCTTATCCGCCAAATACTTGGGGCCGAGTTCCGCTTCGATGACGATCACGCTTGCGTTGAGAAGCACCTGATTTCAGGCTTAGGTCTGGACTTGGGTTTCTTCTCTGGCGTAAACTTGCTTGTTGTTCTTCTTGAAGGTCCCCTTCGTCGTCCCTTTGCCCTTCTTCTTGAAACTGGTGGTCTTATTGACCATCAACAATTGATGCTCCTTCTTGATTTCTACCTTCGCAGCTTTTAGCATTGCGAAGAGCTCGAGAATTGTCTTATCCATCCCTTGCATATTATAGTTCATCACAAAGCTCTTGTAGCTTGGTGGCAGTGATTGGAGAATTACATCAATGACGCTATCATCCAGGAAGATTAACTCCCGGTTGAATCAAGTGATTATTATACCCGACATCTTGAGTATATGCTCACCGACAACTATTCTCCTCCATCTTGCAGTCAGTAGAACTTATTGGAGACTTCATATCTCTCAATCCGGGCATTTGCTTGAAATATTAACTTCAACTCGGAACATCTCATATGCTCCATGGCGTTCAAAACGTCGTTGAAGTCCGGTTCTAAGCCGTAAACAAGCATGGCACATTGAACTATTGAGTAGTCATCGACTTTGCTCGCGGGGCGTTCTTAGCGGTAAATCGGATTTACTATCGGCTGACGAGCACAGCACCGGCGGTGCTTCCAAGATGTAATTCTTCTATGCAGCAATGAGGATAATCCTCGTTACGAACCCAGTCCGTGTAATTGCTACCATCATCTTTCAACTTTGCTTTCTCAAGGAACGCATTAAAATTCAACGGAACAACAGCACGGGCCATCTATCTACAATCAAACATAGATAAGCAAGATACTATCAGGTACTAAGATCATGATAAATTTAAGTTCAATTAATCATATTACTTAAGAACTCCCACTTAGAAAGACATCCCGCTAATCTTCTAAGCGATCACGTGATCCAAATCAACTAAACCATAACCGATCATCACGTGAAATGGAGTAGTTTTCAATGGTAACATCATTAGTTGATCATATCTACTATATGATTCACGCTCGACCTTTCGGTCTCAGTGTTCCGAGGCCATATCTGTATATGCTAGGCTCGTCAAGTTTAACCCGAGTATTTTATGTGTGCAAAACTGGCTTGCGCCCGTTGTAGATGGACGTAGAGATTATCACACCCGATCATCACGTGGTGCCTGGGCATGACGAACTTTGCCAACGGTGCATACTCAGGGAGAACACTTTTATCTTGAAATTTAGTGAGAGATCATCTTATAATGCTACCGTCAATCAAAGCAAGATAAGATGCATAAAAGGTAAACATCACATGCAATCAATATAAGTGATATGATATGGCCATCATCATCTTGTGCTTGTGATCTCCATCTCCGGCAAGTCAATATGATCACCATCGCCACCGGTAGCGGCACCTTGATCTCCATCGTAGCATCATTGTCGTCTCGCAATCTTATGCTTCTACGACTATCGCTACCGCTTAGTGATAAAGTAAAGCATTACAAGGCGATTGCATTGCATACAATAAAGCGACAACCATATGGCTCCTACCAGTTGCCAATAACTCGGTTACAAAACATGATCATCTCATACAATAAAATTTAGCATCATGTCTTGACCATATCACATCACAACATGCCCTGCAAAAACAAGTTAGACGTCCTCTACTTTGTTGTTGCAAGTTTTACGTGGTTTCTACGGGCTTAGCAAGAACCGTTCTTACCTACGCATCAAAACCACAATGACAGTTTGTCAAGTTGATGTTGTTTTAACCTTCGCAAGGACCGGGCGTAGCCACACTTGGTTCAACTAAAGTTGGAGAAACTGACACCCGCCCGACCACATGTGTGCAAAAGCACGCCGGTAGAACCGGTCTCGCGTGAAGCGTCTGGCGTAATGTCGGTCCGGCATCGCTTCATCCAACAATACCGCCCGAACCAAAGTATGACATGTCGGTAACCATTATGACTTATATCGCCACAACTCACTTGTGTTCTACTCGTGCATATGACATCTACGCATAAAACCTGGCTCTGATACCACTGTTGGGGAATGTAGTAATTTCAAAAAAATTCCTACGCACACGCAAGATCATGGTGATGCACAGCAACGAGAGGGGAGAGTGTTGTCCACGTACCCTCGTAGACCGAAAGTGGAAGCGTTAGCACAACGCGGTTGATGTAGTCGTACGTCTTCACGATCCGACCGATCAAGTACCGAACGCACGACACCTCCGAGTTCAGCACACGTTCAGCGATGGCGTCCCCTCGAACTCCGATCCAACCGAAAGTGTTGAGGGAGAGTTTCGTTAGCACGACGGTGCAGGACGATGTTGATGTTCTATCGACGCAGGTGGCTTCGCCTAAGCACTACTATAGTATTATCGAGGTGTGGACTATGGTGGGGGGTACAGACACGGCTAAAAGATCAAACAGATCAATTGTTGTGTCTCTGGGTGCCCCCTGCCTCAGATATAAAGGAGCAAGGGGGTGCAAGGCCAAGGGAGAGGGCGCGGGCCAGAGGAGTCCTACTCCCACCGGAGTAGGGACTCCCTTCCTAGTTGGATTAGGGACTTGGAGGGGAAGAGAAGGAGGAGAAGAAGGAAGGAGGCGCCGCCTCTCTCCTTGTCCTATTCGGACTAGGGGAGGGGCGCCTGCCCTTGCCACCGCCTCTCCTCTCTCTTCCACAAAGGCCCACTAAGGCCCATTAAGTCCCCTGGGGTTCGGTAACCTCCGGTACTCCGATAAAATCTGATTTCACCCGAACACTTCCGATATCCAAACATAGGCTTCCAATATATCAATCTTCATGTCTCGACCATTTCGAGACTCCTCGTCATGTCCGTGATCACATCCGGGACTCGAACAACCTTCGGTACATCAAAATATATAAACTCATAATATAACCGTCATCGAAAGCGTTAAGCGTGGGACCCTACGGGTTCGAGAACTATGTAGACATGACCGAGACACGCCTTCGGTCAATAACCAATAAGCGGAACACGGATGCCCATATTGGCTCCTACATATTCTACTAAGATCTTTAACTTGGTCGCATCCGCATAACAACATACGCTTGTTCCCTTTGTCATCGGTATGTTACTTGCCCGAGATTTGATCGTCGATATCTCAATACCTAGTTCAATCTCGTTCTTGACAAGTCTCTTTACTCGTTCCGTAATACATCGTCTCCAAGAACTAACTCATTAGTTGCAATGCTTGCAAGGCTTAAGTGATGTGCATTACCGAGAGGGCCGAGATACCTCTCCGACAATCGGAGTGACAAATCCTAATCTCGAACACGCCAACCGACAAGTACCTTCGGAGACACCAGAGAGCACATTTATAATCACCCGCCACGTTGTGACGCTTTGGTAGCACATAAAGTGTTCCTCCGTAAACCGGAGTTGCATAATCTCATAGTCATAGGAACATATATAAGACATGAAGAAAGCAATAGCAACATACTAAACGATCGTGTGCTAAGCTAACGGAATGGGTCATGTCAATCACATCATTCTCCTAATGATGTGATCCCGTTTAATCAAATAACAACTCTTTGTCCATGGTTAGGAAACATAACCATCTTTGATTAACGAGCTAGTCAAGTAGAGGCATACTAGTGACACTTTGTTTGTCTATGTATTCACACATGTATTATGTTTCCGGTTAATACAATTCTAGCATGAATAATAAACATTTATCATGATATAAGGAAATAAATAATAACTTTATTATTGCCTCTAGGGCATATTTCCTTCACTTTTAACTTACAACTTTTGCCTTCTTTTATTCTTCTTTTACATTTTCCCCTTTTCCTTTTCCGTTTTCTGTTTTTTGTTTTTTCCTTCTTCTTCTTCCTAGTTTCATTTTTTTTGCAAATACGTGAACTTTTCCTTCAAATCGATGAACTTTTGGAAAAATGTTGACCTTTCTTTGAAAGTAGATGAACATTTTTCAATTTTGATCAACTGTTTCAAAATCTATGAACTTTTTTAAAATTCGATGAACTTTTTTTAAATCCACAAACTTTTTTTCAATTTCGCTGAACTTTTTCAAGTTGATGAACATTTTTTCAAAACCATGAATTGTTTTTCAAAATCCATGAACATTTTCGAATTCATGATTTTCCGCTTTTTACGTTTTTCTTGTTTGTGCTCCCGCAAAGACTCGAACTCGTGCCCTACATTACTTAGATGCGTTTGGCTAACCACTAGGCCGTCTCGTTCCAAGTGACCCAATCCAGCGCTAACAATTTAAGAACTATTACAGTCGCTCAAACATGATTTTAATTAATGAAACTTCATAGATTTTGGAAAAAAGTTCAGGAGCATGCAAAAAAATGTCGCCCTATTAAAAAAAAGTTCAATGAGTTTGAGAAAAGTTCATCAATTTTGAAAATAAGTACACCAAAAATTAAAAAAAGTTCGACAATTTCAAGAAAAGCTCATCAATTTTAAAAAAAGTTCACAAAACAGAAAAAAAGTTTGATTTTAAAAAAGGTCATCAAATTTGAAAAATGTTCATCAAATTTCTGATAAGTTCATTGAATGTTGAAAAAGTTCACCAAATTTTAGAAAGTTCATTGAATTTGTAACAAAGTTCATCAAATTTGAAAAAAAAATCATCTATTTTTAAAAAAAGTTCATCGATCTTGAAAGTAAAGTTTATTAGTTTGATAAAAATAATATCATCCATTTGAAAAAGTTCACACATTTAAGAAAGGAGAAAAGAAACAAGAAAAAAAAACACAGAAGCAATAGTGGGCATTTTCTGGGCAAATGCTAAATGGCGCTCGCAGCGCCGGTTACAGTGTTAATGGTACACAGCGCACACCCCCGCTCCCCGATGGGCCAGCCCATGTTCATTTTTTTCCTTCGTAAACTGCTACAAAAAAATTGGCGTTGAGAGAAGGGTTCGATCCCCCGCCCCGCGTGGTTACATCACAACACTCGCTAACCACCATAGCCAGTTGAGTTCTGCGTTCATCTTGAGCTTCTTCTTTCTTCTATTCTTTCCTTTTTTTTCTCTTCCTTTTCTGTTTTCTTTTTTCCTTTTTCTTTTTATTTCTTATTTCCTCTTTCTTCTTTTTACATTTTCTTTTTTTTCTAATTCGATATAAAAAGTTCACCAGATTTTATGAACATTTTTCAAATTCGATGATTTTTTTCTAATTCTTTTTGAAAGCTGATGAAATTTTATTCGATTTTGTGAACTCTTTCTGAAAATTGATGATTTTTTTTCAAATCAATGAACTTTTTTTTCAGAATCTATGAGCTTTTTCCAAATCGATGAACTTTTATTCAAATTGGCGAACTCTTTTTTGAAACGATGAATTCTTTTCCAAATTGATGAATTTTTTTCAAATCTATGAACTCTTTTCCGAATATGTGAACTTTTATTAAAATCGATGGACTTTTGTAAATTTGTGATTTTTTGAAATCGATGAACTCTTACCCGGATTTTGTGAACATTTTTTTTCAAATTTTGTAAACTTTTTTGACAATCGATGAACTTTTTTCAAAATTGATGAACTTTTCTCAAAATCAATGAACCTTCTTCAAATTTGTGATTTTTTTTAAATTTGATGAAAGATTTTGAATACATGAACTTTTTTGTAATTCACGATTTTATTAAACTTAATTGACATTTTTTTCTTTTTCCAAAAAATCACGTCTTTCTAAAATGTTTGTGCCAGAAATAGTGTGGTTATTATTGTTCTTAAGCAAATCTCGCGCTGCAATGAGTCACTAGATCCTTGTAGCCTAGTGGTTAGGCACGTTGCATTGTGTCTAATCGGCGGGAGATCGAATCCTGTTGGGAGCAACTTTTGGGGAGGTTTTTTTCTTGCGTGTTCCTGGGCCGGCCCGCCCGATAGCGGCAGTGGGCGCCTGTTGCCTGTACTGACGCTTAATGCGCCGTATAGGAGCTCCCCATTTACTGTACGTAGAAAAAGAAGAAAGGGTGTTTGTATGCACCAACTTTCAAAACAGGAAAAAAAGTAGTTGGGCTGGCCAAGCGCTGAGGACTTCAAGCGCGCCTGTTCGCGAAAAGCATACAAACGGGCGCCCAATAGGGAGCGCAATGACTATTTATCGCATTCAGTGATTCCAGAGATATCTCTCGGCGTCGATGTACGCTGCATCGGGCCGACTCCATTTAAGCGCTTGGATATTCAAACATCTATGAAGAAAAGAATAGCGGCGCTTCCAAGTATCGAACCCAAGTCGCCAGAGAGACGCCGGTGCAGCTAACCACTACGCCTACATCGAAGTTAGCTGTTAGTAGTGGGACCGCGACCTACTAGAGGCAACTGCAGCCGGTCTTCACCGTTTTTTCTTTGTTTTCTCATTTTTTTTCTTCTCCGACTTTTTCAATCTTTTATTTATTTTTCTTCTCAGATTTTGTTTATTTTTTTCTTTCTTTCTATTTTCATTCTACATTCTTATAGACACAATCAACATTTTTTCGAATACTTGCTCAATATGTTTTGTTTACTTGTTCAACATTGTTTAAATGCATGATCAATATTTTTTTAAATACTTGTTTAATATTTTTTCCAATACTTGTATAACATTTTTTGTATACATGATAAACATTTTCTAAATAGTGTTCAACATTTTTTATATACATGATCAACATTTCTTCAAATACTTTGTTCAACATTTTTGAAATACATGTTCAACCTTTTAAATAATTATTTCGACATTTTTCAAATACTAATTCAACATTTTTTAGGATGATTCAACATTTCAAATACTTTTTTAACATTTTTGAAATACTTGTTTAACATTTTTCAAATACTTGTTCAACATTTTCCAATAGGAGCCCCAAAATTTTTCTTGAGGGAAAAGTAAAATGTATACGATGATATGGGCTACAGCCGCACCATAGTTTATTTGTAGACAATTGGCCCACTTGGGACTTTCGAACACGTCTAAGCCGTTGGATCTTCACAACAGTCAAACTCGATTTTCACCTCACGGTTGTTTTCGTTGGCCAGTGACGGGCGGGCTCGTCTCACACGCTCGTTGGCTGGGTGAACTTTGTCCGTGTCCCCCAGGGATTTGCCAATCCCCTCCGCCCGCGCATCAAAAAATTGTAGAATCAGCACATAAATAGCCAAAACTGGAACTAGGGCTGCAAGAAAAGCTCGAGGCTCGTGAGCGGCTCGAGATCGACTCGTATTTTGGCTCGACTCGAGATCGACTCGAAAAGAAACGAGCTGAGTATGAACACTTTATTTATCTCGATAGAGAAATGAGTTAATCTTGAGCAAACACTGGCTCGCTTGATTTTAGCTCGATGGCTCGATGTCATATAATTATGTTAAATAATCTTGATGTATATTTAAAGGAAATATGATAATTTATTACCATATATGTTGTGTCCAATTTTTTCTCAATTTTACTTAGTAGGAAACATGGAGGCCTATTAAGCGTGAGAAATTTAGCCTCAATATGGTGCGTGGTCAGTCATCTGTCAAATATTCTATTATTCTCAGCCAAAGTTTAAGAGCAGACACACCTTCATTTTCTATCTTTCTAGTTCATTGATCCCTATTTATAAAGTGCTAGTCTTTAGTTGAGAGAGAATAAGCCAAATTTTATAGTGGTTTTCTATGTTGTGTTGTTGGCTATAATGTTTGAAAAATTGCCTATTCATAAAATCATCTTATTACTGAAGGAAATATGCCCTAGAGGCAATAATAAAGTTATTATTTATTTCCTTATATCATGATAAATGTTTATTATTCATGCTAGAATTGTATTAACCGGAAACATAATACATGTGTGAATACATAGACAAACAGAGTGTCACTAGTATGCCTCTACTTGACTAGCTTGTTAATCAAAGATGGTTATGTTTCCTAACCATAGACATGTGTTGTCATTTGATTAACGGGATCACATCATTAGGAGAATGATGTGATTGACATGACCCATTCCGTTAGCTTAGCACCCGATCGTTTAGTATGTTGTTATTGCTTTCTTCATGATTTATACATGTTCCTATGACTATGAGATTATGCAACTCCCGTTCTGGGAGGAACACTTTGTGTGCTACCAAATGTCACAACGAATCGGGTGATTATAAAGGAGCTCTCTGAGGTGTCTCCGAAGGTACATGTTGGGTTGGCGTATTTCGAGATTAGGATTTGTCACTCCGATTGCTCGGAGAGATATCTCTGGGCCCACTTTCGGTAATGCACATCACTTAAGCCTTGCAAGCATTGCAACTAATGAGTTAGTTGCGGGATGATGTATTCTGAGCGAGTAAAGAGACTTGTCGGTAACGAGATTGAACTAGGTATTGAGATACCGACGATCGAATCTCGGGCAAGTAACATACCGATGACAAAGGGAACAAAGTATGTTGTTATGCGTTCTGACCGATAAAGATCTTCGTAGAATATGTAGGAGCCAACATGGGCATCCAGGTCCCGCTATGGGTTATTGATAAGAGAAGTGTCTCGGTCCTGTCTACATAGTTCTCGAACTTCGTAGGGTCCGTGACGCTTAACGCTCGATTGACGATATATAGTAGTATGAGTTATGTATGTTGGTGACGAATGTTGTTCGGAGTTTTGGATGAGATCACGGATATGACGAGGAACTCCGCAATGGTCCTAAGTAAAGATTGATATGTGGATAGTAGTGTTTGATCTCCGAAAGGTTCGGAATCCATCGGAAGGGTTCCGGATGTCTCCCGAAATGTTTGGGCACGAGAACACTTTATCCGGGCCAAAGGAAAGCCCACAAGGTTTTGGAAAGCGCAAAAAGGAAGTTTTATGGTTCAGGGCAGTATACATTGTGGTCTAAGTTGCTCGGGTCCAGACGCCGGGAACCTCGGCGTTCGCCCGGAGTCCGAGAAGGACTCTTGCTTTTCGGGTGAAACCGACTTTGTGGAGGCTTTTACTCCAAGTTTCGACCCCAAGGCTCAACATATAAATAGAGGGGTAGGGCTAGCACCCAAGACACATCAAGAAACACCAAGCCGTGTGTCGGCAACCCCGTCTCCTCTAGTTTATCCTCCGTCATAATTTTCATAGTGCTTAGGTGAAGCCCTGCGAAGATTGTTCTTCACCAACACCGTCACCACGCCGTCGTGCTGCTTAAAACTCATCTACTACTTCGCCCCTCTTCTTTGGATCGAGAAGGCGAGGACGCCACCGAGCCAAGCGTGTGCGTAACTCGGAGGTGCCGTGTTTTCGGTACTTGGATCGGTCGGATCGTGAAGGCGTATGACTACATCAACAGCGTTGATATAACGCTTCGCTTCACGGTCCCACGAGGGTATGTAGACAACACTCTCCCTCTCGTTGCTATGCATCACCATGATCTTGCGTGTGTGCGCAGAATTTTTGAAATTACTCGTTCCCCAGCGGTGGCATCCGAGCCGGGTTGTATCGCGTAGATGTCATATGCACGAGTAGAACACAAGTGAGTTGTGGGCGATATAAATCATCTTGCTTACCGACATGTCATACTTTGGTTCAAGCGGTATTGTTGGATGAAGCGGCCGGACCGACATTACGCCAGACGCTTTACGCTGGAGGTTCTCTACCGGCGTGCTTTCCACCACAGGGTGTTACGGCGGTGTCGGTTTCTCCAACTTTAGTTGAACCAAGTGTATACGCCTCGTCCTTGCGAAGGTTAAAACAGCACCAACTTGACAAACTATCGTTGTGGTTTTGATGCGAGGTAAGAACGGTTCTTGCTAAGCCCGTAGCAGCCACGTAAAACTTGTAACAACAAAGTAGAGGACGTCTAACTTGTTTTGCAGGGCAAGTTGTGATGTGATATGGTCAAGACATGATGCTAAATTTTATTGTATGAGATGATCATGTTTTGTAACAAAGTTATCGGCAATGGCGGGAGCCATATGGTTGTCGCTTTATTGTATGCAATGCAATCATACTGTAATGCTTTACTTTATCACTAAACGGTAGCGATAGTCGTAGAAGCATAAGATTGGCGAGGCGACAACGATGCTACGATGGAGATCAAGGTGTCGGCGCCGGTGGCGATGGTGATCATGGCGATGCTTCGAGATGGAGATCACAAGCACAAGATGATGATGGCCATATCATATCACTTATATTGATTGCATGTGATGTTTATCTTTTATGCATCTTATCTTGCTTTGATTGACGGTAGCATTTATAATATGATCCTCACTAAATTATCATAGTAAAGTGTTTCTCCCTAGTATGCACCGTTATGAAAGCTCTTTGTGCCGAGACATCACGTGATGATCGGGTGTGATAGGCTCTACGTTCAAATACAACGGGTGCAAAACAATTGCACACGCTGAATACCAAAGTTAAACTTGAGCGAGCCTAACATATATGATATGGCCTTGGAACACGGAGACCGAAAGGTCGGCGTGAATCATATAGTAGATATGATCAACATATTGATGTTCACCGTTGAAACTACTCCATCTCACGTGATGATCGGACATGGTTTAGTTGATATGGATCACGTGAACACTTAGAGGATTAGAGGGATGTCTATCTAAGTGAGAGTTCTTTAGTAATATGATTAATTGAACTTAAATTTCATCATGAACTTAGTACCTGATAGTATTTTGCTTGTCTATGTTTGATTGTAGATAGATGGCCCGTCTTTGTTGTTCCGTTGAATTTAATGCGTTCCTTGAGAAAGCAAAGTTGAAAGATGATGGTAGCAATTACACCTGACTGGGTCCGTAACTTGAGGATTATCCTCATTGCCCCAGTGCCTGAGACTGTTGCTGAAGAAGAAGATGAAGAGCATGTTCTGAGAAAATTGAAGCCGAAAATTCCAGACCACAATGATGCTCATCCTGTGGCTGAAAACATGAAGCTCAGGAAAGACTCAGGACTGAGGAAATGGAGAGATACAGACCCATATGCTACAAGAAGAAGAACTGTTGTGGATTACAGGTTCCACACCAAGGAACAGCAAGATTTCTATGAGACAGTGCTGCTGGACAAGAAACCTATAGTGTGTGACATGAGGTGGGTCGACTGGAAGTACATCAAGGAGAATGAGGAACACTATCCAGGTGTTTATGACAGTTTCAAGGCTTGTGGAGTAGATGAGTTTGTGGCTCAAAAGTTCACTAAGTGTAATGATGAACTTATCATGCAATTCTACTCCACATCTCACTTCTGCCCAGATGGTAAAATTGTTTGGATGTCTGAAGGCACTAAATACCAGTCTACAGTTGCAGAATGGGCTCAGCTGATCAATGCCCCAGAAGAGCAAGAAGATGACTTGGATGTCTATGCCAAGAAGAAGAAGGATCACAACTCCATGGCCAACATGTACGAGGAAATTCCAGATGAAGACCTTGAGACTCACCAGTTTGGGTCAGTGAAACATTTGCTGCCAGGACTGCCTACTATCAATTGGATACTAAGGCATACTCTTTTGCCCAAGTCTGGAGATCACAGGATGATCAGAGGCCACTCCATAAATTTGCTACATATATTTGATGTGCCACAGAAGTTCAAGGTCATGAGTCTCATTGTTGAAACTATCAAGAGGACTGCTGCAGACCAAAAGAGAAGCTGTGGGTATGCCCCACAGATCCAGGAGTTGATTAACTCAAGGATGAACGCGCATACTTGTTGGACAAGGAACACTTGGCCATCTATCCAGATTTTGAGGACAACCAAGTGGTTATGAATGAAGATGAGCCATCCTCAGTACAAGCACAAGCCAAGAGGGAGAAGGCAAAGACAGAAAAAGCAGCAAAGATGCCAACCCAGGAGGAGGCATCTCAGTATCTTCTAAAAAGCAAGCAAGATCAGCTTGGCTACTTGATTGCATCCACTCTAAGGATTGAGAAAGGACTGGCCACCCTGACTCGAAACCAGGAGAGCTTGGAAAGAATCATGGAGCAGAAGTTCTATGACATGGATGTGAAGGTAATGGCGAGATCCAATCATTGTGGCAACAACTTCGTGGATGACATGCGAGGAGAGGAAGGGCAAGACAACAAGCGAGGCATTTGCCAGAGTGCCTAGAGCTCAGAGGTCAACTGTAGTACCCGGTACCGGACACTAGAGCCACCTCATGCACTTTTGACCACATGCCTCAGTGCCACCAGCTCTAGCACCTACCCCAGCAGCTCCATCTACTTCGACTGAAGCCTTCGTTCTTGGAGTTATCCAGACACCACCACCAGAAGACCAAGCTTGAGAGACGTTTTAGTGCTATGCATTTTCTATGAACTATTTGGTAACTTGTTGCCAAAGGGGGAGAAAAATGTATAGATCATAGGCTTCGAGAGAGAGCGTTGCTTTTTATTCTCTCTTGCTTTGGTGGTTGAACTTTATTTGCTTGTTTGTGATACTTGGATGATCATGTGTGTTTGATCATATGCTACATTAATGCTTGTTGGATGATACTATCATTTTATCCCTATTTGATCATTCACTTTGCTTGGTGATGAGTGCATGTATTTAATTCTTATCATTTTGAGCGCTCCACCAAGATGTATGTGACATGGAAGAGTAACCCATGATCCTAACTCATTGTGCATTTGCAGTCCAAAGCAAATCTTAAGATATGCACAAATTTAGGGGGAGCTCTTGCTTTTCACATACTTCTCAAAGCGACAATATTTTTTTTCTCTTATTATCATTTGTCGAAGCTTTGATCTATATGTTGTCATCAATTACCAAAAGCAGGGGAGATTGAAAGTGCAACTATCCTGGGTGGTTTTGGTAATTCCTAACAACATATAGCTCATTGAGCTAACATTATTCCAAGATTAATATTTCAGGAAAAGCTCAATGAAAGGCATGGCATGGATGAGGAAAGTGGATCCCTCAAAATTCGAAGGACAAAAAGTTTGGCTCAAGCTTCAAGCTCAAGACTCTACATTTTATATTTTAGTGATCCAAGATCACATTGAGTCTATAGGAAAAGCCAATACTATCAAGGAGGGATGAGGTGTTGCTTAATGGCTTGCTTGCTCAAAGTGCTTAGTGATATGCTCCAAAAACCTCAACTACCTTCCCACATCCACATATGACCTAAACCAAAAGTCAAACTCGCCCCAATTGATTCTTTCTATCCAAGCCACCGAAGTTTCAAATGTCATAGCCATCGCCACAAACCCTAGGCAAATCGGTCTCACTGATAGGGATCTCGGTCTCACCGAGATGGGATTGTAATCTCTCTGTTTCCCTTAGTAACGTTCGGTCTTACCGAGATGAGCGATCGGTCCCACCGAGATTGCAATGTAAACTCCCCTGCTTTCCCTTTTGTAACATTTCGGTCTCACCGAGATGAGCGAATCGGTCCCACTGAGTTTACGACCAACTCTCTGGGTTAGCTTATTACCAAAATCGGTCCCACCGAAGTTTGTGTGTCGGTCACACAGAGATTACGTTATGCCCTAACCCTAACCATATCGGTCCTACCGAGTTGCATCTCGATCCCCACCGAAAATCCTAACTTGGTCACTAGGTTTCTTGAATCGGTCAGGCCGAAGTTTAACCATTCGGTCCCACCGAGTTTGGCAAATTGTGTGTAACGGTTAGATTTTGTGTGGAGGCTATATATACCCCTCCACCCACTCTTCATTCGTGGAGAGAGCCATCAGAACATACCTACACTTCCAATACACATTTTCTAAGAGAGAACCACCTACACTTGTGTTGAGGTCAAGACATTCCATTCCAACCATATGAATCTTGATCTCTAGCCTTCCCCAAGTTGCTTTCCACTCAAATCTTCTTTCCACCAAATCCAAATCACCTGTGAGAGAGAGTTGAGTGTTGGGGGAGACTATCATTTGAAGCACAAGAGCAAGGAGTTCATCATCAACACACCATTTGTTACTTCTTGAGAGTGGTGTCTCCTAGATTGGCTAGATGTCACTTGGGAGCCTCCGACAAGATTGTGGAGTTGAACCAAGGAGTTTGTAAGGGCAAGGAGATAGCCTACTTCG
Organism: Aegilops bicornis; assembly: GCA_021605145.1. Lineage (NCBI taxonomy): Eukaryota > Viridiplantae > Streptophyta > Magnoliopsida > Poales > Poaceae > Aegilops > Aegilops bicornis. The sequence goes on from CM038673.1 coordinate 332,279,885, forward strand.
TGAAGATCTACCGCTAGTGAGGCAAGTCCTTCGTGGGCGACGGTCGTGATGGAATAGACAAGGTTGCTTCTTCGTGGACCCTTCGTGGGTGGAGCCCTCCGTGGACTCGCGCAACCCGTACCCTCCGTGGGTTGAAGTCTCCATCAACGTGGATGTGCGATAGCACCACCTATCGAACCATGACAAAAACATCTGTGTCTCCAATTGCGTTTGAATCCTCCAAACCCTTCCCTTTACATCCTTGCAAGTTGCATGCTTTACTTTCACGCTGCTCATATACTCTTTTGCATGCTTGCTTGAATTGTGTGGAGATTGCTTGACTTGTGCTAAGATAGCTAAAATCTGCCAAGAACTAAAATTGGGAAAAGGCTAGATTTTTATTTGGTCAAGTAGTCTAATAACCCCCCCTCTAGACATACTTTCGATCCTACAAGTGGTATCAGAGCTTTGGTCTTCATTTGCTTTGATTTCCATAGCTTTTGGTGGTCATAGCCTTGGTTTCACAACCTAGGAGAGTATGGCGTCTAGCTGAGGGAAATTATCACCGTAGAGGTCCTTACTTTGATGGTACTAATTTTGGTAGTTGGAAGCATAAGATGAAAATGCATATTCTTGGACATAACCCCATGCCGTTTGGGCTATTGTGTGTATTGAAACTGCAAAGGTGAATTCTTTGATGGGAAAGAATCGAACCGTGAAGCCACCGCGGAAGAGTTGAAAATGCTGCAATACAACGCTCAAGCTTGTGATATCCTCTTCAATGGATTGTGCCCCGAAGAATTCAACAAAATCAGCCGTCTTGAGAATGCAAAGGAAATTTGGGATACTTTGATTGATATGCACTGAAGGTACCGAGCTCAACAAGGAATCCAAATTGGATGTGCTTCAAAGTCAACTTGACAAGTTCAAAATGAAGGATGGTGAAGGTAATAAGCTGAAATGTACTCTAGGCTTGCTCTCATCACAAATGAGATTGGCCAAGCAGGAGTGAAAGAGATGACCGAATAGATTCATCATCAAAGAAGATCCTAAGAGCCTTGGATGGAAAACATGATACCGTGTGCACATTGATCCAAATGATGCCCAATTACAAAGATCTCTAAGCCAACGGAAGTCATTGGAAGAATTGTTGCTCATGAGATGTCACTCCAAGGATAAAGAGGAACTTCACAACAAATCAAGTGGTGCTTACAAAGCCTCATGTGAAGCCCCCACATCATCGAAAGTGAGAAACAAACCTTCAATGAAGAATTGAGCTTAATGGTGAAGAACTTCAACAAGTTCTACAAGAGTAGAAGCAAAGAGAGAAGTTCCAAGTCAAGGTCCTACAATGACAAAAGATCTTCTAGTCGAGGCGAAAGCTGCTACAATTGTGGAAGGCAGGACACTATTCCAATGAGTGTATGACCCCTACAAGAGAAGAGAAGATTCTCCCAAGAGGAAGAAGTAGAAGAGAAGAATCACCATCTAGAGAAAGAAGGAGTAGAGATGATCGTTATGAGCGAAGACCCTCACGGAGAAGTAAGGATTAGGAAAGAAAGGACAAGTCATCAAGGAGCTACACAAAAGAAGACATCAAGCTCATGTTGGTGAATGGGTATCCGGCTCCAGACTCGACAACCACTCCGAGAGAAGCTATCAATCCGACCGAATATACTCAAGATGAAGGTGTTGCCCGGTCTAGCACTTGTGACAACCAACTCCTACGACATATTTGGACTCACCAAATGAAGGAGTTGGAACATGCTTCATGGCTAAAGGCCCAAAGGTATCACACCCCAGTATGTTGATTTCAATAGTGATGAAGATGACTTGTTAGGTGATGATGATTTACTTGTTGACAACTCTAGTGATGAATACTATGATGAAACGTCAATTAATCATGCTAATCAAGATAAAACGAATGACAATGATAAGGAGAAGATTGAATCTCTAACTAAAGAACTAAACACTCTTAAGTTAGATCATGAAACTATCTTAGGAGATCATCGAGAACTTTTAAGGACTCATGAGAAATTACAGCTTTGAAAAGCTCAACCTTGAGCAAGAGCATGAGTTCTTAAAAAGCAATCAATGATGATCTTCGTAAGAAAAAGTTCTTCTTACATTGCCAAGCATTTACTCTTATCCACTTACATGCCTCAAGTCAAGTCTAGTAACAAGAACAAGAAAGATTCTTCCTCTAGTAGTAACAATAATCATCCTAAATCCAATGTTGTAGCTTCTAGTAGTTCTCTTGATTCCACTAATGATTCTCTTAGCCAAGTTACACTTGAGCAAGAAAATAGCTTATTGAAGGGAATTATAGAGAAAGGTGTTTACAAGAGCCTTTACTAGGAAGTAAGCAATTGAGGGAAATTATGCATAGCAAGGAAGGCACGGAAGAATCAAGGTGTTGGTTTTGAGCGGAAGTTCAACGCCAATGGAGTTGAGTGGGAAGAAGATCAATACCCCAAGACGAAGTTTGTTCCTCAACAAGAGAAGTATGATCCTACTTCTTTCAAAGGGACACAAGCTCAAGATGATCTTCCACCACAAGACCACAAAGGAAAAGGCAAGGACAAGCTTCAAGAGGAAATTGAGGCCTTTGAAGAAGCTCCTAAGGCCTTGGTCGAAGTGGGTTCCCAAGACTACATCAAGTTCCACTTCATCAAGTACAACTACAACTCCGAGGATTCCCATCAAGATGGTGTGGATCGAAGAAGAATTAGAGAGTTCTTGAGGGTGACTCGCCATGACATACTTCACTCTTATCATCTTGGCAAGAACAAGTGCGCACGATCAACTTCCACATCTTGCACTAGTTCAAGGAGTCACAAACCCTCTTGTCGGGGTAAGACAAGGGACAAGGCAAATAACCTAAAGCTTTCATAGACATCATCTTGTGTGTGCATCACTCTATGTCTATGGATATCCTTGTTTGTTCCTTGTGGGACTAACTGCAGGTGTAGGTATTGAAAGTGCAACTCACTCTAATGGATAGCTCCAAATGATCTACATCAACATTGAGCATCCACATATTCAACATCTACATGAAGTCATCATCGACAAAACCCAAGGTTAGTTCATCCCTCTTAGGGGGGATCTCACATCTAGGGGGAGCCTTACTCTAAGAATTGAGCTAAAGCAACTCTAATGGTGTGAACACAACAATGCTTTATGTAAAAGTGGTAACCCCACTTGTGCTTAAACGATGAGTATGACCTATGATCAAATGTTCTCATTTGACTCCTAAGTCAATATACTCATATATGTTGTCATCAATTACCAAAAAGGGGGAGATTGAAAGTGCAACTATCCCTGGGTGGTTTTGGTAATTCCTAACAACATATAGCTCATTGAGCTAACATTATTCCAGGATTAATATTTTGGGAAAAGCTCAATGAATGGCATGGCATGGATGAGGAAAGTGGATCCCTCAAAATTCTAAGGACAAAAAGTTTGGCTCAAGCTTGAAGCTCAAGACTCTACATTTTATATTTTAGTGATCCAAGATCACATTGAGTCTATAGGAAAAGCCAATACTATCAAGGAGGGATGAGGTGTTGCTTAATGGCTTGCTTTCTCAAAGTGCTTAGTGATATGCTCCAAAACCTCAACTACCTTCCCACATCCACATATGACCTAAACCAAAAGTCAAACTCGCCCCACCGATTCTTTCTATCCGCGCCACCGAGGTTTCAAATGTCATAGCCATCGCCACAAACCCTAGGCAAATCGGTCTCACCGATAGGGATCTAGGTCTCACCGAGATAGGATTGTAATCTCTCTGTTTCCCTTACGTAACGTTTCGGTCTTACCGAGATGAGCGCATCGGTCCCACCGAGATTGCAATGTAAACTCTGCTTCCCTTTTGTAACATTTCGGTCTCACCGAGATGAGTAATCGGGTCCCACCGAGGTTTACACGACCAACTCTACGGTTAGCTTTTTACCAAAATCGGTCCCACCGAGTTTGTGTGTCAGTCACACCGAGATTACGTTATGCCCTAATCCCTAACCATATCGGGTCCCACCGAAGTTGCATCTCGATCCAAGAAAATTCTAATTGGTCACTAGGAAGTTTCTTTGAATCGGTCAGGCCGAAGTTTAACCATTCGGTCCCACCGAGTTTGGCAAATTGTGTGTAACGGCTAGATTTTGTGTGGAGGCTATATATACCCCTCCACCCACTCTTCATTAAGTGGAGAGAGCCATCGTAACATACCTACACTTCCAATACACGTTTTCTGAGAGAGAACCACCTACACTTGTGTTGAGGTCAAGATATTCCATTCCAACCATATGAATCTTGATCTCTAGCCTTCCCCAAGTTGCTTTCCACTCAAATCTTCTTTCCACCAAATCCAAATCCTGTGAGAGAGAGTTGGAGTGTTGGGAAGACTTATCATTTGAAGCACAAGAGCAAGGGAGTTCATCATCAACACACCATTTGTTACTTCTTGGAGAGTGGTGTCTCCTAGATTGGCTAGGGTGTCACTTGGGAGCCTCCGACAAGATTGTGGAGTTGAACCAAGGAGTTTGTAAGGGCAAGGAGATCGCCTACTTCATTGAAAGATCTACCGCTAGTGAGGCAAGTCCTTCGTGGGCGGCAGTTACCGTGATGGAATAGACAAGGTTGCTTCTTCGTGGACCCTTGAGTGGGTGGAGCCCTCCGTGGACTCGCGCAACTGCTACCCTCCATGGGTTGAAGTCTCCATCAACGTGGATGTACGATAGCACCTCCTATCGGAACCACGACAAAAACATCCGGTGTCTCCAATTAGCTTTGAATCCTCCAAACCCTTCCCTTTACATTCTTGCAAGTTGCATGCTTTACTTTCGCTGCTCATATACTCTTTTGCATGCTTGCTTGAATTGTGTGGAGATTGCTTGACTTGTGCTAAGATAGCTAAAATCGCACAAGAACTAAAATTGGGAAAAGGCTAGATTTTTATTTGGTCAAGTAGTCTAATCACCCCCCTCTAGACATACTTTCGATCCTACAAGGTGATATTTCAAGCAAATGCCCGGATTGAGAGATATGAAGTCTCCAATAAGTTCTACAGCTGCAAGATGGAGGAGAACAGTTCTGTCAGTGAGCATATACTCGTAATGTCTGGTATAACAATCACTTGATTCAAGCTGGGAGTTAATCTTCGGATGATAGCGTCATTGACGTAATTCTCCAATCCTTGCCACCAAGCTACAAGAGCTTTGGTGATGAACTATAATATGCAAGGAATGGAAAGACTATTCCCGAGCTCTTCGCCAATGCTAAAAAGCCGCAGAGGTAGAAATAAAAAAGGAGCATCAAGTGTTGATGGTCAACAAGACCACTAGTTTCAAGAAAAGGGCAAAAGGGAAGAAGAATGGGAACTTCAAGAAGAACTGACAAGCAAGTTGCTTCTCGTGAGAAGAAACCCAAGTGCTGACCCTAAGCCTCGAATCGAGTGCTTCTACCGCAAGCGTAACTGCCCCAAGTATTTGGCGGATAAGAAGGATGGCAAGGTGAACAAAGGTATATGTGATATACATGTTATTGATGTGTACCTTACTAATGCTTGCAGAGCACTGGTATTTGATACTGGTTACATTGCTAATATTTGCAACCTTCGAAACAGAGACTACGGATTAAGCGAAGATTGGTTAAGGACGAGGTGACGATGCGCTGGGAAATGGTTCCAAAGTCGATGCGATCACGATCGCACGCTTACCTCTACATCTACCTTCGGGATTAGTTTTAGACCTTAAATAATTGTTATTTGGTGCCGTGATTGAGCATGAACATTATATCTGGATATTGTTTGATGCGAGACGGTTATTCATTTAAATCAGAGAATAATGGTTGTTCTATTTATATGAGTAATATCTTTTATGGTCATGCACCCTTGAAGAGTGGTCTATTTTTGTTGAATCTCGATAGTAGTGATACACATATTCATAATGTTGAAGCCAAAAAGATGCAGAGTTGATAATGATAGTGCAACTTATTTGTGCCACCGCCGTTTAGGTCATATCGGTGTAAAGCGCATGAAGAAACTCCATCTTTGATGGACTTTTGGAACCACTTGATTATGAATCACTTGGTACTTAAGCAACTGCGTGCCTCATGGGCAAGATGACTTAAACACCGTTCTCCGGTACTATGGAGAGAGCAGCTAATTTATTGGAGATCATACATACAGATGTATGTGGTCCGATGAATGTTGAGGCTCGTGGCGGATATCGTTATTTTCTCACCTTCACAGATGATTTAAGCAGATATGGGTATATCTACTTAATGAAACATAAGTCTGAAACATTTGAAAAGTTCAAAGAATTTCATAGTGAAGTTGAAAATCATCGTAACAAGAAAATAAAGTTTCTACGATCAGATCGTGGAGGAGAATATTTGAGTTACGAGTTTGGTCTACATTTGAAACAATGCGGAATAGCTCGCAACTCACGCCACCCGGAACACCACAGGTAATGGTGTGTCCCGAAGCGTCAGTGTCGTACTTTACTAGATATGGTGTGATCTTATGATGTCTCTCATCGATTTACCGCTATCATTTTGGGGTTATGCTTTAGAGACGGCCGCATTCACGTTAAATAGGGTACCATCAAAATCCGTTGAGACGACGCCTTATGAACTGTGGGTTTGGCAAGAAACCAAAGTTGTCGTTTCTAAAGTTTGGGGCTGCGATGCTTATGTGAAAAGCTTCAACGATAAGCTTGAACACAAATCGGAGAAATGTGTCTTCATAGGATACCCAAAAAGAAAGCTGTTGGGTACACCTTCTATCACGAGATCCAGAAGGCAAGACTTTTGTTGCTAAATTGAAACTTTCTAGAGAAGGAGTTTCTCTCGAGAAAGAAGTGAGTGGGAGGAAAGTAGAACTTGACGAGGTAATCGTATACTGCTCCCTTATTGGAAAGTAGCTCATCACAGAAATCTGTTCCTGTGACACCTACACCAATTAGTGAGGAAGTTAATGATGATGATCATGAAACTTCAAATCAAATTACTACTGAACCTCATAGATCAACCAGATTAAGATCCGCACCATAGTGGTACGGTAATCCTGTTCTGGAAGTCATGCTACTAGATCATGATGAACCTACGAACTATGAAGAAGCGATGGTGAGCCCAGATTCCACAAAATGGCTTGAAGCCATGAAATCTGAGATGGGATCCATGTATGAGAACAAAGTGTGGACTTTGGTTGACCTGCCCGATGATCGGCAAGCAATTGAGAATAAATGGATTTTTAAGAAGAAGAACGCCGTTGGGTAATATTATCGTCTGCAAAGCTCGACTTGTCGCGAAAGGTTTCGACAAGTTCAAGGGATTGACTACGATGAGACCTTCTCACGGCGTGTAGCGATAGCTTAAGTACTGTCTCAATCATGTTAGCAATTGCACGCATTTATGGCGATTATGAAATTTGGCAGATGGATGTCAAAGCTGCATTCTGAATGGATTTACGGAAGAAGAGTTGTATATGATGCAACCGGAAGGTTTTGTTGATCCAAAGGAGCTAATAAAGTGTGCAAGCTCCAGTGATCCATTTATGGACTGGTGCAAGCCTCTCGGAGTTGGAATAAACGCTTTGATAGTGTGATCAAAGCATTTGGTTTTATATGCCAGACTTTTGGAGAAGCACAGTAATTACGAAAGTGAGTGGAGCTCAGTAGCATTTACGATATTATATGTGGATGACATATTACCGATCGGAAATGATATAGAATTTGGATAGCATAAAGGGATACTTGAATAAGAGTTTTTCAATGAAAGACCGGTGAAGCTGCTTACATATTGGGCATTAAGATCTATAGAGATAGATCAAGGCGCTTAATTGGACTTTCACAAAGCACATACCTTGACAAAGTTTTGAAGAAGTTCAAAATGGATCTGTGCAAAGAAAGGGTTCTTGCACGTGTTACAAGGTGTGAAGTTGAGTAAGACTCAATGCCCCACCACTTTGCAGAAGATAGAGAGAAGATGAAAGAAGTTCCTATGCTTGACCATAGGCTCTATCATGTATGCAATCTCGTACGGACACTGATGTGTGCCTTTGCTATAAGTCTAGCAGGAGGTACCAAAGTAATCCAGGAGTGGATCCTTTGGACAGCGGTCAAGAACATCACAGAAATACACCAAAAGGACTAAGGATATGTTTCTGCTTATGGAGGTGACAAAGAGCTCATCGTAAATGGTTACGTTGATGCAAGCTTTGACATTGATCCCGACGATTCTAAATTGCAAACCTGGATACGTGTTTACATTGAACGGTGGGTTATCGGTTGGTGCAGTTCTAAACAAAGCGTCGTGGCGGGATCTACATGTGAAGTTGAGTACATATTTGCCGGAAGCGACAAACGAAGGAGTCTGGATGAAGGAGTTCATATCCGATCTAGGTGTCATACCTAGTGCATCGGGTCCAATGAAAATCTTTTGTGACAATATCTTGGTGCAATTGCCTTGGCGAAGGAATCCAGATTTCACAAGAGAACCAAGCACATCAAGAGACGCTTCAATTCCATTCGGGATTTTGTCCAAGTGGGAGACATAGAAATTTGCAAGATACATACGGATCTGAATGTAGGAGACCCGTTGACTAAGCCTCTTCCACGAGCAAAACATGATCAACACCAAGGCTTCATGGGTGTTAGAATCATTACTGTGTAATCTAGATTATTGACTCTAGTGCAAGTGGGAGACTGAAGGAAATATGCCCTAGAGGCAATAATAAAGTTATTATTTATTTCCTTATATCATGATAAATGTTTATTATTCATGCTAGAACCTGTATTAACCTAAACATAATACATGTGTGAATACATAGACAAATCAGTGTCACTAGTATGCCTCTACTTGACTAGCTTGTTAATCGAAGATGGTTATGTTTCCTAACCATAGACATGTGTTGTCATTTGATTAACGGAT